>CP136069.1:26744846-28150959 GCA_032622095.1 Siphonodentalium dalli
AACTTTGAGGAACAAAGTGTAGCCTAGTTTTAAGTTAACCCTTTACCCAACAAACCGGCCAAAACCGGCCAAATAAAGCTTCAACAGCCTAAAATATCTTGGGTCTGTCTCAATAGAACCATACAAATATGGGTATCATTGGAACCGGCTCCTTGACCACATTGTGATAGTTACAGTTATGCCCTGTGCCAATGCATTCTCTTATATATGCGAGTCGACCATAGGTCGCCTCGCATATATAAGAGAATGCATTGGCCTAAAAAAAATCTTTTTTTAACACTTTTTACCATTTTTTATTACATTCTTTAACAATTTTATAATTTTTAATGTGTTAAGCCAATGCATTCTCTTATATATGCGAGGCGACCTATGGTCGACTCGCATATATAAGAGAATGCATTGGCACAGGGCCCTTCTGTTGGGTAAAGGGTTAACCAGTACCCGCCAGACTAATAAACTATTGATTGTCCACCAACGCGTCAGAAAGCTAGAAAAGCTAAATCATACTAACATAGACAACTGAGGGTTTAAGCACACATCAGATAATACCCCCATCCCATGAATCATGAACACCAGTTATCAGATAGGGATGAATCATGAGAACCAGTTAAGAAGATAAGGACTACATACTGGGGAATGTTACACTAATATCATATATTTTTCACACATTTGCTGAAATAGTATCCAGAGAGAGAGAGAGAGAGAGAGAGAGAGAGAGAGAGAGAGAGGGGGATAGAGAGAGGGGAGGGAGGGAGGGAGAGAGAGAGAGAGAAGAGAGAGAGAGAGAGAAAGAGAATGTGTGTATGCGAAATGTTTCTTATCAACCAAAGCCCAAACAAGTAGATGTAATGGAAAACCCTTGCAAATGAGCTATATACACACGGATCAACCCTCCCTGTATACACGAATCTCCCACTTTAGCCACTAACATCTTGCAGTCTGTTCTGTTTTCCATGACTGCGAAATTGGGGCTCAAGTAAAGGGAGTTTGTACCTGAATAGAATTTGTCTGTTGCTTCAACTCGCGGGTCCATGGTCGGTGGTTTCTACACGCATTTGCGTGACATCTCATTATAATATTGGTACATGAAGTGCCCATGCCTTTTTATCCACCAATATAACTGACAATTGGCTGACACGATGCTAAACCGTAACCAGCCTGGCGTGCCATGCATGGGTATATACTCTCAATAAATTATTATTTATAGTTTAGAGAGAGATATACATGTACGTAGACAGACAGACTGACGGGTGTATGTATACATAGTCTTGCTATTCCAGCCACAAGCATGCATGTGGAAAATTATTTGAAGCAGAGTATCAGAATGTCTGAACGCAGGAATTATATATATATATATATACACATGTGAATAATTATTTGAAGTAGTTACAGAAGGTCAGAACACAAGAAGCGTTACCATATATAGCATATACATGCATGTATTCGATATGTTATGTTCGCCGAGGATCTTACGTCTATATATGTGAATAATTATTTGAAGTAGTTTCAGAATGTGTTATATGTTATGCTCGCCGTGAGATCTTACGTCTATACGAGTGAACAAACACCAGTTCGTACGCGTTCACTGCTAGCGGAACGTGATTGTTAGAATTCGATAGGCATAATAACTATTTTACCCAGTCGTTAATAAACCAGTCTGTAGTTATTCCCCGCTATAAATCTCCCAACCATTTTAATTTGTCAAGTATATCGGAAAGCAATGCTTCAAAGGGATTTCTCGCAACCGCTCGATATCCAAAGACCCTGCTTCAAAGAAGTACCAGTCGTTTGTTTCTTGTGCGATAAGCGGGTTCCCGTCGGGGGGTGAGGTCGCCCACAATCGGAATTAGTGGGAACGCACAATGGTGCCAGTCTAGCATACAATTTAATGTACGGTAAAAGACGTATCACTTCTGTTCGCAGCAGGAGTGGGTCACAACATCAATTATAGGTACGTTTGAGGGACGGTGTGGGGGCCCCAATGACACTTTTAACGCAACTAAATATATGTTTTGGTCTGTATTATATTCAGTCTGTTTATTACAAAATACTACAATTAATGTAATAGATAACCGTTTATGTTATATGTTTAAAGCATACCCGCTGTAAGACTAATCTACTGACCGTCTAACTCGATATCATAGTACAGTAATGCCCTAAATAATCGACCCCTTAACCACAGCAGAACTAGAGGTGTGACTGTCCCAATGGGACTACGGATATCCCCTGTTTTAAAAATACTAAGATGTTTCACATGTCAGTAAACATTTAGTTAAAATAATAAAATAACAGTTCCCATTGCAGGTGTACAACCATAACCCTAATCTTAAACCTATTGACCAAAAAATGTAGGAATAAAAGCTTGGACAAAATTATGTATGTTGCAGAACAATTTCTAAGTCGAAAAAGGGGAATAACTCCACCAAAAAATGTCCGACAGACGTCATAATCGCAGGTGCACAAGTTCCCATGGTACTAAATATCTGTGCCACGTTTTAAAAAAAATTACCAAAAAATGTAGGAATAAAAGCTCGGACAAAAGTATACATGTTGCGAAAATTTTCTAAGTCGAAAAAGGGGGGATAACTCCACGAAAAAAAGTCCGACAGACGTCATAATCGGAGGTGCACAGGTTCCCATGGTGGTTGATGTCTGTGCCAAGTTTCACGACAATTGATCAAAAAACGACTGAGAAAAACTCCGGACAAATTTGTGTCCACGGACGGACGACGGACGACGGACGACAGACGACGGACGGACGACGGACGGACAAGCTGACTCCAGTACACCCCCCCTAACTTCGTTGCGGGGGGTATACTTATGGGTAACTTTTCAGGATTTAGTCGGAAATATGGCTCACAGAGCTTTCCGATGAATGGCAACAAACCATATTTCCGACTCACTGAGAGCTTTCCGATGAATGGCAACAAACCATATTTCCGACTAATTCTGAAAAGTTACCCATAATTCTGCTGTGGTTAAGAAGTCGATTATTTGGGCATTACTGTACATATGTGAAATATATGGTCGACTCGCATAAGAGAATGTTTTGGCACACGGTTTTCAGGAAGCCCCAGTCATGAAAGTGTTTGTTCAACAACAATATGCGACATATTTTATAAGGGCGTTGCTTTTACAGCAAACCTATAATTCACTGTCTGACAGATGACCAGCGCGATGATCCGTAGTATTTAGATTATATTGCGTGATATTCGTCATTGTATCCATTGGAATCCGACCCCTATTCCGCTAAATGTATCAATTCCATGCGAGACGGACGCGATCAATTACTATTTCACTTTGATAGAAATATACGGCGCCGTATCCCAATCGATGAAAGGACGTGAAATTCTAATCAACCAGAACGGCGAGTGTAAAGAAATCTTTAATGCTGCACCCCGTATCGGTATAATCTAACTGAGATGAGAGTGAGATGAGTAGCAGTGATCCGTCTGAACGTGATTGCCTTGCAGTCTAATGATAGTTTATCATGCAGAAGCAATGGACATTGACGAAATATGTCGATGTTTTCGAAATTCGTGTACGTGCAAAGTAGTAAGTTGCATAGCGAAATTAAGTTGTGAGAATGCTGCTAATAATTTATTAACTTTTATTTGTTATTTTAATTATTATTTATTTATTTATTTATTATTATAAATTGATTTATGTAGCGTATAGGTTTGTTAAAATAAAATAAATGATACAGCACTTTCCAACGCCACACCCTTATATAAACTGATTAATACGTCTACTCATAAAGAATGTATGAAATAATGATAGATAATGATAAAAATTGTTAGAGAATGTAAGAAGAAATGATAAAAATTTATAAGGAATGTAAGAAAAAATAATATAAAATGATAAAATTGTTAAAGAATGTAAGAACATATGATAAAAATGATAAAATTTCCAAAGAATATAAGTAAAAGTGATAAAAATTATTATAGAATGTAAGAAACAATGATAAAAAAAATGATAAAAATTGTTAAAGAATGTTAGGAAAATTATAAAAAATGATAAAAATTGTTTGATAGAAATTGATAGAAATATACGGCGCCGTACCCCGATCGATGAAAGGACGTAAAATTATAATCATCCAGAACGGCTAGTGTAAAGAAATCTTTAATGCTGCACCCCGTATCGGTAAAATCTAACTGAGATGAGAGTGAGATGAGTAGCAGTGATCCGTCTGAACGTGATTGCCTTGCAGTCTACTGATGGTTTATCAAGCAGAAGTAATGGACATTAGAGACCTTTCGCAAAACTCACGTTTACGATTACGGATACGGATAGGGTACTACGTCACCAACATTTGTTTACTTTCTAATCGTTGTCGTATTTTACTATCCGTAATAACGGTTACGATTTCATGGTTTCTAATAAGCTCAAATAACACCTGAAATTTATTTTCTGCAATATATCACTTTACTCCGTTCGAGACTGTATATGTATATCATGTAAACCATCCAGTTATATTGAGCTACGACCTCTGTGTGCTGTTAATATTGGCAATCACTCTACTCGTCGTCGTGAATCTCGAGCTTCCAGCGAAATAAGATCGCTATTCACAACGGATAGTCATCGCTGGCTGCGACACAAAACTGTGCAGTAATAGAAGTGCACTATGAAACCAGTCGCCAAAAAATACACGGCTGACACGGGGGGGGGGGGGGGGTCGGAAAAAATTTCCAGGCAAGTATGATCATTTTAATTGTTTTCCGGCCACGCGGGACCCACCCACCCAATTTCTTCCGTTTCCGGCCTTTTTTTCCAGGCAATTTTGGACACCCACCCTTTTTTTCCGTTTCAGGAAGTTTTTTCTGGTCAGTTTTGGACACCCACCCCCCTTAAATTTGAGAAAAATTATCAATTGAGCAACCAAATAGCTGATTATCCTGCATTATCATAATTTATTGCGCGATATTTGAATAGAACAGTGCATAATGAGATAACTATACTATTTGAATTTATCATATAAGTGTCATTAATCAAGAAATGTGTCAACATAATCACATTTCTAGGGCTATATAAGCAGAGTGCCAATGTTTTTATTAACATTCATTTTCATAATATATAGTCACATGATCTAGTCACATAATCACATTTGAGTGTTCTACAGAATACATGGTACCGGTACAACAAATTTCAGATTATTTGATATTTTGATATTTGCTATGTGAAATACAGTAATGCCCTAATTAATCGACTCCATAACCACATTATAACATTACATAACATTACAAGCTGATCCATATTAACATGGAAAACAATGTGAAATTGTTCAAGCTGGTCCGGCTGGTCCGGCTGGCCTTCAATTTATTTGTTAAGATTTTATGTTTTACGTTGTCAAAAGTCTATTTTATTCCATTATTTATTATATCTTTATTTCCATGTCACATATGGTCAAGTGTGCTTTCATTTTATTGCTTATTTTCAGCTGAGTTCTGCATAGTTATTCTTATTTTGTTGTATCAGTAGATGGAATCCTGATTAAATTTTATTTTTTCAAAAGCGCAGTGTCTAGTTCTATTAAGTTGAATTTGGGTTATTGTTGGCCATTGTGCAACTGATCCAACTTCTGATAACCTCTATATGTAGTATAGCATTAGTATTAACTATATATGTTTCTGTTCAAAACACATCAAAATAAGACTCAATAGCAGGAATGGAAAAAAAAATTGGCATATGGAAAAAACTTTTTTTTGGACCCATGAGACACCCACCCACCCCATCATACGTGTCTGGAAATTTGTTCCGACCCCCTCCCCCTGGCTGACATGGATTTAGTGTTGCCAAAGGAATATTTGGCACACCCACCGACATCACCAGAGCTCAGCAGTCTCTGTTAGGTTTATTCTTTGCATTTATTTTAAATTTAAAAAACACAACTCGCACAAATGCGGCATTTAAATTAATGTACTCAATCGGATTAGATGTCCCTATATATCAACAATTTTTTTTTTAAATGTCGCTTCTGTAATCAGAATAGAGTAATTGCCCAAAATTGATGCTAACCACAGTCAACTAGAGTATAAAATTGCCCAAAACCTGTTATTTATCAACATTTTGTGCAACGAAATTTTGCCGGTTTGTCAAATATCTGACACAAAAAATCCACTTGGTACATATCGCTTCTACCGTGTCGACTTTGTTTCGATTTGGTAGTACCAAATCAGAAGTGATGCACATTAGCGAGCACATCGACCTTATGTCAGATTTCCTAAACCCAAAGAGGTGATAGGCCTGTGAAGCCGAAATCGCATTGAAATCAAATTGCGGACTGGAGGGGTCTTGAAGTGGTGGCGTCGTGGTTGATGTGAGGTCCAAATTCAGGAACCCCTCATCCTCCATCAGCATAACGTCTATATCAGGTCATCCATGATAACAACGAACTGAATTTCTACCACATATGACCTGGCATTTATACCTGTATTGCCACAATCAATGTATGACGAGAATCAATGTATGACGAGAATCCCGGGTCGTACGTTGTGACTGGTCGAATTATTGACAATAAACAGGTCATGATTATCGCATTGTTGCAAATGAGACGATAAGTGAAGTATTGAGGGACTGTATATATAACAAACACACGCTATGAGTTGTAAAAGTTGTACGAAATAATGATGGTACATGTTCGTCAAAACTCTTACGCGTAGTCATTTTGCGAAAGGACTTTTTGGCCATACGGATAGACTTACGACTACGAATAGTTATCCGTATTCGTAAACGTAAACGTGAGGATGCGAAAGGTCTCTATTGACGAAATATGTCGATATTTTCGAAACTCATTCGGGATATTCTTCGTGAACGTGCAGAGTATTAACTTGCATAGCGAAATTAAGATGTGAGGATACAGCTAATAATTTAGTAGCTATTATTTGTTATTTATTATTTATTTACTATTATAAATTGATTGATGTAGCGTAGGTTTGTTGGAATAAAATCATTTTCCAACGCTACACCCTTATATAAACATAACAACACTATCCACCCTTATATAAACAGAATAACACTATACACCCTTATATAAACAGAATAACACTATACACTGCATGTTCATCCATGTTATTATGTCTCGCCGTTTTGACTACAGTCCAAATGAGTTGAGTGTAATGATTGTTAAATGATAGGAGGCTCATGATTTGTGTAACTTATCCCGAATCCCTTTTGTAATATTTACAAATATGTTTTTATTAAACCATGCATCTATTGATATATTTATAGAAGCACGGATGAATGATAGTTTGATGAGACTGACATCATGGGCAGTATACACTGCGTCGTTATATAATGCTGCCATCATGGGCAGTATACACTGCGTCGTTATATAATGCTGTATACTACTACTATCCCTTTATCTATTATATATGCAATATATATACGGCGTCATGGCCCGATCGATAGAAGGGCGTGAAATACGTATAAACCAGAACCGCGAGTGTAGTGAATTCTGTATTATTACAACCCGTACCAGTATAAGGGTACGTTCATATACTGGCAAGTTTACCTTGTATGTTTTATAAGCATTTCGCCGTAGAACACCATATGGTGCCAGTATATGAACGGAAACAATGCGTAAAACATGCACCTTTACCATGCGCTAACGACATGAGAAGTAAAATTTATGTATTTCCACATGTATCGGTGCTACTAACAGTTGCCTTCAAATACTTGTATGATTGATTCTTGCGAGAAAATTGCATACTATTTTACAGGCAAATTCCGGTAGCATCAATACAAGTGGAACTACAGATATTTTCCTTCTCACGTAGTTTGCTGTGGTACAGATGCATTTTATAAGCATGTTTACGTTTATTTTCTGGTACATGCATTCTAGCTTTCTGTATCGAAAAGCCTGCAAAAGAACACGCATAAGGGTGCGTTTATACACTGGCAAATTTGCCTGGCATTTTTTTATAGGAATTTTGTGCTAGAAAACGAACGCAAACATGCTTATAAAATGCATCTGTTCCATGGCTATAACTATGACTGAAGGAATCGCTATCATCACACGACGTGCCGTTGAATACGCAACAGCTTAATATTTCTTGCGGTCGAGTACCTCGCTTAACGAATCAGTACGATTGAGTACATAGCTTAACGAATCAGTGCGGTCGAGTACATAGCTTAACGAATCAGTACGGTTGAGTACATCGCTTAACGAATCAGTACGGTCGAGTACATAGCTTAACGAATCAGTACGGTTGAGTACATAGCTTAACGAATCAGTACGGTCGAGTACATAGCTTAACGAATCAGTACGGTTGAGTACATCGCTTAACGAATCAGTACGGTCGAGTACATCGCTTAACGAATACGTGCGGTCGAGTACCTCGCTTAACGAATCAGTACGGTCGAGTACCTCGCTTAACGAATCAGTACGGTCGAGTACCTCGCTTAACGAATCAGTACGGTCGAGTACCCCGCTTAACGAATCAGTGCGGTCGAGTACATAGCTTAACGAATCATTGCGGTCGAGTACATAGCTTAACGAATCAGTGCGGTCGAGTACCTCGCTTAACGAATCAGTGCAGTTGAGTAAATAGCTTAACGAATCAGTACGGTTGAGTACCCCGATCAACGAATCAGTGCGGTCGAGTACATAGCTTAACGAATCAGTACGGTCGAGTACCCCCGCTTAACGAATCAGTACGGTCGAGTACCCCGCTTAACGAATCAGTACGGTCGAGTACATAGCTTAACGAATCAGTGCGGTCGAGTACCCCGCTTAACGAATCAGTACGGTTGAGTACCCCGCTTAACGAATCAGTACGGTTGAGTACCCCGCTTAACGAATCAGTGCGGTCGAGTACATAACTTAACGAATCAGTGCGGTCGAGCACATAGCTTAACGAATCAGTGCGGTCGAGTACCCCGCTTAACGAATCAGTGCGGTCGAGTACATAGCTTAACGAATCAGTACGGTCGAGTACATAGCTTAACGAATCAGTGCGGTCGAGTACCCCGCTTAACGAATCAGTGCGGTCGAGTACATAGCTTAACGAATCAGTGCAGTTGAGTAAATAGCTTAACGAATCAGTGCGGTGGAGTACCCCGCTTAACGAATCAGTGCGGTCGTTTACATAGCTTAACGAATCAGTGCAGTTGAGTACCCCGCTTAACGAATCATTGCGGTCGAGTGCATAGCTTAACGAATCAGTGCGGCCGAGTACATAGCTTAACGAATCAGTGCGGTCGAGTACATAGCTTAACGAATCAGTGCGGTCGAGTACATAGCTTAACGAATCAGTGCGGTCGAGTACATAGCTTAACGAATCAGTGCGGTTGAGTACCCCGCTTAACGAATCAGTGCGGTCGAGTACATAGCTTAACGAATCAGTGCAGTTGAGTAAATAGCTTAACGAATCAGTGCGGTTGAGTACCCCGCTTAACGAATCAGTGCGGTCGAGTACATAGCTTAACGAATCAGTGCGGTTGAGTACCCCGCTTAACGAATCAGTGCGGTTGAGTACCCCGCTTAACGAATCAGTGCAGTTGAGTAAATAGCTTAACGAATCAGAGCGGTTGAGTACCCCGCTTAACGAATCAGTGCAGTTGAGTAAATAGCTTAACGAATCAGTACGGTTGAGTACATAGCTTAACGAATCAGTGCGGTTGAGTACATAGCTTAACGAATCATTACGGTCGAGTACATAGCTTAACGAATCAGTACGGTCGAGTACATAGCTTAACGAATCAGTGCGGTTGAGTACATAGCTTAACGAATCAGTACGGTCGAGTACATAGCTTAACGAATCAGTGCGGTCGAGTACCTCGCTTAACGAATACGTGCGGTTGAGTACATAGCTTAACGAATCAGTGCGGTTGAGTACATAGCTTAACGAATCAGTACGGTTGAGTACATAGCTTAACGAATCAGTGCGGTTGAGTACATAGCTTAACGAATCAGTGCGGTTGAGTAAATAGCTTAACGAATCAGTTCGGTTGAGTACATAGCTTAACGAATCAGTGCGGTTGAGTACATAGCTTAACGAATCAGTACGGTTGAGTACATAGCTTAACGAATCAGTACGGTTGAGTACATAGCTTAACGAATCAGTGCGGTTGAGTACATAGCTTAACGAATCAGTACGGTTGAGTACATAGCTTAACGAATCAGTGCGGTTGAGTACATAGCTTAACGAATCAGTACGGTTGAGTACATAGCTTAACGAATCAGTGCGGTTGAGTACATAGCTTAACGAATCAGTACGGTTGAGTACCTCGCTTAACGAATCAGTGCGGTTGAGTACATAGCTTAACGAATCAGTGCGGTTGAGTACATAGCTTAACGAATCAGTACGGTCGAGTACATAGCTTAACGAATCAGTGCGGTTGAGTACATAGCTTAACGAATCAGTGCGGTTGAGTACATAGCTTAACGAATACGTGCGGTTGAGTACATAGCTTAACGAATCAGTACGGTTGAGTACCTCGCTTAACGAATCAGTGCGGTTGAGTACATAGCTTAACGAATCAGTGCGGTTGAGTACATAGCTTAACGAATCAGTACGGTTGAGTACCTCCCTTAACGAATCAGTGCGGTTGAGTACATAGCTTAACGAATCAGTGCGGTTGAGTAAATAGCTTAACGAATCCGTGCGGTTGAGTATCTCGATTTGCGAAACCTTAATTGTAATGGGACAAGGATATGATATAAAGGCCTATCACCGAATGATTTATTTGTAAGGATAATGCGTCTATAGACTTTACGTCACACCAGCTTGCATTATCATTTTGTTGTCGACATAGAATTCAATGGAATGTCGTTTAGCTGTGAGATTTCGTAAAGCGTTACTCAACCGCACTGATTCGTTAAGCGATGTACTTGACCGCACGAAATATTAAGCTGGGTACTCAACCGCACGTCGCGTAGTGATTCCTTCAGACTACCTATGTGAGAAGTAAAATCCATGTAGTTCCACATGTAGCGATGCTTCCGACATTTGCCTGTAAATAGCATGCAATTGTCTCATAAAAATCGATCATACAGGTATTTGAATGCAGATGTTTGTAGCACCGGAGATCAGAAGATATCTAACTGAACTTCCATGTATGGGATGGTACTTATCCGAATGCGTTGTTAAGATTAGGACATCAAATCATCGATTGCCAATAGAAAGTGGACGGTGGAAAAAATCAAAACGGAATGACAGAGTTTGTACATTATGTAATGACGGCATAGGAGACGAGTAGCACATTGTAATTATGTGTTCACACCTTAACCCTTTACCCAACAGAACGGCCCTGTGCCAATGCATTCTCTTATATATGCGAGTCGACCATAGGTCGCCTCGCATATATAAGAGAATGCATTGGCTTAATACATTAAAAATTTATAAAATTGTTAAAGAATGTAAGAAAAAATGGTAAAAAGTGTTAAAAAAAAGATTTATTTTAGGCCAATGCATTCTCTTATATATACGAGGCGACCTATGGTCGACTCGCATATATAAGAGAATGCATTGGCACAGGGCATAACTGTAACTATCACAATGTGGTCAAGGAGCCGGTTCCAATGATATCCATATTTGTATGGTTCTATTGAGACAGACCGAAGACATTTTAGGCTGTTGAAGCTTTATTTGGCCGGTTTTGGCCGGTTTGTTGGGTAAAGGGTTAATGATATCCGAACCAGATATATCCCGGACCATTACTGGAAATATCCCAGCGAAGAAACGTTTTGTAGAATTCTGTCGATTGAAAATATTAGTATATTGCGGAGATTGTCATTATACCTGAAATGTGCCTTTAAGAAATTGCCCAATATGTGAGACACTGAAGGCACCGCACCGCCTGGCCAATATCTCCCCATATCAAAACACATCCCATTATTTTATTGAGACCGGGGGTACATATAACTACTGTTCCCCTGCATTATTCGATGTGGGTAACAAAATGGGAATGGGCATGCCTTCACCAAGAGGGGTTGAGATATATAAATATTATAGGTATTATGGCTGTGGCATGAGTATAGGATTATAGCCCATATAGTTTCCTACTATTGTACATATGTGTATATATATTTTACATGTTCTATGTTAAATCATAGCTTTTGCAATAAACTGATTCTGATAATGATTCCTAACCGTGTGGAATGTGGAACCACATAAATTTTACTCATGTCGTTAGCTCTGGTAAAGGTGCATTGTTTATGCATGTTGTCGTGCACATTCTGCCACGTTATGGTTTTCTATGAAGAAATACCTACAAAATAATACCGAGCAAACTTGCCAGTGTATGGACGTAACCAAAGCGAACTGAGATGAGAGCGAGATTTCACAAAGTATATATGTAGCAATGATACGTCTGAACGTGATTGCCTTGCACTCTACTGATGTGCATGATGGTTTATCATTTCGGCCAATTTGGCCGGTTACTTCATGTCTGTTTTTCATCTGACGTGTGTGTCGAATAAATGATGTGGAGGATTTATGTAAATGTTAGCCCAAACTACATTTCCAAGTAACGATGGTTTTGTTGTTTATTTTGAGGAATAATACCGCGTCAGATGAATTCAGCCCAAATATGTTAACAGTTGTCGTGTAAAACATTCGGCAGTAGGTTAGCGTTATTTAGTATTTGTGGATGTCCTTTAACATGGGGAAAACAGACTACTGCGCTTGAACGAGCATGTGAATTTGTCGTTTTTAATGTATAGCAACTTGATAATCAATAACAGAGGCATTCTCTGTCAAATATGGTCGCTCTATTTACGGTATTAATTGCGGAACTTTCTAAAGTAAACAACGCGTAAACGGATACATACGGTAAATTATATAATGTGCCGGAATCGGCCTAATCGCCCCAGTGCCAACTCGCCCCAGTCGACGTGTGTCAATTCGGTACCTACTATAACATGTACCCGAGGATGAGTCTGGCTCGGAATAAAATATGTATACGGGTGTTATATAGCGTTTTGTCCGTTGTTTCTCAATGAATAGTATTGAAATTTGGTGTATATGTCCGGACTGGGACATGGAATACAACAACGTTTGAATTGTTTTTAAATTTACAAATTTGTTGATTTTATTCATTTTTTTTTCGTTCTGAAAACACACTATAAAGTGTATATAATATAATAACGAACACGAGACATACATAATTTATAAACTGTTAACAAAAGATATAAAATTCAATACATGACAAAGTTGACTCAGTGGAGTTTATAAAGTGAACATAAAAACATTGAGGTAAGAATCTTTTTAAGGAATGCAACTTTATTTAATTCAGACAGGTGTTTCAAAATGTATAATCGATAGCTACAACAATTCTATGGTAGATAGTTCACGGCCGACCTGATGCATGCATCTTAGTTTTCTTGTGTAGAAGTAATGCACACTGTTGAAATATGCCGGTCTTTTAGAAACTCGTACTTGATATTCTTCGATAAGTTCTCCCTTTTAATTTAGTCAGACATAACTAAACGTTCTTCTACTGTATATAACTACGAACCACCCCCCCCCATAAAGAGAAATATCCACCGTTATTGTCATACTCGGGATTATATCATTATATATACATGACAGCTAATCCTTATATAACTACGACCACATGCGGGCGACATATGTCTGTGTGTTCTTTTTTTTGTATGCATGTATTTGTTATTAGATGTAACCTTTGCATAATGTCATATTTTCACGTTGGCCGATTTGTAAATATTGTAAGTCACTCTCCATACGTGGAGGTCAATAAATAAATAAATTTAAAAAAAAGTACATGTAAAGAAATTTGAAAGTTTCTAGGAAGCAGCTAATAATTTATTAGCTTCTGTTTATCTATTGTTTATTTACTTATTATTAGAAATAAATTGTTGCAGAGTTACTACGTCTCTTCTGCGCTAATAATTTTCAATGCTATGCATTGTTTATTAACACTGGAAAATCATTGCCATCTAAATAATTACTTTATTCAAACACCTTTGGCAAAGTATAACTTCAATGCTGTTTAAGTAAGAATTTTGTGTTTTCAGATAGCTGAGTATCTGCCGTTTACATACGCTCTCGATTTTAGACTGATTTAAACCAAATTTGGTGTGGTAACTCGGGGTACCCTAGGGGATATTATAATGGCGTTAGTTTTCCAAATATTTTAACCAAGTTTTTTTTAGAGTTATGTCCCTGACTTAGCCCATATTTGACAAATTTGAATCCCAGGCGCACAAGGAACCTCCATACCAAATTATATAAGCTAAATCGGCCTTATGATTCTTGAGAAGAATTCGTTTTAAGAATTACTATGGTGGGAATGAGCTATAGTCCTGGCTTCACAACTATTTGACCGGGTGACCTCATCTGAACAAATCTGAATGTGAGTCATTCATGGAACAACCACACCAAATATGAATCCATTCGGTCTTATGGTTATGTAGAAGAATGCGATTCTTGACGGACGTCCAGACGGCAAGACGGACGAGGAGCAATGACTCTCGCTCCACGTACGAGATGACATGTTAAGTCCGGCGTAGAAGGGGAGTGAACTATACATTGCCGTTTGTGCATTTACTTCAAAATACTAAATGATCATCAATAAATGTGCGACAACACTTAGTATAACCGTTATTACAAATATAATATACGTCTATGTCAAAACATGTACTGATAACAAATACAATGCAAATGCCATTAGCCCACAGAATCCCCACCATATGAATGTTAAATAGCACGACCATGGTACATTCAAGCGTGAAGTTGAATGTCTGTGTTTATTATTGTCTTGGGAGAACACTCGCTTAGTTGATAATTTTGAGCCCATTATCTCCATATACGACGCAATATCTCTGGAGATTGGTAAAGTCTCGGAACTCATCACAAAATCACAAGCCACTCCGGAAATGGAAGAATTGTCAATCGCCAGCAACACGAACTGTTTGTGTAATGCATGAGATTGGTCACCGAAAGACATAAATAACAATCACAATACACACGCAAGAGTGCGGAAGGGTCTGCTGGTCGTGTGTGTATATGCGTCATAAGGGTACGTTCATACACTGGCAAGTTTACACCGTATGTTTTGCAGGCATTTCGTCGTAGAAAACGATATGGTGCCAGAATATGAACGAAACATGCATATATAATGCATCTGTACCACAGCTACCTACGTGCGAAGTAAAACATGTAAGTAGTTAAGTAAGTAGTGAGCTGTGTTGGAGCATCATTAAAGACCATTTGCCAGTGCATTTTCTAATATATGCGAGTCTCCCATACAGGGAGCATTGCACACATACGTGAATGCACTGGCTTACAAGATCAAGGTAAATATTGTTATGCCAATGCATTCCATTATACATGCGAGGCGCCATATGGGCGACTCGCATATATAAGAGAATGCGTCGGCACAGGGTTTTTGCAAAAATTCAGGAAACTTCAGTCATCAAAAGGTTATACATGATTTGTTGAATCAGCGACACATGTTTTGCTGACGTCATTATATAACGTCATGGGTGTCGCACTTTCCCAGAAATGTCTACGAAGATGAAACTGATTACTGTCGATACACCCTTTGTGCACGTTAATAAGCACATTGCGTGTCTATGTTGCTATTATTGATCGAGATATAACCAAAAAATACATTTACCGAAATTGGCCATAAAAACAAAACACGCCAAAAAATTGGAAATATGCTATTCACGGACAAGGGCAACAACCACTACGGGTAGTAAGAAATGGGATTTATGTTGTGCCATCACCCCCTGATTATACGAAAATACCTACAAACATTACGAGCTAAAAAAATCGTGAAATCGGGTCTCAGCTCTCGGACTATTATATGAATAATGAATGGCTTGGAGTTGACTATGCCAAAATAGTGGTCCGAGAGGAGGACTATTCCTCTGAGAGGACCACTATTTTGGCATAGTCAACGACAAGACATTCACTATTTATTATATTATATCGAACACTGGTGCCAATTCTCACACACTTCTGTGTCTTATTTTGTTATATTTTTATTTGCTGTGAATTTTGGAAATCGGTCTCAGATTTTACAATTTACGGCAATCTTTTTACGATGGCAGGGGAGCATAACTATGTTATTAGTTACATCTAACAGCATCTCTTCATTATTCATGCATTTATTTCTATAAATACGTCATTAGCAAAGACATTTTGGCGACATTTTAGAAGTTAACTTGCTTAACTTCGATTAAAACGGAAAAGGAAATTATAAATGACTTGCACTGCATGCCATTACCAAATTAGGACTGGCCGCTTGCCAACAAAGCGGACAAACTATTAAATACATTGGCTAGATATGATCGGAAATTTGAAAGATCATTGCAATTCACCAATAAATCTAATGATATACCGATATTGCAACAAGTACGTACAAGGTATGCGAGAAAGTCACGTGGGATATAATATACATGTATATACTATGTATTTATCATATACGCAGTACAATATAGACATCCATGTGCGCTACAAGATGTCTGGTATGTGCAAATTATCTTCGATCTTAGCAGAGGGTCTTACATTCTGCGTATATTACCGGGATCGGATATTATTTGGTGCCAACGAGGCCGTGCTCAATATCACGCAACATATTAGGGATTCATCAAATATGGATTAGATCGGAGATTTATTCGAGCAGGATCGATTGTACAGCAACTCCATCTCAGTTAACTTCATTTGCACTCAGAAATATGCGTGATTCGAGCAACATGACTTGAAATTCATCAACTGAGACGCTGCTACGGGGGTATAATTCACAGCGCATGCAGTAACACAACAGCTTGGCCGGAAGAACAAACTGTGCGTGTGCATTTGTATATATATAGGGATTGTGAGATTTAGGACCCACCGGTACTTTACGGGGCAGTCTGGAACCCAGACTATGTTAATATAAATATGTTGATAACCTATCAGTTAAGCAGCTACAGAGGCATAATTGTGACATGGGGGCGACATATATGGAAATCTCCAATACGGTTAGCCATGATAGTCGTGTAATAAGACTGTTACGTAGATCAATGGCAACCACAATATACTGTAATACTCGTATTAAACATGTAAAATTATTCTAATACAAAATGGATGAAATCTAGCTCCTTTGGTTTGAATGGAGATCACCAGTAAGGGTAGACCACCAAACACACCCTCCTTTTTAATGAAGGCACTGATTTGAATATTAACGAAGATTTATAAAGTTATTGTACACTAAGGGTCATACTGTCGGAGATTTTACGGGAGGATCTTTGTCGAAATGTGTCATGAGTCACGTACCAATTACGTTTTGTTCAAATTTCTAAGCAGTTTTTGAAAAAATGTACGTGTGGATTGTTATCGAAATGTGTCATAAGTCACGTACCAATTAAGTTCTGTTCAAATGTCTTATCATTTTTTGAAAACGAAAAAATGAAATTTACGTGATGATCATTGTCATGAGTCACGTACCAAAACCAATTATATGAAGATTTACTTCGTGCAGATCGGTTATGTTATATTCAGACAGGAAAACGTCTCTGATCACACGAGTTGAGAGAATACATGGGCGTAGAGGTAAAATCTGCTAGCTGCCTCCGGAATATGATGGAAAATAAACAAATTGAAACAGAATCAACATGGGTTATGAGCGCAGGGTCGTGTCGCTAGCCTCAATATCACAGATTTATCGATTTTATCTGATCCCCCACAACGACCTGTAGCGCGCAGCTGTCTCGAACCATATATTTTGATGGACGCTACTAAGATAGGCTATAATTTTAACTGGCATACTGGAAACGACCTGTGGTTTAGTGTGATTAATCACGGCACCTCAAATTAGTCACGTGTGGCTAATGGTAAAGCTAGTTATGGCATGTATATGAGGCTCTGTTGAGTCTGTTCACAAACTCGCAAATTTGCCTGGTAGCTTTTGCAGGTATTTCCATACAGAAAAAGATACATGTAATGTGCCAGCAAAAAGGCACAAAATCTGTTTTAATTAATCTGTGCCACAGCTAACTACGTGCCAAGTTAAAATATAAATACTTTGAATAGTTCCACATGTAACGATGCTAACGGAATTTGCATGTAAATAACATTCAACTTAAGTTACAAAAATCAATCTTATACATATATTTGAATGAACATGTCATGGTGGTTCAGTCACATCCTTACTCACTCATTAAACTGAATTAATATTGTTTCATGAATTAAATTAACATATATTCTTATTGCTTATGAGTATATCTCCAACATATTATGCACACCCCGTAATCCCCACCCCCACCACACCCATCCCCTCCCCAAATTACATACCTCTCCAAACTGTTCTTCTACTCTTGTACTGGCACTCACATGTAGTGTACGTCTCCGTTATAATTATTGTATCTATTAGAGGGCTCTGACCTATAAGCCATGGCTTCCGCAGAGCCATATTACCATAGTGTATTATAAACATTGATCATCAAATAAAATCACTTGAGTTTAAGTTTGAGTTTAGCATGGTTATATGTGGAACTACATGAATACACGACACGAGTGTGTTAATGGGCTTGTTGACATGGCTATTTTTAGAAGATTAATACATTTTGATTGACATTATATCTTTTAAAACACCTTTTATTTGTAACACCAGATGATTCAAAAATTTCAATAGTTGGAAATTACATGCTGACACATTAGTTGGAAATAGTTCTTTTGATTTCCAACTATACATAGTAATTAGTGGTAACTATTTATGTAATACCAAAAGTCGCATATGTTCCTACTTTTGGTCGCAATTTTGGACTAAAGTGACCATCATTTTGAAAATTTCAAACCTTATAAGGTGTCAAGTTGGAAATTTGGAAAGGTTGTGGTATATAATAGTTGGACAGTTCCAACCTAAGGGTGGGTGAAAACACTGAAAATGGTATTTCGCGAACTTGAGAATTTGGTTTGGTTCGGGGGGCGTGAAGTTGGACATTCCAAGCGGAGACATTCTAGCCACGTCCCTGGCGATATGACGTATATGTTATAACATATCTATGCAGTCTGTTATCGATCGAGTCAGTTCAAGATTATAGAGATATAGAAATCGAATCGCATCCCAGACTAAATCGATTATGAGAGTGTTGACTCCATATCATCCATAGATTGATCATACTGTATTCATACATTGTAGCTAGATTTTTCTAAATGCATTTTTATGTGGTTTGCCTATGCGCGAAAGAGAGCCAGAGCCAGGAGCAGGGATGTGGCGACAGGGGTGGGGTTGTGGTGATTTGATGGGGTTTCATGTAACCGAGTGCGTAATTGTAATCAGCTTTCATAATTGGCTAAATGCTAATACTGATATGACAGTTAACAGCCGGACATGTTTCTGCGACGTTTGTATTATATATAGTATTATATATAGTTTGTATTATATGTATTAATAATCTAATATAATATTATTTGTATTATATAATTGTATTATATGTAGTAATATATGTATTAATAATCTAATGTAGTAATAATCTAATATAATGTAGTAATAATCTAATATAATATTCTAGATGATGAATTTCGTCACTGGAAGATTATTGATAATAAAATTAAGAACAAATTTGTTCAATATTTGTCATGTTCTTACTGATAACAGTGTATATGCTGTTGAGCCATACCAACCGCGAACGCCTTGATGTTCTTAAATGTGTAGGTATCTATGTGCCCAAATCAAGACATGTATGAACAGTCCTCTGTTTAAATCAGAGCAGCGTCCCTTCTTTATTTGCTAGAAGAGACATTGACAGGAATTCCGATAGATGACTGCAGGCTACGTTTAGTGAGAATGTCAGATATATCGATTTTTCTACAGATATCTTGTAACGAGCATTGTTTTATGGTGGAATTGGACCATCCGTTTAGGCATTTATATCTTCGGTCCCCGGACGCAGCTTGAGCTGAAATTGGCGTCGTTCCTGCTGGGTTTGGCGTGAAATACGCGGGCTTATAGCTTTGTTTTTGTGTCTGCGCATTTGGTCCCATTGGCATTGGCTGTTATAATTATATGACAGTTCGATATTGTTATTGATGTTGATAACCAGTATCATATCCGCTGGCAATTCCAAATTTGTAAATTACCATGGCAACAATTACTGTAAAGTTCGAATTTGAGTACTATTCGCACGCTTTTAAGATATATATCGAAAAGCTATAGGCATGGTGTCAACAGAACGTCTAGCTTCCTCTACTAAGTGCGTATATTAGATATACAAACACGCATGCAGAGAATATTTATATATTGCACTGCGACTCAAAGCAAATTTACACTTCTGCTCTTTACTGTTCTATACACAGAACTGTATAAATAAATATAATATGGCATGTTTTTGTTATACGGTTCCAAACTACAATATTATGAGATCAATCTTACGAGAAATTTTTAACCCTTTACCCAACAGAAGGGCCCTGTGCCAATGCATTCTCTTATATATGCGAGTCGACAATAGGTCGCCTCGCATATATAAGAGAATGCATTGGCTTAACATATTAAAAATTATAAAATTGTTAAAGAATGTAAGAAAAAATGGTAAAAAGTGTTAAAAAAAAGATTTTTTTTAGGCCAATGCATTCTCTTATATATGCGAGGCGACCTATGGTCGACTCGCATATATAAGAGAATGCATTGGCACAGGGCATAACTGTAACTATCACAATGTGGTCAATGAGCCGGTTCCAATGATATCCATATTTGTATGGTTTTATTGAGACAGACCCAAGATATTTTAGGCTGTTGAAGCTTTATTTGGGCGGTTTTGGCCGTTTTGTTGGGTAAAGGATTAAAGAGCCAGTTTTATAGATTTTGAAAGTAAACGTTGGTTGCGTGCCCAACTGTTAAACAAATATCACATAATTATATTCATAAGTTTGTTATCATCGTTATAGTTATAGACAGAACAACACAGGCGTGTGGGTGTGGTGAACGTTACCGCACGGGTTTGTTTGGCGCAATATTACAACTAGAGTCGTTAGGCTCGAGTTGTGTGCTTCATCGTGTTGGTTATAGACCGAACAACACAGGCTTGTGGGTGTGGTGAACGTTACCGCACGAGTTTGTTTGGCGCAATATTACAACTAGAGTCGTTAGGCTCGAGTTAAGTGCTTCATCGTGTTGGTTATAGACCGAACAACACAGGCGTGTGGGTGTGGTGAACGTTACCGCACGAGTTTGTTGTGGCGCAATTTTAAAACCAACACATTAACCCTGTCAGAGCCGGGTCCGATTTTTGTAACAACCCATATACCCTGTGCCAATGCATTCTCTTATATACGCGAGTCGACCATAGGTCGCCTCGCATATATAAGAGAATGCATTGGCCTAACAATTTTTCATCATTTGTTATTATTTTTTACAATTTTTTACAATTTTAATAATTTTTTCTTATATTCTTTAACAGACTTATTTTGTAGGTTTAGTGCCATGGAATCTTACATTTTTCATGGGTTTCAAAAGTATTACTATGAATACTTGGTGATAGTTTTGAGTTATAACATGCCCCTAAGGTTTTATCCAGTTTGTTGTGTCGAGTCGCCGTGCTCGAGTTGTATGTTGTTGCGTAAACAAACGAATGCGATAACGTTAATCTTCTTCACACGGCTGTGTGGATCTATGTTTATTACACACCAACAATCAATTTAGCATCAAATGTGTGTTTCTGTTTGGTTTCCATACTGGTTAATCTTTTACTCAACACAACACGAGATTGAAGTATTGTTATTGTACTGGTTGGGTCATGTACGTCAAGCCAGCTATCTGGATCGCTCTAGAACATGTGGGTGAAATTATGACACAGACTGAAGTAAGGTAATAAAATCAACCGAAAATAGCAGTATGTGTGCTATAATTTATAAATGGGGGCGGACTCCCAGCGGAGTGGTTCCTGATGCATCTGTGTTACATGACGTGTAACTGCGCAGCTCCCTTCATGAAAGGGTTAATTTGTCTCCCGTATGTTTAAATTTCCTGAGCACCTCCATGCAAAAAGAATACTAGATACCATTCCAATGTATAATTGTATATCCAGATGGAAGAACCCATTACGTAAAGAAGGGGTTAACATTGTACCACTGAACCACGTAACATGCATGGTAAGGGCGAGGTACACACATTGAGAGTAATCTCCTGTGGTATGGTGCTGGCCCCGTGCTGCGTTGTTTTTTGTCAGCAATTAGCCCTATATATCAAAGCATAAACTACCCGTATCGTTGGTAGTAAAACGAGGCCAATTTAGAATTAACGACATATACCAATCAAAGAGTGTCGACACACAACAGCTGGGCAGCATACGTATACAGGAAGACATTTTAGTATTCATAGCGTACCCAACAGACAACACAATCAGATCGAAAACATCCCAGAGTATGTGTATATCGTAAAAGTATACCAACCGCGAAGCCACCTCTGGGAACAGCTGCGAGATTGGGGGAGTATAACGTGTATGCGCTGCGAATCCTGCCTATGCACTGTTTATAAACACCACTGCCAGCCGTTTGATGGGCTTTAAGAGCTTGTTCTTGGTGAGCATGTACCACAATAAGTAGCATATGTTATTGGGATGATGCGCATATCTCGAGTAGGCATAATTGCCAAGAATTACAGCACTCTTATGTCAACACCTGTCGTGTCTAACTACTTACAGACTTACACACACCATCACTGTGCATCCAGTTTAGGATATATATCTTATATAAAGGTGCATTTATTGTCTGAACGTATCATTAGAATATGACAATTTATTTCTATCCATGCATAGTTTTTCTATACGGTTGTGGATTAAAATACTTCAGATATGTCGCAAAATGCATAATTACGACTATACGTTTCGAGAACTAAGTAACGAAATTATGCGCACGTGCATTGTACTATATAACTGTGGCCGTGATGTTCTAACAGTCACAATTAACAATTATTAGGATATCAATTTCTTCGATTTGTACCAACAACTTCATATAGGGTTTATCAATTTTTTTTTAATTTATTCTATAACGATGTGACTTGAATACCTTGTCCACCGCACACCCGTAAAAATGTATTTAACGTTGTCATGGACCTATTTTTATCTCGGAAACCTGGCAGTGTCAGTAGCCATATTGTGACACAAGTTGGATCTCCAAACAACTATGTGCCTTTAACGAAGTGAAAGAAATGTATCTTCTCTACGATTCCAAAAATATATGCCAGGGGCCAAGTAGATTCCTCACGACAGAGCAGCAGAGACCCCTTATTGTTCATGTATCTTACTTTCTTTCTTCTTAAATTTTTTTTTCTATTTTGTTCTGGTTTGTCTGCTTCTGTTCTCTATTTTTATACGGCAAAACATACATCATTTAGATTGTTACATCGATGGACATGACACTATGAAATGTCAGTCAGTATTTTTCATTGAAACATAGCTGCACAAAACTGGTTAACTGTCATTTGGAGTAAAGGAGTTGCCAGTGGTATGAGCGACACATGTAGGGTTGTATGCGGTTTTCGGACCAAATCTAGTGTACAGTTTAAAAAAAATGTTTTGCAGATTTGGGGGTGGTGGGTCCCCAAAAATGTAGATGCAAACAAACGTCATACCTTCGTAACCTTCCTGCACAAGTCTTACTACCTCCCCCCCCCCCCGAGTGCATTTGAACTTTCACGATGAAGCCACGCCGTTTTCGTATCAGCATTGATAAACATTCTAAATGAGCACACAGTTGCATCCGCCAAATGCTGTTTTAATCCGGAATGCATCCATCGCAATGCAGACAACCACCCAAGAGAATAACTCCTTCGTTCTTAATTACAATCACGCATGTAACATACGCTTTTAATAAAGGCATATTTCGTGATTGTTCTATGATTCTATCCAATTTCAACCGACGGAATGGAAAGTCGATATAGCAGCGATATATCAAAAGTAACGAGTTAACGTAATTACGTATAAGATATTCGTAGCTAGCATGCACGCGACTTTGTGCAGTGATAATATATGAGACGAATCAAAAGTATCCATTACAACGGAACTAGCACCAAACGAACCCGCGCTTAAGAGCGTACCTGCAGGTTTGCGGGTGTCCAATGTCTAACTTATTCACAATTGTTCTTCATATTTTCATCGAATTGTTAAATTCATATTTTAAAATATCAAAGATCGCTCGAATCTGCAGGTTTGGTCGTAGCGTGATCAAATCTGTTTTGAATTCAGATTTTCTTTGACTTGTGACGATAAATGGTGAGCAATTTAACATGGTACAATCATCTCTTATTCCTCTGTGACATATCTTATCCTGCTGTTAATGCATGGTACGTTCAATTACCCCTTCTCAATTACTGCCTGCACTCCCTTTCCCTTTCCTTTCGGACCATACATAATTAAACCCGTCTGCTATACCCAAATGGTATCTATTCCAAGATACCTGGGGTAACATTTATTTTCTGAGGATAGGACTTAACAAACGCCCCTAAGCTTGTTCCCCAATCCTCTTTTGAACATTTTACAATTATATGTCATGTATTTATTGTTTGTAATGTTGTTCTGTTTAGTTCAAATAAAAATATTGTTTAAACTAACCTGCAGGTTTGATGTGGCTTTCGATATCCCCAGTTTGACCGGATCCTCAAGACAAAGTATTGTTCGACGTTATTTATTTGACCCTACATATATGGGGCCTAACTTAGTCCTAGGAATCATTGGTTGTGCATTTACGGGCTAGCATAACCAAATTCCCCCTCATGAAATTCACAACTGTTGAAAATGTTGACCAAAGATGGGGGTGTGAAACATCACCCACTATTACCACGTCCCTGTTGTATTTAGAGGTTGGTTCAGGATTCCAAATCCCCCACGATTACAACATAAAACACGTTTATATCACTCAATTCGACACCGAGTATTGATTATCGTTAATGATACAATCATTACAGGGTGATGATAGCACACCTGTGTGATATTACATGTAATCTGCTAATTGTATTACCAAGCGTCAAACACACAATTTCGCAACACGTTCGCGATCTACATGTAGTTTCCGTGTGTTAATTTGGAGTCGTGGTGACAGGGACTTTCGGGGTTGGTCTCAACACTCCAAGTTTAGGGAAAATATCCAACAGTGTATAGCTCGTACCAGAAACAATTATAATCGAACATGTGGGGCCGAAAAACAAGTTGCAATTATTCTGACAATTTGATTTTCCAAACAATATCCATTTTAAAGAAAGTTGTTTTGTGCCCAAAATTGCAAAATACCTATTTTCAGTCAAATGGTAGAAAAAAATGGCACTTGGACTTAAAGCGACATGCACCTTACCAACTGAGTAATAATCAGATGTCTGCAGACTCGAATTATGAATATCTAATCATGCAGCCTATATATACTGAAAGTTAAAAAACACTTTATAACAATTAACGGCATCATGTTATTACCCAACCAACATGACATCAACTCAGCAGGAGCAACCCAACAGCAGCATGACCACTTAACCCGGTGGACCATACAGTAATGCCCAAAGTAATTGACTCCAATTCGGAAATATGGCTTGTTGCCATTCATCGGAAAGCTCTCGCCGAGGACTAAATCCTGAAAAATTACCCATAATTCTGCTGTGGTTAAGTGGTCAATTACTTTGGGAATTACTACATTCCGACAGATAATACTTGAAGCGATATGAACCAACCATCGGTATCCATCCTTTACCTCATTATGATGGCTGTGATGGACAGGGGCACTCGTATGAGATTTGATGTTTATTTTTTCCGCACCAACATCTTGGAGTTGGCTCCGAGCAGACCACCGAGGTAATTAAAATTGCAAGACGTTCAAAGGCATCGCTCATTACCGCGTGAAGTAACCGCTAGGCAACAGCGCCAAGATGCAAACGCAGATCAGAGAATGGTATAAAATGGGACTGGTAACATCCTCTGTAGTCCTGCTCAAGATACAGCCATAAGAAATGGGTCGGTATCAATGATTAACGCATTGGCACCGTTCCAACGTTGCGCAGTTAATAAACTTTATATTCATGCCTCTCTAATTCGTCAAATGAATATTTGGCCCTTTTTTAATATTAATTATATTTGTATGTGGTTGTAATGGCTTTCTGGTCATGATAGCATAATTAGAATTGCGCTACAATTTGGAATGCAGAATCCATTTAAACTTTATACTAGGCACTGGCTCAACTAGGCTACGTCGTTTCTTTCTGCACACTAGCTGTCATGACGACGAACACAATACAACGTCAGAGGAACATGTAAATATGTTCTATCTCAATAGTCGTGAAATTGTACAATATGCGTTTTAAGATAATAAACTTATTGAATTGGAGTCTAGCCTACAATTAATTGTGTTTGTGTATCTCGTACGTAAATGGATTATGTTGCAAAATGTTCATACATATATAATTCAAGGGCTACTCGGCGAATTCGAGAAACAACTTAAACTTGAAAAAATAATATGGACCCATAACTCACGATTCTGATTGAAACCAATCAAGTTTCAGATCATAACCTCTATTTTGGTGACATTCATGTAGTTCAACATGCATCCTTATTTCAGGAGCGTGTATCATTGGAGTTACGTGTAGTTGTTTGGGAACCACATAAATGAATGTCAGCATCATGAATTAATTTCAACACATCGGTCGATTCAATAGTCTGAAAACGAAGAAAGTGTTATTAATTAGAGTGTATGGTGAGTAATGCACAGTCGCATGCGAATGCAAATATAAACAATAATAAAGTACCCCAGATTCCAATATTCGGAAAAAAAATGTGCCATCACTTTTCGTACAAAACATGCATGAGAGACCGTGACACCCCTTCTACAACTGACCATGTACACCGCGAAAGTTAACAATTTATTATATAGATATACACGTATGTGCTTTGATACAGTAATTCCCAAAGTAATTGACCACTTAACCACAGCAGAATTGTGGGTAATTTTTCAGGATTTAGTCGGAAATATGGCTTGTTGCCATACATCGGAAAGTTCTCGGCGAGAGCTTTCCGATGAATGGCAACAAGCCATATTTCCGAATAAATCCTGAAAAATTACCCATAATTCTGCTGTGGTTGAGTGGTCAATTACTTTGGGCATTACTGTATATGCTTTGATATTATTAACTCACCCTAGCTGCCATAGAGGTTGTTGGTTTTTCCAGCAAATCCCAGACGCGTTGTCGCCAATGTGAGCACATCCCGGTCCCGAAATCCTCCTCCTCGCGCTCACGAAGGGATTCCGCCTCCTTTCGAATCTCCTCGAAAACATGTTCCTTTTTCTGGTGATACTTGTGTTGGCAGCACGACTCTAAATACAATTCATCCACACCCCAATATTCCAGGTCATCACTGAATGACAATACACACATTTCCTCAACTAAATGCAGTTTACCTGTTCTGTAAAAATTTAAAATAGAAGCGAAAGACCTCGGGTGTCGATCAAAGAAATACTCGTTCTCTGCGAGATTATAATCGTCACATAACTCCAGAATATCATCATTATTAAAAGAATGTCGCAACCTCCCTAATCTACTATGTGGCATTCTGTCCAACGTCCGCCACAGCACCTCATGTTTTACTCCACCAACATTAAGAATCACTCGACGACATATAGTTTTACATCGAGATATAAGTTTGCTATCCGGCGGAGGACCATCACTGGAAGGGTAAATCCGGGTCTGGGTCGGTCGGTTTTCCCCGTGAGCGACCATGTTGGATGACTGAAGAACCGTCGCTGTAACTGGCACGAGCTGTGTACCCGCAGTAGATGCGGGTATATTTGTTGCTATTTTTACCTCCTGCTTATTGGCTTCTCGGAGCTTTCTCGAGGCAGACGATAACACGCCGATCTCATTTCTGGCAGACGACAGTCCAGTATCGTGCGGCGGCGTGGTCGACCCCGTGCGCCTTCTGTACGGTTGTCTGACGCTCGTCGCCCTAGTTACCAGCTCACCTTCACGTCCAGATCCGGAACCGGAGCTAGAGAGAAACATTTCAAAATTAGGATGAGTCAACGGCTATAAGATCAGGATGCGCTAACAAAATCGTTTTATATATAGTTTCGTATATATCGTCACGATTTGTTTATCACTAAATGCAGCACTATATTAACAAGTTGCATAGTTCAAAGGCGTTGTTCGGAAGCAGTAGAAGCACTGGAGAGTTTGCATAGTCAGAGGAAGCAACGTACAATAACGTTCGGAGTAATACACTAGTCTTCAGAACACTCCAGTGGGAACATATCTATGTTGACATTCCACGACACAGCTAGAATACTGTAATATGAGCACACACAACGTGGAAAATATAGACATATACAGTAACTACTAGCACAGTAACTATATATCATCACACACAACGCGATAACTGGTTAGGTAGAAGTCTTCAACGACATATTTTTATCGTGACATGCATGTATTTGAAGGTAGTGTTGGTGGTTGATTTAACTCACGCTGATGGACAGATCTGCGACGCAAATGTGTCAACTAATTCTAATGGAGCTTTCCACAGAGACCATCCCCACAGTGGTAGCACCGCCCACTGGTAATAAGACTTTACCGATATAAATATTGTCTGTTGCGCGAGATCGACTTCTGAGGTGAACACACCAGCACTTGCATTGGCTGAAACAGACAGTGTCGATATATGATTCGTGCAAATTTTGATCTTTTAAACATAATTTTTTTTTTTTATTTAAATTAAATGTTTTTATTTTTCTTAGATTGAACTCTGATCTGCTGTTGAACAAAAAAGTTTTTAATTTTCTAATTAGATTTTTAGATTGAAACTTAAACAAATTTGTTTGATTTAAATAAAAAGAAAATTTTATTTTAATTTTTTAATTTTAAACTTAAATTTAAAATAAAAAATTATCTTTTTAGATTGAAACTTCTTATTAAAAAATAAAAAAAAATAAAAAAAAAAAAAAATTTGGTTAAAAAATTTAATTAAACAATGTTATAAATGGCCGTTATAACATCTCTCGGGGTACCTCGAGGCACCACATTTGGTTGAAATCGATCAAAGGCTCTGGAAGAAAATCGTTAACAGAACAGACAGACAGATCCATGAACTCTTTGATACCAGATAACACACATTCGTTTTGCCATTAAATGTGAAAATTATGAGAAGTGTCATGCTAAATGAAAAACATTGTTATAATCACGGATAAATATATAACATCATGGCGCAAATATAAATCTCAGTATATTATGATTTGACAACAAAAAAGTTGTTTGAATATAGCCAATTTAACACTGAATGTATGCAAGGATATCAAAATTAGGGTGAAGAAAGATGGCAGCCGAATTTTCACTGCAGCCATTGGCCGGTTCAGTCGCTGATTGGTCGAAAATATCTGCTAATAAATATTTGATTGACAGCTGTGGAAAGGTCCATTGGAGTACTAGTCTACACAGTTTCATAACAAATCACCCACATACAGTAATGCCGTAATTAATCGACTCCTTTAACCACAGCAGAATTATGGGTAACTTTTCAGGATTTAGTCGGAAATATGGCTTGTTGCCATTCATCGGAAAGCTATCCCCGAGAGCTTTCCGATGAATGGCAACAAGCCATATTTCCGACTAAATCCTGAAAAGTTACCCATAATTCTGCTGTGGTTAAGGGGTCGATTATTTAGGGCATTACTGTACATGTATATTCTGATACATGCAAATATATCGACCGAAGGATGGCGCAGAATAACGCGATAATGACGCGAATATGATTTACATGACCCCAGTTAATCTGTTATAAGCAGAGACTGATATATAAGTAGTAAATATACATCATGGTCTGACACAGAATAACGCGATAATGACGCGAATATGGTTTACATGACCCCAGTTAATCTGTTATAAGCAGAGACTGATATATAAGTAGTAAATATACATCATGGTCTGACACAGAATAACAAGATAATGACGCGAATATGGTTTACATGACCCCAGTTAATCTGTTATAAGCAGAGACTGATATAGATATAGTAAATATACATCATGGTCTGACATAGAAGGCAGCAATCCACGCGAAGCAGAATCATGCAAGCTCAGAGCCTCAGACCTACTCATATATGGAACACAGATAGCAAAACACAACCACATCACTTTACCAATCCACGTCAAGCCCTATTGGCGACGGACGATAGTGGGGTTTGGTGGTACATGTATGTACCCACCCTAACATTTTAATTTTTAATTTGGTCAAAATGTTAATCAGTTGGAATTGATTGCCTCACACAATCGTTTGAAATTTTACACCACATATAGGTTGAAATTGTTCTCATTGTTTGATTGTCTAACAAGTGATTAGTGGGGAATGTGTTGAGACCAAAAGCATCATATTTGTCTACTTTTTGTAAAAAGTTTGGTCTGAAATGGCCATCAGTTGGGAATTTTCTAATAGTTGGAATGCTTGAGGCACCAGTTGAAAAGTTCCAACCCAAGAGGTGGAAAATATAATTCTGCGAACCTGGTGTGGTGCAGTTGGAGTCCCACTAGCCACGGTACCCGTTGGGGTCCCTCTAGCCACGTCCATGTGCCCAATTGGGCAATTCTCGCGAAGCAATTACTTTATCGTGAACCCCAATATACGTTAAGGTGGCACTACCATGGCCATTACTTCACCGTTAATTGAATGCTGACCCATGCAATGTGAACGTAAACTCGAACGAAATTTTTGCCACTACTTTGTACCTATATTATAAGCTAGACAAGAGTTCTAGCCCACAACTGTTGCCTTGCTTATACATGGCCAGGAACATACCTCTCAAACGTCATCTCTAAAGAGTCGCTTCAAACGTTCTGATAACTACTATCTGGACCTCATACAGTGGGTGAGCTAGATATTTGTTGCAGGAGTTATTGTGGTTGCGAGCGATAGAGGAGGGTATCACCCCTCAACCCTGAATCCTGAATACCAGTTAATTTGGGGTGGGGGTGAATCCTGAATACATGTTAAGAAATAATATGCGATAAATGACATACAAATTGACTGTTTTAATATCAGACAGATACAAGCAGAAGTTACATAGATACATACACAGAACGACACGATGTGTAAATGGGTTTGTCGTTACGGCACGAGTGCTGTCGCGGAGGGATAGAACGAGAGGCGCTTGTGCCTCGAGTTCTATCCTTCCGCGACAGCACGAGTGCCGTATCGACAAACCCATTTACACATCGTGTCGTTCTGTGTTTATTACACGCTTCGCGTCCTAGAATCCATGCATTAAAAATACAGGATTAGAAGGTTTATTTAGCCACATACAGGGCGTTTTTGTCATGTATGATGATTCTTTTATTTAAATAGTTCAAGTTTCATGGTTGAGGCGAACGTCATGTACGTCATTTTACGTCAACGACATGCGTATGGACCGTACGTTCCATACGGATTTGTAAATATGGAACGGCAATAACACTCTACTTCTAGGAACAAGCGTGTAATAAATTATGATCCATTATACCTGACGTGATATTGGAGAAGAGTATTATGGGCGTTATGATGCCGTTATGATACGATTAATGATACTTTATGATGGCATGGTGGTCGAATATGCCCAAGAAGCTATTATATATACCCACTCAATCATACAGATAACTAGCACAAAATATTATTTTGCGCCATCAAAACCTGCGTCCAAGATGTTTTGCTTGAACCCGAATACCAGTTAATTCCGGGGTATGAATCCCGGGTACGGCTTCAAAACACCCTGAATCACGCGCACCGAAGGGGGGGTGTGATACCCTCATAGAGATTATGTCAAACTATTAAATGGTTGAGGTGTGTTTTATGTTCAAAATAGGGGGGGGGAGGAGTGCTGACTAAAGCTCCATTCTTCGTCTCATGTGAGCTAAAAAAGAATAATTTGGAATCGTCTATTATTCATTTAGAGGGATGCTAAGGAAAATGAGAATACGACAGACAGACGAAAAGATAACAATACAAGTGCAAGAGGATGTACAATCATTGCTGGGCAATGTTAAGAAAATAAGTTCAACAAAAGGCCTATCAGGTAAGACGATATGTAGGAAAATTTGGTACATAGCTGACTTAACCCTTTACCCAACAGAACGGCCATGTGCCAATGCATTCTCTTATATATGAGAATGCATATATAAGAGAATGCATTGGCTTAACACATATTAAAAATGATAAAATTGTCACAAAATTATAAAATTGTTAAAGAATGGTAAAAAGTGTTAAAAAAAGATTTTGTTTAGGCCAATGCATTCTCTTATATATGCGAGGCGACCTATGGTCGACTCGCATATATAAGAGAATGCATTGGCACAGGGCATAACTGTAACCATCACAATGTGGTCAATGAACCGGTTACAATGATATCCATATCTGTATGGTGTTATTGAGACAGACCGAAGATATTTTAGGCTGTTGAAGCTTTGTTAGGGCGTTTTTGGCCGTTTTGTTGGGTAAAGGGTTAAATGGGGGCTAATAAATTATATTAATATAGATGATCAATGAATAGCATTTATTGTCAAATCAGCAGATATATGGGGTAACTTGGCACACGTAGGGAATTTGACATAATGAATGTCATGGTATATGTGCCGTTGATCCCAGTTGACTTAAAGAGACACAAATAATTAGCAATTAAAGAGTGTCATGCAATAGGTGATGTTTACCTCAGGTGACTTATAATTATTTTAAATTACATAAAGGGGCATTAATAATTTACTCATTCTGTACCCGAGAAACGCCGGGTACCCCAGCTACTGTACAATATATGTAAGCAGGTTACTCATGAATGTCAAATTATAGTTCATAAATATATTGAATTGAACTGAACAGGGCTTGGTACATGTACATGCACACAGTCCCAATATTTCGCCTCTATCTTCCTCAATCACTCCACCCACAACAATCATGATGATCGCGTTTCACACATCACACTGAAATCGACATCAAATACGCATAGACGACAAAAGTATTGTATTGTCAGCCTTTCACACATTTGCCTCATTTTCACCACAACAGGACAGAATGAAATTACGACGGGACATCAACACACACAAAATGGATCAATAATGGGACCAGTGTGCGGAAATTACAACCCAGAATGGGATTATACCGCATTATTCGCTTCGAAGCATTTACTTGCGACCCAAACATGGAGAATCTCGTTCGACCTGTTAAATCTCGCTTCAACGAGAACTGAGTTAATGAACCACGTTCACCTGAGGCAATTGCATGTCAACCCGGTGATCGATACATGTTTGAAGGAATCACCCGGTGATCGATACCTGTTTGGAGGGATCACGTCGCCTATTTTCACATATGATGAAGAGGAATTAAATGTGGAGAATTTGCCTCCGCTTTCACTTCCCATTATAAAAATAGAGGATATCCAACTCGTTATGTTGGAATATTAGATATTATGAAACGAGTTTGATAAATATTGATTCACAACGAGTCGTAGACGACTTGTGAATCAAATTTATCAAATGAGTTTCATAAAATCTTATATCCCGACATAACGAGATAAAGAACTTTTATATCACATGAAAAACTAGAGCTTTGTGCCTTTTGAACAAATCAAAATCTTTAAAAGAAGCTGAAAATTCATGCAAAATGCATACATGCACGACGTTGGCACAACCGTATGCTACAGTATATTGCGCTCTGACTGGTGACCAAAACTATAGTCCCCCAATTTGCCTCTTTGTTTTTGTTTCTTTGTTTGCGTTAGTGCGACGAAGTTGGACAATAATTTAACATTAATGAACAAAGCAATCATTTTTCAATGTCTGGTGCTGGTCTCATGCGCGGCTTTTCGAAATAGTATTAATCCGCGCAGTTATTTTATTGGCGCGATGCCAAGTATCCCGCGAAGCACGCACCTTTTCGTCACCAGTGAGATATAAGGAAATATGTAATGTTTTTTTTAATGATATAATATATACATTGGGGTTTCATGTGATATAGAGAAATCTCGTATACGACGGTTTAAATCCTGAATTGTGCTGTTAAATCATGGTCCGGTTCCGGTTGACGTCTTGTGATGTCAAGTTACCTAGATTTTGGAGACGATATAGCAAAATTCTAAAGCCATGAATATCGAGATAGGAACATAATACGTTTCTCGTATTTGTTTGTTTGTTTGTTTGTTTGTTTATGATATTGAACTGCACATATTCTATATCCCGGGGCGGATTTGATCACACATAAATAAAATATCCTGAATTATAATCAAATTTAATAACTCAGATACGTGAGACAGCTCCTCTGTCGTAACTTATTGATAATTCGAACTGATGGAACCACATACGATTTCCAATCCTCATATACGCTCTGTCGGGACCGAATTTCGAGCTTGTTCTGATCGGAGGGACATGTCAACTTTCCTTTCCGATTGTAACATGGCTATTTCGACAAGAGATTTTTTGTTCACAAACATTATGATTTAAATAATGATTCTCAAACGTTGTACATCTAACTATTCCCTGTTGTATGGAGTTATTTGCCAAAAAAAAAAAATAGATCATGCCATGAATATCTACTACGGACGTAAGCCATAATAGACATTCATAGCATGATCTACAATATAATTATAGTTTTTAAGATGAAATTTACTCGTGCTGTTTGTTGTTTTGTTGAACTGCACATATTTTATATCCGGTGGGATTTTATCGTATATAAAAACAAGATATCCTTACTTCTGATCAAATGATACGTGACAGCTACGTGACAGCTACGTGACAGATACGTGACAGCTCCTCTTACCTAACTTATCAACAATTGGAACTGACGGAACCTCATATATAAGTTCAGTCAAATGCTCGTCAGTATTTAACCTTTTCATGACGGGAGCTGCGCTGGTGCAGCATTAGAGACCATGTGCCAATGACTTCTCTTATATATGCGAGTCGTTCATAGGGCGCCTCGCATATATAAGAGAATGCTCTGGCTTACAAGATCAGGTTAAATATTGTTAGGCTAATTCATTCTCTTATATATGTGAGGCGCCCTGTGGGCACAGGGTTTTCGCAAAATTTCATGAAGCTCCAGTCATGAAAGGGTTAAATCATTTTTTTCTAACTTTATTCTATAACGGTGTGACTTGAATACCTTTGCCACCGCACACCCGTAAAAAAAAGTATTTTACGTTTTTATCGACCTATTTTTATCTCGGAAACCTGGCAGTGTCAGTAGCCATATTGTGACACAAGTTGGATCTCCAAACAACTATGTTGATTTAACGAAGTGAAAGAAATGTATCTTCTCTACGATTCCTAAAATAAATGTATATTCCAGGGGCCAAGTAGATTCCTCACGATTGAGCAGCAGAGATCACTTATTATTCATTTATTTTTGGTCTTCTTTTAGTTCTTTTTTTTCTATTTTGTTCTGGTTTGCCTGTTTTTTGTTTTCTATTTTTTTTATACGGCAAAACATATGTGAGAACTCAGATACGTGACAGCTCCTCTTACGTAATTGGTCGATAATTGGAACTGACGGAACTACATATATAAGTTGCCGTCGTCGTACGCCCAGTCAAAGGCTCGCATAATTCACCACAGGAAACACGAATCACACAGAATAAATCGATAGCCTAATCAGAATTCCAATGGAGGAGACCCCGGCTCACAAATGTCATCTCGAGCAGGAATAAAAACACGCCACAAGATAAGATGGGGTATCGGAACAACCATTAATAGAGCGCATTATAAAGCTCTACGGTGGCTCACTGATTGTCGGCAAAAAGACTGCTCCCGCATGCGTATATGTCTGTTGGAGTAATTAGCAGAAATATATTCTAAATAACTGCCACTATAGGCGCTTTGTTGTTTGATTAACGTAAGAATGCCGCGCGCAGAAAATGCACTAGTTTGTGGTAGACAGTCTTATTTTTTATCGTTTGATGACGCTTATTCAATGTAGCCACTTTGAATTGCAGTGGATTACACTATGGGTTATAAAGCCATTTAGCATAACCTCCACCGTATCCAATTGTGAACAAGCAACAAACGGCAAAGGGGCACAATGTTCTAAAAAGGGAACTTTTTCAGTCACAAATTTCGGTAATAATACCGTACAATGTCTAACGCACTTTCCAAAATCACGCTCATGCTAAGCCACTAGAATGGATATGTTTCTCTCATGCATGACAATGGCTGCGGACACACGTATAACAGCAGTAGCGATGGCATAGTAGGTGTGACAATTTATTATGGTCGTCATAATTAATATGCCATAGCCAGTCATGTTGCCCGCTGAGTTTCCGCACAATGAGTCGACTGGACCAATTAACCCATTGCGTTTCACCAAGATTGATCTCTACTCATTACGTTTTGCTAAATTGTATTCGCTACGATATACATAATTGCACGATATATAGATCGTCCAGAATTGTGTTTGACCGTGGCCTGGTGGCAATTCCTCATTGACTCACATATCATGCATGTGGTACGTTGTTTTTATATGATCTCAATGCATGCATGTTTATCTACTTATATTAATTTCATTAATAAGAACAATCGTGGCTGTTGACGGAAATGGGTTATTCATTATTAAGTTAGCAAGTGGACTTGTGTGTTAGCATGCAACATATAACACTGCGTGTTGAGTAAAGATCAACAGCGACAAGACATTCACAGGTAGATACATCCTTGAGATATCGACCGTCGCTGGTAGAGCTTGGTAGACTCATTGTACGAATTGGCAGAGGGCGACATAGCTTGGTATGGCATATTAATTATGACGACCAATTGTCACCAAACTCCACCATAATAAATTGTCACACCTACTATGACATCGCTACTGTGGTACGTGTGTCCGCAGCCAATAAACCAATGATGTTTAGATGATATATGAAATATTTCTTGCAATCCATAATGAAGAATGAAGGATTGATGGAATTTCCCTGATACTCTACACATGTTGGCGCGAGGCGCATGCATTCGACGTAATACCAGCCATTAAATACATATAGAGGATCTCACATGAGTTTCTATTTTATACGTATTTTTCAACCGAGTTCACTAAATTCGATTCGAGCCGAGGTTTACCGAGGCTCAAATATAATTTAGTGGACGATGTTGATAAATTACGTATAAAATAGAACGAGTTTGAGATACCTTGTATCACATGATCAAACAAATGCGAAGCAACGCGAAGTATTCATCGAAAACAAATTTCATAAACTTCAACGATCGCAAGTCATTTAAATAATGGCGTGACGTCATTGCACGCGCTAATATCACACGCGTGTCTTACCAATCATTATGAAGCTGGCTTTGTGGGTTAATTATGTGATAAAGGTTGTTATAGTATCAATGGTAGTCATGGTCATGGAATAATCTTAATCGACACAAGGGGTGGAATAAATACAGAACACAACTTGCATCTTAATCGAGATTAATTTATCGAACTCGTTGCGGGCGGCGCATTAATGTTACGTTTCACTCAAGCTCTGTTTTCTTGATATATATCACTGCACCGTCTTTAAATCGATATACAAGATTTTTTTTTTGTAATAAAAGATTCTCGATTAAGATGCGCATTGTGTTCTGTCGTCTACATGTATGTATCCGCGATTTGACATGCCAATTAAAACATTGTTGTCGCCATTCAGACGAGACATGTGGGACCAGATTGACTCAGTCGATAAGGTGCAATGCGTATCAAATCGCGATAATCCGAACAGCGATGCCAAAGCGGGGGGGGGGGGGGGTAGTCGAAAACAAATTTCAGGCACGTATGCTGACTTTTTACTTTCGATCCTTGTATGACCCACCCACCCCCGCGTCCAAATTTGTTACCGTTTTCGGCAATTTTTTCGGACCATTTTTTACACCCACCCCCCTTTTAACACTAAAACAGAGATTTGCGGGGGGAATTCACTGTGAACAGCTGTATATGAATGTATGTGAATACTATTTGTCATGGATGTTAACATTGACATGTAAATAGGAACGAGACATTTTGGGGTCATTCGGTCACAAAAACATGGCTGCCAGCGGCCATCTTGGATTAACAAATTTGCAACAAAATACAACACGATAACTGCATGCCTGTAGTTAGCTTAGCAGTTAGAATTACATTATTTCTCTTATTCTAAGGTGTTTAAAGCCAAACTCATTGCAAAAACAGTCAACAGTCCACGGAAAAAATTGTTTGTTGGAACCCCCCCCCCCCCCCCCCCCCCCCCGGTCAAAGCTGGTTTTATTCCCAATATGCACCGATCACTGGTCCGCGCAAAGGTAGTCGCTTTATAACGTACAATAATTAAATCCGTACAGAGTGTTTGATTATACATAGGCGGTATAAATAAGTGAAGTTAGATGAACACTTCAATGATTGACCCGTATCAATGTCGTATTAGGCACCAGGTGACTGGGAACATTTTGATGCTCTGCAATCGATAACCACGACTCTCCGTGTCAACAGTTCCGCACCTAGAAACCTTCACTATACAACAATCAATCAGTGACAACTATGATGATCATGTTACAGGCGAATAAATCACAATCGACCATTCTGTCGAACGTGATGCTATCCATACAATCGATGGGGCCGCAAAGATGTGACCAGATTCGTATTAACGGTACGCCCCCTCACGTTGTTTTACTTACATCTGCATGGGTAGCCAGTCTATTGAACGTATTTAGGATTATTAATATGCACCGGAATCGTTCGTGTCGAGATTAAAAAATATTAGTAATTTATTTTCCGGATAACCACAGTAATGCCCTAAATAATCGACTCCTTACTGAGAGCTTTCCGATGAATGGCAACAAGCCATATTTCCGACTAAATCCTGAAAAGTTACCCATAATTCTGCTGTGGTTAAGGAGTCGATTATTTAGGGCATTACTGTATGTGAGAGAGGAGGTACAATTATAAGTGACATCAACACTTGTCCTCCGATTCTATTGTCTTTAACCGGTTTTATGTTAAATGGATTCTCCCAGTCAGTTCACAAGTGTACATCGGAATGGTATATTATTTGTAGGGATGTACATGTAATATGAGCAGACGACAGCTGAATAAAAGTACAGTCGGAGTCCTATTTGCTGTGAGAAATGGTCGTTTGTTGAACTTATTATCTGAACATTTCCTATGGGGTAACTACTCGTCAATGATGCTTTAGTATAGAAAGGTTAATAACTATATCTGTCAATCTACCATTTTCATGAAAAGAAACAAATACATATGTTTAAACTAAATATATAACTATACGTGAAATACTCATAAATGTATTCTATTTATGTCTAAATAAAAATCATTTAAATGAAAGAATGTGACGCATCCATGGCATCGGATGAAAATATAAGGATCCCTTTTTATCATCGGTGCGACACGCTACATATGAACTATTATTACTGATATGACGACGAATAGAGAGCGTTTGTATCAGTAATGTCCTGATCGCTGAAAACACAGCCGATATATGTGTTTCGATGCCGTAAAGAGTTTTTCTCAAAAATGTTAAAAAGCATCCACACAAATCGGAGATATTTCAGTGAACTCCTACTTAGCTGTACCTTAACCCTTTACCCAACAGAACGGCCATGTGCCAATGCATTCTCTTATATATGCGAGTCGACCATAGGTCGCCTCGCATATATAAGAGAATGCATTGGCTTAACACATTAAAAATTATAAAATTGTTAAAGAATGTAAGAAAAAATGGTAAACAGATTTGTTTAGGCCAATGCATTCTCTTATATATGCGAGGCGACCTATGGTCGACTCGCATATATACGAGAATGCATTGGCACAGGGAATAACTGTAACCACCACAATGTGGTCAATGAGCCGGTTCCAATGATATCCATATTTGTATGGTTTTATTGAGACAGACCCAAGATAATTTAGGCTGTTGCAGCTTTATTTGGCCGTTTTTGGCCGGTTTGTTGGGTAAAGGGTTATCAGACAAATGCTAACAAGGAACGCTCGTTTCTATAAAATATCGCTTCCCGTCAGAAACCATCTTCATGTTATATTGTTGATTACATTGTAACTCATGTCGGAATTTGATGAGCTTTTAGCTATCTATTATGTTGTTTATAAAAAAATTATTGTGTGAAATACAGATCTCGATGGTGTTAACAAAATATTATTAATTTCATGACCACAACCAAAGAGGAAGTAAAGATATCTTCAAGAACAAATAAAGCTCCATTTTTAAAAAATGTCTTTTAATTTTGACAAAATTGTTCAACCATTATTACACATTTACCGACTGCGAGTGCCTTTGTCCCTTTAAAGGGACATATCACCGAGATAACATTTAGAACCAGTTAGTTTTCAGCGTGTTCCATGCATTGATCGAAGTAAATCGATAAATATATTACATTTATAGACATGCGTCATATTTGGAAAATAATAAAGTAATTGGCATACCGTTATCATCTATTATCAACTGTTCACATATAGCAGTGGGCGAGCGCTCATTGTGTTTGTCATGTCGGCGAAAAAGAAACACTAGACACTTTATTGTGCAGAAATAGCTAACCATATAAGGATATGGTATATTGTTTTAAAATCGACATGCTGCTGCATCAATATCCCTTATTTGGCGAAATCCGAACTTCAGTAACAATGGCTTATGCTTGGTTATCTCTCGACATTTAATTGGACAGCGAAACGTTTTTGTTCCAGACTCAGACATGGCTTTAACGAACGTTGAAATTTAGCACATTTCGCTGAATCCATAAAACCTTTATTTGGCGAACTTCCTTAACAATGGCATATGTGACCCGCCATATCAAATCCAGTCGTAAGTCGGGATTGTTTTACCCTGTGCCAATGCATTCTCTTATATATGCGAGTCGACCATGGGTCGCCTCGCATATATAAGAGAATGCATTGGCTTAACAATTTTTTATCATTTTTTTAAAATAAATGTTTCTTACATTTTTTAGGACATAAAATAAAAAAACATCCATTACCCTGCAGGGAGCCCCACACATATATAGAAGCATATAGAAGAGTGTCGTCTGCTCATGTTTGTCTGGGGCTCTGTATGGGTAAAATTATAAAATTGTTAAAGAATACAAGAAAAAATTATTAAAATTGTAAAATATTGTTAGGCCAATGCATATGATATGGCGGGTCAAATATGCTTTGTTGTATCTCGACATTTAACTGGGACATCGAAACGTCTTTGTTGTGAACTCATGCAGGCATGGATTTTAACAGCCCTGGGAGTTGGCATTGGCAATAGGCAATGCATCTGTAAAAACAGAGGCAAAATCAATTTGCCTAGGCAATTACATTGCCTGGGTAAAATAAGTTCAGTTGGGTATTTTAAATTGCATTGTGTCCACACGGAAATATAATTTCTTTAGTCAAAATGACTTCCTTTCACTCTCATATATTGTCCTGTAATAGCATCCATGGCACTGGAACACTAACTATAAGGACATTATTTTGGAGATGGTTTGGGGAATTGTACGTATGTATTGAGTAGTGGCCCAGAAAAAATGTTACCCAAAATAACTAAGAATTTATAGATGACATTAAATTGAGTGAATTAGATTTAAATATATAATATTATCAATTGCCTATAGGTAAATCTATTTTTTGCCTATGCCGATTTCTTTCACCAAGGCAAAACTATTGCCTGGACATCTTTTCCTTAATTCCCAGGGTTTTGATTTAATGTTTAATTTTCGCGCATTTCAGTTATACAACAAAAATATTAGAGAAAATCTCTTGTAAAATAATACATCTACACGCACGTTTGGTGACATAGCTATATAGTGATATGGACATCATTTGGTACATATATTTACTAAAGTATAGTTACAAATCACGGACATTGGCGGCGGACACACGTACCACAGTAGCGATGGCATAGTATAGGTGTGACAATTTATTATGGTGGAGTTTGGTGACAATTGGTCCGTCATAATTCTGTGCCATAGCTATCCATGTCGCCCGCTGATTTTCCGCACAATGAGTCGACTGGACCAATTAACCATTGCTTTTCACCAAGGTTGATCTCTACTCATTACGTTTTGTAAAATTGTATTCACGACGATATATATAATTGCACGATAGATCGTCCAGAATTGTGTTTGGCCGTGACCTGGTGGCAATTCCTCATTGACTCACATATCATTATTGTGGTTCGTTTTGTTTATATGATCTCAATGCATGCATGTTTATCTACTTATATTAATTTCATTAGTAAGATCAATCATGGCTGTTGAGATGGGTTAATCATTAAGTTATCAAGTGGACTTGTGTATTAGCATGCAAAATATAACACTGCGTGTTGAGTACAGATCAACATCGACAAGACATTCAGTTTGTTACATCCTTGAGAGATCGACCGTCGCTGGTAGAGCTTGGTAGACCCAAGAGGGCGACATGGCTTTCTATGGCATATTAATTATGACGGACCAATTGTCACCAAACTCCACCATAATAAATTGTCACACCTACTATGCCATCGCTACCGTGATACGTGTGCCCGCAGCCATTGGATCTTCTGTTTAACTAAACAGGGGAGCTAATTTGTTGATGGTGTAGCTTGTCAAACAATTCTTGGAGAACTATATTTTTGTGGAATTATATAGTGTGGCCATTCCTCTTAATACCATGCTACGCACCATAGTAGGCAATTTTGTCATCAATACACCCTGGCAACACATGCATAGACCACAGGCATTAACCCTTTCAGTGCCAAGTCCGATTTTTGTATCAACCCATATTTCATTGATCATTTTTCAAATTTATTGATTATAATAATGTGATACATTGATGGATTATAATAATGTGATACATTGATGGAAAGAGCTCAATCGGACTTGGCACTGAAAGGGTTAACATTTTTAACACAAAATGTAAAATAAAAGTATACTCGTCCATCTCTCAGAAATAGCTGGCATTCACGTCAGAACACACACTATATATAGATGCATGCATTCCTTTGACAAGGTAGTTTCAGCATTCAACGCTATATATAAATTACTGGCACGGATAGTGCCCGTATTTGTCATATTTGACACTGTAATGTATGTGCATATCATACATTTTTAGCGATCGTCCATTCATAAACATAGTCTGTGAAATAAAAAATCCATGAGTTGTCGTTTGAATTTTGATTCTATGTGAGGTGTTCCTGAGTTGCAGGCGAAAGTCCCCCCACCCATACCGGGATATTATTGTTGTTATTGTCATTTTCTATGTGAAACGTATTAATCTGTCCATGTACATGCATATAGTATCAATAAAGAATTGGGGGAAAAAGTAGTTTCAGCATCGAGTATTCTACAATTCGAAATATAGAAGATTTCTTACATTATCAAACCTGCATGGTCACCTGTATCTGCTATCTTTTTTTTATCGTGATGATAGGCCATAGTGAGCTAGGTATGAATGTGGTGGGGTGGATAAATGTTATTAGGAGAAAATTTTGTTATTTTGTTACAATTTCGCATTCATCATCTTCCGCAAACCTAAACATTTCAAAGCCACTATCTTCGTGGAGCATTTTGGTAAATAAATATATGCGCATACATGTGATTTAAAAGCTTGTAAATGGTAGAAATTGTCAGGACAATTTAGATGTATTTTGCAAGCATTCGCACAATATGTTGTTAAAATAAATAATACCCAAATTAAACAAAAGAAGACCTCTGGGTTTTATTATTACGTTTTCTGGCTACTCATTTTTGTTGTTATAAAATATGTCAACTCATTTTCAATTTTTACCCAATAGTAACGATAGTTATTCAGTACACGTACTAACTAAATGTTGTCCAGTTTACTATACATTTCAATTATAATAAGCTATATTCAGTCTCGCGAATGATTATCGGCGTGTATTAGTAATTCTGCGATGGTCGAATAATTGGTGATCTTAGTCTCAACTTGATTGGCGGGCACACAGGAAACACACCTATTGACCAACCGACTTTTTGAGTATGCGAATGCAAAATTATCAGTATTATAATTATAAAAGTTAACGGGTTTTGGCGTAAGAATAATTAATAGGACTACTTTCTTCCTTTGTGTGTCACCTTTGTGAATATGCCCCTCGTGGTAATAAGAAAATTCCTACCAGGAACTTTCTTTCTGATGTAATGATTAATGGTTTGCAGCCATTGTTGACTGTCAGATATGTATCTTGAACATAAATGTCCGCTATACCGAAGGCTTTGTATTTATATTATTTATATTCTACTCATATGTCGAAATTGTATTATATAATCATCATTGCCAGTATTGGAGGAAATAAAGGTATATATATATATATAAATTAAACCAATTAATATTTAGATTTCATTAGATTCGTGTTTACATAATATGTAGCCATCAGCCTAACCCATAACGGGGGTCGCTTGTGTTTAGGTCAGTCAATTAACATAATGACTTAATGGTGCATTTTCGTTAAATTTAATAATATCTTACTTACATGTTGAGACACAAATGGGGCTGGCGATTGTATGATAAGACATAAAGTTGTACTTGTTATTAATTTCTCTCAGAGTAATTAGAAAATGCTTGCGACACCAAAATTGAAAAGTTAGAGGCTAGTAATCCAATGCTTATTGCCGAAAATAATACACCATCTATTGAGTTGAAATTCGCATTTTGAATAAATTTTGTTTTTGCGAGAACACAAAGCAGGGGAGTATTTATCAATTGTTATAACACGCTATTATTCATGTTCACGAAGGCTGAACAATGTCACCCAATTGATGTTATCTATACTAAACTACACGAAGTGCGAAGCATAACACATGCAGATACCAAAAGTGCACAATACACGTCCACAATAACCAGAACAAAACGACAGTCTTTTGTGGATGTACAAATCTGAAATACTTTACCATGAGACAGCGATTTTGATGTGACTGTTGAAACATGATGAGCCAGAAGAAACAACGCAAAGCCAAAGGAGAGCATCAGAGAGGAGAGACCCACAACAACTCTGTCAGACTTACGCATTCGCTACCGCACAAGCCTGAATCATTTAAATTTCACTTTAGTATCCAGAAATCCGATCCGTCCATTCGAATCTTTGAACACAAAACTTCCACATGCAACAAACCGTAGAAATATGAATACACGTAACGCGCTTTACAGATTCTTCTGAATCATAGTCTATATAAGTAGAGGTCCAGCAGTGTCCGAGTGAGCACCGCGCTATTACGCCATCGAACATCGGTCCTGCATGTAGCAGGAATGTATGAAACCGACAGCAACACTGTCCTTCTACAATTCTGCCAAACACGACGATAATTAAAACTTGAGGACGATCAAACAGATGTATTCCAGCGAAACGAGGCAGAATATGCAATCTGGAATAATATCGTCTGCTATAATCCTCACAGGAGTCAATCCGACTGACCGTATTCAAAACAGCAGTTATAAAATGTGGACTGGAATTCCCACAATACGATCTGGATTATTGTCATATAGGTGGCATCGTCGGTCACAGGCCATCATCCTGCAGTTGAATGGAGTTCGTCGCTTAATCAATGGAATTCTTGCAGACGACAGTCCCTATATCCGGGAGTAATAAATCGACGAGCCGAACGCTGAGCTTTGTGCTGCCGCAATTCCAATAAAGCGAAACGAAACGTCACATTTCCGGAACGGGCGACAGTGCTCTTCCCGATTCCAGTTTCTAGTGTGGATCTTTGACATTTATACTATTTTCTAATAAAATCTGCGAGAATGTGGAATAATTCATCAGCCGAGCTTCATTGGTGTCGATGATATATTACGTTATAGTGTCGGGTCATGTCTGATGCGACAGTATTCCACCGGTATCGAATATTTCACGAGAACTTAGCTTCATTTAAAAAGGCGATCGATATATTTGTGATCTCACGCGATTTGCATCCGGACCACTATGGCGTCAAAGAGATCAAAGGCATAATTCAGCAAATACTAAAGTGGGATGTATGTCAAACTACCAGTTACAAACCTCATACAATTGTCTAAATGCGCCCCTGGGGTAGTGCTGGCCCAGAATTTTAATCGAATTTCACCAAAAGTTGTGACAAACAATATATTTGTCCACATTCCATTAGAAGTTACCAATATAGCAGAACCAATATTATGTGGGTTTGGAACACGACACTTTCTCAGCTATTGTTGTTTCTAAGACGTTCGTTTGCAGTAAAAGTAGCTTGCTTTCGACAAATAGGACATTAATGCAGGCAGTGAGATTGGTCTAAATACTACAGAATTATTCTCTCATGCTATAATATGACAGCCTGTATTCGGCCAATTTCTTGAGGGGGTGCTATTTTATACTTTTGTTTGTCTTAGGTATCTCGCATCTACAAATTAGCTATCATGTATCTAAACTCAACTACATGTATGAAACTTGAATCCCGGTAGACATGCCGGTATGTGGCTGGTTCACGCCGGTATCGGTTTACCGTGCCGGTCGGTACCGGTTCGCCGTGCTGGCGCCGTGATGTTTTGGACGCAGGACGGGTGCTGCATCAACATGGTAGATGCTGGCTGCAGGAAAATGGGTTTGTGGCTCGATTCAATGAAGCGAGATTTTGCTAATGATTTAATTACTTTCTGAGGTACTATATATGCTTTATTAGTGGACAACAAGGGTCAGCGGTGACATGCCTATGTATGACAAACGGTAAAGACCGGTACCGATGTGCCGACATCAGTCTTTACAGGTAAACATAATCTGCCATAGTGGGCACATAATGTGCTGCTAATATCCTCTTTAGTACGGAAAAACACTGCCCTAGCTGTCAATTGTTTTGGTGGAGTACCAACAATGGTCGGCATTGGCGAGCACAAGTATGCCAGCATTGAGCAGTACAAGTATACCAGCATTGCCCAGTACAAGTATACCAGCATTGCCACGTTCAAGTATACCAGCATTGCCCAGTACAAGTATACCAGCATTGCCTAGTACAAGTATACCAGCATTGGCCAGTAAAGGTATGCCAGCATTGGCCAGTACAAGTATGCCAGCATTGACCAGTACAGGTATACCAGCATTGCCCAGTACAAGTATGCCAGCATTGCCTAGTACAAGTACACCAGCATTGGCCAGTACAAGTATGCCAGCATTGGCCAGTACAAGTATACAAGCATTGTCCAGTACAAGTATGCCAGCATTGGCCAGTACGGTTAAACATCATTGGCCAGCACGAATATACCAACATTGGCCAGTATACGGGCCAACCAGCACTGGCCTACATCTCAGCTATACATGTACATATCTGAGCTACACTTAAGCTACCTGTCGTTAAACTCAGTTTCAGTGTATATACAGCTTTTGGTGTAGCAACACATAACTATCTAAGTCTTGAAGCTATATTTAAAGTGATGTGAAACACTCCAGTATGGTGACCAAATAGAAATGGAGAATAATATTGTTCAGAGTAGTTATTTTTACAAATATTATATCTAAATTGACAACACACACCGTCAGTCTTATATACTAATTAAATGCAATGACAGCCGATGGCGAAATCGTTTTCGTTAGTTTATCGCCGATAAAAGCGTCCCGATTCGAGTAGTAAATATTTACAATTTAGCGTAGTTCAGACAATGTTTTCTATGGAGTGGTACGGTCGATTTTCTGGAGATTTTGGTTGATATAGTAGAATGGCATAGCACCTGAATACTAACTTACCAGTTTCTCGCACCCGAACAAGTACATAATGTCTTTAACATGCGAGACCATTATCTTGCAGTTACAACCGTTACTATCGTATGGTGTAGCTGAACCTTGTGGCTACAGTTTACAAAGTTGTAGCTATAACAGCGGCCATTTAGTTACATCATCGCTACATCTTAGTTATCTTGCATGTAGCTACAATTGCGGCTATAATTTAGCTATCGTGTAAATACTACTTAGCTATCTAGTCGCTATGTGCTAGCGAGGAAGTGGCTAGACAAAGACAAACCGAACATTCCAATGTTCGCCTTGTGGTTTAAAGATACGGGCGGCGTTGGCGGTGGGTATGCTGTTAAAATATTCAGCTTCGTCAAAAATCGCCATAAACAGATAGAATAGTAAAATATAGACAGACCTTGTTCTTATACCAATCATAAATCTGGCTTAAACAGTATGTTATTGTCAAATGTTTTTCCTTTGTTATGTAAACAAAAGAAAAACACGTTACAGAACCTGGCTTTTTTTAGATCCGGATATGGTAAACATAAAGAGCGTTATTTGTCACTGTTTTCCTGATATGGAAATAATAAAGAGCGTTTATATAATTTGTGTGTGATTAACCATGCGCTGTGTTATGTAAACAGAAGCTAAACTTCTGTAATACGAGCAGGTTCTTGTTTACGTACACCATCGTACGTCTTGGCGACAATTTACTACTTACGCGCTGATTCTGTTTGGTATATGAACAAAACTATATATATTTAAATATACCTTCTGTTGATGGAGATTTGAACAAATATGAATATTTCTGCAATGAACACCGCCCCTGCCTTTAAATGGACTAAATGCCATTCGCAATGGGTACATGAAATATAATTTACAATCATGTAAAACAACCACCATCAAGTACATGAACAAAAATGACTTTCTCCTTATTTTCATTATCAGTATATAATCGCCAATAATGAGATTTCGCATATCAAAACATTACATGACCAATAACAGTCCAATTAGTCACCAAAGTTTAAAAAAAACTTTAAAGTTATCATTGGAAAAAGTCAAAGCATTGAAAAATATTCTGAAAATCAGTCAGAAAAAAATATTTGAACTTAATACACTCTTAGCGATGTTTGTAGACAAATCACAGTTTTGTTTAATAAAAGACAGTGTTAAAGCGCGAATTTTTTTTTTATAATTATCAATAATGAGGTTAAGTTGATATATTTCTCCATGTCTTTCTTACTGCTGACGTTTTTTGCAGACTTGTATATTTATTGAACATTTACCCACTGCGAGTGCCTTGGTCCCTTTAAGTTACATACGGAAGAATAACATGTGTTCGCTGAATATGTGTTCGCTGCAATTTTATTCCTGGATTTATTATTTACTTATTAACTTACAACACTATTATCCACACCTTTTTTTTTTTACATAACAATGGTTTCAACACCCAAAATTTCTTCAGTATATATATATCCTTATTGCCTCCTTCTATGGAGATATTGATATATATATAGTGATATGGTTTCTTAGAGAAAGAACATGAATATTGGAGGTATTTAAGGTATTTAAGCTCAGAATGCTTGCATATGCGTCAGAATGTATAAGGAAATACTCACGATGCATGCGACCGACTGGCATTGGTAGGACGAAGTGACTTATAAATTTCGGTAAGTAATAAAATGTCGTGCGTGACAAAAAACAATTTATCCCATCATATCATACCTTATCATAATTGGCGAGCTAAGATCTAGGTACCTGCACAAATTAACAAACGTCCAACCATTCTCTTCGATCTTTGGTAGATTCCAAGTTACTCGTGACAGCATATCAGTCTGTTTATCCCGATTAGATATTTTCACCATTTATGTCCGTCCAATGTCCCACGATGAACACATTGATAAACAAACCACATAAACCCGGAATATTTAAATAAATTATCCCACGCAGAACACACCGCTTTTCGTAAAACTGCCCACACTGACGCGACACGAGAGCGTGTGTGGCTTTCAACATTCCAAAGTCAATTGTCAGCAGAAACATTCCTGGTTTCCTGGTAATGTCATGGTATGTGAGGTGCGGGACTTTCGCATCCACTTTTCAAAATACATTCAAAATCGAAACGACACCTCATGTAGTTTTCATGAGGTGCCGTTTCGATTATGAATTATGAAAGTTGTTTGTGAGTTGCGTGCGGAAGCCCCACCCCGACCCATAACTGGACACTATTGTTGTTGGCATTTTGTATAAGAAGCGTTTTGATATGTCCATGTATATAGTATCAATAAAGAATTAAAACATCTTGATAAGGCAGGGTTTCCGCCAGTGGGGAAACAAATAACGCCACGGGACGACCATGGTACGTTCTGTGGGGAGAATATTTTGGTATTTGTCACTGAAAAGTAGTAATTTCCTTGCACCCGAGATACTCACACCGCAATCTAAAGCTACGTATATTACGCAAGTTGATCATTTACGTGGGTGCATTAATTCTGTTGATGGTATCCAGAGCAGTGATCACGAAATTACGCAATGAAACCGCCGTCTAATTGCAGACTAAATAAAAGAAGCTACCAGTTATAGTGTTTACACATTTATACGATTCAGACATGTCTATGCATTGACCATTAATACTTAGCAAGGAGAATTTAATTACGTATATCCAAAAATGAATCCGAAAGTAAATAATCGTAAAATTATTGTGCGCTGTGACGTCATACTGCAGAAGATATCTATAGCGGCGGCATAATATGAATGGTAGCGAAATCGTCCAAACTCCGATTGCGTAGCTTGTTCAACAGTCTGCATTTATTTAGTCCAACAACTGTATATACTGACGACCACTGCTATGGAACAGAGTTTTAGCCCCCGTGTTATGAAATATAATTGAGTTTTGGCGGGAAATATGAACACGTGCGTCGTTGTTTATGCATCTGTGTTTGGGGCCCCACCCGGGATAACGAAACTATTAACTGTACTTTGACTTTATCTCCATATTGGGGATATGTATTGCATGAGATCTCCGAGCGTGAGTTGTTTCATGCACATAAATTACGTGCACAAAATATCCATACTCAGCAGTCCGGCATTCTTTGATGTTACCGTGACATTTTCATATGTGTATTACGCTGTATACAACGTCACTATTTGACTGCACACCAAACATTGCGTTGTAGTTATGGCGCTTTTATTTCAAAGGGTCACACTGTACCGGTAACATAATGCTCAATTGAGAGGCCTTTTCGCCAGCATTCAGGTCTCAAACAGATCATCAGCGAGGGGAATGAGGCCGTTCCACGGATAAGGGGTCACGCCAGATTCATAAAATAAAATAACTTGGCAATGACACATCCGATATTGAGAACTACTTTACCCATTTCGACGTTTTTATAATTGAATTTTATTATTTTCTATTGATTATTAATTCAATTTGTATGTTTATGCTAATGGTATGTGCTTTAGGTTATGTGGTTGCACGCGCGACAGTTCTTGAATGTATATTCCTGACGGCAAGTGGAAACAAGATCATATGCCAAGAGCTGAAAGATGTACGCGAATTATATACTCTAAAATATTACTGGGATAATCCGAACCGCATAAATTCCATGGACTACTTTCTCTTAAAAACATGAGCATAAGACTGAAAAGACTGAGCATATTTATTAAATTGGCATTGAAAAAGATTACTTAATATACTATTAGATATATAGATGAAATTTATATCGATATCTATATAATGCGACACATCCATAAATTGGAAATTGCGTAATTATGCAAGGTACATGTTAATGGATTGTATATACGCGTTGTGTCTAGTTATTATATTATGGTGAATTGTTACGGAAATATTATATAATTGTTAACATATAAATTGCTTGCATAAATTGTTTGTATATATGTATATGTGTTTGGCTATGTTCCAACTTAAATGTTGGCTTTACAAACAAACAATCAAACATTTCCTCTTGTGTGCTAATAATTGAAAATGGGTCGTTCTTTTATTCTCACCCACTGTATGTTCCACCCCTGGTCAAGTGGTCCTGCTAATATGCAATGATTCTGGTGGTTCTGATGAATTGCTATGATATGGGTAGGGCAAACTGATGCCATAACGAAAAATTACCGTTATTTTTTCTAAATTGCCATTTTCGCGGTATTTGGCTAATCCTATAGCGATTTGAGAAAAAGCCAGTGTGTGTATGGAACATTCAAGAACATATATATTTTTGAAAACTATAATAATGCCTGCGATGGTGTATCTAAAACGACGCGAATAATCATCTTGACTATAGCCAAGTTTCAACATTTAATACTACCAGTATTAAAATTGTTTCGCAATTAATATTTTTTGAATGTTTTATACGCATAATGGCTTTTCCTGGATATGTTCAGATTATCGGAAAACCGTGAACAAGACAAATTAAAGAAATAAAACGGTACTTTTTGTTAACAGCTTCAGTTTGTCCTAACAGCATCATAGCAATTCAGCAGGACCCAACCGCATCATAGCACATTAGCATGACCACTTGACCAGGGTATGTTCTTCTTAGTGGTGATGTTTTTACAGACTTATATATTTGTGCATATTTACTCACCGCGAAGGTCTTGCCCTATAAAACACAAACACAACCTATATGTAGTTCCCGTTACCACCAAATAATAACGTTTTCAGTTAGCTATCGTAACTCGATCGAGTTACAATGTATAGACGTTGTGTACAACGTTAGACCCGTTTCCCGTTCAGTTTAATTTCATTTAAAAATGACACACTGGGACTAAGGATCTACCATGGAGTCATATGAAAATGGTAAATATATTGCAAACCAAATTAATTGAGTGGTCGCATAAGAATGCCGATGGTTTCATTGGTTTGTTTCCGTAACTCGATCGACCAAAAATACAGTGTAGACAACATGTAACAATATCAGGCTCGCTTCCCGTTCAATTTCAGTTTGTTTGAAAATGCCACCTTGGGGCCCAGGGAGCTGCCATGGAGTCACGATTACCCGCTGAATTATTCAACGCACGCTAACAACCGCATGAGAAATGAGAATCGGGGATATGGAACATGAGGCGCCGTTTATTGCGCCCTTACATCCCAGTCTATTGATCGCCATATTTCAGCTCATTTACAGCCTATCGGTGGCTCGTTTACTCTCTATCTGTGGGACTAATTACGTTACTGCTCCTCTCGACACTCAAGTAGGTTGCTATGGCAACCTCATGGCGGGATCCCTTTCCTTAATGATTCGATAATAATGTGTCCTTATTTGTCAGGTCTTTGGTTAATCATGTGGCAATTCGTTGGACCACCGCTAAGCCACATGTCCATGTAATATAAACAGACGGTTTATCCAGTTAAAATGCCCCCTCACTGGCTCGACATGTATCTTCTCTTGGTAGCAATTGGTAGTGATTCACTTTTTTGTCATACAATGTACACGTTACGCTGACAGACCATCCGGTCAACACAATTTTCTTTCGAAAATGACTGAGGAGTCGTTTGTGAATTATATATAAATATTGAAGCGTTAGAATCAACCGATCAATCAATCACTATCGTAACTAATCGATAAACCGATTAAATGATCAATCAATCAGACAACCGGACGAGGAACACAATAATAGGCCAGTCAATAAGACAATGGACAGAGACAACAAACTAATTATCGTATCAAAGTCTAACTCGGTCAACAAATCAACCGATCAATCAGTTACAAATGCATGTGTTGTGTTGAACAATGCATGCTTGGAGTAGATGAAGACAAACACATTTCACGAAATGAGCACACCACGTTGATGACTTGTATATAAGACATGATTCTCTTATATGTGCGATGATACAGTAATGCTCTAAATAATCGACTCGTTAACCACAGCAGAATTATGGGTAACTTTTCAGGATTTAGTCGGAAATATGGCTTGTTGACATTCATCGGAAAGCTCTCGACTGAGGTAAAGGAGTCGATTATTTAGAGCATTACTGTATGTATAATGCGGCATATCACGGAAAGTGCGTATATATACAGTATTTCGTGCATTTACCGATTCATCTTGATCACCGGTAATTACATACATGTACGGGAGTATATCGAATCCATGTTATTGATTGTTCGCGGACGCCTGGTTACCAAGGCCGAATTAGATCATCGAGACGCCGTGACGTCTAGTTCTCGGGTTAGGATTTTCACTCGTGAGTCGTGATACATAATATACCGCCCACCTACCAGTAACATCCCTGAAAGCACGGAATTTAACCTCGATATTTCTTAAGACTGAGTATCTATCTATTTTTAACCTTAGAAATGTCCGTGTACATTTAACCTTATATATTTGGTCAGTTGGAATGTCTTATTACATAACAGTTATTAACCTTCCTCTGACCTCAGCCAAGTCCATCGCAGCCTGGTATGTTAAGGAGTTCACAAACGCATTCCAATGCGGAGATAAAACCATGGTGACACAACACTCCAATCACAAAACAGCTTATTGTCTTGGCTATATGAGAAGGGGCTTCATTTTGTGTAATAATGTTTAGTTAGATTTGTGATTGCATAATATAGCATCATGCCCACACATATTACAGTGAAGAATAAATCAGTCACAAATATTCCAGCCCAAATGGAAACAAAAGTTGATATCCGGTATGAGATAATGTGCTCAGCTGAATGTTTCTTACAGACCAGTGTACAGATACTGACTTTTTCTCAAATCTCTCGGGTTAGCTAAACAGCACAAATTACATCGTCACAAATGATATATATATATTTATCACATAATTTGGCCATAAAAGCAGTTTCATAATTATCGGTAATAGACACGTTTAATATCAGCGCGTGCGATGACGTCACGGCGTTCTTCAGATAACTTGCGATCGCTGTAGTTTATGATTGTTGTTTTCGATGAATATTTCGCGTTGCTTCGGGTTTATTTGATCATGTGATAAAAGGTATCTCACACTCGTCCTATTTTATACGTAATTTATCAACCTCGTCCTCTAAATTCTATTTGAGCCTCGGTAAACCTCGGCTCAAATCGAATTTAGTGAACTCGGTTGATAAATTCCGTATAAAATAGAAACTCATGTGAGATCCTCTATATATTTGCCCCTACCAACATCATATCAAATTAGCATGACCACTTAACCAGAAGTTATCCCCACCCATCATTTTGTCCTGTCATATTATGTTGAGCAATTTTGTGAACAAATCCAGACAGTATCAACGTATAAAACACTGGATCGTGTAGCAATTAGGGGGTCACACCACACGAGCCAATTTATATGCAGCCACATCGATCTCTACTGTGATATCTTGCTTGATTTATATATCGTAGTCGCACTGTATAATGAAAAGATGCCTGCGTAAACACGGTACAGATTTGGGAATGACAAATGAAATAACACAGACAATATTTTGAGGAAAGATTTCAACGGTGGCGCCATATAGCGAGAAGAACCGACAAGCCTGTAGTCTATAAACCCTGTAGTCCATTGGGATGGATATAAAATGAAACGAATCACATAAGCATACACGCTTGATGACGAATCCGTTCTGTACTTATTTTGGGCTTTCTTCGTAATTTTATGAGAATTACAAACAAACAACACATATATGGTCGACATTTTTCGAATCGGTGGCATGCGAATCTAACGTTGATTCAGAATGAGAATGCGTTCCACTTTGAGTCTGAGACCCACTTACAATCAAAATTCAAAAACTTATTTTCTCATCTACAATTCTCATCTGCTGTTGTTTTGAATATATTGACCTGAATCACAGGCCTGATCACACGAATCACAAACACAGCGCCGTTTCCTCCAATAACAACTGCACCCACTACATTCATTCCTTATATTTATATAGTTTTTTGATGATTTATCCCCATAAAAAAGCTGAGTGTATTCTTATTTATTTTCACAAAATGGCCGATAAATTTAGACTAGCCCACGCAGCACATTAAGTCAGCCCGATATAAGATTTCCAAACTCTTAGCTACGATAACGTGATCATATAAATATTTGGTTTCAGATGCAATTCGGCTGAACCTTGAAAAGCACACCCAATTATTCTGCTGACCGCTTTTACTCAGATTAGGTCAATTTGTTACTTCATGTTCGTGATTTCTAAACCGGGTGACCCAATTGGCAGTTGACCAATGACCAATCAAAATCTAGTGTATTGCGGGCAGGCTATGCAAATATTTTGGATTAAAGGTCAAACAAACACAACAACATACCAAGTAAACGTCTACGTGAACACGAGAAATGTAACAACACGTGTTGATTGGAGAGCAAGTAACCTGTTGACAGATACAGGTGGACTCATTTTTGGGCAAGCAAAAAGCGGAGAGAGACATATTTTAATGGTAATCGTTGTAAACCCGGTCAAAGAAATAAGTTGAGGACGTATAGAACATTCAAGTTTAATTTTAGGCTTGAAAAATATATTACTTGGGGTAACTTCAACCAAAGACGCCTTCTGGCGGGACTTAGATCCAGTTCCCACAAACTTGAAATTGAAACCGACCGCTATCTGGGCATTGCTGAACAGGATAGAACTTGTCAATTATGTTTAACGAGTCAAGGGAACGAGCTTCATTTTATGTTACAATGCCCCTCATTGATTCAAATACGTGAACCTATCCTAGACGAACTGTACACCAAATTCCCTGACATAAAACAACTGAATGACGAAGAACAGTTTTTATCACATAATTTGGCCATAAAAGCAGTTTCATAATTATCGGTAATAGACACGTTTAATATCAGCGCGTGCGATGACGTCACGGCGTTCTTCAAATAACTTGCGATCGCTGTAGTTTATGATTGTTGTTTTCGATGAATATTTCGCGTTGCTTCGGGTTTATTTGATCATGTGATAAAAGGTATCTCACACTCGTCCTATTTTATACGTAATTTATCAACCTCGTCCTCTAAATTCTATTTGAGCCTCGGTAAACCTCGGCTCAAATCGAATTTAGTGAACTCGGTTGATAAATTCCGTATAAAATAGAAACTCATGTGAGATCCTCTATATATGGCTTATGAGTTACGAAGATGAGTTGGTCATGAGTAAGATATATGTCCTTATTGATCGTCTTTTTAATTTAAGATCCTCGATTCTCGAAGTACAAACTGACTGAGCACAGCTGTCATGTCTTGATATGTAACCTCACTTAAGTATTCACTTCTTTTCTTACTAGTCTGTTATTGTTGTATAATCATTGCAATCACTGTTTATATATAACTGGTACTTGTACCACTTAATTATCCTGCCTGTATAGGCGTCTTGATTGACATAATAAAACATCTTATCTTATCTAACTGCACCATAGACATTCTGACGGACAATTATCAACATATTGAACCATATTAAGGAAAAACGTTATGACATCCCAACTGTCATGCGTATCGCATCAGCCATTGACTTTTTTTAGTGGTGGTTGCATTTTAAAGTCAACATAAAGGGATAATTTGCCTAGAACACCACGTCAATGCAGTATGAATTTAACACGACTATATGCTAATAATAAAATGATGTATTTATATGTACCATCCTTTGATCGTTTAGGAGCAACCATACTTTTGTAGAATTTCCGAGAAAAAAAAGCTTTCGATTGGTAAACATAGATAAATTCAAACATTCGGAATAATGGTGGTAAATGTGAGTAGATAGTAAAAAAAGGTTCGTAGCTTTAATGCCCGTTTACACTCTCTGGTGGCCGTAATTCCCGTTTACACTCTCTGGTTTGCCATTGTGCCTTAGTATGTTGGGCTAACACTTATCGTCTATAAACAGACTCGGTGACTCTGGCATTGGAATGACCCGTTCGTCATCGAGATGTAAATATAACTTGCTCTATTCCCGTCAGGCTTGCTCAAGGACTAACAATCACTTATAAAAGACGCCCACAGATACATGTCATTAGCACTTAATATATTGATCTCTAATATTACCAGAACACAAAAAAAATCAGGCAAGTTGTCACAATAACCAACTGTTCCGAAGCCATACAGTTCCAACCAAATAAATTGTATTCTACTCTGGTGGGGTGCAGTTAGTGTTTTCCTTGTAATCTTTATAAGTCAGGTTATCCTGAACAACATGGCAAATAATAATATATATATCTTTATGGAGGGGTAAGAAAACAATTCAGCCATGACTCTGTGGCTGGATATATTATCCCAAATAGTTAGAAACATTACGGAGTTAGATTACATAGTTCGTGGGCGACTCCACCAGTGTAAACATGCGCTTTATTTTATCTCATTTCGCCGGTTTGGGCGGTTCTATGATGGCTGTTTCTCATCTGACGTGTGTGTCAGGATAAAGGAGGTGGAGGATTTGTGTAAATGTTAGCCCAAACTACATTTCCAAGTAACGATGATTTGTTGTTTATTTTGAGGAATCATACCACATCAGATGAATTCAGTCCAAATATGTTAACAGTTGTCGTGTAAAACATTTGCAGTAGGTTAGCGTTATTTGGTATTTGCGGATGTGGTTTAACATGGGGAAAATAGACTACTACGTTTGAACGGCATGTGCATTTGTCGTTTTTTAATTATAACAACATGATAATCAATAACAGAGGCAGTCTCTGTCAAATACAGTCGCTCTATTTACGATACTAATTGGGGAACTTTCTAAATTAAATAACGCGTAAACCAGCGTAAACGGATACCTGCTGCAAATGATATAAGGTGCCGGAATCGGCCTACTCGCCCCAGGGCTAACTCGCCCCAGTCGACGTGTGCCAACTGGGGACACACTAAAATATACACCAAGGCCGAGGCCGACTCGGAATAAAAGGTGTATACGGGGTGTTATATGGCGTTTGGTCCGTTGTTTCTCAATGAATATTATTGAAATTTGGTGTATATGTCCGGGCTGGGACATGGAATACGATAACGTTTGAATTGTTTTTAAATTTGTTGATTTATTCAACTTTTTCGTTCTGAAACACACTATACGCGTCATGTCGATATCTAGTATTACTTAGAAATTTCAGCTTTTCAGATTCATAATAGCTCCATTGACTGTAACAGATGAAATTACCCCCCTCTTCGGATAGAGTGTCACTGAAACATTATTTTGTTAGACTGCCTGTAGTCACTGTATGTGGAAATAATCTGTAATAAGATGTAGCACTGTTTTATTTTATATTTACATGTAGTGCTGTTTTTTATACAACAATTCCACCCAGGCTTCTCAACGGTACGCAGTACCGGTACCGCGTACTCGGGCATTTTTTTTGCGGTAACGGTACTGGTGTGCAGATCCGCCGGTACTCGGTACTGTGGTTGCATATATGCACGTTCGTAGATACAGTAGTATCAAGTTTCGCTCTTTAAACTACACGCGATGCACATCGATCGTGATTGTATTCATGGCGCGAGAGGTCGGTCACGGAAGGGTGGTTCCTGGTTTTTATGTGTCTATTATAACTCTTCAATGGTTGAATTCCAATTCTTTGAAAGCGCGGCCTTGTGAAATTGTTTTAATCTTCAAAGATTATTTTGTGTTGGGAACTTGTGATTGCAACTTATGTTTTTGCCTTTATTTTTTCCCAGTTGTGGCAATTATACACTAAACCCAGTTACAATTTCTTATCATTTATTCACCAACGACCCCACCCACAAGTATGGCCCACACGTTTTGATTAGTCACATACACACGTACCCGTTCACATGTCGTATCAGTTTGCAAATATAAGGTAAACCATTTTGAATTTAAATGGGACTCGTGGAACCTCCAGTTATATAATAAAATCGGGAACGAATATCCACGAAACGTGCACAATGTACATGTAATATGCTGAATAGACATGATAGTTCATATTTGGTATAGGAACTCGTGGAGAGAAATTGTTGCCTAACATGACTCATTATTGTTTATATTTAAAATGGCCGACCGCGCGACTTTGCAAATACATTTATTCTGATTGAATATTGTGAAGTGAAAACCACCCACGTGTGTCGCGTTACTTTCTATCAGTTTATCACACACAGAAGAACAATAAGTTAAAACCACAAAACGTGTGCAACGAATAGTTCCATTTTGGTTGATTGAATTGTCTATGTTGTCATTTGCGCATCACTAAACTCTACGGGAAAGTTTGTTAGTATATTCCAAATTGGTATCTAATATCCCGAAATAGTTTCTTTATTCTGATATCAAATTATCATTAGTTCAAGTTAATAATAGAGTTCGTGGCTTGTGATTTTCAGCACTGTATTACATCCAGATATACCTAGAATACACACATACATACAAGCAGATATTCCAAAATGTATAATCGATAGCTACAAGAAATCTATGATAAATAGTTTACGGGCGACCTGATGCATGCATCTTAGTTTTCTTGTTCTATAATGGTATATCGTGTCAACCGGCCTTTAATTTGCATACTAGATCACACTCTCTAAACTGACAATACAGAAGACATGCATATATTGCTAACATCTTGGTCACATGCAATTAAATTGTTCCATTTGGGCGACAGTGTTGGGTTTAACCTTTCCATGTAATTTTGTGAAATCCCTGTGCAGTGCATTATCTTACTCATGTATATGCGAGTCTCCCATAAAGAGCCTCTCATATATAAGAGAATACACCAGCCTAGCAATATTTACCTTGACCTAGAAAGCCAGTGATTCTCTTAAATATGCGAGGCTCCCTGTGTGAGACTCGCATATATATAAGATAATGCACTGGTACAGGATCTTTATTAAAGACCACCATCGCAGCTCCCGTCATGTAATGATTAAACCACGCCAATGATACATATAGTATATCAAGCAAATGTGATAATTGTGGTGACTACAACTCCACATCCGACATAGATTGACAGAAATGAAAATGAGCCAACCCATACATAATCTGTGAAATTATGGCACCCCTACAAGTGCAGGATTTTTGGAACCAAATGTTTCCATCTCAAACTAACCTACCCGACCCAAATATGGCATCAAACGTGGACGCTTAGTGGACAGGCCCACACAAATTATTGAAGAATGTTCATTGTATATTAACCCTGTCTATACTAAATGGTTGCTCCCACCATCACATAAGCATTGAAACGATCCATTATACATTTGGAGGGTATTCAGATAATACAAGCAGACGACAGACATAAAATCATATGGCATTTGGGAGAAACAGACAACACGTCAGAAACATAGACGTAGCTTAATTTCTGTCAAGTGATGTCTACAAGATATTATCTTCGTGCTTTTTAATGGTAAAGTGGAAGACAAGCATTCTTCAGTCAAGGTAATATGTTCGCAATGTACAATGTTTGGTTCGAAAAAAGAGAATAAAAGTATCAGCTACTAACATAGCAGCAAAAATGTAACTAAAACGACGTCAAAGCGACGTCACGTGGGTATTTATGATATATTGGATAATCAATACAACAAACAAAATCACATATTGTTTCTGTACTAAGTTCTCCCATGGATAACTTAAATTGGGAATTGGGTAGTTATAGATAATAACGAAGTAAATGTAAGAGCTAACAAATTATCACCTGAAGACCTGAAATTAAACATCTACTGAAGACAGGTTGGAAGCATTTAAACGACCGACATTACAATGGAGACCACTCCAAGAACAAGAATGGCATGAACAAAACGTAAATTAGGACAACTCATCTCGGTCCACAACAGCTTGGGATATCGGTTGGGTTTATGCTCCCACCCCGTTGCTCTTCTATATAGAACGGACGTTAATTTAAATGCGTACTACACGTACACCTGGAGCCCGGGCATTCCGTAAACCACTGAATGTGATTAATATTTCTTCAAAAAATAATATATCATCTATCGTCATAGAAATAGGAATAGTGATGATTTGGTTGTTTAATATATTTGTTTACATACATTTTCTGATAGCGCGGCAAATCGAAATTCTCAGGAAAAATAAGCCTTGTTTTCTTATATATCTCGTTATTTTGACATTTAACGGACCTCTGATATATGCATGTTTTATATCATCATGCTTGGGAAAGGCTGCACTTTATGGTCATATAAGCAAAGCTTCCATTATCCTAATCCGCAGACACACAAGCAAGATAATTCCCGCCCACGATTCTGGGCGTAACAACCGTTATAGAAGATCAACGGGACTCGGTCCAAAAACAGCATCATCCCAACCGATATCGCAAGCTGTTTCATGGGGACCGTCAAGACTTGGTACAAACGTAAAGCTGAACTATAAGGCAATAATTCAGACATACATGTTCACCAGTGAATGGGAACCTTGCCCAACTACGTAAAATTACAGATGTGTACGGTGAGGAAATTGACAATACAGTGACAGAAGAGAGCCAGAGTCCACCACAACAGCACAAGGTACATACAGTTAAAGGGGTACTGTACTCAAACGTTGTTGTTGATTTCTATAGTCTCTGAGTCGCAGCATAAGGTAATCAGTTTTTCATTATTTGAAAGTCTGTTGAGTACGAATTTATGTTACGGATGACAGATTATCCGGAATGGGAAAATACAAATTGCCGTTATCGAGCAAGTTTTGTACATTTTTCAAGCAAAATGTATCAAATAAATGTTATATTATATGCATACTAGTCATATATACTCATTTAAGTTATTGCATATTCACTAGTCAGTGAGTGGCTTGAGTTTACGCCCCGTATCAACGTATTTTTTTACACGATCATCTTTGCCACGCGTTGCCCAATCCACTATCCGTCAATTAATGTTATTACATCTTGTACAAGGAAATTCGTAATTTAATTTAAGGCTCTAGCCATAAATTAAATTTATTTCAAATTACTAACATGATTTTAATATAACCTAGTAACCTGAACGTTTACAGAATACATCTTCGACTCAAATTACTTAGTTTTCTATATATTATCGATATTAGATCGTTGTTATTACCGGGAATTTATTGAAAATGGCGTACAGTACCCCTTTACGGTTACATGCATTTATGTTATTTCACACGAACTCACTTCGAAGGCCTTGAGTTTCCTTTAAAGCCGACACGAGTTTCATTCACAGATAACCCATATAGGTTATCACCCCTCGTGAAGTAACCCATGTATGTTATCACCCCTCGTCAAGTGGCCAATCTAGTCTGCTGTCATGTTTGTGGTCCTGCTGATAGAGCAAACTTATACCGTTACGAAAAAGTACCGTACTATTTTGAATAATTTATTTTAAGTTGTCATTTGCTTTTGTTTGGCTAATCCGTGCGCTTTGGGGAAAAAAACCATGCAGTGCTTGTATGAAACATTCAAGAACATATTTATATATTTTTTTAATTCAATAACGGCTGCGCTGGTGTTAATAGACATATTGATTATAGTAGATTTGCCACTACTAATTCAACCAGTATAAGGGTGGATACACACATGCATGTAATCTCTGTAAATATCGTGTATTTTGCGTTTTACATGGATCATACACACCGTGTAATATGTGTCCGCTGACAACCCAATCATTGCGACTGTGTTTGGCCACAGTGAGTTAAACTCTGAACCGCTGAAGAGCCGTTGACTGGGACGAAGTCGTCAGGCCGCTTAAAATAATTATTCGCGCGATAACTCAAATGGTCTTCTATTGATGTTAATACCAGTGATGGCCTCTTCCCCAACGCAGGGGGCTATGACCCCCCAACATGCACGGAGATATATTATCCCAGAAGCTACCGAATTCACCATTGCATATTTCCTCGACAGGGGTGTGCATGCAGCACCCTGAGTCCTGACACCTTGCTTTATAAATATCGTAGTCATGTCTGTCGTGTCTGTTTTCTACGAGTGGTTAATCTAATATGCAGCAATTTATGCTATTCATATAATTATGAACATATTATACAGCTTTAAATTTGAATGCATGGTGTTGCTGTCTTCATTCGGCGAAAGGGCTGCCTAGCTACGAGTTCCCAACTACGTCACCTTTCCTCTCTTGTGTTATACAGTTATACATGTATACGCAAAAACCATGGTATATTTAAGTAAAACATTATATTGTAATTCTTGCCCAGATAATCCCGGCTGATACAATCAATTGACTCCTTTAGTTATTGGAAGCTTTCGAGAACCAGCCCCTCCCCCAATCATGGATTATGGTCGAAAATGTTATAATTCAAGCTTGTGACAGTTAGGGGCTTGTTCAACCTTTGGCTTGAGAAACATATATATAAATGGGGGGGGGGGGTGTCACTCTTTTTAATTTCAACGCTGTACCTGCATTATTTTTTGGCGCTATAATGAATAATTGCAATCCCAATTGAATTAATGTTATCACATGAGCTCGCTCTCAAATTATCAGAGAAATCTCAACAAGCCGGTATCATCCTATAAAAGAATTCTGCATATTTTATTTCTGTTTTGGATGACCCTGTTTCCAAGAAATGACAGAAACCAATCAAGTATAAAATCTACCGGGTCTAATCCACTTTTCGAAATGAATTATAACTCGTGAAAAACAGCAACATATATCAGACAAGAATTACTCATTTCGGCATCCATGAAAGAAGACATGCTTATGACTGGCCTGAAATTTCTTGATGGCAGTTTGTTTGATAATGGCTCATAACTACTCACTGGTGAAATTGACCTCTCGCGCGCAGGTGATTAATTTTGTCAATTATTGGTGTGGCCATGTAAAATACATGTATTTTACATACAGACATTACATGCATGTGTGTATCCACCCTTAGGGTGGATACACACATGCATGTAATCTCTGTAAGTATCGTGTATTTGGCGTTTTACATGGATCATACAGACAATGTAATATGTGTCCACTGGCAACCCAATCATTGCCGACGTGTTGACCGCACTGAGTTCTAGTTCCAATTAAGTCGGAATGTAGAGAAGCCGCTATCTTGGACCGAGTCGACAGGCCACTTAAAATAATTGTTCGTGTGATAACCCATATGGTGGACGTTCTACTTAAATAATTACCAGTCCTCTGTTGATATGTATAGCAGTGGTGGATCAGGATTTCCCCGACACAGTGGCTATATATGATCACCGACTTGGGCTGGGTTTTATATTATCCCGAAAGCTACCAGGCGGGGTGGCTAACTCTGAGCTATTTAAGTAAACATATTATATTGTACCTTCTTGCCCAGATTATTCATACCGATACATTCAACTAAGTCCCTTAGCGATTTGAAGCTTTCGAGACCCCACGCCAAACAAGCACCATGGTCGAAGATGTTCTATATAAAGCCTGTATATTCCAGACATGTCGCTTCTGGTGTTCGTGCATTAATACAATACCAGATGTCACACAGACTTGACTAATTTCCGCATCCGTAAGAGAAGACATGTTTTGGACTGGCTTTAAATGTCCTTATAGCAGACAGTTTGACTTCGCTTATCACTACTCACTTGTCTGGCTTGTTAATAATGAAGCGCTCGCGCGCTGGTGATTACTGTTGTCAACTATTGGTGTGGCCATGTAAAACACATGTATTCTACATACAGAAATGACATGCATGTGTGTATCCACCCTTAACATATTTTTGCAATATATTTGTTGAATGTTTGACACATAGTGGCTTTTCCTAGATATTTTCAAATTATCCGAATACCGCGAAAATGACAACTTTAGACAAAATAATAGCATCAGTTTCCCTAACAGCCAGAGCATAGAAATACAGAAGGAATTACCAGCATCATAGCATATTAGCAGGACGACTTGCCCAGGGGTGGTTATAAATGATTGCCGCTGCATTAGAATAGATAGGTGAAGGAAGCATGGCCTAAATTTACCTGGCAGCTCCGACAATAATTGATGCCATTACATCTAATCCAGAAAAAGGAAAACCGCGTGTACTCTGTTTACATGTTAATCCATATCACAATAGGAATGCACTCAAAGAGTAAATGACATTTTATTCCACACCGCGTACATGCTATGCATACCTGTCACATGTGTGCAACCAAAGCTCTATCTATGAGGATGAGCCGGTGACCATAGAAGAGTTTTACATGCTTTCCATACAGTGTGTTGTATATTGGATGTGACAGTGTGTGATATGCAGTTCATCGCGTGTGTCCCTACGCACATGCTATCAATGGTGTCAGGTGGTACGAATGCCTAAGTAATTATGAATCAAACATGAATTGCCTGTTGCCGTTTGAAGAAAACATTTGATTTCCGATGGATGACGTTCATGTACTCAATATATGCGCGCACCTGTGGTGTGTTTATTACGTCAAATACTGATGTCTACCTGAATTAATTTTATTCTAAAATGCCCGGAGCTCAAAATAGGTCGATTCTCGATCGATAAGTTTTATACTTTTATATTGACTTCCTGTCACATAAAGACTAACTTACTCAAATTATTAGAATTTAGAAAAGTAGGGTTTTTTTCAGCATGAGAGAGGGGGTATCGATTATTGATTTTTTCCATCCGATCTCATCCGATCACAATGTCCGATATTTGTAGTAAATACATGCTGATTTCCACCTGAATTAATTTTATTCTAAAATTCCCGGAGCTAAAAAATAGGTCGACACTTGATCAACAAGTTAATTACTTTTATATTGACTTCATGCCATATATAGACTTACACACATCATTAGACTTTAGAAAAATAGGAGATGGGAGATTGGGTGATTTTTTTTACCCTGTACCAATGCATTCTCTTATATATGCGAGTCGACCATAGGTCGCCTCGCACATATAAGATAATGCATTGGCCTAACAATCTTTTTTACAATTTTAATATTTTTTTCTTGTATTCTTTAACAATTTTATAATTTCACCCATACAGAGCCCCAGACAAACATGATCAGACGACACTCTTCTATATGCTTCTATATATGTGTGGGACTCCATGCAGGGTAATGGGTGTTTTTTTTATTTTATGTCCTACAAATTGTAAGAAACATTTATTTTAAAAAAAAATGATAAAAAATTGTTAGGCCAATGCATTCTCTTATATATGCGAGGCGACATATGGTCGACTCGCATATATAAGAGAATGCATTGGCACAGGGTAAAACAAATAGGAGATGGGAGATTGTGTGAATTTTGCACTTGTCCTCTCATGCTCTCAGATATTTGCTTTAAATACAAGTTAAACAAACAAAAAAGAGCGTTAAATGCTAGTCTATTCCTGATATGGTAACTATAAAGAGCGTTTGTCTCACTATTGTGCTAACAAAAAAATGAAAACAGCTAGAACTTTTATATGACTATGCTATGACAAACAAATTGTCTAGGAGTATATACGTGTAAAGCATCTAGATCGGTGTTTTGTGTATCTATTGACATGATTCATTCCTCAATCCAAATTAAGAAGACACACATGCAATATGAAGATTCAAATGAGCCAAGTCCATTTAACACTTCCATGACTGGAGCTTCCTGCAATTTTACGAATACCCTGGGCCAATGCATTATCTTATATATGCGAGTCTCCAGTTTAAGTCAAGTACCTGTAATTATGGCAATAGCATTCACATCTACATGTGTTTTGAATGAAATTCTAACTCATCAAACATATTGATGTATCAGCCATTATTCTTAAAGGGGTACTCTACACTAAATTCGACCATTTGTGGGACCATCTTCTGTCGTACTCCACAGAATATATGCAAAAAATAATTTAATTTGATCCATGGATTAGTCCGAAATACACTCGTGTGATCTCTGAACGACGCAAACAACATATGAGTTATAATGAAAATGAATTTCTAACTCCAGTCAGGGGGGGGGGGGATTTTTTTCCGGGCACGTATGCCGGGGTGGTGGGTGTTCGATGGGACCAACAAACAATTTTTCCGCAACTCAAATTGTTTTTTCCTGCGAGTCTTTTTGACTGTTTTTTGCAATGAGGTTGGCTTAAAACACCTTAGAATATCAATATTAACATAAATGAAAATTTTCATGATGATCAGACAAACAGTATAGCCTGTAGCCCATGCTAATGGATTGAATTTTGAAATCCAAGATGGCCGCTGGCAGCCATGTTTTTTGGCCGAATGACCCCAACATGACTCGTTCCCATTTACATGTCAATGTTAACACACATGGTCGGGAAAAAATTGCCGAAAACAGAAATTTTTTCCGACCCCCCCCCCCCCCCCCCCCTCCAGTCATAAATTTATTTTCTTTATAATTACCATGTTCATATAGCAAACGAGTGTATTTTGAGTCCTATTACAGCTCATAACCACTTTTCTATAAACATCTATATATTAAACTGGATTCCAAACAATCAAATAAATGAGTGACACCATTTCGATTTTATTAATCTTATCATATGCTGTAAAACAACCAAATTGTAATACCACATTGTCCAATTTCTATGAAGAACCTTTTGTAAATCTGTACTTTTACGTCGCACCAAATAAAATTATTTATCTATATAGATTTGTTTACAAAATGTGTGCTAAATGATACCCAATTCACATCCGTTAATTATTTGTGGTTACGTCGCGTATACGGAAACTTATCGAAGAACGTAACCAAGTAAATATTGAGTCAAATATTTTAGGTGTAATTATCATATTATTATGTGCAGTTCTTTGTATATGCGTGTGCATTTACATGTGTCATACGTCATCGATTCAAAATAATGTATATGTAGCATATTTACCGTTGAATATATTAGAATGTGTCTTATAAATGATTGGACTTATAGTAACAGTTCCCCTTTAACTTAGTGTATGCTGTATCTCTTCTCTAAATTTTCTTTAAACCCTTTACCCAACAGGAGGGCCCTGTGCCAATGCATTCTCTTATATATGCGAGTCGACCATAGGTCGCCTCGCATATATAAGAGAATGCATTGGCTTAACACATTAAAAATTATAAAATTGTTAAAGAATGTAAGAAAAAAATGTTAAAAAAAGATTTTTTTTAGGCCAATGCATTCTCTTATATATGCGAGGCGACCTATGGTCGACTCGCATGTATAAGAGAATGCATTGGCACAGGGCATAACTGTAACTATCACAATGTGGTCAAGGAGCCGGTTCCAATGATATCCATATTTGTATGGTTCTATTGAGACAGACCGAAGATATTTTAGGCTGTTGAAGCTTTATTTGGCCGGGTTTGGCCGGTTTGTTGGGTAAAGGGTTAAAGATTCGCGGATATGGAATAATAATTTTGATTCAGAGACCAGTCACCAGGAGTGCCTGGCAAGGGGAAATATTTTTTCCGAAATAATTTTCCACGACGTTGGAGTGAAAATGTTGCTATTTAGTTTTTGGAACATTACTGACAATTTTGATCGAAAATATGTCGTTATGACACTTCAAGGTAAAATTATTTTACCGCCATATGTTTCTCGTGTTTGTTTTTGGGAACAGCATTGGAAATGTGTTTCCAAAACCACTTTTGATATACCGGCTTCATATACTCCGAAAACATACTTGCCAATGTCACATCTAATTTCCATGTGCTTCAAGTGAAATAAACGCTCTTTATTATATGTCCAACAATAGATTATAGAAGAATTCGTCAACAGATAATAATTGTTATCCGCCGCTAGCAGTGAATATATATACCTTACACTTCCGTTGTGGCTTTGACGTTACGGACGTCTATGACGTAACTGAATTTCTTGAATAACTATCACCGAATTGTAAATGTTAAAGGCACGGGCGGCGTTTGTTGCAGAAATATTCATATTTGTTCAAATCGCCATCAACAGAAGGAATATTAAAATATATATAGTTTTGTTCATATGCCAAACACAATCAGCGTGTAAATAGTGTATTATCGTCAAGACGTACGATATGGTGGACGTAAACAGCAGCCTGCTCGTGTTACAGAAGTTTTGCTTTTTGTTTACATAACACAGCGCAATTCTATTGGTTAATCACACAAAAATGATATAAACGCTCTTTATTATTTCCATATCAGGAAAACAGTAACAAATAACGCTCTTTATGTTTACCATATCCGGATCTAAACAAAAGCCAGGAAACGTAACGTTTTTTGCTTCTGTTGGTGGCGGTTATTGACGGAGGTGAATATTTTAACAGCATACCCACCGCCAACGCCGCCCGTATTTTTAACCACATATATTAGCATTAGTATACGGTACTTATATACTATAAGATCTGACCAAGACTTTGGGGGGAGGGGGGGAATAATATGGAATCAAAAAAATTAAATAAAACGCACAATCTTGAGACAGTATAATTTTACAAAACGTGAAATCAAACGAAGAATACAGGATTTCAAGATGAAAGTTTTGTCTTTCCAGCACGTGTCCGAATCATAAAACGGAACCAGACGAAGGTTACCGTAACGAATACAACCAAAATTAACAACAACGGGCAAATTTAGCCAAAAGTATGACTATTTCACTTATATCTAACATAGATTTCATAAAACTATATCGTCATAACAAATTTAAATAAATTTGTTTACAACCGTGACGTTGATGAGCTAAGCTCACCCAGCGTAAATAACGATACCAAGCTACAGATAATAAAATTTCACATTCAAAATCTTAGTATAGCCTAATATATTTCAGTTGTGAGATGCACACAGTCAAATGATACACATATATTTTGTTTGTGCCTTTTGTATATATTGTTGTCATATTTACTATTAAACTATATTTATTGTTGATAATAAAAGATAAACAAAATACTCTACCTTTTGTCAATAGCAGAGAGAATCCTAGAATGCAAACATGGCCATGAAGAATATAACACCATCATACAAGTCCATAGACGAACACATCTATTTGCACACTCACAATGGTTTTTCAAATGCTATCTCGATCAAACAATCTTCGTGGTGTCACTGGTATTTGCATATATATACCTCAGTGTTGGCACAACAGGTTGCAACACAATGGAATCTTCAATAATGAACAGGCCTCCAAAAAAAGGTTTTCTATATAGATATATTAACCTCCACACATAGATGATAATAAATCTATATATTTAATTCCATCCGCTACTTAGCAGTACACCAATGCAAGTCATCGCTGCATACTATACATACATGACAATTTAAAATTAAGCGACGGATGTTGCAATTGCGAAAATTGTCCCCACTGAAGGACAAGTAAAGAACTTCCAATATTACAATAACATCCACGGTGATTCACTGTCGAAAAGTGCAAGCCGTGCTGTTGGAATATGCTACCCAAATTTAGCAAATAATTTGATTCGTTTCAGAACAACTTGCAATAAACCATTATATTACATGTATTACACACGACGTGTTTCAAACCGTAATAAACCATTATATTACATGTATTACACACGACGTGTAAACCATTATATTACATGTATTACACACGACGTATAAACCATTATATTACATGTATTACACACGACGTGTTTCAAACCGTAATTTCAAAGAGATATATCTTCAAACAGGAGATGGATCTTCGGCAAACTGTGGTAGACGGATGTCCGACAAACTACTGTCCACGAATATGGTGTTTACAATTGTAAGCAACTATTTATGTTTACAATTTTGAATCTATAAGTTATATCTTTTAATGATCATTGCGCATTTCACAAGCGAAGTTCGTTATGAGTTAACAAAAGAAATTCAGCGGGGAATAATATTCCATATATGGCACAGTCAGGAAATCACAGAAAACACAATTTGTAGATCGTAGATGCCAGATGGTGCGCAAATTGCCAAGTCGTCTAATTTGCCCTCTGGTGTACGTCCTCGTCGGTCGCGTCGCGCAAGATATGATAAACAAAGAAGTTACACAAGAGATGGTAGCTAGTTTTGATCATGTTCTTGTCGTGCACGTAGATACAACAAATATGTCCGAAGAAAATACTGAAAAATGAGAAATTAGTCGAAATAGTTTTGTTTTTCTCCTCGTCAACTTGAACACTGAAATTGATGTGTCTCTAGAATGTCCCTCGTGCTGCGTATTCCCGTGGTGCTCTTACACGGCACAGCTCTATCAAAATAATGTCCATAATTTCGTCGGAAATAGCGTCAAAGCAAACATGCGGAGCACCGCGTGTAACAGATATATTCAATCGGAAAAACCCACAGTATAAAGAGATAAATCGACCACCTCAGCCAAGATCTTCGACAACTGTGCGTGTGACAAATGTCTGATCACAGTCGCCGAAGAGCGGCAGACGACACCGACTATCTTATGCAAGCTTGCGCGACCGCAATGTCCCACTACATCAATTTCCACTAATACTCTATCGCTATGGTAACCGAAACGGTGTCGTCTGCGGGATGAGGGACAATGTAATCCTGAGCCGACAAATTATCGCCCCTGATTGACACGGTTGTAAATGGAGCCCTGGGATACATTACTGTGCATCGTCCGGCATTCTACAGTCAATCAATGCCCGTAAGTTCACTAATTGGGACAACCCAGTATTATTTCTGCGGGGGATGGCACTCATTAGTGGCTTCCAACTATTGATGGCGACATATTTATATATATATAACTGATAACTAATTACTATAACATATCCTGATTACTTGTTTGTGTCATTATGGCAGGCGCATAGAATACTTCATGTCAGACCATACAGACGGACCAGCAATCTTAAACAATCTTAGAACACGAGAAAGATATGGGAGTGTATATGGACGAGAAGCTCCACTTCGATCACGTCATCAACCAGACCGTTACGAAAGTGAACAGAATATTACCGGTATGTGTTTAGGCGATCGTTTACATACAGAATATTACCGGTATGTGTTTAGGCGATCGTTTACATACAGAATATTACCGGTATGTGTTTAGGCGATCGTTTACATACATGGAAAGCGACGTATTGGTCCTACTTCTAAAGGTCGTTATACGGCCAATTCTAGAATGCGGCAACACAGTAAGGAGTATTAGTTTGATTAAACATTTCAAAGCTCCAGAAAGCGTCCAACGCAGAGCAACAATGTCGCAATATTCCTTACGGAGAAAGGTTACGAAACTCGGACATATGTCAATCAAATATAGACGTGTCAATCAAATATCGACGTGTTCGAGGTGATCTATTAGAAGTGTTAAAAATTAGCCACGAAGAATACAATATCGAAGAAAATGTATTCTTCGAAAAGTAGAACGACTCTAGAACTAGAGGGCACAGTTATAAATTCCAAATAGACCGCAGGAAGGACGTTCGGCTAAACTTCTTTTCGCAGCGAATTTTGAACAGTTGGAATAATCTGACCAGTTTTGTGGTAGAATAACATAACCTAGACGAATTCAATGATCGCTTAGATGCTCACTTGTGTAATATAAGATACTATTTTGATGACTAGAGTAACAGAACTATGATCGGATAAAAGTCACTGCGACTTACTTCCGTATATTTGTATGTATGTATGTAACTGAAAACCGAACGTCCTAGGTTACATTCATACACCCGACGAAGATGATTTGCTTGCTCTATTGACTAGTTGGATGTTTTTGCGTAGCTGTCAGCAGCTGTGACGACATCACGACTCCGTCAGTTTTATGCGATGCAGAAACACCGCGTAAAACTGGGGTGGGCAATTCCACTGTACATATCGGGTCACAATATCAATAAACCATCGAAAAACATTACAGTGAATATCAATCCAGATTCCACCGGGTTAGAACCAATGACTTTACCGACTGAGCCATATGATGATTATGGCGGGATATGTGGTTACCGCTACACTTCATGAAAATCCCGCCGAACTCTGGTAGGCAACTGACCCCCAAATATATGAATCAAATTATTCTCCCTCTGAGCGGAAAACATATCTATCCTCGTCTGTCGAGAACAGAACTGGCTTTGACGTCTTGGAGCGGCTTATGGTGGTATAATACGCTATTAAAGACATAATATGGACTTGTTCGGGTGCGTGAAACTGATAAATTAGTACTAAGGCGCTATGCCAACTGGGGGGATGTAGCATTCTACTAACATCGCCCAAAATATCAAATAAATCGACCATACAACTCCACCGTCTGAACTACGCTCAATTGTAAATATTTACATCCTGATTCTGGACGCAGCAATCGACGATAAACTAATGCAAATGATTTCGCCATCGATACTCATTGCATTCAATAAATATATAAGACTGATGGTGTGTGTTGTAAATTTGGGTTAATATTCATAAAACATAACTGCCTTGAGCAAGATTATTCTCCATTTCTTCTATTTGATCACCCAACCGGAGTATTCCACATCACTTTAACCTTACAAAATCTATGATCAATACATTGCGGTTTAATGCACATTGAGCCTTACAGACCAAATCACCGGAATGTCACGTTATTGTGATACCAGTTCTGGTTAAGGGTACGTTCATACGCTGGCAAGTTTGCACGGTGTGTTTTTGCGGGCATTTCGTCACAGAAAACAACATGGTGCCAAAATTTGAACGGAAACATGCACATAACATGCATCTTTACCAAAGCCAAAGATATGAGAAGTAAAATGTATGTAGTTCCACTTGTATATGGTTCTACTGGAATTTGCCTTCAAATGTCTGTATGATTTATTCTTACGAGATAATTGCATGTTAATTACAGGCAAATTCCGGTAGCATCGCTACAGGTCGAACTACAGATATTTTACTTCGCACGTATAGTTAGCTGTGGTACAGATGCATTTTATATGCTTGTTTCCGTTCATATTCTGGCACCATCTCGTTTTGCTACGACAAAATGCCTGCAAACCAAACCATACCGTGCAAACATGCCAGTGTATGGACGTACCCTAAAACAGACTTACATGTAACAGTCGTAAGTCGGGATTTTTTTACCCTGTGCCAATGCATTCTCTTATATATGCGAGTCGACCATAGGTCGCCTCGCATATATATAAGAGAATGCATTGGCCTAACAATATTTTACAATTTTAATAATTTTTTCTTGTATTCTTTAACAATTTTATAATTTCACCCATACAGAGCCCCATACAAACATGAGCAGACGACACTATTATATATGCTTCTATATATGTGTGGGGCTCCCTGCAGGGTAATGGATGTTTTTTTATTTTATGTCCTAAAAATTGTAAGAAACATTTATTTTAAAAAAATGATAAAAAATTGTTAGGCCAATGCATTCTCTTATATATGCGAGGCGACCTATGGTCGACTCGCATATAAAAGAGAATGCATTGGCACAGGGTAAAATAAATCCCGACTTACTTACAGCTATCCTCTATTGAATTGGGGGATATCTTCAATCTATTACCGCGAGAAGCAATCTGCTCTGTGTCACTATAAATAACTTCTAGATGGACTACACGGAATGTGACACAACAGCGCACAAAAATATATTGCAGCAGACAATGCTTTTAGCATATTATTAGCTGCGTGACAAATCTAAGCTGTATAGGCATTCCGACAATCACATGAATGGCTGCGTCGCTTTGCTGATAAGATGTTGTGATTGGTTGACATTGACGTAATGCTTGCTGGTGATTGGTTGACATTGACGTAATGCTTGCTGGTTGTAATGGGGGTCCCACCCAAAGTATCCAGACTCAATACATGATTCATGAAGAGTCTGTGTTTTAACCAGAACTGTTGTGCATACCGGCTAAATCAGGAATGTGTATTAGTTCATGCTTTTACGTGCAAGGCGAAGTCCTGGTTCCATTCATGGATGCATATCTTTCGGCATGACACAAATTCGTTCACACTAATTTCATCCATATAAAATAAAACTGCGGGTCGAGTACATGTATATCCAGTAGTTACATACTTATGGATACACGAGAACCGCTGACCGTGGTTAGTTTCGATGTGTCGTTGTTATCGCTCCGGTCTAATCATATGATTCAGTGGCAGTTTTTTGTGGTGTCACCATAAAAAGCCGAACGGGATTAACATATATAGATTGAATCCCAGAGAGAACGGCGCCGACGGAAATACTCGCCAGGCAACGTTAAAGTCGGCACACTTCTCCATCAAAGACCGCTATTCTTGAAGGGAAATTATGATTGTCCAAAACCCCTGTGGATGAATAATGAATTATGTTTCTATAGCAACCCGACTTCACTGAGATTGACACGAAACAGGGATATTCGCCATAAAGCGGCGCTATTAATATTGGATCATAACCAGGGTAGGGATCAAACGTGCCTATTGTTACGACATTCAAGCCTATTGTTACGACATTCCAGCACACGCCGCACTCCGGTGTGAAATAAAATATGCCCATTCTAAGAGAATGGAGCCACCGACTGCGTCTGTGATTGTCAATAAGGAAACACCATCTAGTTTCATTGTCATTGGTCATGATCGCAATCTTTAGTGCCCCCTTGGTAGCCATTTTATTTACTGCTACGCTGATCTGGCTGTGGCAATGGGGCGATGCGGATATCTGGCAGAAATGATCAACACGAGATGCGAGTTATTTTAGGAAATTGTAGTAAGGCTGATCTGTCTGTGTCAATGGATCTATATAGCGATGGCAATATCTCGCAGGACAACACTTTTCGGGTTTTCGCGGATGTATCTTCGCAGATGTCTCATTGTTGCAGTGTGTAACGTTTATGACCGCGTCAATTGCTTTCGATGTTTTGGTATGAACAATGGCTGGCCCACTCTTGAAGATTTTACTGCGGGAACAAATGCATAATATAACAGCTAACTGTCCTGACGACGTATGCCTCAGTTGGAATGTAGAATAAAGGTCCTATTGCGAAGTATCGGGCGTGTATTTAATCCGATAGTAGATTTATGGTCCGCATTTAGAGGCTTTCTTGTGTGGTGAATGAGAAACCTGCAGTAATTAGTAAGCCGTAGTTTTTGTAATAATTTGAAGGATTAGTTGTTTTAACGGAATTCTGAGATGGTGCATTCATGAAACAAATATATGTTATATTATAATTTAAATATATTCCTATTAATATGATCTTGTGGGCGTTACCATTGCTGACTATGGTTTTCTTGTAACGGTTTGTCATGCATATATGGCTGGAGGGACTGCGAGTACATCGGATCTGGTGGTGTACGTAGGGACGTGGCTAAATGATCTTCGCCATGGGCGTCCATCTTGGAATTTCCAACTGCATCAGTTTGAACCAGACCGAAATATCCAGGCACAAGGAATTCCATTTGCTCCCATTGGGTTTGAATTTTCCAGCTGGTAACTCAAACTGTCCATCTGTTGGAATTTCACATCAAAACGCCCCATATATTCGGAAATTTCCAACTGGTTGCCATTTCAGTTTAAATATTTGGCCGAACGTTGGAAAATAACCGACTTTTGTTCTAAAACAAACAAGAGGTGTGCACTCGCGTGCTAGCATACCCCCACCGTGGCAAATTCAACCCGCATTATCCGTAAACCCAACAAAAAAGATTTTTAACTTTAAAGAAAAATTTGGATTAATAATATCGATATGGTGTCGCAAGAAGCTTGTACAGAAAAAAATATTCAAATTGGTTCATATTTGTTCGAATGATTGCAGAAACCCAAAAAAGTGTAGAAAATGAAACGCAACCTTAACATCTAAGATGGCTTTTGACGAGTGTTTCGTCAGTCAACCCAATCTTCTGCTAAGAAGGCACACAACTCCAGGGAAAAATTTGGACAAAGCTGATTTTCGAACTCATCAAAATCCTAACTTGATAGCATCCACACAAAAACATTTCTAAGTCAAAATAAGTCGAAAATGAAGTGTAATGTTAGGAAAAACAGTCCGAGATAACCTGAGCCGCATCATGTAGAGAGGGTGTTGTGAGAAGCATGTATACCAAAAATTATTGAAATCGGTTCATATTTGTTAAAGTTATTAAGTCGGACAGAATTTTCTATGTCAAAATAAGTCGAAAAGTAAGGCGTAACTTTAAAAAAAGAAAGTCGGACCGCACCGCAATTAGCATCATGCGGACAGGCGGTCCTAAGGAGATTGCATACAAAAAATTATTGAAATCGGTTCATAGTTCGAGTTATGAGGTCGGACGGACGGACACACGGAGGGAGAAAGTGTGACGGACGGACAGACGCAGGAGAAAGTGTGACGGACGGAAGAGAAAGTGTGACGGACGGACAGACGCAGTCAATCCAGTATACCCCCTATTTTCAGAACGACCCTTTGCCAATGCATTCTCTTATATATGCAAGTCGACCATAGGTCGCCTCGCATATATAAGAGAATGCATTGGCTTAACACATATTAAAAATGATAAAATTGTCAACGAATGTAGAAAAATATTATAAAAATTGTTAAAAAATGTAATAATTTTTTTTTTTAGGCCAATGCATTCTCTTATATATGCGAGGCGACCTATGATCGACTCGCATATATAAGAGAATGCATTGGCACAGGACATAACTGTAAAAATGTCACACTAAATACTGGTTGGCATATCATAACTAAATGTATCATAACTAAATGTATATCATAACTAAATGTATCATAACTAAATGTATCAGAACAAATTTAACCTACTTTTGATACGAAATTTCCAACTTTTGAAAAGTTGGGGTGATACACATTCCAGTCGTCGCGCACCTGCCAACATGTATATGGCTGCAGCCACGGTGAGTTAACCAGACCTGGTGGTGTGTGGGAGCGACCATCTATATGTTTAGTTAATTTGTTGGTGCATGTATCTCAAAAGTTATGTTGAAATGTCAACCTGACAACCATTATAGTTGGAAAATTGTCCAACCGATGGCCAGTTCAGTCCAATCAGTTGTACATAAAGTTAGGTTAAAACAACAAATTTCACGCTAAACACTGGTTGTTTTATGGTTTATGCCAATTATGGCAAAGTGGATGTCGGGTCTAATAACTTAGAACAGGGTGTACAACGCCACGCCGGCACCTCGGACTGGCAGGTAAGAACCAGTATGAGGCGTCAACTGACAACCGGAAAGTGTAAGACTCACGGCTATCTATAAGTCAACAGAGGAATACAGGACAGTAGAACGTTGGTTATTCCGTTGTTATATGTATAAAGTGTTCACATGCTATCAGTAAAACATAGGTGTATGTATATCGTGATGGAAGAGGAAAGTAGCTGTAAGACATATTGAAGATGTGGGGATGTTTTATGGTTCTGGTGCCCAATTTGTACATGCAGGTATTGGTTTCCTCGTCCATCATGATAAAAAAAATTGTGAGGCATGATCCAGGAGCGATTTATATAAATTTGGAAGAAATTTGGAATGTACAGACCAAAGCAAAGTTAATAGCCAAAATATATAATTTTGAACAGTTAAAAAAGAAATTCCCATGTTTGGAAAGGTCGAAATTACACCTAAACCGGAGAACGTCATCAGTTGCTAGCGCTTGATTTATAACCACCTAAACGGTTGCCATATTTATCCTTATCGACACTGGTTGTAAAAACAAACCATCAAAACAATTGCTATGAAATTTCCAACTGATATTATGTCAGACATGACATTTCCAACTGTTTAAATTTGTTTACATATCATGTTGGCTGTGAGAATCTCCAACCCACTGTGGACCTGCTTGACTTCTACTATCGAGCGACGGCTAAGGTTTTGTGGAGATTAGTCATGATTGGCGGCCCCATCACCATCACAAACTCAATCTCCCGCGGCCCCATCACCATCACAAACTCAATCTCCCGCGGCCCCATCACCATCACAAACTCAATCTCCCGCGGCCCCATCACCATCACAAACTCAATCTCCCGCGGCCTCATCACCATCACAAACTCAATCTCCCGCGGCCACATCACCATCACAAACTCAATCTCCCGCGGCCCCATCACCATCACAAACTCAATCTCCCGCGGCCCCATCACCATCACAAACTCAATCTCCCGCGGCCCCATCACCATCACAAACTCAATCTCCCGCGGCCCCATCACCATCACAAACTCAATCTCCCGCGGCCCCATCACCATCACAAACTCAATCTCCCGCGGCCACATCACCATCACAAACTCAATCTCCCGCGGCCCCATCACCATCACAAACTCAATCTCCCGCGGCCCCATCACCATCACAAACTCAATCTCCCGCGGCCCCATCACCATCACAAACTCAATCTCCCGCGGCCCCATCACCATCACAAACTCAATCTCCCGCGGCCCCATCACCGTCACAAACTCAATCTCCCGCGGCCCCATCACCATCACAAACTCAATCTCCCGCGGCCCCATCACCATCACAAACTCAATCTCCCGCGGCCCCATCACCATCACAAACTCAATCTCCCGCGGCCCCATCACCGTCACAAACTCAATCTCCCGCGGCCCCATCACCATCACAAACTCAATCTCCCGCGGCCCCATCACCATCACAAACTCAATCTCCCGCGTGGGCGGCCCCATCACCATCACAAACTCAATCTCCCGCGGCACCATCACCATCACAAACTCAATCTCCCGCGGCCCCATCACCATCACAAACTCAATCTCCCGCGGCCCCATCACCGTCACAAACTCAATCTCCCGCGGCCCCATCACCATCACAAACTCAATCTCCCGCGGCCCCATCACCATCACAAACTCAATCTCGCGCGGCCCCATCACCATCACAAACTCAATCTCCCGCGGCCCCATCACCATCACAAACTCAATCTCCCGCGGCCCCATCACCGTCACAAACTCAATCTCCCGCGGCACCATCACCATCACAAACTCAATCTCCCGCGGCCCCGTCACCATCACAAACTCAATCTCCCGCGGCCCCATCACCGTCACAAACTCAATCTCCCGCGGCCCCATCACCATCACAAACTCAATCTCCCGCGGCCCCATCACCATCACAAACTCAATCTCCCGCGTGGGCGGCCCCATCACCATCACAAACTCAATCTCCCGCGGCACCATCACCATCACAAACTCAATCTCCCGCGGCCCCATCACCATCACAAACTCAATCTCCCGCGGCCCCATCACCGTCACAAACTCAATCTCCCGCGGCCCCATCACCATCACAAACTCAATCTCCCGCGGCCCCATCACCATCACAAACTCAATCTCCCGCGGCCCCATCACCATCACAAACTCAATCTCCCGCGGCCCCATCACCATCACAAACCCAATCTCGCGCGGCCCCATCACCATCACAAACCCAATCTCGCGCGGCCCCATCACCATCACAAACTCAATCTCCCGCGGCCCCATCACCATCACAAACTAAATCTCCCGCGGCCCCATCACCATCACAAACTCAATCTCCCGCGGCCCCATCACCGTCACAAACCCAATCTCCCGCGGCCCCATCACCATCACAAACTCAATCTCCCGCGGCCCCATCACCATCACAAACTCAATCTCCCGCGGCCCCATCACCGTCACAAACTCAATCTCCCGCGTGGGCGGCCCCATCACCATCACAAACTCAATCTCCCGCGGCCCCATCACCGTCACAAACTCAATCTCCCCGGCCCCATCACCATCACAAACTCAATCTTCCGCGGCCCCATCACCATCACAAACTCAATCTCCCGCGGCCCCATCACCATCACAAACTCAATCTCCCGCGGCCCCATCACCATCACAAACTCAATCTCCCGCGGCCCCATCACCATCACAAACTCAATCTCCCGCGGCCCCATCACCATCACAAACTCAATCTCCCGCGGCCCCATCACCGTCACAAACTCAATCTCCCGCGGCCCCATCACCATCACAAACTCAATCTCCCGCGGCCCCATCACCGTCACAAACTCAATCTCCCGCGGCCCCATCACCATCACAAACTCAATCTCCCGCGGCCCCATCACCATCACAAACTCAATCTCCCGCGTGGGCGGCCCCATCACCATCACAAACTCAATCTCCCGCGGCCCCATCACCATCACAAACCCAATCTCGCGCGGCCCCATCACCATCACAAACTCAATCTCCCGCGGCCCCATCACCATCACAAACTCAATCTCCCGCGTGGGCGGCCCCATCACCATCACAAACTCAATCTCCCGCGGCCCCATCACCATCACAAACTCAATCTCCCGAGGCCCCATCACCATCACAAACTCAATCTCCCGCGTGGGCGGCCCCATCACCATCACAAACTCAATCTCCCGCGGCCCCATCACCATCACAAACTCAATCTCCCGCGGCCCCATCACCATCACAAACTCAATCTCCCGCGGCCCCATCACCATCACAAACTCAATCTCCCGCGGCCCCATCACCATCACAAACTCAATCTCCCGCGGCCCCATCACCATCACAAACTCAATCTCCCGCGGCCCCATCACCATCACAAACTCAATCTCCCGCGGCCCCATCACCATCACAAACTCAATCTCCCGCGGCCCCATCACCATCACAAACTCAATCTCCCGCGTGGGCGGCCCCATCACCATCACAAACTCAATCTCCCGCGGCCCCATCACCATCACAAACTCAATCTCCCGCGGCCCCATCACCATCACAAACTCAATCTCCCGCGTGGGCGGCCCCATCACCATCACAAACTCAATCTACCGCGGCCCCATCACCATCACAAACTCAATCTCCCGCGGCCCCATCACCATCACAAACTCAATCTCGCGCGGCCCCATCACCATCACAAACTCAATCTCCCGCGGCCCCATCACCATCACAAACTCAATCTCGCGCGGCCCCATCACCATCACAAACCCAATCTCCCGCGGCCCAATCACCATCACAAACTCAATCTCCCGCGGCCCCATCACCATCACAAACTCAATCTCCCGCGGCCCCATCACCATCACAAACTCAATCTCCCGCGGCCCCATCACCATCACAAACTCAATCTCCCGCGGCCTCATCACCATCACAAACTCAATCTCGCGCGGCCCCATCACCATCACAAACTCAATCTCCCGCGTGGGCGGCCCCATCACCATCACAAACTCAATCTCCCGCGGCCCCATCACCATCACAAACTCAATATCCCGCGGCCCCATCACCATCACAAACCCAATCTCCCGCGGCCCCATCACCATCACAAACTCAATCTCCCGCGGCCCCATCACCATCACAAACCCAATCTCGCGCGTGGGCGGCCCCATCACCATCACAAACTCAATCTCCCGTGGCCCCATCACCATCACAAACTAAATCTCCCAGGGCCCCATCACCATCACAAACTAAATCTCCCGCGGCCACATCACCATCACAAACTCAATCTCCCGCGGCCCCGTCACCATCACAAACTAAATCTCCCGCGGCCCCATCACCATCACAAACTCAATCTCCCGCGGCCCCATCACCATCACAAACTAAATCTCCCGCGGCCCCATCACCATCACAAACTCAATCTCCCGCGGCCCCATCACCATCACAAACTCAATCTCCCGCGTGGGCGGCCCCATCACCATCACAAACTCAATCTCCCGCGGCCCCATCACCATCACAAACTCAATCTCCCGCGGCCCCATCACCATCACAAACTCAATCTCCCGCGGCCCCATCACCATCACAAACTCAATCTCCCGCGGCCACATCACCATCACAAACTCAATCTCCCGCGGCCCCATCACCATCACAAACTAAATCTCCCGCGGCCCCATCACCATCACAAACTCAATCTCCCGCGGCCCCATCACCATCACAAACCCAATCTCGCGCGGCCCCATCACCATCACAAACCCAATCTCGCGCGGCCCCATCACCGTCACAAACTCAATCTCCCGCGGCCCCATCACCATCACAAACTCAATCTCCCGCGGCCCCATCACCATCACAAACTCAATCTCCCGCGGCCCCATCACCATCACAAACTCAATCTCCCGCGGCCCCATCACCATCACAAACTCAATCTCCCGCGGCCCCATCACCGTCACAAACTCAATCTCCCGCGGCCCCATCACCATCACAAACTCAATCTCCCGCGGCCCCATCACCATCACAAACTCAATCTCCCGCGGCCCCATCACCATCACAAACTCAATCTCCCGCGGCCCCATCACCGTCACCAACTCAATCTCCCGCGGCCCCATCACCATCACAAACTCAATCTCCCGCGTGGGCGGCCCCATCACCATCACAAACTCAATCTCCCGCGGCCCCATCACCATCACAAACTAAATCTCCCGCGGCCCGATCACCATCACAAACTCAATCTCCCGCGTGGCGCTTCATCAATCCCAAACGAACGCCGACTCCTGATTCTCGTATTATAACGTGCCTCATACCATCATCATGTCAGCGTGACCTACACTCATTTGTCATTGGCTGTCGTTCTTTGTCTACCAATATAATTGGTTCCTGTGAATTCTATGACTCTATTCATTTGGGGTCGTTGGAAATGAGATGGGCTCGTGAGAACAAATGGTGGATCAATTCGTCTGAGTATTTCGTATTGCGCAACTCAATTGAAGGTGCCTCTTTCGTATTCCACATAAAATGTCAATAAAACACGAGAAAAAGTTATGGGGTGTATGTTTGTACCATATATAGAATGTCTTGGGACAAACCGTGACAAGCGGAACACAACCAAAAGTTGTACATGTTCGGGGTGTCGTTCAGCGTTTTATCTCAACCTACGGGCTATCGTTTAGTGTTTTATAACAACATATTGCTTATCATCACCTATTTCCGTGTATTCGGATTACACTCCATGAGCTCAAATCAGTGCCTGTTGTGGTTGGAACCAGCTTCACCACCGCTGGGCGGCTTATGACGGCCTAATGCACCTTACCGTCTGAGCCACATGGTGGGAGACTTGTATCCACACTTAATGAAAGAAATTCGAATAGTTGTATATCGTTTTTTTTTCCTGACAAGCATGCAACCAGTGATTTAATCCTTCATGAAATTTAAACATTATACTAATAATTAATAACGATGAATTAAACATCAGGATAGTATTTTTAATTTATTGATTAATAAGCATTAGTTTAACTAAATTAACTTGTGAACTCATTATACAACCTTATTGTGTTTACAAATTATTCCCAAAATTTACAACCTTAATCAAATTGATCCCAAATATATCTGTCTTTATTTTTTTTTATAGTTTTACTTTTTTATATTTTGGTTTGTCAAATAACAACTTGAACCCAACGTTTGCTTTTGCCCTAAACATACATGGACCCTTTCATGACGGGAGCTGCGCTGGTACATCATTAAATATTCCTTGCCAGTACATTCTCTTGTATATGGGAGACTAGCATGTATAAGAGAATGCACTAGCTTACAAGGTCAATGTAAATATTGTTAGACCAATGTATTCTCTTATACATGTACATGCGAGGCTCCATATGTGAGACTCGAATTATAAGAGAATGCATTGACACAAGGTTTTCGAAATATTTTAGGAAGCTAAAGTCATGGAAGCGTTAAGCATAGCGATGTAATGAGGGAAAGATTTCCCCTGTTGTGTATACACTATTCAGATATGGGTGTACGGTTCAGGTTTATGCAAGCCGTTGTAAAATTTCGATTTGTCCCACGAATAACATTATCGTTAACACTTTATTCAGATAATAAGTTCAACAAGGTCATGGTCAATAATACTTTGATGGAAAGTGAAAGAAAAAAAATGCACAAACGTGTTTTCCGATGACACACGTCAAATATTGCCAAATGGGCGAGTAATTTATGGGAGATGTTCAGTTGTTGGTGTTTTTTTCGATGCGATGTCTTTCTCCTTTTAGGGGTAGTGTAACGTATGTTAATGCAGTGTGAAGATATATGTTGACAATACATTTTGGGCATATCCTCGTGTGTCTAAAAGGGCGTTCTTTAAATGTTGATACATGTGTAGGGTCAACGCATTCCTGTGAATACAACCCAGCACGATATGTTAACACTGAGGTATATGTAGACCGAAAGTAAAAGATGCCGTTTGTTCAGATTATGCTCTGGCACATGTTCCGTGCTCATGATCGCTGGAAAGCAAATTGGGAACTTGAAACACGCGATACGACAGATTATTGGCGTATATGATCCGTCAAATAAAATAATGGAAAAAAACCACTCTAATACTACATGTATTCCTGCTTTTCGTGGTAGAGCCGAAATGTTCAATGTTCGGCGTTTACGGGCCCATGATTGCCCCTATAATGAATGCCCCTATAATGAATGCCCATATAATGAATGCCCCTATAATGAATGTCCTATAATGAACGCCCTATAATGAATGCTCCTATAATGAATGCTCCTATAATGAATGCCCCTATAATGAATGCCCCTGAATGCCCCTATAATGAATGCCCCTATAATGAATGCCCCTATAATGAATGTCCCTATAATGAATGCCACAATAATGAATGCCCCTATAATGAATGCCCCTATAATGAATGCCCATATAATGAATGCCCCTATAATGAATGCTCTATAATGAATGCCCTTATAATGAATGTCCTATAATGAACGCCCTATAATGAATGCTCCTATAATGAATGCTCCTATAATGAATGCCCATATAATGAATGCCCCTATAATGAATGCCCCTATAATGAATGCCCGTATAATGAATGCCCGTATAATGAATGCTCCTATAATGAATGCTCTATAATGAATGCCCCTATAATGAATGCTCCTATAATGCATGCCCCTATAATGAATGCCCCTATAATGAATCCCCTGTAATGAATGCCCCTATAATGAATGTCCTATAACGAATGCCCCTATAATGAATGCCCCTATAATGAATGCCCATATAATGAATGCCCCTATAATGAATGCCCATATAATGAATGCCCCTATAATGAATGCCCTATAATGAATGCCCTATAATGAATGCTCCTATAATGAATGCCCCTATAATGAATGCCCCTATAATGAATGCACTATAATGAATGCCCCTATAATGAATGCCCTATAATGAATGCCCATATAATGAATGCCCCCTATAATGAATGCCCCTATAATGAATGCCCTATAATGAATGCCCCTATAACGAATGCCCCTATAATGAATGCCCATATCATGAATGCCCTATAATGAATGCCCTATAATGAATGCCCCTATAATGAATGCCCCATATAATGAATGTCCCTATAATGAATGCCCCTATAATGAATGTCCCTATAATGAATGCCACAATAATGAATGCCCCTATAATGAATGCCCCTATAATGAATGCCCATATAATGAATGCCCCTATAATGAATGCTCTATAATGAATGCCCTTATAATGAATGTCCTATAATGAACGCCCTATAATGAATGCTCCTATAATGAATGCTCCTATAATGAATGCCCATATAATGAATGCCCCTATAATGAATGCCCCTATAATGAATGCCCGTATAATGAATGCCCGTATAATGAATGCTCCTATAATGAATGCTCTATAATGAATGCCCCTATAATGAATGCTCCTATAATGCATGCCCCTATAATGAATGCCCCTATAATGAATCCCCTGTAATGAATGCCCCTATAATGAATGTCCTATAACGAATGCCCCTATAATGAATGCCCCTATAATGAATGCCCATATAATGAATGCCCCTATAATGAATGCCCATATAATGAATGCCCCTATAATGAATGCCCTATAATGAATGCCCTATAATGAATGCTCCTATAATGAATGCCCCTATAATGAATGCCCCTATAATGAATGCACTATAATGAATGCCCCTATAATGAATGCCCTATAATGAATGCCCATATAATGAATGCCCCCTATAATGAATGCCCCTATAATGAATGCCCTATAATGAATGCCCCTATAACGAATGCCCCTATAATGAATGCCCATATCATGAATGCCCTATAATGAATGCCCTATAATGAATGCCCCTATAATGAATGCCCCATATAATGAATGTCCCTATAATGAATGCCCCTATAATGAATGTCCTTATAATGAATGCCCCTATAATGAATGCCCCTATAATGAATGCCCTATAATGAATGCCCATATAATGAATGCCCCTATAATGAATGCCCCTATAATGAATGCCCTATAATGAATGCCCCTATAATGAATGCCCCTATAATGAATGCCCCTATAATGAATGCCCCTAGAATCCTATAATGAATGCCCATATAATGAATGCCCTATAATGAATGCCCCTATAATGAATGCCCTATAATGAATGCCCTATAATGAATGCCCCTATAATGAATGCCCATATAATGAATGCCCTATAATGAATGCCCTATAATGAATGCCTCTATAATGAATGTCTCTATAATGAATGCCCCTAATAAGGCAAAATGAAAATACTCAACGAAACTTTCGGAATATATCACTGAACACAATTGAAAGTCTTCACAAATAATACGGTAGCGTCATTCCTGGGTAGTATGCTCATTGGAAAATTGTGTGGTTGGTCAGGCACTACATGTGTGGATTGTTTATTGAAGTGTTGTGGCTGTCTCATCTTTGGAAGGCTAGTTGTTCGTTAATGAGAGATATGCCAGTTCTGTGTGTAATCGTTGGAATTAAAACGCTCAACGAAACTCTTCAACCCTGTGCCAATGCATTCTCTTGTATATGCGAGTCGACCATAGGTCGCCTCGCATATTTAAGATAATGCATTGGCCTAACATTTTTTTAATTTCTTTAACACATTTTATAATTTTTTCTTATATTCTTCAACAATTTTATCATTTTTTCTTACATTATTTAACAATTTTTATCATTTTTATCATTATTTCTCACATTCTTTATCATATTTTTCATTTGTTCTTAACTTCTTTCGAAAAACAATTGACTTATAAGAGCTTCCATCGTTGGGTCCATACTTGCTATAAGCACCGCCAAGATGACACATGAATTAATTCGACGAAGTGTGGTCAGGAGTGAATAATTGTATAGATTTAATCGATTTCGTATGTTGATTTTCAATATTTCCGTTAGCCCCGCCCAAATCAGAAATGGGATGCAGAGAGCTGTGCCTAAAGAGCTGCTAACAGCATATGGTTAGGTGGACCACAATTCAGAAGCAAGCAAAGCAAGGCCCCCAACATCTTGATAAAAAACTTTGATATTCCTCGAACGTTGGCCTCAAATTAGATGTCGAATACCCAATCAGAGGACGTGTCTCGCACACATACTATCGTGACATTCGTCTGAGTGTCAATTATGCGAATACGAGGCAATATTCAGATAATCTCAAACAGCAGACAAGGGGAATAAATACGTTATAACAGGACCGCATTAGCACCTCATCGTCCACAAAATTGCCAGTATTGTGGGCGAGATGAGTTACAACGAATTGTGAGATATCGATCTACTGTATCAGGAATACGCCGTAACTACGGCTGGGAATTATAACAAATACTCTGAACCTCCAGCCCGGTATACAATCCTGCAAATAGTGTGTCTGGCATTTGCAGAACGAGGTTCCAAGAGGTGAATTTAGTGACGCTATCCCGCGCGCGGCGGGCTAGCGTCTCCAAATCCACCCAATGGGAACCTCATTCTGCTTAGGCCTCAACTGCTATGGGAGAACTAGGATCAAATTGAAGTTCCCCAGTTGAAGTTGGTGATGTTCACCCATCAGTCACCTCGATTATGCGTTTTATCTTTAGTGTATATAGAAACTTCGCAGAAGGGTAAAGTAACTAATAACAATGTTGATTTGAGACTATAGACACTTCCTAGAAGATGAGGCCTAAGCATAGTGAGGTCCTCGGAGGGTGAATTTGTTGATGCTAGCCCGGTGTGCGGGATAGCATCACTAAATTCACCCTCTGGAGACCTCATTCTGCAAATGACATACACACTATTTGCAGGCTTGTCGGAATAATTCTATAATTTCATTATTGTCCCGGGAATGTACCGAAAATTAAGATATTGATGTGCTTCAATTTAGGCAATAAGATGCGCAGTCCCATACGGCGGAGGGATATCAATAAACCCTAAAGGCACGAACACCACAAGTGAGCGATTATCCATCGCTGATTGGATGGTTCTGTTTGAAAGCGGGTACGCATTAGACCGCATACAATAGGAAAAAGCAACATATCGTCGCAGAAATACGCACATAATAGACCTATAATATGAAATAGGTACATAATGTGATTATTTGATTCTGAAATAAGCAGATAATGGATTCGTTATTTCGTTCTATGGCGCGGGCCACAGTGAAAACACCTGTTTAAAGAGCATACAACTGAACAGTCGTGAGTTGGCTTATTTATATATATATAATCTACTTAGAATTGCTCATGATGAGTCGATAATGTGACTAAAATGTTCTCAATTTCAGCATATTATTGGTGTGCTTCGATTTATGCAATACGATGCTCAGTTCCATGCGGCGGATGGATATCAGCAAACTCTAAAGCCACGAACATCACACGGATGGACGCAAGTCGGTATGCCTTACAGCTCATAAGTCAATATTCATTTCATCACCTCAAAATAAATAATCACCCTTGACTTCATTACACCTCATAATCTGCAATAGTCATATTTATTACACGATCCTACCCCTATTCCATTCTATAAATTGTGATATGAAACGTTCGTTGCATAACAGGAAATAGTGTTAGGTGACCTTTGACTTCCTGTTTGTCGTTTTCTTATATTCCGTACGCTACGTCTCAAAATACTATGGCTTCCATTATTTGTTCAACAAACTCGTATGTATGAAAAGCTTGAAAAGTTATTTAATTAAATATACGCCATTAAATACGGCAAATAGTCTCTATTTATCTGGGAATATTTCTTTACGCTGGCAAACAACGCATAGTTAAGTGAAAAAACATCGCAGGCCTTACAGAAACCGATGATAGTTTCACGTCCCATTAGTTGATTGAATATCTTTTATCGAGGTCTTGGGTCATGTAATATATAAAATCTACAACTCGTCCCAATTCACGGGGTTGGAACTGCTCCATGAGAAAAGAACCTCTTGTGAATTTCGGTCCAGTTCACTATCGATCCGTGTCCAGTTCACTTGCGAGTTGTTTGTACTTGGTCCAAAACAGACGTGCTTTACATCGTGTACCAAACTACCATATCGCAATAACCATTAGCGATTAAATTATAACAAAAGTGAGTCCAGTGTGAAGTTTTAGTTCACACATATGTGCACACGTATTTTACCAAAATCTGTTGCATAGATGTTCGGGTAGTGAACGGATCTTATCAATGGTGAACTGGAACATTTCTTAAAATGGATAAATTCGACTATTCCACATTTACTTAACAATTTCCCACTAGTATGTCTTGATAGTTGAGATAGTAAGGTATATACAACAAATGAACTGCATATATATCTATGTTGCGTAAAACTTGCGTTATTTACCATGGGAAAATCCCCAGTGACCTTGACCAGATCGGATAAGAACTGGACCGAAGATCGGAAGAGGTATCAGCCTCGCGGAGCAGTTCCTTATATACCCCGTGCCAATTTATAGCGGAATTACAAAACTCGTCCAGTAAATTATGTATGGACCTCGCCAAAAAAAGACTCGTTTTGTAAATTCCGCTATAAACTGGGGACTCGTTGCAGATCCTCTATACATAATGCACGGCTTGGAGTTGACAAAATAGTTTTCCGGGCAGGAATAGTGGATCATATGTTCTTGCACTACTTCTGGTATCGAATACCGGTAATCGATTTATTGACGTTCCTAAATCTGGATCGCCTATCGCCACAAGATTTCTTGATGTATTCATTTGGCTGCCAGTCGATGAGTGGGTTGGATTCCTCAACCAAAAACAAAGAAGGTGAACTTGTTGAATGTTTTTCGTTCATATGCATTTGTGCACCATTTAGTCCTCGTGTGTGTACCATCACACCCGTGGAGTGAGAAACAGCACTGTTGTTATTGGTATGACACACATGTACATCATGTTGTCCCAAATAGCAACCCATCTTACTGTCTCTATATTATGTAAAAGTATATATTTTTTGTATATAACGTCTCCCTTGAATGGATGAATAAACAATCTCTCTGGCGACCACCCTAGCGCTGGAGGGGTCAGGTTTCAACGTTTTTAGAATTTTGCAGTTTTGAACCAGGAACCAGTTTATTCAACAAGAGACATTTAGTGCACGAAAATAAACAGAAAATAGGAACCAGTTTATTCAACAAGAGACATTTAGTTCACGACAATAAAACGAAACGAGAGTCGCAGAATAATGGCATACGGCGGCTACATATAGATAACAATTTTCATTCACTGAGCAATTATATATCTCAACTTTGAGATGAAAATATGTATAAAATGTACTTTTACTTCCATGAAGTAAAAACACAGACTTAGTTAATGCCGATTCTCAGTATCGAAATAGGTCGATAAATATCTGAACCACCTTTATATGAGCAATATGCAACCCAAAAATGTTTGCACTGCAGTAATGAAAAATACAACTTTGAACACGGTGTTTGGGTCTCAAACACAAAACAGCCATCTGCGCGACATGGAACAGAAAAGAGCGTTCCGAGGCAGTCTAATCCTAATATGGTAGCAATAAAGAGCGTTTATCTTAATTCTAGCGAAAAGTTAAAAACGGCTGAAAAATGGCTGTGACTTTGGCAAATGTTTTTCAGAGCATATGATGAATTGGTGTATATCAAATGGTTCGTTATTTATCGGCCTATCGTAATCGTCGCTCCAAATTACGTAGAGAAAAAAATTGGAGGTTAGAATGAGCCATGACCGTTTAATAATTAGTCACCGGAGCATTATCACATTGTTCATTAACGTTCTTATGTTCAAATCTCGTCACACAAATCATGAGCTGTTTTGGTAAATCATTGCTGCATTGCGGTTGTACACGTACGTGTAAATCCCGTCATTCTGTGTGTACTTGCCTTTAAAAAGTATAAGAAACATCCTATTCACATAAAATGGACATGCTGAATCTGATTAGAGTGCCTGTGAACCAGTTAAGAAGGGGAAATGTGTGAATTTCGTGAAATACATTTGGGAAAATTTGGTAAAATCAAAATTTATGAATTTTCAGCGATGTAGATATACAAAAATCAAGTCCTTAAAATGTCACGTCTATGTGGTCGGCCCCACCTTCCTGATTCCAGAACAGAAAACCACTCCCAGATTCGATAAGTATTTTTCGAGTTGTATGCCTTCAAAAACGAGAGTTTATCTGATTTCTGAGACTCAATTTCTCAGAATGAGCCGAATTTCATATTTTATGGTCAATTATTTGAAACAAACTGGAGCACAATGAAGGGAATTTTCACTGTTTTTGTCATTTCCCCACTAGATTATACACAACAAATGATTAATTTATGTATCTTTGATTAAGAAGAAAATAATATTTTCAAACAAATTGTGTGTTCCATTGTATAGACTTAGCCAAACTTGCCTCTGAAACAGAGATACGTGAGGAAATGCCATGTTTGAGGTCATGTTACTCAATAAAGTAATTTCCATATACATTGCCTTTCTCATAACCTGCTAATTATGTTGGTATAAACAAATTGTGAAGGACTTTCCAAATACATTGGTGAAGAAAATTAAATTATGGCTATATGAACTCTTAGTCTCGCCCGTCTTCCCAAATGCCTAAAGGTTTGTGTGCATAGTTAGAAAAAAAAGAATGAAAGTTTATTGTCTAAAATTATTTGATCTTTCCTCTTAAATCATTATTTTGTTGAGAAGATAGCATTTCAATGGTTATACCAATGAATGTTACTGGATTTCACTCATCTTTCGGGAAAATTTGTAAAGCGGAAAAATGGGGTAGGGGAAAGCACATCAACACAATTTTGGAAACATGCATCTTGATGCATAAATCTATATAAATAGCTTCTGCATCCATTTTTCTTTCATACAGAATGCACCACTTCTTTTGTTTATGTTCATTGACAGGGCTATGATCATTTTTGTCGAAATTTGGCAGTGAAATGTCAAATTGACAATTTGGGATTGATTTTATAAAACGTGGCCATAAAATTATAAATAAACTTTCAGTGATGTATTAAGCTGTTTTATAATGAGACAACATTTAGTCTCAAGTGGCTGTAATTTGGTGGTAAGATTAAATTTTGTAATTTCCTCTACCCCTATACCAATGTTCACATTTGGAGTCCCTGGAATACCCTGAAAATGAGTGAAATCAAAGGACGTACGGTGGCATAACCATAGTAATGCAATTTTTTCAACACTAAAGTGTTGTGGTAGGAAAGTGTTGTGGTAGCAAATACACATTACACATTAAACACTCTTTATGACCCTGCAAATTACTGGTTGCCACGTTCCCGTTTGATCGACATACGTGCAATCTAACTTTCCGAACAACGGCGGTAACTCAAATGCTAAACTTCACATGCGATCACTATAGTGATGCGAGGACAAAACTTAAAGCCGTTAATCCGGAGTGGAACATAACCAGTTCAGAATGCAAGCTTCCTGATGCCGTCGGATGGGAATGGATGTGGAATTTAAAATTGAACGCAAGCCTTGGTTTCATGTTGTTAACCTATTCGCACCGATTATAATTCTGACTTAATGAACAGTTTCCCATACTTGCTCCCAGTCGAAGGAGGGGAAAGGATTGGGCTTTGCGTCATGATTTTTCTTGCGTTCACGTTTTTTATAAGTTTTGTAGCTACGACCGTTCCAACGGGCTCCGATAACGTGGCGTATATATCCTACGTCCTCATCATTCAAGCAATCGTCAGCAGCCTCACTTTGTTCATCAACGTCCCGATGGTCAGACACAAAGCATGAGTTTTTCGATAAACCATGGCTACCTCGTGGTTGTGCATGTATATCTCGTCATCTGAACTACGATATCACGAATGACGTCACCGGGAAGGTTTTTGGTGATGAAGGAATGGAACAAGGAGGTGACACGGAAGGAGATAATTCAGATGTAATATCTGCATCAGCGGATGGTGTCAGTAGAGGGAGGAAAGTCGACATTATATTGTTCATTATAACGTTGACTGTATCACTGGTGCCTTTCGGTGTGTATTTAATTTTAGCGTTGGCTTGAACATGCACTGTTCAAACATAACTGGAACTAATGAAAGTAATGGATTGGAGAACATTGCGCTCCAAATTATTGCCCATTGACTTTACTTTGCAGGGAACCACTATTAGTGGCAAGTGTCGTGATATCGCTGTCAAATAATTATATACGGAATCGGTATAACGAGACAAAGAGTAGGTGTTGTAGCATTTCGTATATCTGGTATATCCAGGGCTGATACATATTTTTCTACATAAATGTAGACCAATTAATTGATTACATAAGATGTTGCTTGATAGATAATTTCATTTCGTCTTGGTCGACCGATATTGACAAGTCTAGTAGAGGCACCGTTCATCGAATATACAAACACAATTTCCAGTTTGAAGACTATCTAGACTGTACGAATGAAAATGACAGAACATTATGCAAATTTCGAACATGCAACCATAAACTCACATTCGAAGCGGGTAGATGGCATGACATTGAAGTGGGCAGACGGCATGACATTGAAATTGAAGAACGAAGTTGCACGTTATGTACTTCTGAAGACGTTGGTGATGAATTCCATTATATATTCAAATGCGATAAATTTAAAGAATCAAGAACCCGCCTCTTGCCAATATAATTCACAGAAAAACCAAATGTAATAGTTATGAGTGAACTACTCAACACTAAAGACACACAATTATTTCGATATCTATGTATTCTGTTAAGACAACTAGTCAAAGAATGTTCTTAGATTTATATATCATATAACGTACATGAACGCCTGTGCATTAGAATATATCATATTTTAAACAGTCTTTAAATCTACTGAAGTATTTATACACATGTACGGTAGCCAAATTATAGGATATGTATGACATTATTTATTTAATTGATAGCATGTTGGCTATATACGTATGTTTGTTCGCCATGCTGACCACGTGTAAATATGTACATATCTGTACATACTTAATATATTTATCTCAATGCCTTTGTTAAGGAAATGAGAAATAAATGAATTTAATTTAATTGAAGAGCGATTAAAGATACATCCTCCGATTTAACGCCCCTATTTATTTGGCTTCGTGTGTAAACAATATTTGATTCGAGTCGAGGAACCCACTCAGCTCAGAGTTTTTTTTATCAGATATCGATTTTTGAAATCTGTTATTTGTCACCACCTGGAATATTTGGCTGCCTAGTAAATATTCGACGAACCGACATATACTCTCGATACCAAATTGCGGTGAACAAAATGTTGATACATCACATGTTTTGAAAAAGTGTGTACTAGAGTTGATAGTGGTTAGCATAATGTTTTTGTTATTTTTTTGTAATTTCTTGGCAATTAATCGATTCTGATAACTAAATCCTCTTTCGAAGAAATGTTGTTATTGTTGTTGTTGTTGTTGGAATCTGATGATACGGGGACCATCGGATCGGATTGTGTATCTTTAAACAAATTATTGTTTTAAACAAATATAACGATTCTTGATCAGACATTGATGTATCGCTTTATTCGCTTCATTCGATGTATACTGTATAATCCACTATGTCCATTATATAGATTTATTCGCTTCATTCGATGTATACTGTATAATCCACTATGTCCATTATATAGCTTTATTCGCTTCATTCGATGTATACTGTATAATCCACTATGTCCATCATATAGCTTTCAACTTGCATTCGAGTTCAGTTCCTTTCCTTTCCTATTCATATTTGTTCAAATCGCCATCAACAGAAGGAATATTAAAACAAATATATTGTCGTCAAGACATACGATGGTGTACGTAAACAAGAACCTGCTCGTGTTACTGAAGTTGTGCTTCTGTTTACATAACACATCGCAATTATATTGGTTAATCACACACAGATGATATAAACGCTCTTTATTATTTCCTTATCAGGAAAACAGTAACAAATAACGCTCTTTGTGTTTACCATATCCGGATCTAAACAAAGGCCAGGTTCTGTAACGTATTTTGCTGTTGTTCACATAACAAAAAAACAAAAATTGACAATACCATACTGTTTATGCCCTATTTCTGATTGGTATAAGAACAAGGTCTGTCTTTATTTTACTGTTCTTTCTGTCTATAGCGGTTTTTGACGGAGCTGATGATGACGACGATGATGATGATGTTGATGATGGTGATAATGGTGATTATGATGATGATGATGATGCAACTGCTGATCATGGTGAGATAACGATGTTGATGATGATGACGATGAATACGATCATCATGCTGACGATGATAATTATGATGACGGTAGTGGCGAGACGACGATGATGGTGTTGACGATGATGTTGACGATGACTACGACGATGATGGGTGATGATGTTAAAGGTACGGTTGGCCTTGGCGGTGGGTATCCTGTAAAAATATTTCCACCCGTCAAAAACCGCCACAAACAGAAAGAACATCAAAATATAGACAAACTTTGTCCGTATACCAATAAGAAATATCGCATAAACAGTATGTTATTGTCAGTTGTTTGACCATTGTTATGTAAACAAAATCATAAAAAGTAACTTTTCTGGTGTTTATTTATATTATGATGGTAAACATAAAGAGCGTTCTTCGTTTGTGAATTCCTGATATGGAACAAATAAAGAGCGTTTATGCCATTTTTGTGTGATTAGCCAGTAGCATTGTGCTGTCTTCTGTAACACAATCAGGCTCTTGCTTAGGTAAAATATAGTAGGTCTTTATGATAACATGCTGTTTATGCGATAGGCATGGTATATATGAACGAAACTGTATGCATTTTAATGTTTTTCTGTTTACGGTGATTGGAACAAATATGAATATTTTCGACAACGAAGGCCTCACGTGCCTTTAACGACGAGGATGACCACGCTGATGATTATTATGATGATGAAGATGATGATTATGGTGATGTTAACTAGTATGATAACGATAACGATGACTCCGGTGATGATGATGATAATGATGACGATGACGATGATGATATATACGCTGGTGATCATACAGCATTATTATATGTAAATAGTGTAAATATGTTTGTCAACTCTAACGCGTGTTAACTCACGATTGAGTTCATTAAAGCATTCAACGAGGGCGATAACACGCATTGCATACATTGATTCGATCGGGTCTGAGGAAAACTATAAGCGCCGCAACTCTATATATACTGGTAACTGGAAAGGCATGTGCTCACAGTCGATATCGAAGAAAAACATCATATCCGACTTACATAACAACGAGAGAAATGATTCCATACTAATAATTAGTATTATATGGCTTCCATACTAATGATTCCATACTAATAATTATTATTATTATTATATGGCTTCGGTGAACTAAATCGACCCTCACGTGTACTCGTATCCGAAAGATTTAGTTTAGATCTCGTTCATTGGAACATTTCATAATATAAATTTTATAATAGTACAGTAATGCCCTAAATAATCAACTCCTTAACCACAGCTGAATTATGGGTAACTTTTCAGGATTTAGTCGGAAATATGGCTTGTTGCCATTCATCGGAAAGATCTCAGTGAGAGCTTTCCGATGAATGGCAACAAGCCATATATCCGACTAAATCCTGAAAAGTTACCCATAATTCTGCTGTAGTTCAGGAGTAGATTATTTAGGGCATTACTTTATGTGTGCGTGTGTGTAAGGGCAAAACTAAAACTACACAGTATTGAAATATATGTGTAGTGTTCGTTAATAGCAAGGTCAGAATTAATAGTGTCTTTAGTCGACAGCGAAATTTTAAACGCAGTTGGCAAGTGACGCACGTGTTGAAAGAGTTGAAGCTGCAAATATAGCATCTTTATTTACCGATTATTTCATCAGATTTGGCACATACTAATTTCAACTATTATAACGAGCCACAATGAGGCCACGCGGGGCCTCATACTATTGGCCATACTTAGACTATATCGGATTTTGTGACGTCACCAATATTTAACAATTACATGCAGATAAAGTGAAAACGCGTTGGGACCAAAAATGTCGCACGGTAGAATATTTCAGGTACAGTTGTCGTATTCGGAAGAGACCAACCCTAATCGACGAGCAACCTCATGACCACCGACACTACCGTCACTTCCGAACATTCCCCTAGTTATATGTCTAAACGTCTTCAAATTATTATTTTATTTTTCGATTGAAGAGGCCAATTTCTTTGGAGTGGTATTGTCAATTTCTTTGAGTTTTTCGGCGATGTTAGTATAATGCATAGCGCCTGGGTACTAACATGTCAGTTACATGTATATATGCACCCGAACAAGTCCATAATATGTCTTTGAACGCCAACATACGTAATGATAAGGATATGTTTAACCGCAATCTGGCAACAACGCCGCATAACTATGGCTTTACACCCTAAATCTAGTTGGATAAAAAGTTATCCAACAGTCAATCAACCGTTGTATGCCCACAGCACCTATCTACGTTGTGTGAAAAGTTGCATGACAATTTTGTTGGATACACTTTTACACAACGTTGCATATATATTTACTACCAACGGTTGTTTGTTAATTACACAACGTGTTGGATGAAATTTCACACAACACTCAATCAACGTTAATTGCCCACAGCACCTATCTACGTTTATTGAACCGTTGGGTGTTGGGTAGAGTTGGATGACATTTGTTGATTGTTGATTTACTCAACGTTGATTGGAAAGTAAAATGGGGCAAGATGTCGTGGATAGCTTTGTCTGTATAGTATGCCTTTGTTATAATTATTCTTTGTACGATACTCTGTTTATGTAGGCTTTATGTTGAGTGTATTAGTGTATACTTTAGTCAAATTAGTGCCGTCAGCAGTTGTGTAAATTTTTAAACTTCAAAATTTGGCAAATTTAAATATACACTCAATAAATAAAGCCTACATAATCAGTATATCGTATAACGAATGATTATCACAAAGGTTTACTATACAGGTAAAGCTATCCACGACGTCTTGTCCCATTTTCCAGTCGCTCGGGAGTTTTTTCACGCAGTCATCCATCTTGTTTTGAAATAATTGGAGCCAAAAATCGCATGCTCGCCCGCACCGAAAACGCGCTGCTGTTGGATGACCCGGTCACGTGGCGGTTTTATCCAACGTGGTATGAAAGTAATACCACAGAAGACAGTTCACACAATCCGTTGTGTACATCGTACTAAACTGTTGGATAATAAGTACACAACAAATTCGCACCCAACGAGTTGTATACAAGGTTCGTCCAACTAGATTTAGGGTGTAGGGTGCGTAGATGATGTGCCTTTAATAATTTACTTTCCTCGCCCTCGTCACTTTGTTCCAATAGGCTTTCAAAAGTTCAAAAGCTTTATTTATAAAGGCAGGCATTTTAAATTACAAACATGAGCATTAAGCTCTTAACTGACTTGTAAAACAATGAATATGTACATAAACAGTAACGTGAATAAAACACAACCTATCTGAAAAATAAATTACATGTATATTAGCTAAAACTTTGTAAAAGACGAGTAAAATCCCCGAGGACAGGTAGCCCTGACTGGATCAAAAACGTAAGACACAAATTTGTATATTCATATACGGCACAGTAATGTGCACAACGAGTCCATATTTCATTCCTGGATAACACGTTTTGTTCCATTCAGAGATACCTGACCAGAGAGTGCGGATTAAAAAAAAAACATATGCATATAATTAGGATATCCTACAGGCACTGCATTTACATTTAAAACCAATCCAGGTTTGTAACATACATTCAAAGTCTTTCATCGTCTCTGCGGTTCTGCATGACTCTGGAAGAGAATTCCACACTTTAGGTGCCATGAATCTAAACGAGCTTAAACCGAAAGTAGTAGTATCAGGTGATGGCAGTTCCAGAGACTCAGCATTTCTAAAAGAGTATGAACTATGTTTACGTTTCACCAGGCAGTCCAAATAGGAAGGAGTGCTGATGTCCTTCTTTAGTATTTTGAAAACTGTGAGTGCCATAAGTCTGAGTCTTTGGAGATGTAGATGCTCACAGTTTGCAATCTAGGAGAAAGTCATAATCAGATGTGTAGTCATTATAGATAAAACGAAAGGCTCTCTCCTGAATTTTCTCCAGCCTGTCCGTAGAGGACACACTGCAGAAATGCCAGGTAAGAGGGCAGTAATTAAAATTTGAGAGGATGAAAGATTTGAAGATACATTTTTTGCCTGAGAGGGTCGGCATATGTCCAAGTCTCTTTAAGACATTTAGCTGCCTTGATGCCTTTGAACATAGCGAATCAATGTGAGTGTTAAACGTCAATTTACTGTCCAGAGTTATACCGAGTAATTTCACTATCTCGATACATGGGATAAGATGTGAAGCATTTATGCCAGTTATAGATTTACTTTTGGGACCCAATGATATTGCTTGGAACTTCTCTGGATTTGCCTTCATGCCATTTAGTGCGAACCACCCAATGAGACGAAGGCTGTCAGATTCCAGAGTGCTCCGAACTACACCAGGGTCCTTGTGAGAGAAGGAAATTGTGTTATCGTCTGCATAATTATAAAGGGAGCAGTCCTTCACAAAGCCAAAAATGTCATTCAGAAAGATGTTAAACATGGTTGGGCCCAGTATTGATCCCTGTGGTACACCCTTGGTGATGCACCTCCAGGAACTCACACTGGAGCCAAGTTTAACGCATTGTCTGCGACCAGAAAGATAGCTCCCCATATAAGACACCGACTTTTCACAAAGATTATATGCATGTAGTTTCTCTAACATAAGATCATGAGGTAGGCAATCAAAAGCCTTTGAAAGGTCCATCATTACAGCGGCAACACTTTCATGCTTGTCAAGTGCCCTGCGCCAGTCTTCAATGGCACTTAACATTACGTCACTGCATCCATGATGCTTCCTAAAAGCTGAGAGAGCGGGGTTAAAAATAGATTCAAAATGCATTTGTAGCTGTGAATTTATCGCTTTCTCAAATAATTTTGATATAGTAGGTAAAATACTAACAGGCCTGTAGTTTTCCTTACTCAAAATATCATTTTTCTTGTGTATAGGTGTCACTTGAGCAACTTTAAGGCTATCCGGGAAAGCAACGACAGACAGAGAGTGGTTAAAAAGATTACTCAAAGGCACGTGGATTGCTGAGTTACATATTTTCAGCATTTTTGCTGAGATACCATCAATGCCAGTAGCCTTTTTTGAGTTTAGCTTACATATCTCTTTGGAGAAGAACTCTTCAGAGATTGGTTTCAGGCTAAAAGTCTCTGGCGAAATACAGTTCTCTTTGATTTTGACGATGCTTGGATGTTCCTTATTTACAGGATGGTTCATGGGTATATTTGATGCAACGTCAATAAAAAATGAGTTGAAAATTTCACATACAGATTGTTGGTCAGTAATTAACTCACCATTTTCCAGTAATAATGTACTTGTTTGGGCTTTAAAGCCCTTATTTGTCAGAAATGGTTTGACAGTTGGCCAAAAATCAGCAGATTTTGGGCCATCTGAACATTTGTCATTAAAATACGACTGGCTGCTTTCCTTCTTGATACGTGTGACCAGATTTCTTTGTTTACGGTAAAGTTCCCAATTTTTATGTGATCTGTATTTAAAATAGCGTTTCTGTAAGAATCTTTTCTTATAGATAGCTTTTCTCAAAACCTTATTCATAAACGGGGCCGGGTTTTTATGTGGCCGCCTTGTTTTAACAGGGATGTGCTCATCAATGACATCAAGAAGAAGCCTTTCATGCATCCAGTATATATCATTGATATCATCAAATCCATATGCTGCATGGAACGGAATCTTCGTGATGTCCTCAATGAGCGCATCAGTTTTTAGAGATTTGAAACTCCTATAATTTATAGGATCTTTACGAGGTAAAGCCACATGTGATTTCAGTTGAAAGGAGATTAAGTTATGTACATCACTTATTCCCGTACAGAAGTTTAGATGATGGAAGCATAAATTTGCTTTGTTTGTCAGAATGACATCATTTAAGGTTGGATTTGCGTTTTTGTGTAAAACACGTAGGAGTTTTAACAATATTTTTCAGAGATAAAACCTTTAAAAGTGCGGAAAAATTAGTGCATTTGGATGAGTTTAACATATCTATGTTAAGGTCACCAATATATAAAAGGTTGTCATATTTTGTGGTGTGTTTGTCACATATTAATTTGAAATCATTTTCAAAAGTCTTGTTTGACATACATGGTGGTCGGTATAATCCTGAGAATAGCCATTTTGCTCTGTTAACTTGAACCTCAACCATGATGGATTCTATGTCGTTAAATTCAAGATTAGGTTTTCGACCACCAGGTATGTCAGATCTTAAATATGCAACAATGCCACCGCCCTTAGCGGTTCGATCTTTACGCCAGACATGATATCCTTCTACATCCCTGAACTGGGCATCTGAGAAACTACTGTCAAGTTTAGTTTCACTTAAAAAGAGTAAATCAACAAGATTATTTGAGAGAATATTTCGGATATCAATATATTTGTATCTCAGACTGTTTATGTTGAGATAAGCGACTTGAAAGTTTCTTGGATTTTTGAATAGGCGTAAGGATCGCCACGGAAATAGTCCGGGAATGGAACTTACTAAACTAAACTAAACGGATATGTGCACGTAATTTAATGGAAACGTGATTGAACCAAGAATCGCGTGCTGCATGTCGAAAACAATTTCAGAAAGTCGAAAGTAATTCAACAAAATAGCCTACGGCCGTTCGTTTTGATCGATTCCGAAGTTGTATTTTTAAACCAACCCTATTGATTTCTCAGTTACGTGTAATTGCTCATGAAAATGATTAAGTATAGTTTTTGAGAGTTTGGATTTTTGTCTGCCATTTGCTGCTGGACCCATTTTACGTCTGCAGTGCACTCCCGGGAGAGGTTCTACATCATCACGCTATGTCACTGTGACTGAATACGTATAAAGTCGTAAATATTACAATGTGTGGTATGTCTAGCGTCATTGCTTGTTTTCATATTCATAGCGGCAGTTGCAAAACGCGCCCTCGGCTCACGATAGACATTAATTTTGATTATCTGATATACTCCGTTATGATGCACTATGTGTACAGCATGCATTATATCTCGTACCTATATTTCGACGATAAATACGGACCTGGTTTGTTGGGTAAACGTAAGTCCCCCTAAGTACAATATTAAGGAAAAGATAATATCTGAGAAAAATGTATTCCCCGCGTTAATTTTTAGAATTTATTAGGTTCCCTGTCAAAACTTAAAAAAGTTCCAAGATTTTGTACTGGTGGAATGATGAGCGTTAGCCAGAGTAGAGATTCATGGCATGATCGAATAGATACGCAGACAGAAACAGTCGAATAACCACTGCACATGTTACTCCACCAATATTGTGCTACTCTGGTAACCCGGTGCTATCGTGAATAACTTTAGGGACAGTCAACCACGAAAACTGTCAGACGGCGAACCCATGCAACAGTTTCCCCAACGGACAAGCTGCATAATACATGTGTTTTAAAATGATAGCACTGGTTGCCTTCAATTCCAAAATGAGTTCTACCAAGGTTTCTAAATTTAAAGTGATGTGAAGCACTCCGGTTGGGTGATCAAATAGATATGGAGAATAATCTTGCTCAAAGTAATTATTTTTTACGAATATTAATCCAAATTTACAACACGCACCGTCGTTCTTATATATTAATTAAATGCAATAACTCTAGATGGCGAAATCGTTTGCGTTAGTTTATCGCCGATTGTTGCGTCCCGAATTAAGGTGTAAATATTTACAATTGAGCGTAGTTCAGACGATATTTTCTATGGAGTGGTATGGTCGATTCATTTTGGAAATTTTCGGCGATCTTAGTAGAATGATACATTCCCCAGGTTGGCATAGCGCCTGTGTACTAACTTATAAATTTATCGCACACGAACAAGTCCATAATATGTCTTTAAACTCATGCCAACCAATATACATGCTGGCCCGCTGGATTGAGGGCGTTAGGGCAGGCATTTTTTTCTGGTTTATTGGTCAATGCGTTATCCATGTGAAATGAAGGTCAACGCCTGATCCACTTTTGGTTAACTATGTGGAAAGTTTAATGAATACTCAATGGAAAACGTTCGCGCATCGATTACGACAAAAAGTACCGCGTCTGCCTGTATATAATGGTGTAAACAAGTACGTAGATGTCATCGTGCGCAGACGCCAGTTCTATCGCCCATATAATAGTGTAAACAAGTACGTAGATGTCATCGTGCGCAGACGCCAGTTCTAACTCAAACGGAGTATTTTAAAAAGCTAAAAGCTCCATATGATCCAATATCTATATTTAGATACAACTAGGTTGCACATTGGACATATACATGCACTGTATTATGTTGTATTATTGACTGGAACAATTCCCAATGGTAAGGCCAAAAAAATATATACCTGTGTTTCTGGTGACATGCAAGAAAAATATAGGGGCGGGGGTGTGGCTTTTCATTTTATTTTATTTTTTCATTTTATTTTCAACTTTGCTCAAAATAAATATGAATGCGACCCCAAGCCTATTTCTCTTTGTTTATAATTGACTGTAACAAATAAAACTATCTGTTATAGTCAATTATAATAAAGTAGATTCTATTAGAATATATAGTGTAATTTATTGTTTTATTGAATAAACATGGAAAACATTATGTTTACAATAGAGATCCATATTTGCCATGAAAAAGCTATTAACGTTCCTTCAGAATGTGAAAGGAAAGAACTTCACATTAATCACATACATCTATGTACTGCATACGATAGTGGTGATCTTAAAGCAACACGGCAGTTTGAGCTCCAACATACACTTAATAATATATGCTTTTGAATTTTTCCCGATATTGAAATAGGTCGATACATACTTGGAACTACATTTCTACGGACATTATATGTCGCAGAAAGACACATTGAAGTCATACGAAATAAAACTTTAAACATGGTGTTTGGATCCCAAACAAACAGCCATGTGCAAGACATTGAACAGAATACAGCATTCCGTGCTAGTATATTCCTGATATGGTTGAAATAATGAGTGTTGTTTCACTTCTGTGGAAAAAGTTGAACAGCTGGAAAATGGCTATGGCCATTGTACAGTATTTTTATGTAGCCTTTAAAAATACTATATAGCACATGTAGCCATTACTACATGTAGTATGTTGATATTTCATTTATTTGTCAATCTATCTTATGCTTCGTTCCAAAATTAAGTAGACGAAATTTGGAAGCTTGAATGAGCCATGTCCGTTTAAAAACAACTATGTTAAATATTCTTAGCCAGGAAGGCTGTTATGTCATGTAGCTAGTAGTTAAAACTATTATATTACAATCAATAGTCCTAAATATATGTATGATCTTGATAAGTGAGTATTTAGAGTTCACTCCATTGCAGTGCATGGCTATCCCATAATGATAATAGCATGATGTGTGAAAGCATGAGTTCCCTGTATGTGAACTATATTCAACTGCTTAAAACATGCCTCCCACAAATGCTCAATGTTTGCATCCATACTAGTGTTACACCTTCAATGGCTACCTATCACTCAAATTTAACTCAGAATGTTGAGAAATTCTATGTCCAAACTCATTTAAATTATATTAACTAATACCCTTTTACATAACAAATTGAGTTAATGAAGGTATAGGCTCAATCATGAACAATAATCCTGAAAGACATCGTTTTATTCTTGTTTCATGTTCCCTATTTTCGAGGGTACCAGTACTACGGCGGCCGTATTCCGTTATTTTGCGATGAAATTCCCGTTTTTGGATGTTTGTTGTGCTTTGTGAGCATGATTTACATAGCTAATTAACTTAATTATGCTAATGACGAATTGAATTAAATTAATGACTGCAACTAATAGAATATGGAAGATGATTTTGCATATTTGTACATGGAAATTTTTCCAGGTGGCACAAAAATAAATCCGGATGCGTACTAATTTTGCAAAATGAATAAAATGAAAACCGTCGGGAGCTCCGAAATAGAGGGGGTGGGTCACCGGAAACACATGTCTTTTTGTTTGGCCTAAGTGAACTGTATTCTGTTGACATTGACTGCCCACAATGATGTACGAAACTGCTTTATAACAGGTATTTAAATGAGCAGTCAAGTTTTTTTCACTATGGCACCAATGGATTATTCAACAGCGTGGTAGGCGCATATCGGTTGCTATGAGACAATCGTCTGCTCGGGTACATTAATATATTTGTTATATCCTGTATTTATGCTGGTTTTCACATACAAAGTTATACCTTGTGAAAAAAATAAGTGTAACGCAACTCGTGAGGCATTGTCACAGTCATGATACAAATCGTAAATTCAGTGCATTATGATTCTAAAGACAACAAAGACATCGTTTGAAAATAGCCAATTTGACAAGGAAAGTATGCATCGATATCAAAATGAGTGCAAACAAAGATGGCGTCAGATTGTTTAATGCAGCAAACGACCGTCTAAGTCACTGATTGATATATTTTTAGTAATGTTTTAACCGACAGCTGCGATACTGCAATCCGACCGAAAAAGGTCGACAATCATGTTCAAACCGAACAAAGGTGGGCCCTCAGAAAGCTAGTCAGATAAAACAATATTCCACCTCCGAATACAAATATCAGGGGCATCGATCATTATTTAGCATTGTGTTAAAACTGTACATATATAGAGGATATGAAATGAGTGTTTCTCTCATATGATATTTATGAAACAAGTCTAAGAATTTTCAGTTTTCTCGAGCCTCCGGCGAGAGAAAACTGAAAATTCGTGACGAGTTTCATAAATATCATATGACAGAAACACGAATTACATATTCTATTTATCATATGACACCTATTAATTGATTATGATGTCCAAAACGCACACAAATAACTAAATAGCTATATGACATCGGCAGCAAAATGTTAACGTGACGTCACTTCATTGCACCGGAAGCCCAATTACACCTGGTGAACTAGCAGAAATAATATGCACGCGAAGATATAGTGCGCTATTCTGTTCTCAGTTTGTGACATTATATCGTATGTTTATTAGATAAATACGAATTACATATTCTATTTATCGTATAAAATGTCCAAAACTATATATTTCAAGATTATAATTGCGAGTATTTCGGCATCGCGTGATTGACGCGCACGAATTTGACCTGCAGTTAGTTAGAGATACGGCTCGGCCCCGGCTGCCATTCAGCCAATCAGAACACACTTTTTGTCAACAAACCAATCAAATTATCGGAAGGTGATATGAACTAGTAGTTCCAAAGTAAATAATGATTGAGTCATATGATAAATCATGTTTTCAACCTTTAACTTTTTATTCAATCCTTTGTTAACGTTATAGCAACCACCAGGTGGTTGTTTATACCTTCGGCGCAGGTGAATGACGTCATATTGTTTTTTCTATATCCATCAGTGATTTGTTCAAAGATCGCGGGTATGGATTTTGGAGAAAAAGTGTGGAGGTGGCAGAAAAACGCGTAATTGCGAAAGAAGCATCGCGATAAAAATGAAAGTAACTACTTCACAACTTATACGAATAATTGACATGTGATTTAGGTATATTAATTTCATATCGACCAATTTCATTGGTTAGCTTAATGAAAACGAAAAATGAAGAAGTCATGACGAGAATCCAGACAAGATTTTAGAATCCACGACACGTCTTGTCAAGTTGGCATGTCGTCTCCGTCGTGACCACATAAATTATTCTTGTTATGTCGCCCGGTCATGCCTAGTAATTTAACCCTTTACCCAACAGAAGGGCCCTGTGCCAATGCATTCTCTTATATATGCGAGTCGACCATAGGTCGCCTCGCATATATAAGAGAATGCATTGGCTTAACACATTAAAAATTATAAAATTGTTAAAGAATGTAAGAAAAAATGGTAAAGGGTTAAAGACATATTATGTACTTGTTCGGGTGCGTGAAACTGAAAAGGCAAATTTGAGGCACACCATGCGTGGGTGCTCCACGACATGTGGCGTACGATTCATATTATATACATTATATTTATAACACATTTGCATAAAAATATATCATATAATTTGACCACGAAAACACACAAATTCTTAATGTTTGGGAGGAAAACCCGACGTGAAAGCCACATGGATCCGCCTCCACAACAGTAACATTATCTTTTAACACCAGAAGACGGGACCCGTACACTCCCATGCATTCAACTGTCGGCGCATTCAAGCAGCACGGTACTAGTACAGCAATCGAAAACCCACAATGCACCCCATAAATCAAATTCGACCATTAAATGTATAGATAGCAACATTTCAAGATAAACTAAAATAACATACCAGATATAAAATCGAACACGATCTATGATAAATATTATATCATCTATCAAACATGTACATCTATCAAACATTCTCTTATATAAGCGAGTCGACCATAGGTCACCTCGCATATATAAGAGAATGCATTGGTCTCACAGATTTTATATTATTTTTTATGACTGTAAATGAAAAATATTAATGAGAAAATTATAAAAAATTGTAAGAAAAAATGAAAAAAAAATCATAAACAGTTGTCAAAGAATGAAAGAAATGATGATAAAACTGATCTAATTGTTAAAGAATGTAAGACAAAAGTATTTAAATTGTTATAGAATGTAAGATTTTTTTTTTTTTAAATGATAAAAATTGGTAAAGAATGTAAGAAAAAATGATAATAAAAATGATAAAAATTGTTAAAGAATGTAAGAAAAATTATAACAAGAAAATTGTTGGGCCAATGCATTCTCTTATATATGCGAGGCGACCTATGGTTGAGGGTACGTTTACATTTAGTGATTGATACTTTTATTCCAATAACCAATAATACATGGTAATACGGAACATGAATTTAATAACATAATGTGGGTGCGGGAAAACAGCACGGCGATTCAAAATATTTCATCTACATTGCTGTAGATCTGTATACAGTTCTAGACGCATACTAGTGTAAACAGGTTGATATAGAAATGCACACAGAAAGAAAACGGTATTCGTTCGTGTGAGCAAAAATCGTGTCCGTTATAAGTCACGGTCGACACCGAGGCATTGCCACAGGCAAATCTTGTTTGATTAATTGTTACTCGGGCTTGGCGAATGTGCACACTTAATCTTTCTTTGTCATTTCAACCCATGTATGTCACACTGTGAAAGCGAGAACCTGTGGTAGATGAAGTAGACCCATTTCTATTTGTGTACATGTGCACTGTTATTTATTGTGTATTCATATGTGATTTATTCTCATGCGCCTCTCATTCTTTCTAAAACCATTATCAACTGGTGTAAGAATAAACTGCTTTGGTCTGCTGATAATTGATTCATTTTTTTGTCTGGCCTAAACTGACACGACTCATAGTGAATTGTCAATTACCAGAGTACTGATGAGCGCGCGTTCACTATCAGTAATCATGTTGTGATCACAGTAATCTGAGACACGTGACTTCACACAGATCTGTATACAGATCTACAGCAATGGAAATACACCCTGACTCGCATATATACGGGATTGCATTAGCACAGGGTATTTAATGTTGTGCCAGCGCAGCTCCTGTCACGAAAGGATTACTTAGATTGCTTAGAGCCCATGCAGGCAAGCACAGACGGCAATGGTGGCGAGCTTCGGGGAAATAGTCCGCGAAAATGGGACAATTTCAAGGATCATTGATTGTCAGCCGTGATAAAAGTTAATTAGGTAGAACGTTCGTAGATGTTGATACATGTCAGCCGAGACAATGATAACGACAGCCGAACCACGAACGAAGACATTATGGCGACCAAATACTCTATCTGTTAAAGAGTTACGATGTCCAGGACGATGTCTGTTTGATGATGGCGCCGTTGGGACACATGAGAGCGGCATCTACACTCCGACGTAATGGTTGTATATTAACACATTTTCGCCAATCGATCCCTTGCGTCGGCTGGTCAATATCGGTATTTCTCCCGACGGTCACGGCATCGACCTATTCTAAACGTCGATGGTCACGTGATGTTTCGAATGATTTTTGAGTGTCTTTTGGGGCAGCTCTGAGGTGTATCATATATCTTTCTAGGATTATGCATAATCGATAATCCTGTTATATTTAATTAACCGACTATGTAAATGCTCAACTTTAGAGGTTCAAAATGGAACCAGCCAGACTATAATACATGTGCGCAGACAGTCCCGGCCAATGGCTATGTCAATACCAAGATTTTTTGATAAATATATATAGCTAAAATGTCACCGTTTCTGCTATATGTGTGCAAAGTGATTATATTGCTGATTCCGATATGTCGCATGTTAATACATCTGGTATACAATTTGTATACTGAAACGATAGACTGATAACTTTGTACGAGAAAACCTAATATGAATCGTACGTGACACGTAGTGGAGCAACCACACATGATGTGCCTCAAATTTGCCTTTTTTTTCGGCGACATAACGCTAAGAATAATATATGTAACATCATGCAGTGGTACGACGGAGACGACATTCCAAATTGACGAGACGTGTCGTGGATTGTAAAATCTTGTCTGGATTATCGTCATGACTTCTTCATTTTTCGTTTTCATTAAGCTGACCAACGAAATTGGTCTAAATTAAATTAATAGACTTAAAATTACATGTCAATTCTTTGTAAGTTGTGAAGTAGTTACTTTCATTTTTATCGCGATGCTTCATTTCCAATTCCGTGTTTTTTTGCAATCTCCACACGGTTGCTAACCGGAAGTCACGTGACAATTTCTCCAAAATCTATACCCGCGATCTTGAAAAATCACTGATGGATATAGAAACAAATATGACGTCATTCACCTGCCTTAGGTATAAGCACCCTTGGTGGTTGCTATTAACTATTCAGTGACTATTTCATTGTCGATAACGATACCGTCTATTCGTAGTACTGAGAAAGAATATAATCGGATTTAGTTTAAAGTGATGTGAAACACTTCGGTAGGGTGATCAAATAGAAATGGAGAATAATCTTGCTCAAAGTAGTAATTTTTACAAATATGATATCGAAATTGACAACAAACACCGCCAATCGTATATATTAATTAACTAGAGTGACTCTCGATGGCGAAATCGTTTCTGTTAGCTTATCACAGATAGTTGCGTCCCGAATCGAGAAGTAAATATGTACAATTGCGCGTAGTTCAGACGATGTTTTCTATGGATTGGTAAGGTCGATTTGTTTGAAATTTTCGGCAACGTTACTAGAATGCTATATTCCTCCAGTTGACATAGTGCCTGAATACTAACTTACTAGTTTCACGCACCCGAATAAGTACATAATATATCTTTAATATAAACAACTCTGCTGCGGACACACGTACCACAGTAGCAATGGCATAGTAGGTGTGTCATCTTATTATGGTGGAGTTTGGTGACAATTGGGCGTCATAATTACTATGCCATTGCTAGCCATGTTGCCCGCTGAGTTTCCGTACAATGAGTCGACTGGACCAATTAGCCCATTGCGCTTCACCAAGGTTGATCTCTACTCATTACGTATATCTATATTGTATTCTCTACGATATAATATATAGGTGCACGATAGTTCAGAATTGTGTTTGACCGTGACAATATCTCATTCACTCACATGTACGTAGTACGTTTTATTGATATGAACTCAATGCATGTTTATACTATAAGTTTGACTCACTTAAATTTGCTAAGAAATTACACAGGAGATTTGTTCTTAGTAAAAACAATCATGATTGTTGACAGAAAGGGGTTATTCTTTTAATGACCAATGGACATGTATGTTAGCATGAACAATATAACACTGTGTGTTGAGTAAAGATCAACAGCGACAAGACCTTCATGTAGATAAATCCTTAACCCTTTACCCAACAGAAGGGCCCTGTGCCAATGCATTCTCTTATATATGCGAGTCGACCATAGGTCGCCTCGCATATATAAGAGAATGCATTGGCTTAACACATTAAAAATTATAAAATTGTTAAAGAATGTAAGAAAAAAAAGATTTTTTTTAGGCCAATGCATTCTCTTATATATGCGAGGCGACCTATGGTCGACTCGCATATATAAGAGAATGCATTGGCACAGGGCATAACTGTAACTATCACAATGTGGTCAAGGAGCCGGTTCCAATGATATCCATATGTGTATGGTTCTATTGAGACAGACCGAAGATATTTTAGGCTGTTGAATCTTTATTTGGCCGGTTTTGGCCGGTTTGTTGGGTAAAGGGTTAAGAGATCGACCGCAACGCTGGTAGACTGATTGTGCGAATTCGCAGCGGGCGACATGGCTGACTCTGGCATAGTAATTATGATGACAAATTGTCACCAAACTAATAAGATGACACACCTGCTATGCCATCGTTACTGTGGTACGTGTGTCCGCAGCCAATAGGTGAGTCCCCCGACATATTAAACGGTATCTCAAGAATCCTGAGGCCGATTGTCGGGAACATTTACATGTATATTCAGTATCCTAGCACCGATGAAGTAAGCTAATGCCACTCAGTGCTTGCATGCTCGAGTAAACACCGTTTGTGTGGAGATGGTTCTTAATTAAAAAGTGCAAAACCGGTATGAAGGTACAGTAATGCTCTAATTAATCAACTTCTTAACCACAGCAGAATTATGGGTAATATTTCAGGATTTAGTCGGAAATATGGCTTGTTGCCATTCATATTTCCGACTAAATCCTGATGGTTACCCATAATTCTGCTGTGGTTAAGAAGTCGATTAATTAGGGCATTACTGTAGAAATTCACATAAAGGCGCATGCTAAGAACAACTTAGTTTTGCATGTTACACCTTGTAAAGACAAGACTTGGAGACACCTCGCCCTCATTTTAATGAGTATACACGGGTGTTTCAATATCGCCATGAGGCTGTCAGTTCATATTGCAGTAGACGAGGAATAGCATATCGTTTAATGTGATTTTTCACCCCTTTTGTATGCATGTAATTCTATTCCATGTCTCCATTTCCAAAATATTGACGGAGATAATAACCCATTGATGCATTGATTTATTTTAGACTGATTGCTCCCGGTGAAGCCATTGGAATAGTTTAGCTTGATGTGGAATAGCGAGAATTATTAGATAAGTAGAGTTCACAGAGGGCACTGGCGATACTGTCTTCTGATTGGACGAAGCGCGATCACGTGTCAGATAATAGTTTTGACCATTTCCCGACAAGTGAACTATCGCCCGGGCTATAGTATTCGAACTATTACAGGCATGCTGACGTCACATATGACACGAGGCGGGAATTGTGTCAATCGAACTATCGCCCAGTTTACAGCATCCGAACTATTACCCGACTACTAACGTAATAGTTGACGCGAGGCGAGAATTGTGTCATCTATATATATAAAAGAGTAATTTAGGACAAGCTTAGTAAAAGCTTATGAGAAGGCATGTCTGTCTGTCTGTTCGGATCTTTCTCCCAGACTGCTGGTCCGATTTCAAATATGTTGTGGTGACTCGGGGTACCCTGGCGTAGGTTATAACGGCGTTAGTTTTTCAAAATATTTCAATTTTTTTTTTTTAAATAAATAAAAAAAACCAACAAATAAGCTCACAATGGACCTATTTCATCACCAGATGTACGCTCTTTATATATGTGCTTTCAGTGTGGCCTGCGCCATCCAACAGAATAACGGGTATAAGTCCATTATGGGCTTATTATATTTTCAAATTATTTAGGTCCAATATGAACCTATTTACAGGCGGATATATTGAAGTAGCATACTAAAAAGTATGAATAAATATATATATATATATATATATATATAACTATATATATATATATATATATATATATATATATATATATACACACAAGGGTAGGAATTGTTTGTAATGTGCGCGAAGTGCACACAGGGGCCGCATGCCCCTCAGACGCTGAATAAAGGCTCTCTAAGGTAGCCTGTTTCAGCTAGTTTATAATAAAACACATACTGCGTGCTTGGATTGGAAGAGCGAGAGCTATTTTCCCTCGATGGTGTTTTCTGAACTATTGACCGATGCCGCAAAAGTCTTACTTGGTGTCCTAAAGACACCACATCGGGAAAATAGATCTCGTGATTACACCCCAAAGCATTCAACAGGTGTATACTATTTTCCCGAGGTAGTGTCTTTGGACACAATCTTAATGAATGCATGTTGACATTTGTACGGAAGACCCCCATGCGATTCGACGCAAGCTCGATGGGATTGCTATTTCTAGCATTAGAGTTAGTCGAGAATCGAACAGTTAGGACGAGGTCAAGCTTTTTATGGAGGGGCTTCTCCCAAACACTGCGCCCCTAATATTATCAACGATGTATTGTCTACAACGCTCAAGCCTGCGAATTGTACCACGATGCTGCGATTTAACGATTTATTGCAGAGACGGGCTCTCGTATGATGGTACCGCATTCAGTTTATAATACAATTCGTGACTTTGACCTTTAGTGGGGCATCTTGTCAGAGAATCAACTAAATACGGAATCAATATTGGCGCATGCGAGTTTATAGGGCGTGAGTATATAATATGGTTGTCCTGATCGTGAGTACCACTTAACCCTTTGTATACTACAGTAATGCCCAAAGTAATTGACCACTTAACCACAGCAGAATTATGGGTAATTTTTCAGGATTTAGTCGGAAATATGGCTTGTTGCCATTTACTTTCCGATGAATGGCAACAAGCCATATTTCCGACTAAATCCTGAAAAATCACCCATAATTCTGCTGTGGTTAAGTGGTCAATTACTTTGGGCATTACTGTAAATACTCATAGACGAGGTATCCCTCAGGACATGGTCAGATAATTAGGTCATTTGTTGAACGTATTATCTGTACATTTCCTACCAATGAATAAGAATCATTATGCACATTATTCTACCGGTCTACTCTCATTTCCTGAATATCCCTTCGGGTGAATAATAGACCACCAGCTGCTTTGTGTGGCCCACATATGTGAGTATAGGGGGTGGGGGTGCCCAATGTCACTTGAGTCCACGATAAGAGGTACCATGTCTTGCCCACCGGAAGCTGACATAAGCTAATTTTAGAGCACCCTGCTGTATAGGCAGTTTCAGTATCAGTCAGAAAGTTGAAATAAAAATAAGCAAGAAAACCCACGTCCTTCTGGTACCTGAATTAAAAAGGCCCTAACAGTGATAACTAGTTAATTTCGCGCAGATATGATATTATATATACTTATGCATAATATATAAAGCATAACATCTATTGGGTTCCAAGCGAGTTGAATATAAACACTTCTTATATTGAGCTCATTAGTTATGTTTCTGCTATCTTAATAATAATTTTCTTATGTCTAACGATTCCACACACTATCACAAATAGGTTTTATTGTTTGTACGATTTCAGAGGTGCCGTTGTTAAAGCGGCACTGATGTGTGGGACAATACAAACAGGTCACGTATAATATAGTAGCTTTTAATTTTGGTACAATTCTTATTAAAGGTGGATTGTCTCTTTGTAAACATGTATTATATAGTTACCGGGGTATAAAATATTAGATCTGAATCGAAGACTCCTGTCCGGAAATGCTTCTATCGATTAATATTCATTTTATTTCGAATATTTTCTGGTCTAAAAAGGTGTGGTTGTTTAGCTAACGAACAATAGTGGTTACTGTTAACAGAGACCAGAAAGTTTATGGTGTAATTTTGTCACAAATAAACATTAATTATACCCATTATCGCTTATAACTATGGAATAAAACAATACAACCATCAATCTGGGACATTTGACGTTCGGTACGTAGCCATATGAACAGCCTAATGCTCTCTATCGCTATATGGTATCACCCGAATGGTCTGTTCTAAAAACAGACAAATAAACGCTCCAAATAAAATATTCGAAATAAAATCAATATTAATTGATAGAAGCCTTTCCGGACAGGGGTCTTCGGTTCATATTTAGTATTCTATACCCACGCAACTATTTCAAATTTGTTATTTAAAGAGATAATCCATCTTGAAACGGCCAGATTCGGCCCATTTTGTTAATGCATACCTATGAAACGTGTATTCGTCTAATAATATACCACCCACTGTATACCGCTGTAAGAATGAGTGCAGTGAAAATCTTGTTGACTGAAATGTCTACTCAATATCTGTTTCTTACTTACAGGGGTGGTAATGGTTGCTAGGGACATACCCAAAATCGAAAAATATACATCTGACTGATATTATGGTAGTTTTAACAAATTAAACTATACCATGTATGAGCTTATATTGAAAACAATTATAATAGACTAAACTGCAGCATGTAGCATTTTGTTGAAGACAATAATTGTAATAGTTTGTCTTAGCGTGGGCGTTACTGGAAAAGTAGCACATGTCATACTTACACGGGTGGAAAACGGTTGCTAGGGACATCACAGCCATTGAAAATATACCGACGGTATGATTTTCTGGCAACTTAACTGATATAACTGTTTCATATATTAGCAAATTATGCATCATTAATCTTGTGTGCTGTGCTGAGTCATTTAATTTGGCGTATATTTAATGACATAATTTTTCAAACTCTTCATTCATTATAGTTTGTTGGAAATATATTGGAAGCCATAGTATTTTGAGACGTAGCGTACGCATTGTAAACAGTCGACAAACCGGAAGTCAAATGTCACCTCGCACTATGTACTGTTATTAAACGAACAACACAATTTATCACACAATTAGCCCACACAAGCAGCTTCATAATTATTGGTAAGACACACATGTAATATTAGCGTGTGCGATGGCGTCTTGCCATTATTTAAATGATTTGCTGAAGTTTATGATTGTTGTTTTCGATGAATACTTCGCGTTGCTTCCCGTTTATTTGATCATGTGATAAAATGTATGTCAAACTCTTTCTATTTTATACGTAATTTATTAACCTCGTCCACTAAATTCTAGTCCGAAACATCGAAAGTGGGTATATATCACCGACAGTACAAAGTGAAACCCGATCGCGGACAGTACAACAAAACAATATATATATCAATACTAGTAACACTTTCACCAGCGAACAAACACGCATATCGTATCAAATGCATAGCGAACTTAATTGTGATTCTAAAAATGTAATTTACTTAATCACATGCAAAAGATGCCGTATACAATATGTTGGACAAACAAAAACCTCTCTCAAAGTTAGAATGTCTAATCATCTTTCCAGTGTTCGCAAAAAACTCGACATGCAAATTTCCGATCATTTCAACTCATCTAATCATGACATTAAATCCCATTTCAGCTTTCAGCCAATAGAACAGACACCAATTCTAGCCGACGAAGACCAAACCGATTCAATACGCCTAGAACGCGAAAATCATTGGATGGGCGTACTTAAAACATATCTTCCGTTCGGACTTAACATTGACTACAAAGGTGTTTCTCGAAATTTCTTGTGCTTTCCTCTGATCTACAATCGTAGAAATGTTGAAATCGCAAACATTTTCAGAAAAAACTTTGCATTATTAAACACTAAATTGACCGAGCCTCTCGACAAACGGGTTATTATTGCCTACAAGAAAAATCCCAGTTTGAGAGATATGCTCGTTCGATCTAGACTCAGACCTTGATTAACACGCAGTTCAATTAGCTTTTAGCTTATGTCAACACCATTATCCTTAGTTTGTGCTCAACACAATATTTTATGTCAATTTCCGACACAACCCAAACAAATTTAGCTAGTTCCATCTTTGAATGGCAACAATGCTCAACAAATTATTCAATGTCAATTTCCGACACAACCTAACAAAATTGATGTCAATTTCTGACACAACCTAACAAAATTTAGGTCAATTTCCGACACAACCTAACAAAATTTAGCTAGTTCCATAGAAATAATTACATAAGAAATCGGATTCCGACCTGTGCCCGCGCTCTCCACACTTTCAAAATATATATATCGCCTGTGCCAGGGATATCTTTTATTTCTATTTACTTAACACATATGTATTACTGTCTAATTGCGTACTGTCACTAGGATTTGGATTAGGGGCTTCCGGAAGCCATTACACAACCCATTAAGAACGCGCGATCTTAAATAAACACGGGCGTCGTGACGGCGCCAAACATTTTGTATGCATTGTTTCACTGTTTGTTTTAAACAGGAACATAGCTGTTGACACGTCTCTCGAAACCCTGGAGCACAATGGGAGCTTATCTCACACGGGTATATAAGATCCATGGAAAAACCTCAACATTCGAACCTAGCTTGCTTCCTGAAGAAGGTAATTCTACCGAAACGTTGAGGCAACTTGACAGTGCGCTCCTAAGTACTTTTTTATTTTATATCTTCGCGTTCCGTTCTTTGTGTATTATATGTTACTAATCATTACCTTTATTCACAGCCAAAATTCAAGTCCTGGATCAAAATGACTCAACCAAAACAACATAAACGTGGAAAAACTAACCGCCCAGAGCGGCAAAAAGACCAGGCTTATTTAGACCATTCAAATCTAGTAAAGTTGCTATACAAAATTCTACAACTTTGGCACCATATTAATTTTTTACAGGACCGTTTGGAGAAGAAGATCCTTCCGAAAGGCTTTTCGGCCATCGTTGAGTCAGGGCGAAAGAAGACATTCCGACCAGTGCTCCCCTGTGAGGATGTCTTCAATTCGCTTAAAGCGGACGCTTTTCAGTGGGGTTTAAACTCCATGAAAACTTTGGTAAATTATTATCGGAAAACGGAATCAGAAATTGAAGTCAAGGTTCTTTCGGCTCTTTCTTCTAAAACCCTTGACTTCGACCGAGCACGTGACACGGCATTAAAATGGGGACTGAAGAATTTTGGCACCAAATTAACCAATGAGACAAAATCAAAGTTCTTGAGCATCTGTGGTAATCTTCAGTCCTCGATAGGTACACGAGTTGACGTCCAAACTCATACAAACAAACGTGGTCGGTCACCCTCCCCTCCCCCACTAATCGCTCGCCAGCTTCAATTTCAGGATAGTCCAGGCAGGGATCAGACAACGTCGTCGTCTGTGAGATCCACACCAAAACGCGTCAAAGCCACACCACAGCCACAGAGACCTGCACCAAAACCACGGACGTCACGCATATCCACTCCACCAAATACATCACTTCAAAATTCACCAGCCAAGAAAACAACACCACCAAAGCACATCTCTTCCAGCCCTCCTTCGCCTGTTGGTTCCATTGCTTCGATGACATCGCCAGCGATTTCAACATCATCACCATCGTATGCCGAGGTATTATCAACATCACCTAAGGTATCCAAATTTTATAAATTTCGTCAACCTGGCCCTAAGAAGGATTGGTCCTTCCCTAAACAGATAAAAAACCCTGTTGTTATTTTAGGCTCTTCTAATGTGTCCCGGATCGATGTCGATCCTCCCAAAAATGTTTGTATTGCTTCTTACCCAGGTGGCAATTTAGGTCATTTCTGCAACATGGCCCACAAACTGAAATCGAAGCCAGAAAAGACACCTCGACACGTCATCATCAACATTGGCATCAACAACCGAGAGGACTGGAAGACAGACAACGACAAAGGCAAAACAGCAGGCACCACAGCTAAAAGCAGGGTAACTAACATGGTTAGTAATTTCCGAAAAGTTTTTCCTAATGCGACACTTCATTTTCAGGAAATAAATATCTCATTCAGTTTAGATTCTAGGGACCAGGATGTTCTGCGTGCCATTAACAGCCAAGCTCGTCAGACACAGAACCTCAAGGTCATACAGGCAATACCCCCCCGCGACTTTCACGTGGAGAATGACAACATCCACTGGACATCACAGACGGCGGCGAAAATCTACCAAGGCTGGACCAACATCTTTAAAGGTCATTTAAACTAATTCCTCAGAAGGGCATCAGCCATGCGGAAAGAGTCGGTCTCGGCACCGAGATAGTCAATCTTGTACCCGACCTTTCCCTGAGCGCTGGCGAGAAATCAATACTTAGGTATGGTCTAACCTTTGTTCCTACCCCACCCGATCTCAAAGAAACACCACATGTTGTTGAGACGGAGGATGGAACATTGGTTTTACCAGACTCTATGTATGCCATGGAAATGAACGGCGGTCCAGCAAGCATGCAATTTAGGGAAGTAACAGCTATGGCTGATTTCTTTCGCAATTCGACAGGTTTAAAAGATCAATTTAAAGAACCTTCGATATGGACCCCCTCTGATCGCCAGATTGACCACTCCATTCCCGAGGTCGCTGGCTTAGTCAAAACCGACATCACAAATTTACCAAAATTTCACAACGAGGATAACCTCACTAAAGTTGAAAGAACTGCACTAAAAACTCTTCGCAGCAATAAAAACATTGTAATCAAACCTTGTGACAAAGGCAGCTCGCTCGTCATCATGTCTAAAGAAAATTACATTCTAGAAGCGACGCGCCAATTAAGCAACACTAAATATTACAAACCATTGGATGGGCCAATTTGGAAATCCAATGTTTTAAAATTCAATCTCATTCTCAAAAGCTTGCTGGACCAGGACGTTTTAAAGAAAAAACATGTTCAGTATCTAATTGCAAAACCTGAATCCAATAATAGGACATTTTATTTGCTACCTAAAATACACAAACCTTTGAGCTGTTGGACTAATCCATACACACCACCCGGTCGCCCCATCATCAGCGACGTGGCTTCGGAGTCGTACCACATTTCGGAGTTTATTGATTTCTATTTGAAACCAATTGCTACCCGCCATCCGAGCTATCTAAAAGACACGGAGGACTTCCTCATTAAATTGTCGAAAATTGAAGTTCCATCTTCTGCTTACCTAATTAGTCTCGACGTGGAATCTATGTATACAAATATTGGAATCGATGCCGGATTAAAGTCAATTAAGAATGCATTTGATTTCCACCATGATCCTCATAGACCTGGAGATGAACTACTTCAATTATTAGAACTTTCTCTTAAAGGGAATGACTTTGAATTTAATGGACGATATTATTTACAGGTCTCCGGCTGCAGTATGGGCAAGAAGTTTAGTCCTAATTTTGCCTCAATTTTTGTTGCAGAGTGGGAGAAAGGCGCCCTGGCCAAATCTGATAAACAACCATTAGCCTATTATAGATTCTTGGACGACATATTTATCATTTGGACTCATGGTCTGGATGAGTTTAGGGTGTTCTTGGACATCTTGAACAGTCATGACGAATCAATCAAACTCAAAGAATCAATATCGCAAACCAGCATTGATTTCCTTGATTTAACAATATTTAAGGGCCCACAATTTACATCATGCAACATTTTAGATACAAAACTTTTTACGAAACCAACGGATTCTCACCAGCTACTTCATCGTAAATCTTTCCATCCGCCAAAACTTTTCAATGGATTGATTAAATCTCAAATCATTCGATATCACCGGAACTGCACGAACAGAAGCGACCTAAATCAAGCTTGTTCAGTGCTTTTCCAGGCTTTACGACCGCGCGGCTACTCTAGTAGATTACTGCGCCAAGTAAAGTCCGAAACTCTCAGAGAATTGAACTCGTCACGCCATGACCCAACATCGACTGAACCAACAAGGATACGGCACAACCGGCCGGTGTTGGGTAATGGTTCAGCCTCATTTTGTCACAAAAAACGATGTTACATCAATACAATAGGATATATCAATACTAGTAACACTTTCACCAGCGAACAAACACGCATATCGTATCAAATGCATAGCGAACTTAATTGTGATTCTAAAAATGTAATTTACTTAATCACATGCAAAAGATGCCGTATACAATATGTTGGACAAACAAAAACCTCTCTCAAAGTTAGAATGTCTAATCATCTTTCCAGTGTTCGCAAAAAACTCGACATGCAAATTTCCGATCATTTCAACTCATCTAATCATGACATTAAATCCCATTTCAGCTTTCAGCCAATAGAACAGACCAATTCTAGCCGACGAAGACCAAACCGATTCAATACGCCTAGAACGCGAAAATCATTGGATGGGCGTACTTAAAACATATCTTCCGTTCGGACTTAACATTGACTACAAAGGTGTTTCTCGAAATTTCTTGTGCTTTCCTCTGATCTACAATCGTAGAAATGTTGAAATCGCAAACATTTTCAGAAAAAACTTTGCATTATTAAACACTAAATTGACCGAGCCTCTCGACAAACGGGTTATTATTGCCTACAAGAAAAATCCCAGTTTGAGAGATATGCTCGTTCGATCTAGACTCAGACCTTGATTAACACGCAGTTCAATTAGCTTTTAGCTTATGTCAACACCATTATCCTTAGTTTGTGCTCAACACAATATTTTATGTCAATTTCCGACACAACCCAAACAAATTTAGCTAGTTCCATCTTTGAATGGCAACAATGCTCAACAAATTATTCAATGTCAATTTCCGACACAACCTAACAAAATTGATGTCAATTTCTGACACAACCTAACAAAATTTAGGTCAATTTCCGACACAACCTAACAAAATTTAGCTAGTTCCATAGAAATAATTACATAAGAAATCGGATTCCGACCTGTGCCCGCGCTCTCCACACTTTCAAAATATATATATCGCCTGTGCCAGGGATATCTTTTATTTCTATTTACTTAACACATATGTATTACTGTCTAATTGCGTACTGTCACTAGGATTTGGATTAGGGGCTTCCGGAAGCCATTACACAACCCATTAAGAACGCGCGATCTTAAATAAACACGGGCGTCGTGACGGCGCCAAACATTTTGTATGCATTGTTTCACTGTTTGTTTTAAACAGGAACATAGCTGTTGACACGTCTCTCGAAACCCTGGAGCACAATGGGAGCTTATCTCACACGGGTATATAAGATCCATGGAAAAACCTCAACATTCGAACCTAGCTTGCTTCCTGAAGAAGGTAATTCTACCGAAACGTTGAGGCAACTTGACAGTGCGCTCCTAAGTACTTTTTTATTTTATATCTTCGCGTTCCGTTCTTTGTGTATTATATGTTACTAATCATTACCTTTATTCACAGCCAAAATTCAAGTCCTGGATCAAAATGACTCAACCAAAACAACATAAACGTGGAAAAACTAACCGCCCAGAGCGGCAAAAAGACCAGGCTTATTTAGACCATTCAAATCTAGTAAAGTTGCTATACAAAATTCTACAACTTTGGCACCATATTAATTTTTTACAGGACCGTTTGGAGAAGAAGATCCTTCCGAAAGGCTTTTCGGCCATCGTTGAGTCAGGGCGAAAGAAGACATTCCGACCAGTGCTCCCCTGTGAGGATGTCTTCAATTCGCTTAAAGCGGACGCTTTTCAGTGGGGTTTAAACTCCATGAAAACTTTGGTAAATTATTATCGGAAAACGGAATCAGAAATTGAAGTCAAGGTTCTTTCGGCTCTTTCTTCTAAAACCCTTGACTTCGACCGAGCACGTGACACGGCATTAAAATGGGGACTGAAGAATTTTGGCACCAAATTAACCAATGAGACAAAATCAAAGTTCTTGAGCATCTGTGGTAATCTTCAGTCCTCGATAGGTACACGAGTTGACGTCCAAACTCATACAAACAAACGTGGTCGGTCACCCTCCCCTCCCCCACTAATCGCTCGCCAGCTTCAATTTCAGGATAGTCCAGGCAGGGATCAGACAACGTCGTCGTCTGTGAGATCCACACCAAAACGCGTCAAAGCCACACCACAGCCACAGAGACCTGCACCAAAACCACGGACGTCACGCATATCCACTCCACCAAATACATCACTTCAAAATTCACCAGCCAAGAAAACAACACCACCAAAGCACATCTCTTCCAGCCCTCCTTCGCCTGTTGGTTCCATTGCTTCGATGACATCGCCAGCGATTTCAACATCATCACCATCGTATGCCGAGGTATTATCAACATCACCTAAGGTATCCAAATTTTATAAATTTCGTCAACCTGGCCCTAAGAAGGATTGGTCCTTCCCTAAACAGATAAAAAACCCTGTTGTTATTTTAGGCTCTTCTAATGTGTCCCGGATCGATGTCGATCCTCCCAAAAATGTTTGTATTGCTTCTTACCCAGGTGGCAATTTAGGTCATTTCTGCAACATGGCCCACAAACTGAAATCGAAGCCAGAAAAGACACCTCGACACGTCATCATCAACATTGGCATCAACAACCGAGAGGACTGGAAGACAGACAACGACAAAGGCAAAACAGCAGGCACCACAGCTAAAAGCAGGGTAACTAACATGGTTAGTAATTTCCGAAAAGTTTTTCCTAATGCGACACTTCATTTTCAGGAAATAAATATCTCATTCAGTTTAGATTCTAGGGACCAGGATGTTCTGCGTGCCATTAACAGCCAAGCTCGTCAGACACAGAACCTCAAGGTCATACAGGCAATACCCCCCCGCGACTTTCACGTGGAGAATGACAACATCCACTGGACATCACAGACGGCGGCGAAAATCTACCAAGGCTGGACCAACATCTTTAAAGGTCATTTAAACTAATTCCTCAGAAGGGCATCAGCCATGCGGAAAGAGTCGGTCTCGGCACCGAGATAGTCAATCTTGTACCCGACCTTTCCCTGAGCGCTGGCGAGAAATCAATACTTAGGTATGGTCTAACCTTTGTTCCTACCCCACCCGATCTCAAAGAAACACCACATGTTGTTGAGACGGAGGATGGAACATTGGTTTTACCAGACTCTATGTATGCCATGGAAATGAACGGCGGTCCAGCAAGCATGCAATTTAGGGAAGTAACAGCTATGGCTGATTTCTTTCGCAATTCGACAGGTTTAAAAGATCAATTTAAAGAACCTTCGATATGGACCCCCTCTGATCGCCAGATTGACCACTCCATTCCCGAGGTCGCTGGCTTAGTCAAAACCGACATCACAAATTTACCAAAATTTCACAACGAGGATAACCTCACTAAAGTTGAAAGAACTGCACTAAAAACTCTTCGCAGCAATAAAAACATTGTAATCAAACCTTGTGACAAAGGCAGCTCGCTCGTCATCATGTCTAAAGAAAATTACATTCTAGAAGCGACGCGCCAATTAAGCAACACTAAATATTACAAACCATTGGATGGGCCAATTTGGAAATCCAATGTTTTAAAATTCAATCTCATTCTCAAAAGCTTGCTGGACCAGGACGTTTTAAAGAAAAAACATGTTCAGTATCTAATTGCAAAACCTGAATCCAATAATAGGACATTTTATTTGCTACCTAAAATACACAAACCTTTGAGCTGTTGGACTAATCCATACACACCACCCGGTCGCCCCATCATCAGCGACGTGGCTTCGGAGTCGTACCACATTTCGGAGTTTATTGATTTCTATTTGAAACCAATTGCTACCCGCCATCCGAGCTATCTAAAAGACACGGAGGACTTCCTCATTAAATTGTCGAAAATTGAAGTTCCATCTTCTGCTTACCTAATTAGTCTCGACGTGGAATCTATGTATACAAATATTGGAATCGATGCCGGATTAAAGTCAATTAAGAATGCATTTGATTTCCACCATGATCCTCATAGACCTGGAGATGAACTACTTCAATTATTAGAACTTTCTCTTAAAGGGAATGACTTTGAATTTAATGGACGATATTATTTACAGGTCTCCGGCTGCAGTATGGGCAAGAAGTTTAGTCCTAATTTTGCCTCAATTTTTGTTGCAGAGTGGGAGAAAGGCGCCCTGGCCAAATCTGATAAACAACCATTAGCCTATTATAGATTCTTGGACGACATATTTATCATTTGGACTCATGGTCTGGATGAGTTTAGGGTGTTCTTGGACATCTTGAACAGTCATGACGAATCAATCAAACTCAAAGAATCAATATCGCAAACCAGCATTGATTTCCTTGATTTAACAATATTTAAGGGCCCACAATTTACATCATGCAACATTTTAGATACAAAACTTTTTACGAAACCAACGGATTCTCACCAGCTACTTCATCGTAAATCTTTCCATCCGCCAAAACTTTTCAATGGATTGATTAAATCTCAAATCATTCGATATCACCGGAACTGCACGAACAGAAGCGACCTAAATCAAGCTTGTTCAGTGCTTTTCCAGGCTTTACGACCGCGCGGCTACTCTAGTAGATTACTGCGCCAAGTAAAGTCCGAAACTCTCAGAGAATTGAACTCGTCACGCCATGACCCAACATCGACTGAACCAACAAGGATACGGCACAACCGGCCGGTGTTGGGTAATGGTTCAGCCTCATTTTGTCACAAAAAACGATGTTACATCAATACAATAGGATATATCAATACTAGTAACACTTTCACCAGCGAACAAACACGCATATCGTATCAAATGCATAGCGAACTTAATTGTGATTCTAAAAATGTAATTTACTTAATCACATGCAAAAGATGCCGTATACAATATGTTGGACAAACAAAAACCTCTCTCAAAGTTAGAATGTCTAATCATCTTTCCAGTGTTCGCAAAAAACTCGACATGCAAATTTCCGATCATTTCAACTCATCTAATCATGACATTAAATCCCATTTCAGCTTTCAGCCAATAGAACAGACACCAATTCTAGCCGACGAAGACCAAACCGATTCAATACGCCTAGAACGCGAAAATCATTGGATGGGCGTACTTAAAACATATCTTCCGTTCGGACTTAACATTGACTACAAAGGTGTTTCTCGAAATTTCTTGTGCTTTCCTCTGATCTACAATCGTAGAAATGTTGAAATCGCAAACATTTTCAGAAAAAACTTTGCATTATTAAACACTAAATTGACCGAGCCTCTCGACAAACGGGTTATTATTGCCTACAAGAAAAATCCCAGTTTGAGAGATATGCTCGTTCGATCTAGACTCAGACCTTGATTAACACGCAGTTCAATTAGCTTTTAGCTTATGTCAACACCATTATCCTTAGTTTGTGCTCAACACAATATTTTATGTCAATTTCCGACACAACCCAAACAAATTTAGCTAGTTCCATCTTTGAATGGCAACAATGCTCAACAAATTATTCAATGTCAATTTCCGACACAACCTAACAAAATTGATGTCAATTTCTGACACAACCTAACAAAATTTAGGTCAATTTCCGACACAACCTAACAAAATTTAGCTAGTTCCATAGAAATAATTACATAAGAAATCGGATTCCGACCTGTGCCCGCGCTCTCCACACTTTCAAAATATATATATATATATATATATATATATTGACTGTATATTGTATATATATATATATATATATATATATATATATATATATATATATATATATATATATATATATATATATATATATCCTCTCTTGTTTAATATCGTTCAGATTTCTTTCATGGAAGGGAACTCTTACAATCAAGGTTCACGCTGGCATAAGCCAATTTTTTTTTTACCCCAAAATCGGAAATCTAATTAAAAAAACTAAATTTAATTTGTAACTGGAGCGACATCACAATCAAATGTATAGTATGTTGATCTGCTAATTGATTAGGCGATACAGCTTAATGCACCCATGGCAATACACTGTCAAGCAATGGGTCATCAAATCGGCAATAAAGCAGTAATGGAGATTAACACTAATGAATCATGTGTCTGTCATAAGGCTGAATGGTAGATGGTGGTTAGTGGTAAATTGTCAAATAACACTGACGGTAGTAAAGAAGTCTAGACCCGGTATTTAAAAATATAGACATAATTATAAAAAATGTTAAATAAAATAAAACTATTCATTAATTGTGAAATCAGAAAATGAGAATCTAATTTAGCCAAAAAAAAATTGATAAAAAGATTTTTCGGCATAGCGGGCTAGCATAACCAAATTCACCCTCTATGGACCTCATTCTGCTTAAGCCTCATCTTCTCTTTTTTCTTTGTTATCAAATTTATATAGAAACTTCTTCACATAGATTCTATTTATTTTTTAGTTTAGTTTCTCTATAACCCCAAAATGGCAGACGACACATTGCATAATCGAGGTTCCCAATGGGTGTACATCACAATATTCACCATTTGGGAACTTCAATCTGAGTCTATACTTCCCATAGCAGATGAGGCCAAGCAGAATGAGGTGCGCATCCGCACACAATCCCGTCCAAATACAGATACGATAGGCGAGAATCGCATGCGTTTTGATATGTCGATGCCGTCTGGAGAGTTTGGCGGGACCAGCATCCCGTCTCGATTTGGCGCGACCTGACTGCCTCGATATCAATTTGAAAAAGGGGTGACGTTGCTTAACGCGCCTGCGGCGCTTCAATAACAGTCCGCCTCCTAAAAGTGATTTTTCCTATAGTGTTTTTGAAACGTGTCTCTTTGTGGTGTCATTCTTTTGGTATGATTTTTTACTAAATAACGGGTATATTAGAGTTACATTTCTTTGAATTTTACAATCGAAACATAGTATAAGATATTCGCATGCGATGCTGAGTCACGCGGGACACGGCAAACTAAATCGCGCGCAAATTGGCTTGCGATTTTTCAGCATCCCACCCCATTTGGCATGCGATAGCGTTTGTACTAGGTGCGCTATGTGGGATAGCATCACTAAATTCACCCTATGTGGACCTCATTCTGCAAATGACAGGCACACTAAACTCGGACTTCTATGGAAATAAGCTCTTGCATAATTAGAGCATTCAACTATATTAAGAACATTGCGTACGTTGCAAAAAAAAAACTTTCCCATCGAGCCTTGAGCTAAATCAGTTATCCGGAAATAAGAAATAACTGTATAGGCGTTATTCCACGCGGTATTTTGAGCGAAGGATATCCTGACTTCCTAATTCATCAATGTCCAACAAGCTTGTGATTGCGCTGGTGTCAGTTCCTTTGGGACCGCCGTGTGATGGCAGCACTGAAATCATTTTGGTCGTCTGTTGAATTCGATTGCCTCCCTCTTGACAGATTTAGAGCAGGGCTGACGCGTAGTCATTTATCTTTCCAAGGATCTAAAAGTTCGAACTAATGTTAGGAGCGGATACATTCATTTGACCTTTCCAGTGACATCATACCCATCACGCATCCCCCCTCACGGTGAACAAATCGACTTGCAGATTAAATTGGGTGCCAGCGCGAGAAGGATCGTTATTAATCCCGCACTAGTCTTATTAAGTCGAGCCATAGATCTCTCGAGGAGTTCGTTCGTGATATTTTGTTCGAAGAAGGAATTTTAGGGCCATTTCGACATTAGCTTTTCGAAATAAATCCCACTTGCTTGATTCCATGGTAACATAATGACACGAACCTTGTACCGTAATGCCCAAAGTAATTGACCACTTAACCACATTATAATTATGGGTAACTTTTCAGGATTTAGTCGGAAATATGGCTTGTTGCCATTCATCGGAAAGCTCTCGCCGAGAGAATGAATGGCAACAAGCCATATTTCCGACTAAATCCTGAAAAAGTACCCATTATTCTGCTGTGGTTAAGTGGTCAATTACTTTGGGCATTACTGTACATGCACAAGTCGCTGGGGAAAAGTAACGAACTCCGGGCCTCGACGCAACCGCGATGTCTTTTATAACGAGTACATTTCAGTTCACATTACAGCGGGCCACGGTGGCTCAGCTGGCAATGTTAGTGACGCAAAAGGCTAACACGGGCCGTTCAGTGATGACAAGCGTGATTCGAATCCCAATAAAGATTTGTTATCTAGACACAGGATGGTGATCTGATTCGTGTATATCAGTTTGTCAGTTGCATCCCGGGGCAGGGGTTACTACGTACCGCGGACTTCGTGGTGAATTTAAAGTGATGTAAAACACTCCGATTGGTGGGGGGCGCAGCGAATAAACTTTATATCAAAGCAGGTAATTTAATGAATTTTATAAATATATATATAAATGCCAGCATACAACGACATCAGGGCATATTAATCAAATATATTGACTCTCGTTGGGGAAATAATTCTCTTTTTTTATCGGCGATTTATTCGGGACGCTTGGTGGGCTGTTTGTTTACATTGTTGCGCAGTTCAGATGTCGTGTTTTACGAAATTTTTGAAGAATTTTTCGACAATATTACCTTCATGATGCATTATTCAAATGGGTGTAGAGGCTATGTCGTAGACTATCAGTTGGAAGTAGCGCAATAAGCACATATGTTGTCATCCATATGCGCGGTCTAAATTCGGTTTTCCGCCTACACAAGTAGCAAGGTCGTGATATGACATGGGGTTAAAACGGCGGTCAAACACCAATAAACCAAACCAGGTTATGTTACATACATTCATAATGCGCAATACAATTGATACAACGATTCTGCCATTAACCACTTCTATACTAAATGGATTCTCCCACTCAATTATACAAGATATACATTTGAATGGAGGGGTTTTCAGGGGGGGGGGCAGGCAATAAAAGTGCAGGAGTCCCATTTATTGGAGATAAATGTTTAGATATAAAGTTAATCATGGTCGTTTGTTGAACTTATTATCTGAACAATTCTTACGGATAATTACCCGTCAATGAATATTTATTAAATAAATTGTGAGGTGATATATCAAGTATTCATTTATTGCCATAAATTTTAAACCATCAGGATAGTATATATATATACACTTTTAGCACGACGGGAATTGTGCTGGTGCAGCATTATTTTAAATATCCTGTGCCAGTGCATACTCTTATATATGAGTCTCCCATAGGGAGCCTAACATATATATAAGAGAATACACTGGCTTGCAATTTCAATGTAAATATAGTTAGGCCAATGTATTATCTCATATATATGCGAGGCTCCCTATGGGAGACTCGCGTATATAAAATAATGCTTTGGCACAGGGTTTTTTCGCAAAATTTCAGGAAGCTCCAGGCATGCAAGGGCTTCAGCGTATACGTTTGATGGGGCCCCAACTTAGAATTCATAACTGCACCCATTGAAGCAGATCGACATTCCCTGGTCCGAGAATTATATTTGAACCCCTTAACCAGGTTGGAAATTTCCCAATGGCACCGCATCCGTCCAACTGATTGAAATATTTAACCTTACACATCACACGGCCATATAATTTGCACCTGAAAGCAATTTCAGTCTGACAGTTTGACCGGATAAGGATAGGTTGACAGATACATGAAATATCGACAAACAACCCTTTTATATAGCACCCACAAGTGCGCGTTGGTGCTTAAACCTTAGGTGCGGGTGAATATAATATAATTTTTAATATATATTCTATAGCGATGAGCCAAATTCTGGTGGCGTGTACGTTTTTTTGTGAAATTGACAAATTGTTAAATTGTCAACTTCACAACTTACGAAGAATTCCCATGTGATTTAGGCATTAGTTTCATTAAGACCAATTCTGTTAGTTAGCTTAATGAAAACCAGAGAAGACGTCTTGGTACGGTTCATGACGTCATTTACGCCATGTTGCACTTTTAAAAAAATTCCGATTTGAAACAGAACATAGTGCCGGAAAATTGCTGCCGGAACTATGATCTGTAAAATCACGGAACTTTGTTCCGTAATTATATGGGTCATAGTTCCGGCAGCAATTTTCCGGCACTATGTTCTGTTTCAAATCGGAACATTTTAAAGGAACATAGTTTCAGAATCTCACGGAACATTGTTCCAGAAACTCACGGAACATTGTACCAATATGCTTACAATGTTCCGTGATTTTACAGATCATAATTCCGGCAGCAATTTTCCGGTAGTATGTTCCTTTTCAAATTTGATTTTTTTTAACAGTGTAATGTATAGTTGAGCACTCGCTCGAAATCACATTACATAATATCACTTTCGGTGTGAGCTAAACAATAGGCAATTAAGATGGAATTGCATAATATCTGAGAAACCTCGAACGAGGTTAAATAGACAAAACGAGGTTTAATAGATCGAGTTTGGGTTTTCCCTGACCTGATAAATTGTTTCAACAACCAAAATTGTTTTAAAGTAGATAATAACTGAGTTAACATCAATACAAACACTCCCCTGATAAGATAAAATGTGCCTCCTATAGTCAAAAGACGTTGTAGTGAGAAAGATATTACGATTGACACTGGATTGCCTTGGATTTCAAAGTTTCCTATCCGCCACCTGGACAACTTCAAAATGGCTCCCGCCTTGCGTGCTATATTACCCAGCGTGCAATTGCCGGAACATAATTCCTGCGATATACGGTAATCGCATTCCGGCACTTTGTTGCGCGCTCAAACCGACTCATAGCGATAGTATAAATTTAACGGCACTATGTTACCTACCCAAATCGAAACAAAGTTTATGTTGAAACTGGGGAATTTTAACAGTGTGGCTTTGCGGGCAAGAATCTAGACAAGATTGCACTATTAGTCCAGTGCATTTATGGTTTTACCTCAAACTAATTGCAACACAAAGTTTCTCAGTGGGAATAAGTACTTTAACCCATCACAAACAATATACTAAAAATGGATTTTAACTAATTTTGAGAAATTGAGGCTCCGAAATTAGACAAACTCCCAATTTTGGAGACACATAACTCGAAAAATAATCAACTTATACGGAAAATGTTTTCTGTTCTGTAATCAGGACTGTGTACTCAACACCACGGATATATAAATGGAAGGACATGTGAAATGAAGTTTTTTTTATAAACATCCTTGAAAAGCTATAAAATGAGTGTTTAACCAAATTTTACCATTTATTTCACAAAATTTATCAATTTCGCCTTTCTTGATCCTTTTTTATTTTTAGTTTGTTGTTTATAATTGGTTTATAATAGACATAATCCTGCTAAGAAAATTTGTGTTGCAATTAGTTTGAGGTTTGGCACTTTATTCTCATAAATGCACTGGAATATATCCATGACAATACTTGTCATGTCGTCTCCACCGGGGCCCGTGCATGCTGTTACATATATTCTTCTTAGCGTTATGTCGCCGATAAAAACAAATTGGAGGCACATCGTGTGTGTTGCTCCACTGAGTGCCATGTACAATTCTTATTACATGTATACTCTTAAAGGGGTACTGTACACTAAATCAGGCCATTTTTGGGACCATCTTCTTTTATACTCAACAGTATATATGCAACAAATGAATGAATTTGAGCCATGGATGAGTGCAAATTACACCCATTTACCGTATGAACGATACAAACAATATGGTAATTATAATGAAAATGAATTTATGACTCCAGCCATAAATTAAATTTCATCATAAGTACCATGTTGTTTGCATCGTTCATAGAGCACATGACTGTATTTTGAACTAATACATGGCTCAAATTAATTCATTTGTTGCATATATACTGTTGAGTATAAAAGGAGATGGTCCCATAAATGGCAGGAATTAGTGTACAGTACCTCTTTAACATGTGCCAGTCAAAGACATTGTCAACTGCCAGATCAATTGTTGGCGCAGAAATGTGACAAACGCTTTTTCTGTTTACCATATCAAGAATACACCAACACGAAACGCTCTCTATTATTACGTACTGAAAAAAACTATGGACCGACGTTTCTAAATGCTGTGACTTGAATAAGTCTTTCTTCTGTATATTAAAGGGGGACTGTACACTAAATCCGACCATGTGTGGCACCATCTCCTTTTATATTGATCAGAATATATATGCATTTGAGACATTGATTAGTGCAAAATACACTCATGTGCTCTGTGAACGATACAAACAACGTGGTAATTATAATGAGTATCGTTCATAGAGCACCGGAATGTATTTTGCACTAATCCATGGCTCAAATTCATTCATTTGTTGCATATATTTTGTTGAGTATAAAAGAAGATTGTCCCATAAATGGTCATATTTAGTGTACAGTCCCCATTTAACTCAGCATACAACCGGACGGGGCTTTAACCTCCGCTGCTAAATGACGTTATGACGTCGTGTGCTGGGCTGTTGATGTTATTGCCATTTTCCAGTGGAAAAATATAACAGGAATATCGCAAGAACCATAAAACTGACTCAGTTGAAAGGTTATTATCGTTCACAATCGTGGAACATCATACACTTTTTGAAACGTCGAGATACAGCTGTTCCCATACACCAAGATCTGAATTCCAGTTATGAATAATGGCCTAATACTGGTCTTGTGTGCTGTAGTAGGTCCGTAGCACACGAAGTGCACTTTTACGTCCGTAATAGTTATGGACGTCATAGCAGTGAAGAAGTTAACTGTAACATGTCCGATTTCATACCATAAGACCCACCTCTGTACAGAAAACAATATAGTATCCACGATGGCCAGGTTTTGATGGCCATATATCGACTTTCAAAAGAGGAAGTTTTAACGTGTTTTCAATGATCTTCTCTTATAAAGAGCGTCCATTCTGAGATAATCTGAGTTATTCGATGTCAAATCGGATGGTGGTTCGTTCAAATGTTTTCAGATGTCTGTGGTACAACGGTAAACACGTCATGTGTGTATAGCCAGACTGTTTTCCTTGACCATAAGCTCAATATTAACTTATTTGGAGGTCGAAATATGTTCAGTATATATGTTCAATATGTTCAATATGTTCAGTATGTTCAAAACGAAATAAGTCCAATATGGCACTCTTTAACCCTTTCAGTGCCAAGTCCGATAATGTATCACATTATTATAATCAATAAATTTGAAAAAATGATCAAGGAAATATGGGTTGATACAAAAATCGGACTTGGCACTGAAAGGGTTAAACTATAGGTTCTACACAAGCCTGTTTACCTTGGTAATGTGTATTCACTGTGGCCCGCGCCATTCATCATAATAACGCTATATTTTCACCGTGGGTTTATTTCAGAATCAAATATAAGTCCAATGTGTAAAGGTTAGAGCACAATAATTGTTCTTTACCAGAATCAATCGAGTCGAATACGAGATCTATTCTGATAAAGAACTATCAAAAAACAATTGAATACAATTAAAAATTTAAATGCCCGGCCTTTTTAGACACAACTGATGACAACGTGGGGGTAAAACTGGACACAATAAAACTCCATTCATAGCACACTATGTACAAATATTCACATCTGTTTCCCTGCTTAAACATTCACAAATTTCATCCTGTCATCTTGTTTAAATGGTATGTTATACCTTTTGTGCGGGAGAGGGACGTCACTAAGTTGACAAACTTGTGTCCCAATCGCCATGTATATAATTGATATACAATAAAGTATGTTTAAATCATAAATAACTATTCGCGTGCTCTGACCGACTTATAGCACAATTGATCCCACGTGATGCAATCAACTGGAAATGTGCCGTTGAGCGTGTTTTGACAACGAAGCACAATCCGTGCGCTGGCCGCGATTGGACACAATAGCCGGTTAGCCGCGCCCAACAAGTGATTAACATGAACTGATCGCCGTTGAATGTGAATAGATATGTCCGAAACAACACAGACTGGTCCCACTTTGAAGCGCCAGTGCTATTTGTCTGCCATGAGTTGCGTGTGCCTAACAGTGGGATAATCACTGAACTATTCTTTCGCCAGCCTTGTGAATTGACTCGGATGTGCTTTACCAAAATAAAGAGAACGATTGTAACAATGGGATTGTGCTCTAAGAACAATTGTGTATGAATATTTAGGTTCAATATGAACATATATACACGTGAATTTGTTGGTACAGCAGCACCACTGGTCGACTTATTACTATTAACCCGATTCTTGTTAAGCATTTTTGTTTGTTTTTTTTTTTATAGATTTTTTTTGGGTTGAATTTTTTTGGGTATGCTTAAGCATGCTATAGCAAATTTAAAAACAAACTGGATAAAGCCTTAGGGGCATGTTATAACTCAAAACTATCACCAAGTATTCATAGTAATAATTTTGATGCCCATGAAAAACGTAAGATTCCCTGGCACTAAACATACAAAATAAGTCTGTTAAAGAATATAAGAAAAAATTATTAAAATTGTAAAAAAAATAATAACAAATGATGGAAAATTGTTGGGCCAATGCATTCTCTTATATATGAGTTGATACAAAAATCTGACCTGGCACTGAAAGGGTTAGTAAACAACGAAAAACAAGTAAAACGTGTTAAAGGTACACAATCCGATTCGATGGTCCCCGTATCATCAGATTCCAACAACAGCATTTTTTCAAAAGACGCTTTAGTTATCAGAATCGATTAATTATCAACGAATAATACTAACCACTGCCAACTCTAGTATAAAATTTCCCAAAACGTATTATATATCAAGATTTTGTTTAACGCAAATTGGTATCGAACGTATGTCGGTCGGCTCGTCGAATATTTGCTTGGCCGCCAAATATTCCAGTTGGTGAAAAATAACAGACTTAAAAAATCGATATCTGATAAATCTGAGCTTTGATGTGTGGGTTTATCGACTTGAATAAAATGTTTACTTGCCCCGAAGCCAAATAAATAGCAGTTTAGGAGCGTTAATACGGATGATATCTTTAAGATTTGGTAACAACCCTAACAAATATCGACCTCTCGTTTGTCGTACCGCTATACTGGCGTGATCATTATCCATATATGGTAATTAGGTCGCCGGAATTACTCTGAGAAAAGGGATATTTGTATAAACAGATGGAACTAATAAAAATGTAATCGGGTGTTAACACTAATGTTTGCAAATGGAGAAAAGTCACATAAAGGCAATGAATGATGATATCGCGGTATACTGGGAATTAACGGGTCACGGCCTTCCAATCTTATGAGTGAACCGGATAAGACCACATCGCCTGCATGCAGCATTCCCTGGGTAATATTTACGGAAACGAGAACCGTTTCACACGAACGTTTACGCGTATTTATCCATAAAATTCAAGGTTACAACAGAAGGTATCATTTATAATATCTGGCATTTCCTCTTTACTCACACGGATACTATCATTCTTTTCCATTTTGTTCATTCATATATTTCATCAACGAAACGATTTCATTAAGTCACCTCTCCAGAAAAATATGCTGATCCTCCGGTGCGTTACAAATGCTGACTATCTCAAATAAAATTCTAATAGTCTGGTCGCTGAAGCGTTGGACCTAGAACAAATTGCCGACAAGCTGTTTTTGGTTTCCAAAATCCGCTGAAATCCGCTTTGGGGAAAATATTCTAGAGCATTTTGAAAAAAGAGTCATATTTGTGGTGTTTATGTATGAGTTTCCGTTCCTTATGAAATATACACTTGATTGGCATTTAAATTAAAGTTATACAAATGGCAGGAACATGCCACATAAACAAATTAGTATTGTTGTCATGACAGACGTATGTCATTTCGTGTTTAATTTTATTGTCAAAATTCAAAATGGCGACCGAAAGTGGTAAAATTGGACAATTTTCGCTAAATTTCACCAGATCGATTCTATTTATAAGAAATTTTGTTTAAATGTACACCAGTGTACTGAATACTCATTATATGTCAGATATGAACCACCAGTAGTGCCCATTTTAGCATAAATGAGGCCATCACTTCCCAAAATAGGGACAAAATGGCTACTGAAAGTAGTAAAATTGGGCAATTTTCGCTAAAGTTCACCAGATTGTTTCCATTTAGACGAATTTTGTATGTAATGGATAGCACCATAGTAAATGATATCGGATCAAAATCCGATAATAATGAGCTATAACGAGAATTTGTCCCTACAGTGTCCCAAAATGGCGGCGAAAATTGCGATCGAATGTCAAAGGTTTTAATTTTGTCCTCGATTTGAAACTAAATCTTCTCATATCGAATATAATTTGATGAGTGTCCAAAGCAACCAAACTAGTATTGAAATACAACAAATGAGTGTCCAAAACAACTTAACGGGTGTCCCAAACCTCTAAGGTGCGTAAAACCACGCAACGGGTGTCTCAACGAGCTTCTTAATAATATACCAATTTAATCGATGAGTGTCCCAGTCTGTAACACAGACCACCCAAATAGTGTCACAAGCCATCCAAATAGTGCCCAAACCAGTCCAATGTGTGTTCCATACCATCCAGCGATTGCCACATGGCACCCATCGAGTGGCCCAATTATGCACGTGATGTCCCAAACCACACAATTGGGTGTCTCAAACCATCAAGTGTGTACCACAAACCAGCCAATTGGTGTCCCAAACCAAAAATGAGTTTCCATAATCATACAATGAGTGTCCCAAGCCACATGATAATTGTCTCAAACCACCAGGAGTGTCTAAAAATAGTGGCTCAAACGGCCCACTGAATGTCCCACATCAGATAAAGAGTGTCCCAAACTAGCGTACAAAACCATCCATCAAATATATCAAACCATGTTTTGGTAAACTTACTGGATGGTTTGATAAACTCACTTGATCTTCTGAAATACTCGATGGGGGTTTTGTACACTATTGCAGATGTATTGAGATGACAGTTGGTAGTTGGTTATGTGCATTGGGACACTGCATGGCTGATTGGGTCACTGATTGGGCCGCTTGTGACGCCTGCCACTCGTGTGGTTTCGGACAACCGATGGATGGTTTGGTTACCTTGTTACACCAATTGTGTGGTTTGGGGCACTGATTGAATGGTTGGACACACTCGATGGGCGCTCATTGTATGGTTTGTTTGATGGTTGTGGACAATCGTCGGACACCTGTTGGATGGTTTGGGACACAGCTATGTGGTTTCGAACATCGGTTGCAAAGTCATGAACTGTGATTTGGAAACATTCGTTGAATGGATTGGGTCCCTAATCAGGTCGATGAAGACACTCATTTGGTGGTTTGGGACACTCATTTTGGTGGGTTGGAATACGAAATGCATGGTTTGGGGGACTATAGGTGTGGGTTATGACACCAGATAAGTATCGTTTCGGACACTGGCTACCTCAATATACATCAATCTGAGTGGTTTGTGAACTCGTTTGGTGAATTGGGACACCCCTTCGATGGTTTGGGACAATATTATGGATTGGGATACTCACGTGTTGGTTTTTGGATACTAGATGGGTTTTGTAATGCTGTATATGGTTTGGCGCACTCGTTAGATGGTTTGTGACACTCATTTGATGTATTATGAAACTAGCTGATGGCTCTGGAAACTCGTATGTGACATATATGACTACATATTGGCTATACATTTATTCGATATCGTAAGATTTAGTAAACAAAATCACACAAAAATACTTCAATTTTTTACTTTCGCTGTCATTATGAAAACTTTTTAGACACCGAATTGTCAAATCCTCGGGATATGACTTACATTACAATGGATTGTGATTCGCCATTTTATAGTTTTAGGGTCAAATTATGCACGAACTGGCAGGCATATTCTATGGCAACACGAATAATGCGTTTTTGTTGCAGGTTTCTGTCACATTAATAAATTTAGAGGAAATTGAAGTGATTGGTTTGACTGGACTAATAATAAACTGCAAAACTGCAAAAGTGACATAAATACATGTAGGACCCAATTTCAAAGATATATAGAAAATATTACCCAAAGCGAATTTTGGATATATTGTTCCGAAGATTCTGCCCGTCAAAATAACACAGAAATAGCTTGTTACCAATTTAATATAGATTCACCTCAAAATCCGCGTCTCAACAAGAAAATTACAATTTTCACCATTTTGTTTTTACATATTCCTGATTTTTTACCCAAAATATTACGACTTTCCCACACTGGGATTCATGGAGATTTTGGTTATGTTATTATATTGGTATAGTCACATTCAAACACACCAAAAGACATTGCATATCAATTTGTTCACGGTTGGGTGTGTTCCTTTCCATCAGATTGACTTGACTAATAAGGAACAGCAAAATTGACACAAAAAGCCATAATACGACCAAATTTCAAAAAGCAGTAGATATTTTTCCCCAAAGCGGATTTCAGCGGATTTTGGATATATTGTTCCCCAGATTCTGCCCGAAAAAATGACACCAAAGGCAACTTGTCAACAATTTGTTCTAGGTTCACCTCAAAATCGAGTGTCAACGACCAGCCTATAAATACAGAAGGATATCACTGACAGCAACCACAAACACATCGCATATCATCCTGTATATCATCCTGTATATCATCCTGTATATATGCTATGTTCGTTATCAACATTGTATTTGTTAAAATGTTAATGGGCCGAATGTAATTTGTAAAAATTTGTACCCCGATCCCTCCTGTAATATTATATTACAATAAAATATGTTTAAACAAAGAAAATCAATCTGTGGTAAATATACATTGTATGGAGGGGATCGACATCAATCGTGAACGGACATGGTTCATTGAGCATCCATGTAATGTCTATCAAATATCGATATACCCTGTACGAACGTATATATACTGTGAAAACAACTTGCAAATATCACTGAATATCATAGTACTTTCCTGACTGTTTACAAAAATTTATTTTCCATATCTGGAATAGACTAACAGAAACGCTCTTTATTGTGCATCCATTCCCCTCTAAATTATATGTCCTGCATGAGGTTTTCTGCTGCATATAATACCACATACAAGTATATTAAGGTATTTATCAAATTGTGCCAAGAACATTACAAATTCCTTGTACCTTGTAGTTTTCAAAGAGTTGTGACATTTTAAATATGTTAGGATGAGTCCAGTAATATACTTCGCAATATACTTCGTTCGTACGTCAGTGTACACTTCGCATTACAAAATGGCGTGATACTAATCTCCGATAAGGTTTCTCCCACACGAAGTAAGAGCATGGTCTTTCATTTGAGGGGAGACCAGCCCAGTTGCCAGTTTCCATAGATAAGCGGTGATTTCTAGTACGAAATTTGAACATTAAAATTGCTTCTGATGGTCATAGTTTCATCAAATATAGGGTTCTCCTCTGAAATAAGATTTGGTGTACACATCAAACTTATATTTATCAGATGACTTAATGGTGGTTAACCATTCCTGGATATAGTTGTCTTGCAACTGCTCCGTGGTGGCATACAATAATGCCCTAAATAATCGACTCCTTAGCCAGAACAGAATTATGGGTAATTTTTCAGGATTTAATCGGAAATATGGCTTGTTGCCATTCATCGGAAAGCTCTCACTGCATTACTGTATCTGAACAACTTTAATGGGCCCACACACCATGCAAACCAATCTCATTCAAAATGGTTGACTCGTGGTTGATCCATGAAGACTTGTTGTTCACAGTTTTGTCTCGCGGGCCAATTCCACTGGAAATGGTCCAGTAATGTAAGTAATTTATCTGATACCGACTGCCACTAATGAGTTTTTACCCCAGTAATTCAAGATCCGTTGTTTGATTGTAGTCGTAACTGTGAATAATTATTCCGATTTCGTCATAACTTAGTACGCTCGGTTTTTATTTTTTCAATTTGAAAATATTTAAGTTCGAGACGCAGTATAATGGCGTTATTCCCAAAACCCAGACCTTTGCCCCACGCAACAGGATAGTGATAATATGTTGGTCGTATATACATGTATGTACACATAGCACGCATTTAAGTGACATTTCAGTCCAGGGATTTTGGAAATTAACGCAACTATATGGCTCGTTTGGCGTGCAGCATGGAATCTGTATCACAGTTTCTAATGAAGTAATGTTTCAATACGTTGGCCACCCAAAGTAGTCATGTTTCCGTTTTCTACTAAAAATTATTAGATCACTCTTAGAAATATTAATCATTAGTTTCCAAGTCGAATATCGTGTAACATGGCTTGCAGTCCATCTGCATTATGCCACGACCACTGTGTTGTTGGCATATAACAGACAGAATAGTTTCAGATAGTTGAAAATCGTTTGGGTCTTAGAGTTAGAAATTTCAATTCCACTTACACTGTTTGCAATTTTCTAATTCATTTGTGGATATCGAGAACAAAATAGGGGAAAGATTTAAACCTTGCCATACACACATTTTGCACGGGAATAGCTCAGATTTTGTACCATTCCAGGTCACACATGACTTAGTATTTACGTACATATTTTTTATCACATTCAATATTTTCCCAACAATCCCAATATCGAAAAGCTTCTTACATAAACACACCTTCCACACACGACCGAGTGCGTTCGAAAGGTCTATGAAAACACAGAACAATTTTTGCTTCTGTAATTTTACAAGATCTATGAGACAGTTAACGGAAATATGTGATCGGTAGTACAATAGTTTTTTTCTGAAGCCGACTTGGTTATGAGAGAGTAGTTTGTTATGTTCTAGTAATATCTGAATATGGTTGTTTCGAATTTATGTTAAGAGCTTCGACAAATGCCAAAATTGAGAAAAATATTGAAAAATAATCTCACATGTTGATTTACATGGCCCGATGGGCATTTTTATGTATTAATTGTTCATCTTATCTATTCCGTTGGCCTTTCCAAATTACAATCGGCGTATAGCCTTATATATATCATCGCTTTCGATGTACGGGTTCAATTCCGATACATGTAACTATAAATTCACTGAATCAAAACTCATATCTGTGTCATGGTTATTTAGATAAGATGGCACGTTATTTTCGGACAAAATAATCCATAAATTCACCGAGCGACGGACATGTATTCGAGTGTTTCGTATGACTTTTACTACCTATGATCTTCCAGACCTCACCCGTGTTAGATGTGCGAATACGAGCAATTTTCAATTGAGTTCCGTTATCAAATTTGCGCTTGCTTATAGAGCTCGTCGATCGCTTATATGTTGCTCTTTCTCCGAGTCTCGTTTTGCCAAATTCGGAGTGGTTGCGGTGATAGCGTTCCAATTCCCGGTGGTAAAGTCTCCGGTATATAGTTAGGACAATCCCTGGAATACCAAGGCATGGTAAATTTCCGCTTTTATCGATCTGTTTTCGTGACACGAGAGTGTGCCGAGGGACGATGATACGGTATCTAGATAAATAGACTCAAGTTTAGTATTGAGAGCTGAAACACCATGTGCCAATATGGAATTTGTATCACTAATGCCTTCCAAATATGTCGTGAAATGTGTGGTAAGAGATATGTTGATGTAGAGAACTCAACTTCTTTCGCTTGGTTCCAGCGGTGTATGACCGATACGCTCGGCGTATTATTCATATGGGTGGTCGTATCAGTGGTAGTAGAGTGTTTACTGGTAATCTGATTGTCGGAATCTGGTTTGAGCTCGTACATGACTGGACCATGACAGTCTGACAACAAAGGATTATTACAAATAATGTTTTATTTTGTTGTCTATACCAAAAAAAATGCAGACTGACTTGCGTGTTGCCAATGCTGCTGCAAATGAGGCAGTGATGAAATACGCAGCGCCTCGTATATAACTGACCATAATCTACGTGGTTGTATTTTAGAGTTATTGTTCGTTGCGGGAAACATCAACATTGGCCAGGGGGAGTCGGAAAAAATTTGCAGGCACGTATGCTGATTTTTGACTTTCGACTCTTGTTGGGACCCACCCACCCCCGCGTCCAATTTTTTTTCTCCGTTTTCCGCAGTTTTTTCCGACCATTTTTGGACACCCACCCCCCTTTTAACACTAAAACAGAGATTTGCGGGGGGAATTCACCGTAGACAGCTGTATATGTATTTCTGTGCATACTATTAGTCATGGATGTTAACATCGACATGTAAATAGGAACAAGTCATTTTGGGGTCATTCGGTCAAAAAAAAACATGGCTGCAAGCAGCCATCTTCGATTTCAAAATTCAATCCATTAGCATGGGCTACAGGCTATACTGTTTGTCTGATCATCATGACATTTGTCATTTACGTTAATATTGACATATAGATGTGTTTTAAGCCAAACTCATTGACAAAATAGTCACAAAGACTTGCAGGAAAATTATTTTTGAGTTGCGGAAAAAATTGTTTGTTGGTCCTATCGACCACCCACCCACCCTGGCATACGTGCCCGGAAAAACTGTTTTCCACCCCCCCCCCTGCATTGGCTGGGGTTACAGTAGATTGTTTACAACTACTGGTTTCGACACAAGAATATCGTCAGTGGAGGATTATTAGTATAATTGTAAATAAGAACAAATTAGTTCTATTGTTCTCCTTGGTAATAATAATTTAACAAACTCTGTTGGTTGTATTTTAGAGTTAGTGTACGTTGCGAAAAACATCAACATTGACGGGGGGTTCAGTAGATTGTTTACAAATTAGGAGATAAACGTACCCTGTTGAGTTGTACATTCTGGGATTCGAGCATGAAAACAGTTTGTGAACGAGCCGGTTTGCCTAATGTATGTATATCTATCCGATTTATGGAGGAACGAACTCCGTATGAGTGTTCATTGCTTCAAATGTGCTTACTTCAGTGTGTGTATGAGCAAATTTCATTGCATCGATCAAGCTTGAAAAACGGTCCCGATTTTCGCCTATGTCCGTCGGGGTTCGAACCCGTGACAACCTCGTCTAGCCCAGACTACGTATAGGAACTGGTATTTTTCTTGGTCGCTGAATGGTGCACAGAAAACAGATAATAAAAAATAAAATCCTACATTCCGCCCCAACTTTCCAAGAAAATCTATGGCAGTCTAGATATTTATGTTTTATGGCCTAAAGGGCGGTATTGATAACACTTATTGTCCATATTGTAGTGTGCAACGGAACATTCTTCGCTGCGCAATATATGCTGATTTTGGGGAATCTCGGGAATGAATATTGATTTTTTTATAATATAATACAATGATCGACAATGAAACAGTCTATCTGTATGCAGTTACTTCCGAAACGTAGCCGATGAAGACAGCCAATTTATGTGTTTTCCCACTTTCCGTTATCATCTTGAACGGATATGGTTCATTTGACCTTTTAAAACATTTCTGCGTTAATTTGAAAGGGGGCTATACGCTATTTCAATATTAGGGCGGGGGATGATGATAATCTAGGTATTTATTTGTATGGTCTTATCTATCTATTTTGATCCAGGGTAAGGGGCAAACTCCATGTTAGGTTTATCTCCTTTGATGACTCGATAAGACCACTGCAACCATCGACATATTACCCACATTTTGTGGACTTCCGTGACAATAGTATATACACCTTGAACACAGCGCCATAAATTTCCCGTAGTCAGCCCACCAAATATCAAATAAAATATGCATAATTTCAAGCCTAAAGTTCTAAATACGCTGGTAGAATCCGAGTACTATTTCGTACAAAGGTGTGCTCCGGTTTTTCCCGGTTAATGTTATAAACAAACGCAGGTGAAACTGTACTCGTGCAAAAATGTTTCATCTGTCAGGATCTGTCAATATTAATCAGCAGGAGAAGTTTATCAACGGAGCGCTTCCTACCTACTACACAGAGTAGGTGTCGTGAGAGGTAGAGGGGTAATGTCTCAATAGCTATACTCGACCTTCACCTCAGAATTGGCAGTCACGTTATATTCAACTATTCGACGGGTGGTTTCTAGAACACCACAGTGGGTGAAACATCTTGATATATAAGTCAAATTGCACATTCGGGGCGGGTGGAGTCGATTTGAGATTATAGATGCGCGCCCTACGAGTATACCATTGATCGAGGTCAAAGACGAGTATAACTCTTGCACATTACCCCTCTACCGTCGTGGAAATGACCAAACATTTCACTTTGAAAACTTTTTGAGGAGTTAGCAACTTGTGGTATCAGCCATTGTTGTAGAAAAATCCGCGCTAAATATAGAATGCCGAACTGTTCATTAACCCTTTACCCAACAGAACGGCCCTGTGCCAATGCATTCTCTTATATATGCGAATCGACCATAGGTCGCCTCGCATATATAAGAGAATGCATTGGCTTAACACATTAAAAATTATAAAATTGTTAAAGAATGTAAGAAAAAATGGTAAAAAGTGTTAAAAAAAGATTTTTTTTAGGCCAATGCATTCTCTTATATATGCGAGGCGACCTATGGTCGACTCGCATATATAAGAGAATGCATTGGCACAGGGCTAACTGTAACTATCACAATGTGGTCAAGGAGCCGGTTCCAATGATATCCATATTTGTATGGTTATATTGAGACAGACCGAAGATATTTTAGGCTGTTGAAGCTTTATTTGGCCGGTTTTGGCCGGTTTGTTGGGTAAAGGGTTAAATGGTACCCATGCAGCCGATGACAGTCGGAAAGGACGCAAGACTGGTGCCCTCTCATGAAGGGTTTATCTCCCTTGATGACTCGATAAGACAACTGCCATCGGCGACATTTTACCCACATTTTGTGGACTTCCGCGATATTAATATATACTAAGTGAACAGAGCCACATGGGGTCAAGAACATAAAATATCTAACAAAGTTTGTGTAATTTCGTTAATAAAGTTTGGAAAGTCCCAGTATAATCAAAGAACTATTTCGCGAAATGTAGTGCTTTGGTTCCCCGATTATTTTACCAGAACAAATGAATGAACGCACGTGGACAACAACATGGATGGCAAACATCAGTCAAATCAAACACAGTGGTTCTAATCGTCAGTAAGACCTACCGCTTACGTTCTGTCAATACGTTTCAGCGAGGGAATTGTTCTCAAAGCCCATAGTCAATTTGAATTTGGGGGGGGGGGGAATCGCTTTCGTATATTTTGCTGGAAAAACTCGTGCTAAATATAGAAAATCAAGACTGATCCCCATCCAGAAAGGAAGTATGGCTGGTGCACTCTATTAAAGGAAGTATGGCTGGTGCACTCTATTAAAGGAAGTATGGCTGGTGCACTCTATTAAAGGAAGTATGGCTGGTGCACTCCGGGAAACCGGACCGTGATATACACGTAACAAAATAGAGAATAATTCCTGGTATTAAACCATCGCGGTGCTTTAACAGACAGGGTTCGATGTTGTTTTATCAAAAGATAAACAATGGTAAAGAGTATCTGTATGTGCGCAAATCTCTCAATTTCAAATTTCCGCTACAAGATAACCAGCCTGTTCTCACATTATCGCACATTATCTGCTTATAAACACAACTTCTTTTAGGTAGACAATCTGCTTAGAATCGCCTCATTTTGAGTTGATAATGTGTTGAAATGAGAGCATTTTAGTCACATTATCGACTCACAATGACGTGATTCTAAGCAGATTATGTGCGGACAATGACGCAAATAAGCGAGCTCACGACTTTTCAGGTGTACGCCTTTTAACATGTGTTTTCAGTGTGGCCCACGCTACAAGACTAAATAACGGATACGATCCATTATCTGCTCATTTCCGAATCAAATGATCACTATTTCACATTATAGGTCGATCATGTGCGTATTTGCGCGAGGAAATGTTAAGATACCAAATAATGAATAATCCATCGATTATTAAGGAACAAGTATTAACAAAGAAATGTATTCCGTGCGCTGTTTGTTCCATGTTATATAACGTTCCCCGTCAGAACATCAAAAAGTTCCCATGTATGGAACGGGTGAAATATAATCTCCACTGGAGTATTCAAAGTGGAGATCCATTGCATGATCTACATGTATAGTATCGGCATAGGGTGGATACATCGCAGGTTGCCCTCTTACACTATATACACCTTCAAACAATGAATAATACATCGCGTCGAAAGACATTTTATAAAATTACCCCATAAAATAGTGATAAAATCATAATAATCTAAACAATTGTACTCACTTGTGTTGATATCCATCCCATTTGGGAGCCGCCAGAGAAATTCTCCTGCAACGGAAAACATAGTTGGTATACGGCCAGACACATTATGTGGACGTGGTTACTTGTTAGACACCGGCCAGATAGACGGAGATCGACTGAGGCACGCCACATCTCAGGCGATCGAATAAGGAAAATCCCAGTAAGTGGAAAATTGAATTAGCTATTCAAATACTATCCCGAAGAAATGATAATCTGATTCCCTTGCTTCTTGGTGAAGCGCAGTATGATGTTCACATAACTGTTCGAGGGGAACATAGCGATATATTAGTCTACACACATGACGTGGGTAACGAACCGTGGTGTGATATTCGGTCTTATCCTCAAACTGCATGTAACATGCTATGAGTTATGGAGATTGGGGTAAAGGTGTTTCGGCTGATATTGACCGATGGGACACAGAGACGTAGCAAGAGGCTATTCGTGGGAATGGGATAAGATTTTTAATTGTTAGCGGCACTATTCAGGCCATTTTCAGGCGGTACCCGGAATTCATACCCAGTTTTTATCCGGGATTCGGGATTCACAAACTCGCCTAAATGGTATTCAGGATTCAACAAATAAATATGTTTACGCGGCTTTGAAGGCGACACATGTTTGTATTGAAGCCCATTTTTTCTGTTAATCAGGATCTATTTTCCCCGTGAGTGATATCCACATACCAGATCGCATCCGGCCACAACTGCTGGACCGGAAAATAGAGTAATGTGTTGCTATTAGCATATTTTCTCTGCATGTGGTAGTGTGACAGATTACTATTGACAGAAGTGATGAAGATATATGGTATTGAGGTGTGAAATCTATGCATCATTTCTAACATATTTTTGGTATTCAACATTACCCCCCTGTTACATGTAACTGGTATTCATTATTACCCCGACCCCCGTTACATGAAACTGGTTTTCAGGATTCAGGGGGTTGATAACTCCTAACTGCGGGCTATTTCATTCGCTCACCCTTAGGTTAGATTCACAGTTGTTGGAAATTGATACGTCCAAAAAAGAAACGCACACAGGCTGGGGCGTCGCCCTGTATAAAAGGTCCCCTCCCCCTGAGAACGAGTCGACTCAGGAACTAGGGAGTCTAGTCGGCTTATTTGAATCAAACCCTGGTTTCTCAAACACAGAGCAAGGAAACATCCCAATGAATACAACGATAGTACCAAACATGGTTCAGCAGAACGCTCCTGCTCTCTCACAGGAGTCAGAGCAGGGAACTACTGGTACTCCTCCCCATGCACTTGCTGCTAGTCATTCAGTGGTACAGTCTGATAATATACAATCAACTGCCAGCCCTAGAAATGACCCACAAGGCAACCCGGGACAATCTTCTCGCAAAACAGCCAAAGGCAAACGATGGACAGACGGGGAGTATGAGGAGAGGTAATGCTCAGCTTTTTTCATGTGGAAACACCATTTTCCTGACGTCCCATGACTAATAAGACGTTTGAAATATGGCGTCTTAGAACCCCAGACTTGAGACCAAATCTGAAAGCTAATAACTTGGCAGATGGATCACACGTACTGGCAAGATATCACAAGCTAGACTCAGAAGTTTAGAACAGTCTGTATCTGGACGCACGTTATCCCAGCTGCATGTAAGTCAAATACAGAACATAGACCATGTAAGCCAGAACATATCAAATGTAACGCACATGCAACCACAGAGTGAGTCACCACAACAGCAACATAACCCATATCACAGTCAACACGACGAAACGCAGAACCAGTCCGTAGAACCAACAACAAATACATCACTGACACACGATGTAGAACTTATCAATGAAAATATTAGTGAACTTGAGAACAACACGCCTATCCAAGAGGATGCACTAGATGACACCAATGTACACAATTATGTCCAAGAGATCGAATCAAGACTTAATTTTCAGTTTCAGAAAGGAGATCACCTACCTAAGCTGAATAAGAATAATGTTGTTAGAAAGCAAATAAATTTGGCAAACAAAGCAATAGGTATAATAACAGACAACAAATAAGCATAACAGATATAAATACTGTGTTGTACATTGCCGCACAACTCATATATGAGGTGGACGCAAAGGTTCGACCACACAAGCAAACACAAAACCAAGAACCAAAGTGGAAGTTGCGAATAAAGTAAAAAATGTATCCATTTCGAGCAGATTTAACAACACTAACCGAGTTGAAAAATGAGAAATTAAGTGAACGTACAAAGAGGAAGATACTCAGAAAATATGTAATTAATAGCGACAGAACAATGGAAGAAGTGACTGAAACGCTCCAAAAAAAAATACAGGCAAAGTCACAGCGAATACGTAGTACGAAAGAAGGTCAATGCAGTTTGGAGAGAATAACACAAAGCAGTTTTATAGAGATATGAATGAAACACAAATAACAATTACAATGCCTCCCGACAAAGTAGAACTAAAAACATTCTGTAAAGGTATATGGGAGAGGGACGAGAAACATAATGCTGAAGCTGAATGGATCACAAAGGAGCTTGAGAGAAATGCGGATATCACTGAACAGTACTGGCATGATATTACACATGAAGGAGTATTGTATGCTATCAGCAAAACGCACAACTGGAAAGCAGCTGGAATAGACAATATCCAAAATTATTGGTTGAAGCAGTTTACAACTTGCCATCCACACATTGCAAGATCGTTCAGTGACTTGATTACCAAACCTGACGAATCACCAGACTGACTATTAAAAGGTGTCACATTTTTGCTCCCGAAAACCAGTGACACATCAAACCGGAAAAATTATCGACCCATTACCTGCTTATCTACTCTCTACAAAATTCTCACATCCGTTATAACTGAGAGATTGTACAAACATCTCTCCCATAACAACCTTATTCTAAAGGAGCAGAATGGCTGTTGTAAAGGAAGCGTGGGCTGCAAGGACCAGCTCCTCCTTAACAAAATGGTGATGGAGCACTGCCGCAACACAAAGAGAGACCTGAGCACCGCATGGATCGACTATAGAAATGCTTTTGATAGTGTTCCTAATAGCTGGATCGTGCAGTCACTCAAGATTTATAAAGCTAATTCAACCGTGATAAATTTCCTGGACAATGTTATGAAAAAAAATGGCAAACAACAATGCATTTGACACACAGCAAGGGTGAGATTGTATCAGGTGACATTCGCATTAGAAATGGCATCTTCCAAGGAGGTTCTTTGTCTGCCCTCCTGTTTTGCATAAACCTTTCCCAATGAGCTCTGATATCAACTCGTTGAATACTGGGTACCCCATCAGGGGGCAGCAGGGTGAGACAAAACTATCACACCTGCTGTATATGGATGCTATAAAACTATATGGGTGCAATGAACATCAATTGGAGCAACCACTCGACGTGGAGAGATCTTATAGTAATGATATAAGAATGAAATTCGGCTATGACTTGTGTTAAAGGTAAAATTGAAACAAAAGGTGATTTTACATTAGACGAGAAGGGCACCATAAAGGAACTAGACCAGACAGAAGTATAAATATCTTGGAGTTGATGAATATGATGGAGTAGAACATGAAAAAATGAAAAGCAAAATAATAGCAGAATACAAAAGAAGAGTCCGTTCAGATTTTGAAATCAGAATTGAATGCCAAACATAAGTTCATGGCTATAAATAGCTTAGCAGTCCCAGTAATCAGTTACAGCTTCGGTGTTATAGACTGGAGATGAACGAAATAACACAATTAGACAGGAAAACAAGTAAGTTATTAACAGCCAATGGCATGCATGCCAGTAAGGCAGATGTGGACAGGATATACTTACCAATAAAAAATGGTGGCAGAGGTGTAATTGAATTGATGAGTGCCTATAAAGTGGCAGTGGTGGATCTTGATAGGTATATCAGAAATAGCAGTGATGTGTACATGAAATGCCTTCAACGACATGAAAATAACAAAAATAAATATTCCATAACTAAACAGGCACTGCAGTTCAGAACAGAATTTGGTATCGGGACAGGAGCAGGGAACGGACAAGAAACGGAGGAGGCCAAAAAGTTGAAAATAGAACTGAAGAAAAAAATGAAAGACAAACGGACAGAGCGATATGACCTGAAACGAATGCACGGACAACACGCCATAAAAATCAACGAACAAGAGTATGATAGCATTACGACATTCAGATGGTTGCAGAATGCAGGCTTGAAGGCTCAGACCGAGTCCCTTCTAATTGCTGCTCAAGATCAGGCCATTAGTACCCGTTACTAGCAAAAACAAGATCCATCGGATGAATATTGATCCTACATGTAGAGTATGCCACCAACAACCTGAGACAGTAGAACATATTATATCTGCTTGCCCAAGATTAGCTAGTTCAGAATACCTTGAACGCCATAATAACGTTGGGCGATATGTTCATTGGTCCATCTGTAAGCATTATAACATGCAATCTGCAGAGAAATGGTATGAACACTCTCCTCAGAATGTAAGATCTAGAGACAACATTACAGTCATTTGGGACACACAGGTTCACACTGACCGAACCATCTCGTGTAGCAGACCAGACATACTCGTTAAGAACAGGGACAACACATGTCTGCTCATAGATGTTTCGATCCCAAATGACTATAATGTCATCCAGAAAGAATAAGAAATGGTCAGGAAGTATATTGACCTACAAATAGAGGTGAGTCGTATGTGGCAAATGAAAACGTCCATCATACCTATAGTGATTGGTGCAACTGGGGCAGTGAGCAACAATATTAGCAAATGGCTAGCCCTATTTCCTACCTCCATAGATGTTGCTCACCTACAGAAAACTGCGCAAATAACATCCATGCATACTACCTAACGAGTATTGCTACGGCTGTGGCTCAGCCGCCAATACACCATTTATACACCTCCAAGAGAGTGACCTTATGGAAAAAACAACAATAATAATAATATAGACGAGCCGTCATCCGAGATGGTGACGTCATAACCAACACGGGCTTCTAATTATAACCTGTGACCCCGATGGTGACTCTGCAGATTTTCGAAGTGTCGCAAAACGTCGTAAAACCGGCAAATAATTTACTGGTTTCATTGTTACGTTCAAGTGATATATCTGATTGATTGAGAGGAAGAAATACTTTTACAATTGGTAGATTGTTTATGCTTAAATAGGGCTTGCAACGGGTAGTGGTACTTGGAGTCCAGTTGACTCTGAATTGGCCATCGTTCCATACTTGTATATTTTGTTATTATTAACAATCGCGCGTTTCTTCCAGGCTTCATCAAACAAAGACCACATCCCGGATTATCTGCGAAAGGCACTGATAACACCGATATTCAAGAAAGTGGACAAATGCACTCCATGTAACCATCGACCAGTGTCGCTAACGTCCATTCTTTGGAAGACTATGGAGCACATTATTCATAGCCTCGTCATTTCCCATATGGATGTTAACAACTTGTTGTCAGATGCACAACATGGTTTCAGAAAACATCGATCTTGTGAAACGCAACTAATCACTGCAATCGACGACCTTGCGAGTGGTTTAAACAGCAGAGAGCAATTGGACTGTGTGCTACTTGATTTCACCAAAGCGTTCAACAAAGTTCCGCACCGTCGACTTGTCGCTAAGCTAAACAACTACGGAGTACACGGATAAACGTTGGACTGGATTGCTGACTTTCTCCGAAACAAGACGCAACAAGTAGTCCTGGAACTCGGGTGGAAGGTCAAATATCGTCGCCATCACCAGTAGTCTCCAGAGTACAGCATGGAACTGTCATAGGGCCACTACTATTCCTGACGTTCACTAACGACATCCTGGACGCGACAAATTCGACTATTAAGCTATTTGCTGATAGCCTCATTTACAGGAAAGTCGAGAATAAGGCAGGTTTCACAGGACGACCTTAACCATCTACAAGACTGGGAGCAGAAATAATGGCAAATGAAATTCCATCCCGACAAGAGTCCAATACTCCAAGTTACATCACGAAGGAATCGTTTGTCTGCTCCGTATCACATTTACAACCATCCGCTACAGGTAGATAAGAATATAAAGTACCTGGGCATATCCATCGACGGGAAGCTAAATAGGAAAAGACATATTGACAACATCACAAAGAAGGCTAACGGTAGCCTCGCTTTCCTTAGACGTAACATCGCGGATGTCCCTAGAACAGAAAACGAGAATGTTTCGCTATGCTAGTTAGACCTCAGCTGGAATATGCGACATCGATATGGAATTTCCATTGCAAAGTGTAACACCAAGAAGTTGGCAGCGGTACAAAGAATGAGTGCATTGTTCGTAACTAACACCTACGACTGGAATGAGCATGTAGCTCAGTTATTGGAAAAGCTTGAATGGGAGTCGCTGTCAAACCGAAGAAATAAGACAGATCTCAAAATCTTCCAACAGATTGCACGCAGTAACATACGGATACAATCCGGAGGTTACCTGCACAAATCAACTGTCTGTAACAGGGAAACCCTAACAAGTCTCTGAAACCAGAGTATCTTGATACTCCAACTCATTCTTTCCCAGAGCAACACAAGCGTGGATATCACTACCAGAGGGCGTTGCCCTCTACGAAGATATGGGTACGTTTCAAGATCTTGTATACTGCGTGGTCATCCGCTAACATTAACCACGAAGCTTTCCTTGTATAATTGTTTTAACTTTGGCATGTACGATACTTAATGTACATCCGGCACTTGTATCTTCCGCCTCAAAGAATACCGGCGCGATACTTTCCGAAGGTTTGCACATAAATGGAAGATGTGTCTTTATCAGTGTATTTTGATAATAAATTAACAATAAATAGATACAATTTTCCAACGTCTATCAAACTCTATCTTAACCTTGTCTTCAATCTTCAATAAAGCACCCATATATGGTTGGAAACAATTCAAGTCTAAAATGTGACGATTAGTAGTACAACTGTCAACATTTGAATTAACCCTTTACCCAACAAACCGGCCAAAACCGGCCAAATAAAGCTTCAACAGCCTAAAATATCTTCGGTCTGTCTCAATAGAACCATACAAATATGGATATCATTGGAACCGGCTCCTTGACCATTGTGATAGTTACAGTTATGCCCTGTGCCAATGCATTCTCTTATATATGCGAGTCGACCATAGGTCGCCTCGCATATATAAGAGAATGCATTGGCCTAAAAAATATCATTTTTTAACACTTTTTACAATTTTTTCTTACATTCTTTAACAATTTTATAATTTTTAATGTGTTAAGCCAATGCATTCTCTTATATATGCGAGGCGACCTATGGTCGACTCGCATATATAAGAGAATGCATTGGCACAGGGCCCTTCTGTTGGATAAAGGGTTAAACAATTCCTGGTATTCAGCGTTCAGACAATTCCTCATCCGTTATCGCTCGTGTAACGTTTAAGTGGCCACAATAGGTCGACAACCACACGATACATAGTAAACGCATTCGCTGCTGAAGAAAAAAGGTTTCAACAAAGGTAATTAAAGAGCTAGATGTGTTAATTTGTTCCGGATATAGTACTACTAACTAGCTCTACTTTTCTGTAAATAATTGACCTATTTATTACGGCCGGTTTGCAACACATTCAAAAGTGTCATTATCAATTAGCTAAGAGCAATGTTAATTTCAGACTATAGATACTTCCCAGAAGATGAGGCATAAGCAGAATGAGGTGCCCAGATGGTGAATTTGGTGCGCTTCTAAAAGGTCGTACCTCAGGAAAATCAAATTATTCAGGAGACACACAAAACTAAACACATCAAAAAAAGAAAGTCCCCCCTAATATAATGTGTAATATTTTCGGAGATATTGGTTGGATTTTGGTGAAACTTTCCACCAATGATTACTGGAGCTAGAGACACAATCCGTGCGAAGGACAGTCATGTAAATGGTGTTACGGACGACTGACCACGAGTTGATTGTAGGAGGGGTGCTTTTCAAAAATGGCAAACACACAGCTAGAGTGATCTCGGCGACAGTATTGATTCCTTGATTACACATTGTGTTGTGAGTCCCCCTGCATGCTTTAGAGCATAACTTTGCCAAATGGGAACAGTAAGTACCCGGTCCATACTCATTCCCTTCAGTCATTCCATACCCCTTTAGCTGGGAAGGTTGAAATCAACTAGTGATAGCTCGAATACCAACCAAACAACAGAGGCATAGCTATTGACCTTTTGGGGGTGATTTCTCCATAAAATATGTTGCCCGCCACATGGCGTGATGCCAAAAACCATACAGAATTTAAGATAGTGAAACCAACTGATTGGCAATATCGCAGATCGCCCCAGAACTGGAAGGCTGGGGATTACAACCGCTAGACAAGATCGTTATCTAACAAATGCTACATTGCGTAGGACGTCTAGGATTGGTATGTATCAGCACCACACATAAGACTGAACGTGTCCCTGTTAATGGATATCTGAATGTAGGAGCCCAGAACATTTATGAGAACACCTGAAGATATCTGTTTATCATCGTGCCAATGACCACACCATGATGGTGGCCATGAACTGTCTGTTTCAGGACGAATGGAGGAACATTCCAAAGCGTGGAATCGCCCCTATCATCAACAGCATGCTATCCCGAATTCCCGATGCCAGCAGGTTATCCAGCGACACGGTGGCTACACGCAATATTGATTCATTGAATACAATCTCATTGTTATCTCTTTTGTCATTTTTTAAATCTACCCCACTCCCATTCAATCGATGCTCAGCCAGCCGCAACACCACGCACATGGCTGTCCTTCGCATGGATTGTGTCTCTAGCTCCAATAAGCATTTTTGAAAAGATTCATCAAAACCCACCCGATATCTCCGAAAATATTACATATTATATTAGGGGGGGACTTTTTTATGTGTTTATTTATCTCTGGTACTATAATTGGTATCTGGCAATAACTCTACATAGTAAACTGTATATAACAGTTGTTATAATAGATACACTTTCATATTCAATTAACTTCTAGTTGATGAGAAAACAGGATTTTATTATTGTAGCGACACTTCAGAAGGAACAAAATAGATATCTGTGAGATTGTACTGAGATACGATATTTTACTTTTGACTATTTCAGCGGCCTCGTTTGTCTCTGTCACTCAGGATAAGGAGGATACACCCTCCGACCACTCTTCGCCAAAACAATCCAATAATAATTATCCTACCAGGAATGGTTTCGAAAATAAAAATTGCGCCATTTTGGAACACGAATTTCCCTTTAAAAAAGCAGCGAAAAATGGCATTTATGTAAGCAGATACGATATTTTAGAACAAGAATTTTCATGAAAAAAACAGCGATAAATAGCATTTATACTTGACATTTGACAATGTTATCTGATAAACTTATGTAATCGAACCCGTGGATTCTGAAAGTGCAATATATAGTTTCGCGCCAAAGTGGCAGGTACGACCTTTTAGAAGCGCACCGACAATGTGTGTTCTGACAGTCAACAACCACCGGCGTTGAAGATTGGATACATGTAGTTACAATGACTAAATTTGTATCATACCATTTACTGCGCTTTAAATGTCAAACATACGACAACGACCAAAATAACTGCAAGATAAAGAAATGATATGCGCAAGGTGCTCTGCTCAAGACCATGATCACAACAGTTGTTCAGAAGCAAAACTCATTCAAACTGTTTCAGTGCGCACTCAGGGAAGAATGAGTTTAAAGTACGAAAAAGTAAATCTAGGAAGCAACTTTCATATCCTGATGCTAAGAAACTCAACATATCCTTGCAAAAATACGCACATAATCGACCTATAATGTGAGTTAGGTGCATAATGTGATTATTTGATTCTGAAGTAAGTAGAAAATGGACTCTTATCCATTATTTCGTTTTATGGCGCGGACCATAGTGAAAACTCCAAAACAGTAGTGAAATTTTATTGGCTGTGGTTGTCGTACTCAGTGCGGGCGTAAAGGTCACGATGTGTGCTATACAAACACAAGTTAACGCGAGACATTAAAAACACGGATCAGGTCCTACATGGGGAATAAATATGACGATGATGACGTTGATAGACTTATTTGTTTGGCAAGATTTCTAGACCCCCGTTTCAAAAAGCGATACCTGAATGAGGAGGATCTTAAATTAGTTAAAACTGATATCAAAGACGACGTGGACATGCACGTCAAAGGCAAACGTGGCTCCCAATCTACCACTGACCAGAAAGCACCAGAGCCAAGTAAGGCGAAGAAGACACTCGCTTCACTGTTTGCAATGAAACCATCGTCAGGCGATACAGGAGATAACATTATACTTTCTACAAATAGATTCAAGTAAACTCATTATCAAACGTCAACTAACATTTTAAAGTTATACTTTCGATCTGCTAATTGAATTATTGCATCATGCAAAATAGCTGTGTTTATAGGCATAGGATCAAGTGACTCATCTCGACTTAAGTAATAGTAAAATTAATCAAAACGTTAATTTCAAATTTATAAATTATACTGATATATACAGAGCAGTGATCATCTCATTTTAAATATTTCTCTATATGTCTTGTTTCCTTTTTCATTCCTTAAATTATATCTTTACTTCAGCCATGCCTCTGTTTTCCACGTCATATCTTTCTCTCCACCTCTCGATATCTAGTTCTATCTTTCCACTATGCATATATTGTTCTTTTCTGAGGAGATGACTTCTGGAGCTTGATGTCAAATCCTCTTCTCTCTCAGACTTACCATACTTAAGCATATATATATATGAACATCATCTTGTAAATTATTGTATAAATCTGGGATACAAAAATAAATAATGTTTACACCAACAGTATCGAGCCTATCGATATGTAGTTCGAGATCCGACACTTCTATACGCCGACAGATGCATCGAAAATGACGTTGATTGCTTATAATTACGACAAGCTGCATATTAGTTGGTGATTAATCAAGTTTTTTTTAAAGAAACTATATTAAAAACACTAAAATAGTAAAACTATCCAAGTGATATTGGTGTCTGGACTTCAGCTGGGAAATTGGGTCGAGAATAAATTGGGCGACCGACTGGAACTTGGAAGTTCGAGATGAACACACACAATACGATCTCTGTTTCGAACTACACAAAAGCAAGACACCACACCCGTAAACTGTTAAACTGTACTTGCTGGTGTAAATTTCACTTATTTAAAACGATTCTAGAACATCTATTGTCATGAAGAGAATCCGATTCGATAGCAATTCCGAAGCGGTGTTCCCAAACTTCCCCACCAAATTTGCGGTATCCGGTGACAAACTCGAAAAGTAAACAATCGCTACAAAGGTGCATTCTATGCTCCCATGACCACTGCCATGTGATATTAGTATTGGCACGAAGCTGGATAAATGCTAATACTAATGGTGGAATAGTTATGTAATACATTGCTTTATCCCCAACTAAATTAATGTACTATTTTGCTGTTTAATCGGCCATTATTTTTCGCTGAGAGTTGGCGTCTTAGAAACGGAAGTTATTTCTTGCGATTTGATTGGTAGACTAAATAAAATTCCGGGTAAATTCGCCCCATGGATATTCGACTTTGTTTGCGAACTTTTTAAAGTATCACTACACCCAGTGATGCGGGAAACGACACTTCCCTTGGCTGATAGAAATTGTCGCTACCAAGTGTATCTAAGGGCCTTGACCAATCAAGTGAAAGCGAAAGTAGTTGTAATTATACGAGGATATAGACGATTATAACTCCGACCGGTATACCGAAAGTGACGGCGATCCATTGGAGAGGTGGAAAATGAATTGGAAATAGTATGCAACACTGTCCGAATTCGCGCGAAAATATCTCTGCATATGTGCCACAAGTGTGCATTCGGAGCAGTTATTCAGTAAGATGGGACAGATTGTTACAACGAAGCATTCTTGTATGAAGCCAGAACAGGTTAATATGTTGTCGCTTCTCACAGCAAATATGTAATTCAGTGTTGAATAATATGCTTTGTCGTGAAATAAAAATTGTGAATTAAATACTTGTTATTTTTTGCATAAGCGACGTCATTAGGACCCCACACATTGTTAAGATCACAAGCGTTGTCATATTTTCGTGTGTCCGCTTGACACTGCATTCACACGCGAATATTGAATTGCGTACTGCATGTTTCAAAGGATCTTAACTAGAAAAATGTTGTACATTATTCTTGACGGTATTTACCGCGGTATTTCATTTAATATCGTAGTCGGTATTGTGAAGGTGGATACTGTGAAGCCCAGTTACATGCATGAATTGTAAGCAGCCCATTGTTTTATTCTCATCAACTGTTAGACCAAGTCTTCTCGGTCCAAAACAGCTTGGAATATCGGTTGGGTTGATGCTGTTATTTTACTTGTGTCCCCTCCCGTTCTTCTATAACGGACTTTCATTCCAAAGAAGTACAACATGTATACGTGGAGGCCACGCACTCACATGCACCAGTGAATGTGATTAGTCATTTCAAATGGCGGCGATGAATCTGTCTTCATAATGATATATCATATACCGTGATCGAAAAAGGTAGTGATGATAATAACGTTTAATATATTGTTGTATTTTCTGATAGCGCGACAAATCGAAATTATCTGGAAAACAAGCCTTTGTTTTCTTATAAATCTCGTTTCTTTGACATTCCACGGACCTCTCATATACGCATGTTGTATATAACCATACCTTTGAAATGCTGCCCTCTATGTTCATACACGCAAAATGCAATTTGACCTAACCCGAAGACATACACGGAAGACAACTCCAGCCCACGATTCGGGGCGTAAAGTCCGTCACAGAAGAGTAACGGGGCGGGAATCGGTCCAAAAACAGCATCAACCCAACCGATATTCCAAGCCGTTGTGGACAACCGAGAAGACTTGGTCTAATCAACTGTCCGCATATAGAAAATTGCTTCGCTGCATAGCTTTGTTGTTGTTGCAGTTCTTAACCGAGATATGGCAGAACAACTGAAATGACGTTAAACACAACCAATCAGTCAACCGATGTGGTGCTCGTGGAAATATATGCCACTCTTGTACAGTACCGGAAAGTATATAACATGGCAGTAATAAGCTTCTCGTCCCAAGGCGGTGGGGAAGAATCCCCAATGTGGCGCCCCGTTTTCCGTTAGTCATTTGAGATTACGATCCTGGTGGGTCATAATGTAGGCAGAGCATGAGATGTGGTTTGGTTCGCCTGGCGCAAACAAATGCATTGGTGGTACACGGTCCTTCTGAACGAGCAAACCGCTCGTCGGCACGATCTCCTTTGTGAACGTTTATTGTTTTTAGGCTCGCCCAAGAAGGCGGTGGTTCAGCGGGTTATTCGAACCAGATATGTATGAGGATGACGAGTTATAACAGTATAACAATCGGCACAGTATACATGTAACTACCGCCACTTTGAAAATAAGGTACCATATAATAGAGGTAGTATACATGTATACTGGAATCCGATACGGTTGGTAATAAATTATTACTGAACGTTTAATAAATATCATGAATACTATCACAACGAATAAATTACATGCGAAAAGACATTGTACTTCTTCATTGGGATATGACTACTAGTCGTGTGTGACAATGAGCGTCAAGCGTTGCTTGTCTTCTGTTACACCAATTGGCAATATATGTATGTATATGTATGAGCAAAGCCTATGTGTCAGTCAAATGTTCGCCCATCTTATATTCGCATAACATTGAGTGCGAAAGGTAGCAATATGCGATGAGTCGGCACACGAGCAAGATGCACTCTACTTGCAAATTGCAACGTACCTAGACTTGGGAACAATATGCATGGCTGCAAATTACATCTACGTTTACACAGTATGTAATTCTAAATTACGAGATACACATAGATTAAGAGAAGACACTCGCTTCACAAAGCATATCCCCTTGTGGTACCAGGGTCGGATAGGCCCACATACATTCTGCGGGTGTGATAATCCCCTAGTATGGCACCATATTTGCCGTGGTGTGCATCCCACGAGGTGTTGCGTAGGGGTCCTGGTGGTATTACGACGGCCGTTGTACTTGAGGCACCGACCTGCGGATGCTTAGCTCAATGAGCACTTTGGCCCTACATCTATTCGAGAAGGGTGACTGACTCGACTGAAGACATGGGCTAGTCACGTCTCTCCACGGTGTGTCAGATCACATTTATTTTATCTATTTTATATTCCAGACGTTTTCAATCTGCTTATTCGTATACGTTTCTTTGAATTTCTCCTTGATGATGGTTAATGTTTAAATGGTTAATCTAGTTCTTACTTTTCACACCTATCACTATGTGAAGGTACCGAACGCTGCTATGTTCAGTGGCTAAATGGGTCACTGCTCCAGCTATGTACCAGTCGCTAACCCGGCCAAATTTAGAAGGGCTTAGTCGCGGAGGTTCCAATGGTAAGTGTCGATCATTTCCTTTGCATATGACAAATCAAACTAAAGAACAACGTACAGTAATGCTCTAAGTAATCGATCGGGGAGTGGAATGGCAACAAGCCATATTTCCGACTAAATCCTGAAAAGTTACCCATAATTCTGCTGTGGTTAAGCAGTCGATTACTTAGGACATTAGTGTAGTAGATGTACACGTATGGAGGATGACTTACTGATCCCAAAATAAAGCTTAGGTATGTGGCGTATGTCCTTAGTTCTTAGTTTTTATACGAATATCAAGAACCCTTTGTTTGTTATTGACAACACATTGCTGGTCAATTGGTACATATCAAGCCAATCAGGACTGGGCTATAGCTATCTCCTGATTTAATGCTCACAGAAAGTTAAATCTGACGCTCTTCTTCTGTTGACACCACGTGGACAAACACTGGTTGGTTACTCCCAACAAGATAAGGAAATAGCAGCAGGGCTGTGTTAACCCTTTACCCAACAAACCGGCCAAAAACGGCCAAATAAAGCTTCAACAGCCTAAATTATCTTGGGTCTGTCTCAATAAAACCATACAAATATGGATATCATTGGAACCGGTTCATTGACCACATTGTGATGGTTACAGTTATGCCCTGTGCCAATGCATTCTCTTATATATGCGAGTCGACCATAGGTCGCCTCGCATATATAAGAGAATGCATTGGCTTAAAAAAATCTTTTTTAACACTTTTTACCATTTTTTCTTACATTCTTTAACAATTTTATAATTTTTAATGTGTTAAGCCAATGCATTCTCTTATATATGCGAGGCGACCTATGGTCGACTCGCATATATAAGAGAATGCATTGGCACAGGGGCCTTCTGGGTAAAGGGTTAAGAGACCGGCGAGATATATGAATTGTCTGAGTCTGATATAGTGGCTGAGCTACACAGGGAGTAATACCGTTTATCGAATGTCAAAAGAAATTGATGGAAAGAAAGTAATATTAAACATTTATGTTTGACGTTCAACGGCCGCAACACCCACCGGAGTTGAATGTGGGTTACATCAAACTGTCACTGACTACGTGTGTACCACCCCTTTATGGTGTATTAACCCTTTCATGGTGGGAAATGCGCTGGCGCAACATTAATGAACCTGTGCCAATGCATTCTCTTATTATGCGAGTCGACCATATCTAAGACAATGCATTGGCCTAAGAATTCTTACATTCCATAATAATATTTATAATTTGTTCTTACATTCTTTAACAATTTATGTCATTCTTGATCATTATGTCTTACATTATTTAACGTTTTTGTATCATTTTTTTCTTTTTTCTTACATTTTAAAAAAATTATAAAAAATGAATAAAATTTGTTAGGGCAATGCATTATCTTATATATGCGAGGCGACCTATGGTAATACATTGGCTAACATCGTGCTGCTCTTGATGCTTGATCTCAGTGCAGCATTCGGCACCTGTGACCACAACGTATTACTGGCGCGTCTACACAACATAATTGGCTTGCGAGAAAGTGCTCGTGTGGTTCAGATCATACCTGAGCAACAGATCTCAGAAGGTGTTGATATGAGATTCTTGTTCTGTTGGGACTAAGCTTGACGTTGGAGTGCCACAGGGATATTATTGGGTCCTCTATTTTTTCTAATTCACACCATACCACTGGCAGATATTTTAAACAGACACTCTGTGTGATACCATATGTACGCTGACGACACTCAAATTTATATAGATTTTCCTCGAAATGACTCAGCCGGTTATAAAACAGCGAGGTCGAAATTGGAGAACTGTTTCACGGATGTCAAAGAATGGATGCAATGCAATAAGTTGAAACTAAACGATAATAAATCTGAATACATTGTTATTGGTTCCAAATATTCTCTCAGTCTACTTCACGACAATGGGTACAGTGATTCGGATGGATCTTTCAAAATTCAGCTTGCGAATAGTCATGTAACATCGTGTTCCTACTATGGTAACCTAGGAGCGTACCTTGACAGTATTATGGATGCTATGGTCTCGAATATTTTACGCTCAAGCTACATGAAGTTGAGAGCCTTGAGGCGAGTTAAATGTCATCTAAACCAAAGTGCGATGAAACATGCCGTTCTATCTCTGATTGTTTCTAAAGTTGACACTTTTAATCCATTATTAACACATCTTACAACGGGAAGTGTCCGGAGGATTGATCTTTTATTGAAAAGCTGCGCTCGTCTCGTTTCTAATGAACCAAGATACAGCAGAATAACACATGTCATGAAATATATACACATGTTGAAGTTTGCGTACCGTGTCAGATACATATGTGCCCTAATTGTGTTCAAGTCTCTGCACGGAGATACACCATCTTACATTTCTGAAATGTTTACCAAACACAGCTCAGTTACTCGAAATGGCCGATGTGGAGTCCAACCATCTCATATACCCGATAAACTTAATGTAAATTATGGAAAGTGCTCATTCCAAAATGTCTCAGTTTCTATTTGGAACAGCCTACCCGTTGATATGAGGAAGATTGACTCAGTATCATCTTTTAAAACAGCTCTTAAAACTCACCTGTTCAGAATGTGTTATTCGTGATAAGTGCACCATCTGTTATTTTAACTTTTTTAGGCTCATCCGTTATAGTTGGAAATTAATATTTAACTTAATATTTTAATCAGGTCTTTTAATCTACTGGATATTTTATTGTTAATTGTAGGTCCAATTTCAGTCATCTTTCCGAGTTATCTGCCATATATATCGGTGAAGCTTGTATTGCTTTTTTATGTGTAAATATGCGCGATGTTATCTTGTTGTGTATATTTGTGTATGTAATTTCGCATTGAAACTAATTACTGCAAAATGCGTTTCTTAAATGAATATATAATAATAATTGGCACAGGGTTTTTGCAAAAAAAATCAGGAAACTCCAGTCATGAAAGGGTTAAGAGTCAAATGTATGGCCATGGCCAAGATAATTGCAAAAAAACGACATACCCCAGGCCACGAGCACACAAATGTCTCAAAACCTAAAACAGTGTTAAAACTGTCTCGGCGCTCACTCAGCAATGGATAATTCACCCACTTAGGACTGTGCATTCCACATTATAGAACATTGAGGCTGAACAACAAATTTCGTATCCAACTGTTCATAAAATTAATGCACTTTGGTCGTCAGCTGGACATAGCACATGTTCCTCAAGGAAATGTGATTATGCCAGCACAGGTAGCACAGGCGGAGAGTCTTTATCCGACAATGCCGTCGTTGTATCACTAATGACTCCAGAGAAATAAACCGATCTTGCTCCTTTCAAGAACATGTACACAAGACATGGAGATATCTACTCAAGAACATGTACACAGGCCATGAAGATATATACTCAAGAACATGTACACGGGCCATGAAGATATCTACTCAAGAACATGTACACGGGCCATGAAGATATCTACTCAAGAACATGTACACGGGCCATGAAGATATTTACTCAAGAACATGTACACGGGCCATGAAGATATCTACTCAAGAACATGTACACAAGACATGGAGATATCTACTCAAGAACATGTACACAAGACATGGAGATATCTACTCAAGAACATGTACACAGGCCATGAAGATATCTACTCAAGAACATGTACTCAAGCCATGGAGACATATACTCAATAACATGTACACAGGCCATGAAGATATCTACTCAAGAACATGTACACAGGCCATATAAATATCTACTCAAGAACATGTACACAGGCCATGAAGATATCTACTCAAGAACATGTACACAGGCCATGAAGATATCTACTCAAGAACATGTACACGGGCCATGAATATATCTACTCAAGAACATGTACACAGGCCAGGAAGATATCTACTCAAGAACATGTACACAGGCCATGAAGATATCTACTCAAGAACATGTACACAGGCCATGCAGATATATACTCAAGAACATGTACACAGGCCATGAAGATATCTACTCAAGAACATGTACACAGGCCATGAAGATATCTACTCAAGAACATGTACACAAGCCATGAAGATATCTACTCAAAAACATGTACACAGGCCATGAAGATATATACTCAAGAACATGTACACGGGCCATGAAGATATCTACTCAAGAACATGTACACGGGCCATGAAGATATCTACTCAAGAACATGTACACAGGCCATGAAGATATATACTCAAGAACATGTACACGGGCCATGAAGATATCTACTCAAGAACATGTACACAGGCCATGAAGATATCTACTCAAGAACATGTACACAGGCCATGACGATATCTACTCAAGAACATGTACACAGGCCATGAAGATATATACTCAAGAACATGTACACGGGCCATGAAGATATCTACTCAAGAACATGTACACGGGCCATGAAGATATCTACTCAATAACATGTACACGGGCCATGAAGATATATAATCAAGAACATGTACTCAGGCCATGAAGATATCTACTCAAGAAAATGTACACAGGCCATGAAGATATCTACTCAAGAACATGTACACAAGACATGGAGATATCTACTCAAGAACATGTACACAGGCCATGAAGATATCTACTCAAGAACATGTACACAGGCCATGAAGATATCTACTCAAGAACATGTACACAGGCCATGAAGATATCTACTCAAGAACATGTACACAGGCCATGAAGATATCTACTCAAGAACATGTACACAGGCCATGAAGATATCTACTCAAGAACATGTACACAGGCCATGAAGATATCTACTCAAGAACATGTACACGGGCCATGAAGATATCTACTCAAGAACATGTACACGGGCCATGAAGATATCTACTCAAGAACATGTACACAGGCCATGAAGATATCTACTCAAGAACATGTACAAGGGCCATGAAGATATCTACTCAAGAACATGTACACGGGCCATGAAGATATCTACTCAAGAACATGTACACGGGCCATGAAGATATCTACTCAAGAACATGTACACAGGCCATAAAGATATCTACTCAAGAACATGTACACAGGCCATGAAGATATCTACTCAAGAAAATGTACACAGGCCATGAAGATATCTACTCAAGAACATGTACACAGGCCATGAAGATATCTACTCAAGAACATGTACACAGGCCATGAAGATATCTACTCAAGAACATGTACACAGGCCATGAAGATATCTACTCAAGAACATGTACACAGGCCATGAAGATATCTACTCAAGAACATGTACACAGGCCATGAAGATATCTACTCAAGAACATGTACACGGGCCATGAAGATATCTACTCAAGAACATGTACACGGGCCATGAAGATATCTACTCAAGAACATGTACACAGGCCATGAAGATATCTACTCAAGAACATGTACACGGGCCATGAAGATATCTACTCAAGAACATGTACACGGGCCATGAAGATATCTACTCAAGAACATGTACACGGGCCATGAAGATATCTACTCAAGAACATGTACACAGGCCATGAAGATATCTACTCAAGAACATGTACACAGGCCATGAAGATATATACTCAAGAACATGTACACGGCCATGAAGATATCTACTCAAGAACATGTACACGGGCCATGAAGATATCTACTCAAGAACATGTACACAGGCCATGAAGATATCTACTCAAGAACATGTACACAGGCCATGAAGATATATACTCAAGAACATGTACACGGGCCATGAAGATATCTACTCAAGAACATGTACACGGGCCATGGAGATATCTACTCAAGAACATGTACACAGGCCATGAAGATATCTACTCAAGAACATGTACACAGGCCATGGAGATATATACTCAATGACATGTACTCAGGCCATGAAGATATCTACTCAAGAACATGTACACAGGCCATGAAGATATCTACTCAAGAACATGTACACAGGCCATGAAGATACCTACTCAAGAACACGTACACGGGCCATGAAGATATCTACTCAAGAACATGTACACGGGCCATGAAGATATCTACTCAAGAACATGTACACAGGCCATGGAGATATCTACTCAAGAACATGTACACGGGCCATGAAGATATCTACTCAAGAACATGTACACAGGCCATGAAGATATCTACTCAAGAACATGTACACAGGCCATGGAGATATCTACTCAAGAACATGTACACGGGCCATGAAGATATCTACTCAAGAACATGTACACAGGCCATGAAGATATCTACTCAAGAACATGTACACAGGCCATGAAGATATCTACTCAAGAACATGTACACAGGCCATGGAGATATCTACTCAAGAACATGTACACAGGCCATGGAGATATCTACTCAAGAACATGTACACGGGCCATGAAGATATCTACTCAAGAACATGTACACAGGCCATGAAGATATCTACTCAAGAACATGTACACAGGCCATGGAGATATCTAGTCAAGAACATGTACACAGGCCATGGAGATATCTACTCAAGAACATGTACACAGGCCATGAAGATATCTACTCAAGAACATGTACACGGGCCATGAAGATATCTACTCAAGAACATGTACACAGGCCATGAAGATATCTACTCAAGAACATGTACACAGGCCATGAAGATATCTACTCAAGAACATGTACACAGGCCATGGAGATATCTACTCAAGAATATGTACACAGGCCATGGAGATATCTACTCAAGAACATGTACACGGGCCATGAAGATATCTACTCAAGAACATGTGCACATGCCATGAAGATATCTACTCAAGAACATGTACACAGGCCATGGAGATATCTACTCAATAACATGTACACAGGCCATGGAGATATCTACTCAAGAACATGTACACAGGCCATGAAGATATCTACTCAAGAACATGTACACGGGCCATGAAGATATCTACTCAAGAACATGTACACAGGCCATGGAGATATCTACTCAAGAACATATACACGGGCCATGAAGATATCTACTCAAGAACATGTACACAGACCATGGAGATATATACTCAAGAACATGTACACGGGCCATGAAGATACCTACTCAAGAACATGTACTCAGGCCATGAAGATATCTACTCAAGAACATGTACACCGGCCATGAAGATATCTACTCAAGAACATGTACACAGGCCATGGAGATATATACTCAAGAACATGTACACGGGCCATGAAGATACCTACTCAAGAACATGTACACGGGCCATGAAGATATCTACTCAAGAACATGTACACAGGCCATGGAGATATATACTCAAGAACACGTACACGGGCCATGAAGATACCTACTCAAGAACATGTACACAGGCCATGAAGATATATACTCAAGAACATGTACACAGCCCATGAAGATATATACTCAAGAACATGTACACGGGCCATGAAGATACCTACTCAAGAACATGTACTCAGGCCATGAAGATATCTACTCAAGAACATGTACACAGGCCATGAAGATATCTACACAAGAACATGTACACAGGCCATGAAGATATCTACTCAAGAACATGTACACAGCCCATGAAGATATCTACTCAAGAACAAGTACACAGCCCATGAAGATATATACTCAAGAACATGTACACGGGCCATGAAGATACCTACTCAAGAACATGTACTCAGGCCATGAAGATATCTACTCAAGAATATGTACACGGGCCATGAAGATATCTACTCAAGAACATGTACTCAGGCCATGAAGATATCTACTCAAGAACATGTACACAGGCCATGAAGATATCTACTCAAGAACATGTACACGGGCCATGAAGATATCTACTCAAGAACATGTACACAGGCCATGAAGATATATACTCAAGAACATGTACACGGGCCATGAAGATATCTACTCAAGAACATGTACACAGGCCATGGAGATATCTACTCAAGAACATGTACACAGGCCATGAAGATATCTACTCAAGAACATGTACACAGGCCATGGAGATGTCTACTCAAGAACATGTACACAAGACATGGAGATACCTACTCAAGAACATGTACACGGGCCATGAAGATATCTACTCAAGAACATGTACACAGGCCATGAAGATACCTACTCAAGAACATGTACACAGGCCATGAAGATATCTACTCAAGAACATGTACACAGGCCATGAAGATATCTACTCAAGAACATGTACACAGGCCATGAAGATATATACTCAAGAACATGTACACAGGCCATGAAGATATCTACTCAAGAACATGTACACAGGCCATGAAGATATCTACTCAAGAACATGTACACGGGCCATGGAGATATCTACTCAAGAACATGTACACAAGACATGGAGATACCTACTCAAGAACATGTACACAGGCCATGAAGATATCTACTCAAGAACATGCACACAGGCCATGAAGATATCTACTCAAGAACATGTACACAGGCCATGAAGATATCTACTCAAGAACATGTACACAGGCCATGAAGATATATACTCAAGAACATGTACACAGGCCATGAAGATATCTACTCAAGAACATGTACACAGGCCATGAAGATATCTACTCAAGAACATGTACACGGGCCATGGAGATATCTACTCAAGAACATGTACACAAGACATGGAGATACCTACTCAAGAACATGTACACAGGCCATGAAGATATCTACTCAAGAACATGTACACAGGCCATGAAGATATCTACTCAAGAACATGTACACGGGCCATGAAGATATCTACTCAAGAACATGTACACAGGCCATGAAGATATCTACTCAAGAACATGTACACAGGCCATGAAGATATATACTCAAGAACATGTACACAGGCCATGAAGATATCTACTCAAGAACATGTACACAGGCCATGAAGATATCTACTCAAGAACATGTACACAGGCCATGAAGATATATACTCAAGAACATGTACACATGCCATGAAGATATCTACTCAAGAACATGTACACAGGCCATGAAGATATATACTCAAGAACATGTACACGGGCCATGAAGATATCTACTCAAGAACATGTACACAGGCCATGGAGATATCTACTCAAGAACATGTACACGGGCCATGAAGATATCTACTCAAGAACATGTACACAGGCCATGAATATATCTACTCAAGAACATGTACACAGGCCATGGAGATATCTACTCAAGAACATGTACACGGGCCATGAAGATATCTACTCAAGAACATGTACACAGGCCATGAAGATATCTACTCAAGAACATGTACACAGGCCATGGAGATATCTACTCAAGAACATGTACACAGGCCATGGAGATATCTACTCAAGAACATGTACACAGGCCATGGAGATATCTACTCAAGAACATGTACACGGGCCATGAAGATATCTACTCAAGAACATGTACACATGCCATGAAGATATCTACTCAAGAACATGTACACAGGCCATGGAGATATCTACTCAAGAACATGTACACAGGCCATGGAGATATCTACTCAAGAACATGTACACAGGCCATGAAGATATCTACTCAAGAACATGTACACGGGCCATGAAGATATCTACTCAAGAACATGTACACAGGCCATGGAGATATCTACTCAAGAACATATACACGGGCCATGAAGATATCTACTCAAGAACATGTACACAGGCCATGGAGATATCTACTCAAGAACATGTACACAGGCCATGGAGATATATACTCAAGAACATGTACACGGGCCATGAAGATACCTACTCAAGAACATGTACTCAGGCCATGAAGATATCTACTCAAGAACATGTACACCGGCCATGAAGATATCTACTCAAGATCATGTACACAGGCCATGGAGATATATACTCAAGAACATGTACACGGGCCATGAAGATACCTACTCAAGAACATGTACACGGGCCATGAAGATATCAACTCAAGAACATGTACACAGGCCATGGAGATATATACTCAAGAACATGTACACGGGCCATGAAGATACCTACTCAAGAACATGTACACAGGCCATGAAGATATATACTCAAGAACATGTACACAGCCCATGAAGATATATACTCAAGAACATGTACACGGGCCATGAAGATACCTACTCAAGAACATGTACTCAGGCCATGAAGATATCTACTCAAGAACATGTACACAGGCCATGAAGATATCTACACAAGAACATGTACACAGGCCATGAAGATATCTACTCAAGAACATGTACACAGCCCATGAAGATATCTACTCAAGAACAAGTACACAGCCCATGAAGATATATACTCAAGAACATTTACACGGGCCATGAAGATACCTACTCAAGAACATGTACTCAGGCCATGAAGATATCTACTCAATAATATGTACACGGGCCATGAAGATATCTACTCAAGAACATGTACTCAGGCCATGAAGATATCTACTCAAGAACATGTACACAGGCCATGAAGATATCTACTCAAGAACATGTACACGGGCCATGAAGATATCTACTCAAGAACATGTACACAGGCCATGAAGATATATACTCAAGAACATGTACACGGGCCATGAAGATATCTACTCAAGAACATGTACACAGGCCATGAAGATATCTACTCAAGAACATGTACACAGGCCATGAAGATATCTACTCAAGAACATGTACACAGGCCATGGAGATGTCTACTCAAGAACATGTACACAAGACATGGAGATACCTACTCAAGAACATGTACACGGGCCATGAAGATATCTACTCAAGAACATGTACACAGGCCATGAAGATACCTACTCAAGAACATGTACACAGGCCATGAAGATATCTACTCAAGAACATGTACACAGGCCATGAAGATATCTACTCAAGAACATGTACACAGGCCATGAAGATATATACTCAAGAACATGTACACAGGCCATGAAGATATCTACTCAAGAACATGTACACAGGCCATGAAGATATCTACTCAAGAACATGTACACGGGCCATGGAGATATCTACTCAAGAACATGTACACAAGACATGGAGATACCTACTCAAGAACATGTACACAGGCCATGAAGATATCTACTCAAGAACATGTACACAGGCCATGAAGATATCTACTCAAGAACATGTACACAGGCCATGAAGATATCTACTCAAGAACATGTACACAGGCCATGAAGATATCTACTCAAGAACATGTACACAGGCCATGAAGATATCTACTCAAGAACATGTACACAGGCCATGAAGATATCTACTCAAGAACATGTACACGGGCCATGGAGATATCTACTCAAGAATATGTACACAAGACATGGAGATACCTACTCAAGAACATGTACACAGGCCATGAAGATATCTACTCAAGAACATGTACACAGGCCATGAAGATATCTACTCAAGAACATGTACACGGGCCATGAAGATATCTACTCAAGAACATGTACACAGGCCATGAAGATATCTACTCAAGAACATGTACACAGGCCATGAAGATATATACTCAAGAACATGTACACAGGCCATGAAGATATCTACTCAAGAACATGTACACAGGCCATGGAGATATCTACTCAAGAACATGTACACGGGCCATGAAGATATCTACTCAAGAACATGTACACAGGCCATGAAGATATCTACTCAAGAACATGTACACAGGCCATGGAGATATCTACTCAAGAACATGTACACAGGCCATGGAGATATCTACTCAAGAACATGTACACAGGCCATGAAGATATCTACTCAAGAACATGTACACGGGCCATGAAGATATCTACTCAAGAACATGTACACAGGCCATGAAGATATCTACTCAAGAACATGTACACGGGCCATGAAGATATCTACTCAAGAACATGTACACAGGCCATGAAGATATCTACTCAAGAACATGTACACAGGCCATGAAGATATATACTCAAGAACATGTACACAGGCCATGAAGATATCTACTCAAGAACATGTACACAGGCCATGGAGATATCTACTCAAGAACATGTACACAGGCCATGAAGATATCTACTCAAGAACATGTACACAGGCCATGAAGATATCTACTCAAGAACATGTACACGGGCCATGAAGATATCTACTCAAGAACATGTACACAGGCCATGAAGATATCTACTCAAGAACATGTACACAGGCCATGAAGATATCTACTCAAGAACATGTACACGGGCCATGAAGATATCTACTCAAGAACATGTACACAGGCCATGAAGATATCTACTCAAGAACATGTACACAGGCCATGAAGATATCTACTCAAGAACATGTACACAGGCCATGAAGATATCTACTCAAGAACATGTACACAGGCCATGGAGATATCTACTCAAGAACATGTACACGGGCCATGAAGATATCTACTCAAGAACATGTACACATGCCATGAAGATATCTACTCAAGAACATGTACACAGGCCATGGAGATATCTACTCAAGAATATGTACACAGGCCATGGAGATATCTACTCAAGAACATGCACACAGGCCATGAAGATATCTACTCAAGAACATGTACACGGGCCATGAAGATATCTACTCAAGAACATGTACACAGGCCATGGAGATATCTACTCAAGAACATGTACACGGGCCATGAAGATATCTACTCAAGAACAAGTACACAGGCCATGGAGATATATACTCAAGAACATGTACACGGGCCATGAAGATACCTACTCAAGAACATGTACTCAGGCCATGAAGATATCTACTCAAGAACATGTACTCCGGCCATGAAGATATCTACTCAAGAACATGTACACAGGCCATGGAGATATATACTCAAGAACATGTACACGGGCCATGAAGATACCTACTCAAGAACATGTACACGGGCCATGAAGATATCAACTCAAGAACATGTACACAGGCCATGGAGATATATACTCAAGAACATGTACATGGGCCATGAAGATACCTACTCAAGAACATGTACACAGGCCATGAAGATATATACTCAAGAACATGTACACAGCCCATGAAGATATATACTCAAGAACATGTACACGGGCCATGAAGATACCTACTCAAGAACATGTACACAGGCCATGAAGATATATACTCAAGAACATGTACACAGCCCATGAAGATATATACTCAAGAACATGTACACGGGCCATGAAGATACCTACTCAAGAACATGTACTCAGGCCATGAAGATATCTACTCAAGAACATGTACACAGGCCATGAAGATATCTGCACAAGAACATGTACACAGGCCATGAAGATATCTACTCAAGAACATGTACACAGCCCATGAAGATATCTACTCAAGAATAAGTACACAGCCCATGAAGATATATACTCAAGAACATGTACACGGGCCATGAAGATACCTACTCAAGAACATGTACTCAGGCCATGAAGATATCTACTCAAGAATATGTACACGGGCCATGAAGATATCTACTCAAGAACATGTACTCAGGCCATGAAGATATCTACTCAAGAACATGTACACAGGCCATGAAGATATCTACTCAAGAACATGTACACGGGCCATGAAGATATCTACTCAAGAACATGTACACAGGCCATGAAGATATATACTCAAGAACATGTACACGGGCCATGAAGATATCTACTCAAGAACATGTACACAGGCCATGGAGATATCTACTCAAGAACATGTACACAGGCCATGAAGATATCTACTCAAGAACATGTACACAGGCCATGGAGATGTCTACTCAAGAACATGTACACAAGACATGGAGATACCTACTCAAGAACATGTACACGGGCCATGAAGATATCTACTCAAGAACATGTACACAGGCCATGAAGATACCTACTCAAGAACATGTACACAGGCCATGAAGATATCTACTCAAGAACATGTACACAGGCCATGAAGATATCTACTCAAGAACATGTACACAGGCCATGAAGATATATACTCAAGAACATGTACACAGGCCATGAAGATATCTACTCAAGAACATGTACACAGGCCATGAAGATATCTACTCAAGAACATGTACACGGGCCATGGAGATATCTACTCAAGAACATGTACACAAGACATGGAGATACCTACTCAAGAACATGTACGCAGGCCATGAAGATATCTACTCAAGAACATGTACACAGGCCATGAAGATATCTACTCAAGAACATGTACACAGGCCATGAAGATATCTACTCAAGAACATGTACACAGGCCATGAAGATATATACTCAAGAACATGTACACAGGCCATGAAGATATCTACTCAAGAACATGTACACAGGCCATGAAGATATCTACTCAAGAACATGTACACGGGCCATGGAGATATCTACTCAAGAACATGTACACAAGACATGGAGATACCTACTCAAGAACATGTACACAGGCCATGAAGATATCTACTCAAGAACATGTACACAGGCCATGAAGATATCTACTCAAGAACATGTACACGGGCCATGAAGATATCTACTCAAGAACATGTACACAGGCCATGAAGATATCTACTCAAGAACATGTACACAGGCCATGAAGATATATACTCAAGAACATGTACACAGGCCATGAAGATATCTACTCAAGAACATGTACACAGGCCATGAAGATATCTACTCAAGAACATGTACACAGGCCATGAAGATATATACTCAAGAACATGTACACATGCCATGAAGATATCTACTCAAGAACATGTACACAGGCCATGAAGATATATACTCAAGAACATGTACACGGGCCATGAAGATATCTACTCAAGAACATGTACACAGGCCATGGAGATATCTACTCAAGAACATGTACACGGGCCATGAAGATATCTACTCAAGAACATGTACACAGGCCATGAAGATATCTACTCAAGAACATGTACACAGGCCATGGAGATATCTACTCAAGAACATGTACACGGGCCATGAAGATATCTACTCAAGAACATGTACACAGGCCATGAAGATATCTACTCAAGAACATGTACACAGGCCATGGAGATATCTACTCAAGAACATGTACACAGGCCATGGAGATATCTACTCAAGAACATGTACACGGGCCATGAAGATATCTACTCAAGAACATGTACACAGGCCATGAAGATATATACTCAAGAACATGTACACAGGCCATGGAGATATATACTCAAGAACATGTACACAGGCCATGGAAATATCTACTCAAGAACATGTACACAGGCCATGAAGATATCTACTCAAGAACATGTACACGGGCCATGAAGATATCTACTCAAGAACATGTACACAGGCCATGGAGATATCTACTCAAGAACATGTACACAGGCCATGGAGATACCTACTCAAGAACATGTACACGGGCCATGAAGATATCTACTCAAGAACATGTACACAGGCCATGGAGATATCTACTCAAGAACATGTACACATGCCATGAAGATATCTACTCAAGAACATGTACACGGGCCATGAAGATATCTACTCAAGAACATGTACACGGGCCATGAAGATATCTACTCAAGAACATGTACACAGGCCATGGAGATATCTACTCAAGAACATATACACGGGCCATGAAGATATCTACTCAAGAACATGTACACAGGCCATGGAGATATATACTCAAGAACATGTACACGGGCCATGAAGATATATACTCAAGAACATGTACACGGGCCATGAAGATATCTACTCAAGAACATGTACACAGGCCATGGAGATATCTACTCAAGAACATGTACACGGGCCATGAAGATATCTACTCAAGAACATGTACACATGCCATGGAGATATATACTCAAGAACATGTACACGGGCCATGAAGATACCTACTCAAGAACATGTACACAGGCCATGAAGATATATACTCAAGAACATGTACACAGCCCATGAAGATATATACTCAAGAACATGTACACGGGCCATGAAGATATCTACTCAAGAACATGTACACAGGCCATGGAGATATATACTCAAGAACATGTACACGGGCCATGAAGATACCTACTCAAGAACATGTACACGGGCCATGAAGATATCTACTCAAGAACATGTACACAGGCCATGGAGATATATACTCAAGAACATGTACACGGGCCATGAAGATACCTACTCAAGAACATGTACACAGGCCATGAAGATATATACTCAAGAACATGTACTCAGGCCATGAAGATATCTACTCAAGAACATGTACACAGGCCATGAAGATATCTACACAAGAACATGTACACAGGCCATGAAGATATCTACTCAAGAACATGTACACAGCCCATGAAGATATCTACTCAAGAACAAGTACACAGCCCATGAAGATATATACTCAAGAACATGTACACGGGCCATGAAGATACCTACTCAAGAACATGTACTCAGGCCATGAAGATATCTACTCAAGAATATGTACACGGGCCATGAAGATATCTACTCAAGAACATGTACTCAGGCCATGAAGATATCTACTCAAGAACATGTACACAGGCCATGAAGATATCTACTCAAGAACATGTACACGGGCCATGAAGATATCTACTCAAGAACATGTACACAGGCCATGAAGATATATACTCAAGAACATGTACACGGGCCATGAAGATATCTACTCAAGAACATGTACACAGGCCATGGAGATATCTACTCAAGAACATGTACACAGGCCATGAAGATATCTACTCAAGAACATGTACACAGGCCATGGAGATGTCTACTCAAGAACATGTACACAAGACATGGAGATACCTACTCAAGAACATGTACACGGGCCATGAAGATATCTACTCAAGAACATGTACACAGGCCATGAAGATACCTACTCAAGAACATGTACACAGACCATGAAGATATCTACTCAAGAACATGTACACAGGCCATGAAGATATCTACTCAAGAACATGTACACAGGCCATGAAGATATATACTCAAGAACATGTACACAGGCCATGAAGATATCTACTCAAGAACATGTACACAGGCCATGAAGATATCTACTCAAGAACATGTACACGGGCCATGGAGATATCTACTCAAGAACATGTACACAAGACATGGAGATACCTACTCAAGAACATGTACGCAGGCCATGAAGATATCTACTCAAGATCATGTACACAGGCCATGAAGATATCTACTCAAGAACATGTACACAGGCCATGAAGATATCTACTCAAGAACATGTACACAGGCCATGAAGATATATACTCAAGAACATGTACACAGGCCATGAAGATATCTACTCAAGAACATGTACACAGGCCATGAAGATATCTACTCAAGAACATGTACACGGGCCATGGAGATATCTACTCAAGAACATGTACACAAGACATGGAGATACCTACTCAAGAACATGTACACAGGCCATGAAGATATCTACTCAAGAACATGTACACAGGCCATGAAGATATCTACTCAAGAACATGTACACGGGCCATGAAGATATCTACTCAAGAACATGTACACAGGCCATGAAGATATCTACTCAAGAACATGTACACAGGCCATGAAGATATATACTCAAGAACATGTACACAGGCCATGAAGATATCTACTCAAGAACATGTACACAGGCCATGAAGATATCTACTCAAGAACATGTACACAGGCCATGAAGATATATACTCAAGAACATGTACACATGCCATGAAGATATCTACTCAAGAACATGTACACAGGCCATGAAGATATATACTCAAGAACATGTACACGGGCCATGAAGATATCTACTCAAGAACATGTACACAGGCCATGGAGATATCTACTCAAGAACATGTACACGGGCCATGAAGATATCTACTCAAGAACATGTACACAGGCCATGAAGATATCTACTCAAGAACATGTACACAGGCCATGAAGATATATACTCAAGAACATGTACACAGGCCATGAAGATATCTACTCAAGAACATGTACACAGGCCATGGAGATATCTACTCAAGAACATGTACACGGGCCATGAAGATATCTACTCAAGAACATGTACACAGGCCATGAAGATATCTACTCAAGAACATGTACACAGGCCATGGAGATATCTACTCAAGAACATGTACACAGGCCATGGAGATATCTACTCAAGAACATGTACACAGGCCATGAAGATATCTACTCAAGAACATGTACACGGGCCATGAAGATATCTACTCAAGAACATGTACACAGGCCATGAAGATATCTACTCAAGAACATGTACACGGGCCATGAAGATATCTACTCAAGAACATGTACACAGGCCATGAAGATATCTACTCAAGAACATGTACACAGGCCATGAAGATATATACTCAAGAACATGTACACAGGCCATGAAGATATCTACTCAAGAACATGTACACAGGCCATGGAGATATCTACTCAAGAACATGTACACAGGCCATGAAGATATCTACTCAAGAACATGTACACAGGCCATGAAGATATCTACTCAAGAACATGTACACGGGCCATGAAGATATCTACTCAAGAACATGTACACAGGCCATGAAGATATCTACTCAAGAACATGTACACAGGCCATGAAGATATCTACTCAAGAACATGTACACGGGCCATGAAGATATCTACTCAAGAACATGTACACAGGCCATGAAGATATCTACTCAAGAACATGTACACAGGCCATGAAGATATCTACTCAAGAACATGTACACAGGCCATGAAGATATCTACTCAAGAACATGTACACAGGCCATGGAGATATCTACTCAAGAACATGTACACGGGCCATGAAGATATCTACTCAAGAACATGTACACATGCCATGAAGATATCTACTCAAGAACATGTACACAGGCCATGGAGATATCTACTCAAGAATATGTACACAGGCCATGGAGATATCTACTCAAGAACATGCACACGGGCCATGAAGATATCTACTCAAGAACATGTACACGGGCCATGGAGATATATACTCAAGAACATGTACACGGGCCATGAAGATATATACTCAAGAACATGTACACGGGCCATGAAGATATCTACTCAAGAACATGTACACAGGCCATGGAGATATCTACTCAAGAACATGTACACGGGCCATGAAGATATCTACTCAAGAACATGTACACAGGCCATGGAGATATCTACTCAAGAACATGTACACGGGCCATGAAGATATCTACTCAAGAACATGTACACAGGCCATGGAGATATATACTCAAGAACATGTACACGGGCCATGAAGATACCTACTCAAGAACATGTACACAGGCCATGAAGATATATACTCAAGAACATGTACACAGCCCATGAAGATATATACTCAAGAACATGTACACGGGCCATGAAGATATCTACTCAAGAACATGTACACAGGCCATGGAGATATATACTCAAGAACATGTACACGGGCCATGAAGATACCTACTCAAGAACATGTACACGGGCCATGAATATATCTACTCAAGAACATGTACACAGGCCATGGAGATATATACTCAAGAACATGTACACGGGCCATGAAGATACCTACTCAAGAACATGTACACAGGCCATGAAGATATATACTCAAGAACATGTACTCAGGCCATGAAGATATCTACTCAAGAACATGTACACAGGCCATGAAGATATCTACACAAGAACATGTACACAGGCCATGAAGATATCTACTCAAGAACATGTACACAGCCCATGAAGATATCTACTCAAGAACAAGTACACAGCCCATGAAGATATATACTCAAGAACATGTACACGGGCCATGAAGATACCTACTCAAGAACATGTACTCAGGCCATGAAGATATCTACTCAAGAATATGTACACGGGCCATGAAGATATCTACTCAAGAACATGTACTCAGGCCATGAAGATATCTACTCAAGAACATGTACACAGGCCATGAAGATATCTACTCAAGAACATGTACACGGGCCATGAAGATATCTACTCAAGAACATGTACACAGGCCATGGAGATATCTACTCAAGAACATGTACACAGGCCATGAAGATATCTACTCAAGAACATGTACACAGGCCATGGAGATGTCTACTCAAGAACATGTACACAAGACATGGAGATACCTACTCAAGAACATGTACACGGGCCATGAAGATATCTACTCAAGAACATGTACACAGGCCATGAAGATACCTACTCAAGAACATGTACACAGGCCATGAAGATATCTACTCAAGAACATGTACACAGGCCATGAAGATATCTACTCAAGAACATGTACACAGGCCATGAAGATATCTACTCAAGAACATGTACACAGGCCATGAAGATATCTACTCAAGAACATGTACACAGGCCATGAAGATATCTACTCAAGAACATGTACACGGGCCATGGAGATATCTACTCAAGAACATGTACACAAGACATGGAGATACCTACTCAAGAACATGTACACAGGCCATGAAGATATCTACTCAAGAACATGTACACAGGCCAAGAAGATATCTACTCAAGAACATGTACACATGCCATGAAGATATCTACTCAAGAACATGTACACAGGCCATGAAGATATATATCAAGAACATGTACACAGGCCATGAAGATATCTACTCAAGAACATGTACACAGGCCATGAAGATATCTACTCAAGAACATGTACACAGGCCATGGAGATATCTACTCAAGAACATGTACACAAGACATGGAGATACCTACTCAAGAACATGTACACAGGCCATGAAGATATATACTCAAGAACATGTACACAGGCCATGAAGATATCTACTCAAGAACATGTACACGGGCCATGAAGATATCTACTCAAGAACATGTACACAGGCCATGAAGATATCTACTCAAGAACATGTACACAGGCCATGAAGATATATACTCAAGAACATGTACACAGGCCATGAAGATATCTACTCAAGAACATGTACACAGGCCATGAAGATATCTACTCAAGAACATGTACACAAGCCATGAAGATATATACTCAAGAACATGTACACATGCCATGAAGATATCTACTCAAGAACATGTACACAGGCCATGAAGATATATACTCAAGAACATGTACACGGGCCATGAAGATATCTACTCAAGAACATGTACACAGGCCATGGAGATATCTACTCAAGAACATGTACACGGGCCATGAAGATATCTACTCAAGAACATGTACACAGGCCATGAAGATATCTACTCAAGAACATGTACACAGGCCATGGAGATATCTACTCAAGAACATGTACACGGGCCATGAAGATATCTACTCAAGAACATGTACACAGGCCATGAAGATATCTACTCAAGAACATGTACACAGGCCATGGAGATATCTACTCAAGAACATGTACACAGGCCATGGAGATATCTACTCAAGAACATGTACACGGGCCATGAAGATATCTACTCAAGAACATGTACACAGGCCATGAAGATATATACTCAAGAACATGTACACAGGCCATGGAGATATATACTCAAGAACATGTACACAGGCCATGGAGATATCTACTCAAGAACATGTACACAGGCCATGAAGATATCTACTCAAGAACATGTACACGGGCCATGAAGATATCTACTCAAGAACATGTACACAGGCCATGGAGATATCTACTCAAGAACATGTACACAGGCCATGGAGATATCTACTCAAGAACATGTACACGGGCCATGAAGATATCTACTCAAGAACATGTACACAGGCCATGGAGATATCTACTCAAGAACATGTACACAGGCCATGAAGATATCTACTCAAGAACATGTACACGGGCCATGAAGATATCTACTCAAGAACATGTACACAGGCCATGGAGATATCTACTCAAGAACATATACACGGGCCATGAAGATATCTACTCAAGAACATGTACACAGGCCATGGAGATATATACTCAAGAACATGTACACGGGCCATGAAGATATATACTCAAGAACATGTACACGGGCCATGAAGATATCTACTCAAGAACATGTACACAGGCCATGGAGATATCTACTCAAGAACATGTACACGGGCCATGAAGATATCTACTCAAGAACATGTACACAGGCCATGGAGATATATACTAAAGAACATGTACACGGGCCATGAAGATACCTACTCAAGAACATGTACACGGGCCATGAAGATATATACTCAAGAACATGTACACAGCCCATGAAGATATATACTCAAGAACATGTACACGGGCCATGAAGATATCTACTCAAGAACATGTACACAGGCCATGGAGATATCTACTCAAGAACATGTACACGGGCCATGAAGATATCTACTCAAGAACATGTACACAGGCCATGGAGATATATACTCAAGAACATGTACACGGGCCATGAAGATACCTACTCAAGAACATGTACACAGGCCATGGAGATATCTACTCAAGAACATGTACACGGGCCATGAAGATATCTACTCAAGAACATGTACACAGGCCATGGAGATATCTACTCAAGAACATGTACACAGGCCATGGAGATATCTACTCAAGAACATGTACACAGGCCATGAAGATATCTACTCAAGAACATGTACACGGGCCATGAAGATATCTACTCAAGAACATGTACACAGGCCATGAAGATATCTACTCAAGAACATGTACTCAGGCCATGAAGATATCTACTCAAGAACTTGTACACAGGCCATGAATATATCTACTCAAGAACATGTACACAAGACATGGAGATATCTACTCAAGAACATGTACACCGGCCATGAAGATATCTACTCAAGAACATGTACACAGGCCATGAAGATATCTACTCAAGAACATGTACACGGGCCATGAAGATATCTACTCAAGAACATGTACACGGGCCATGAAGATATCTACTCAAGAACATGTACTCAGGCCATGAAGATATCTACTCAAGAACATGTACACGGGCCATGAAGATATCTACTAAAGAACATGTACACGGGCCATGAAGATATCTACTGAAGAACATGTACACAGGCCATGAAGATATCTACTCAAGAACATGTACACGGGCCATGAAGATATCTACTCAAGAACATGTACACGGGCCATGAAGATATCTACTCAAGAACATGTACACAGGCCATGAGATATATACTCAAGAACATGTACACGGGCCATGAAGATATCTACTCAAGAACATGTACACGGGCCATGAAGATATTTACTCAAGAACATGTACTCAGGCCATGAAGATATCTACTCAAGTTGAGATAGCTGCTCCATAACAATATATTCACGTACAGCATGTTGATCCAAACAATCGCAAACTTTTGTGACAAATTTTGACTCTCGGAAACAGAGGTTGATATTCGAGATAGAAGAAATCAGCACAATGCGAGAAAAGAAACATTTGTGTCAGAAAGACAGAACCAGTTTTGTGATTTGAATCTGCTGGTTTCGCGAGAGACGACATTAGTGGTCACCCGACCGTCAGCTTGCTTGACAAAGGTCCACGTCAGATTCTTAACAAAATTCCAGTTTGGCGAGAGAAGGGTTGTCTTGGTTTCCCTTATGATGACGACACGAGAGGTAAATACGTAAATATAACGCGACATTCTGATCAGACAAGGATGCTGTTTCCCACGAAGCGGAACAACAGACACCTTATCACTATCTTACCTTCAATTTTGCACAGAAAACAAACAATATTCCAAAACAAGCGAGAAAACAAGGATCTTTTTAACGTGGTCTCATGATTCGGACAGAAAGCTCGACATCAGTATGACGTATATACAGGGTATATACACGGGAACCAATTACAGTAATGCCCTAAATAATCGACTCCTTAACCACATCATAATTATGGGTAATTTTTCAGGATTTAGTCGGATATATGGCTTGTTGCACATAAGAAAGCGCTCACTGAAGGCTTTCCGGTGAATGACAACAAGCCATATTTCCGACTAAATCATGAAAAGTTACCCATAATGCTGCTGTTGTTAAGGAGTCGATTATTTAGGGCATTATATACTGTATACGCTTATGTGCATGTACGACTCTGCTCCAGCAGGGTTGACACTAATGTTGATTATCGCATATACCTTTTTAAGGTGACGCCTTTGTCGTTGCAATAGCAGCAAGCCGAGGGCGGTTTTTCCTCGTTATCAACCGCACTGCTGGTGTTCCGAGCCGCTGCTGCCATCTTCTTCTCTTCGAAAAGTACTCACGACTGACTGAAGACACACCACCTTCCTATGACGGTTATTATACTTCGGTGTCAGAATAGGTTGTTTACGCATGCTCCACTGCGTACCCAGCTATGGTCAGACTTGTTCCCATTTATTATTAAAATCAGTATATAGTATTGTCACAAGTTGAGTTGCCAGGACATAAATAGCCAGAATATTAACACTTTCTATTCTAGCTTCTCATCGATGAGTAGTTTTCATAGGAAATATTCAGATTCTCTCCAATAAATTTGACTCCTTCTGCACGTTTATTATATGTCGTCTTCATATTTTTCCTGAAAATCCCTCCAGATGAAAAATAAACCATCCAATGTATACTTTTATAACTGATTGGGAAAATACATTTAGTATACAACGGATTAACATGTTCTCAGACTCAGGCCCTGGGTGTCAGACATTGACGTATGTCAACATACTTCGCTTCCGAATGAGGAACGTGCCTATCAATGTGTAAACGTAGATGAAATTTGCAGCCATGTATATTGTTCTCAAGTCTAGGTACGTTGCAATTTGCAAGTGGAGTGCACCTTACCCGTGTGCCGACTCTTCGTCGCATAGTGCTATCTTTCGCACTCAATGTTATGCGAATTTAAGATGGGCGAACATTTGACTGACACAAAGGCTTTGATCATAACAAATGGGATTATAATAATTCAATTTCGCACAGGAAAGTAACAAATTCGTATGAATATGTAGAGTAGTATTAACCTACCCACCCCCTCGTTCTAGAATAAATACTCATTGGCGATTAGTTTTCATGGGAAATGTTCAGATCATAAGTTCAACTATGATAATTTGTATAACTTATTATCTGAACATTTGCCACCAATGAAAGTGAATCCTTCAACATTGGTTTTATCTTTCGTCTAACTGTCGTCTGGAATTTATTCCGAACACCTCCTCAAATGAATAATGCAACATTCCAATGTATACCTTTATAAATGGATGGGAGAAACCATTTTCTACAGAAAGTGTCACATATTTTCAGAACTCGTCTCCTGCCGATGATTCATACATGGGTGGTGCATATTGCTACATAATTATAGGTAGGTATAATCACAGTACCAATTTACATAATTATCGGAATATTATCTTAACCCTTTGAGTGCCAGGGGCCGATCTCATCGGCCCTACACCTACAAAATAAGTCTGTTAAAGAATATAAGAATAAATTATAAAAATTGTAAACAATTGTAAAAAAAAAAAATATTGTTAGGCCAATGCATTCTCTTATATATGCGAGGCGACCTATGGTCGACTCGCATATATAAGAGAATGCATTGGCACAGGGTATATGGGTTGATAACAAAATCTACCTGGCACTCAAAGGGTTAAACATCCAATGATATCACTGAACAGTAATCGGTTATTTGATAAGCCTCTATACTTATTCAGATTTTTCATAGCATTGGTGCCATTGAGAGCAAATTCACTAATGGAAACAACCATTTCTCCTTCAGTCCTTTGACTGAGCAACGGGTTATATATATAGGACGTAGACGCAGTCATCGCAGTCTGGGCTTTCTGTGTCATTCGTCATTTTGTGACTTCCATTCTATCATTCTTCGCACAATTATCAACAGTACTGATGTAAGAATACAAATATCGAGGTTGGATCGGGTTCTAACGTCGACATGAACGAAACTCCGGACCTGATTTCCATGCTTGATTTGAGTTGAGGGGACGTTTTAATGTGTCATTCCGATCGTAGCATGCTCATTTCGATAAGCAATAATTTGGACAAATCACATAGATCCAATGTGCCCCCTGCCCATTCTGATACATATGGCTATATATATTTGATAAGGTAAAGTATACATATATGTAGTGATTTAATTATTCTTTATACATGTGGACGGCGGTCTCATCAGCCGACCCCTCCCTGTTCGCACGCACTCTATCTTCGATGTCGCGTAAGGGGTGATTCTGGACTTAAGGATTATTTTCAACGTACTCTGGGACCACAAGTCGCTCATATAACATTCCGAAGCTGGTTGTATCCATTATGCGCGGTTGATCTTGTTCCTGTATCTGGACCAGTTTGTCGGTTGATATCTGGGGGTCGGATCTTCTGGACGCAGTATAGTATATGTTTTTTTATACATGTAGGTGTGAACTGCGGTGGCAGCGGACCCCTACCTGATCGCACGCAGGCACGCACCCTATCATCGGTATCGTGCAAGGAGCGACTCTGGACTTAAGTATTATTTCCAACGTACTCTGGGACCACAAGTGGCTCATATAACATCGCGATGCTGGTTTTATCCCTTGTGCGCAGATGATCTTGTTCCTGTGTCTGGACCAGTTGTCGGTTGCTATCCGGGGGTTGGATTTTCTGGGCGCAGTGTACTATTTTATATGCGTGTAGGTGTGAACTGTGGTGACAGCGGACCCCTTCCTGCTCGCACGCGGGCACGCTCCCTATCATCGGTATCGTGCAAGGGGCGACTCTGGACTTAAGTATTATCTCCAACGTACTCCTGTACCACAGGTGGTTCATATAACATCGCGAAGCTGGTTATAATACCAGTATGCGCGGATGATCTTGTTCCTGTATCTGGACCAGTTTGCCGGTTGCTATCCGGGTGTCGGATTTTCTGGGTGCAATGTAGTTGCCCAGTAATTAACCCTCGGTGGTCCTTCCTGCACCAGTAAAATTTACAACGTCCTGATAAGTCACACCGACCAAGACGACGATAAACCACAATAAAGCAAACAAAAACGAGGCTTTCTGCTTCATGAGCATACGGGCTGCAGCGTACCATACTAGTACAACTACATGTGAATTGTGTTTCACAATCCAAAACATGCATGGGGTATACTCGTATCTTATTGTAGTGACCTCAACTTGATAAATATGAAAACAACATCTCAGCTCATCCAAACTGTATTTGTGGATATTCATGTGAAGACGCAAACCATTTTTTCTTCAGTTGTCCTCTGTACACAGAAGCAAGAAATCGGATGTGGGCTCGTTTGGATGAACTTAACGTGACCATTGTCTCCGAAAAAGATCTCCTGTTTGGTGTACAACACTACAGTGAAAAGCTGAATGTGTGCCTGTTTGAGACAGTACAATCATTTATCTCATCGACAGACTGTTTCTCTTAATCTCATAATCATCATAATTATTAGAATTCTCTCTCGTTGTAGTTTCTCTTACCCCAATCTGCGAGACCATAGCCACTCCAACAGCCACACTTAAACAGTAACTTCTACAATACACCTGAATTAAAAACCATCTCCGAAACTTAAATTTATTAGCAATTGAACGCCAGGGGAGAGGAGCTCCGATAAGTTCGGCAACTTGTGCTCCGATCCTTTGTGCCACACACATATCATCATTGTTATATATCATCTGTGTAATATATATTGTATATTGTGGGTTAAAATAAATATGTTCAAATCATAATCTTATTTTAAAAGCCGTGTTAACCCTTTACCCAACAAACCGGCCACGGCCAAATAAAGCTTCAACAGCCTAAAATATCTTCGGTCTGTCTCAATAGAACCATACAAATATGGATATCATTGGAACCGGCTCCTTGACCACATTGTGATAGTTACAGTTATGCCCTGTGCCAATGCATTCTCGTATATATGCGAGTCGACCATAGGTCGCCTCGCATATATAAGAGAATGCATTGGCCTAAAAAAAAATCTTTTTTTAACACTTTTTACCATTTTTTCTTACATTCTTTAACAATTTTATAATTTTTAATGTGTTAAGCCAATGCATTCTCTTATATATGCGAGGCGACCTATGGTCGACTCGCATATATAAGAGAATGCATTGGCACAGGGCCCTTCTGTTGGGTAAAGGGTTAACGTCATGAACGTTTGAGATTACAGTTGCATACGTATACAGTTAGTAGTAATTCACAATTAGGACGATGTCAACCCCTCATCCGGTACGTGGGATTCATACCGCTCTGTTAACTGGTACCCTGGATTCATATCCATGTTCATTATTCAACAAAAGGTAGGTACGCACTATACGCTACTTTTATAGCACATCATTGACAAATCGTGATTATTTTCTAGCTGAAATTATAAATGTTGATGCAATTCAGTTTAATACATGCACCTCTTTGGTGCGTTGAAGTTATTGATACTACATGTACTGCAGCAAATGTGTGAAAATACAAATTATATATTCTATACTTTATTAACTGGTACACGCAGGCTTCACCCCTCTCTATTAAATAGTATTCAGGATTCTTGATGGAGGTTAGTGGGTGACACCCTCTAACTCGTGATTAATCAATAAATTAAATGTATTATATATGTATCCCTGTGTATATATGTATATCTATGTATACATATTTATATATATGTATTGATTGAATTTAGTCATCATAAAAACCATTAAGTATAACGTTCACGTACAGACCCCCCTGTCGGCTATATAGCTAGCCACCCCTATCACATGTACCCCTAGTAACACCCCTGAACGATCCACATTACCTATATAGTTAACTTGCACCCCACACTTACCCCCCCCCCCCAGGGGGTGTCCGCCTTGGGAAATTCCAACTGCATCCGCCCCCCCCCCCCTTGAGTCGGAATCACACCAACACAACTTTTTGCATAATTCCATTTGCACCCCTCCCCCCTTGAATCAGAATCACAGACCAAACACAAGTTTTGCATAATTCCATTTGCACCCCCTTGCACATCAGTCCTCATGCCTTATATCCTATGTATTCATAAACTATGTTGTTCTATATGCCCGGTATAAGAAAATTCAGATACTTTTAACCTGAGAATTGCATAAATCCTAACATCTAGTAGCCTACTCCAGACAAATGCACACGGCTACGGGTAAGACACCAGGACATTGTGTCCGTCCATGTTTGTTCAGCCCGGTGTGAGAAAATTGGAAAACTATACAAGAAAATCGCAAATCCTAGCATCTAGACTGGCCTCAACTGAAGCTTCCCTAGTGTTGGAAATTTCAAACCTCATACTCCCTCTTAGGTTGGAAAATTCTCCAATTGATGGCCATTTCAGTCCACAAGTTTGACCGAATGTACTAAACTATTGTTTTGTTAAACTAATTAGCAGTTTTGTATTGGTCACGGGGGAGGAACAGTGACACACCGGGCCGACCATGATTCGGCCCGGTGTTCGAAAATTTTGAAATCTGAACAAGAAAATCGCAAAATCCTAGCATCTAGACTAGCCTCAAGTCTTCTTAGAGTTGGAAATTTCAAACCTGACACCCCACCCAACTTAGGTTGGAAAATTTCCAAATGATGACAATTCCAATGACAATGTTGACCAAATGTATGACAATATTGTTTTCTTAAATATAGTAGCCACGGGGGAGGACCAGGACACAAGCTTTCCAAGTGTTGGAAATTTCCAACCTGTCACCCCCCTAAGGTTGCAAATATTGGTCCAAAAACAATTAATTCCCCCCAATAAATTGTTTGAAAATCAAACGACAAGAACATTTTCAACCCATTGTTGGTGTGAAATGAAATTTCCAACTGTTGAATACACCCCCACACCCCCTCTAGCCACATCCATGCCCCCCCCCCCCCCCCACACCACCACAATATCACTCACCGGTAATACTTAATAGTATAGTTATTTATATTCAATTCTTATTGTATACATGCACCCGTCATGCAAACCCTATTCAGTTTAAAATACTGTTTATATTTGTTGCTATACTTATTCTGTATTGTGGGGAGCGGAGGTCCATCTAAGTTTTAAGAACTTGTCCTCCAATCCCCCAGTTTCTGTATATCATTATACTATTAAAATATATTTAAACCAAACCTACTCTAACACAGGACAACACTTCAGTAAATTAATATACACGTATATATATAGTTCTTTATGACTGACACTCGCATAAAACATCACCGACAAAGCAACTTAATTCGCGCACAATTCGACCGGCAATACATTGCGAGAAATATAAATTCCCAAAGAAACCATTTGTTGCCGCCGACACGGATATTGCAAACACGAGTTCGGGATGTTTTTTTATCCAATATATTCGAAAACACGAGGACGTCTGATCTCTGGGCAATCTTTTAAGAGCAGGATATCGGACTCAAGAGTTTATTTGACATTCAAGCCTTTTGATGATGCATTGCCACATCGGAAATCAATGACCGAGACATCCGAATTGAGGCAAAGGTATGATCCATGTCTAGCAGTTATCGAATCTATGTGTGGTTATATGCCATTCGTTGTTTGCCAAAGTTCACAATAAAAAATGATAAACCCGCCTGTTACACTTGAGACGTCACCTGGTCCGAATGCTTGTCATACTTGGTGACGTCATCAGATCCGAATGATTGTTATTCGTGTAATTCTAAATTGTTAACTCAAAATTTCCCGCCATATTATTTACCAATATATACATTAACCCTTTCAGTGCCAAGTCCGATTTTTGTATCAACCCATATTTGCTTGATCATTTTTCGAATTTATTGATTATAATAATGTGATACATTGATGTAAAGAGCTCTGAGCTTTTTCCATCAATGTATCGCATTATTATAATCAATAAATTTGAAAATTGATCAAGGAAATATGGGTTGATACAAAAATCGGACTTGGCACTGAAAGGGTTAACCCTTTACCCAACAAACCGGCCAAAACCGGCCAAATAAAGCTTCAACAGCCTAAAATATCTTGGGTCTGTCTCAATAAAACAATACAAATATGGATATCATTGGAACCGGCTCATTGACCACATTGTGATGGTTATAGTTATGCCCTGTGCCAATGCATTCTCTTATATATGCGAGTCGACCATAGGTCGCCTCGCATATATAAGAGAATGCATTGGCCTAAAAAATAACTTTTTTTAACACTTTTTACCATTTTTTCTTACATTCTTTAACAATTTTATAATATTTAATGTGTTAAGCCAATGCATTCTCTTATATATGCGAGGCGACCTATGGTCGACTCGCATATATAAGAGAATGCATTGGCACAGGGCCGTTCTGTTGGGTAAAGGGTTAAAACCCCAAGGTACGACTTCTTTGTATCGTATCAAGCGATAACTTAATGAATTGTTATATAGAGAGTAATCACTTTGTGACGCGAAATAATTCACGAGAGGCAGGGACGTTGTATACAAACACTCATTGCGCTCGAGAATGAATTATTTTACGTCACCGGTTCAATCAAATATTATTATGTTTATTATATTCCACACTAAACATCTAATTTACCAGAAATCCGAATAATACCGCCACTATAGCCGTGACACATATATTTTTAGTGCGTATGAATACATACATAACGCGCAATATATGAAACAATAGAGTTCATCATTAGTATATTTCTGATGTGTTATGAATACAAATCCGGAGTTCACTCTTGTTCGAAAATATGAAATTTGAAAAGTGAAATTCTATGACCGAGTGTTAAGAGCATTAAGTCTGCATATTTGTATTTCGTGTATATATCGATATTATTCCTAACAAATCCGTTATACATAATATGTTAGGTTCCACCATAAAACTTATGGCGTGATATATCCATAGCGAAAGCGATGAAAACTCCCTACAAACCAACAAATATGTAGCACTGACACTAGAATGGGGCTAATAATACGTTTATTCTCTTATCAAAACGATATTGAGATACAAGTAGAAGATATAGACAAAAGATTGAGAAAGTTGCAGTAAATGTACAATATATACACGAACGTCCCATCATCATCATCATTATCAACACCATGGTAGTCGTTTTCGTCGTCGTCGCCCTCGTCGTCGAGACATCGTCACCGTAACCGAGTCATCGGTATCAGCGTCTTCTTTGTCGTCACGTTATCGTCTTCGTCTACTCGTCGTCACAATCGCCAGTATCGTTATCATCATTATCTCCAACAACTACAACAACAACCACAACAAACTGCATATTATTCAATATCATTTAACTTAAGGTTTATCAGTCGGATGAATGAACATAGTCTGCGCAGGCAATCCACATCTTCCAAATTGGACGTAAATGGTTAACTGGAAAATATAGTTCCATAACCAGTTAACGCACGCCACGGATGATCAGCTGGCATCGGATCAGCGCGCGTATTATGCGTGACTGTTTACACTCATCGCCGGCCTGTGATTTCCTTGTTTGGAGAAGGTCTGATGTGAAAATAACATAGCGGGATATCAGAGAGTTGCCAATAAGTCTCGGATAAGGGACTTAGTAAGAATTTAATAAAGTCTTCGATCCAAGCTGCAGTCGCCCTGATAACCCAATAAGATACTGCCGGGGTCGATGAAAACGACATTAACCCACTTGATTACATTTTGTTTTGAAAGGCTCGAGGCGGTTTTAATTTTAATATCAGGGAAGATATAGACAAAGACAGGAGCTTTGAATACAGCTTTACTCTCTTCTATTTTGGTAGTGTGCTTCGTGACACATGCATGTTTTGAACTGGAAGTAGTTCTTATGTACATGTACGTGATAATATGCATGTATCAAATCATATTTTTGGCGGCCTTATAGAAATATTGTACGAAAAAGAGGGGGAAACAATCAATGATAAAATGTTTTTCAGCCTTTCACCTTTCAATCTTATGGGACATGAAATGAACCTTGACAATTTGAACACGTTTTGGGTTTCTTACAATTCTTATGATCCTGACTAGAAATAGTACACCATGCACATATCATTTATTCATTTTACAATTGTCCTGGCCGTGACCACACCCCTGGCATTTAAAACATCGCAATCATTTGGGACATATATACTTAAATCTATCTCCATATACCCAACATTAAGTGTCGTTGGATGTTAACGCCGACTGGGGGTCAACAAAGATAACTGTTCGAAGAAACTACATGACTGTCTTAAAAAATCCAAGGACGTCCTTAGCTCCATGTGGTGCCAACTCAGCCAAGGATATGATATTTTATTTAAATATACACATATCAATACATAGTACATTTTACAAATATTGTATTGTACATGTATATTCGAGGGGTGGCATAGTCAGGTTAGACTGTCTTCCTGTCACCCCCTTAAAGATAAGTAGATGTTATGATAGGCGGTCAAGGTTTCTTGTACAATGCACGGCTATATGATTATGTATCACATACTGGTTGTATTTAAATGGATTATATGCATGGATGGTATACGTATAGATAGATCTATCAGGGGCTACTCGATGGTTTGTCTCTTTCTAGTTAGTGGCAATATATGTTCCTTAAAAGTCGAGTAGAAATGTATTGGGTGAGGTTGTCGATTGCGATGTAGGGAGGTCGCTTATTGAGCCTAGTTGACCACGCAGTGGGGACATCTTTGACTTTTGCAGTTGACAGTTGCAGAATACAATCGCTATGAAAACGCCGTTTGGGTGAGTGTCTGGTCTGGTATGCTGTAAATTCGTTTTCTAAGTTGTTCCATATAATTGGATAAGATTGAAATGGCAGTTGTTGTGACCAAGATGTTCTTGGTGTTTTTAAAAATAGTGGGTGCTTTTGCCGGGTGTTTGGTTCGGTTTTGCGTTTGGTAAATATATCGGTGAATGATTATATTAAGCCCATATAATACCAATCATGCACGAAAACAGCAGCTTGGACTTTGTGGATATCATAGATTTTGAGTATATTTTCTTTTTTTTAAAGAGGTTCTGTGTGGTTTCTATATTTCTTATTACATATAACTCGTATCGTTTATGTATATTATGGCCAATACATCTGATTCGGGCCCGTGTTGGCCCGGGGTAGAATAAGCCTACCGCCCCACTGCGAGGGGTAAAAATTCCCTAATGTGGCACCATGTTTGCCGTGGGGTGCATCCCGTGAGGCGTTGTGTAGGAATCCTGGAGGTACTAGGGCGGTTGTATCACATGAGGCATCGACCTGTGGATACGGCTTAGCTCGTGGTCCCCTTTCGTCCTACATCTCTTCAAGACGGGTGGTTGAGTTGACGCGGCTCAATCAATCGGCTAGTCACGCCTCTCCACACTGTTTCAGTTTCAATTTTTGTTATATATTGTATTGCTCGTCTGATGTTTGATGTATTGTTTCTTGTTTGTTTTTTCACGTATTGTGTTTCTGTTCTCTCAGGCCTCTTTTGTTTGTCCTGCTGATTGTTGAGTGTTGAATCATATACCCAGAGGCTGATATATACAGTGGCTAAAGGCTATGTACCAGTCTTTGGCGCGACCAGAATTTGAAGGGTAGTCCACGGCGGCTGCTGGGCTAGTTGTCGATTTTTTCCTTTTCGTATGGCAACTCAAAACAAAAACCAACGTATCGCTCACAAGAATGATGACTCACCAAGTTCCAATGATGCTGTGGTATTCTCTCAGTACTTGGTTCTTGACTTTGACCACATGTGAAAATACCTTCTATAGTTGTCCATGATGAAACGATACAAAGCATTGCTTGACAATTGAAATCTGTCAAACCAATTAGGACTGGGCCAATAAGTGGCTCTCTCTTGATTGAATCTTCAAAGAAAGTTCAATCTGATGCTCTGCTGCAATTAACAACTATTGCACAAACACCAGTGTTGGTTACTCCTCACAAGACATTGAATAGTAGCAGAGCTGTGCCGTCGACCCGCGATATAGCTGAGTCTTCGGAATCAGAAATATTGGCGGAGTTGGCACCACAGGGAGTTACAGACGTCCGTCGATTTACAAAAACTGTTGATGGTATTCGAGTTCCTCTGAAAAATTATCTCCTGACCTTCAATCAGAGCGAACATCCACCGACATTGAATGTGTGGTATATGCAGGTAAATATAAGTACCTTTGTTCCAAATCCATTACGATGTTTTAAATGCCAGTGCTATGTCCATGGTCAGGAACATTGTAAAAGTAAAGAAACCATTTGTACATGATGTTCTGTTTCTGGTCATGATCATAAGGATTGTACAAATCCTAAATAAAATTCGAGTCAAGGTTCACATGCTACAATGGATCGTTCATGTCCCGTGTGGGACTATGAATTCAAGATACAAAGATGTAAGGCTGAAAAACATTTATCGTAAATAGATGTTAAGAAAATTGTTGATACCAGACCACATACTCAGCTGCCGTTTCTAGAAAAAAGTATGTTGGTGCCGGCACCCAGACAGAGTCAAACAAAACTTGTCAGTATCTCACTAGCAACCTAGGTTCAAGAGAATGATATACACCTATTCCAGTACCTATCTCCCTCCACAGGCAATGGATACAGCTCCTGCAGTTTTACCATTTACTACAAAACCAACTAAGGAAGTTGTTTCCATTGTTCCAAAACAGAAATATCCAAAATCCATCAAAAGTTTCGACTCTCAGAACGACAGGTTGAACTTTGAGTATTCAAAGCTCTCTACGATGTTGAGCGATAAACTGTCCACTTGGAAGGAGGGGACACCTTGTATAGTGAGTGGAGGGCGGCTGGCGCGTGATCGCAGGCTCGCCTGACTAGTCCACCACCCGATTGGCAACTTGATGAATTGATTAAAATTCACGCCTGATTCAACAGATATTATAAATATCTTATCAATCATTCAGGATGTTTGTTTTACAGCTATTTAAATTATTATGGTTATTTATTTTTGGTGATTAATTTTATGCAGGTTTTATAACTTGGCTGTTCTCAAAGCAGGATTGTTGTCTTTTTTGATATTCTGTTTTATATGTGTGTGTGCACAGTGGTCAGTTTCTTAATGGTTCTGGCACCAATTGAGCACTCTCGCTCTGATTTTGAGTGTTTTATTTGTATATATTTAGTTTCATTTTAGTCCAATTCACGGTTACGTCTATACACAGTTGCTTCGCTTAAACGTTTTCTCAGTTGTGATGTGGCCTAACAGCTAAAACGAAGTAAAATCATAACAAAACAAACAATATCTTATTCGGAAGAACCAGCTATATCGCGGGTCAGATTAAATTTTGCTTGCACATTCAGTTATGAGAGAGCCACGTATTGGCCCAGTCCTGATTGGATTGACATATTTCAATTGCCCAGCAATAGTGTTATACCAATGACAAATACAGAATGTCTCTTGTCATTCGGATCAAAGCCAAGAACCTAGTGCCGAGAATATACATCGGAACCCTTGGAACTTAGCGAGTCTCACTCCTACGTTGTATTATTTGTTTGGTTTGAATTATAGACGGGCCAACGACGGGTACATAGCTGAAGCTATGACCCGTTTAGCCACTGCATATAGCAGCCTCTCGGTACCTACCCACAACGAGGCAGTCGTGAACAATACTAGATGAAAACATTCGCAATTATCAAGACGAAAATCAAAGAGACACGATAAGACATACAAGAAAACCATAGCAGAAATTGTAACGCGCTCAAGATCGTATATTATACACCCATGATTGTAATTATAGAATATTTTTCATTTCTGTTATTTGTAATTGGCATAGCTTATCACAGACCAAAAATCAACATTATTGAATAATGTTAACTCCAATAAACGAAATTGAAATTCTCAACTACACCTTTTACCGGGCTCGGCCTCGGGGTCGCACTACAGCTCGGCCTCGGGGTCGCACTACAACTTTTAATGTGTCCCAATAATTAACATTCCATAAATAGAACCCCCAGCGCTACGGCAGCGCCCAGGCGAAACAAGAATTTGTACATTAGGTCACACGCGGCGCGCGTAATAAATAACGTACACAAAAACAGAAAACGCAACTGAAGACATCCGGAAAATACTATACAACAGAAAGCAGAAATTTAGTCCGAAGCAGTGTGGGGAGGCGTGAATAGACGACTGCATGATACGGGTCACGACCGCCCTAGTACCGCCATGACTCCTACACCACATATCACGGGATGCCCCTATGATATACAGGGTGCCAGATTAGGGTATTAATATACATCCCTCACAGTGGCTGGTAGGCTTATTCTAACCCGGGCTTACTCGGGGCCAAATGTGATACATACACCATAGTTCTAAATACAGAGCAATAAAATTTGGTATTGAAAGGTTATTCAATCACTATTGCCCTCCATCTAAAACATCGACACTGTATTGAATAATGTCTTTAAATTCTAAATAAGTTAAGAGGGCACATCATAGTCAGAGCGTGCTATTTCATACGCTACAACTCAAATAAAAAACAATATATATTGACCTGGAACCATGCATACATCTTTAATGGATAATCGTAATTTTACGACGTTCGTTCTTTGGTAATATTATATCTCAGGTGAAATTTTGGCTGAAAACTGCTATACTATTTTCCGATAGTATCCTAGTAGGATTCCCACTCATTTATACCCGAAAACACGCGCGGCCAATCTGAAACTAAACCGTGTACGTCACTTCCGTTATAACTTCCTTTCAGATTTGTAGAAATGAGATTTATACACAAATCACGAAGAGATGATGTTTGTTGTAACCATTAACAAAGTTGTACCTCCATTCGATCGCCAAAAGATTGCCGTAAATTATAATATATGAGCCCGATTTCCAAAATTCGCGGCAAATAAAAATGTGACCAAATCAAATTGAGGTTCGATATAAAATGATAAATAGTACATGTCTTGTCGTGGACTATGTCGAAATAGTTGTCCTGCGTCTTTTGGACTATTCCGCCCCTCGCACCACTATGTTTGGCATAGCCAACTCCAAGCCATCCATTATCTATACAATATATCCTAATGGATATTAATAAAAACTTGGGGGATATATCAGTCTGTCGTCAGAAATACCTCTACTATTATCCCATTTCCATGGATAGAACAGGAACTTTATTTTTTGTTGAAAGTGACATTGTTACAAGAATACGGAATTGGATAATATATCGAGTAATGTTTTATATGGGTAGGTACGGAGACCACAATCCCAGTTTGTATTTGTTAATCTAACACTACTGAAAGTAATTCTTATAGTAATGCATCACATTTGAAATTAATGGTGTAATGGATTATTTCTTAAATGTAAAGTAATGATATGGTAATTTTTATAATGCAAAAATATGGCAAGTAATGACAATACCTTACTTGGACCCATCCCTTTTGCGAACCATATCGAAGAGAGATTCGCGTGGACGAGTGCGTCCATACAAAAGATAGTTCGACCACGCGAGAAAGCAAGAATATAATGTTTTATGTGCGATGCCATCTGTCAATTTATACGCATAAATAATAATAACTTCAACATTCCGGATCAAAGGTAGTGAGCGATGAAACGAAAATCGTGTTCTATTCCTGACATCACATGCAAACCGCAATCACTCCATCAAGACGAGACAGCCAATCAAAATTAACATGTAATTGTCCACCATTAACGATGATTGATTTCAGTTAACAATAATTATTGGACAATCGTTATAGTTGTCCGATATAGCATCGCCTGCTAAGCAGCGATTGATGATTCAGAATCAGGTCAGAAACTGGTGTTTGTGTTGTGTGCTACATGAATGCCCAAAACACTATCCAGTATAGGTTTCTGTGTCTGTAACTAGTGTTTCTGTGCAGAAACCATTTCTGGCCTTGGTCGCACTGAGACGAGAATATATGTCATGTTAATCATGAAGGTTGCGACGAGTTCTCCGGGAACATCGATCTTGCGGAGTGCTCTTAAGAATTCCTCCAGATCACCGTCATACACCACACTCCTCAAATTGGTTCCAGTCGATTGCCGTTTTTTTTTTTTTTTTTTACGAAAAAGGAGTTTTAATATTAGTCGCAGCTAGTACGCCAGAGTTGAATCGATTATTTGTTATTACAAACCTTCTTTTCGATGATGTTATTGGAAATGTACTCTGGGGAAAGTTGTTGATCTTTCTGCTTTCCTTTTTACATCAGAAAGTCATACGGTACTTCGGGATGACCAATATATGGGAGTTATTTCCCCCAAAATTTCGTTAAAAAGCATGGCCGCCAGCAGCCATCTTGGATTTCACAATTCAATTCATCGGCACACCATGCAATGTACATGTTTACGCAGGATCTCTTCTATATAGGAGCTATACAATATAACAATTTTCTATCAAAATCATGACTGTTGAGATTTTACTCTTTTCACCACTTCGGCATTCCCTACAGCCAACATGTTTCAACCAATTGATGCCAAACCTCGCCTGGCTCATCGGGTTGACCACTGGTATACTTACACATTTAACTTTCGCCATTTCTTAACGCTCAATTGACTGTAATGCACGAACGTATCCGTTGAGCTACAGTGACAGTGTCAGTGGCTTTCAATTAGATTGAATTGTCTAGAATTAAATATTTACAATTGCACGTAGTTCAGACGATGTTTTCTATGGAGTGGTAAGGTCGATTTGTTTGACATTTTCGGCGATGTAAGTAGAATGCTATATTCCACCAGTTGGCATAGCGCCTGAATACTAACTTATTAGTTTCACGCACCCGAATAAGTACATAATATGTCTTTAAATTGAAATTTTGATTCTCTTTCTCACTACATGTATAATGTTATAGTGATGAGCGTGTAATATTCGTCAGGAACGACGCTGCTAGATAATTCGGCATAATATGTGTATATTTAGTGTATTCTAGATGCGGAGTTCATATTTATGCAACCTCGAATGACATGAGCTAGTATCTTTGACGACAGTGCCTTCTAATATACGCACGCTACGTACGAATTCATTCTATCTTTGCATATTAGATTCAACCTCATATGACATGAGCTGTCTTTGACAACCGCACCTTCTAGAGTACGCACGCTAAGTGCGAATCGAGATATGTTGAGTGGTACTTTGAAAGCACATGATGCCAGTTTCTCGCCAAACCATCGGTAGTATTCGGTACATATTGTGAAAATCATGTCGTGAGGCGTGTTCAGCAGCTTTGTGATAACCAGTCTGTAGACCGCATCAAATTAATAATTAATTGCAGTGGGCATGTCCTCTGATATAACTAATGCTGTTTTAATTACAAACATCTCCCAGTGGGAGACGTGGGAATAATTCAACTTATCGTGTCGCTCCTTTGTGGAGAGTATGGCGCCAATTTGGCGAAGTTTTAATGATGTACATTTTAAAGTTTATTTTGGTATTCGACCTCTTCGGATTCACGAAGATTTGTTTTTTATAGATGTTTAATACATTTATACCGTACATTGTATATCTATTGTATTTATTTAATATATGTGTGTTCCGCCATCAGCGGGTTAATTTGTTTTCTATATCTGACCTTTCATTAGTTCCTATGCATGATTAGACACATGCATATCACGTGTGCATGTCAATTCCTAGTCTTTTGGTTGTCATTAGGTTTGTTCATTCGGATATTTTATCTTAATCAGTTTATTTCTCATAAACCTATACATACATAGGTATGGAGATAATAACAATTTAAATATATACAATATGTACATAAACATGTGAGCTTCCGGGTGACAAATGTTGTATACATGGATTATATTACATAACCTTCATCGCTACATAGATGTATAATACTGTAACATGTATATGAATATTGTAAATATATATAAGCATATACTACTAAATAAATTTATTGTATATGCTTACACATACATATTTATAATTATATATTAATAACTATGTGTATGCGTATATCGGTACTGTTCTTGCATAAATTATGATAATGCTTGTTCGACTTATTGTCTAGCTGAGTTATTCGGTCATTTCTCGATTTACAAGCTTAATAAATTCGCACAACTTGCGGAGATGTGTTACATTGTCGTCGTTGAGTAAATCACTCATCAATATTGTATTAGGGCGTCGGCCAGTTAACATTGGTAACAATCTGCGCCGGGCGTTGGTCATTTTTGTACATACGAGAAGGTAGTGAAATTCGTCGCCAATTAACCCTGTATCGCATAACACGCAAGTGCGGTCATTACGTTCGGTATTGTTCCACCGTCCCGTTTCTATTGGTAACTTATGGTTACTAGTTCGGAATTTGCATAACAGTGATCAGTGAGCGAAATTACGACGTTACATGTATATTTTATAGCTCGATAGCAGATGTGTCACAAGTATGTGACACTTATAATCTAAGTGCTTGATTTTCTACATCACATGGACTGCATGGCATTTATAAGAAACTTTCCTTCATTCGTGACCATTATATGGTATTCATTATGTCATTCTTCGCAATTAGATATCGTCAATATTGGTTATTCACATGGTTTCGGGATACCTAAGGCCTATGTTACAAACTGATTATCATGATTTCTGGTAAAAAAAAAACATAGGCTATGGTTACGTTGTTAATTGTGTCAATCGATTAATATCGCGCATGTGGGCACTGTGGTTAACAAAATGTCACGTGTATATTATAAGCCAATTGAGCTTTCCACTCAGGACATGCTCAGAAAAAAGATTTTCCTGGATACATGACACGATACTCTGATTAATTGTGTACGTCCTCTCGGCACACTGCGTGCTGGCGGGGGGGGGGGGGGGTAGTTGACTTTGTGTTACGCTGGTACATTGTGTGTATGCTAATGTATTGTTGTTGTTGTTGTTGTTGTTGATATTGGTCTACATTAAGAGAGCTTAATAACTCGAATTTGATCGATCTTCCGGAAATTGACCACGTTGGGAAAACACAACATATATATCGCTCTATCGAACAGACATGAACATAAATCGTGACAAAATGCAAAGAAACACAAGAACACAGAGACATCCTATATGGATAAACAGAAAACAAAACTGCAAACATCAGAAAAACAGTACAACAAAAAACATGCATTTAATCTGAAACACGGTGGTAATGCGTGTCTAGCCAACATATCCTCATGCAAATAGGTTCATATTGGACCTAAATATTCATATAGGTTCATATTGCACTCCCATATTGGACCTATTTAATTCTGAAATAAGCCCATAGTGTGGACTTATACACTTTATTCCATTTTATGACGCGAGCCACAGTTAAAACACATTATAAAGAGCGTACATCTGGTAAGTCGATTTAGGTTCACGTAGAGCGTAATTCAGATTCAAATGATGCCGATATGGGCTTATTTGCGTTTTTGAAATAGGTTTAATATGAGCAATGCTCAAGAGAAAATGCTGGTCTAACATATTGAGCCGGATTAATTTAATCACCATTTTGAATCAATATAGGAAAATAGTGGACCATGAGCGCAGTCACACATGCAGGTTGAAGCCTCGCGTAATACGACCGCCTCAGTATATATCACCACGAATCCTACACCACCGTGCATGGGGTACCAACGACAAACAGGGTGTCACATTATGGACTTTTTCCCTCACAGTGGGACGGTAGGCCTATCCTACCCCTGGGCCATAGGGCGTCTTCATGTCCCGTCACTAACACTTGCTCTCATGCTCTATTAATTAAAGAGTTGGGGAAATATATGTTCATGTATTTAATTTTGTAGTAAATATACACATATCACTACCTAATATATTTGATTCTATAGTGTTACTATACTAACCGAGAAAAACGGTGAAATTGTTAAATATTATGGCATTGACTGCAGTAGTCTCAGTGAAGCCAGGCTATGATAGAGGGGGAGTAACTGTTTACGGCAAAGTCAAGTAATGCGTCACCAACGATCCGGCAATTAATTGAATTCTTCCCCTTATTCCAACAGCAAAACAATATATGCTAAAGGCAACTGCGGAGATCATGACATCGACTGATTTTGGTGTTTCTGTATGAAGATAATTTGTTTAAAGGTATCCCATCTTCTATGACTTCTAATGTCAGCAAATTATTAGATCAGGACCATGAACCTCATAATAAGATGTTATAATTATGTATCGACGAGTAATATAGACATTGGCAACATGAGCATCAGAAGGTTTAATAGTGCCTAATAAAACCTGGCATGTTTTACACTTAACACATAAACTACATTTTATATTCTATAATCATTCTCCAAGCCAATGTTTATCAGTGTTATGACATATTACGCAATACATTTTTCTCTTTATTATTACACTTCCAACGGCACCATCATGCATGTCCTGAATATTGCCAGACTGGCTGAAAACGTGAGGCACACTACGGGAATCTTTATTCCGCATCGGAGGGGCCCGTGGCCCAATTGTGCGTTAGGGGTCTGCGCTCATACATAGTTATTGACCTGTCATATATAGGTAATTAGCGAGCCCACCAGAAAATAATACAAACATCCGGAGTTTGGTTGATACACAAGGCTATTCATATGCCAGAAAAAAAAAACAATGTCATACTTACAAAATTAATCTATATATACTACAGCCAGGGACGTTAATAAGAGGTAGACTTTCAAACGAGGCAGTTTCAGCGCGTTTTGAATTTGCGTCAGGTAGGCCAGTCTGTTCTCGTAAAAGTAAGCTCATATTGGCATTATTTAAAGGTACTCAATCCGATCAGACGCTTCTAAATTACTATTTCTTTGGCTTCGGGGGTAAAAAATATTTGATTCGAGTCGATGAACCCACCCATCAAAGATCAGATTGATTAGATATCGATGTTTGAAATGTGCTGTTTCTATTGTTTGTGGCCCAATCTTTTCGACGACCACGTGCTAAAAACGGACAAATTGCAGTTGTAAGATGGATAACTCTAAAATCAAGTTGTAACTATCTTCTTCTTATATCTATATTTGCGACTGTCTGTCTGTCTGTCTGTGTGTGTTCTATAGAAATTCACAGGGGACCATCTAGATGATACCAAAGGGGTCTACCAGGGGTAAATTTTTACGAGAAAGATAATGGTCGGGGTTAGAATTTTCTAAAGTGACGCCGTTGTTGTCAGGGGCAGAAAAGGAGGAGGGACAGAATTTGTTTTTGTCGCCGATTGCCACGAAACTTACATATAATCATCCCCATGATATGAAGAATCTAACGGTGTGGTTTAAATATGTCAAAAGTTGCGTCGTTCGAGTCAGGGATGCACGGAAGGGGAGAGGGGCACCAAAATTTATAAAACTAATTTTAGTGCTGATTTCCACCAAATTGATATATATTCTTCTTCATGATACAATGAATCTAATTGTGCGATTTAACAACGCCAAATTGTTGTCGTTTGGATGAGAGATTGGGGGGGGGGTGCACTAAATTTGATAATAATTGGTTTAGTCGCCGATTGCCACCACACTTATACAACATCATCACCATGGTATGAGGAGTCTAATGGTGTGGCTTAAATCTGTCAAATATGGCCTCATTCGAGTCAGGGGTGCATTGAAAGGGAGAGGGGCACCAGAATTGATGCACATTTTTTTAGCGCCAATTTCCACCAAATTGATGCACGTTCTTATCCACGATACGAGGAATCTAATCGTGTGATTTAAAGACGCCATAGTGGTGCTGTTTGGTGAGAGATGGGGAGGGGAGGGGTGATCACCAAATTTGATAAAACAATTGTTTAGGCGCCGATTGTCACCAAACTTATAAATAATCATCTCCATGATATCAGGAGTGTAATTGTGTGGTTTAAGGATGTCACACGTGGGGTCCATTCGAGTTAGTGGTGTATAGAGGTGAGAGGGACACACAAAATTATATCACTAAGTTTAGCGCAGATTTTCACCAGATTGATACATATTCTTACGAGGAAACTTATCGTGTGGTTTAGATACACCAAATTGGTGCCCTATGGGTGAGAAATATGGGGACCTTAAATTTGATACGAATTTGTATACTCGCCAATTTTCACAAATTTCATATATATGCATCTCTAATCTCTAGACGCCCAGATTTCCACCAAATTGATATATTATTCTTCTCTATGCTACGAGGAATATCATCGTTTTATTTATAATTAAAGACGCCAAATTGCTGTCGTTTGGGTGAGAGATGTGGGGTCATAACTATTCTCAGAATTTGTTTAGTTGCTGATTACCACAAAACCTATATATAATCATCTCCAGTATATCATGCATCCATGAGTCTAATGGGCCTGATTTAAATATGTCAAAAGTGGCAAAAGCTGATACAAATATATTTGGCACTAATTTCCACCAAATGTATACACGTTTTTCTCTAATGATATACGATGAATTAAATCGCACTTGGTATCGTTTTGGGTCACGGATGGCGAGAGGATATGCACTATCATTGATAAGATTGCTATTCGCCTATATCCACCTATAAGTTATATATAGTCACCAGGCCATCTCCATATCATTTAAAGGAGTTTTGGGTGTTCACATTTCACAATCTCGACATATGGTGACCCACTTAAGTCACTTGAACAATTATATCTTCTCAACTGTCATATTTGTATGGGGATGGTTTTGAATTTTTGATTGTGAAATATACTCAACAATCACCAACAGACTAGTGGTCTGTGTCCCATGTTCCTACATTGCCCGGATGGTCATATTTTAAATTGAGCATATGTTTCGATTCACTTTTCACTATAGTATGCTAGCGATAACGCGGAATCTCGTCAGGAAACGCGTTTTAAATATATTGGCATAATATATGCCTATTTTAAATGTGATTGGCCTAATTTGTTGAGGCCGGTAGTGCCATTACTGTGGTAGTACCCAGTATGTGATAATTTTATATCGCAGCGTATTATATGCCACTTTAATTAGCATTTCTGAGCACGGAATTTTAGTGATTCCATTGTGCTGCTAATTTTACGAGAGCAGTTGATCGTATCACGTCCAAGTTTTGCACTTTGAGTCAGTGATGTACGTATTAATTATTTTATAATTTGCATATTATATGCAATCTAGATCAGCTTGACCTGCCTGTTAGGCAGCACTTTCTAGGGTCGACACAATGAGTGTGACATTCACACAATGAGCTAGCAAAAAGAGATACATAGAAGAAGCATTAAACGTATATTTATCTTTCTACTTAAGAGATACATATATTCGTGCAAACTGAGAGACATCGAACCGTCAGAGGATTGCATATATATTATAACACAATTGAGTCTGTTCCATTCAATACAGTTTCCACAAAAAAGTTACAATTTGTCAGGAGATATGGAAGGCCTGTTCAAAAATAGTGGTCACAGTGTGCAGCCAAATATAGTTTCTTCTGATATAAAAGAAAACGCAGTCAGTTGCACATGACTTTTCAGGATCCTCCAATACTGACATCTGACAAGGATTTTAGAACAGACTCATCGACTGACATAAACAACTCAAAATCTCGCTCTGTGCCTGGCATATGTAGCTGATATACATGCGCAGCAACATTTCTTTTAGACTGAGAAAATGTAGCCAATAATAGCACCATGAACAGATGCGCACCTGGAAATTTCTTTGAAACATCAGCATCTTCATGGAGATATGATAGCCAGATGTCCTCAAGATTTTAGTCCAACCCACTCGATTGATTGATACATCTCAATATGTAAAACCCAATTGTCGTCTTTTTTTTGCAAACTAATGTGTTTATGATATTCATGTATCATATTATAACGTCTGAAGTATACGCAGTTGTAAATAAATAAATAATTCGTTATTGGTGGAACGGATTAATTGCGATAAACAAAATGAGAATTGACAAGGTGAGCCACTACTTATATTCAATGACTGTAATAATCATGTTTTGTGATGCTATTTGAATATACAATTTATGAAAATACGTATAACACTTTGAGCAAGAGTATTCTCTATTCCCAACAAATATCCACAGCATGCAGAGGGTTTCACATCGCATTAACCTGTACAACGCCTGGCAACCCTGCTAGTTAACAATAATAACCACTTTTTGTGACTATTGGCGAAACAAATATGTTGCGAATAAAATCTATTGCAAGTATTTTTATTTGCGTTTGCTTATTGGAAATTTGCTAAGTAAATTCTGTCTCATTGTCAAATCGGTCCGGCAAGCTGTCTTCTGGATGTTCGTGTTCATGTTGTTATGTGCTAAATGGCATGACCATGGTTTCCCATGACAACAAATAGTGATAAAGCATGGTCATTATATTATGTGTGTCTCTATATTAGTCTGCATTACGTTATTTTATATATCGTTTACTCAGTCGGAATGCCACATCACGTAGTCGGCTTTTTATAATACATAATCCCTCCTGTTCGGGGGGGGGGGGGTCTGCAGAACAATTCCAAACATAGGGATGGGGTGTTGGGTGGTTCGAGTTCGGAAACAAGGTATGACGCCAATTTGTTCCTATCAACATATCTATAAAACAATTATTTGGAAACAATAAGATATTTGAATTTTATTATATGTTTGCCGATAAAATACGGCAAATACCGTAACGTAGATCTCCGTGTGTATCTCTTAGAAGCCACAATGAAATACGATTTTGTTATTTCACTTTCGTTATATTATAGAGCCTTGTAGGCTAGATAACCATGTACTATTAATCAATGTGCATGCCATCCATCAGCTGTACCAAATATGGTACAGATAGTGAACTCGGCAAGGGTTCAAACCAACTAAGTACACGGACAATAACACACAGCCATAATTTATCAGATGCTATATCCTAAATTGCCAGAAATGAATCAACTCTAATCTTGATATGCTTATATTTGGCTTTTCATTAAGTTCTGATTCTAAATATGAAAATTTATCGCACTAAAACTGTTTATTTATAGCGCAATATATGTTTTATGGCTGAGTGTATACAGTGTCCAGTAATATGTGCATAATATGGGAATCACGCCTCATGTGAATATGGACAACATCATGGTATTGTTTATATATGTAAACTAGAAAGTTTCATTTAGATCTGACAGTATCAGACCGAGCACAAAGTTATTTCTCAAACATTATCATATTAATATAAGAATTTTAAGTCGTATGCTCGAAGCTAATAAGCTGAAAATGGACATAAATAAAAGAAAACAATGATTTATAATAATAAATAATAATAAGGGATGGGGATCAATTGTATATGCATACATGTACTAGTAGAATTATAAAATAATAACTACTATAAAGGGTCTCACAGCCATGCACCCAGTCAAATTTACACCAGAATGAAATATATTTTGACATAGGAATAATAATGGTCCTTTAGTGTTATCGATAAGACATAAGGAGCATTCGGAGCCACAAATAAAATAATAAATAAATAAATTAATTGTAATTTATAATTAATAATAAATTCCATAATATTTATTAATTATAAATTCCATAATATTTATTTTTAAATTGAACGACTACATATGTTGAAATGTGAAATTAACCAGAAACTAAGATAATTATGTTCCCAACTTCCTATAGTATAAGTTATAACCTAAAACTTAATATACTGTGCTGGGCGGGTGACTGTGTGACCCAAATCTGAAACAGAATTATCAAAATAATTTTCTTTTTGTTTCTCCGGCTTTGAACCCAAATTAAAAATTAGTTTTCTTTGGCCTAAGCGATACATGGTTACAAGACAAGTGGGCATGGCATTGAGTCAACATGTTTAAAATCAGGTTACTATAATTTAAAACTTAATAAAAGGATATAATTTCCCCAAGATTCTAAGAAATGGAAAGGGCATTATAAATATTAAAATATTTAAAACACAACACATGTAGCAGTGTACGGTGCTTTAATGTCACTGTGCTACACTACAACTTATATTATAAGGCAAGGGGAACCAATCGTAACTCAGTGCCACCCCCCACCCATCTATGCAAATCAAATCGACATCCTGTTGCCGTGGGCCGTCTTTAGACCTGCACGCGTATACAAATACAGAAGATAACTTACCTAGATGCATTCTATAGTTGCTGCCCATGAGAGACTGGTGTTGACGAAAGAACTGTCTCGTATTGTCATATTTAGAACAAATCTTTAAATCAAAAACCTTGCGAAAAGAAACGGCCAAACATTTTCGAACAGATGTGACCTAGTGACGTCAAAACTCGAACAAACCACGATTCTCCTCTTTCAATTCAAGTCTCTAACTTAAAGTCTAAGCTGTCTCGGTAAATTAGACACCTCATGACAACTACACAGACACGAACAACAATATAATACCTACTCCGTGATTAGATCACTAATTCTCTTTTAATTTCTCTCTAATTCGAACAAACGGTGAATTAGAAGAGAGAACCAAACAGCGACATTGCATGATAATAAAATCACATCTGTGATATTAGGTCAGTAAGCGAGCAAGTGGACCGAATCATGTTGTTCACGTGCAGGTCAAAATGACGCGATGTTTTATTGCGACAGGTGTGCACTGAGGGGGCGATCGAAGAAGTATCTTTTTGATGTGATGTTATGCCAGTAACCGACGCGTATTTTCAGAAATGTAGAACAGTGTATGCATATGCGGTGGATCCATCCCACCCACAGCCAACTCATTCGGCAGTAAATGGTATTATATCTACCATAGAGCGTAGGCTTTGGGTCCGTATACAACATAATTATACTTGACATGGGCCCGAGTTGGTCATGCTCGCCCAGCGTCGATCTCTACTCTTGGCGAGCCGGACCAGCACGGCAAAGTGTTCTGTTATATAAATACGCACCTAATAATAACCACATATATGATATATATATAAATCAAGTTAATTAAATGACTATAGATTAATACATCTTAGAAAGATCTTAAATGAACAGGGAAATTAATTCAATGTATTATGATTATATTATGCGTGATGATGCACACGTGACTGTATATATTATTTGTATATATTTATTTGTAATTTGTCTTGAATGTCTTATATAGAAAAAAAATAGTAGCTTGTTGGCGGTTTACCCCAAGCGCGAATCAATACGCCCAGTACATGTTCATATCGGACCCCCTCCTGTTTGTCAACACTGACACTCACTCTTTAATTAAGTAGAGTTACCTTCCATTAATCGTTTGCTCATTATTTGCTCATTTGTATTGTTTTAAATTGTTTTGATATCCTAATTGTTATTTGTGACATTAACCCTTTTATGACGGGAGCTGCACTGGCGCAACATTAACGATCCTGCGCCAATACATTCTCTAATATAGGCGAGCCGACCATAGGTCGCCTCGCATATATAAGATAATGCATTGGCCTAAAAAAAAAATATGATTTTTTATGATTTCTTCTTACATTTTCTAACAATTTTTACCATTTTTTAATAATTTTTTCTTACATTCCATAACAATTTGTATAACTTTTTCTTTTATTCTTTAACAATTTCATCATTTTTTCTTATTTTTTCTTACATTCTTTAACAATTTTTACAAATTGTATCCTTTTTCTTACATTCTTTGTCAATTTTTATGATATTTTCTTACATTCTTTATAAATTTTTATCATTTTTGTCTTACATTCTTTAACAATGTTTATCATTATTGTTTACATTCATTAAAAATTTTGTTTTTTCTTTTTTCTTGCATTGTTTAACAATTATAAAAAAATATATATATAATTTCTTAGGCCAATGCATTTTCTTGTAGATATGTGAGGCGACCTATGGTCGATTCGCATTATAAGAGAACGCATTCGCACAGGGTTTTCGCTAAAAATCAGGAAGCTCCCATCATGAAAGGGTCAAATGAAATTACAATGTCTGTGTCAATTATAAAAATATAGTATAGAGTGGAACTATTTTGTTCTGCGGACATACAAGCGATTCGCTACCTATCAGCTGATCAGCTGAATTTTTTTGTCAACCAGTTGTTTCTTTCCGAGTATTGTTCAATGTGTTGTACTATCCAATGTTAAAATTCATAAAAGCATAATTTAGCAAATTTGAGCATTAATAAGGCGCCTATAATACAAAGAATACCTACAGTTTTTTGTTTAAATGCATGAAGCAACTCATATCTGAAAAGAAATTGCGAATTGTCGCAAGCCGCTCCTGAACATTTGATATTTCTTTCAAGACACTCGTGCAATATTTCGGTACTCAAACACTAACTCTATGTATCTAATTTACGAATGTCTGTCCGTCTGACTATATATCTGTCTGTGTTCTATATAAATTAACGGGGGACCATCTAGATGGTACCAAAGTGGTCTAACGGGGGTAACATTTTATGAGGAAGATAATTGTGCGGCTTAGAATTTTCTAAAGTGACGATGTTGTCAGGGGCAGAAAAGGGAAGGGCAGCAACAATTTTGTCGCCGATTTCCACCAAACTTATACACAATCATCTCCATGATATGAGAAATATAATGGTGTGGTTTAAAAATGTCAAAAGTGGCACCGATTGTGTCAGTGGTGCACGGAAGGGGAGAGGGACACCAACAATTATAAGTTATTTTTAGGGCCGATTTCCAACAAATTGATACAGTCTTCTCCATGATACATGGAATCTAATCGCGTGATTTAAAGACGCCAAATTGGTTACGTTTGGATAGAGATGTGGGGACTAAATCTGATAAGAATTTGTTTAGTCGCCGATTATCACCAAACTTATACATACGTATTTAAATTCGCGCAGTACTATATTTCTCTCAGTTTTGAATTCGCGCACTTTGAAGTCGGGCACCTAGCTGCGCGAATTCAAAACGGACAATAATATTTTCCTAAATATATAACGAAAATACATAACGACGGACTTACGTCGTGTATGTAAAACATGACTGCATCAATGAGTTGTGAGGATGTGTGTTTATATGCTCCATTATTTTTTGATACATAATGACGGATTTACACCGTGTATGTAAAACATGACTGCATCAATGAGTTGTGAGGATGTGTGTTTATATGCTCCATTATTTTTTGATACATAATGACGGATTTACACCGTGTATGTAAAACATGACTGCATCATCAGTGCGTTGTGAGGATGTCTGTTATATGCTCCATTACTCAAAAATAATTTTTTCTATGTGATATTCTATTTATATAGTTATAGACATCACTGGATTGAACTCGAAAGAAGTAAAATCACAAGCACACGCTATAGGCAGCAGACTTCAGGAAAAAATCAACACTTGGCTGTGGGTTGTGTTTGTATAAATAATTCAGTATGTTTTGGTCATGGTGTCACTCCATGCATTGTTGATAACAGGGGGCGTACTTTCGAGCACCTTCAGCCTGGCACATCATCATGTGCCGCACATGTATATTTCAACACCGACGATGTTACCATAAATTGTTTCTTTACATACTTATGAGTAATGTGTTTTATGTTGGTCGCCCGCATGTAATATATAACCATATAAACGTAGGTCTAGTGATCTATATTCAGTCCAGCCTACCATATTGTATGTAAAACCCCTGTCACACTCAGGCCGGCGCTCTCACTGCGCTGCAAAAGTACCAGCATATGAGTAACACGCAGGAGGAGCGCCGAAAACTGTCGAAAATTGTCAAACTTTTAAAACAAAGTATGCTCCTATTGCGTTCCTACTTTGTCAAGTCTCACGCTCTTAGTGCGTTCAAGACGCTGTCATTGTGATGCTAGTACGTTCACAATAAGTTCGCAAAACGTTCTCTGCGCGGGCGCGGAGAGTATAGATAGCGCCTCCTGCGTTCTCCAGTCATAGTCAGTTTTTATGTTGTGGGGAAAATACCCAACACTCCGCAATAGATTAGCTGTCCGATTAAACTACTGTCACACTCCGCTGCGATCAGGCCGGCGCTTGCATTGCGCTGAAAAATAATCAAAGCGCCAAGCAAAGCGCAGTAAGGTATCCAAGAACGTATTGGTGACGCAGTTGACACTGGCTAGGACGGGAGAGAGTCTCCGTGATCGCCCCAGAGCGCCAGAGCGCCGCGCTTGTTTTGTGCATGCACAAAACAAGCGCAGAGGTTCGGCGTTCTGACCAGGCGTAGTACCGTCGCCATGACAACGCAAAGCGTACTAACAACGCAATGACAACGACTTGAACGCATTAAGAGCGTTTACGGCGTGGAGGAAACGCAGTGAGAGCGCGCGAGAGCGTGAAAATTGACGTGACAAAGCAGGAACTCAATGGGTCGTATATACAAAGAGCGCGACGAAAACGTGATAAGCGGGATAGGAGCATAGCTTGTCACGCGCGCCGCATGTATAACTGGTGGGGGAGTTTCTCGTTTCGCGTGCGGGCTGACATTATCAATGGGTATTTTATTAGTTTTATTTATAGAATGGGAATTTTTGGGATGATTAAAAGTCAAACGGCAAGCTGGAGGCAGAGTCCCGTATAAGGTGCATGTAGTTGGGGAAATTCACTTTCGTTTATTGTGTTAATCAACGTTGATTAATGTTGATTTTTGGTTTGTGATAAACTATATGTCAATTACAAATAAAATAAATTTCTGCAGCCCACTGGGGGTTGTGGTCGAAATCGGTCGAGTCGGCACCGGTTCGTTAATTAGGTGCTGGTTGTTATTGTTATTTAACGGAATTCTGAGTTGGTCATTCGCAAAACCAATATATTTTATATTCTACAATTACATTCTTGGGTTTATAATATATGATCTTCAGCGCGTTACCATTTCTGACATTGGTTCTTGTTTTAACAGATTGAAAATTTCTGACAATTTTCCGCGCTTCCACTGTGCGTTACTCGTATTTTGATACTTTTTCAACTCCAACCAAACGCCAGCCTGATCGCAAAGACACACGCAATACAACTATATAATTCAGACATAACATATATCTACCAAAGACACACGCAATACAACTATATAATTCAGACATAAAAGATACCTACCAAAGACACACACAATACAAATATATAATTCAGACATAACAGATACCTACCAAAGACACACGCAATACAACTATATAATTCAGACATAACAGATACCTACCAAAGACACACGCAATACAACAGTTGGTGTGAGCAGACCGCATTTCGAAGTGGGATCGTACTGTAAACCTGCTGTAAACGCCGGAAGAACGCCATGTATAACGCTTGGGCGTAAAGCGAGCGCCAGAGTCGCAGTGGCAGCACAATGTGGACGTTCTATGAGCGGGAACCAGTCCACAACACCCCATGACAGCGCAGAAAGAGCGCAATAAGTTTTGGACAGAGCCTCATTGAGCGTATTAAGGACAGGAAAGGCACGTAGTGAGAATTTGATTAAGCTTACTGTAGTCGCAAAAGACAAGATTAATTCCTTGCTGCGACCACGAGAAGCTAATATGCGCTTTTGCTACGTCCACATAACGCTCACGTCGCTCGCTTGGCGCTTTGCTTTGCGCTGTCACGGCGACAGTACTACGTCCTGGTCAGAACGCCGAGCCTCTGCGCTTGTTTTGTGCATGCATAAAACAAGCGCGGCGCTCTGGCACCTATGGGCGACCATGGAGATCCTCGCCCGTTGTAGCCAGTGTCCACTGCGTCACCAATCGGTTCTTGGAGACCTTAGTGCGTTTAGGTGGGCGCTTTGATACTTTTGCAGCGCAATAAGAGCGCCGGCCTGAGTGTGACAGGGGCTTAACTCACCAACATCCATCTGCTTTTCCCTGTGGTTCGCTATAAACTCAGGATTTGTACTATTTTTCGCTCAGTTTTAAATTCGCACGGCAATGGGTGCGTGAAAAATAGCACGAATTTAAATACGGGTAAGGTAATCATCTTCATAATATCAGGAGTCTAATGGTGTTGCTTAAATCTGTCAAAAGTGGCGCCATTCGAGTTAGAGGTTCGCGCCGATTTCCACCAAATTGATACACATTCTTCTCCATGATACGAGGAATCTAAAATTTGTGCCGTCTAGGTGATAGATTGGGGGGGGGCACTAAATTTGATAAGAATTCGTTTAGTCACCGATTACTACCAAACGTATACATAAACATCTCCATGATATCAGTAGTCTAATTGAATGGCTTACATGTACATCTGACAAAAGTGAAGTCATTCCAGCCAGGGGTGCACTGAATGGGATATGGGCACCAAAATTCATATTCATAAACATATGTTTAACGCCGATTTCCATCAAATTTATACACATTCTTGTCCATGGTACGAGGAGTCTAATCGTGTGATTTAAAAACACACAATTGTGTAGTCGCCGATTTCCACCAATTTTGGATATAATCATCTTCATAATGGGTATAATTGTGTGGTTTAAAGATGGCAAAAGTGGCGCCGCTTGATTCAGGGATAGGGACAGTCACCAAAACTTATAAAATATGTTTAGCTCCAATTCCACCAAATTGATACACGTTCTTTTACAATGGTACGAGGAATCAAATTGTGTGGGTTAAAACGCCACATATGGTGCCATTATCAAAGACAGCCATTTCCGCACTGAGGAAATAACATCTTCCATAAATAGAAATATCTGACGGTATATATCAATCTCGTGATTTACCATGTGCATACCACTGGCAAATACGTCTGTTGACTGGGAGATTCCTGTGTTAAGTTTGAATTAATTAATGCTATGTATTGCTTTTTATCGCTATTTAATGCATGAGTCTGGTACTGGCATGCAGTGAATACATTCTGCTGAGATGGTTCCATTCAAATATATGCGTCAACGAGTCAAGGTCGTCGCCTTATTACTGGGGCCGTATATAAAAAACATCCATTACCCTGCAGGGAGCCCCACACATATATACAAGCATATAGAAGAGTGTCGTCTGCTCATGTTTGTCTGGGGCTCTGTATGGGTGCAATTATAAAATTGTTAAAGAATACAAGAAAACATTATTAAAATTGTAAAAAATTGTTAGGCCAATGCATTCTCTTATATATGCGAGGCGACCTATGGTCGACTCGCATATATAAGAGAATGCATTGGCACAGGGTAAAATAAAATCCCGACTTGCTGAGTCGTTGAGAATCCATTTGATGCCAACATTTGCGATGTATGTCTGTGTTCTGTATAACGTCACGGGGGACCACCTAGATGGCACCAAAGTGGCCTAACAGTGTAACTTTTTACGAGGAAGATAATTGTGCGGGTTAAAGTTTTCTAAAGTAACGATGTTGGTGTCATGGAAAGAAAAGTGGGAGGGGCGGAACAAATGATGAAATATTTTTGTCGCCGATTTACCCCAAACTTATACATAATCATCTCATGATATGCGGGCCGAGTCCGCAGGCCCCAAAACAAAAAATGACCCCACCCCATAATAATTAATCCTATAGAAAGGTATCCAATTTGGGCCTAATTGTTTATATTGTGTTCAAAGTCCAAAATCAGGTTCAAATACACAAACATAACATTTGTTACATAAATGCCTCATAAAGGTAGAAAGATATTTTATTTCAATTTGATGTATCCCGTTATAACTCCGGTTATGAGCACAGGTCTGACGCAAACAGGCTCTTAAAATCACTCGTTCGGGATGGTGTCTGCTAAACTGGGTCAAATAGTCGGATTTTTACAGCGAATTGCGCTTCAAAAACACACTCAACGGTAAGTTGAATATATAGAGGATATGAGCTTAGTGTTTCTCTCATATGATATTTATGAAATGAGTCTAAAAAAAATCAGTTTTCTCGAGCCTCCGGCGAGAGAAAACTGAAAATTCGTGACGAGTTTCATAAATATCATATGAGAGAAACACGAATTACATATTCTATTTATCATATGACACCTATAAATTGATTATGATGTCCAAAACGCACACAAATCACTAAATAGCTATATGACATCGGCAGCAAAAGGTTAATGTAACGTCACTTCATTGTACCGGAAGCCCAATTACACCTGGTGAACTAGCAGAAATAATATGCACGCGAAGATATAGTGCGCTATTCTGTTCTCAGTTTGTGACATTATATCGTATGTTTATTAGATAAATACGAATAACATATTTATATATCGTATAACAATGTCCAAAACTATATATTTCAAGATTATAATTGCGAGAATTTCGACATCGCGTTGATTCGTGTATTTGACGCGCACGAATTTGACCTGCATTTAGTCAGAGATGCGGCTCGGCCCCCGGCTGCCATTCAGCCAATCAGAACACACTTTTTGTCAACAAACCAATCAAATTATCGGAAGGTGATATGAATTAGTAATTGATATGAAATTGATTTATGACATAGTTTCCAACGTAAATAATGATTGAGTCATATATATATATATATATATATATATATATATATATTATGCATCATTAGAAGCGGAATTGTTTTTTGACCCACCCAAACCAATCACGTCATCATATATCTCGTATTTGTTGAAAAAATCAGTTTCATAACCCCGGAAGCAAATTAAAATTGTCCAAAACCAGCCATTTTCAAATTGTATATTTGTTTTACTTAAATTCAAGCAACAACTCATATCATTTCAGAGGCAGGTGTAATGAAATTATTAAACCTCTCATCCACTGTCAATACTATTACACGTATAGGCCCGGTCAAGTTGGATACCTTTCTATAGGATTAAATACAATTGGAGTGGTGTCAATTTTTATTCTGGGGACCTGTGACCGAGTCAGTGTTGCAGTGATGGGGAGAAAGGCACACATATTGATAAAACAAACTACTTTTAGCGCCGATTTCCACAAAATTGATACATAATTATTCTTCTCCATGATACGAGGAATATACCCCTTTACAGACGCCAGATCGGTGTCGTTCTCTTGAGAGTCTCTTGAGGGATGGGAGCAATAAATGCGATACGAATTTGTTTAGTTGCCGATTACAACCAAACTTATGCATAATAATCTCCATGATATCAGGAGTCTGATGGACGTGGTTTAAATATGCCAAAAGTGGCGACTTCGAGTCGAGAATGAGGAGGGGTACCAAAGCTGATGCAAATGTGTTTAGCACTATAATTTCACCAATTTCATACACGTTCTTCTTCACTGCTGCGATGAAATGTTAAAGACGCCACATTTGGTTTCGTTTGGAGTCAGAGATGTAGGGAGGATGGTCACGAACATCGATAAGAATGTTATAGTCATCAAATTAAATTAATTGAAAAGTATTATTTTCTCAACTGCCATATGTATATGGAGACGGGAATCAGGCCATTCATAGTCAGCTAGCAAAAATAGATACATAGAAGAACACATTAAAATTATATGTATCAATCTATTTAAGAGATACATATATTCGTGCAACATGAGCGACTTGAACCGTCAGATGATGGCATGTTAGAATGGTTCATATATTATAACACAATTATATTAAAAATATTTTAAAAAAGCAAATAAACAAACGTCAATTCCAACAATGTTGACTGTATACGATTTAACAAATGATAATGTCTGAAGCACGCGCAGCTGAAGAAACCTACTTCTTTATTGGTGGAACGAATTAATTAATATAACAATTGCTCCGACAAGCTAGGTGAGCAACTACTTATAAGAATAACGTTGTGTGATGACATTTTGGATAAACAATTTATGAGAATACGTGTAACACTTTAAGCAAGATTATTCACTATTCCCACAAAATGTCCACATCAGAGGGTTTCACATCACCTTAACCTGGGCAACGCCGGGTAACCATGCTAGTTATCTGTGTATTCACTAGTGCGTGAGTATATTAAACTTGTGCAAGTAATCGACCTATTGAGTTTGTGATTTGTTTTACTTAAATTCAAGCAACAACTCATATCATTTCAGAGGCAGGTGTAATGAAATTATTAAACCTCTCATCCACTGTCAATACTATTACACGTACTTCTGGCAGTGGCTACCAATGTCCTATTCTTTCTCAGTATATCTGGTAGTTGATATCCAAGTAAATAGGCGTGTACCTACATACTGACAACTAGTCTTACGTGGCTACGTGGATTGAATATAACCCTATTTTGAATGAATGACAAAATATGACATCTGCATATCAACAATATAAAACTATAACAATATATTTGCAAATATCACCTATTTGAAAATTTCAATTTGATCTATATGAGCCGTTTACGCCAGTCAGTGGTTGCAAATACCATGTTATTTTGTATAAGAAGGTAGCCTGAGATCACATGTAAGCAATCACACAATCACTGACATATTACCCAGACTATACGGTATGTGCACATGTACCATAATAATTAGTAGAGGCGAATAATATAGTCAATTTTCTTAAATGAAATCCCTATATACACATACATATATTCGCTCATGAAAAAGCTACGTGTTGCACAATCTGAACGATTTCACCACCATCATATTTCCGCCGCCATAAATACATGTAGCTTCTGAAAGCTATCCCCATAGTATGATGTCACAGCGCATATATCGCCTTAACAGTTTTATGATTTTCAGTTATATACTTTCGGTTTCGTTTTCGCGAATAATATATTCGGCGTTAACTTTTGATACTCTTGGCCACATTTAATTCTATTCTCCTTACTATGTATTATTTATCAGTTATGGACTCTTCATAGATGAATTTTAGCCTTTAATTAGCTGTCGCAGTCTCTACATTTGTAAACAATATGTGAAATTAGAATATGACATAAAATCTATAACGCTATTTTTGGCGCAATATTCGCACGTGTCTTCAACCAACTTATTAACGCCACTGGTGTGTACTGTTGGCCAAATATTAGAAAGACGTGGGCCGATGTAGGTTTTATAAATAGATTAGGTCGTTTTAAAAGCTGTAGTGCTACCCCGAATGCGGTTATTTTGGGACGCGTTAAAGTTGCACTGCGACCCCGAGTCCGATAAAAGCTGTAGTTGGAATGTCCAAGTTGGTGAAATTTTATTGACTTTGCCGATGATTTGAAAAGCTTGATTGTTTTAGGATATTGTAGAAAGGCTAATCTGGCCGTGTCAAATTGAGATATAGCGATGGGATATCTCGCAGGACAACACATTTCAGGTTTTCGTGGGGTGTGTATTCGCTGGATGTCTTATAGTTAACCATTATGACCGCGTTAATTGCTTTCGACGTTTAGGTATGAACAATGGGTGGGCCATGCACTCTTGGTGGGAACACAATACCTCCGATTTTTGATCGGCATTTAGAAGCTTTCTGGTGTGGTGAATGAGAAACCTGCAGTAATAAACCTTAGTTTTTTGTAATAATTTGAAGGATTAGTTGTTTTAACTGAATTCTGAGGCGGTGCATTCATGTAACCAACAATATATTTTATATTATAATTTATATTTATGGCTAATAATAGTATCTTGGTGGCGTTACCATTTCTGACTATGGTTTTCTTGTTGTAGCATGTTTTCGGATTTGGTGTATCGGTATGGTTTGTGCATCGAGAGAACAGTTGTACTCATTTCGTCAATCCTATGTGGCCCGATATATTTATACTCAAGAGTCGTCATCGAGACTTTATTGTGCGGATCAGGGTCAAGGATACTTTATGTTCTGTGGTCAGACTAATTACACACTAGGTCTCTGTTCCGCGGAACTCGCCTTTTCACACAAGTGTAAGTTATTAGTTATCGCCCACGCTTTGACGAGAATCAGAGGCGATTTTCCAATGCACTCGCCATAAAACCTATAGACATATAAATCTAGATCGAATTTACAACGAAACATCAATGGGTCATACCTAAAAAATAGTAATTATTTGCTATTGTCAGGTTCTGGGATTAAAATAGGTCGATTACAGAGCATGACAACAGTGGCGATTATGTGTGTCCACCCCCCTCCCTTGCCCGCCTCAACTTTGGTCAAAATTCTCAACCGTTAGAATTTCAAGCCTGTCACAACAGTTGTAAATGTTACACCACATGTATGTTGAAATTGTTCTCATTGTTTGATGTTCAAACCAGTAATTAAAGGTACGGGCGGCGTTCTTTGCAGAAATATTCATATTTGTTCAAATCGCCATCAACAGAAGGAATATTAAAAAATATATAGTTTGTTCATATGCCAAACATAATCAGCGCATAAATAATATATTGTCGTCAAGACGTACGATGGTGTACGCAAACATTAGCCTGCTCGTGTTACAGACGTTTTGCTTCTGTTTACATAACACAGCGCAATTATATTGGTTAATCACACACAAATGATATAAACGCTCTTTATTATTTCCATATCAGGAAAACAGTAACAAATAACACTCTTTATGCTTACCATATTCGGATCCAAACAAAAGCCAGGTTCTGTAACGCTTTTTGCTTTTGTTCACATAACAAAGGAAACACATTTGACAATAACATACTGTTTATGCCATATTTCTGATTGGTATAAGAACAAAGTCTGTCTATATGTTACTATTATTTCTGTTTATGGCGGTTTTGGCGGAGGTGAATATTTTAACAGCATACCCACCACCAACGCCGCCCGTATCGTTAATGCATTATTGACTTATGTAATTATTGTAAATATCTATTGGTGTTGATGGTTTACGCCTAGGGCTCTAGATATATTTGTTGATTTTATGACAATTTTACTTTAAAATTTCAATGTTCCATCATTTTAAACTTTATTCTGTTATATTAATTTAGTATATTTTTGTTGCATGAAGTCACAAATATATCTTTGAATTGTAATTCATCAATAGTACCTATTTTTTATGTTCTTCAAAGGCTGAGACCAAACTTGTATGCTGTTTTGTTTCCTCATTTCTGCTTTTGAGACCCATCAAACTTTTGTGGAAGTTAAAAAGCCCTGGAAAAATATTCAAGCATACCGGTAGTGCCCCCACTTCTGAACAAACTGCCATATTCGTGAAACTGTTCAGACAATACAATTGAAAAAAGTTTTGTTGGGATATCTACATGTAGATGACTAATGCAAACCGGACATGTATAATGTTCCCACATGTTTGGCTCTACATTGCTGTAACTGACAACCCTACCTATAACCATATTACTATTACTATAATCCCAGTAAACACCAAACTATATGTCCTGAACTATCATAGTCATACATCTGGGTCTGTAAATATTCTAGAACACTTAGGCATCAAATGAATATAGTTATCGAAGTTTCTATTGTCATTTAGGTTGTGCTATTTGGATGTTAACCCTTTACCCAACAAACCGGCCAAAACCGGCCAAATAAAGCTTCAACAGCCTAAAATATCTTCGGTCTGTCTCAATAAAACCATACAAATATGGATATCATTGGAACCGGCTCCTTGACCACATTGTGATAGTTACAGTTATACCCTGTGCCAATGCATTCTCTTATATATGCGAGTCGACCATAGGTCGCCTCGCATATATAAGAGAATGCATTGGCCTAAAAAAAAACTTTTTTTAACACTTTTTACCATTTATTCTTACATTCTTTAACAATTTTATAATTTTTAATGTGTTAAGCCAATGCATTCTCTTATATATGCGAGGCGACCTATGGTCGACTCGCATATATAAGAGAATGCATTGGCACAGGGCCCTTCTGTTGGGTAAAGGGTTAATTGAGTCCATTGCTTTTATATCGGCTTGTACTTTTCAAGAATGACGAAATGTTGCCGCATATTTACTACGTAGAACATAGCTTGCAATATTGTAAATCGCACGTAAATGTGTAAGTTGCGATCATACCGGCATGCAACAGTTTATGCTTTAAGATGTTTAAGTGTTGTCATATATAATATAACTAGCCGATAGTATGGACCATAGCAATTTCAGACCACAATTTTGACTAAATATAGAACAAACATACTACTGTTGGTCTAAAAAAAAGTCCCCACTAACTATTGGCTGAAAAATTGAATGTTGTGTGAGGTATAAAATTTCTAAATTTTGACCAAAGTTGCGGAGTTAGATATACACCACCCCCTGTCGCCACGTCCCTGTGTGTAATTACCTCGACAGTAGAACAATCTTACCTTGAAACATTGCACCTTGCAATGTAGCCTGGGTGATGGCTATTGAGTATACAGTAATGTCCTAATTAATCGACTCTTTAACCACAGCAGAATTATGGGTAACTTTTCAGGATTTAGTCGGAAATATGGCTTGTTGCCATTCATCGGAAAGCTCTCGGGAGTTACCCATAATTCTGCTGTGGTTAAAGAGTCGATTAATTAGGGCATTACTATACATGTATATGTATCCGATCCACATCACTCACCAGTTCCGATGATGTGCGCCAAGGAATTGTTGGCAAAACCTTCCATATAGCGCTGCAAAGCGACTCGATAATGATGTTTTGACGTCATGAAACACGTGTTCAAATTCGTGTGAAATTATTTAACCGATTGATCAACTTAGTGTTGTAGAGCTGGATCAGCACTATAATATACCCTGTGCCAATGCATTCTCTTATATATGCGATTCGACCATAGGTCGCCTCGCATATATAAGAGAATGCATTGGCCTAAAACAATTCTTTTTTTTAACACTTTTTACCATTTTTTCTTACATTCTTTAACAATTTTATAATTTTTTCTTACATTTTTTAACAATTTTTATAATATTTTTCTACATTCTTTGACAATTTTATCATTTTTAATATGTGTTAAGCCAATGCATTCTCTTAAATATGCGAGGCGACCTATGGTCGACTCGCATTTATAAGAGAATGTATTGGCACAGGGCCGTTCTGTTGGGTAAAGGGTTAACGGATTGATCAACACATTGTTGTAGAGCTGAATCAGCACTATAATAACGAACGATCGTGAGACTATGGGTGTGATCACAAGATGATTTGTTAGAAATGTTCACATAACTTTGAATGAATTGAATGAATTTATTGTCAAACTCGCTGCAAGTTAATGCAGAACATTAGAGCAAAGACATATATACATATTTACAGAAGGGTGAATTATAGGATCATCTCAACAAAAATAAACAAATACATACTTTCACGTGTATATTCCCACTAGCATGTTTACATAGGTTATACATTATATCAATCTAACGTCATATACAAAGACCATATATGTAACAGTTTTATCTAATCATAAAGCCAATACAAAGTCTTCTCAACACACTTTCATAGCATAGATGTACTAGAACTGAACTGACCAATCATAAGTCAAGGTTTCCGACCCACCTTTTCCAGTACAAGTTCCTCACGTCATGATAAATTTAACAGAAACCTGTCACGATGGCAAAACATCGTGTCAGGTAGGATGATTTAGGACTGGGTCGCAGTATGGGTTGACGTCAAGCCGCTGCTAACACCAAGATAACTTAATTTGCTGATGCTGTTCCAAGTTTCATCACGACCTATAAACGATAAACCAATATACTGGACACGATACCTCAACATCGGTGTAAATGGCGGTGCCACATGCAGTGCCAATCAGGGTTCGCGCTGCCACTTGCCAAATTTGTCAATGGCAAAAATAATTCACATTAATTTTGGCAAAAAATATTTTCATTTGGCAAAAGTTTTGGCGTCACTTTTTAATTCCTCAAGCAATTTCAAACATATTGGTCAATCATTACCATAAATTTCAGGAAACTCTTACAACATAATTAAATTAGTGGTGTTTTATAAGGTTTACGGAAAGTTAACACCTCTATTAAGATTCAGTTAATCTCATAGTATTAGTACTGATGGTTGGAGTGATTACTAATCCTCCTGTGGTGTGCCCCTCTGCTGAAGCAACCCTTCTACCATTATATTGTTCGGTGATTGGCTTTATTATTGTATGATAAACCACAATAGAGATGCGAGTATAATTAATTATCAACTAACTGCTTTTCTATCGATATCAAAATTCTGTTTAAACCGCGAGTGTCGAAACATAAGACTTAAGGTTTCAGAAAATGATACTATCAGCGATAGCATTTGGCAAATGCTAAAATAACTTGGCAAAAAATATTTTCATTTGGCAAATTATTTCGAATGCACTAAGTACCAGTGATGTCTCTCATCTCCTTACTGGCAATAAGCTTTCATATAAATGCACATGTTAACCTCTTCGCTGCTGAATGACGCCATGGCGTCGTGCGCTGGGCCGGCAATGTTCTGACCATTTTGCAGTGAAAACAAAATGCTTCGTACAAAAGCTATGATCATACGCAATTCTAGAGCATCATACACTGTCAGGAATACTCTTGTTCAGTTGCACTAATTTCTGAGTTCCATTTATGAATTATGGCTGTTTTCTAGTCCACTGAAATGGGTCCGTACTCAGTACGGACGTATATCACACATCGCGACATTTAAAGGTACGGTTGGCCTTGGCGGTGGGTATCCTGTGAACATATTTCCAACGGCCAAAAACCACCACAAACAGAAAGAATATCAAAATGTAGACAGACTTTGTCCATATACAAATAAGAAATATCGCATAAACAGTATGTTATTGCCATTTGTCTGACCATTGTTATGTAAACAAAAGCATAAAAAGTTACTTTCCTGGTGTTTGTTTATATTATGATGGTAAACATAAAGAGCGTTCTTTGTTTCTGAATTCCTGATGTGGAACTAATAAAGAGCGTTTATATCATTTGTGTGTAATTAGCCAGTAACACTGTGCTGTCTTCTGTAACACAATCAGGCTCTTGCTTAGATAAAATATAGTAGGTATTTATGATAGCATGCAGTTTACGCGATGGTCATGGTATATATGAACGAAACTGTATGCGTTTTTATATTTTTCTGTTTACGGTGATTGGAACAAATATGAATATTTTCGACAACTAAGGCCTCACGTGCCTTTAATGCCCGTACTCAGTACTGAATTATAGCAGCCAAGAGGTTTAACGCAATTTCCTTTCCATAGAACCAGCCATTGTCCCCAAGTTATAGCGTGGATTAGATTTGCAGACATTGTGTTAGAATATTTTGATCATCGGAACCGGACCTGGATTATTATTATTAGTATTATTAAAGGCACGTGAGGCCTTAATTGTCGAAAATATTCATATTTGTTCCAAACACCGTAAACAGAAAAAACAATAAAACGCATACAGTTTCGTTCATATATACCATGACCATCGCGTAAACAGCATGTTATCATAAATACCTACTATATTTTACCTAAGCAAGAGCCTGATTGGGTTACAGAGGACAGCACAATGCTACTGGCTAATCACACACAAATGGCATAAACGCTCTTTATTAGTTCCATATGAGGAATTCACCAACAAAGAACGCTCTTTATGTTTACCATCATAATATAAACAAACACCAGAAAAGTTACTTGTTATGCTTTTGTTTACATAACAATGGTTAAACATATGAGAATAACATACTGTTTATGCGATATTTCTTATTTATATACGGACAAAGTATTCTACATTTTGATGTTCTTTCTGTTTGTGGCGGTTTTTGACGGGTGGAAATATTTTCACAGGATACCCACCGCAAAGGCCAACCGTACCTTTAATATTATTGTAGAGAGATTTAAAATTCATTCTACATCAAGTTCCAATGAGATGCACATAAAACATAATATCTCAAATATGTCTACAATCAGTTGAAACACAAGAGCATGCACCAACATATAATAAGATCCAAAATTTACTGGGCTCGTATCAACCAGCTGCAAGAGTTTATTTTATAAACCGTTAGTTTATTTGGCAGCGTCTTAACGCTTAATGCGATCTTGGATATGATTGACCCAATCTATCAAAATTGCCATTTATTAATATACACTCGCCACTAAATCGCGAACACTCATCGGATAAAATCCGCAAATATAGAGGATGAGACTGAGACTTAACCCTTTACCCAACAGAAGGGCCCTGTGCCAATGCATTCTCTGATATATGCGAGTCGACCATAGGTCGCCTCGCATATATAAGAGAATGCATTGGCTTAACACACTAAAAATTATAAAATTGTTAAAGAATGTAAGAAAAAATGGTAAAAAGTGTTAAAAAAAGGATTTTTTTTAGGCCAATGCATTCTCTTATATATGCGAGGCGACCTATGGTCGACTCGCATATATAAGAGAATGCATTGGCACAGGGCATAACTGTAACTATCACAATGTGGTCAAGGAGCCGGTTCCAATGATATCCACATTTGTATGGTTCTATTGAGACAGACCGAAGATATTTTAGGCTGTTGAAGCTTTATTTGGCCGGTTTTGGCCGGTTTGTTGGGTAAAGGGTTAATCATTATGCGGAATGAGTGCTGAAGATATAGTTTGGCTAGTGGATACTTCCCGTCTCTTTGGTCGGATTCGTCATCTCCGGTTTAAACCGACATTGGCGGCCCAGCCAAACCGGGTTAAAGGGGGCGTTTTTGTCGTTCAGTTGCATGCTAATTGACAACCTCTTATCAATCGGTCCAAAAGACAGGCCGACATAATGGTTATTGGCACGTCATAAATTATTGCGAACGCGTGCACGCTCAATGGATTTATACATTGAGAACTAAGTATCGCTCGTGGACCATTAATCCGATCTCATTCTGGGTTTAAATCAATCTGACAAAGGGCGTGTCTCTCAGCACGAGTTTCACGCGCTGTTCATCAATTTGCTTGTGATAGATTTCCCGCAAGACGCTTTACCCGCAGACACAATGTCGTGTATTTACATGTATATATGTATATATTAAAGGGTATAGAAACTGTCTATCTGTGTGTCCGTTCGCAAATGTTCTCCGATACCCATGTACCGATTTCAACCAGATTAGGTGTGGTCACTCGGATGGTATAACGGCGTTAGGTTTTAAAACTTTTGATTTAAAAATAAGAAAAATTTAATTTAACAAAAAATGAAAAAAACTGTGTTGTTAAATTGAGTCGCCACTTAGACACGCCCTCACTCGAGAATATTTACAGCTCCACCATTTGATCGATTGTTCGACAATTCTAAACCCCGATGAAGCAAGACGGATTCGTCATCTCAAGTTTAGCCTCGGTAAAGCTGGTTTAGCTGGACCGCCGAATTAGATGGTTTAATCGAAGGTTTAAGCTTATAAAACTCAAACAAATTATCGAAATTGACAAACACTTATCCCCACACGCTTTGTGTGAGCGCTTCTCGCTTATAAATTTCCAATCAAAATATACTCTCTGTCGTAATTATTGATTTTCGCAATCAATAAAACGAGTCGGTCCGCATGAGGAAAGTGCGATTAATTATCTCAACGATACAGAGACACTACTGCTAAACCACGGGTCTGGCTGAACCAGGTTTAAAGGGACGGGCGACGTTCGTTGCAGAAATATTCAACAGAAGGAATATTAAAATATAGATAGTGTTGTTCATATATGCCAAACATAATCAGCGCGTAAATAGTATATTGTCGTCAAGACGTACGATGGTGTACGTAAACAAGAGCCTGCTCAGGTTACAGAAGTTTTGCTTCTGTTTACATAACACAGCGCAATTATATTGGTTAATCACACACAAATTATATAAACGCTCTTTATTATTTCCATATCAGGAAACAGTAACAGATAATGCTCATTATGTTTACCATATACGGATCTAAACAAAAGCCAGGTTCTGTTACATTTTTAGCTTTTGTTTACATAACAAAGGAAAAACATTTGACAATAACATACTGTTTATGCCATATTTCTGATTGGTATAAAGAACAAAGTATGTCTATATTTACTATTATTTCTGTTTATGGCGGTTTTTGACGTAGGTGAATATTTTAACAGCATACCCACCGCCAACGTCGCCCGTATATTTAAACCAAAGATGACGAATGCGTCACTTAGACCTGCGGTCTCGGGTTCAAACCATGGATTTAGCTGACTCACGGTGGTTTAAACCTAGATGTTTACGTAGACCAGGTTTAAACCTGAGATGATGAATCCGGCCTTTATGTTCAAGAATCTGTACCTTATTGCACAAAAACTCTGCTCATAATTGAAATGTGAACCAAACATGTATACTGCTACACGCGAAGGCGGTCAACAATTGTGGTCAGGATAGCCCAAAATCACTTTGATTGGATAATCCTACACGACCACATATACTTTTACATTGAGCCTCGCCCGGTATAAACTACTGTACCAGGACTATCAATAAACCCAGCGTAAATGCGAGCCCAGGATGCTAAAATATAGTGATTATGCACGACATAAGATATAAAGGTTTCATAAATAACAGAGAAAGTAGTAACAACTACTGCATGTATATGATTAACACAAACACAACACAACACAAAATAAACGCAGCTCGTTAAACTAGATGCTAAACCATTGTCGATATAGACATGTCTTTAGTTGGTTATTAACCCTTCCAGTGCCAAGTCCGATTTTTGTATCAACCCATATTTCCTTGATCATTTTTCAAATTTATTGATTATAATAATGTGATACATCGATGTAAAGAACTCTTAGAGCTCTTTCCATCAATGTATCACATTATTATAATCAATAAATTTGAAAAATGATCAAGGAAATATGGGTTGATACAAACATCGGACTTGGCACTGAAAGGGTTAATAAAAGACATGATGTTTTGAGTTCTCCGAATATCGAACGGTGTACTGTTCCACAAACGAATAGAAGTCTCATGGGATGACGTCACACCTTAACGATAGTCGGGTTTTCTGGTTAATGCCGGTGATATATTATGACTACGCACTTGAACTTTAACGATATCATAATGTCATGATATGGTGTTTGTATGTTTCCAATTACATTTTTGTAGACGAATACAGTTGTTGAGCAGCTTGTTAATTCGAGTGACACCCCATTGATTCGCATGTGTATAAGCTGTCTATTCTGGACACCACAAGAGATAGTACATGTAACGTACATACTGGTTTATGCATTGTTCACTCAGATGACATTTCAATTTCCCTAAACTTCTTAGGTGGGGAATAACACGTGGTATATAAATTGGTCATGATTTCATCTAAGAAAGTTCACAGATTATTGGAAGATTCTATATCCGACCACGCAAAGTTTATTTTGAATTTATTGGTATAATTGCCATTCACGCTGCTAACAACACTTTGAGTGAATGATTGGAGTAAGAATTAAGATTTGTCACCAAAGATTCACTTCCAGAAAACACGTTTCTAGTTGATGAAGTGCGGTTCTGCAAACTTTCTTCCTCGACACATCTAGGTATGTATGCATGTCGGCCGAATATAGATATGGTATTTTACGTTATGTATGTTTACCCAGGATCATGCCAATTGGAAGAGTATATACAAGAAAAAAGAAAGGTCCTAAAATGGTTTCATGAGGCACTCAAACCGTCTGAATGTGTGTTCACTACTAACACATTCTGCTTTCACTACATTACGCATAGAACCGCACACAACACTGATGTTGTTCCGCCAACAACAACCAAGTCAATGCGCCTATTCAACAAAACATCGTGATAGCATGTACCATGTAAGGTCGAGCATAAGCATCAGCACAAACATTCCGCGATCGTGTAAATAGTATTTTCTATACGCCGACTGGAATTTGTTGAAACGTTCACGTTTGTTAGTATGTTAGTATGTTACAATTTACTCTATGACCTTCGAAATAAATGAATAATTTGATACTGGCCTATAGTTTTTCAAAACATCTTAACCCTTTACCCAACAAAACGGCCAAAAATATCTTCGGTCTGTCTCAATAACACCATACAAATATGGATATCATTGGAACCGGTTCATTGACCACATTGTGATGGTTACAGTTATGCCCTGTGCCAATGCATTCTATTATATATGCGAGTCGACCATAGGTCGCCTCGCATATATAAGAGAATGCATTGGCCTAAAAAAATCATTTTTTTAACACTTTTTACCATTTTTTCTTACATTCTTTAACAATTTTATAATTTTTTCTTACATTTCTTATAATATTTTTCTACATTCTTTGACAATTTTATCATTTTTAAATATGTGTTAAGCCAATGCATTCTCTTATATATGCGAGACGACCTATGGTCGACTCGCATATATAAGAGAATACATTGGCACAGGGCCGTTCTGTTGGGTAAAGGGCTATTCCAAGTTCGATTGTTTCAGAATATGAATTACTATGGTCGTTCGTGCGATCTGGGACAGTTCTTGTAGTGGGAGAAATATTTACAATTCGTGGTATTTTGTCAAGATTGTCAAAAACTTGGTGGGCCTATACGTCGTTCTCTTTATACCACGGTCAACTGTAATGATATTTATTGTCCTCGGAAATGGCGTGAATTCACATGTAAATTGTTTGGTGGTGTCGGTGCATACTCCATCAGCCGGAAAACTCATCCGAATGTTTTCAGTTTTGTCATGAAAAAAGTAGCAAACTTAGTTGCCAGGATACTTTTGTCCATGCCTCGCGGGAGTCTGGTTTCAGGTTTTAGTAAACATATTGATATTGAAGCATTGGAAAATTTGCTTCACTGTGTGAGGAATTTACTGGAAAACCTTCATAGTAGTAATCACCGACCAGCCGCACCACATATTTTGAACACTTGATCAACTAAACTTTAGTTTCCATGGACGTATGTCTCGAGTATTTCCCTGTGGGCTTTCGCCTTTGCTTTTTTGCTTAAAAAATTGCGTCATTAAATTGAGGGTGTCTTTTCCTGTTGTTAGTAACGGACACGGTGGATACCACCATAGCCACACTCGAATTGTATACTTGAACATCAGCTATATCCTCTATCTCATGCTCCAAACAAAACATCAATAAATTGACCGAAGATTTTGACTTTCTAGGGAACATCAGCTAACACCTCACAGCATGAAGATCATGCCATGAATATCTACTCTGGTTGACGTCCGTAGAGGTCATATTCCACCAGTACAAACCTTGAAACGTTTTGAAGTTCTGACAGGGAAACTTATAAAGTCGAAAAAATAACGCGGGGAATATATGTCTTAATTATTATCTATTCCTTAATAGTGTTTTTCACTGTAGGTGAAGGTCCCAACTCGAAATTGCATGCTTTACTGTAATTTATGTGAGCCGATATCGCCATAAACATACAATTATTTACCCAGAAGAAACTCAACAATTGTAAGAAACGCAAAGCAAAATCGCTCACAAAGTCACTTAAATCGTAAATGTTCGAGTTGGGTCCTCCACCTACAGTGAAGTACACTATTGAGGAACAGATACTAATTAAGTATATATTCCCTGTTATTTTTTCGACTTTATATGTTTCCCTGTCAAAACTTCAAAAAGTTCCACGGTTGTGTACTGGTTGAATATTTCTACGGGCGTCAGCCAGAGTAGAGATTCATGGCATGATCTACACATCATGATGATCGGAACGAAAATGACTTGTGCGGTGTAAAACTGTCACATTTGTAACAATACTGCGCTGGCCTGTTGTAATGTGGTCGAGGTTTGATATGCATGTGGCACTGCCCTCGTACAGCTTGCCACATGCTGACCTACACAAAAGTACGTAGAGCGGGTTCGAATATGCATTAGCATAATAGTATAATCGTCAACCCTGATGTTATTATCACATACGCTAACAAATGGTGTATTATTGGTGTTGTAGTACTTAACTAATATTTCAAGTTAGTTGCCAGGACACTTTTGTCCATGACTCGCGGGAGTCTCATTTCAGGTTTTAGTAAACATATAGACGCATTGGGAAAAAAATTCTGTGTGTGAGGAATTTACTGGAAAACCTTCATAGTAGTAATCACTGACCCGCCGCACCACATATTTTGAACACTTGATCAACTCAAATTTAGTTTCCATGTACGTATGCCTCGAGTATTTCCCTGTGAGCTTTCGCCTTTGCTTTTTTTTTGCTTGAAAAATTGTGTTATTAAACTGAGGGTGGTGTTTCCTTTTGTTCTTAACAGACACAGTGGATAAAAACATAGCCACAGCACATTTGTGACACACTGGGATTGTATACTTGTACATCAGCTATGTCCTCTAATTCAGGATCCAAACAAAACATCAATAAATTGACCGAAGATTTTGACTTCCTATAGAACATCAGCTAACACCTCACATCATCATGATCGTAACGAAAATGACATGCGCGATGTAGAAGTGTCACATTTGTAACAATACTGCGCTGGCCTGTTGTAATGTGGTCAGGGTTTGACATGAACGTGGCACGGCCCTCGTACAGCTTATCACATGCTGACCTACAAAACAGTACGTCGAGCTGGTTTGAATATGCATTAGCATAATAGTATAATCGTCAACCCTGATGTTATTATCACATACGTTCACAAATGGTGTATTATTGGTGTTGTGGTACTTAACTAATATTTCAAATTCTTCCATGACAGCAGATTCAAATTTCTCAAGGTGGTCTATAAAGAACAATCACTCCCAAGCGTGGTTTCCTTGATTAGTCACATGCTTACACGGCAATAGTATGTGGTCGTATTGTTTTGTACATTGGCGCTGCACAATGTTTTTGGAATGGACGAGACCTACAGCCCACCTCTGGTATCACATCCATGCGAACAGAATATTGCATAATAGGACAAACCGACATATCAGTTGGGTTCTCTTCTCCGTCTAGACTTCAAGTCCCATACAGCGCTAACAGTTCAGACAACTGATTTCTTCTGCAGTCTTTGGCCCGACTGATTTGAGCATTAAATAAAAACACACTCATACAGAGGGGTTCAGAGTGTGGTGGGGTGCATTTCATTTTATTCAGATCCACCCTTGTTGTCCAAAGATTTTATACGGGAATTATACTGGTTTACCAGTTAATATAAGAATACTTGAAACGTTTTCCACATCAACAGATATGAATTTCGAGCAGAGTTCGGGCCAGTAAGCGATGTTTCATCAGTTGACCGATCAGTGTTTGGTCCGCCGGAGGAGGTAAGGTCATTTTCTAGAGCGGTGGAGAGTGGTGTATAGGTCGCCGCGTGTGTAGTATCGCTAAAAGCAAGCATAACTTCAAGCATAAAACTTCCACCGGGATGTAATGTCCTGCGCAGTAACCCGACCCAATTGGATGTATTGGATATGCTCTTGTTCGCTCAGTAGAGAGTATTATATGACGTGGGCGTGGCAAACCTGCACCCAGGAATAATCATAATGAACTAGTCAAACGAGAATTTGATTCCTCATTTAATGATTGCCGATCGTGGATTCTGAGTTAGATTTCTATCGTAGCGAAGTCGATTGATCACTGACCGTCACTCGTGTCAGGATAATTACAGATGCTACGGGAAATCATCGAGACTGCGGCGAAAATGATCGTTTAGATACCAAGACATTATCTCATTAAAGTGCCACTTCGAGCGGAGATGATGCAATGTATGTTTTGTTGTAATGTTGCGGCGTATACGATACATTTGCCTAATACGGAGATGTTATATACTCGGAATGACTTATCGTTGTCATAAACGTTATCAACCGTTTTCATCCTTCTGATCAAGTCCCCCATTTGGACGCGGGGTAGAATAGTCCTACCGCCCCAACGCGAGTGTTAAGAATCTCCTATTGTGGAATCCTGTTTGCCGTGGGGTGCATCCCGTGATGTTTGGTGTAAGAGTCCTGGGGGTACTAGGGCGGTGGTATCACGCGATACATCGACCTAGGATATGGCTTAGATCGTGGTCCTCGTTGGTCCCGCATCTCTTCAAGACGGCTATCTACGCCTCTCCACAATGTTTCAGATTACATTTCCGCCGGCTGTTTCTCGTATAAGTTGTTTCTTTCGTGTCACGTCTCTTTGCATTTCGTCTTCTCGAATGTTAACTGTTTCAATCTCTTGTAATGTTCACGCATGTCGCACTGTGGTGAGGTACCGGGCCGCTGCTATATGTAGTGGCTAAACGGGTCAGTGTTTGGCCCGATCATAATTCACCGGGTAGTCGAGGCGGCTGCTGGGATATGGCAACTCAAAACAATCAAAAACGTAAGAGTGATAATTCGCTACGTTCCACGGATGTCAAGAGACATTCTGTATTTGTGACTGATAAATAAAGCATTAAAATATATCAAAACGGTCAGGACTGGGCCAATAAGTGGTTCTCTGCTGATCGAATGTTCAAGAAAAATTCAAGCTGATGCCTCTTTGGAATTAACATCACAACAACTGCACAAAGACTAGTGTTAATTACTCATCACAAGACATTGAACAGTAGCAGAGCTGTATTTAGAACTCGCGATATAGCTGATTCTGAGTCAGAGATATTGGCTGAGTTGGCACCACAGGGAGACACAGCCGTCCATAGATTTCCAATGACAGTTGGTGGACGAAAAGTTCCTTTGAATAGTTATCTGCTGACCCTTCAATCGGTGCGAACATACATGTACACTGGCAGCGAAGTTTGGGACATGAATGTAGATGTAAGTACTTATGTTCCGAATCCATTAGTTCCGAATAGTTATGCCCTATGCCAATGCATTCTCTTATATATGCGAGTCGACCATAGGTCGCCTCGCAAATATAAGAGAATGCATTGGCCTAACAAAAAAATTAACACTTTTTACCATTTTTTCTTACATTCTTTAACAATTTTATAATTTTTTCTTACATTTTTTAACAATTTTTATAATATTTTTCTACATTCTTTGACAATTTTATCATTTTTAATATGTTAAGACAATGCATTCTCTTATATATATGCGAGGCGACTTATGGTCGACTCGCATATATAAGAGAATGCATTGGCACAGGGCCGTTCTGTTGGGTAAAGGGTTAACTTAGCATTTTATAAGGGAACTACTCGAGTATTTACTGGATAAATATTTAAAGCAGCCACAGGCACTGAACTGTCAGGGATATGGTCATGTTCAGGAACATTGTAAAAGCAAAGAACAAATATGGGCACGCTGTTCTGATTCTGGTCATGGACATAAGGATAGCATAAAACCCAACAAATCTTCTGTGTGTCGAGCTGAAGGTGCACATGATGCAATGGATCATTCATGTCCCATATGGAACTATGAATTCAAAACCCAAAGATGTAAGGCTGAGCAACATCTATCCTATTGCGATGCATAGTAAATAGTTGATGCTCGACCATCAATTCATTCAGACTATCACATACTATGCTGCCGTATCTACACAAAAATATGTGCTGATGCCAGCACTCAGACAACAGTCACACCAACATTCGTATATCGCAAGCAACCCAAATTGACCAGACTGATATCACTCCGGTTCCTGAAACGGTGTCATAGGTCATGGAGACATCTACCGATGTTAACATATACCGATGTCGAGACAGTTCCAAAAAATTCCTATCAAGTTGAGCCAAGTACCACAAAACATATACTCATGTTGATAATGTTGCTTCAAAACAAAGATCGGCGAAAGCACACCAACGTTTCGACCCTCAGAAATAGGTTCATATTTGAACTTTGACCAGATGTGGGATGAAAAACTATTAACTCTAAAAACATCGAACATAATTTGTGGATTGAAGCAGTCGGTTGGGTGAAAGATGACATTCTGTCCCACCCACATGACCGTCAGGTTGACGCATTGATACAGGTTCATGCGCGATTCATTATAAATACCTTGTCAAAGCAACATCTGGTGTTAGAAATTACTTGACATATTTCGATGTGCAGCCTTGGTAATTGTTATGTTATTTATTTGCTATTTGATATGAATTCTAGTACTACTTTTATACGATTTATAGTTTGCTTGCACACACGTCAGTTCTTGAAATTATATTCCTGACTCCAAGTGGAAACATTCCGCTTAGGTGCTATCAGTTGTACATAACGCCATTAGTCAAGTAGGGACATCGTTATGGTAACTCAGGATGAGAGACAGACTATTTAATGATCACTTAGGAACCAAAACACACGTGGATCAACACCAAACCGGAAGAGGCCAGTAATAATCTGGCCTCGCAGACTAGAGTCCTCGATAGAACGTGATAACGTAACATAACCCACTGGCGTAGCTCATTATTTTAATCAAATCCACTGTCCGATTTATATACACTGTTGTTTTTTCTTTTTCTGAGTTCTGATTGTTAGTGGTCGTGATATGGTCTACCGGCTAAAACTGCGTTAACCACTCAATCAGCCAATCCGCTCAAATGATACAACCGCTCCTTATTTTTACCATGTCAGGAAAAGACATGTTTTAAAGTTCCATGCAAACCGACCATGGATTGTCAGTTAGATTTCTACGATGGCGCAGGGTTCGCGCTGCCACTTGCCAAATTTTCCATTGGCAAAAATAATTCATATTTGGCAAAGAATATTTTCATTTGGCAAAAGTTTTGGCAAGTTACTTTTTAATTCCTCAAGAAATTTGAAGAATATGGGTCAATCAATACCATTCATTTCAGGAAACTATCACAATATAATTATATTAGTGGTGTTTTGTAAGGTCTAGGATAAGTTCACACCTTTTATAAGACCCAGTTAATCTGATAGCAATAGTATTCATAGGTGAGGGATTACCCGTATTAAGTGCGGTGGTGGTGTTTACATAGCTGGTACTCTTGTAATGAGCCCTTCTGATGAAACGACCCATCTACAATTATATTGTTCGGTGATTGGTTTATTGTTGTATGATAAACCACAAAATAAGACTCAATGTTGCAGAACAATATACTATCAGAGGATAGCATCTGGCAAATTCTAAAAGAATATGGCAACAAATATTTTCATTTGGCAAATGATTTGACAAAAGTTAATTTTGGTCCAGCGCGGACCCTACGATGGCGTCGTCAATTGATCTTCCGTCGGCAGTTGTGTCAGTTTAATTGCAAATGCTGGAATAACTCGTCGGGGCTTGGGCGAAAACGATAGATACCAACGTGGTGTTCGGTCCTAATATTCTAACAATAGCTTGAACGAATATTGTAGGACGTATTATAATATTGGGACCCTACTAATGGAGCGACATAACATGGCTGTCAGTAATGGAGCATATGCACTACGCTGGTGCGGATTTAGGACAAATTAATTGACCCTGCAAGAATGAGCTCTCGAAATATCTCGGTATTTTCTCATTAAGCTGACAATGTTCAGGCCATTTTTAATATACATGTACAGAGATGAAAAAATTAAAGATATTTCTTTGAATCAATATGTATTCTTTTCAATGAGATACTTCTCATTTCAAGTAAATGATTGCATGTACATGTACCAATATAATTGACCCTTTAGTTAGAACTGAACAGAAAAGTATTAGTGCAATCAATTATAGTGAATGATGTTGTTTCAAAGTTCGTTTCGTTTCTTCAGCCAAACTACAATTTTGTATTTTAATTAACTCGCGAATATCAAGGGCACAGAAAGTGGTAATACGATTCCCGAACTACGTGCTTATACTAAGTTTGGTGCGAAGTAACGCTAGTTGATAGCAGGAAATAATGGACTTGTGACAACACGAAGAAACTGTAGTTTCAAATACAAGATTCGGCGATTTTTTTCCGAACTAATGTTGTCAAAGATCGAACAATACTGGCTGAATTTCATGTGAAAAATACATTTCAATCTCATTTTCTGTAAAACCTACGAAACGAACCAACTACGGTACTGTATCTGAACATCGCTGACCATGAACACGACCGGGCATATTTCAAGGCCATGAACACCACTGATAGTGACTTTAGCGTATTGACTGATGAATTGGGAGTGAACAAAGTTGACCGTGAGAAGTCACTAAGGTACTGGTAGGTCAATATATTGGACAAGTTATTGTACAACAGTCGTCACAAAAAATCAAAATAATCAAAAATCACTGGCGATAAATGTTACTGTGCAGTTGGAATGGACCTCGATTGTAACGATTGTTATAAGGACATCATATTGGCGAGCAGATTCGGCCCTCAATTGTAACGATTGTTATATTATACGGATATCATATTGGCGACCAGATTCAGCCCTCAATTGTACCGATAGTTATATTATAAGGACATCATATTAACGAGTAGATTCAGCCCTCAATTGTCACGATTGTTATATTATAAGGACATCACATTGGCGAGTAGATTCAGCCCTCAATTTTAACGAGTGCTATATTATAAGGACATCATATTGGGGAATAGATTCAGCCCTTAATTGTAACGATTGTTATATTATAAGGACATCATATTGGAGAGTAGATTCAGCCCCCAATTGTAACGATTGTTATATTATAAGGACATCATATTGGTGAGTAGATTCAGCCCTCAATGTTTACGATTGTTATATTATAAGGACATCAAATTGGGGAGTAGATTCAGCCCCCAATTGTAACGATTGTTATATTATAAGGTCATCATATTGGCTAGTAGATTCAGCCCCCAATTGTAACGAATGTTATATTATAAGGACATCATATTGGCGAGTAGATTCAGCCCTCAATTGTAACGATTGTTATATTATAAGGACATCATATTGGCGACCAGATTCAGCCCTCAATTGTAACGATTGTTATATTATAAGGTCATCATATTGGCTAGTAGATTCAGCCCTCAATTGTAACGAATGTTATATTATAAGGACATCATATTGGCTAGTAGATTCAGCCCTCAGTTGTTACGATTGTTATATTATAAGGAAATATTGGCGAGTAGATTCAGCCCCCAATTGTAACGATTGTTATATATAAGGACATCGTGCTGTGGTGTAGATTCAGCCCTCAATTGTAACGATTGTTATTTATAAGGACATCGTGTTGTGGTGTAGATTCAGCCCACAATTGTAACGATTGTTATATTATAAGGACATCATATTTGGGAGTAGATTCAGCCCTCAATTGTAACGATTGTTATATTATAAGGTCATCATATTGGCGAGTAGATTCGTGACAGATAATAGATTTAGAGACTCCATAAATTACTGGCTTGTTAACTGTACACTATGGCATCACATTGGAACACCCCAATCTTCGATCGTCAATAGATAGTAACAATGATGAGAACGACGAACGTTAGACACAACATCAAGAATCCAAGACTGCATGTGCACGCATAAGGAACTATTCAATAAGTTTGACTCCATCAGAGAATGCGTGTTAATGTCACTTCCATTTGAACTTGAAGGTTGAGTGTGTGTATTTCCCTCTCATTTGTGCAGCCATCGAAATTAGTAACAATAAAAGGCAATGAACAAGTCGTCGAAGCAGATAGAACTACGTGGAATTCAATATAGAATTTCATGCTATAATAAAACAATGGCATATCAACAAATACCAATTTCACAGCTGGTTCTCCCGAAAATCCGTACATTATCTGCTTATATTAGAACTTGTTTTAGGTCGATATTCTGCTTAGAATCGCATCAATTTGAGTCTATTTAATTTGAGGTGAAATAAAACACAATTAAATAACATGCAAATGGGCGTAAAGTATCATTTATTAGGAAAACTTTTCATAAAAACAGCTATTATGCAATGAAAGCATACATTTGGCGTTTTTTATCTTAGTAGTTACGGTAGGTAAAAGTGCAGTCTGAGTAAAACCATACTCAGACTCTAACGATACTGAGTCTGAAGAATCTCGCTATTTGCCGCATTACTGTCGCTATAAATAACTTCCACAGTATATAGTATGCAATATGATATCACCGCCCACATTTGTTTTTAAAAATAAAAAAATTATTGACATAATGTAGTTTCGGTTTCGTTTCCGCGTAAGCTTTCCGGGAAAGTCTTTCGTTTCCTACACAAATTTATGCTACGAATTCTCTCAGAATATCTTCTGCGCCTTGTGACATAATTTCAACTGAGATTAATCAGGTTTAACAAACTTTAATTGCGTTTATGAATCAACACGAGATATATTTTCTTTGTTTAAATTCGAAGTTATAACGACGCGACAACAGCCGAGAGGCTCATGCGCCGGATAAATACAGATACAGATCATATGCTGGAAATAAAATAAATTTACGACATCGCGACTTCTAAATTATTCGGTACTAAATGTTGTTGTTCTTAAACAGATTCAATTATATTTGACATATTAAGTAGTATTAGTCAATTTTGCACTCTTTAAATACACTTTTCAGTGTTAAATTTGCTGTCGTAAAACTGAATTTGTAAACATTGCCAAGCGGCGGAAAAATAATTGTGCTATTTATAACTATTGGGCGGGGTTTACTGGAATCCGCGCCGGCTGACGGAATTCCCCTTGTCTTGGAATTCCATGCGACTGTCGCTTGGTTGGTCTTCGCGATCGTGAGGATACATGTAGTTTGTGATTGGCTGGCAAATACGTCATTCCTGCTGCGAGTAATGGAATCTCTACCCATTTTTACCAGACTCAATATCGTTAGATTTTGAGTATGGTTTTAATCAGACTGGTAAAAGTGATGATTTTGTTATATTATCCATTAGTCAGACAGCTAGAGTAATGCCCTGAATAGTCGACTCCTTAACAACAGCAGAATTATGGGATATTTTTCAGGATTTAGTCGGAAATATGGCTTGCTGTCATTCATCGGAAAGCTCTCACTGAGAGCTTTCGGATGAATGGCAACAAGCCATATTTCCGACTAAATCCTGAAAAATATCCCATAATTTTGCTGTGGTTAAGAAATCGACTATTTAGGGCATTACTGTATATTTCATTTTCAAAAGAAGACGCTGTTATCGAAACGTGCCAAATTGAAGTAAGCATTGTAAGTAACCACCGAGTCTTGTATCACGATATATATACGGCACACCTGGAGACAGTGTAACATCGACAATTCTAACTGATTGCAAATAATGCGAGTTTTCGTTCGACAATTATGCAACAAATACCTTTTAAACGAACTGTTTCGCGTTAAATCTGATAACATGTTCGGGTTGCCATGTCATTTTCTGTTAAAATGCGGATGACGACAAGAATGCATCTTTGAACTGCAGTTACAATTATATGGAAATGATGGACACTAACATCGGACAGTCGGTTGCAATAAGAACACTACATGCAGCCATGTAAACTAACATCGGGCAGTCGGTTGCAATAAGTACACTACATGTAGCCATGGAAACTAACATCGGACAGTTGGTTGCAATAAGGACACTACATGTAGCCATGGAAATGATGGACACTAATATCGGACAGTTGATTGCAATAAGAACAGTACATGTAACCATGGAAACTAACATCGGACAGTCGGTTGCAATAAGAACACTACATGTAGCCATGGAAACTAACATCGGACAGTTGGTTGCAATAAGAACACTACATATAACCATGGAAACTTTGCCAGTGACGTGTCTTTACAAAATGAAATCGCGGTTGATCCATCCTGGTATTTTCTACAGTAATAGATTCATGTATGTGTGTAATGACTTTAGTTCGGTATTGTACCATAATTATTTGTAAAATTACACATTTTTCAGCTCGAAGGAAACAAATACAGCGCCGCTTCAAAGATGGCGGTTACTAGCATGATATTGCTACATACTTCCGGTTTAGTGACCTGGTATAGCCTCCTACCAGGTCAGTAGTTTCAAACTGTAATTGGTCGATTTAAATTGGAGACATGTTTACGTTTTGTTTACCACCATACTAGATACCAATAGTTATGACGTTATACGGTACGATTGGCCGCGTTCTCCCACCATACCGTGATAAATAGTACCGGTATGCAGTAATGTCCTAAATAATCGACTCCTTAACCACAGCATAATTATGGGTAACTTTTCAGGATTTAGTCGGAAATATGGCTTGTTGCCATTCATCGGAAAGCTCTCAGTGAGAGCTTTCCGATGAATGGAAACAAGCAATATTTCCGACTAAATCCTGAAAAGTTACCCATAATTCTGCTGTGGTTAAGGAGTCGATTATTTAGGGCATTGCTGTACATGTAGTCTGATATTTCTTGACTGGCAGTGATACTTTTTCAAACAAAACCTCTCTAATATGGTACCGTACATGTACATATAACTTAATAAACATGGAACAGTGAGCACTACCGTAATAATCTTGAGTGCCAAAACTGGCACAAAATATTAGATATTACTTTATGGGTACAGTACAAGTATCTACCGGTATGTACATGCTTTGGACTTACATGGTGCTCATCTGTTCTGCATTAAAGATGGATTTTCTCTTTAAATAACAAATTTGAAATAGTTGCGTGGGTATTAAATAATAAATATGAACTGAAGACCCCTGTCCGGAAAGGCTTCTATCAATTAATATTGATTTTATTTCGAATATTTTATTATGAAATGAGACGATTAATTGGAACACTTTATTTGTCTATGTTTAGAACAGACTATTCGAGTGATACCATATAGCGATTGAGAGTATTAGGCTGTTCCTATGGCTACGTACCGAACGTCCAATGTCCCAGATTGATTGATTCTATTGTTTTATGCCATATATAAGCGATAATGAGTCTAATTTACTTTTATTTGTGACAAAATTACGCAATAAAATTTATGGTCTCTGTTAACAGTAACCACAATTTTTCATTCCTTTTTAGACCAGAACATATTCGAAATAAAATCAATATTAATAGATAGAAGCAATTCCGGACAGGAGTATTCGATTCATTTCTAATATGTTTTACCCCGGTAACTATATAATACATATTTACAAAGAAATAATCCACCTTTAATGAAATGTGATTTAATTGCCACATTGTTCCCTGTTGTATCTGGAGTTTCATATTTACTCTGATTTCCAACATATCTGACAGTACTAGTACAATAGTACCGTCAATTTCAAATAGAACCAGTGTTGAAGAAATTTGGCAGTCAAAACAATTGTACAGGGCAAAGTAAACAACCTGGTCATGTATTTCTTTCTGAAAACCATAAGCATACAGGCACGGTTATTAGGCAGTGAATAGTGTGTCGTTACTAGGCTGGAAAAACATTGTTTTTATCCAGTGGGTGCTCTCGATAACCCCGTATATGATATCGTGATTTAGACTTAAAGCTACATGGCGGTTTGAACTCTAAAATACGAATAATATTATTTGCATTTGAATTTTTCCCGGTATCCAAATAGGTCGATAAATATATTAACTACCTTTCTACGAGCATTCTGTAACACAAAAAGACGCATTGAATGAAATATGGCACTATGAGCAAGGTGTTTGGTTCTCAAACAAAAAAACAGCCATTTGCACGACATGGAACAGAAAAGAGCGTTCCGTGTTATTCTATTCCTGATATGGTAGCAATAAAGAGCGTTTGTCTGACTTCGGGCGAAAACATAAAAACAGTTGGAAATGGTTGTAACTTTTAGTCAAGTGTTTTTCAAAGCATATGAAGCCGGCATACCAAGAGTTCGTGTATTTACCGACCTATCGTATCCGTCCCTCCAAATTACGTAGACTAAAATGTGGAGGTTCGAATGAGCCATGTCAAAAGAAATTGAAAGGTGGCCTGTCGATTTAACGCCCCTATTAAATTACTATCTATTAGGTTTCGGTGGAGAACAATATTTCACTTGAGTAGAAAACCCCACTTTTCAACGACAGTCATGAGATTTAAATTTTTCTCTACCGCGATTAATTTTTCATATATGGTGATGACAGGTCGAACTGGAATTCCCAAGCACATGTCATGACAAATGTAAACAAACATCTTTCGTGTTCGATCAACATGGTAGTATAACTTATCTATAAATAAAACATGATTAATGATGGTCCGTGGATGTCTTGGTAGATAGATAGACACCCGGGTCCCGTTTTACTAGGGTGGATTTATCCCAAAATTAACCCTAGAACATTGAGATAACTAGTGAAACTCCTCCAACATGTTAGCATGACTACACTCTACAGTTCCGGTGAATTCCCAACACAAAATAAGTTATTCGGTTCATGGTGGTTAGTTGGAATTTCTTTGGAACCACCAACAGAGACCCACGTCTGACTAACATTCGGCCGACCGCCACCAATCGACAAGAACTACGGTATACATACCGGTGTGCCTGCACCAATGCAAGAGATTTCCGGCGATGTTCCGATATCGTTTTCAAGTTGTCAACCAACATCGCCTGTGACTTCTCAGTATAATTCGATAATCCTATTCCGGTGTGCGCGCGCATCTTTTTGCGGCAGTTTCGGATAGCGCAGGGTTACTGATGAATTCTCTGAATACTTCCGCCCCGACAGTAATAGAATCCAGACATCTGTGTCACGAAGTAACAATGAACTGTTCCTCGTGCATAGTGAATGTTAAGTCCACTTAGGTCGCCGCACAAACATTTGAACTATCCAGCACATCAGATGAAAGAACTATGAACATTAATGGCTTCCCAGCGACATTTCTGCTGGCAGATCACGAACAACCGGCCGCCGCCTGTTATGATCATTATTTGCAATATGGTCGGTTTCCTGCAACAGAGAAGTCACACGATGATCGGGGGTTGAGCAATAACTATTTTCATTACATGCGTGTATTGCAGAGTTTTACACAGTTGCACTAACATAAAGTACCTGTGGTTTGTACTGCAATGTGTTGATCAATTTAGATTAGGCTATACGTTATTGACATCATAATATAATCACACTTCAACTTGAAATGCTTATTGTAATATTGAATAAATGCATACAGGTTATCAAACATAAATATAGATTCAGGTGTGGAGGATTTTTTTTCTCTTGAGAATACGTCATGGGTGTAAACATGATACAGCATAATCAAACTATATAATGCTGTAATGTAGTGCAACATATCCTCGCACACATAATCGACCTATAATGTGCAAATAGGTTCATGTTGGTTTATTTGATTATGAAATAAGCAGATAATGGACTCATATCCGTTCTTCCGTTTTATGGCGCGGCCCACAGTGAACACATATTTTAAAGAGCGTACAGCTGATAAGTCGGTCGTGAGTTGGTTTAATTGTGTCATTGTCCGCACATACTGAACTGAACCTATAATGAAGTCATTATGCGTCGATAATGTGACTAAAATTCTCATTTTCAATTCATTATCGACTCGAAATGGAGCGATTCTAAGCATATTAACGACCTAAAACAAATTAAATTATAAGCAGATAATGTGCGGGTTTTCAGGCGAATACGCTGCGTCGTTAGATCGCCCGTAGTTTCGGAAAAACTTGGTAAATAGGTAAGCGGCCAATATTGGAAAAGGTACATATTTAAGGACTTTGTTATGCACATTCATACATAATGAATTGGCATGTACCATTGGGAAGCTTATGGACTCACCGCTATTATTAACCATGATCTAGTGAGTAAAAGTGGTAAGAAAATGTAGAAATTAATGTCGCCGTGGCAACGAAGTAATATTATTATGGGAAAAAATAATGCAAAAGAAGATATTTGATGTATATATGTTTGTCAAGTCAAGATCATTCTGTAAAGTTTTCTAAAATCTGCATTTTATCACTCCAAATTACATAACAATCACATTAATACGCAGTCCGTTCGTGTCATATTGCAAGAACCAAGAACAGTAAATAATCACATATAAATTCTGAACCAAATAGTACTGTATTATAAAAACCGAATCGGAGAGTCGCGGCCTGATTACACCAGGCTCCCATCGCGTTTTCACCAATGTGGTTGCCATGGCAACGATGGGTATTTTCCAGATTGGCATGGTATTCATAGTGAATTAGAGTCATATAGCTGTTATACATGTGGGTCAAAGTCAATGTATTACCACATTATGTCCCCTATATTCCTAGTATATAACAAAATCAGCTGTTGTCAAAGTCCACTTCACTTCCCTATACCGGGATGACATGCTTGAAACTATACAAAAGGCAAGGCATGTATATGTCGTCGATTGCTCAACAGAACACCTTCACATTTACTGTACATAATTTCAAGAATTGCACACTCGTGCATTTGCGAAATGAAAAAGTATGTCATGCATAATATCGTACATGTATACTTTACCGGTAACGTGAACGAATACTAAGCTACGTACATGTACATTATGGTGTATCATTAACCTTCATGTGGCGGCTAAATTAAGAAACCTTAACTGCTACAAAATTATTATATATACTGCTAGTTCTTATCTCAATAAATAAAAGTATCCAAATTTACGGGAAGACATCTGTAGAAGACAAAGACATTGGCCGGATTCGTCATCTCCAGTTTACAACTTGAAACCTGGTTTAAGCCTACATTGATGGTCCAGCCATACCGGGTATAAGTGGGCGTTTGTGGTCGTTCAGTGGCTAGCAGAGTCTACGAGATGAGCATCAGGCTTCTCGGTGGTACTAGCACCGGTACTCGGGCAGTTTTCACGGTACGGGTTCTAGCTACCACGTACCGCAGGTACGCGTACCAGGCGGTACTGGTATTAGTACAATATATACGTGTGTGTTAGCGCGACTTAGCGGTGATCATCTTAATTTATCGTTCAGAAAACTTCATTCATAATGTTAAATAAGCGGTTGCTATGGTTCTTATATAGTCCCAGACCCCAGTGGGCCAATGCCCAGTTCCCAGAGTAGCAAGTTATCAACATGCACCTGGATTGCGAAATTGCAGTTATTTGCATCACTGATTCACTGCCACCCCCCCCCCCCCCCCCCGTGGGCCTCGACCAAAATGGCTAGTCTCAATTAACTCACAAATCTCAATTCCACGAGAGTAATTATTTTTTGTCAGAAAGTTGGTTAATTTAAATCACGCACATTGTCTGTGTATCTGACTGTGTCACCAGGTGTCATACTAGGTTTCATCACAGAGTGAGTTGTTAGCGACATTTCTTTCAAGAAACGAAACATACAGAGTATACACAAATACAAAGACAAGATAAAAGGAGCAATCGCCGACTGAGTGACACGTGACGTCACACTAAAACACGTGTGCCGGGGTATTGACTGACATCACGTGCAGTTGAACTTGAAGCAATGTTTTTGAAGAATGGTAATGTACAATGTATATTTCCTTTTTTCAAAGACATCAAACGATTAGTCGCCGACAGACATGCTCGGAGTTTGTGATGTACAATTGCATCATTGCACGTACAATAATTTGGTTTGCGTTTTTTTATTCTATGTTGATTGGACAATGGCACAACACAAACAGCTTCGGTTGTGTTTTTTTCATGCAGTTATACCACATTCGAAGTTTCTCAATAACAATAGTATCTGTTTATTCAACTTATGGTCAAGTATGTGGCACAAATACACAAGCTACCAAAGATAAAAAGTCGGGTCTGGGACAATTTCGTGACAGACCCGTCACATAAAACAAAAGTGAAATGTGTGCAATGTAATCCACCATCACACGGGCTGTCGGTAGTGGCATGAAGAAAAAAACATTTGTCAAGGATCCATAAGATATCTCTTGAAGTTGAAGTGGATGAGATGGGATTGCAGAATACCGAACCCAATGCAGCCAGTAAGTCAGCCTCTGATCAGCAAAGTCAAACGGGTAATGATGACAAGAAACGAGAGACTGTTAGAAAGTTACTTGTATGTAATAATGTATAGCATTTGTAAAGCGCCTTTCCCATGAGGCCCAAAGCGCTCAAAGTTTTACAATTATTACCCTGATGAGCCTGAACATTAAGTAACCATCTACTGCTCCCCGGGGACAGCGGGAGGTACAGCCGGGAGTATGCGAGGATACCATATGGCTAGCATACTGACAAGATCTTTCACTGCTCATTATCAGGTACCCTTGTAATGCATGGGTGGTGCAAAGCAGACATAGTGCGAGCGACCTTGCTCAAGGGTCACAACTTGGCGCGAGATTCAAACAGTGTACAATCCAACAATTGCACATCGCTCAAGTCGGCCAAGCCACGGCTGTGTGGAAACTCATAACAGACCACCAGCCAGCCGCGAACTCGCCTCGCTGTGTTGACAGCGAAGACAAGTCCAACGCGCTAACCACTGGACCACGGAGCTCCACAGTAGCAGTATGTCATAGCAGTAGCCGTAATGGTAAAATAAGACGAGGTTGGAGACAATTCGCCAGAATGGAGTTCGTTTCTCTATCACTCTCGATGAATGGACCAGTAGTCGGAATAGACGTCACTTTAATGTAAACCGCGAGCCACCGGCAGCATTACGGCAGATCTGTTGACTGTTGAGATAGTCATATAAGCTGGAACAGTTTGGAGTCAATTCAGTACTGACCATGGTTCGGATATCGTATGTGCAACAACTCACCACGCGTCCGTAATGATGGGTTTTTGACGTAAGTTACCAGAGCAACTCATGGCGTGTTACGCGCATTGTTTTCATCTTGCTGTGCAGGATGTTTAAAAAGGGCAGATATCATGTGACGAACACCCCGATCCTGAATCTGATGAGGATATCCCACAAGATGACGATGAATTTTGTGATGATGATATGACGATGATGCAGAAAATGTTCCTGGAATGGAAGTAAATGTGGTTAACGCTATTACAAAAGTGCGCAAACTTGTGAATATCCACCGCAACCCGTTGGTGAACGACAAACTTGATTGTTTATTTTTTTGCAAAGCCAACATTTAAGTTGGAACATAGCCAAACATATATACATATATACAAACAAACAATTTATACAAACAATTTATACGTTAACAATTATCATATCATACTTCCGTAACAAATTCACCATAATATAATGACTATACACAGCACGTATACATACGATTCATAATTATGCAATTTCCAATTTATGGATGTGTCTCATATTATATATATATATATATATATATATACATACATACATATACATACATATATATATATATATACAGATTGTATACAAACATGCATACACATACATATACACATACACACATACATATATATATATATAATTCATCTGTATATCTAATAGTATATTAAGAAATCTTTTTCAATGCCAATTTAATAAATATGCTCAGTCTTTTCAGAACGCTCATGTTTTCAAGAGAAAGTAGTCCATGGAATTTATTGCGGTTCGGATTATCCCAGTAATATTTTGGAATATATAATTCGCGTAAGTTTTTCAGCTCTTGGCATATGATCATAAAATGGTACTCATCACATGGGCTATTGCTGCACAAAACACAGTTTAAATCATTATTATCTTTTCCTTTCGTCCATCTATTTTTTTCAACTGGCAATTTATGGTTTGATGTTCGTATTTTCAGTAAGAAGTTAGATAAATGGGCTGGCAAATATACTAGATATCGATTCATTTTAATCGAGTTCTTTATGTTGCTGTAGAATATAGCTCTGGTAGATGAGGACGACTTCAGACTGTCGAAAAGATTACGTTCATAATTTTCAATCAGTTTACTTTTTATGTATCTTAACGCTGTTTTGCTTAGCGATGACTGACTTGACCAAATGTGGTCCATGTTTACTTCGTGAAGGATCCCTTCCACAAATCTAATCCATTTGATCTTGTCTTGCAATAAGATATCGTCTTCATGTACATACCTCAATAAAAGAAATATGTTCTTTGCTAGTTCTGACCCATCATGACTCACTAGCTTTGACCAATACGATAGCGCTCTATATTTTATTTCTATTAATATCGGATGCCTTCCAAGTTCTGCATATACCATATAATTAGGTGTACTCGATTTCATTGAAGTTATTATTTTACAAAACTTAAGGTGGAGCGTCTCTAGGGCCTGTATTCTTTCGAAACACCAGACCTCACTTCCGTATAGCATAATTGGCAGAATCATACAATCAAATAGTTTCAGCGAAATATCGATAGGTAACTTGAGTTTGCGAATTTTGTTCAATAAACCATACATTGCCTTTGTCGCAGTATTTGTGGTACTCTTTATAGACTGACAAAATCTCCCATTGTAAAAAAATTGAATCCCAAGGTATTTTAATTCTTTTACAATTTGTATTTCCTGCCCTCTGTATGTGAACATAGGACAATTTCTTGGTAACTTTTTCGCGAAGATGATTGTTTTGGTCTTATTAATGTTCACTTCAAGTTTCCAAGCTTCAGCGTAATCTGCGAAGGCTAAAAGTGCGCGATTCATATTATCCTCTGAATCTGATAAAATGACAGTGTCATCCGCATATAATAGGCACAGTATATCGATGTAACATCCTAAATGCTCAAAATATTTTTCGTTTATAAAATTCAGATTTTCTATAACACAATCATTCAAAAAGCACTGTAAATCGTTCACGAATAGTGAAAATAAGAAAGGTGACATTGTTTCACCTTGAAATAAACCTACCTTGCTCACGAAAAAGTCTGACTGTGAGTTACAATTTTTCACGCATAATTTAATATTCGTATACATGCTTCTTATTACCCGCAAAATCTTACCGTTTATATCTGATCTCAGCAATTTGAGCCATAGCGCATCTCTCCAAACAGTATCAAAAGCTTTGCGGAAATCAATAAACGTACAGTATAGTTTCCGTCCGCTCTGAAGATATATATTTATCAATGCATGTAGTATAAATATATTATCAACAGTGGAGTGGCTTTTGCGAAATCCGGTTTGTGACTTACTAATTAAATCAATATCCTCTGCAAATGAGGTCAATCGGTTATTTAAAACGGAGGTAAACAGTTTTGCCAAACAGCTCAAAAGTGTGATACCTCGGTAAGAGTCTGGCATATTTGGATCACCCGACCCCTTATAAATGGGCTGTATTAGACCAACTGCCCAATCTTGGGGAAATAATCCACTATTTAGGATCAGGTTGAAAAGACGAACGTATATGGGCATCATCTCATTTACTGAAGCCTTAATATATTCGTTAATTATTTGATCAGTACCTCCGGCCTTGCAATTTTTCAGCTTCCCTATGGCACTATAAATTTCTTCCTCGGATATGGGGTTATTTAGATATGACTCGTCGTTCTCGTCGAACTCCATATCTATAATGTCACACATATCAGAGTCGTCTATTTTATTATTTAGCGTCTTAAAATATTCTCCAAAGGTTTCAATATTTATTTTTGTTTTCCTCTTTTTGGGCTGCTTATCAGCGCACATTGAGTCGAGTTTGTCCCAGAAAGACTTCCCCGAATTCTTACATAGTTTCCTGAGCTCGGCTATTTCATACTCACGTGATTGTTTGATTTTTTTATCCATCACTTGTCTGTATTTTACACTGGCGTCTTTCAAAATTGCCTTGTTATAATCAGATTTGTTCAAATCGTATTGATGCTTGATACCATTGAAGTAATTTCTTGCTTCTCGACATTCATTATCGAACCAAGATTTGTTCTGGTGCACCCGCTTATTAAATTTCGGCCGATAGGTTCCCAGTGTGCGATTGGCCGCTGACTTCAATGAACGTACTACATGTCCACAAAGTTCGTCGACATCTGACTGGGTGACATTGGCGTCACTCTCTAAAGTGTCGAACACACACAAAATATCATTAATCATATTGCGGTCAATATTGCTAGAGAAATATGTCCCCTTCTGTGGGTCCCACCGTTTTATTCTGGCATCAATGTGTGCCGATATGGGTATGTCATCAGCATCGCTTTCTCGAGACACTATTGGTGTCTTTAAATTCAAAACCAGATGTAACGCACCATGTATATCGGAGAATAGGGGACAGTGGTCATCGACTCGAAAGTTTTCTACCATACTGAAGAGACGCTTAGTTCCCAACGCGTAGTCTATCACTGTACGGTCTGAGGAAGTAAACTTCCCCACATTTCTGTCTTCACCACATCTTCCGTTCATAGTAATTAAGTTCATGGATTTACACATTGCTATTAGTTTATATCCATAGGCACTCACCTTACCTTTGTCCTGCGATACTCTATTGGGAACATGCAACGTCTTACTAATATAAGAATTAGCACCCATAACATAATTTTCATTCATACATGTTATAACAGAATTCATATTATCACATATGTTATTATTTTCAAATATATGACGTAAATCACCCGGGTCATGGTCGGGGCTGAGATCATTCACATTGTTGATTCTGGCGTTAAAATCCCCAGTCAAAAGTAACAGTTCGCTTTCCCTCCTCAATTTACGTACATCGCGTTCGATATCCAAAACCCAGTCGTCGTTGCAATAACGTGTTCCGGTAGGGGGTATATATACGGCGCCTATTAGGAGTCCTTCCTGATTTTTACATTTCGTGTCTACCCGGATCCAGGCCACGTTATTACTCTCAGTTTCGTGGGGCACAATGTATTTATGTATTCCAACTTTGGCCGCTATCAAAATCCCACCCGATCGGGTTCCGCTTCCAATTTGTTTCCCTTTTTTAATACAGATCTCAAACCCTGGAATGGATATGCTATCTTCAAAGAACGCCTTTGTTTCAGAGAAACACAGAATGTCATAATTGGATATCAAATCGACAAATTCTTTATATTGAAGTCTCTTTTCTAATCCGCACACGTTTAATGTTAAAACACTCAACAGAGGATTTCCGTTTAATATACTAGTGGAGGTAACTCCATTTTCACTGACAAGATTATGACATGCGATTAACTGACAATCGGTTGCGCATCTATCATCCACTTTGCCATGATTGTATGTGTCACTCGCGTTAAAAATGGGACATGTCGTGCTATGCATGTCATGCATGACGAGGCTTTTATCTAAAACAAAACAGTCTGAACTACAGCCCATTGAGGACTGATTACCCTTCATAAAATGTTTCGACCTGGTATCATAAATAGGCATAGTATAGTCATTGCTGTGCTGGACAGTTAGTACTGAGTATTGCTCAGTGCAAAAATCACCCGAGGTAGTGGCATAATAATTCATGCTCGCACATTTACCGATATCACACCTTCCGTCGAACAGACGTGTGTAATTCATAGCCATATACTTTGACGGTATAACATTAACACAATTCTCAGTCGGCAATAATAAATCATTGTCCCGACTGCAGACATAATTACTAAATCCACAACAATACTCATTTCGTGCACTGACCGTTACTGTATCACATACGTCACTTGAACTGTCATTTGTTCATTCCGCCAGCTTAGCCGTCTTTTCTCTCCCATCGGGGGAGGAAGTGGATGTCTGGCTACTCCTGTTACGCTTCCTCTCATTGCGACTCGCATTTAGTATTGAATTTGTAAGGTCTTTTTTCCCTTCTGGGCTCAAGTGCAAACCCGAAGCCTCATCCGATTTGAACTGTGAACGGATAACAAATCCTTCTTTATTTGTGTACAGTTTAGAGTTATTTACATATGTCAGCTTAGAACTTCTCAATTTACACATCTTTGCGACGAAAGGGATATCTACGTGAGGCTAATGTAGCGGAATTGACATAGATCAGGGACAATAAAACGCGATGGAATTAATGCCTGGACATGATAAAGCTGTTTCTGAGGGTGAAAGGGTCCATCGGCAAAGTAATGATAGACTTCCCAAAGACAAAAGTCATGTTCACAGATGATGACATTGTCATTCTTAATGATACGGTGTCAGCAGTTAGGCCTGTAAAATTGGCCGTCCAATCTTTATCTGATCGTACGATGAATATTCTCAGAGCTGATGCAGTGTTCAGTTTCCTGCTGCAGACGCCGTCCCAGCGGTATACTCTACAAATCAATGTTTGATGCCATCGAAAGGCGCTTCAATGAGAAGTGGCCCGGGCAGTTATTAGACGTGTATAAATAGCTGCTCAACCCTGACTGTTTCCACTCTCATCCACAGTTCAGTGTCGTCAAAATGGGGGAAAAAATGATGAAGGAAACATCTATAGCCCATATTGAATTGTTTAATGCATAAAGCCACCATTTAAGGTGGAACATACACGAACATATATACACTATGTACATGTGAAGCATCTACACCCTACATCTCATCCAGATGAACCGATAACCAAGTCAGAAACGATTGATGTCACTGGTGTTTGACAAGGACACCACAAGTTCCTTAACAGAGACCGACAGTCATGCCATGTCCAAGGCATTATACAGGGAGCTGGAATCCGTTTCAGCTGAAGCCGCATGTCCATCAACATCTAGCAGTGCAGAAAATATTCACCGTGTTTATTAGCTGCCGGTAGAATCCGGCGGTCCGCATTTGGCAAGTACGGTATTGATTCGCTCGACGATACAGAGAAACGTCTGCTAAACCACTGGTCTGGCTGAACCAGGTGTAAACTAGATATGACGAATGCGTCACCACTTAGACCTGCGATCACGGGTTTAATCCATGGATTTAGCTATCAAAACGGCGGTTTAAACCTTGAGATTTACGTAAACCAGGTTTAAACCGAAGATGAATAGTCAAAACCGGCCAAATAAAGCTTCAACAGCCTAAAATATCTTCGGTCTGTCTCAATTGAACCATACACATATGGATATAATTGGAACCGGCTCCTTGACCACATTGTGATAGTTACAGTTATGCCCTGTGCCAATGCATTCTCTTATATATGCGAGTCGACCATAGGTCGCCTCGCATATATAAGAGAATGCATTGGCCTAAAAAAACTTTTTACCATTTTTTCTTACATTCTTTAACAATTTTATAATTTTTAATGTGTTAAGCCAATGCATTCTCTTGTATATGCGAGGCGACCTATGGTCGACTCGCATATATAAGAGAATGCATTGTCACAGGGCCCTTCTGTTGGGTAAAGGGTTATCCTTGCGAGTATGGTGATAAGCGGTCATTCGTTCAGATGTATACTACTCTGCTGATCCCATGGATTGATGAGCATTCGTAGAAAATGTCCAACAAAAGATCAATAAAACCAACTTTAGATTAACAATGCCATGTGCCGACCAGCCAGGTGGCAGGAATATAGAGTATTGTATCCCCAAATGTAGCATGTGGGATAGGTGGTAGCCCGCGAAATCAGCCCAATATGTGATTAGGTGTTCTGATGTGCACACACTCACTGACGGACCAATGCCTGATGCGTAAGCGAAATCCAACCAAATGACCTCTGTGGGTCTAATAATGCAACATAATTATGTTGTCAAAACATCTCTTAATCTAAAAAGACAACATAATTATCACCAATACCGTAAAGGTAAATTTCACGAGCTTTCACTAATCTGATTGCCTCAAATGGCAAACCTTTGTCACCTTTATGTACATCTGACTCAAATATTCGCAAGCTCTCAGTGAACACTAAATCATGACGATTACGTGCATGCATATGAATGTTCTGTTTGTCAGAACACTTCTAATTCACTTATTGGGGTCAAAATGTCCAAGCACAGGAATGAGTCATTGCGCGATGATACTTATGGAACCTCGCGGGTCGATTCGACATATCCAATTTAAATCTCCGATGTTTAAATCTGGTACTCCCACGATGGACATGCCCTAAATCCACATTATCTACACAACGTTTACCCCGCTCCTTGAAATGATTGCATAACAGTTGATATTTCGTGGTTCGGAAAGGGCTAATCCGTCATCTGAGAGCTGGGCTAACTAACCCGGGTTTTGTTGCACTGTCGATTGAAATATTTGAGATTCCGTTTTATGATAATACAACGCAAAAATAAAATGATTGGAATTTATGAAACATTATCCACATACAAAACTGTACATTTGTCAGCGCATCTTGTTTATAGTCATCCTGGTCAAAATATGTCCGTTATCTTAGAGTATAGTTAGCCTGTTCTCCATAAAATCCGCACATTATCTGCTTATAATACAATTAGTTTTAGGTTGATAATATGCTTAGAATCGCCTCTATATGAACTGTATATGAGAGCGTTTTAATCACATTATCGACTCATTAGGACGTCAGTATAGGTTCAGTATGTGCGGACAATGACACAAATAAACCAACTCACGACTTATCAGGTGTACGCTCATTAAAAGGTGTTTTCACTGTGGCCGCGCCATAAACCAGAATAACTGATAGAGTACATTGTCTGCTCTTATGTGCGCATTTGCGCAAGGATATGTTGAGTTATTATATTTGAATGCGACGTTTCGCACTAAGCGTACGATTGTTTTACTCGACGACATAGGTCCGAATCGGCATCTCCAGTTTTGTAATTTTTGGAAATTATACCCTAATCCTTATTAGCAAAAATATGTCTTTCGGTCAATTTGATGGCATGGGTGGGCGGCCCACCATACGTACCCCATAGAAACACCCCACCCATCATCGTCACACCGGGAGTACCCATGTTACCGTCAATCCACCACAATAACTTATATTATTACAATGAATTTAGCCAGGAGAGTCAGTCGCTGAGTAACAGACAGGTAGATTCAGATCAGCTAGGGGACTTAATATGAAGGGTGTGCCCAATCAATCAACATATTCTCGTACAAATAGGATAATATTGAACCTAACTATTCACCAATTAACATATTTTCGTACAAATAGGATCATATTAAACCTAAATATTCACAAATTAATATATTCTCGTACAAATAGGATAATATTGAACCTAAATATTCACAAATTAACGTATTGTCGTACAAATAGGATCACATTGAACCTAAATATTCACAAATTAACATATTCTCGTACAAATAGGATCATATTGAACCTAAATATTCACAAATTAACATATTCTCGTACAAATAGGATCATATTGAACCTAAATATTCACAAATTAACACATTCTCGTACAAATAGGAACATATTCAACCTAAATATTCACAAATGAACGCATTCTCGTACAAATAGGATCATATTAAACCTAAATATTCACAAATTAACATATTCTCGTACAAATAGGATCATATTAAACCTAAATATTCACAAATTAACATATTCTCGTACAAATAGGATCATATTAAAACTAAATATTCACAAATTAACATATTCTCGTACAAATAGGATCATATTAAAACTAAATATTCACAAATTAACATATTTTCGTACAAATAGGATCATATTAAACCTAAATATTCACAAATTAACATATTCTCGTACAAATAGGATAATATTGAACCTAAATATTCACAAATTAACATATTCTCGTACAAATGGGATCATATTAAACCTAAATATTCACAAATTAACATATTGTCGCACAAATAGGATCATATTGAACCTAAATATTCACAAATTAACACATTCTCGTACAAATAGGATCATATTGAACCTAAATATTCACAAATTAACACATTCTCGTACAAATAGGAACATATTCAACCTAAATATTCACAAATGAACGCATTCTCGTACAAATAGGATCATATTGAACCTAAATATTCACAAATTAACATATTCTCGTACAAATAGGATCATATTGAACCTAAATATTCACAAATTAACATATTCTCGTACAAATAGGATAATATTGAACCTAAATATTCACAAATTAACATATTCTCGTACAAATAGGATAATATTGAACCTAAATATTCACAAATTAACATATTCTCGTACAAATGGGATCATATTAAACCTAAATATTCACAAATTAACATATTCTCGTACAAATGGGATCATATTGAACCTAAATATTCACAAATTAACACATTCTTGTACAAATAGGAACATATTCAACCTAAATATTCACAAATGAACGCATTCTCGTACAAATAGGATCATATTGAACCTAAATATTCACAAATTAACATATTCTCGTACAAATAGGATAATATTGAACCTAAATATTCACAAATTAACATATTCTCGTACAAATGGGATCATATTAAACCTAAATATTCACAAATTAACATATTCTCGTACAAATAGGATCATATTGAACCTAAATATTCACAAATTAACATATTCTCGTACAAATAGGATCATATTAAACCTAAATATTCACAAATTAACATATTCTCGTACAAATAGGATCATATTGAACCTAAATAATCACAAATTAACATATTCTCACAAATAGGATCATATTAAAACAAAATATTCACAAATTAACATATTCTCACAAATAGGATCATATTAAAACTAAATATTCACAAATTAACATATTCTCGTACAAATAGGATCATATTAAACCTAAATATTCACAAATTAACATATTCTCGTACAAATAGGATCATATTAAAACTAAATATTCACAAATTAACATATTCTCGTACAAATAGGATCATATTAAACCTAAATATTCACAAATTAACATATTCTCGTACAAATAGGATCACATTGAACCTAAATATTCACAAATTAACATATTCTCGTACAAATAGGATCATATTGAACCTAAATATTCACAAATTAACATATTCTCGTACAAATAGGATCATATTAAACCTAAATATTCACAAATTAACACATTCTCGTACAAATAGGATCGTATTGAACCTAAATATTCACTAATTAACATATTCTCGTACAAATGGGATCATATTAAACCTAAATATTCACAAATTAACATATTCTCGTACAAATAGGATCATATTGAACCTAAATATTCACAAATTAACATATTCTCGTACAAATAGGATCATATTAAACCTAAATATTCACAAATTAACATATTCTCGTACAAATAGGATCATATTGAACCTAAATAATCACAAATTAACATATTCTCACAAATAGGATCATATTAAAACAAAATATTCACAAATTAACATATTCTCACAAATAGGATCATATTAAAACTAAATATTCACAAATTAACATATTCTCGTACAAATAGGATCATATTAAACCTAAATATTCACAAATTAACATATTCTCGTACAAATAGGATCATATTAAAACTAAATATTCACAAATTAACATATTCTCGTACAAATAGGATCATATTAAACCTAAATATTCACAAATTAACATATTCTCGTACAAATAGGATCACATTGAACCTAAATATTCACAAATTAACATATTCTCGTACAAATAGGATCATATTGAACCTAAATATTCACAAATTAACATATTCTCGTACAAATAGGATCATATTAAACCTAAATATTCACAAATTAACACATTCTCGTACAAATAGGATCGTATTGAACCTAAATATTCACTAATTAACATATTCTCGTACAAACAGGATCATATTGAACCTAAATATTCACTAATTAACATATTCTCGTACAAATAGGATCATATTGAACCTAAATATTCACAAATTAACATATGCTCGTACAAATAGGATCATATTAAACCTAAATATTCACAAATTAACATATTCTCGTACAAATAGGATCATATTAAACCTAAATAATCACAAATTAACATATTCTCGTACAAATGGGATCATATTGAACCTAACTATTCACAAATTAACATATTCTCGTACAAACAAGATCATACTGAACCTAAACATTCACAAATTAACATATTCTCGTACAAATAGGATCATATTAAACCTAAATATTCACAAATTAACATATTCTCGTACAAATAGGATCATATTAAACCTAAATATTCACAAATTAACATATTGTCGCACAAATAGGATCATATTGAACCTAAATAATCACAAATTAACATATTCTCGTACAAATAGGATCATATTGAACCTAAATATTCCCAAATTAACATATTCTCGTATAAATAGGATCATATTAAACCTAAATATTCCCAAATTAACATATTCTCGTATAAATAGGATCATATTAAACCTAAATATTCACATAGTATCATATTTGACGTTTTGTATTCTAAAATAAGCCCATATTAAACTTATACCCGTTATTTCGTTGTATGGTTTGTGTCACAGTGAAAACCACCGCAGATTGGCTTGCGTAGAACCTATTGATCAAATAGTTTTTAATTATTGAAACTATATCGACTTCCAAATAGGTTCATATTTCTTATGAACAAGGCGACCAGGCCATCATATCCTCGCGCAAACACGCACTTAATATGAAATACGCAGATAATGTGGTCATATCCGTTATTTCGTTTTATGGCGCGGGCCACAATGAAAACTCATGTTAAAGAGCGTACACTTGAAAAGTCGTGAGTTGGCTTATTGGTATCATTCTCCGCACACAATATGGTTAGAATAGCCACTTATGAGTCGATAGTGTGACTAAAGTGCTCTCATTTTCAGCACATTATCGACTCAAAATGCTTTCTAAGATTCTAAGCAGATATATTCTACCTAAAAGAAGTTTATTATAAGCAGCTAATGTGCGGATTTTTCGGAGACCAGTCAGGTGGAATCACTTCGCGATCAAAGGGTTTGTCGTCAACTACCAAAAGGTGCGCTTCGGAGGCCCATAACGCACAAAGGGACAGCAGCGGCCCCTCCGACGCTGAATAAAGGCTCCCGAAGGGAGGCTCTTTCAGCTAGTATATATATATATACACATATATAAAGTGGGATCTGTCCTGTCTATTCATCCGTTCACAATTTATCTCCCAGACCCTAGACCGATTTCAACCAAATTTGGTGTGGTGGCTCGGTGTACCCACTATTACCCCGGCGGATGTTATAACGGGGTAAGTTTTTTCAAATAATTTATGACAACGTCATAGACGACGTCAACTGGAAACAGAAAATTCGTTCACTAAATTGTGAGTTATAGTCGAAATAAATATAAGGTTGTTAAATTAAAGCAATATCGACCTAAATTTCAGTATACCATATACACGCTAAAATCAGACACAAACATAGAACACAACTCCGTGCCAATATTAACGTTATTGCACTCGTGAATCATGCCGCGAGGTAAAACTTGAACCTACGGATTTCGTTTAACCCTTTCATGACGGGCGCTTCCTGATTTTTTTGCGAAAACCCTGTGCCAATGCATTGCCCTACACATTTTATATTATTTTTTATAATTGTTAAAGAATGTAAGAAAAAATTTAAAAAATGATAAAAAAAAATTGTTAAAGAATGTAAGAAATAATGATAAAAAAATGATAAAAATTGTTAAAGTGTGTAAGAAAAAATTATAAACAAAATGATACAATTGTTAAAAAATATAAGAAAAAATAAGGAAAATAGTTATAGAATGTAAGAAAAAATTATTTAAAAAATGATAATTTTGTTTAAAGAATGTAAGAAAAAAATGATAAAACAAATGATAAAAATTGTTAGGCCAATGTATTCTCTTATATACGCGAGGCGACCTATAGTCGACTCGCCTATATAAGCGAATGCATTGGTACAGGGTCTTTAATGTTGTGCCAGCGCAGCGCTCGTCATAAAATGGTCTACCATCGCGTCACAACAAACCCTATATTGTTAACCAATGACACACTTGTGTTGTATCTGTGTACTGAATATAACTATATAAATAATGTACAAGATACGTATGAGTACGCCAAATATAATACTAATAATAGCTAGTAATATCATTTGTGCTTTCAATGGGTGTTGAGGAAATGTCAAATGGGTATCGATAACCTACAGAGTAAGTATACATGTATGACCACAAACACAATACATATCACTTTCAGATGCAGGTCCTCCTCTTCAAATTGATGTTGTTAACAAAAAGTACCAATGTATTGTTTTAATTTGTCTTTTTCGCGGTGTTCCGATAATCTGAACATATACAGGAGAAGTCATTATGTGTATCAAACATTCAAAGACATATTATTGCGAAAAAAAAGTTAATACTGCTTGTATTAGTTGAAAATCGACTTTAATCAAGATGGTTATTCACTTAGTTCTAGAAATACCAGCACAGGCATTATATTTTTCAAAAATACATATGTTCTTGACTGTTTCATACACACACTGATTTTGTCTCAAATCGATTGGATTATCCTAACACCGCGAAAATAACAACTTTAGAAAAAATAACGGTGCTTTTTCGTAACGGTATTAGTTTGCCCTACTCGCATCATAGCAATTCAACAAGACCACCAGCATATTAACAGATCCACTTAACCAGGGTGGTTATGGTGTCATCTCAGTGCGCGAAATGAACGGTTTATGGCATGTAGCATTGGTATTGGTTAATGGACGAGTGACTGGCCATTCGGAACTAGAAGGAGCTGAGAATATTTTAGGTATGCAAATGGTATGCACGCCACTATCGATAAGAAAATCAATTTCGCCGGCATATAAGCTCTATGCAAATAATCTTGATTGTGGTGGGTGTGTTTCTTTCGAATTGCACTATTATATGTTCTGTCAGTGGTCACCATGGGAGCCCGATGTGCATACAATAACGATGGAATAGACATTATACATACATCTTCGGAATCTCGACTTAATATGTCAAGTGACCAAACATAATGTGAAGGTACAACAAGGAACTGGGTTTTACGTAAAATGTAGCTAATGGGACGTATATGTTTTCTCGAAATTAGATATGTTTATGTATATATGCCAAGGTCCATCTCTTGGATTGATGGAGTATTCGTTAGTATGACATTCATGGCGAGGGTTGTTGTGCCCCAAATGCATATCATACATTTTTTGGTGTAAACTCCATGTATATATTCATTACATTACATCCATATATACAATGAATTTTATTTATTGTATGTAATGGGTAGATGAATGAGAGAATAGTCCTGCTCAAAAGAATATTCTTATAAATTTCATATTATACTTGTCAGCAAACAACGCCAGTGTTCTATTTGTAGTATGGAGGACTCTCGTTGGCAACCATTGTCGTTTGTTTTAGGGAATTAAGGATTAAATATGTCCAAGTATTCGTATACTTAGGTATCGAGTTTTATGAAATGGGACTTTCGCTGCGGTTGGAACACTACATGTAGTTTATAATCACATTGTACCAGTTGGCATCGTGACTTCGTTCTGGCACGGCATGGACCACATTGTGATGGTTACAGTTATGCCCTGTGCCAATGCATTCTCTTATATATGCGAGTCGACCATAGGTCGCCTCGCATATATAAGAGAATGCATTGGCATAAAAACGTATTAACACTTTTTACCATTTTTTCTTACATTCTTTAACAATTTTATAATTTTTAATGTGTTAAGCCTATGCATTCTCTTATATATGCGAGGCTACCTATGGTCGACTCGCATATATAAGAGAATGCATTGGCACAGGGCCGTTCTGAAAGAAACACGCACTTAAAGACGTAGTATGGACTTATTCGGGAGCGTAAAACTGACAAATTAGTACCCATGCGCTATGCCAACTGTGGGAACGTAGCATTATACTAACATCGCCGAAAAACTCAATGAAATCAACCATTCCACTCCATATAAGTCATCGTCTGAACTACGCTTAATTGTAAATATTTACATCTCGATTCAGGACGCAACAATAGGCGATAAACTAAAGCAAATTATTTTGCCATCAACAGTCATTGCATTGAATTAATAAATAAGAAAGACTATGTGTGATGTAAATTTTGATTAATATTCGTAAAAATAACTACCTTGAGCAAGATTATTCTCCACTTATATTTGATCACCTAACCTGAGTGTTTCATATCACTTTAAAAATAAATTTATTCTCAGCGTATAAGTAAACCTTCATTTGTCGAGGAAATAAAGATGTGATAATTTGTTTATTCAAATCCCCGTTTGCCCACGACGAGACTCTTTGGACTTGATATCACGGTGTTCTACGACATGATCTGATGCCATGTCTCTCCACACATTTCCTAGCAGTGTTACAATTTTCACGACCATGCGTTTGTACACTTGGCTAAATTTCATAGAATGATGATAATGCGCGTCTTCTATTGTCCAACGTCCTTTACTTTTTACACAAATCGATTAGATTGCATCGGCAGATTTCCTTTACACCCACACGTAATCACACAACGTTGACAGGAACGTGGTACCATTGTACAATTCTCAATAACATTGTCAGCGTTAGACCGCCGCGAGAGCCTAATGAAAGCAGTCTGACGTTATTTGATTTATTATACCCTTCTTCGCGATGGTCGCTATGTCAACCACCCGGATGTTGCAAAAAAAAAAGTCGAATATCACGTCGGTATACCACAGGCATGTGGTTCATATAGTCAAAACAGCTGGTGAGCCAATAAAGTCAGATACAATATAAATCTGTACACAATTTTCACGATTCAAATTAAATATAGTAACTACATGTATACTGTCTCTTGTCACAGTCCGGGGAACAAAGTAGGTCGAGAAGTACAACAAATATCTACATACGGACTTTTTTGGACGATATATTCTCTGAAAATGCGGTTACAGCCATGTGGTCTTTGTTTAGATACAAAGCTTCTCATGATACGTCATTTTCGCTATCCGTAAAATGGTTTATAATTATGCATAAGGACTTGTTGATTATAGAAATAGCCTCCGGAAGAAAATCTATCGCTTACACAGCGAGTGACAATAACAATTAAGCGTTCACTGTTAAGGACATCCCAAACAGCGTTGCCATTTCTTCCAATATGGCCGAAAAAATGACTCTTCTTTTGCGAAATGGCCATAATGACACAAAAGACCATATTTATCATATAACATACACCATTTTAACATGTATAAGGTTGTGCCAATTTACAGGAATCTATAAAAAAAATTGTTTGTGAAAAATTATTGTTTTCAATTTTACACTTTGTTCCCGTATTCATATAAGAAAAAGTATTGCGAATTTTTAGATGGTAGTTTACCGGTATGCTCTTCTTGCGCTTAATTATAAAAAGGTTATAATTGTATTGTAACTATTGGTTTGTCCTTTAATATTTCCATACATCATGCCCACATATATTATAAAAGAATAGTACTATTATTAATGGTGTTCATAGTAGTTAATACTACCTTACCGTCAATATTCTAGCATGGTTAGTTTCAAAATCACAACGTTACTTGTTATTACTATTTGTGTGTATTGTATATGTACATCAGTCATCAATTGAGAAACTTAAAGATACTCAATCCGAACAGAGGGTCCCCATCTCAACAGATTCCAACAACAACAATCCGAGCTGAGGGTCCTATATTACTATTTCTTTGGCTTTGGGGGTAAAAAATATTTGATTTGAGTCGAGGAACCCATCAAACAAAGCTCAGAGTTATTAGATATTGATTTTTGAAATTTGTTAATTGCTCGAGATGAGTACTAATAACTGACGTCAATTTGGTAACCTGCTCGAGATTTGTACACCGAAACTCAATTCAAACAGACAAGGATGGATAACTCTATAATCAAGTGGTAATAAAAACGCAATTTTGCCTGAGATCTGGGTCAGAAAGTATTCCCGATAATGAAAAATAAAAGATTTCTAAAATTGATATCTAACAAATCTGAGCTTTGATGGGTGACTTCCTCGACTCGAATCAAATATTTTTGACCCCCGAAGCCATTGAAATAGTAATTGAGAGGAGTTTTATCGTATTGAGTACCTTTAAGCACATCCTGGTTGAATATCTACCATATATGGTGGGTTATTCTCACATTCAAGCTGTTGGTGTCATTCATGTTATTTTGCATGCGAAGTGATAGACCCCCCCCCCCCATAGCTTATCAATACCACTCAGGACAGTGGGTGTTTTTCCTCAATTAATTGAATTTCTTGTTTACCATTTTTTCTTACATTCTTTAACAATTTTATAATTTTTAATGTGTTAAGCCAATCCATTCTCTTATATATGCGAGGCGACCTATGGTCGACTCGCATATATAAGAGAATGCATTGGCACAGGGCCGTTCTGAAAGAAACACGCACATAAAGACATAGTATGGACTTATTCGGGTGCGTAAAACTGACAAATTAGTACCCAGGCGCTATGCTAACATCGCCGAAAAACTCAATGAAATCAACCATTCCACTCCATATAAGTCATCGTCTGAACTACGCTTAATTGTAAATATTTACATCTCGATTCAGGACGCAACAATAGGCGATAAACTAAAGCAAATTATTTTGCCATCAAGAGTCATTGCATTGAATTAATAAATAAGAAAGACGATGTGTGATGTAAATTTTGATTAATATTCGTAAAAATAACTACCTTGAGCAAGATTATTCTCCACTTATATTTGATCACCTAACCTGAGTGTTTCATATCACTTTAAAAATAAATTTATTCTCAGCGTATAAGTAAACCTTCATTTGTCGAGGAAATAAAGATGTGATAATTTGTTTATTCAAATCCCCGTTTGCCCACGACGAGACTCTTTGGACTTGAGATCACGGTGTTCTACGACATGATCTGATGCCATGTCTCTCCACACATTTCCTAGCAGTGTTACAATTTTCACGACCATGCGTTTGTACACTTGGCTAAATTTCATAGAATGATGATAATGCGCGTCTTCTATTGTCCAACGTCCTTTACTTTTTACACAAATCGATTAGATTGCATCGGCAGATTTCCTTTACACCCACACGTAATCACACAACGTTGACAGGAACGTGGTACCATTGTACAATTCTCAATAACATTGTCAGCGTTAGACCGCCGCGAGAGCCTAATGAAAGCAGTCTGACGTTATTTGATTTATTATACCCTTCTTCGCGATGGTCGCTATGTCAACCCACCCGGATGTTGCAAAAAATATGTCGAATATCACGTCGGTACACCGCAGGCATGTGGTTCATATAGTCAAAACAGCTGATGAGCCAATAAAGTCAGATAAAAAATAAATCTGTACACAATTTTCACGATTCAAATTAAATATAGTAACTACATGTATACTGTCTCTTGTCACAGTCCGGGGAACAAAGTAGGTCGAGAAGTACAACAAATATCTACATACGGACTTTTTTGGACGATATATTCTCTGAAAATGCGGTTACAGCCATGTGGTCTTTGTTTAGATTCTCATGATACGTCATTTTCGCTATCCGTAAAATGGTTTATAATTATGCATAAGGACTTGTTGATTATAGAAATAGCCTCCGGAAGAAAATCTATATCTTACACAGCGAGTGACAATAACAATTAAGCGTTCACTGTTAAGGACATCCCAAACAGCGTTGCCATTTCTTCCAATATGGCCGAAAATTTATAAAAAAAATGACTCTTCTTTTGCGAAATGGCCATAATGACACAAAAGACCATATTTATCATATAACATACACCATTTTAACATGTATAAGGTTGTGCCAATTTACAGGAATCTATAAAAAAAAAAATTAGATGGTAGTTTATCGGTATGCTTTGATACCAATATATTGAGAGGGTCTTTGCTTTTTTATTATAATGTTCTTACGTGTGTCATAATTCACCATGTCAAATCTGGTCATACCCGCTAGATTATTCGAAATCAACGGAGACACTCAAAAATAGTGAACTATAATGTTTTATTCACGGATATACAACAACCATCCATTCACATATTGAACTACTTTGTTGCAAAAACTAACCTTAGGACATCGCCGATTTAAACTAACCTTAGGACATCGCCGATTTAAACTAACCTTAGGACATCGCCGATTTAAACTAACCTTAGGACATCGCCGATTTAAACGACAATTCCCAGAAAATAGTTATTAGAAGGCAAAATTTGACAATAGTGTTTGTATATATCACGTGATCAAAAACTAGGAATTCTCCAGAAATGGATGTGCTCTAAATTGTTGCATAACTGAATTTCTGATTAACTTCATATGCATATTTACCAAAGCTAACGATATTCGAAATACAATTTCAGTAGTTCCACATCTAACGGTCCTACTAACACATTGCCTTAAAATACCTGTAAAATTGATTCTTGCGAGATGATTGCATGCAATTTACAGGCAAATTACGATAGAATAGCTACTAATGGATACTACGTAGTTTTGACTTATCAGGTAGTTAGCTGTGGTACAGTTGCATTTTATAAGCATATTTGCATTTGGTTTCTGGAACATTGTAGTTTTCTATAGTGAAATGCCCGTTAGAGAATGCCTGGTAAATTTGCGAGTGTATGAACGTACCGTACCCTTAGCAGCAGGCTGGGTTTAAAGATACGGATGGCTTTCGTGATTGGACGTTGCTGTTAAAATAGTCAAATCACTTAAAACGACCATAAACAGAACGAATATTAAAATATAGACATATGTACTTTTTATGCCAATCATAAATATCGCATAAATAGCATGTTATTGTTAAGATCGTACGCAGTGTTAGTGAACAAAATGACTTGTATTTTACAGTGTAGTACGTGAAGAGCGTGCGTTAATCAAAACACTCAACACCGGGGAGATCCCACAAAGTGAACTTTGGTAAAACAAATTGTACCATATTGTTTACAACGTTCTGCTTTAGCGCTCGCCAATCCTCGCCCTCAATATTTTGGTGTTGAATGGGTCACGGTGAATTACCCCCCCCCCCCCACACTAAAAAAAAACAAATCACCACGGTGTTGAGTGTTTTGCTTACCACACTCTTTATGTGCTGTATATAATTAAAAGCTCGGCTCTAACCAATGTTTTGTGGATAATATCGTATTCATACCATCATTATCCAATACTATTAGTATATTCTCGAGATGTTCATATTTTGGTAACTTTTACTTCTAAATGATAACCTACAACCCAGACTGGCTGTGTCTTTAACCCTTTACCCAACAGAAGGGCCCTGTGCCAATGCATTCTCTTATATATGCGAGTCGACCATAGGTATATATAAGAGAATGCATTGGCTTAACAGATTACAAATTATAAAATTGTTAAAGAATGTAAAAAAAATGGTAAAAAGTGTTAAAAAATGATTTTTTTTAGGCCAATGCATTCTCTTATATATGCGAGGCGACCTATGGTCGACTCGCATATATAAGAGAATGCATTGGCACAGGGCATAACTATACCATCACAATGTGGTCAATGAGCCGGTTCCAATGATATCCATATTTGTATGGTTCTATTGAGACAGACCCAAGATATTTTAGGCTGTTGCAGCTTTATTTGGCCGGTTTTGGCCGGTTTGTTGGGTAAAGGGTTAATGTCGATTGATGATAAGATAATTATACCAGCGCTATAACAGTATACATCATTAATGTGTTCGTGAAGTTAATGGCCTTACCTGATATAATGATAACTGCCGTTGAAGTACCTGTAAAGCTTTTGCGAACGACATACTAATGAATTCCTACACCCGCCACGCCCTTGTAGCACAGATACGTAATAACCAATGTACTATACATGTATGTGTAGTAGTGTCTCATATCTCTCAGAAATCACCAGGTTTCCTCGTAAACCATTAGCTCAAATTAAGTAGGTTTATTACAAGAAACATCACAAAAGCACTCCAGGGCTTCACGTCAGTTGTCACGTGGTAGTCAAGCCGCTTAAGCAGACACGACCCACACAGTTCCGATAAGAACCTTCTCTTTATCGACAATTGTCACCAGAATTGCAGAAGATTCGTTGTCTATAATTCCGCGACGTTGGATTAGACTAATGTCAGTTGTAACATGAGTCTATTTCTCTGGTTTCACCTGGAATATCGATCGCGCCGAACGGCGCTTCGAATAATCATCTAATGAATGACACGGGAAGTTGATAAATTACCAACACACGAGTTTACACAGAACATGCTGACGTCATGCATTTGATTGCGACCAAACAGGAAGTGCTTTGTGAATATTTTTTTTTCAGCAAGTATCGAATAGAATGTGCATTGGCTTAAAGGTATACTCAATGCAATGTTCCCCATATCATCAGATTCCAACAACAACAACAAAATTTAAATGCCGCTTCAGTTATCAGAATCGATTAATTGCCCAAAAAAAATGCTAACCACTGTCAACTATAGTATAGAATTGCCCCAAAAGTGTAATTTATCAACGAAATTCGACCGGATTGTCAATTATCTAACACGAAATCCACTTGATTTTAGAGTTATCCATCCTCAATCCGCAATTGGTCCGAACCGTCAGCTTGACGAATAGTTGTCAGGCCGCCAAAAATACATATATCGGGAAATAACACTATTCAAAAATCGATATCTGATCACCCTGAGCGTTGATGGGTGGTTCCCCGATTCGAATCAAATACTTTTTACGCCCGAATCCAAAGAAATAGTAACTTAGGAGCGTTAATTCGGATTATGCATCTTTAATATGGATGTGTGTTGGTCTATCACCTTTTGTATTAAATTTGTAATAGAAATTTCATTTCATCACCTCATAGTATGCCCCTGGGTCCACTGGTATGGCAGCAGATTACATTGGCACATTCGATAAGGTGTATAACACGTTAGGATATTATAGACAGCACATCGTCGGCATCGCTAGATCCATTGCAATTGAGTGCGTATTTATGAACTGTCTACATGAATTGTGACACGATTCATGTACATGTATATATGGAGGTTTCCAGTCAGTTTCATGCAGTTGGGAAAAGATAAATTCTTTGCCGATACATTTTCATATTTAAAAAATTTCTATTTGTGACTAATGTCAGTTCTAGCATGAATCTCTAATCTTACCCGGAATGTCGATTGAGCTGCACGACGCTTCAAATAATCCAACTTATTCTCCTGCAAATAGGTTCATATATAACCTAAATATTATCATGGTTCAAATGGAACTAGTTTGATTATGAAATAAGCTCATATAGGACTTGTACCCGTTATTTCGTTGAATGGCGCGGGCCGCATCCAGTGAAAGACATTATAATGTGCGTCCATCTGGTAACTATGTCGTATCGATGACAAAGTAGATCAAATAGTACCTATATGAGCTTATTTCGAATTTAAATAGGCTCATATACGACTGTTTTGATCGTGTCCCATTTAGGTTCATATAAGGCTAATTCAGATGTAAATAAGTTTATTATATGCTAAGCTATCAAATAGTAGTATTTTTGCATCAGATATAAACCGTTATCAGTCTAGTGAGATATCGATATCTCACTCGTATCCATCCGAACTAAAATTAAAAGTGATTAGGTTTCTTGATGGAAGACTAAGCTAAAAGTCCCTGAGTGTTCAGTTTGAAAAAAATCTGTGATATATGATCAATTATTTTCTTAAACATACTGTGATGTTAACCCCTTTATCCCTCAACCAATCTGTCTGAAAATGGAACTATTTTAATATGCACAAGCTCATTAATGGTTAATTGTGCTTGGGTATACAAATTTGATCTCTTTACTCTTCTTTCGAGTTGAGTCATGGTCCAACTGAGCGGAGCATATACTAAACAGACTGAGCGGGGCATATAATAAACAGAACATCTACACCTTTTTAGTTGGACATGGTAATTATCTCATTCGTGATGACAACAAAAATGAATATACACTCGTGGAAATTCATTTTTTTGCCATCAGTCATGAGATAATTCCCATATCCAACCAAAACGTGTAGATATCCTCTATATATGAGCTTATTCACCGGAGAACAGGCTGACTAGTAATTTAATAAATGAGACGGGAAGTTGATTAATTACAATAACACGAAGTTCCCGGCGGATTTATTTGTACAAGCAAGATGAAAATACATCAATTACTGTAAACAATATTAACTTATCCAAGATATACAGGGGTGCATACAGCAATAATCATCCAGATTATATTTGATCAAGGATATAGGTATCTGACAAAAAGCATTTACACATGCGTATTATATGGGTCATTTCCCATACTTATTATATGTGTAATCTCCACGGGGTTAGAAGGAACGAAATATGGTGTATTATGACCCTTGTCCCCCAAACCAGCATAAAAACACTCTGCCAGCTGATTGGGTTAAACAATGAGTACGATATTTGTGGTGAAATAAAATTGATTCATTTAAAGAAGGTTCATGAATCTGTCCATTAAAGATGACTGTAACGTTTAAATAAAAAAAGGCGTGGCACCGAGCAAAGATAATTGTGTCATAAGATTTTTTAAGGGTCAGTGGTAATGATTTTTGCGAAATAAGGTATTTTATATGTGTTATTGTTAAACAGTATCAATATATGTTAGCATTGTCGCCAATAGAAATCATGTAGTTCCTTCTAACCACAGGGTCGTGTCGTTAAAACAAGTAAATATAAATTAACAAGTAGATAAATTTAACCAAGCGCTGTATACACATATATATACTTAACAAGGGCGTTTACTATTTCTGATACCTCCTCACTTCTAACGGCCCAACATAACATCGCGCAAATACGCACATAATCGACCTATAACGTGAAATAATTTTCAAGCCGCGGGTCACAATGAAAACACATGTTAAAGAGCGTAACCCGACCAATCGTAAGCTGGCTTAATTGCGTCAATGTCAATAATCTGCTGAAAATCGCCTCATTATGAGTCGATAATGCGACTGAAATGCTCTAATTTTCAGCACATTATCGACTCAAAATGAACCAGTTCTAAGCAGATTAAATATCTAAAATTAGTTATATTATAAGCAGATAATGTGCTGCTTTTTGGGAGAACAGGCTGAACAGTCATAATTCACAAACGCCTGAACCGATTCTTAAAATTACAAAGCCAATCAATCGAATAAAATCTATAGGTTCCAATTATAGTACAAAATTCTAGGATAAACTGTTCCAAAAACTTCAAAAACAGACGCTGAACTGAACATTCACGGAGAGCATTCCAAGATATACCGTCATGACGTATGGGAGAATCCGTTTGGTATTTCAGAACTCATGTCTGGAATACCTTATACCTCGTCCCAAAAAATTATGAAACTATTTTCCATCACAGCAGTATATTGCAGCGATTAAGCGTTTCGACCCCAAATGATTATATTTATTTTATTTGCGAATCTATATAAAAAATTTGCTTCCGGAATTTCAACTCGATATGTGGCATTTACCTCACAAGTGGACAAACCTCCCAATCGAACATCTCATTCTGATTTATTATCTGTATTGCCTTTCAGAGCACAACAAAAACAAAAATAGAAAACAAATCAAGTATACCATTATATTTTACAGCGAACATAAAAGTACTAAGAATAGATAATATATTGGCACTTGTCAATCATACCAAAATTCATAATGAAGTGGCATTCTTTAAATACATATTTTCTCTCAGCCAAGAAAACCTCAAGTCTGATCTTCTCTGGAAGGCACTACACATTATATCTCTCATATATTATCACCATGTAAATACGTTGTACCGTCATCTTGATCACATGTGTGTTGTTATATTGTTAGGAGAGGGTCTTCATAAGTTGCAAAAACATGTGCCCCAATCCCTTTAGTATATTATGCACATAAAATAAGTTTCAAGTCAAAAGGTTTGGTAAGTAAAGGGTTAATAATGCGCCAGTAGCCACCACGTTTGATCGTTGTCAATATAGCCTACAAACATGGAGCCCTGATCATGAGTAATTCGCAAGAGAGTGAAATTAATGGCATGTAATTGCAGGACATCAGCCATTTCTTGGTATCATGTCGGCAAGAGAATGCAAATTTCTCATCCAATTTAGGTGCATTGAGACTGAATGTGAGCAGATTAGAAACATGATGGAAAACTCCGATCAGGCAAGTGGCTCATCAATAATGACTCGCTTGCCACCGTGAGCTTCCAAATACCACATAATAATGCGACGAACACAACAGTTTCGTGTAGGGGAAATTAGTGGAGATTCAACCCTTATACAAATATCCCATGGTTTCATCAATGGTTTCCCAATATAAACCTCTCACAAAATTTCTTAAACCAATATGTTATTTAAAAAGAAAAGTATACATAACGTAATGCAACTTTTACCTGATTATTTTAACATCCTACAATCATATTACAAATCCAGACTTTGTTTTATTTTATTCCAACCCATGCACATATGCATGGGGTGCTCCTCATAAATAAAGGAGGGATGCCGTCACCGAATAGAGAACATAGTAAATAACATAATTATTTACAATAGTATATTGGCTTAACAATGTTTTTTATTTACCATAGTAAATTTTTCACCCAAAATCCCGTGGCTTAACCATGTTTTCTTAGTACAATGGTAAATTTACTATAGTAAATTATTATTGTTTATTTACCATATCTATTACCATGCCTTCACCGTAATTACCATGTCAGTTACCAATTTACTATAGGTCTCCCACACAAAATATCGTTTATTTTACTATGGTTATTACCACCAGAAAGACCGTTGTAAATTGACTATGGTTTATATTATCACCATGGCGATTACCACAGCTTTACCACCCAAAATGGGTGTTTTGTGTGGTAAAACACCCAATATGAAAGTTATCCATTGCTTGGTTCATAAAACCGTGGAATTTTCCAGGTGCAGGATATGCTAGTTTTGTGACGGCCAACTGCAACGGATATTTAGTCATATTCTCTATACCCCAGTTTAGTACTGCACGCCGATTGTGGCATGCTTAGTTGAAACGTGAAACTATGAGCAGGCAAGTGGCTCATAAATGGTGACTCGCATGCCGCCATGAGATTCCAAATTCCACATAATAGTGCGACGAACACAACACTTCGTGCAGTAGAAATGTCGTGCATTCAGTCTCAATGCACCTCATATAATCCATTCCGACTTGCTCAAAGTGGCAACCGACGTGGCTGTTGACGAGGATCCCAGATTGATAGCACAAACTGATTAACAAATGGCGATGGCATTAATTGCTAAGTAATTGTGGATCGCGCCAATTTGCAGCCAGATGTATAAAACACCTGTATTTTACTGGCGTGTATACAAGAGACATACCAGAGCACAACGTTGTGTAAACATATTTATTGTCTCTAAATCATGAACAAAAACTAACAAATTAGTATGCCATAAAGGGAATTACAATAGAGCATGGATGAGATTCGACTTAAAGCCGTACCCGTATATCCATATCCCCATCGTCACCACTCACATGTGGTGTATTCACTGATCGTGCATAATGTTGTTTTCCTAGTTAGATTATGATTTCAATCAATCAAACAACCAATCCGTTTATTTCCCATAACATATACATATAACAGGCAGGTATGGAGATAATCATAACCTATACATATAACAGGCAGGTATGGAGATAATCATAACCTATACATATAACAGGTATGGAGATAATCATAACCTATACATATAACAGGCAGGTATGGAGATAATCATAATAATGAGTTATATACAGAAGGCATTTGTACTTCCGGGTGACTAATTTTGTATCGCATGGATGCATAAATATAATTCTTATATATCTATCTAAAACACATTAACATGTATATCAAGATTATAAATATCATGTAAGTATAAATATGTGTATGCGTATATCGGTACTGTTCTTGTACCAGTTGTAATATGGCTTGTTCAACATAGGCTAGCTGAGTTATTCGGACATTTCTCGATTTTCTAGCTTGATAAATTCGCGAAGCTTGCCGAGATGTGCTACATTATCGTCATTGAACGATTCGCTCATCAATATTGTATTAGGACATCGACCAGTTAACTTTGGTAACAATCTACGCCGGGCGTTGGTAATTTTTTTTACACACTAGACGGTGGTGAAATTCATCACCAATTAGCCATGTATCGCATAAGGGACAAGTGCGCATCAAGGTCGGTATTGTTCCATTGCCCCGTTTCTATTGGTAACCTATGATTGCTAGCATTAGCATAAGATTGTTCGGTCGCAAGTACATGAAGATAGTGTATGTTTGAAAAATCGGTATATATGACCAGGTCTTGTGTTGTTCATATCACTTTCCAAAGAAATATCTCGGTTCGGATATATGACAACGATTTAGATATGTAGACCAGTATGTACCAAAGTTGGAATTCCCAAGTCGATAGCTCGCGCGGAATCACTATAAACACAATCGTGCATGCATGGCATTGGTTATAATAATTAATATATCAATACCACTGTTAACAGTATGATATATACATCCAGATCGTCGTTTATTTATATTTCTGTATGTCATGTCACACTTTTCAACAAACTATTTAAATGAGAACTCTATAATGGGAATGTTTTGTTGCAACATGTGCGAGGGTGGGGTGTCCATATGGGGGCAAGTGTCTGGAGCCACAGACTAAAATTGCCCAGCACCATGGGGTTGTGTTGTCGTCCTGGAGTGTTCACTCGTGCATGCGTACAGAGATCACACAACGGTGTATTGTGTCACGGAGACTTTTCCTTATCATGAATGCAAAAATGTATTATAAAACAACATGCTTCGATTCACTATTATAGTCTCATGGGTAGTGACAGCAGCAGCAGCGTATGGGTTAATACATTCACTTCCGCTACAGTTAGCTACTTACTCGATCGTCCACGGATGCAGAAGAGTATGATATGATATCCCTTTCGGTATTCAGGCAGTTAGGGGAGGTAGGTCGGTGCCTCTTTTTTTTAGTTTGCGTACCTGACGGAACCGGCCGCAAGTTAGGGGTTAACAGTACCATTTCCCCTGAACCTATCGACTTTGGGATTCGAACTTTGGTACATACATGTTTATTCGGCACGATAATGCATGCCACATCTCCCTCGGTTACCTGGTGGCGGTGCGGTCGGCGTTGTTCTTTTCGGCGTGTTTGCGTACATTCATAGCTGATTCGACAGCAGCTTATGTGTTAATTTAGCTAAGCTAGCGACTTGCCCGGTCGCCCATGGACGCAGGTGGGTATTCGGTGCATGATATGATGTCCATTTCCGTGGTTAGGCAGCCAGCCAGGGGAGGTGCGGTCGGTCTCTTTTTGGACTGTGCATACCTGACGGAATCGGCCGCAATTAGGGGTTAACGGTGCCGTTTCCGCTCAAGCTATCGACATCTCGCTCGGTCCTCTGGTGACGGTGCGGTCGGCGGGTGTTATTTTCGGCGTTTCTTGCGTACATTCATAGTTAATTCGACAGCAGCGTATAGGTTAAGTTATTTACTTCCGCTACAGGTAGCTACCTGCCCGATAGCCCATGGATGCAGAGGGGTATTCGCTGTATGATATGATGTCCATTTCGGTTGTCAGGCAGCCCGGGAAGGTGTGGTCGATGCCTTTTTGGATTTTGCGTACCTGACGGAACCGGCCGCAAGTTAGGGGGTTAACTGTGCCGTTTCCGCTCAAGCTATCGATTTGGGGATTGGAACTTTGGTACATACAGGTCTATTCTGCACGATAGTGCTTGCCACATCTCGCTCGGTCCTCTGGTGACAGTGAGGACGGGTGCGGTCGGTTGCGGTTCACAGTTTATTACACTGGATAAGTTGATAGTACAATGTTTTGGAGCTTCCTCTTTCAAATGGTATATAATAATAATGGCATATATTTAACATAATGTTATCTGGGGGTTCGAAAATTAAGTGGGCATTTAAAGTTATGTTCCACAAACAGTGTTCACAGAATTCACAGAAGAAAAAAATTCCCTACCGACCTACCCACTGTCATAACTTTGGGTAAGAAGAGTAGAAACAAACAATATTTTTATTGCGGCTTGAGGTCATGAAGCGAAAGCAGAATTATGAAGAAAATATTCTGAATTACCAACTAATCTCGTCGTTATACACATTTATTGATGATGTTGATGTGTAGCTTTAGATGTGTAAATAAATTCTGATACATTTTCCGATACATCTCCATTTTGCATAATGAGATTGTAACATTTTGTAAACGTTATGTCCATATTAAAGTTTTTGTCCTTTCAATATAGATTTAGTTTTCTTTGAGAGAATGCTCTTCGACATGTTAAGATTGTTGTGCACATTAACTGTCACTTTCGATGTGTCGCAACATTTTTTTAAACACATATCCAAATTTTGATTTTAGTGATTTGGCAGTATTTGCCATGCATAGAGAATCCAAATTATATTTAGCAAAGGGCATACTGATTCCCTTATTCTAGTTTCGTCGAAATTATTAGAAATAAAATTACTTATGGAGGGGTCGTCTTCGTTTGATTTAGAGTTGATCGTTCGGAGGTGCTCATCGAGAACATCCATGCCAACACTTCGTTTGGGGTTAGGTGGGATCTCCGCAATTCTCTCGGTTTATGGCGCTCCGTTTTGGGAAATTGGCCATGTATTTGATTAAACATCTTTTAAAATCGATAGGTTTCATCTAAAGGTCACCCCGCAGATCCATATGAAATTTTTGATCAACCTGGTGGAAAATTTTGGTTGTAGTGCGTGCCGAAGGATTTAGTTATGCAAAGAGTAAAAACCAAAATGGTTGCCGGCGGTCATGTTTTTTTATCGAAAATCGATAACATTATATAGCTCCCATCTCGACGTGATCTTAAACATCTTGCAAATTTTCAAAAACATTTCTTCTATAAATGCGGGCTGCATGGTGTTTGATTCAAATATGAAATTCAAAATGGCTGTTGGCGTCCATATTATTGAAGTAAATTCCGAAATATGCGATAGCTCTCATCTAGAGATCACCCCAAAAATCCATGTTTGGCAATGGTCGGAGCTGGAATATGGCCTGTGTGGTGTGCCAAGCTATATTGTTGACCGACGCACGTCCAGACATACGGGAAATCATGACGACAGCAATGCAAGTAGAACTCAATCGCAACAATATCAATATACTGTATAGCCAGTTAACCCTTTGAGTGCCAGGTCCGATTTTTGTATCAACCCATATACCCTGTGCCAATGCATTCTCTTATATATGCGAGTCGACCATAGGTCGCCTCGCATATATAAGAGAATGCATTGGCTTAACAATGATTTTTTTTTTTTTTTTTTTTTTTACAATATTTTACAATTTTAATATATTTTATTATATTCTTTAACAGACTTATTGTGTAGGTTTAGGGCCGATAATATCGGCCCCTGTCACTCAAAGGGTTAAACCTCTCGTTACTAAATACTCACTGACGAGTAGTTCGCTTTTGAAATGTTCACATAATAACTTCAGCAAACGGTTGTTAAACTTATTATACATTTCCCATCAATCAATATAAATCATTATAAATCAATATAAATCAATATAAATCATTCTGCATTTGTATTTATCTGTCGTCTGCCCACACTTCACAAACTGGCTCCAGATGAATAGTAGACCATTCCAATGTATACCTTTATAACTCGACGGGAGAATCCATTTAGTAAATATAGAGTTAAAATTAGGTGAGTCAGATCGATGGAATGGTGGATTCTTACGATTCCAAACTTGTATCAGACATTAATTGACAGATAGTTCTACTGTCGATTTTAGCGTGGGTGTGCACTATTGAAACAAAGAGTATCCTTTCGTTTGGCTGGAGTGACCTTTCTGTGGCTCTGGTACCTACGTCCAGATTTTTCAAGCTTGGTCTGAGCTCAGTGATATATCAGTGTGTCATTCCGAGTGTAACATCAGCCATATCGGTAAGAAATGAGAATTTGTTCGAACATATACAAGTATGAAGCAACGAAACACATCACTCTGAACCAGTGCCTCATTCGGTGTTATATTCATACATACATACATACATACATACATACACTTGTCCAGTTGGTTTAAAGAGATGTTACCCGACTTTTTCGGGTGCGTGAAACTGATAAGTTAGTACTAAAATGCTATGCCAACTGGGGGAAATGTAGCATTCTACTAACATCGTCGAAAATCTCAAACAACTCGGCCATACCACTACATAGAAAACCTCGTCTGAACTACGCTCAATCGTAAATATTTACATATCAATTCTGGACGCAACCATCGGCGATAAACTAACCCAAACGAGTTCGTCATCGGGACTCATTGAATTTAATTAGTATATAACAATGAGGGTGTGTGTTGTAAATTTCGATTAGTGTTCGTAGAATTAATAACTTTGAGCAATATTATTCGCCTTTTCTATTTGATTACCCTACCAGAGTGTTTAACATCACTTTAAATGACAGTTTATTCTCAATCCTGAACAAATATTTGATGCACACTTATTTCAGAAAGAGATAATGTGATCTCACTGTGAGCTGTTTAAGCCTACATTATTGTTATTTCCCCGTCATATTATTCACACTAAATCATAAATATTCATTAATAAAACCGTGACTTATAGGTCCTATGCGACCGGGTGCAATTTATAGTCTGATGATATAATATAATCATGTATTTACTGATGCGCCTGTCGCGTAAATAAAATATCCTCTCTCTCTCTCTCTCTCTCTCTCTCTCTCTCTCTCTCTCTCTATCTCTCTCTCTCTCTATATATATATATATATATATATATATATATATATATATATATATATATATATATCTCGCTCTCTCTCTCTCTTCTCGCTCCCCGTCTCTCTCTCTCTCTCTCTCTCTCTCTCTCTCTCTCTCTCTCTCTCTCTCTCTCTCTCTCGCTCTCTCTCTATATATCTCTCTCTCGCTCTCTCTCTACTCGCTCCCCGTCTCTCCCTCTCCTCTCTCTCTCATGTGTGATTACTATCATTTACGCAGAATTGCCTTAATTGTCTGTATTCGTCATGTATATTTATATATGTATAGCTTCTGACCCACTCCCATCAGTGGCACGAGTTAAAACTGTAATATCACTTATTTCATGTGCTGTTGAGTGGCGCGAACTGTTTTGTTTGTAAAAATGTATTTCTGAGCTCTGGAGAAGATATCAGTACATTTATAATACATTTATGAAATAATGGCATGTATAATGGCTTCACTAAATTAACACATTAGACCCTGAGATAATTCAAGTACCGGTATATTGAATAACCATGATTTTAAGATTAATACATATTTATAAAATTGTTGTATACTGAGTCAGACTGTCGGAGATTGGTAACTGATCTCTTAATAATATCAGTAATAACTGGTATGTTATGAAGCCATTGAAAGCGCAACCTTCATTCAATTATAAACATGTGGGTATAAAAATATAAAACAACAAGAGGTGTGCACTCGCGTGCTAGCATACCCACACCGTGACAAATTCAACCCGCATTATCCGTAAACCCAACAAAAAAGATTTTTAACTTTAAAGAAAAATTTGGATTAATAATATCGATATGGTGTCGCAAGAAGCTTGTACAGAAAAAAATATTCAAATTGGTTCATATTTGTTCGAATGATTGCAGAAACCCACAAAAGTGTAGAAAATGAAACGCAACCTTAACATCTAAGATGGCTTTTGTCGAGTGTTTCGTCAGTCAAACCAAACTTCTGCTAAGAAGGCACACAACTCCAGGGGAAAAATTTGGACAAAGCTGATTTTCGAACTCATCTGAGATATTATAGCAATAGACCTGTATATCAAATGTCGGTTAAAGTTTATTTGGGTTTATATCATGCGAACGAAAACAGTCCGAGCCAACCCTCAGCCGCATCATGTAGAGAGGGTGTTGTGAGAAGCCTGTATACCAAAAATTATTGAAATCGGTTCATATTTGTTAAAGTTATTAAGTCGGACAGAATTTTTCTAAGTCAAAATAAGTCGAAAAGTAAGGCGTAACTTAAAAAAAGAAAGTCGGACCGCACCGCAATTAGCATCATGCGGAGAGGCGGTCCTAAGGAGATTGCATACAAAAAATTACTGAAATCGGTTCATAGTTGTTCGAGTGATGAGGTCGGACGGACGGACGGACGGACGACACACGGAGGGAGAAAGTGTGACGGACAGACGCAGTCAATCCAGTATACCCTCCATTTTCTTCGAAAGTGGGGGTAAAAAAAAAGTCACAAATGTCTAGTTGAAGCTGAACAATCAATGGTATACTAACCTTAAGACTCGATTTTATCTGACCAAAACACATTCCACTAAATTGTAAACCAGCGAGAATTTATTAAATCTTATAGAATACTACACACAAGTCCCTTTGTACTGGAATGAAATAATATTGTCTGATATAAGACACTGGGCTCATCATCTCCACATGTTATAGTTATCAGCGAGACTTCGTGTACAGAGAGTTCCGCGAATAAAGAGAACCACACGCTCCATAACAAATGGTCACACAAACACAGCTATAATCCTCACGAGTTGTAATCCGTCGGCACACGCCGGCTGTTGTTTCATAACATTTACTTCTGATGAAGCACAAATCCATTCTCACGGCCCATTTAGACTGATATGTTAGGGTTTTCGATATTAATATTTTGTCATGAACAGATAATGAGATGCGGTAGGGTGCTTGAGAACGGAGTGTATATATATGCTTATCGTTAGGGTTGATGGTATGTTTCATAGGTTGGAGTAAGCGTGTATTAGGCTTCTCTGTCTAGCATCCCTCTCTCAATGAGTATGCAAACACCACCAACCACAGCTGATGTCGTCGAAGGGACGTGTATAATCGCCACGCCTCACATTAATGTAGACATAAATGAAGTTGCAATGACACTGTAGCTCGACTTGGAGATGCGTTAAATTTATGCTGAACAGTCAGGGTAAGTCAAACCGTTTCAGTAAGGGATTGTATTGCGTAGATGGAATTATTTTCACTAACAGTTCACCAATAAATGTGGGATACATGCAGGGTGTGCCGACGGATGCATGTGCAATTCAAGATGGCTGCTGGTTGTCATATGTTTGACGAATTTCGGGGGGGGGGTGGATAACTCCCATCTCGTGGTCACCCCGAAGAACCACATGATGTTTGGTGATGATCGGATGAGGGATGTTGCATGCAGGGTGGGCCGAATTATTTTGTCATAAAAAGAGTAAAATCCAAGAAGGCCGTTTTTCAACGCAACTCGGAAAGATTTTATGGCTCCCACCCAGTGGTCACACAGAAGATCCAATTGAAGTTTGGTGACAATCGTATGTAGGATGTGGTCTGTATGGTGTGCCACGGATTTAGTCAGGCATAGTGTAAAATCCGAAATAGCTGCCGGTGGTCACGTTGTCATCGAAAATCGTTCCATTTCGATAGCTCCAATCTAGAGGTGATCATAAACATGCCTGTAAATTTTCATAACATGTCTTTGATAAATATGGACTGCAAGGTGTGCCAATGGATTCAAATTTGAAATCCAAGATGGCTGCTGGCGGCATCTATGGTTCCCATCTCTATAGGTCACCCGACCATCCATATGAAGTTTTTCGGCGATCGGATGAGGGATGTGATATGTAGGGAGTGCCGTAGGGTTAATTTGGTCATGCAAAGTGTAAAATCGAAGATGACCGCTGGCAGCAATGTATTTTAACGAATTTCGGAAATAGTCGACGGCTCCCATCTAGAAGTCACCCTGAAGATCCATATAAAGGTCGGTGATGATCGGACGAGGGTGTGGTCTGTATGTTGTACCAAAGTATTTAGTCATGCAAAGAGTAAAATCCAAGATGACTGCTGGCGAATTTCGCACATAATCCATAGTCCATGGCTCCCATTTAGAGGTCAATCCGAAGATTAGTAGGAAGTTTGTTGACGATCGAATGAGGGCTGTGGTGTGCCAAAGGAGGAAAATGCTGATTGACGGACGTACAGACAGACGGGCGGACGGACGCCAACTCAAGACAAAAAATATATCGTCTCTAGTAAAGAGCGTCAAAAATGTACAAAATAAAGAGCGTAAACCTTGTCAGTGGTATAGTATATGTTGGCACATCTGGCATTCTGTCACAGGGGCATATGGCATATAACGCATGTACATCGGTATATAGAGTATTTATAGAACTATTGCTTATCCATTATATTTCATATTCTTGAGTACGAGTGAGCCACGTCCGATAAACTTCCTATTTGTTTTTTGCACATACACACGCAATCGAATCAAGAACCCTTTCCTGGTTTGGAAAGACGCCATTCGTTGATAACACTGTGGAGCTATCGGTATCTATTACGATAATTTGCCCACGACTGGGCCCACGCACCGTGCACTTTTGCATACTTTTATTAAATGATTTCGTTAACGAAGCTTTGATGATGGCTGCAGGGTGCACTCGCGGTCCAAAGCTGTTAATGATATTAGTGCGTTTGTATTGGAGCAATAAACACGATGTGAACCCCGAACTATCGTGTTTAAATTCTGGACGCCTTCCAGATTAATGTACGGGGAATGAAAAATTGCGCAATTATTCAATGTTGGACATGGAACGTGAGATATGAGACGGTTGTTACACTCCACCCTGATATGCGTTGTTACGCCAGTGTTTAACACATTCATGACGCGAGCTTCCTGAATTTTTGCGAAAAACCCTGTGCCACTGCATTCTCATATATGTGCGAATCGACCATAGGTCGCCTCGCATATATAAAAGAATGCATTGGCCTAACAAATGTTATATTATTTTTTTTAATTGTTAAAAAATTTAAGAAAAAATGAAAAAAATGTAAACAATCATGATAAAAAATGATCAAAATTGTTAAATAATATAGGAAAAAAATGATAAAATCGGATGAAATTGTTAATGAATATAAGAAAAATGATACAAATTGTTATAGAATGTAAGAAGAAAACTATTTTTTTTAAACTATAAAATTTGTTAAAGAATGTAAGAAAAAATTATAAAAAATTGTTGAAGAATGTAAGAAAAAATTGAGCTCGTGTCATGAAAGGGTTAACCCTTTCCTTACTAAATGGTTTCTCACCCACATATAAATGTATACGGTATACTAGATCATGCCATGAATCTCTACTCTGGCAATTATTCAATGTTGGGGATTGTTGGACATGGAACGTGAGATGCGTTGTTACGCCAGTGTTTAACACTTTCATGACGGGAGCTTCCTGATATTTTGTGAAAACCCTGTCTTATATATTCGAATAGACCATAGGTTGCCTTGCATATATAAGAGAATGCATTGGCCTAACAATGATATATTATTTTGTATAATTGTTAGAAAATGTAAGAAAAAATGAGAAGAAATTGTTAAAGAATGTAAGAAATCATGATAAAAAATTATCAAAATTGTTAATGAATATAAGAAAAAAAAAAGATATAATCGGATGAAAGTGTTAATGAATATAAGAAAAATGATCAAAATTGTTATAGAATGTAAGACAAAAATGTGCCAATGCATTCTCTTATATATGTGAATCGACCATAGGTCGCCTTGCATATATAAGAGAATGCATTGGCCTAACAAATTATATATTATTTTGTTATAATTGTTAGAAAATGTAAGAAAAAATGAAAACAAATGATAAAAAATTGTTAAAGAATGTAAGAAGGATATGATATAAATTGCTAAAGAATGTAGGAAAAAATTATAAATTTGTTAAAGAATGTAAGAAAAAATGCGCACATTCTGGACAAAAACAACTGATGTACATGTACTGTCTGGTTGTACTGCCGGAATGTATGTCGGGGTTATAGCAATAAAGGACGGAATCGCATACGATATATCAGCTTGCACTCAGGTACAACCAGGCGTCGGCCACCGCTAATAACGGACAATACCGAAGTAATACGAGAACAACCGGAAATTGGACTCAGAGAAAACACACGCCATTCGTTTGCACAGAACAATTAATTCCATCGGCGAAGATATTCTAGTTCTGGGTGAATCGATCAGGGGAAAATTGAATCTTAATGTCAAAGTATACCGAGGTCAAATGGCTTTCTTTGTCATGTGATCATGTGATATCATTTTGAACGGGACTGAGTTCATGGCTTTAGTTATATCAGATATCTTCGGGCGAAACCGTATATATTCTATGTTATACTTTACTGCTGCACACCACGCATCAGAACCATAATTATTTACAGCTTGAGATTCCAATTACCACCCACGTGTTGACATTATGCGAACTGTAACTTTTTTTATTTCTGGAACTATGCAAGCACTGACTGCGCTTTTTAAAAAGAGACAGAGTGTTTTATCCAATTCCCAAAACGAAAGAAAAAAGATAAACATGGACCGAACGTGAGAATAAAAAATAGCTGATTCCTCATACATTAGATATCTTGTATTTACAATGTCCGTGCCTCATATTGTCGAATTTCCATTTCTTTAACAAGAAATATTTGGTCGTTATTGTGTGAGATGTCCCATCTCATTGTTTCCTCATTGGTCACGTTCCTATGTTTCAGGTTATCATGGTATATACCCGCGATCTCAAAACTTTCATTTCTTTACTCATGATCTCCAAAACGTCTCCGAAAGATAAGAGAGAGATTCCGCTTGTAGGTTATGGCGTGTAACGTGTAGGCATTAAACCGCCATTTTAGGAAAATGTCCAATCATAAACAGGGTTTATTTTGTTTGGAAGATAGCTCAGGATTAGTTATAATAGAATATACTATGGTGATGATTGATCATTCGAATTTATAACTCAGCCGATTGCCACAAGCTCCTGCCAAAGACTTGTTAAAATTTGATGAAATGAGATGTTACCTAATTGCAGGCATTTGTTTGAGTTTTTGCGTATTAACTGTCGCTACCACATGCTGCCATTTACCCTACAAGCTACACGTCAGAAGAAGCGGAATCTCTCTAATATGCATACATAGGGTATCCAAAAACGTCACGTCGTGTACCAAGGAACTCCGCATGGCACTTCAATCATTTCAGCGGGCGCCACCGATTGCTAAGTTTGTAAGGTGCATGGTCCATGAATCCAAAATACACTGTGCAGCGATGGTGAACAGCTCTAATCGCGAATTTTCATCCACAACTGGGGATATAACCTGAATATATAGTGTATATGGGGAAGTTTGTCACTTGCATTACGGGGGCTGGTGATTTCTATACGTACAGCCGAGTGATTTCCCTGTCAAATTAACACTCTGTGTGGGGTTTCCTTCACCCATAAAACTTAAAACATCGTGATATTAGTTAGCGGCTGAATCGACGATAAACTCCAGTGAAACAAACAAAATAAACAAATTCAGCACCACTCAGCGAATATAAAAACGTAAAACAATTAGGTCAAGTATCATATAAGGAACGAGTACACCCATTCATGGTGGGTCCCTCCACAGATGTGACGTAGCACTGCATGCATTCTTCCACGCCGGCACCGGGCACGGCACGGTATGGGACCCCAATTGAATTATGACAATGGTTAGATCCAATAAGCGCCATGTGATTTGTGTTCTTTGTATTATATTTATTATGTTGTCTTAAATAACGCCATAAAAGGAAATTTCTACCAACCGTGCTGGGGTCCCAGGAGTAACCACAGGTATATCAGGAAATGATTTACTCTCGTGATTGATCATACATTCATTATGGCGTCGTGGAGACTCCCATGGGCCTGGTATACCAAACTGATGGAGGCCACAGACTGTATCAAGTGATATACAGCGCGCCGCTTTTATGCCCCCGTGTGTACAACTTCTATATGAATTTTAAGTGTTATGAGGCAATGTGGCGGTTTAAAACATGAATTTTTGCTCGATTTTGTTACATCCCCGCCCGGTTTTGGGGATCGAAATAGGTGCATAAACACGTTAAATTACTCTTATACAGACAGAGTATAAAATAATTCGAAATTTCATTATTCATCGAATTTAGAAAAGTCTGGGTTTCCTCATCGTGGAACAACGAAGAGGATTCCCTTTTAGTACATTCACGATATGGTCAAATTATGAGCGTTTTCCTCATTTATCTGTGAGAAATTCAAAACAGCTGGGAGATTGCTACTGCGTGCTACAGTAAGATTTCTTAACCCTTTACCCAACAAACCGGCCAAAACCGGCCAAATAAAGCTTCAACAGCCTAAATTATCTTGGGTCTGTCACAATAAAACCATACAAATATGGATATCAGTGGAACCGGCTCATTGACCACATTGTGATGGTTATAGTTATGCCCTGTGCCAATGCATTCTCTTATATATGCGAGTCGACCATAGGTCGCCTCGCATATATAAGAGAATGCATTGGCCTAAAAAAAATCTTTTTTTAACACTTTTTACCATTTTTTCTTACATTCTTTAACAATTTTATAATTTTTAATGTGTTAAGCCAATGCATTCTCTTATATATGCGAGGCGACCTATGGTCGACTCGCATATATAAGAGAATGCATTGGCACATGGCCCTTCTGTTGGGTAAAGGGTTAAAGCATGTAAAACCGGTAGATCGACATTTCTTGCATTTATTTACATACGTTGGTTGTATCTTATCCCTTTTTCCAAACACACGTCGGCATCCCATCTAGAGATCACCCCGAAGATTAACATGAAATGTGGTTACTATCGGATGACGGATGTGTTCCGAAAAAAATATAGTCATGCAAAGAGTGAAATCCAAGGTTTTAACGAATTTCGGTGAAATTCGATGGCTCCCGTCTAGAGGTCACACCGAAGACCCGTATGGAGTTTGCTAACGATCGGAGGAGGTGCGTGGCCTGTATGGTTTGCCGAAGTACATTGTTGGTGGGCGGACGGACCCGCGTACGACGGACGTCAACCCATGGCAATAGCTCAAACTTAACTTCATTAAGTTGAGCTAAAACGCGAAAATCGATAATGATAATTTGGAGGTTCAAATGAACAATATCCTGTTATTTGTGAATTTTCAAAAAATCTCAATTTCAAGCTGTCAATTTGAAGGAAAAAAAATCATTATCGTTTATAACCAATGTTCGCTATAGTAATATGACGACACAAGTTGAACCTCACAATTGAAGCGATGTGTTCTAATTGTGTAAAAAATAAAGTGGGTTTAAAGAAATGTTAGCATGGTATTTGAGGCGGTCGTTTGAGAGTTTGACAGGAAATATTTTCAAAACGCACTTTATTATCTAGCTTAGGAATCCAACTAGGGTCTATATTATGTCTACCCGTTACTGTCTGCCAGATTAGTGTGCAAACGTGGTTGAATACGCAATTGATATTGTTTTATGTTGTTGTTGGTCCTTCGTACGGTAAAAAATAGTTCTGCAAATAGCTACCAAAAAATAAAAAATAAAAATACGCTATGAAAAATGTTTTCTTTATTTTCTCGCAGACAGTCATGATTCAAATAGTAGATATAGTATAGACCCTAGTTGGATTCCTAAGCTAGAAAATGCAGTATCAGTGATTTTTTTGCAAATATTTCCTGTCAAACTCTAAAATGACCGCCTCAAAAATCAAGTTCTTTTTCTTTAAAACTACCTTTTTACATTATTAGAACATATCACTTATATTGTGATGGTAAACTTGTGTTGTATAGTACTATATCATACATTGGTAATAAAGAATAATGATTTTTTCGTTCAAATTAATAGTTTGAAATTGAGAGTTTTTGAAAATTCACGAGTGGGGGCGCTTCCTTAAAGCGAACAAATTCCTACATTTTGTGCAACTAACTCATATTGGTAAATCAGTGGTAAATATTAATCTACACGGTGTTGGTGCGATTTCCCATTATCGCTGTTTGGCGTTCTATATGTGAAGGAATCGGGACCAGCTGAGAGAGTTTGTCAGCAGCTTATAATGGTCGGTCATTTGTGCGTGTATGGTTGTGGTCCAACAGTTTGAAGACACTCTCCCCGTGTTATGTCTTGTGGAAGACTGTCGTAAACCAACTTTCCACATTGTCCTCTTAAAACATATTCCGTTCTAATTCTTTCTGGTATAGCATTGCACGAAAGTAGTCAAAAGTGTTATAGAAATACTGATGTTGAAGAAGCAATTACTTCCAGGAAGAGATAAATAATCTTTTAGTTAATTCTTTATACATCTGCAATTGCAACAACTTTATGTTATCATCTGCGTTATCCAATTGCTAATCATCGTCATTTATTGCGCGACACCACTCAATGGAACATTAACGATCATACTTGAGACATGTATCTAGACGGATGAAGGGGCGACGATCATCTGAGGGGTTTATGCATCAATTCGTCTCATTTGCTTGGATCGATTAGACGACGTTTCTGGCTATGCATAACATTAGGTGCTTATATTGACAGATCAGCATTAAGAAAGAGATCTTAACCCTTTGATGACTGGAGCTTTCTGAAATTTGAGAAAACCCTGTGCCAGTGCATTCTCTTATATATGCGAGCCGCCCATATGGCGTCCCGCATACATATGATAATACATATTGGCCTAACAATATTTACCTTGATATTGTAAACCAGTGCATTCTCTTATATATGCGATGTTCCCCATGGAAAACTCGCATATATCATATATAAGAGAATACACTGGTACAGGATCTTTAATGCTGCACCAGCATTGCTCCCGTTGTCCCTCAAAACTGCAAACAAAAATATCATTTACTCCCAATTGTTTGAAACCCACCCCAAATTGTTCACTACATTTGGTCTGATACTGCATAAAACCCTACGTATATTGTTCATACCACTGGGAACTTATCTCCTTTAGCTCAAATGACAGTTTAGCCAGATTTAGCAACTACGTTTTAATGAATGATTTTCTTTTCAAATACTGATAGGTATTTGTCTACCACATATATCAAAATATATCAAAATCAGGTCAGTGTGTGATGATAGTATGCTAGGTCAGCCTGTGTGGTTAAATTCCACACTGCTAAATTGAAATTATAATACATCGATGTATTGGACAAATACAGTAACCATTCAGAAACTGATAGCTACTTCACACACTACAGCTATAGTATAAGGCATATGCATCCAATTTTACCATAACAATTAATACATTTTCAGTGAGATATACTTTTCCCCTGGGCCTCGGTTGCTCAATCTGTTAGAGGTACAACTCCAAGCCGTTTCGCCCTCCAGCGCTGGCGATAAGGGTTCAAATCCACATGTTTCCATCTGGTGGAGTTCCAGTTACTCGACGATGGCCGGTGGTTTGCCGATCATGGTCGACGAGATTATCAGCCATGGAAATCCCTGTTAGATTAGCCATAAGTGTGCGGATTTCCTCTAAAACACTAAAACTGGCATTGTCGTGATATGGCCTTAGTTGCTGAAAGCGAAATTAAACCCCAATCATTCAATCAATCAATCAATTAGGGCAGTGAACTCAATCTTGGCTTTCGAGTCACGACTGATATTTTATAGACATATCCATGACATATCGCTTGTTAAACTCCAATTCAACTAGAGTTGACATATTGTGAACTTAGATACACAACGAGGAGATTTGCCAGGGTGCAATGGTAACTATTATTGGTTCAATTTCTGACATTAGCAAGACTAGATCATTGTGCAGGATACACATACGTCCATATTTCCAACTATGTTCTGATCAGTCTATCCACCATCTCAGCATTATTCCATTAATATTTTGTTAGTCTACTCGAGCAACTACCATTACACTACATACTAATCAGTTACTATATCAGACTCGGACACTCTAGTTATTATGTGAGTAACATATCTAGTCATCTGAGTTTATAGATATGCAAATAATTGACAGATTTTATGGATGCACTGATGTCAGTTATTGTCTAGATAGTCACATTAAAATGTTTGAGACAGTTGATCGCTCTTTTCCATGCGCACAATGGTCTAGGTTTAACCCTTTACCTAACAAACCGGCCAAAACCGGCCAAATAAAGCTTCAACAGCCTAAAATATCTTCGGTCTGTCTCAATAGAACCATACAAATATGGATATCATTGGAACCGGCTCATTGACCACATTGTGATGGGTACAGTTATGCCCTGTGCCAATGCATTCTCTTATATATGCGAGTCGACCATAGGTCGCCTCGCATATATAAGAGAATGCGTTGGCCTAAAAAACACTTTTTACCATTTTTTCTTACATTCTTTAACAATTTTATAATTTTTAATGTGTTAAGCCAATGCATTCTCTTATATATGCGAGGCGACCTATGGTCGACTCGCATATATAAGAGAATGCATTGGCACAGGGCCCTTCTGTTGGGTAAAGGGTTAAAGGTCTTGGTTACATCATGAAAAGTATATTTATTTCAGTATTATATATATTTTTTCGAAGCTCTTTATTGTTATGATTACACGATTGTTGAAGTTTCTAGTCTCAATGATGTTTCATACATCAAGGGAAACCCCCGTTATATTTTGGTTATTTTCAATGTTTTTATTTACAAGACTGTTGATGTTTCCACACTGGCCTCCAGTCTATTTTTGCTTATTAGACTGTTGATGTTTCCACACTAGCCTCCAGTCTATTTTTGCTTATTAGATTGTTGAAAACATAATATTCCAGATCTCACTCATAAATATGGTGTTTTTGCAGTTATATGTTTTAAAGACATATTATGGACTTGTTCGGGTCCGTGAAATTGATAAGTTAATACTTATGCGATATGGCAACTTCGGTAATGTAGCTTTCTACTAACGTCGCCGAAAATTCAAAGAAATCGACCATACCACTCCATAGAAAACATCATCTGAACTACGCTCAATTGTAAATATATACATCTCGATTCGGGACGAAACTTTTGGCGATAAACTAACATAATTGATTTCGCCATGTTGTAATAAAACGAAACTTTTGGCGATAAACTAACATAATTGATTTCGCCATGTTGTAATAATTTGAAAGATTAGTTGTTTTAACGGAATTATGAGTTGGTCAATCGTGAAACCAATATATGTTATATTCTATAATTACAATCATGGGTATATAATATATTATCTTGAGCGCGTTACCATTTCTGACATTGGTGTTCTTGTTCTCTATTGGTCTCGATGTAGTCATGGGTTGGAAGGACATGAGGGTGTGTGATGACATCGACACCATTAGGAGGAAAAATGACCCAATTGATTATCGCATTGTATAAGAAAATAACGATATGAAAATCTATATTAAAGACACGGTTGGCCTTGGCGGTGGGTATCCTGTGAAAATATCTCCACCCGTCAAAAACCGCCACAAACAGAAAGAACATCAAAATGTAGATAGACTTTGTCCATATACAAATAAGAAATATCGCATAAACAGTATGTTATTGTCATATCTTTGACCATTGTTATGTAAACAAAAGCATAAAAAGTTACTTTTCTGGTGTTTGTTTATATTATGATGGTAAACATAAAGAGCGTTCTTTGTTGGTGAATACCTGATATGGAACTAATAAAGAGCGTTTATGCCATTTGTGTGTGATTAGCCAGTAGCATTGTGCTGTCTTTTGTAACACAATCAGGCTCTTGCTTATGTAAAATATAGTAGGTCTTTATGATAGAATGCTGTTTACGCGATGGTCATGGTATATATGAACGGAACTGTATGCGTTTTAATGTTGTTCTGTTTACGGTGTTTGGAACAAATATGAATATTTTCGACAATTAAGGCCGCACGTGCCTTTAATCGACAGAAGCGTTCCCGGCTCAGACTTAGTATTGTATATGCCCCATAAATTATATAAAGCGGATTTAGGAAGAGATAATTCGTCGTTAAGCGTATTCATTGTTTTACAATAACAGAAAAGTATATGGCGCCAACATATACTAATGTGACACAGACTTTTGACGTCACTATCAAAACATCAGTGCGGAACACCCGAGCGCAATTACATTGAAGTACGTCAGGGGGTCCTGCGTCCTGGTCCAGGGAATTTTTTAAAGAACAAATAGGTTCAATTTGGTGCATTTTTGGGTGGATTTGGTAGTCATATCTGGAGGCGGACTATATTGGCAGTATATTATTAAACTATTAGATACAACTATGAGGTACTAATATAATTGGTGAAAAACAAATGTGGGGGCACATGTCCTATCGACTCCTATGCCCACCGGCTATGTCGCCTCTGACTAGATTTATCATGTTATTCTGGCAAGCACCGGTCGCCAACAAATCTTTGTGAGTTTGTTCAGCTCATTGTCATTTAGATTAGTACCAGTGGTTTGTTCCACATCTATCTATCTACATGTGGAACAAACTGGAGAAATCAATAAACAATCAATAAACAATCAATAAACAATCAATAAACAATCAATAAACAATCAATAAACAATCAATAAACAATAGCTCTGACAGCTCAACAACCCCCAAGCTAATAATTCAATGAAAGGAATACATGGAACATACAAAGGAAGAGGTGGTAATGTCTACTAATTTGATTGACTTGCGACAATACCAGCATAAGTGTGTTAATGACAATGACCACTAGCTTAAACCTCCGTCAAGCCGGTTCTGTCGGAGAAAACCGGCAACAAACTGAGCTAAACACTATTTCACTTTCATGGGATTTATCATAAACACAAAAGGTGGTTAACAGGAAGTTGTTCTGGTGAAGTTAAGAACAACCACAATGAAGGTATCAATATATGTTATCATCGAAAAAAGGATATCTCACTTCAAAGCATGTAATCTCAATAAAAAGTGCTTTCCGTCGAGGGTCTGGTTACCGGCAATGTCTAAATTAATCGTGACAGGATTAAGTCGCCCCGGTAATCTTAGACCCACGTGACTCAAGATTATTGTCATCGGGTTAGGCTCAGTTAACCCTTCATATTTAGAGCTTCCTGTTTTTTTGCGAACACCCTTTGATAATGCATTCTCTTATATATGCGAGTCGACCATAGGTCGCCTCGCATATATAAGAGAATGCATTCGCCCAACAAATTTTATATTATTTTCTATAATTGTTAAAAAATGTACGAATATTTTGTTAAAAAGATAAATTGTTAAAGAATGTAAGAAATAATGATAACAAAAAATGGTAAAAATTGTTAAAGAATGTAAGAAAAAATTATGAAAATGATAAAAATTGTTGAAGAATGTAAGAAAAAATTATAAAAATTAATACATTTGTAACAGAATGTAAAAATGATATAAATGATAAAATTGTTAAAGAAGATAAGAAAAAAAATGATTAATATTGTTAAAGAATGTAAGAAAAATTTATAACAAATTGTTAGGCCAATGCATTCTCGTATATATGCGAGGCTGTCTATGGTCGACTCGCATATATAAAACAATGCATTGGCACAAGGTCTTTAATATTGCGCCAGCGCAGCTCCCGCCATGAAAGGGTTAACGAGACATGGTTCGTGTTACAGTTCACACATGTTAACCTGGATTTCACGTTCATTCATCATATGTACATGTAATCCTTAAAGTTCCTCAAGGCACTCGTAGCAAGTACCGGACGAACGGAAATTATTGAAATTCCGCTGATCAAGTGTTAACCCTTTACCCAACAGAAGGGCCCTGTGCCAATGCATTCTCTTATATATGCGAGTCGACCATAGGTCGCCTCGCATATATAAGAGAATGCATTGGCTTAACACATTAAAAATTATAAAATTGTTAAAGAATGTAAGAAAAAATGGTAAAAAGTGTTAAAAAAAAGATTTATTTTTGGCCAATGCATTCTCTTATATATGCGAGGCGACCTATGGTCGACTCGCATATATAAGAGAATGCATTGGCACAGGGCTAACTGTAACTATCACAATGTGGCCAAGGAGCCGGTTCCAATGATATCCATATTTGTATGGTTCTATTGAGACAGACCGAAGATATTTCAGGCTGTTGAAGCTTTATTTGGCCGGTTTTGGCCGGTTTGTTGGGTAAAGGGTTAAATATCAACACTTAAGAATGTCATCGTATTAAAAGATATCACATAAAAACCACATTTGCTTCTCAAGGTGTCAAAATGTTATTCATTAAGATATTTGCCAGAAATGCAATGTGTTTTAATACTAAGAAAAAGAATGTAGAGTCACTTGCCCGATGTCTGATCATAACATTGTCTGTATTTTAGAGTTATTGTTCGTGACAAATTTACAAACAATGGTTTCAATTGCGGATTATTTACAATGAAAATAACAATTTAATTTTTCATGTTCTTGGTGGTAATAATGTCTTAAAGAGACGGATGGACTCGCGATGGATATTGCTGTTACAATAGTCAGATCCGTTAAAATCACCATAAAGAAAAATAATATTAATACATAGACAGATGATTGTGTTCTTATACCAATGATAAATATCGCATACATAGCATGTTATTGTCAAGATCGTACGCCTTGTTAGTAAACAAAATCCATGTTATGTTACAGTACAGTGAGTAAAGGGTGTGCGATAAGTAATTAGTGTACTTTAGTTAAAACTGTGCTGTGTTATTTACAGTGAATCAATATTCAGAAGAAAAAAATAACCAGTGTTGAGTGTGTCAGTGTTGCTTATCGCCGCTTGGCTCGCACAAGTGTGTCTCGTGGATAATATCATATTTATAATATCATAACACTATACTATTAGTATATTCTTGAGGAAACTTTTATAATTTGATAACTATCATTTCTAAACTATAACCTACAACCAAGGCCATCCGTGCCTTTAAAGAAAACATTGTATGAGTTTTCACCAATCGTGAAGCATTGATGCACATCAAATCAAACAGTGTATTAAGTTGAATCGCAGGACGTACGTTAAGGGTACATTCATACGCTGGCATGTTTGCACTGTATGTTTTTGCGGGCATTTCGTCATAGAAGACCACACGGTACCAGAATACGAACGGAAACATGCACGTAACATGCATCTTTACCAAAGCGAAAGACATATGAAGTAAAATTTATGTAGTTCCACTTGTGACGGTGCTACTGTAATTTGCCTTCAAATATCTGTATGATTTATTCTTGCGAGATAATTGCATGCTATTTACAGGCAAATTCCGGTAGCATCGCCACAGGAGGAACTACAGAGAATTTACTTCGCACGTAATTAATTAACTGTGGTACAGATGCATCTTATATGCTTGTTTCCGTTCATATTCTGGCACCATATCGTTTTCTACGACAAAATGCCTGCAAATCATACCGTGCAAATTTGCCAGTGTATATGAACGTACCCTAACCTGAACATTTTCGACGGATATTTGTTCCAAATTGTTCTAGGAAAATAACGGTTTTCCTTTAACAAGACAAACAAAATAGATGACTATCGTATCGAACGCAATTGAGCATTGGGACTAAAAACCCGTAGTAACCTCATAACAACTATAGCCTTTATGTGTTTATTGGATTGCGTTGTTTAGTACACAATAATTGTCAATGAAAATTGTCCAAACTAATGGACGACCGAATTGACGAGGATTTAGCTACAGAGAACCCCTCGGCGCACAAAGAATGAGATGGCATCAATCAAATGGGTATTGACAACCGTTCCAAGGAGTAAGGAGACTTATGGTAGACAGTTGTGTAGACTGGCGCACACGAGAGACATGACCTTATATACGTTCCCAAAATAAAAGTACAGTTAGGTCACGGTCATGTACGGGAACATTGCTATAGATTATATCCGTTAGGGGGGGGGGGGGGTATATCCAACTTAGAATTTCCAAATGCACCCCCCCCCCCCCATATCTTGAACCAGACCAAAATTATCAAGTTCGGAAAATTCTACTTGTTCCCGCTTTGGTTTTCAAACTGATACTTTGTGGTTCCAACTGTTGCAAAATTCCAATCTGACACCCCTCTCAGCCTGGTTGGAAAATTACCAAGTTATGACTATTTTGGTCAAAGAGTTCGGCAGCAGGTATGGAATTATTCGACTTTTGGTTTAAAACCAACAAATTTTACAATACTAAATAGTGGTAGGAAAATAAAACTACCATAATAATTTCAAGTTATCGTTGGTCTGAAGTGTTCAACTTATCTTGTGTCCAACTATTGAAATTTTTTACCAAAGTGGGAGTGATACACAAGAACCCCATCCCCTGTCGCCACGTGTTCTGAGATAATCGATCTAATTCATTCACATAAAGCATAACACGGTCGTGTGGACAGCTCAATAAAGCGCCTATAATATACTGTACTGTATATATCGAAAAATTAGTATAAAGACCAACAATTAAGTAAGCTCTAATATTTTTCACTCTTTATACATGGTGACCTGTTGGCATCTTAAATCTGGTAAAAACTGTTTATTTGATGATCTAATTTTGTCGGTCCAAACATTCTACGAATAGTTCCCTATGTTCAACTTCGAATTCGTGATTTTAGGACTGAAACACACACATATATAGTGTTAACGTATATATATCTACATATAACTAAGTATGTGGTGCCCCCGACAATACTTGTTTTCTATTTATGTTGGTATTAACACTATGCATTATTAATATCAAAATAGATCCAACTTCAAACAAAGTGGGCATACGTCATGTATATGTAACCTCAGATTGGTAGTAGATGACCCTTTTCAGAGGGGCTCTGATATGTTCTGTAACAGTACTCGAGCCGCAACGCCTTGTATTATCCTGTCTCACTACTTACGAAATGAATGTAGTGGGTGTGTGTTCTAGTGGGGGTAACGGCGTTATGGTTGTTGGGGCACATCTTCGCGGTTCACACTAAATATTTCCCAACGACCACAACGGCGAACCCCCAATAACACACACAATACATTAATTTATTATATTTATATAGCTTTTTGATGATTTACAAAAGCTGAATGTATTCGTATTTATTTTCACAAAATCTGTCGAGAATTTGAGACGAGCCCACGCAGCACATTATGTCAGCCCAATCCAATCACATAGCAACGATTTCGTGATTAAATTACTGGCTTCAGGTGCAATTAGGCTTAAATTTAGAATTATTTTGCTGACCGCATTTAGTGATTAGGTCAACAATTTGTGACATATTGTTCGTGTTATGGTCTGTGTTATTGGGGTATGGAACGGGTGACCCAATTAACAGTTGACCAATCACCGAACAGGATTTAGTGTAACACGGACGGGCTATGTAAATATGTTATCAACCTGTATACTTTATGTATTTAGTGGTTCATAATAAATATGTTCAACAAACTTATCACCAGACTGTGACAAAAGTGACAAATTAATAGGTTTGGTCTGAAGACCGAAGACTAAGATTCCCTCTAACGTAGGTCCCAGTCTGTGAATGAGACAGCTTGAGATGCCATGTCCTCGATATTTGGGGCTAATGACCTTACGCACGATATAATTTCACCATATTATCGACCCCGACATCATGTGGATCAAAACACCCAATCGATGGCCACTTTCAGAGAAGTGGCATGGCAGACATAGTCAACAGGCACGTTTGTCAACCACGGCGTATCCTATGAAGAGGATTATCTGGTCCTTGATCTCGGTGTACGCATAACAAACACTCCTCTAATGTCTTGTCCCAATAACTCATTATGGCTTCGAACTCTTGTCTCCAAACCGCAAGACAGAGTTCTGTCCCATCGCTTCACTGAATCAAACAGGAATCAATTAACTACATATCAGGCAGTATCCAGTTCAAGTCCGCAAATAGTGTGTCTGTCATTTGCAGAATGAGGTCCCCAGAGTGTGAATTTAGTTAATCTATTCCGCATAGCGGGCTAGCATCACTAAATTCACCATCCGGGGACCTCAGTCTGCTTAAGCCCCATCTTCTCTGGAAACTTTCATTATTGTCAAACTTCTATAGAAACTTAGATTCTATTTCCTTTATAGTTTAGTTTCTATATCCCACAAATTGGCAGGCGACACATTGCATAATCGAGGTTCCCAATGGGTGCACATTACAATATTCACCATTTGGGAGCTTCATTCTGAGTCCATGTCTCCCATAGCAGATGAGGCCATGCAGTATAAGGCCCCCCAAAGGGTGAATTTAGTGACGCTAGCCCGCTATGCGGGATAGCTTCACTAGATTCACCCTCTGGGGACCTTATTCTGCAAATTACAGGCACACTAAACTCAGACTTAGAGTACTTATGTTGAATAGGCTTGACTCAACTTTAGCTTTCAGAAGTTAGACAAGAAAACGTAACAAAACGTACAACACATGTGATGCGGAGACAGCCATTTGTATTGATTTTCTTATTCCAAAAATAGACACTAGCACGTGGTGGATGTTGTCAGACCTTCGTAGCGATGGGACATAACTCTACCTTGCAGTTGGTCATGCTTCGCTTGGTTATATGAGGCAGTTACTGGGACCGAGTCACTCAGATGTGTGTGCGTGCCTAGATGGTCTTGCTTTAAGGGGAGGGGTTGTCCAACTTAGAATTTCGAACCGTAGGAACTGTAGACTAAATTTCCAAACTCTGTGAAACTTCATTTGCACCTCTCCCATTTGATTTGGGATTTCCAACTGATACTGCATGTAACGAGTCGAAGCGTTATGTGACATGCGCTAGACATCACATATAGTCAGCAATCAGTAACTGATGATGATCTTATCAAAAACATTTTGGAATCTATTAACTCATTGGGAGTAATTTCCAAAAATGTCTAAATTCTACTTTTGGCATAAAATAAAATCTTATTTTTGTGGGGTACGTTCTAAAACTGTTTTCAAACTTCCATTAAACCACCACAGGATCCAGATTCCACCTCAAAATTCATGTCATTAGAACGAGGAGCAATGTTTCTGTAAGAAATTGAGGCCTTGGCCATCATCATATTTAGCATCGAACCTTATTTAATATGCCTAGCAGACATCCTCCCCTTTCTTTTGACATCCATACATTTATGTACTACCTTCACTATGAGGGAAAATTATATGACGGATATATAGCTTGTAAGCCATTATTACTTTCACTATACTTATGTTGACAAACGGAAAGGCCATAGGGTACGTCAGCCAATGCTCTATTCTGACTTGTTATTGTCATTCCGGAGGGCTAGGTGTGATTTCCGTTGACCCGGGCAGATGTGTCACCTTGTTAGGAACCCACTTACCTGTATTGGTTAACCTATAAAACAATTACACCTCTCCCATTTGATTTGCGATTTCCTGACACCTCTGACCTCATATGGGTGGATATTTCCAAATGATGGACTCTTCAGTATAAATATTGGACAAAAAGTAGGACAAGGTTATAATATGTGTCTAAAGGCGACATATTTTTACGCCAGTTATTGGCTGGAAACTCTGCGGACTCCAAACTACTGGAACAATCTCAACGTCGACCTCAGATTTATGGTTCACGCCAAGTCTGAGTTTAGTGTGCCTGTCATTTGCAGAATGAGGTCGCCAGAGGGTGAATTTAGTGACACTATATCCCACATAGCGAGCTAGCATCACTAAATTCACACTCTGTGGACCTCATTCTGCAGGCCTGGTCTGCCGTGGGAGACACAGACTCAGAATGAACTTCCCAAATGTTGATTATTGTGATATACACCCATTGGGAACCTCGATTATGCAATGTGTCGTCTGCCAATTTGGGGATATAGAGAAACTAAACAAGAAATAGAATCATTATGAAGAAGTTTTTATAGAAATTCGATAATAAAAAATATTTCCAGAGACGATGGGGCCAATCAGAATGAGGTCCCCAGAGGGTGAATTTAGTGACGCTATTTCGCACTGCAGCATCACCAAATTCACCCTCTGGGGACCTCATTCTGCACGGCCTCATCTGCTATGGGAGACACAGACTCAGAATGAAATTACCAAATGGTGATTATTGCGATGTACACCCATTGGGATCCTCGATTATGCAATGTGTCGTCTGCCAATTTGCGGATATAGAGAAACTAATCTAAAAAAGAAACAGAATCTATATGAAGAATTTTCTATAGAAATTTGATAATAAAGAATTTTTCCAGAGATGATGAGGCTTAAGCAGAATGAGGTCCCAAGAGGGTGAATTTAGTTATACTAGCCCGCTAGCTAGCATTAACCCTTTGGAGACCTCATTCAGCAAATGACGTCCAGGGTTCGCGCCGCCGCTTGTCAAATTCAAACATAATTGACAGTTGTGCATGTATGTCAGTGGAGATTAACCCTTTCTATACTAAATACTCATTGACGAGTAGTTATATCGTATGAATTATTCAGAGATTATGTTCAACTTACTGCATGTCGTTTGTTGAACTTATGAATATGCCCCTAAAATAAATGAGACTCCTTCTGCACTTTTATTACATGTCGTCTGCGTATTTTCCTGAACACACCTCCAGATGAATTAATATACAATTCCAATATATACTTTTATAACAGAATGGCAGAATTCATTTAGTATAGAAAGGGTTAATTCGATTGCATATCGGAGAGTTTTAGACATTGCGGGTGATGTTATGGTGGTTGGGTTATTGTTTAGAATGATCCATTAGAGTGACAAGAACTCTTCCAGAGCACAACAATAACAAAATAGAGAACGAATCAAGTGTACCATTATATTTTACAACCAACATAAAAGTGCTTAGAATAGATCATATATTGGCACTTGTCAATCATTCCAACATTAATAAAATAGTGATATTCTTCAAATACAAATTTTCTCACAGATAAGAAGCAATCTCATGTTGGATCATCTCTGGAAGGCGCTACACACTATATCTCCCATAACTTCTCACCATGTAAATAAGTTTGTACCGTCATCTTGATCACATGTGTGTTACAATATTGTATTAGGAGAGGGGCTTCATAAGTTGCAAAAACTTGTGCCCCAATCCCTTTTGTATATTTTGCAAATAAAATATGTTTCAAGAAGACAAGAACTATTAAGAACTACGGCTACTGTCGGGATTGATTCAGTGTTCTTTCGTGGCAACCTGACATAGTCTGTAACTATATTGTGCTACATCACACAGTTGTATATTATGTTTTATTAACCATCCATTAACCCTTTACCCAACAGAAGGGCCCTGTGCCAATGCATTCTCTTATATATGCGAGTCGACCATAGGTCGCCTCGCATATATAAGAGAATGCATTGGCTTAATACATTAAAAATTATAAACTTGTTAAAGAATATAAGAAAAAATGGTAAAAAGTGTTAAAAAAAGTTTTTTTTTAGGCCAATGCATTCTCTTATATATGCGAGGCGACCTATGGTCGACTCGCATATATAAGAGAATGCATTGGCACAGGGCATAACTGTAACTATCACAATGTGGTCAAGGAGCCGGTTCCAATGATATCCATATTTGTATGGTTCTATTGAGACAGACCGAAGATATTTTAGGCTGTTGAAGCTTTATTTGGCCGGTTTTGGCCGGTTTGTTGGGTAAAGGGTTAACTAACACTATTGGACTCGTTAAAAATTATAGGGACTCCGTGGCGTCGCGACAAAGTAAGTTTCACTTCCGCATTTACTTTGTTTCACTTCCGGGTTTAGTGTTCCAATTTTCAAATGCTTTCTGAGGATTGTACAATAATTTTATTCCCAAAAATTGGATAAATATACAGATGGATAATAAAAATGTCATTATACCATTGTTGTGTACGCATGTGTTTTTCATTCTAACCAATAACATGGCATAGAAAACAAATGATATTATAGAGTTATTATACAATATTTTTCCTGTACGAGTCAGGTTGTGGCGAAAAGTCATATTGGACCAAATATGACTTTTCTCCACAACCTGGACTCGTACAGGAAAAACGCATACTGTACACAACATTGTATAATAACTCTATAATACCATTTGTTGTCTATGCCATGTTATTGGTTAGAATGAAGTTTAATATATTAGTGTATGTATATGTACGAGTAGATGCATTGCATGTCGATTATCTTAATCCACAAGTTTTATTTTGTCATGATGTGGACGTATATCTCTGCAACATCAGAATTATCTGAATCGGCCATTGATAACTGTAAGTACAAAAACTCCTTATTTCCCTCATATTTCAGTTAGCAATTGCTGAGACTATTTGGCAAAGATATGTTAATTTGGCAAAACAAATTGGCAAGAGTCAATTTTGAACAAGCGCGAATTACCCTGCGCCCAGTATAAATCAACTACAATATATATGTCAGTCATTCCTGGTGAATATAACTGTAGTTGTCGATAACATCTAACATCAGTGTCCTAGTATGCTAAGTTAGATAGAAAAATAGTTAGTTTCTTTGTGTCCGACAATCTACATATCATTATAAATTAAGAGACTCCCAAGATGCCTTTGCGAAAAATTCCCAACAGAAACCTTGTGGATTCGTGTCTACAAGATACAGTAATGCCCCGAATAATCGACTCCTTAACCACAGCAGAATTATGGGTAACTTTTCAGGATTTAGTCGGAAATATGGCTTGTTGCCATTCATCGGAAAGCTCTCCCCGAGAGCTTTCCGATGAATGGCAACAAGCCATATTTCCGACTAAATCCTGAAAAGTTACCCATAATTATGCTGTGGTTAAGGAGTCGATTATTTAGGGCATTACTATACAGCCAGCTGCTCTTTGTGGCTATTTGCGTGTCTGCTTCTCATCGATTTACCTTGACCCGACATTAATTGCGTCTGGACTGGCTCATGTAGACCGGAGTACACATTTATTGAAGCATTAGCCAGGTAGATCGGGTTACACCATACTTTTATCATGGATCGAATATGATAATCGGCATGTTGCTGTATATAGGTTGTGGTATATATTGACCAATAGCTGCTGAACCATACCTTATATCGTGACATCAGCGGAGCCTTCAAGCGCAATTAGTTTCATATGAGTACCGACATATAACATATATGTATAACGCTGACTGTACAAAATATCCTCGTGCAAATAGTTTCACATACGTTCATATTGGACTTATTTGATTCTGAAATAAGTCTATTGTGGACTAATACCGTTAATCTGTTTTACGGCGCGGTCCCCAATGAAAACACATTATAAAGAGCTTAATTCGATTTAGCGTCACACAGAACGTAAATAATTCAAAAATAATGGCGATATAGGCTAAATTGCGTTTTTTAAATAAGTTCAAAATGGGCTTATTTTCAGCGAATATGCTGGACTTTGAGGTGTATATAGGACGTTCCAGATTTTGCTTTTGGTTATAGGAATCAGTGAAGTCACTTTCACTGGTTTCAGAGAACGGCACTGAGACGCGGCTCGTACTCACCATCTGGGTTTATATTTAGTCCAGGTAGTTTATACCGGGCGACGCTAAAGTATCCGTGATGGCCGATAGGACAGACATCACCGCGGCATAGGAATATTCATAAAATACGTTTATGCAAAACAAAACCAGCGAGACTCACCAGCCATGGTATATGTGACCATGGCTGGTGTTAACCGAGACGGGCCAAGCTAATCGGCTAAGTAGCATCCATAACACAAACCCCACTAACTGGACCACATTGATCGAATCTATTATTATTATTATTATTATTATTATTACCATCTAAAAGCAACAAGCATAAACATTACCATATTTTCGTATATATGTGCTCTATATATTATAACGCTTGTGCATGCATATATATATATATATATATATATATATATATTATGTATCTGATTATGTAATTCAAAACATCTGTAATATCACTATATGATGACCACAATAAATAAATTGAATTGTTCAAGGCGATTTGATAATTAACACTTTTCGCATAATGAACTACTACTGACAAAAATTACGAATTACAGCAGTAATAGTGTTTTGCGGACAGTTCAAAAACCTTCTCGCTGAATTGACGACTAGGAGTCCACGTGGTGTGGTTGTCGCACCGGGGGACCGTCGGTTGCACTGACATATTCTAACTGCCCCATCGTCGTGGAAGGGGTTGTTTGAAGTATATACGCACAGATTCGTGCAATTATAACTTTAGTTGATAGAGAAATTCTGCTTGTAGATTATGGCGTGTAACGTGTAACCATTAAATCGTCATTTTAGGAAAATGTCCAAAATAGTTTATTTTGTTTGGAAGATAGATCAGGGTTGGTTATAATAGAAGGTGATTGATCCAAAAGCCCTTTTGACTTCGACTTCTACGGAGTTACGCCTTTTGCAACGACATTTATTAATATCTGCCAAAATCTTGTTATAATTTGATGCAACAAGATGTTCCCTATACTTGCATGCATTTGACTGAGTTGTTTCGTATTAATTGTTGCTGTCACATGCTGCCATTTACCTTACAAGCTACACGTCAGAAGTTACAAGCTGAATCTCTCTATAATCAGGGACACTTGTCTTTATTTTGGGATGTTATACAGCAACGTCGGTCATACTACATGAACGGAGTTTTTATTGTAACGCTTTCTATACTCAGTGGATTCTCCCATCAGTTATAAAAGTATATACTGAAATGGTTTATTGTTCATCTGGAGGGGTGATCAGGAACAATAAGCAGATGACAGATAATAAAAGTTACAAAAGGAGAAAAATTTATTGGAGGAAAATGTTCAGATAATAAGTACAACAATCTACTTATGGTCATTTTAAAACTTATTATCTGAACATTTCCTAATGGATAACTACTCACCTAAGAGTATATAGTAAATAAATAGTTAACAGAGCTTATAGAGGAAATTATAGGCATCATTGTATATAACATCAGGATTTACAATAAAATATGTCATCATCATCATTCTTTTGTCCACCAATAAAACTGACATGATATCGCCTATAGTTGTACAGCTCCACCAATAAAACTGACATGATATCGCCTAGTTGTACAGCTCCACCAATAAAACTGACATGATATCGCCTAGTTGTACAGCTCCACCAATAAAACTGACATGATATCGCCTAGTTGTACAGCTCCACCAATAAAACTGACATGATATCGCCTAGTTGTACAGCTCCACCAATAAAACTGACATGATATCGCCTAGTTGTACAGCTCCACCAATAAAACTGACATGATATCGCCTAGTTGTACAGCTCCACCAATAAAACTGACATGATATTGCCTAGTTGTGCAGCTCCACCAATAAAACTGACATGATATCGCCTAGTTGTGCAGAAAGGACTTTACTATTCGTTGTTATGGGCGACATTGTCAAGGATTACAACCGATTATCTTCTGCATTCTTGTTTCAGTATTTATACTGATGTCTTCTTGAACACCGATCTGGCTTCCATGCTATGGCTTATGGCATTTTGTGGTATTCTTCTGGAATGTTAATATAGAGTGGTTTGTATAGGCGCTTAGAGCCAGACGGGAAAAGGAACTCCATATGAGAAAAAGTGCCGGCATAGCTTTAATTACTAGTGACGGACTGTAAGAAATTCGTAACTAACATAGCAGTACGGGCCAATGGCTGACAGGGCTGAATCCCGCCCAAAATAAAACGTTTTTAAACCTAAAATTCGGACAATTTTCTGGTAAATATAATGCTATTTCAGGGGAGGGGCGGGATTGTGGCAAATTACAGTATTGCCCAAATTATACATATCTAAGGTTAATTCGAATCAACTATATGGTATATTTATGTACGTATACAAGTGAAATTGTGAAGAAAAAAAATGATGAACCATGAATAAATTTTGTAAAAAAAAAAAATCAGCCAAAAAGTCTCACCATGACCATTGTAATTCTAGTGTAACGACCCCTAGTTATAACTTCACTGGCGAAACAAAGTTATAGTTCTAGCCTGGGAATCTACATCGCGTGACCACACCAACATGTTAAGTATACTACACTGTACATAGCTACATGTAATTCGAGTTCACCTCTATGCAATTTAGTGCTTCTTTTGTTCGAAGCTGATGCAACAATTCCCCAGTGATGTGGCATGGAAGGGGCGCACATTATTCTGTTACACCTATAGATCATGCTATGAATCTCTACTCTGATTAACGCCCGTAGACATCATACTCCACCAGTAAAAAACCTGGGAACTTGTTGATGTTTTGACAGGGAACGTTATAAATTAGAAATAATAATGCGGGGAATATATTTATTATCTGTTCCTTAATAATGTACTTCGCTGAAGGTGAAGTTCCCTACTCGAAATTGCATGCTTTTCCGTGACTATTGTGAGCCGATATCGCAATAAACATTGAATTAATTACCCAGGAGAAATTCCATAATGGTAAGCGACACGAAGCAAAATCGCCCACAAAGTCACTTAAATTGTGATATTTTGAGTTGAGGACCTTCATCTACAGTGAATTACATTCTTGACGAATAAATAATAACTAAAAAATATATTGCCCGCGTTAATTGTTCGACTGTATAAGATTCCTTGTCAAAACTTCAAAATGTTCCCAGGTTTTGTACTGGTGGAATGATTTCTACGGGCGTTAGCCAAAGTAGAGATTCATGGCATGATCAAGCTGTTACACATATAGAGGGCGCACTTCATTCTGTTACACCTATAGATGGCGCACTTCATTTTGTTACACATATAGAGGGCGCATATCATTATGTTACACATATAGAGGGCGCAATTCATTCTGTTACACATATAGAGGGCGCACATCATTATGTTACACCTATAGAGGGCGCACATCATTATGTTACACCTATAGATGGCGCAAATCATGCTGTTGCACATATTGATGGCGCACATCATTATGTTACACCTATAGAGGGCGCACATCATTCTGTTACACCTATAGAGGGCGCACATCATTCTGTTACACCTATAGAGGGCGCATATAATTATGTTACACCTACCGGTATAGAGGGCGCACATCATTAAGTTACACATACAGAGGGCGCACATCGTGCTGTTACACTTATAGAGGGCGCACATAATTATGTTACACATACAGAGGGAGCACATCATGTTGTTACACCTATATAGGGCGCACATAATTATGTTACACTTATAGAGGGCGCACATCATTCTGTTACAATTATAGAGGGCGCACATCATTATGTTACACATATAGAGGGCGCACATCATTATGTTACACATACAGATGACGCACATCATTCTGTTACACCTACAGAGGGCGCACATCATTATGTTACACTTATATATGGCGCACATCATTATGTTACACATATAGAGGGCGCACATCATTATGTTACACATATAGAGACTGAAACAGCGACGTACCCTAACAATCCAAACACAACCGCTTCTATGGTCTCAATCAGATTATACTGAACTATGTTATCGATGCAGACATAAACGGTGTTTGTAACCTCAAGCTGTATACATTGCAACCTATATTGAATTGTCGCCCTCCTGAATGTCATGTTGAATAACAGCGATATTTCCAAGTCTTATTGGAGAACCATGTTCGCGCAATCATAACTTCCGCTTCTGTCGGCATTATTACATTAAAAGACCGCCGATTGCGCGCTCCAATGAACCACCTGCAGGGAAATGTGGGGTTATCTGTTACGATGCTGGGTCACGCACTCCGTTAGCGCCCAGAATAGCATCAAGGCGGGACAATTGGTCCTGTTATATTACTATACTGTTGATATGTACTTTTCGTTAACAGCATCTCTTTGCCTCCACAACATCAAAGTTAAATCAGTATGAATCTGTATGATCCACAAATACCGTAGCTAAATCAGCATGCAGGACCCACCAACTCCGTAGCTAAGTCAGCAGGACCCACCAACATCATAGCTAAATCAGCAGGACTTACCATCATGAAATTTAAATCGGCGAGACTCGATCACCGATATATTACATGTAGCAGGACCCATCAACACTATAGCTAATCTAATTGATGGCGATGATGATGATGATGGTGGTGGCGATGATGATAGCGATGCTTACCACGATGACAACGACGATGATGATGGTGATGATGATGATGATGACGATGATGCCGATGATGATGATGGTGATGATCATGACCATGATGGCGATGATGACGACGATGGAGATGATGACGACGGCGATGATGATGATGATGACTATGATGATGGTGATGATGATGTTGATGCCGATGATGATGATGTTGATGACGATGACGATGATGATGATGATGATGATGATGATGATGATGACGATGACGATGATGATGGTGGTGATGATGATGATGATGACGATGTTGATGACGATGATGATTATGTTGATGACGATGACGATGATGATGGTGGTGATGATGATGATGATGACGATGTTGATGACGATGATGATGATGTTGATGACGATGACGATGACGATGATGATGATGATGATGTTGATGACGATGACGATGATGATGATGATGATAATGATGATGATGATGACGATGATGATGGTGGTGATGATGATGATGTTGATGACGACGATGATGATTATTATTGATGATGACTTGTTCGCTCGTAAATAAGCTCAAATATAACTTATTTCAAACTCACGAACTTGGCCCATATTGGGATTATTTGAATCTAATTAAGCTCCATATGAACCTAAATGGGACACGATCAAAACAGTCGTATATATATATATATGAGTGACTCCAAGCTATTGAAAAGGCAAGATGTGCCGAAACCGGTATAGCTGTTTGTACATACATGTAATAAATATTCAACAATGAACGGATACCTTTCTTAATTTTCAAACTATTCTTCACGTCAGCAGTCACCTACCTCAGAGGAGAGTTTCTTCATAATTTTATAAATAAATATATATATATATATATATATATATATATATATATCTTTATTAAAAATAAGCTCATACAGCACTATTTATAATACTTTTTTCATCGACACGACGTATCAGATGAACGCTCTTTTTACTATGTTTTCACTGCGACCCGCGCCATTCAATGGAATAACGGGTATAATTCATATATGAGCTTATTTAAGAATAAAATAAGTTCCATATGAATATTTAGGTCATATATGAGCCTATTTACTCGATGATATGTTGGATCATCATAAGCCAACCCAGTACATGTGCTTGGCTTGATTAACCACCCCTGATTAATTGATCCTGCTAAGTTGGTATGATGTTGGTGTGTCCTGTTGAATTGTTATGATGTTGGTAGGGATACATGCTGTTAAGAGCTTGTATCGTTTTATAAAGTTGTCATTTCCACAGTGTCTGTCTTATCCACGCGATTTGAGAAAACTCCAGCGCCTGTATGAAACATTCGGCTGCAACAATATCCTCATGCAAATATGTGACCCGCCATATCAAATCCAGTCGTAAGTCGGAATTTGTTTTACCCTGTGCCAATGCATTCTCTTATATATGCGAGTCGACCATAGGTCGCCTCGCATATATAAGAGAATGCATTGGCCTAACAATTTTTTATCATTTTTTTTAAATAAATGTTTCTTACACTTTTAGGACATAAAATCAAAAACATCCATTACCCTGCAGGGATCCCCACACATATATAGAAGCATATAGAAGAGTGTCGTCTGCTCATGTTTGTCTGGGGCTCTGTATGGGTGAAATTATAAAATTGTTAAAGAATACAAGAAATAATTCTTAAAATTGTAAAAAATTGTACGGCTAATGCATTCTCTTATATATGCGAGGCGACCTATGGTCGACTCGCATGTATAAGAGAATGCATTGGCACAGGGTAAAATAAATCCCGACTTACGACTGGATTTGATATGGCGGGTCACATTTATGTTCATATTGGACGGATTGATTCTCAAACAAGCGCATAGTGAGCGTATATCCGCTATTCCGTTAAATGGCGCGGGTCGCAGTGAAATCACATCATAAAGAGCGTGAATCTGGTAAATCAATGAAAAAAAGGTAGATAAAGGGTAAAAATGTTGGGAAATTTCGTGACCACATCACTATTTTGTTTAGCGTTTCGTTTTGTCTCAACTGACGTACATACCGTCGTGTACGGCTAATTGGTTTTGTCGTCGCGGTTTGGAGCCTCGACTTATACTTAGTAATTCTCACATCGATTCAGAAAGACAAAAGTATAAATTTTATTTGAGATAAAAATAATAAATATAAGCCAGTAGAATATTCTGAAACTAGACAAATGTTTCCTAAATAGTCCACGTATTTGGACAGGAATTGGTACTATATTTTAGAACCTTGCCAGTAAGAGACAGAACAGAATGATGCGATTTGATATTCATTCAGCGAGTTTGAGAATAATTTCAAGAGACCGTTTACCGCTTACCATGCAGACAAATGTGACCCGCCATATCAAATCCAGTCGTAAGTCGGGATTTTTTTTTACCCTGTGCCAATGCATTCTCTTATATATGCGAGTCGACCATAGGTCGCCTCGCATATATAAGAGAATGCATTGGCCTAACAATTTTTTACAATTTTAATAATTTTTTCTTGTATTCTTTAACAATTGTATAATTTCACCCATACAGAGCCCCAGACAAACATGAGCAGACGACACTCTTCTATATGCTTCTATATATATGTGTGTGGGGCTCCCTGCAGGGTAATGGATGTTTTTGATTTTATGTCCTAAAAATTGTAAGAAACATTTATTTAAAAAAAATGATAAAAAATTGTTAGGCCAATGCATTCTCTTATATATGCGAGGCGACCTATGGTCGACTCGCATATATAAGAGAATGCATTGGCACAGTGTAAACAAAATCCCGACTTACGACTGGATTTGATATGGCGGGTCACAAATACTGAACAATTACATTAAACAGTCAACGATTTATCATCACAGAGACCCACCAAAAGAGGATCAGGATATTACGGTAAGAATAAACACAATACCATATTTTGGGAACGCCCTTTCCCTTTCTTTAATAAATGGATTCATCCAACCAATTATAGAAGTATACATTGGAGCGGTCTATTATTCATTTAGTGGTGATTATGTAATAAAAGCTGACGACAGAGATAAAACAGATAATATTATAGCATGCTGATTCATATTCATTGGTGGGGAAACGTTTAGATAAATATGGTCGTTTGTTGAAATTTGAACGTTTCCTAAAGGGACTACCCGTCAATGAGTATTTAGAATAGAAAGTGCTAATATATATCGTTACTTTGCAATGAAGCCACTGGATCATGTGATACAGGTATTTCCAAATACTTGAGCGCCAGCAAAATTGAACAATCTTATAACTTTGACTCCTTGTAACAGTCGACATCTATTCATTAAAGATGCCCGGTCCGTGTTGACGCTACGAAATCACCATCTATACGTTTTCAAAACCCATGAGCCTATAAATAGTTTTCATAGCCATCTATCGTCTTTGAGTGGGGGACGTTTTAACACATTTTTAATTTTGTCAGTCTAGTAAAAATTGTATGCTTGCCTCTTATAAAGAAAGTCCATGGATAATAAAGAGCGTTTTCAACTATGAACACGTGTGCTCCTTTTCGACGTATAATTAGTGGGTGATTTAGCGATTTGTAGTGATTTTTGCGAGTAATGTTGATTGCAATTATGGTTCTTTTGCCTGTGACACTGGCTGAGTAAATTCTGAAATAGATCGTTTCTCATCTGAGTGTGCATCTTAAAAACTTCACATGAACAGGCATTTAATAATGCATGTATATCTGCTCAAACTGCACTCATTATTTCCTGGTGCATTAAAGGTACATTCACAATAGTTCATAATGTCAAATCGGATAATTTGTCTTTTTAATTGTTGAATGGAAATATTGGCCAAAATAAATCATTTACAACAAAAAGTAACCACATTCATATGGAAGCACAACACAATGGCTAAGCGGTCCAAACAAGTAATAAATTTCGTGGTAAATATTGGGGTTCACTGCTTGATCTATAAAATATAACTAGGTCCGACTCCCTTATAAATATTACATCTCCAGCTGACTTCTCTTATATCTGGATCCACAAGACACTACGCATCAATTTGGATGATGATTGGAAATTGTCCATGTCTATCAAAATAAATTCTGGGATTCGTTCCTTTATGTCGAAACACTTTAGATGATAATTTCCCCCGTTTATCCGTGACAATTCAATTGGATGGCAAATCCCCCACTGAGGAAATGCATCTGCACTAGGCAAAATTAATCACCTTAGCTCTTTGATCACAATGAAATACGGTCAGTTGCCGTTGATACGGCGACTATTTATTTGATTTCGACCACAATCTACGCACGATTGTCATGACTGGGGCATTGCCTACGAGAATGTCGTTAACTTGCGATACGCTTGGTGTGGAATGGATGTTAACAGCGCTTTTATAAAGTTTCCGGTTATAAAAACTATGTACATGTAAAATAATAGACACATTTTCGCTCAATGAACTACTATACTGACAAGAATTACTAATAGGGTGCTACATGTACACGTATACGTGACTAGAATGTGTGTTCTTTCTATCAGTTGTCGTTTGCATTATCCGTAGTTATGATCACAGGTCCCAGAAACAAATTTGGCCACACCCAGTAATATTAAGTATTATTCGTGGGTGGGATCGGGTGGGTTGAAGTTTTGTTCTGTGACCTGTGGTTACGATTACGGTTTCGGGTTATCAACAAAACTTACAAGAGCGTCATAGTAAAGCCACTTAGTGGTTTGCGCTCCAAAATACACCTATATGATATTCGCTTTTGTATTTAATGGACCGATACATACTTGAACTATAGCTTTCTACGATCACAATATGTCCCCGAAAGATGCATTTGGGTCACAAACAAAAAAATTGCACGGCGTGGAACAGAAAAGAGCGTTCCGTGTTAGTCTGTTCCTGATACGATACGATACGATACGATACGATACGATTTATTTGCATAAACACCATGAAAGGCAGTATGCTAACGATACAAATAATAATAAAACAATAAACAATTAATAAACAATTACATGTGAACATGGCATGTCTAGCTATATGTATTTTATTGTGTGATGGCAAGCATAATATTCATTCAGAGCGCTTATCAAAGAAGCGCCGGACCACGTTGCTGATTTTGCTGCTTGTTTCAGGGTTATCATTTTTCATTACAAGATTAAATTTCTGATCGTTTGACATACTTGTAAAATAGCTGTGATATCTACCAACAATTTGGAAAAGTTCATCTCTGAGATCGCAATAGTGTGGACTTTCCATAATGAAATGTTAGACATAAAGAGCGTTTGTTTCAAAATGTGTGAAAATGTTTAAAACGCTGGAAAATGGCTGTGATCATGGCAAGCATATGAGCATATGAGGCCCACACCCCACCCCCCATGGAATACGGAATACCACTTAACACAGATGGTGGAATACGGAATACCAGTTAACAGTTAAAGAGGGGGTGGGGGCCTCGAGCATATGAGGCCGGTATATAAATATTTCGTGTATTTGTCAACCTATCTAATATAATGTACCTTCCAAATTACGCTGACAAGATGAGTAAGCTCGAATGAGCCATGTCCGTTTAATGGGATATTTGGCACGATCTAATCATTTATACTGATATAGAAAACGCACCAATGGCAGTTTATGGTGTCAAATCCGACCTTTGAACTGTCAACATATCCTCGCAGAAATACGCACATAATCGACCTATAATGTGAAATATATACATAATGTGATAATTTGATTCTGAAATAAGCAGATAATGGACTATTGTCCGTTATTTCGTTTTATGGCACGAGCCACCATGAAAACACACGTTAAAGAGCGTACACACCATGAACAGTCGTGAGTTGACTTAATTATGTCATTGTCCACACAATTGCCTCATTGTGAGTCGATAATGTGACTGAAATGTTATAATTTTCATCACATTATCGACTCAAACTGAGACGATTCTAAGCAGATTATCTACATAAAAGAAGTTTACTATAATCAGATAGTGTACCGGTTATCGGGAGAACGGGCTGGAACTTTTATAGCAATTTTGTGTACCACAGTTCTAACGACTACTAGTCCGGGAGCTAATAGGGGTACCCTTGCACCCCCCCCCTGGGACTTAACTTCACCCCACTAGTCTTGTTCCTTATTGAATTCTTGAACTTTTAAGCAATGTTAACAAGAAAAAAAAGTGGCCGCAGAGACTCCAGACAAGATGGCGTCCATCATGGCGGCCATTTTTTGTATATGCACCAGGTCTCTTTGATCGCCGATATAGTAAAGATGATGTCACATGCGGTCTTGTTTTCCGTTCGATTCGTTATGGTAATATACAACCCTTACAAATTAACCAAAAATCCGACACAAAAATCCAATATGGCGGCCAAGATGGCCGCCGAAATGTGAAAAATTGCTATTTTTCGGACATTTCACCACCTTTCGTTTGTCTCTGTGGGAAACTATTGGCACCTTGACGCGATTTTATACATTTATCGTATAGAAGAGTCATTGGCGAACACACGGGGACCATAATATATATTCCTTGACGGATATTTTTGTCCGATATCACGTTTTCCCAAATGCCGGTATAATCCGGTCAAAGCCAAAACGACGCTAATAACGCAATGTCTGTTTCGAATCAATGAGTGTTATTGCTATTATTACTCCAGCCATGATTATATATGTGCAGGAGATACTCGGGCTAGGAATCCTCTTATACCTGAGTTGAGGAATATTACCCAAATCCAAGATGGCGGCCAAAATGGCCACCAGAAATAGAAAAATCACCGAAAATCGCTGATTTTAACATCAGTTAGAGTTATTGTCACGACAACTCCACACCTGCTTACTATTGAGAGTTGGGAACACTTAGTTGAATAACTTTCCTTATATTGCATCCAAATAAAAGTCCCCCAAATCCAGAATGGCGCCCACAATGGCCGACAAATTTTGAAAAATCACCGATATTCCCTCATGTTCACACCATAGGGCATTATTGTCGAGAAAACTCCACACATGCTGACAGTTGAGTTGTAAATACTGAGGTGAAGTAATTACCTTGCATCTGATGAAGGATGGTCGTCAAAGTGAACCAGATGTCTGATTTAAGGCTAGCAACGGTTGCTATTCAAATACCACAATGGTGTACTAATCAGTCATTGGTTTTGCCTTAATTTAGTCAGTGTCTAATCACATGGTGCTGGTTTTGTTCAAAGTTGGGCACATGCATGTCTAAAACTATGCAGCCATGTTCTGCATAGGACACTGATCATTATAAGATCGGGAGACTTTGCCACCGGTCCCGATAGCTCCTTAGTAACGGTTACTAAGCACCTACTCGGAATTTGCAGGAAAATTCAACTATGGTTGATAATTATTTTACTCATTAAGCTCTACTTTATTGGAAATTCGAATTTACTTGATTTTCACAACTATACACCAAGCGTGGAGATTAACTGTGGTCAGAATATTGATGGTGAATGTTGGGTTTCAGTCACTGTACTGAAGTTGGTAAAACGTAACTGGCGTGGGAAGTGTGAAAGCAAAGACTATACTGCTATAGTAAAGATCTCAGCTACACCGAAATGTCCATTTATCAGTAGCACAAATCCTGCAAAAACAGATTCTCTCAGTGCATGTGGGATAAACTCCGATGACAACGATTGAGCTAATGACAACGATTGAGTTAATGGCAACGAACAACTACCATCTATACATGTGTATTTGTGATACTACATCCCGTTATGATCAACGATGTGGTTTTAAAACTAGTCAGTGGACAACAGGACAGACAAGTATCAAATAAAACAATAATATAATATATAATCACATCGTGAACAGTCTTGTTGTGAATATTTTCATTTGATTCAACAGGCTGTGTCTTGTCAAAATTAAAAAACCAGTCAACACTTACTTTTGCCAATTACTGTATCTTGAGGCATAACTATATCATATCTTGCTACTATTAAATCACGGATAGTTACTGTGGGTCAAACACGAGTGTTAAACTTCATATATAGTTGCGCACGATTGCCAATAAGTGATATCACAATCAACGGTTGATCATAACACGAAATTCTCCATAGGGTCAAGTGTTAAATTTTGATCGCAACTGTAGCCAGCAAGAATCATCTGATCACATCCATTCTTTTTAAAACTAAGTCTGTGTTTCGTACTTAGTATTTTTTAGGAATATCAGTACGCGCATATCATCATACGCAAAGTTGCGCCATTTATCCAAAGTTCTAGAATCTCCATAGGGCTCAGTGTTAAATTTTGATCACAACTGTAGCCAACAAGAATTAACCGATCACATCAAAATTTTCAAAAATACATGTAACGGTCATATCTAGTAGTTTGGAGAAGTTTCAAATCGCACCGATCACTAAACGCCAGATGGCACCATCTATCGTTTTCTGTAAATACGAAACGCTCTCTAAATTATGTTGACCCCGATTTAGGCCGACCCGCCAAAATTCAAGAATGGAAACAAATCAATCCTGAAAACACACCTACTAGGCATACAGAATCCGTTTTGAGATCGCTTTTAACAAACCAAAAATGCAAAATGACATAAGGAATCCGACTAAGATATGACATTCTATGACATTTATTTCCATTCCCACCAGGGGGGGGTCGGAAAAAAAATTCAGGCACGTATGGCATTTTTTCCCTTTCGATCATTTTTTGTACCAACCCACCCCCACCGCCAAATTATTTTCCGTTTTCAGCAGTTTTTTCCGACCATTTTTTTACACCCACCCCCCTTTTAACACTAAAACAGAGATTTGCGGGGGGGGGGGGAATTCACTGTAAACAGCTGTATATGAATTTCTGTGTATACTATTTATCATGGATGTTAACATGGACATGTAAATAGGAACATTAGTCATTTTGAGGTCATTCGGCCAAAAAAACATGGCTGCCAGCGGCCATCTTGGATTTCAAAATTTGCAACAAAATACAACACGATAACTGCCTGCAGTCAGTTTACCAGTTAGAATTACATTATTTCTCTCATTCAAAGTGGGCTTGAAGCCCAACTCATTGCCAAAACACAAAAAAAACAAGCAGGAAATTTTGTTTTTAGTTGCGGAAAAAATTGCTTGTTGGTGGCTTTGACCACCCACCCACCCCGGCATACGTGCCGGAAGAAATTTTTTCACCCCCCCCCCTGTTCCCACGATCTTAATTCTTACCTCATTTGAAGTATGCACACACCAGTCAGGTTTACCCAATTAAAAATACTACTGCAACAAAACACCCTATGATAATAATATACCGATAAATTGGCGTCCGAACCGGGGGATCAGGGGGGGTCATAAATCAGACGTATCCATATAGGTTATTTGTCTTATTTTGGCCACTTTCGGGATCCACCAACCCAGTGTTCTACTATTTTATGTATGTATACGTTTTTGCTGCAATTTTTCTGGTATCCATCCCTTTTATTTTTATTTTTTTAAAGTGTTGCTCATTATTTTCAGTTTCAGATAACCACACCGTTTTTTTCTTTCGAAGAATTTTAACTAATACTTTCATACAAATACCTTTATAAAAGTAACTAAAAGGTCAATCATTTTTCGATGACATCTTTATATGTAGGGCCTACCTGCTAATCAGAATATGACTAAAAAACTCATGTTATGGCAGGCTAAGTGGTGGAATTTTCGAATGAACAAGTCAACTTTACAAAAAATATAAAACCGCTGGGTGCACTAAGAAGGAAAATGTTCAGGTACATGTAAGTTGGGCATTTTGTCATGTTCTAATCTAAGAATGCTCGTTTAGCGACAAATCTCTTATGTTATCTACATCTACTTGGTACTCCATCGCCCTCAATGTGCTGAGAATTATGTCGAGGACATGTGCATTGTACAACGAAGGCACAGTTCCAAACATTGTTGAAGCTGCCCGATCAGTGACATATATGTCGTATACAAATGAAATTTACCGTTCACTATAGTCGCACAATCATCGTTGTCATGGTCGAAGCGGGGCGTTGTCAAATAGTTGACATTGTTACTGCATTTCTGTGTTTAGTTTAATCGAATATTGGGCCAACAGAGGTACGAATTTGACAAATAATACATTTATGCTTATCAAAGCTTACGTTGGGTGTTAATTTTCGCACTGTTGGTGTCCCCTTGTAGCCCAAGAAATGACTTTTTGCGATCGGTTCGAGGTTTTATTTGATTATCCAGATTTGACCGAGCCGATTGTGACTCATTTTATGTATAGATCTCATCTTCGTATGAATTCCGTGAGTCAACCGGGTGGACCTGCAAAGTCTACTCTACACAACGAATACAAAAAGAAGCCCACTATTATCGTCCCAATTCAGTAAAAAGCCCCTTTATCTAAGTTTGTCATAAAATATCACATATAATAAGGTCGCAGAATCGTTAAACTGCCGTAGCACCGTGGTTGTCAAGCCGCAGAATCGTGGAATTGGTCGTAGAATCGTGGAAACGATTGTGCCGTGTGATATATATCTCATATATATTTTGAAGACCTCTGTCTGTATGTTTGTATGTTTGTCATTTATACAAATCTACGATTCTCGGCCGATCGGGACGAAACTTGGTTTCAATGGTTTCAATAGTTTTATTGCCTTCGTCAAGAAAATATATGACATACAAGACAAAATACAAAATACAAAATCAAAATACAATATACATCACGCACGCGCCACCATAACGATCACACCACGCATCCTGACTTTCCAAAAAATGATCTGGGCCCCCACTGACTATCCCTTCCAGTGTCGTGTTGCGACACATGGCAGCTGATAATCAGGTAGGGCCCAGTGCCATCACATGCGTACTTAAAACCACCCACCACCACTAGCAATTCATTTTTAAATACATTAATTGAATACGGATTACAATTATTGCTCTATAGATACATATTATCATATTTTGAATTTGTACGGATTATCTTAGTTAATTAAGCCTATCATTGAAAGGGTGTATTCGTACATGTATCTGTAATAGGGTGGTGTGTGGTGTTACTCACTGTCTTACTCGCCTTACACCTCTCATTCATAGGAGAACATATTACATTAAGCTTAAATTTTACGTGTTTTACAGGTTTCAACTAACTTTTAGAAGCAATCATTTCATATAATGTAATGGTCCATATACGGCATATAGGTCATATAATAGGGCATGCAATAATATTTTTGGTCAGCAATATATCTGTGATAATTACGATTTGGCATGGTATATTTTAAATTATATTAATATATTCGGGTCATCGGACCACCAGATCAGTGGCAATTTAACTCATGTCCCTCTTTATTGGTCTTTGGGCATACCGGGTAGTTAGCCTCACTTGTGTCAAGGTCGTGTAATTGGGTCAGCACGTGCTGACCTGCTTATAAATGGAATGCGGTGTCTGGGCGAGTCGCTTCAGTGACCTAGTGATTATCTTTACCAGTGCGACAAAAGTGGTCGGAATGTTTAGTTTTTCATCAGGATTTTATTTCCTATCATCCAATGTGGATTTATGCTGTGGAAACTCGACATTTGTGTTAATTGCTATAAGGAGAACGTTCAACTTATATTTTACTTCCGAAGTTCCGTCAATAATAATAAATCAAATTCAATTGTTACCGGTATTAAATTCAATATGTTCGCACATTCGGATATATATTGAAACATGGTAGTATTGATACATTGTGTCAGATTCAGCTCAGTTCACACCGCAGTGCTTTTTAATGGCAATTAGTCACAAGGGAATTCATGATAGATTGAAGGACTAATATCTATGCTGCTCAAAGGGTGAGTATAGTCCACTTGATACTAGTGGTACGGTTTACAAGTATGCTCTACAGTTTCAACTTTCCAGACACTTGTTAATGATTTATTCACAAAAGTATATGCAGATTCCTTAATTTTAAATAATAAATTATATTATAGATTACACTGGAATATACCTAACTCATCCACAAATGGCACAATCGGCCATTAAATACAATTTCAGCCCAAGTGTCAAGGAACTTCGTTTAACACCTCTCACTCTGTTCCACCATTCTCAGCAACTAATTAATGGTACACTTTTTATCTATATAGTTACATGGTTAGCATTTTGCTACTTAGGAGCTGCTGACAGCTGTCCATCTGAATTTATGATATTTATGATGTTTAATACCGGTACCTACATGGAAAGTGCGGTACATCAAAATCATTGGAATTGGCTGTCTCATTTAAGTGTCAGATGTAAATTGTAACATCTTAAATTAAAGTCATATGTAGATTTTAACATTTATAGTCTGAGAGAAAGCAGCAATTTATTTGTGCAAGTGCTTACCCATTACTATCAGTATTACTAATGTAGTTGAGCCAGAGTGAGAGGTTTTATGTTCAGACATGATGATTATTATTTATCAAATTTATGATTAAACATCATATACATTTTTATACAAATCAAATAATAATTATTTTGGATTTGATTTGTAATTTATAATGAAAATATATGCACAATTTATACAATTAAGTATACTCTCCATATGAGAGGTCAATTCAGTCTGGTGCTAGTCTTACATGGCCGCCATGCCATCACGGTTAGCTATAATTCCATCAATATCGATGGTGTTGCCATATGCAGCAACATGTATAGTCGGGTTTGTAATGTTTAGTGCCTGAAGCACTAGTACATACTACATAGTGGGCCTTAATTCCCGGGTTATGTCATTCTCACTTCATATAAGTGGGTATTGTGTATGCGGTAAATTCACATTTCATTTGATAGGGGTTGGGGCTGCTAAATTGTAAATCATTAGTGTTTCTAAGCACATAAAATCTTAGGTATTTCTCTGATAAGTCTTACAATTGGCTTTAATTTATCAGTGTTCAAATTAAATAACTCATTTAGTTTGAACACACTTGGTCTTTCATAGAAGTACTTATCCATACATTTCATTCGGAGTGTTTTGAGTTTTTTGCACACTAAAATAGCATGATATTCATCACCTATACCTTCATTACAGGCTTTACAAATTCTCTTTGAGAGATCCAATTCCTCCCAATCACCAGTTTCTATAGGGAGTCTATGGTTTCTGGTTCTAAATCTTGCTATGACCTTTGCATCTGATTGATTGAAGTATTTGAGATATGGTTCCATTGCATAATTGTGTTTAACTGCTCTATAAAATATGTATTTATTAGAAGTATCAAGTTTACCCCTCCATTCTTGCATGTGCATATCTCTTAGTCTATCCCTTGTTGCATTTTTGAACCATTTACTTCTACATAAATTTTGGTCACTCCAAATAAATGACATTCCAGTTTCATTTAATATTTTTCTGATGCCATTCACCCATTTAAAGGCACGCTTAGTTTTTTTACTACAAATCATTGAATCATATAGTATTTTTGTCAATTTCCAGCCTTCGCCTTCAATTATTCTGGTCCAGTAACATAACATTTTGTGTTTAATTATAGTTGAAACTGGGATTATGCCCAGTTCACCATATACCATAGCAGTCGGTGTTGTAGTTTTCAAGCCCAAGATGAATTTAAAAAACCATAACTCTGTTGTCTCAATCATAGCATTAGAACCATATCCCCATACTTCACATCCATACGTGAGGGTTGGTAAGATTGCTTTATTATATATATCAATTATAATATCAAAGGTTAGATGTGATTTTCTCATTTTGTGAATGAGTGAGAACATAGCCTTTTTGGCCGCAGCACACCTTTTTTTCTTTTCATCAATAAATAATTGGTTCTCATTGCTAAATGTCACCCCAAGATACTTATAACTTTTGGATAATTCTATAGGCTCATTTCCAATATAGAAGATCTCATCTTCATATTTCCCTTGGCCAAATACAACTATTTTTGTTTTAGAGCAGTTAATGCTGAGTTTCCAGTCTAGACAGTATTGATGATAAGAATCTAGGATTTCTTCTAATCCCTCAGCTGTGTCAGCCATGAGTATGGTATCATCAGCATATAAAAGTGAAAACAGTTTAACAAATCTGTGCATTGCTTTACCACTCAAAGCTGACAAAGCTAGGGGATTTTGACAGTTTTGGCCAAGGTATGACTCCAGATCATTCAGATATAGGGCAAAAAGTATCGGGGAGAGATTTTCGCCTTGCCTCACGCCAATTGGACATTTAAAAAGGGGGGAAATCTTTTCATCAACTGAAACACATGATTTTATATCCTGATACATACTTTGTATGACCTTTAATAATTTTCCATCAATACCTGATGAGATAAGTTTATACCAAAGACCATTCCTCCAGACACTGTCAAAAGCCTTAGACAGGTCTATGAAGGCACAATATAAACTACCATTAATAGAATTGGTTAACTCAATCATCGAATTCAATGTATGTATGTGGTCAATGGTGGAATAGTTTGGCCGAAATCCAGCTTGATTTACAGAGAGGATGCCATTTATTTCTAGGAATGAGTATATTCTCTTACTGAGTATACTAGTAAACAATTTGGCCAAACAGCTGACAAGTGTAATTTGTCTATAGTTATCAGGGGAAGAAAATTTCCCAGATTTATAAATTGGTTTAATGAGTCCAATACTCCACTCTTTGGGTATATGTCCAGTTTTGAGAATCAGATTAAAATATTTAAGATAAACTATTTTCATTTTAGGGTAGGAACCTCTGATATACTCATTTGTAACTTTATCGATTCCAGGTGCTTTCCCTGTTTTTAGACCTTGTACTGCCTTTTCGACCTCTTCGATATTAATATCTCGATTCAGTAATGATGTATCGTAGTTTGGTTTTACAGACTCTGGGAGCGGAGTATCAACACATCCTGTAACATTTGAAAAATGGGAATAGAATTCATCAACTGAGGGCATGGGGTGATGACATTTTTTATCATCTATACTATTAATAAGTTTCCAATATTCCCTCGGATTTGTGCCTTTAAGGCTCTTAACTCTGTTTTGAAACTCAATATTGTATTTGAACTTACTTCTGCGCATTGCGACCTTATATGCCCTTCTACATTCTAACAAATTGGTATGATTTTGGGGAGATTTATAGATCAGATAGATTTTCCTTGCTTTTCTATATTTCTTCCTTGTGTTGGAGCAATCACTATCAAACCATGGTGCTTTAGATTTATTTTTTGGAAACCCTCCGTTCCTCTTCTTTTTGGAACCCAATACATCTGTTGCATTTTGTAACAAGTTACTTGTCAAAATTTCTGAGAATTCAGATAATTCTTTATCACTTAATTCACTATTATCTTGCATTTGATTCAAAATTTCTACAAGATTCTGTACTGAATCATCTGTGAAAGTTTCGGAGAACTGCACACCTTTTTCGCTTGTCCATGGTTTAATAGTGATTGTTTCATTCAGATTTGTACAATTTACTGAAGGAATTTCTTCTTCATTGCATGATATTGAAATTTTCACAGTTAAGGGACAATGTGCATCAGATAAAAGACTATCTTGGTCATGTACATGCAAATCATTAATTAATTTGCATGCAAATGGTGAACAAATTACATAGTCAATTAGGCTGATGTCTTTGAATGTAGTTGTGCCAATTGCTCTGTCTTTTCCAACTCTACCATTGCATATAAGTAGTTTTGCAGTCTTACATATATCAATTAATTTGAAACCATAATTATTTGTCTTTCTATCTTGTGAGACTCTTGTTAGTGAAAACTGATCCAAGCCACCACCATAATCAATTAATTCTATCATTTCTTCCTCATCTTCATAATCAATCAATTGAGCTGTTCGAGCATTAAAATCACCAATAAGGATAATTTTGTCAGTTATAAGTAGCTTTTCAATAATCATTGCATAAAGCTTATTTGCCCATTCCGGGGAGGCATACCTGCTATTCTCTGGGGGTACGTAAATATTACCAATTACAATTGGGGGATTCCCATTGTCACTGTTAATTTTGAACCATTGAGCGATGTCATTAGTGTCGCTAGTTTCAAACAACTCTACCACATGTACAAGCTCGTCCTTAACCAGTAGGCCTATACCACCCGACCTAAAGACAGCAATATCAGCTCTGTTTTTCATTGAGACTGTATGGTAGCCAGGAACCCGGACCACATCAGTGCTGTCTGTTTTTGTTTCTTGAAAGCATAATATATCATAAGCACTGATGTATTCCAGGAACTCTGGCTCACATACTTTTGAATTGATCCCACACACATTCAAAGATAGAATTTGCAGGTAGGTCCTCCCCACGTACCCTCATTGCATACTAGCCTGTTGCCCACTTCCCTTATTGGCCTTATTCTTATATGGTGGGGGCTTGGGTGGGTTCACTAACGTGTTATTTATATAAAGTTTATCATGGACAATTCTTGCATAATCGCCCTTATCTCTGGCAGTCTTCACCATGGGATAGAGAACTTCTTTCATGTACTTTTGTACGTGTGTGTAGTTTGACCAGGCGGTGGACGTTGTCGTATTGGCGAGCCCGTGCGGCGCCCGTGCAGCGCATGCGCAGACGAGATCTCGGAAACGGGTGGAGCTATCGACTTGAAATTTGCTATGTGAATGTATCTTGCCCCGGATACGAATTGTATCGGGTCGCCGAGCCCGTGCGACGCCAGCTTCGCGCATGCGCAGACGAGATCTCGGAAACAGGTGGAGCTATCGACTTGAAATTTGCTATGTGAATGTATCTTGCCCCGGATACGAATTGTATCGGGTCGCCGAGCCCGTGCGACGCCAGCTTCGCGCATGCGCAGACCGGATCTCGGAAACGGGTGGAGCTATCGGCTTGAAATTTGGTATGTGAATGTATCTTGCCCCGGATACGAATTTTATCGGGTCGCCGAGCCCGTGCGACGCCAGCTTCGCGCATGCGCAGACCAGATCTCGGAAACGGGTGGAGCTACCGACTTGAAATTTGGTTTTTGAATAGCCCGGACAACGTCGGGCTCATCGGCTAGTCTCATATATATTTTGAAGACCTCTGTCTGTTTGTTTGTATGTTTGTCTGTATGTTTGTCTGTATGTTTGTCATTTATACAAATCTACGATTCTCGACCGATCGGGACCAAACTTGGTACGTGTGTGTAGTTTGACCAGGCGGTGGACGTTGTCGTATTGGCGAGCCCGTGCGGCGCCCGCTTCGCGCATGCGCAGACGATATCTCGGAAACGGGTGGAGCTATCGACTTGAAATTTGGTATGTGAATGTATCTTGGCCCGGATACGAATTTTATCGGGTCGCCGAGCCCGTGCGACGCCAGCTTCGCGCATGCCCAAACGAGATCTCGGAAACGGGTGGAGCTATCGACTTGAAATTTGGTATGTGAATGTATATTGCCCCGGATACGAATGTTATCGGGTCGCCGAGCCCGTGCGACGCCAGCTTTGCGCATGCGCAGACCAGATCTCGGAAACGGGTAGAGCTATCGACTTGAAATTTGGTTTTTGAATAGCCCGGACAGCGTCGGGCTGGGTAGAGCTATCGACTTGAAATTTGGTTTTTGAATAGCCCGGACAACGTCGGGCTCATCGGCTAGTCTCATATATATTTTGAAGACCTCTGTTTGTCTGTCTGTATGTCTGTCTGTCTGTATGTCATTTATACAAATCTACGATTCTCGACCGATCGGGACGAAACTTGGTACGTGTGTGTAGATTGACCAGGCGGTCGACGTTGTCGTATTGGCGAGCCCGTGCGGCGCCCGCTTCGCGCATGCGCAGACGAGATCTCGGAAACGGGTGGAGCTATCGACTTGAAATTTGCTATGTGAATGTATCTTGCCCCGGATACGAATTTTATCGGGTCGCCGAGCCCGTGCGACGCCAGCTTCGCGCATGCGCAGACCAGATCTCGGAAACGGGTTGAGCTATCGGCTTGAAATTTGGTATGTGAATGTATCTTGTCCCGGATACGAATTTATCGGGTCGCCGAGCCCGTGCGACGCCAGCTTCGCGCATGCGCAGACGAGATCTCGGAAACGGGTGGAGCTATCGACTTGAAATTTGCTATGTGAATGTATCTTGCCCCGGATACGAATTTTATCGGGTCGCCGAGCCCGTGCTACGCCAGCTTCGCACATGCGCAGACCAGATCTCGGAAACGGGTAGAGCTATCGACTTGAAATTTGGTTTTTGAATAGCCCGGACAACGTCGGGCTGGGTAGAGCTATCGACTTGAAATTTGGTTTTTGAATAGCCCGGACAACGTCGGGCTGGGTAGAGCTATCGACTTGAAATTTGGTTTTTGAATAGCCCGGGCAACGTCGGGCTCATCGGCTAGTATTATATATTTAACTAGCTACGCGTTCTTGAGTCTTCAAGAACTAAATAGTAGGTAATCCCATCACTTCCAATCAGCATGACGTCTCATGGTCAGCCAATCACAACACTCCACGGTAAAGTGACGAATTAAGCATGCGATTGTCGGAATTCCTATACAGCGATCGCGATTCCAATAGATCTCGCCATATATCAGAAATAAGCTTTATAATTTCACACAATGTTTACACATTCAGAGATTACGACAATGTATTAACAATAAAATGCGTCAATGAAGATTCCAGAATTGACCGATAATACTTAGCAAGGAGAATATATATCATGCATTACCGGTGGAGGCTGGAATATGGAATAATATTATCAGAAATTACCGTATTAGCTCATTATGCCGTAGTATTGCCGATGAACTCCACTATTTGATAAACTGCCAATATCTTTAAATCAGAACGACATAACGTATTCCATATTTACATTAGAAGCGATTACAGCCTTCATAAATTTAAACTACTATTGAGCACATCACGACCGTCTAACATGAGGAAAACCGGTAAATTTATCAAAATTATTACGTCAACCGTCAGTTCTCCAAGGCAGTAAACGAAGATACACATTAGCGTCGTGTATCTTCATCATTTCCGCACAATAAATAACTTCTTAATGATATTAAGTATATTACTTTATGTCTTCAACATCCACCACACTTGTGTTTTTTAAAATATTTGTCAAACTATATACCGTGTTCCGATGTTGTTCAGTTAACGTATAGCTATATAAAGAATACGTTGCATTGATAAAACACGAATACCCAGTTCCTCAACAGCCTCCGCTCACGGTACAATGGTCGGAATTTGTTTTAGATATACTCATTATGCCTTCTCATTGTGCCACCTGATGTGGTGGCTAAACGAATGAATATACTTAAATTCACTTAAATTGTGATGTCAGGCTTATGTCCAGACGACGTAATTCGCGTGCGCGTACATAGTGCAGCAGCGCCGATAGCTTTTATATATCTGTATAGGCACATAGTGTTTCATTGTTGCGATCGGCAGTTATAAATTATGTCAAGCCTAACATTATAATTTTATCTTATCAGACATATAATTGAGTCAGTAAATAATCGCCATTATCGCCTACGACTAGAATACAGCGCCGTGTACGTGTCTCTTGATAGTTAGAGGATTCATAAATATAGCCCTATGGTAGGGCTTAATTAGGCCTACATCATTTCCACAAAACACAGTGGTATCCTAATTAGAATGTATTTATTATATTATATAGACACCATATATAGTTTATGGGTCTACCTGCATATGGTATTCCCAACAGCCGTGCGTGATATTTTGTTATTAATAACTGGCATTTGAGAACAAATATGAGCTATTTTTAACGTGCACGATGGTTAATGTTGCCATTTCGTGTTGAGGGTAGTTATCTTTAAATAGGTATATGAGTCATTATCAATTTTGGCCCATATTTCAGTCTGGTAATAATTGAAAAAAATATAAGTTGGCAGTACACGTAATTTGGTGATCGCTTGGAACAAACAGACATTATGGGGTTATTAAAATACTAAAATGCAAGCTTAAAGACACGGTTGGCCTTGGCGGTGGGTATCCTGTGAAAATATCTTCACCCGTCCAAAACCGCCACAAACAGAAACTACATCAAAATATAGATAGACTTTGTCCGTATACAAATAAGAAATATCACATAAGCAGTGTGTTATGGTCATATGTTTGACCATTGTTATGTAAACAAAAGCGTAAAAAGTTACTTTTCTGGTGTTTGTTTGTATTATGATGGTAAACATAAAGAGCGTTCTTTGTTGGTGAATACCTGATATGGAACTAATAAAGAGCGTTTATGCCATATGTGTGTGATTAGCCAGTAGCATGGTGCTGTCTTCTGTAACACAATCAGGCTCTTGCTTAGGTAAAATTTAGTAGGTCTTTATGATAACATGCTGTTTACGCGATGGTCATGGTATATATGAACGGAACTGTATGCGTTTTACTGTTTACGGTGTTTGGAACAAATATGAATATTTTCGACAATTAAGGCCGCACGTGCCTTTAATCACCTACAATTCGTATTTGGTTGGGCTGTGAATATCGGCAATGCATATATGGGCATTTTTCAAAAAATGTGGCCGATTTGGGTATTCAAGAATAAAACAATTATTTCTACGAAAGAACATATTTTAACCGCTTTTCGTGGTTGAGGGTATCCAATAGATCAGAAGATAGTAAAGTGCAACCTTAATCACACCTAGATCCTGTCCAGATCAGGTACAATGATGATGCACACACACCTAGTGTCCCTACTGTTGCCATTAATGTTTTCAATATAAATATGATTTTGTGTGATATAGTGGTGGAAAATAACATATGCGCAACATGTACATTGTGTGGTAATCATAATTTGCAAAAATAAACACCAAAACATGATGAGTATAACGAGTTAAGATAATGTATATGTGATATGCATAAATTTCCGATATCCAGGTATCGAGTTTTCTCGACATGGAATGATGTGCATCTCTGTTTGATTATGGCCATATATTTTTCCGAAGGTTAAGGTAAATACTCCACAATCCTATCGGGCTGAGGGAATCCAATTCAAATTAACCTCGATACGACAGAAAAACTTGACGGTAACAGATGGGACAAGCCAGTAACAGGAGAGACACTTGACGTAACAGAAGGGACAGTTTTATTATGTACATACTTGTGGAAACATTATTTCCAACAATAAAACAAAATGTCACTTTCCATAAGTGAACGAGATCCAACTGAACCAAATGCGCACCACAACTGGAAACAAAATGTACTAACCGATAGTCTGATGCATATTAGGCTATCATTTGGTAACAGGAAGGACTGGTAGTAACAGGAAGGACACACACATACCAAATGTGACCAACAACACAATATAGTATGCGACCCGGCATAGGATAACTAAAAGCTAATGTTCTGGTGGGAAAATATAGGTGCCATTGATGAAATTTATGACATACACGCTGCAATTGGTCTCCGGTAACAGGAAGGACATTAGCGTAACTATGGCATATTGGCAATTCATATTTGTTGTCAGACTTTAACGGTGGATTTATTTTTCGTATGATGTATTATTGCAGAACTGTGTGACAATTTTAACTATAAACACAGATAACACACTGGTAGTGGCATATGATAATAATTGATAATAAACAAGACACACATGGACATTGTGTTTAACCCTTTCAGTGCCAAGTCCGATTTTTGTATCAACCCATATTTCCTGGATCATTTTTCAAATTTATTGATTATAATAATGTGATACATTGATGGAAAGAGCTCTAAGGGTTAAATATAGTATTGAACATGATAATACAATAATACATTTCGCACGATGTTCATTGACAACCTGCGCAAAATTTGATGAAATTACCTTCGTCCGACGAATTGTACATCTGTCGTACTATGAACAAAATACATTTTATTTTAAATTCCACTGGGGGAGGGGTCATGAAAAAAGGTCCGAACACCAGGCGCTTTTTTAATTTTTCCGCCCTCTGGGTACTCACCACCCCCTAATATTTTTTTCCGATTATGGGATAGGGATCAAATGGCTATTTTACTCAGTTTTCATGATCTTGTCTGATCAATGTTCCGTGCCATGATTATAGAAGCATGCCTTCATTTTATTTACCAACAAGACTGTAAAGTTTCAAAACAAGTCTCCAATAAATGTGGGCTGCATGGTATGCTGATGGATTGACATTTGAAATCCAAGATGGCCATGTTTGTTTGAAAACAATTTTGGAGAAAACATGGAGGCTCCCGTCTAGAGGTCACTTCGAAGATCCATGACGATTGGATGAGAAACGTGACCTTAAAGGTGTGCTAATGGATTTGGTCATACAAAGAGCAAAATCCAAGATGGCTTCCAGCGGTCATATTTTTCATAAAAAATCTTTCAAATTTGGCAACTCCCATCTAGAGGTGACCCTAGACCCATATACCGAATATCGTTGAAATCGGTCAAAGTTTATTTTTAACACCTTTGTTTTATTTTATTATGGTTTTTAGAATATTCTATTTTTATTTGAAGAGTTCAGTGAAGAGTTTACATTTTTGTGTTTTTGTGTTGTTTTCATTTATATAAGGTTGAATAAATAATTTGTATTAAAACTATTTAAATCTGAGCCTTTCCATGTCAATGTACATTGATAGATCCTTGATGAAAACAATTAGCAAGGTGACTTTTTTATTGCCACTTGGTGTCATCCATCATTATTAACTGATGGTGAAATCAAACCCCTCATACAAAGAGTTAAGTGCATACATGTACCTAAGTACATACTAGAAGCATTCTTAAAATCTTTTGTCCCATTATTTTGTAGAAAAATGACTAGCAAAAAAATTACAGGGCCAGGAAAAAATGTGTCAGCCGGGCTGCTGAACCACCCACCCACCCCCGCCTAATGTTCGGAAAAAAATTGCAGATCCCGTGCACCCCACCTGCTGTAACTGGCTTTAATAAACAAAAATTGATTTGGTTACTAGACAGGTTTAGATTAGACAACTTCTGACTTCTGCAGCATGGCAGGTGATCATGTACAATGGTAGTGGACCTTTGACTACTAATATGTTGATAGCTAATATCCAGTTAACACTGTTTGCTCATTGCTATTTGTTTACGCAAGAGTAGCGGTCTCGTTAAATGACTATAGTAAACTCTGTATATTTCATGTATTCCGTAGATGACTAAATGGAATCGCTGTGGAATGATGGATATACTTTGTTTGGATTTAAAATAGAGTACCTCACTTAAATGACTTTTCACATACATGTACCGTGGGCATGAACGCAGTCATTCAATTTCGTGAGTTTTTGAAATCATAGAAAATCAGCAGGTCTACCAGCATTATAGCATATTAGCAGGACCACTTGACCTGGGGTGTGTCTATATCTGACAGTTTACACGGGTTTGTGTTGGGCATGGGAATGTGCCCTAAGTGAATGTATGTGAAAACTGTTCGATCATTGCAAATGAGCACGTATACTTTCGTTTACTGGCTCTCAATCAAGTATAATAGAAAACATCTCTACCAAAATGAGTGTGTGGAATACAGAAATGAATGGCGTTCTGCAAGGAAATACAAATTATATGTCAATTCACTGCCAAAAATAACAACTGTGTAATGGATTGTCACTGCTGTTACCGCAATGTCCCTTCTGTTACCACGTCCAGCATTATCTGAATGAGACAGGGATGACGGGTAAAATCTGTGAAAATATTGATGTTATAAGCCAGAAACCAGAGCATGGTGATGTTAAAATCATTACGACATGCAAACTAATAAATACTCATGGCTATTTTTGAATTTTGTCCATGCTGTTACCAAAATGTTCACTGCTGTTACAATTTAAAGGGTAACAGTAGGGACGGTAACAGTAGGGACGTTTCGGGTCTATACAGGCGATTCCCACTGGTCGTCCATTGGAATGTAACAAAATGTATGTGTTGCCTCACGGGGATCACATTGGACAAAACTAAGAAGAGAAACATTTGTGTAATTATAAACACACAGACCTGTATCTATGGGTAACAGTAGTGACACACTCCCACTGTACTCACCTGTTTGATGAATGATACGGTCAAATACGGGCAAATTAACTGCACCGACCAGCGGATAACAGTTGTTTAGCCATGTGTATTGATGAGTAGTACTGGAAACCAATTTGAACTTCCTCATTCGCCAATGCCAAGACTGTTGTATTATGTGTTTCTCTCTTGGTAACAGTAGGGACCACCAATCGTGGGACAGTTTTGTGACCTAAATTATGTCACTTGACTTGGTAAAAATTTCGCATATTTTGTGATTTTATGATCAGGCATGTTACATATGATGCAAATTGTCTTACAAAGTGGTATTTAATGGTCATATTTTATACGAAAATGTCTGTTTTTGGGGGGATTTCGGAAAATGGGACAGGCATAATTAGCTATTTTTGTCATATTCCGAGCCTCTGGATTGTAGAGATATCAAGGAGCGGATGATATACGGTCTGCAACAAGTCGACCCTATCCCATTTTATATCTCAAAATAAAAAAAATGTAATTATTAATACACTTTTCTAAAAAAAAAATGGTGATGGACAGAAATAAGCCACTTTTTTTGAAAAATGCCCATATACTGTCTATACTGTAACAAACACTCTTTGCGTGGCTATTATTAAAATATAGTGGAACTACTTCATTTTCTAACTCGAAAATATCAAATTGGGTTATATTACAACTAATACACAGGATTTTTCTTATTGTATGGTGTTAGATCATGCCCTATCCGTGTGTAGAATCAACTGTTTTATACAATTACATTTTGTCGATACTAAAGATTGAATCAAGAGAGAATATTTTATCATATTTTATGACTTTTTGAAAGTTATGACATTTTGAAAGATCATTATTCCCTATGTTACATGGAGGACATTCATGTTACATTATAGACGACCATCGTTACAGGATATAAACTTTGAGGACACCGGTGCGAATCATATCACACCAAGCTACCAATATGTCGCATTTCGAGTATAACGCAACACTAATAAAATGCCACAGTCTGTCGTGTATAATACAACATGTATATGGTTATTTACTAAATTACTGTTGGATTTCAAATATCACAGTAAAGACATATGCATTAAAGGCACGGGCGGTGTTCGTTGCAGAAATATTCATATTTGTTCAAATCGCCATAAACAGAAGGAATATTAAAATATATATAGTTTTGTTCATATGCCAAACATAATCAGCGCGTAAATAGTATTTTGTCGCCAAGACGTACGATGGTGTACGTAAACAAGAACATGCTCGTGTTACAGAAGTTTTGCTGCTGTTTACATAACACAGCGCAATTCTATTGGTTAATCACACACAAATGATATAAACGTTCTTTATTATTTCCATATCAGGAAAACAGTAACAAATAAACATCTGTATGTTTACCATATCCGGATATAAACAAAAGCCAGGTTCTGTAACGTTTTTGCTGATGTTGTTTACATAACAAAGGAAAACATTTGACAATAACATACTGTTTATGCCATATTTATGATTGGTATAAGAACAAAGCCTGTCTATATTTTACTATTCTTTCTGTGTATGGCGGTTTTTGATGGAGCTGAATATTTTAACAGCATACCCACCGTCAACGCCGCCCGTATCTTTAAACAATATACGTAACCTGTGCATTTTGACTTTTCCAGTTCCATGTTGAAGAAGGAAGAGTAGTTTAATATATTCCGGAGCTGACTTGTTAAAGAGTTCCTGTCAAATAACCCTTCTCTTGTCACATAAATGATATGGGGCTTTTATTGTTACAGGAAAGACTTTTTATAATTGTCCTTTATCTATAAATCAAAATGAATGAAGCGTTTGTATGGTACACATGTGATTTTTTTTCTGACCATATGCCTATATATGTGCAGGGACGTAGGTTGGTTGTTGAGACATATTCTTAAAGTCACGTTCATCGATCACATCAGCTATCAGTCTGGTCACACTTCAATTTATTTCGATGTCAAACATTGGGGGTGGGTAAAAATTAGCAGGAAAGCTTGCCGGGGTGGTGGGTGATCCGAGAGGCAAAACACGCATTTTTTTGCAACCTCATGCTAATTTTTTTACTAACGAACTTCTGTGGACATATTTGACATTTGCAACAGTTTAAAACATATTATAACTGCAAAACTACCATATTTATGTTACTCGGCCCTTATTGGAGATGACAGTAGGCTATGGAATGTTGGATATGGAACCGTGTTGTGAAAAACTTCCTTCCCGACACCTTTCTGAAAAAAGCTTCGAGAAATGTGAACTTAAATAAATAAACTTGTCCTGGTGTGCAATATGTAACTAAGGCCTTTAAGCCTCGATCATTATGTGCGTGTAAAAAGAGCGACCAACTGTCTAAACATTATTGTGACTATCATTTGCTAGGAAATAACTCGTCAGTGCATCAAGCTAATCAGTGAATTATTTGCATGTCTGTCAACTCAGTCTTTACTCAGATGATATATTAGTCTCACAGCACCTAAAGTATTCAAGTCTGGCATAGTGACTGCTTGTCATTTAGTATAACATAAGTTGTTCCAGTAGACTAACACACGTGGTATTGAATAACGCTAGATAATAGGCTGGTTGACAGACTAATCAGGCAGGAAATAGTTAGAGATTATGGAATTGTGTGTATCCTGCACAATGTCATAGGTTTGCAGATATCAGCAATTTATAAAATAATATTTCCAGTTGCAGCCTGGTAAATATCCTTTATATTTATTTATTTTCAAAATATGCCAACTAGTTTAATTGGGGCTTAACAGCTGATATGTCATGGATATGTCTACAACATGTCAACATGGACTCGATTGAGTTCACTGTCCTGATACAGCTTAAAGTGTATTACAGCGAAATAGCCAAAACACGTGTTCGGTTCATGTAATAGCTTGCAGGGGATGATATTTCACTGTATAATTTGTGTTTGTAAAATTGGATACATGTACCGACATGTACTAGTGTTTTATGTGCATGATATTTCACTGGATATGCAGGTGGTATTCTGGGATATGTATAATTTGTGTTTGTAAAATTGGATGCATGTACCGGCATGTACTAGTGTTGTATGTGCACATATCAGCTTCTGATGGGTTAGTTTGTCTGTCCACTACATCGATGTATTACATTGGTACTTCCATTTGCCATATGGAATTTAACCACCCAGGTAGATCTAACATACTATCACACACTGACCTGGAAACTCCAATGCGTGTATATGGTGGATAAATGCCTATCAGCCAGTATTAGAAACAAATATTCATATTTGCATGTATTGACCATTTTGTTTAAAGTTAAACAGCTTCTGAAACAGGTTAAACTGTCATTTAAACTAAATGAGATAATTTCCCATGTCAAATGAGTGATATGGTTGTAGACAATTATTAGTGAACTTTGTGGAGTTCGTGTCATGTTTGCAGGTTGCAGGTTTGTGGGTCCCCGAAAAAAGGGTAACACTACAATATGTAGGTATATTGCTTGAATGTAAGTGTACTCATCACATTATGTTATAATGGTGTATCAACACCAAGAAAATCGAATATAAGACTGACAGCAACTTCTTACCACGAGCTATCGTCGTCTGTGGAATCGCGTCTGTGCTGCTTACGTGGTGGTGGTTTCTTCCCGGGTGACGGTAAAATCCACCGTATTGGCCGCATCTGATAGTTTAGACCAATGTCACGAGTGATTTCTCCGTAATATTTACGGTATTTTATGACAGTGTACGCGCAATCCCGGTATATATAATTAACGCTCCTTATTGATTCACGTTAATGATGGTTATATATCATTTGACAGGGTACGACAGTGTATACATGTAGATCGGCGATTGTATACAAGAACGCGATATTGCTTCTTTCTGATGTTGGGTCCATTCGCACTATAGTAAACGCGTTGGCGTCGATCCTATTAGCAACATATGTCGGATAGCTGAAAAGCACACATGCTCGAGGAGTCTGCAAACACTGGACTTAGTGGAGGCCGGACGCTATCGCTGTCAATGGAATGCACTTCCGACGTCTCCCGCATCCATTTCATTGTAATTACCCCAATTCACGTTAACTTGACCATATACGTGCACTGTACATCCTAACAAGTGCACTGAACAGAATAACCACTTTCCGCGGAGGTTTGTTAATTTCCCGATGTGTGCTAAATTCGAAAGATGTCTTTATCTGGCATGTGATATAGATGACTGAACAAAACATGTAGTATGTAGACACCCTTTTGCCCATTGTTAATACAGAAACGATCCTTCATATCTCATCTAAGATGGCGGAGATGGAGGGATGGGCGTATTTTACACTCTAAGGACTTCGATAACATGTGTTACATCTGGATATTATTCACTTCGCGCTGCTTCACGCGCATACTACAGATCATTCAAACATTACATACAGTAATGCCCTAAATAATTGATTCCTTAATCACAGCAGAATTATGGGTAACTTTTCAAGATTTAGACGGAAATATGGCTTGTTGCCATTCATCTGAAAGCTCTCACTGAGAGCTTTCCGGTGAATGACAACAAGCCTTATTTCCGACTAAATCCTGAAAAGTTACCCATTATTATGATGTGGTTAAGGAGTCGATTATTTAGGGCATTACTGTACGATGACTGCGACACACAATGAGATCCAACGTTGGCACAGATGAATTTTCAGAACTCAATAAAACATCAATGGACGAAACCCGTTGTATGTAAATATCATTGCACCCACACATCATACCACCAATCTTCATCGTCTTTGAATTTGTGACTTAAAAAGCTGTAGCCAAAACATGTACATGAATATACAATAATGCCCGGACCAGAATGGCTCATTGGATATTATTGCCGATCTAATTTCGCATATTTGTGCTTTCTCGATTATAGTTGGTGTTTACAGAATCAGCGCGTACCAGACCATCACCATCGTCATTAATAATACATGTAACATCAACATCAACAACATCGTCTTCGTTGATCAACCGACACCATCATCGTCTTCGTCGTCATCACCACCGCATTGGAGTCGTTGTCGAAGTCAACTTCGTCGTCGGCTTCGTTGTATGTAAATTAGTGGCACAAAAATTGGAAGCCATAACATGTACATGCACATGCATTTACATTTACATTAATGGCTGGAGCATAATGGCTCTGTTTGCGCTTTCTCGATTAGTCGGTGTTTGCACAATCAGCGCGTATCATCATCATTATATTATACTATCATCATCATCATCATCATCCTCATCAACAACATCCTCATCGGCGGCAACATCGTCATCATCATCGTCTTCATCAATCAACATCACCATCCTCATCAACAACATCCTCATCGGCGGCAACATCGTCATCATCATCGTATTCATCAATCAACATCATCATCCTCATCCTCATCAACAACATCATCATCGGTGGCAACATCGTCATCATCATCGTCTTCATCAATCAACATCATCGTCATCATCATCCTCATCAACAACATCGTCATCGGCGGCAACATCGTCATCATCATCATCGTCTTCATCAATCATCAACATCATCATCAACATCATCATAATCATCATCGGCGGCAACATCGTCATCATCATCGTCTTCATCAATCAACATCATCATCATCAACAACAACATCATCATCATCATCATCATCAACAACAACATCATCATCGCCGGCAATATCGTCATCATCATCGTCTTCGTCAATCAACATCATCATCACCATCATCGTCTTCATCAATCAACATCATCATCACCATCGGCGACAACATCGTCACCATAATCGTCTTCGTCAATCAATATCATCATCGTCACCACCACCATCGTATAGTCATTGTGAATCTCATCTTCGTCGTCGATTTCGTTGTCCTAAAGATCGGAAGCCAGAACATGTGCATAAACGCCCAGGGCAGAGCGGCTCTATTTGATCTGTTCTCGTTTCGTATGTTTGCGCGTTCCCTATTAGTCGTTGTTTGCAGAATCAGCGCGCATCATCCTTATTATTCTCAATCCGGAATTGCATCGATCATTACAATGATCTCCCGAATATAACGTCCGTCAATCCAGATAACCCTAAACATGACGTCATAATAACATAATATGGATATTTTATTTGTCTTGTAGCGATATGAAGATGGGATATATAGACGGGGCGATGCATATTAATGGTGACTTGGAATCCCAGTCGACCGTCAATCAATGAGCGGCCTGTAGTGCAATAATTAACCATAAGGGAGAATGTTATTGGAATTTACATGAAATCAAATACCACCGATTAAATCGCGCGCACAATGACAAAATGTTACTAAAATCATGTTATGTAAATGCGTGACCTATAGGAACGTCGAACATTTGCATGAAACTAATGTTCTCAAAGTGGATTTGGATTTCTGCGTGGGGTGTCAGTCATATTCACGGCGACTGGGAAAAAGAAATGGCATGTCTGAAATAACATAATTTAGAAATTCTAGGCACTTTATGAGGTCGTGCTGGTTTAAACCCTTTCTATACTAAAGACTCATTGACGAGTAGTTCCTTAGGAAATGCTCAGGTTGAACTTATTATTTAAATATTTCCCACCAATAAATATGAATCCTTCTGCATTTGTATCACCTGTTCATATGTCTGCCGTCTGCTTTTATTACCTGAACACCCATACAAATGAATAATAGACCGTTCCATGTATAATTTTATAAGAGACAGGGATAATCCATTCAGTATATAAAAAGGGACAAAGAAATCGATTTTATATCAAATTTGCCAAAAGTGACTGGTACATGTAATAAAACACGTGAATTAATTTCAGGGTTTATTATTTGCAAAACACATGCGTCAGAACCCGTTAAAGAGCATCAACACCAATACTGGAATAAGCATAAACGTATAGTTTCTGAGCGCTGCTGTCGGCCGCCAGATCAGAAGTCAATACCCGATAAAACTACATGTACCTCCTAAGTCGACATTTAAAGATGCCCTGTCCGATTTGACATCACAAAACCACCCCACAGCATAGAAAGAAACCATAAAATAGTTATATCGGACCCAAGAGTGCATTAAAGAAGGTTTTGGTGGCCAGATATCTACTTTCTAAACAGGAAGTTCATATAATAAGTTCAGCAAATGGCCGATGATAGTTTGTTGAACTTAATTTCTGGAATTACTCGCCAATGAGTATTTAGTACAGAAAGGGTTAACGTACCTCACAATTAGTCAATCAAATGTGTAAGTTCAGTCTAAGTAGCATAACACATATGAACATGGCAACACACACTCGCCTACATTAATGCTCTAATTAATCGACCTCTTAACCACAGCAGAATTATGGGTAAATTTTCAGGATTTAGTCGGAAATATGGCTTGTTGGCATTCTTCGGAAAGCTCTTCCCGAGAGCTTTCCGGTGAATGGCAACAAGCCATATTTCCGACTAAATCCTGAAAAGTTACCCATAATTCTGCTGTGGGTAAGAGGTCGATTAATTAGAGCATTACTGTATATACACATTTATCACATAATTAGCCCCTAAAACCGGCCTTAATTTTGTTTAGTAAGACACACGTGTAGTATTGTCAAGCGCAGTGACGTGATGGCTTAGTGCAGTGCTGTCGATGCCGGAACTTTATTATTACGTTAATTATAATATAATTATGATATTCGATTTGTGTTGGTTATATAATATTTACTTATAGATAAACATGGGTGATAAGTGTGGTTGAACAATTGTGAAAAGACACATTTAAATGGAACTATATTTTTTCTTGAATGTGTCTTTACTTCATCTTGGGTTGTGAGAAGGAAATCAATATAATTAGTTTTAACTGTGACCCCAGCCGTTTCGAGATCGTTTTTCCTTACTAAAATGTGATTTTGTGATAAAATGGATCTCAAATTCGTCGCATTTTCTAAAATAATTAATAACCTCGTCCACTAAATTCGATTCGATCCTCGCTAAAGTTCGGCGATTCGAATTTAGTGCACTCGGTTAATAAATTTCGTATAGAATTACGAGCCATTACAGATCCTCTATATATTACACTTTCTCTCTCAGTTTACAATCATTTAACCCTTTACCCAACAGAAGGGCCCTGTGCCAATGCATTCTCTTATATATGCGAGTCGACCATAGGTCGCCTCGCATATATAAGAGAATGCATTGGCTTAACACATTAAAAATTATAAAATTGTTAAAGAATGTAAGAAAAAATGGTAAAAAGTGTTTTAAAAAGTTATTATTTAGGCCAATGCATTCTCTTATATATGCGAGGCGACCTATGGTCGACTCGCATATATAAGAGAATGCATTGGCACAGGGCATAACTGTAACCATCACAATGTGTTCAAGGAGCCGGTTCCAATGATATCCATATTTGTATGGTTCTATTGAGACAGACCGAAGATATTTTAGGCTGTTGAAGCTTTATTTGGCCGGTTTTGGCCGGTTTGTTGGGTAAAGGGTTAAACTCATCAAACTATAATTCTTTATTGTTATGCAAAGTATGACTATGCTGTTATCTCCTGTGCATTAACATTTTAATCCAAACAAGACTGTTTAAATAAATACACGACGAACATGGTGGGGCCGTTCGTCAAAAACAGGACACATCAAGCCATTGGAGAATATGGTCATCGGTCAATTGTCATGACTTTTGAAATAGTGTTAGTTATTGAACTTTGGAGATGGTTTCGAAAACTAAACCAAGGTGATCACAAAAGTCTTGTTTCAGTCATTTGTTGTTGAAAAATTATACCTAGATGACATTCTCATATAAAATGATACAAATCAAACAATTGGTGACAGAGCAAGCTTGTTACTCACAATAACAGAATTAGATGATAAATTGTTATAGCTCGATTTGTACATGAGCTATTACAAGCATAGTATCTGTTTAGTTAGGTTCGGTTAAGGGGGTCGAAATAGGTCGATTAACTCATTTTATAACTCAACTTTATAAAACAAACATATTTGTCGGGACGCCAGTGGTGCGGAGAAGGGGGTGTATGTCTCACGCCAAAAGTTTGTTCAAATTTTTCAACAGTTGTAATATTCGTGCCTGACCAATAGTTGGAAATTGTTCTCATTGTTTGATTTTCCAACACGTGATTTGTTTTTTTTAGAATAGTACAAAACATGTTACCACCCCATCTAACGGTACCTCTGGACGTGTCCCTGTTGGGGCCCTATTCTTCAACAATACACAATAAAGACCGTTTATGGGTAACACATTCATTAAATGTTGAAAATAACAAGCGAAGAAAATAGAAAACAGTTAAAGGCACGTGCTGCCTTGGCGGTGGGTATCCTGTGAAAATATATCCACCCGTCAAAAACCGCCACAAACAGAAAGAACATCAAAATGTAGATAGACTTTGTCCGTATACAAATAAGAAATATCGCATAAACAGTATGTTATGGTCATATGTTTGACGATTGTTATGTAAACAACAGCATAAAAAGTTACTTTTATGGTGTTTGTTTATATTATGATGGTAAACATAAAGAGCGTTCTTTGTTGGTGAATACCTGATATGGAACTAATAAAGAGCGCTTATGCCATTTGTGTGTGATTAGCCAGTAGCATTGTGCTGTCTTCTTTAACACAATCAGGCTCTTGCTTAGGTAAAATATAGTAGGTCTTTAATGTTTTAATGTTTTTCTGTTTACGGTGTTTGGAACAAATATGAATATTTTCGACAATTAAGGCCGCACGTGCCTTTAATAGTTCGGGATAACTACGGTGAGTTTTTCAGAGTATATAAATTATGTATAACTGTATTAATGTATTGATTATATTGTCGCGACCACATCTTCAATCATCCAAACAGCAACGGGTCAAATATAACATCGACGCTCTTTATCAGATATGGTATATTTAACAATTGGGTGGCTAAACATCAAAACCTGGTTAACGTCTTCTTTTAGAATTATCTATTCGACCGCCGTGATATAAAATTGTGGAGACTATTCTCATCAACAGAAGACGTGCATGTGCATATCATGGTTTGTGGCATCCAATTTAAGTGGGCATCTTAGCGAAACTTTAAAGGGGTACTCTACACTAAATCCGGCCATTTATGGGACCATCACCTTTTATACTCAACAGAATATATGCAACAACTGAATGAGCCATGGATGAGTGCCAAATACACTTGTTTGCTCTATGAACAATGTAAACAACATGGTAGTCATAATGAAAATTAATTTATGACCGGAGTCATAAATTCATTTTCATTATAATTACCATGTTATTTCCATCGTTCATAGAGCACATCGGTGTATTTCGCACCAATCTATGGCTCAAATTAATTCATTTGTTGCACATATTCAGTTGAATATAAAATGAGATGGTCCCATAAATGGTCGGATTTAGTGTAGAGTACCCCTTTAAAACCTTCCAGTGGATGATGAAATGATACGGTTCTTACCTTACCACTCGAAACACGCTAACGGTAGCAGTTTTTGCAAATGAACTAATTATAATCCATCGGTCACTCATCAGCTACAACACTGTTAGTTTGTGAAAGTGTTTAGTGTCGACCTGAGTGAATTACTTTCTTCTTGATTTCTTCTCGCAGGAACCGCTCAATACTGTCATTGAGTTTGTTATTGGAATCAGTCTATGTTGGAACTATCCGCGCGCGAAACCGATCATGTGATCAATATTCTCACACGGTCAAGAACGAGACTTGCCGTCTGCTTTTCCCGCATGAAATCAACATATTGCCTCTTATGATGGCATTGTTCATTTCTGTTCACTTCGCGAGCACAGCGGTCATAACCAATTGTGAACCACGGATGTCTGGGAACAACTCAGCGCGTGACATAACACTCTAATCAGTTAACTCTGTCCCGCCCGCATCAATGGTGCCAACATGCTTTAATAACTATATGATGTTACGTTGGTGTACATGATCACCGCGCATACTTTCTTGCCCGCACCCACAATAATGGGGCTCGCATGGTAATCTATATGAGAAAGGTAAATATAAAATAAATAAAATGTTTAGTATTGCAGGACTGCCATTCTAGTCTACAAGCGACAGGAGTGCAAAATTGATGTACTTATAATGTGTTACGGTGTTTCCAAACATACTGACTAATCTAAATATGATTTGTATGGCGATGGTGACTAAATAAATTACAGAATGAGGTCCCAATAGGGTGAATTTAGTGATGCTATCCCGCACTGTGGAAGTCAACTATTATGGGAGACCTACCATCAGATTGAAATACCCCGAGTTGAAGTTGGTAATTGTCACCCATTAATCACCTCGATTGATAGTTTTTTCTCATATAATCCTTGGACAGTACAAGGGGCTATTTTTAGAACAGATCTCACAAAACCGTTCGGAGACTTACGGAGCATACCATATGTAATCAGGTATCCAGACCTCCAGTTAAAACAACAACATAAACAATCTTCTTTAACCCTTTGAGTGCCAGGGGCTGATCTCATAGGCCCTAAACCTACAAAATAGGTCTGTTAAAGAATATAAGAATAAATTATTAAAATTGTAAAAAATTGTAAAAAAAAAAAATTGTTAATGTGTTAAGCCAATGCATTCTCTTATATATGCGAGGCGACCTATGGTCGACTCGCATATATAAGAGAATGCATTGGCACAGGGTATATGGGTTGATACAAAAATCGACCTGGCACTCAAAGGGTTAATATCATTTTCTCTGTTTTACTCGTGTTATTACACTGAAGCACTTACCTAAGTATCAGTACTACGCCACTATCAACCCCACGTAGACCCGAGGTCGAATAGTTCCACCACCCACTGTGGGGGTCAAAATCCCCTAATGTGGCACTAATGTTTGTCGTGATTTGCGTCACGTGTTGTAGCATTCTTGGGTGTACCCACCAGCTATAAAGTTCATCAAATCTTTCGGAAGGTTCGCAACCTGCAATGAATGAAATTCCGTAACCACCTAAATGCGAACTCATCCCCAGCATAACCTTTGTTATTTTTGTTTAGATGATTTAATACTCAAATAGCACAACAAAGTACAAAATTAGAGTGTAAACATGAACATATATGCACATGAGCCGCAATGGTGGTTAAGTTAGTATACTGCGGCGCAGAAGCTGGTCCATTATTTTAGAATCGTTAGTCTAAGTAAGCCATCATCATTGTCGTCGCCGTCGTCGTCGTTCTAATTAGATTATATGTCGCCCAATATTCAGTTATAGAATATATATTCCTCTTGGTGCCTTTAATTGTACATATCTCATTGTTTAGTCTCAATCACCGTCTGTTTCAAACAGTTTTTGTTTCGATACAATAGTGTTTTACTAATGTTTTCTGTTCGCAGTCGTGATATGGCCTTGCGGTTGAAATTACATTAAACCCAATCAATCAATTGGGCTTTGTTGACCGTCGCGTTGGAGACATTCCATACACCAATAGGAAATCGAAGCTATGTTCGTCTCATCACAACTTGTCCTATTGTCTCTTGATGCCCGATAAGGTTCGTTTCTGTCGAAGTATTCCCTTCACCAAGAACCGAATCCGGAACAGTGATCATCACATGTTGTAACCACTGGCATATGCATGTAACACACGGACAACAAACGCATTTGATAAATAACTATGATGTAAACCATCTTGAAACTCGGCATATTTCATTTGAATAACTTTAAATAGATTCCATTTGCAGAAGATCTATATGTATTGAATTGTATATGCATAGCTTCGTGTTCGGCTGCTCCAACCTTCAAATTCCCATGTTGGTGTCATGATTTTGATGTCATTTTGCGGGCCCGACCACAGGCATCGACTCTTTATTTGGGGGTCTGTAGTTAACTTAAACTGAATTATATGGTACGCCAGCCTGTTCTCCAGAAAACCAGCTTATAATAGGACTTGTTTTATGTAGATCATCTGCTTAGAATCGCCTAATTTTGAGTCGATAATGTACTGAAAATGATAAAAAATTAGTCACATTATCGACTCACAATGAGGCCATTCTAAGCAGATTATGTGCGGACACAAATAAGACAAACTCGCGACTTTTCAGGTGTACGCTCTTTAGTAGGTGTTTTCACTATGGCCCGCGCCGTAAAACTAAATAACTGGTAAGAGTCTATTATCTGCTTATTTCAGAATCAAATAATCACATTATGTATATATTTCACATTATAGGTCGATTATGTGCGTATTTGCGCGAATATATGTTGGGTACGCGCCACCATCTCGGCACCACACAAAAGTGTATATAATCATCGAGCGCTTTCAACTTTGCTCGCATGTACCTTGCTCAGGAGGAAGAATCTTGTTGAGCAGGGCACATATGCATATGAAATAATTTGGCCTCGAAACAACGTTATCAACACTCATAAGGTAGGTAGATAAATCCATGTGAATTTTTATGCGCATATTTCTGTATACATATCTATATACGCGTGTATATCTATGTATATAGTATACATATGATATATTTATAAATATTACATACAATTTATTATGTATGAACATGACATTCTAATGAAAATAGTATTCATACCAATGTACATAGTGTATATATGGAATCAGGGAGCTAAATGTGTTCTAGAGTCGGGGAGCGAGTACACCGTGGAATTGCTAAAGGTGAAGGTAACCGAAGAATGACCTTCACCTGATACATGCGACACGTTATTAAAGGATGACATCGCGTTTATTTGATTTGTACATCATATCTAAATAATTTAAACTGGTGAATGAATGGGGGAATGGATTTTTGTGAGCGGGAATTTTATTTAACTAGCTGCTGTAGGTCTGTGTTTTTCCAGATCAAATTTGGCTGTGTGATAGCCCTGTCGTACACTTGGGGATTTATTTTAAAAAGTAAACACATGACCTATGATTTTTCATGCATTTTCGTAATCAACTGGTGTCAACCTAGCTAGGTAAACATCACTGGTGTGGCCTGCAGTCTTCAATTCAGTGAATTTGGCCGAAACGTTAACACTGTCGCCTATGGGAAACCATTTAGTTCAGTGATTCCATATGTTATCATGCATGTTCCACATCAATTTGTGGCTTTTTGCATTAACCCTTTACCCAACAGAACGGCCCTGTGCCAATGCATTCTCTTATATATGCGAGTCGACCATAGGTCGCCTCGCATATATAAGAGAATGCATTGGCTTAACACATTAAAAATTATAAAATTGTTAAAGAATGTAAGAAAAAATGGTAAAAAGTGCTAAAAAAAGAGTTTTTTTTAGGCCAATGCATTCTCTTATATATGCGAGGCGACCTGTGGTCGACTCGCATATATAAGAGAATGCATTGGCACAGGGCATAACTGTAACTATCACAATGTGGTCAAGAAGCCGGTTCCAATGATATCCATATGTGTATGGTTCTATTGAGACAGACCGAAGATATTTTAGGCTGTTGAATCTTTATTTGGCCGGTTTTGGCCGGTTTGTTGGGTAAAGGGTTATAGAGATGCGAAACACTCCGGTAAGGTGATCAAATAGAAATGGATCTTGTTCAAAGTAGTAACTTTTATATCCAATATTTTATCCAAATTTACAACACGTACTGTCATTCCTATATAGTAATTAAATGCAGTGACTCTTGATGGCGAAATTGTTTTCGTCACTTTATCGCCAATTGTTGCGTCTCGAATCGAGAAGTAAATATTTACAATTGAGCGTAGTTCAGATGATGTTTTCTATGGAGTTGGAGCGAGAGTACAACATGCAGACTAATAATAACTGACCGGTGTTATCGGGCTGACAGAATATGGTCGATGAAACACGAGGCATAATTTATTGTTTGATTGAGCTAAATGTCGGATCCGTCATTCTAATAGGACGCGGGGTCACAGAGCCGGATAAATAAATTGACATAAAGCGAATATCATTTTCTACTTTCTGTCATTGATTCTTTTTCTTGTGCGATTCTTTATTCCGGATCAATAGGTAGAACCGAGATTTTGTTTGATTTTCTTGTTCTGTCTAACAGAGTTCGCACTGGAGAAGGCGGCACACGTTCCGTCGGCGGCAATGGCACCCTCGTCCGATTCTTGACTTGTTACTGCTTAATCGACCAGAGAGGCCAAACAACCCCGACCAATGGACGGGAACACATTTGGCTGATATCGGTGAACACACTGACTCGATTAGGAGAAAAACATTTTCCGACCTGCGTCATCGCCCAGAAACCATACGCTGTTTGTTCTACGTTGACGAACTCCGTCAGCGGTAAACACCCCTGATTGTAGCAGTGACTGATCAGCCGGTTGCCCCGATTAATTTGACGTGTTTCGTTACCCGCCTTTGGAAGTTGTTGTTTTCGGTACAGCTTTGCCTTTGCAATGTTTGAGCGAATATGTTTTTATAGCAAGATCCCATCCGAACAAATTACAAAAGAAAGCTATTTATACATTATAGATTTCTCAAGATGAGTGATAATTGCTACAGGGTAACGCCGTATTTGTGGCGAAATCGAGATTATCCCACATCCTCCATTGCTGTACTTTATACGAGTCCGAGAGATCTGTGTATGTTACAGAATAGAACACAAGCGTCGAAACTAAAACATTACTGGAAGGCTCTAACAACCTATCACTAGAGTAAAACATTTCCACATTTGCCTAAGTTCAGAAATTCATACTATTAACTAATATATGTCCGACGTGGAGTTCTAAACGCAAAAATATTTAAAGTTTGACTCAGTGCCGTTATGAATCGTGGGCATGGCTTAACCCTAACACTGTCGCCTATGGGAAATATATAGGCTTAACCCAAACCACGAAGTCCATTAATTATAGAACTATATATACCTTGGTTAAACTTTCCCCAACACGAATCGAGAAAACGTAGGGATAGTGGATGTCAGGCCCCACAGCAAAGAAGGAAACCATAACAAAACGTAACAAAATAAAAAACGATATATGTATGCACTAACACGCACATGCATTGTATGTCAACATATCCTCGCGGAAATACGCATATAATCGACCTATAATGTGAAATAGGTACATGATGTGATTATTTGATTCTGAAATAAGCATATAGTGGACTCTCATCCGTTATTTCGTTTTATGGCGAGATTGAAATACCTGTTAAAGAGCTTACACCTAACAAGTCGTGAGTTGGCACATGTGTGTCATTGTCCGAACATAATCTGCATATAATCTTTCATTATGAGTCGATAATGTGACTAAATGTTCTCATTTTCATCACACCATTGACTCAAAATGAGGCGATTCTAAGCAGATTATCTAGATAATGTGATGCGTTTCTTGAGAACAGGCTGTGTACGTATGTACTCAAGTCACTTCATGTTATTCATTCATATCATTATATATAGATGGCACCAATAAGCTTTTAGCTTACTGTCAAAGCATGTGGTCATTCATGATTATTATATAATGGATGTACATAATTATTAATATTTGATAAATCTTAAATACGTCTTAATGGGTACTGTACACTAAATCTGGCTATTTATGGGACCATCTCCTGTTATAGTCGACAAAATATATGCAACAGATAAATGAATTTGAGCCTTGGATTAGTACAAAAATACAAACGCAAATGCAACGTTACCATGTTGTTTGCATCGTTCATAAAGCACATGAGTGTATGTTGCACAAACCCATGGCTCAAATTCAATAATTTGCATATATTATGTTGAGTATAAAAGGAGATGGTCCCATATATACACCGCGTGGGTCCGGGTTAGAAAATGCCAACCGCCCCACTGCGATGATTAAGCATCCCCTAATGTGGCACCCTTCTTGCCATGGGATGCGTCCCGTTAGGTGTGATGTAGGAGTCCTGGAATCACTCGTAGCACGTGAGACATCGACCTGTGGATACGACTTGACTCATGGTCCTCTTTGGTCCTACATCTCTTCAAGACGGGTGGTTGAGTTGACCCAGCTCAATCAATTAGCCAGCAGGAATCTGACATCATCGAAGCTATACATTACGAGGCAGCTCGTATATTGTGACAGGCGCGACCAGGTATGTCAGTAATGCATCTCTTCTTAGGGAAACTAGATGGGAAACCCTTAAATCACGGCGGAAAAAAAAAACACACTCAAATTATTTTATAAAATGGTAAAAGGTCAATCGCATGTTCCTCTCAAAAACCTAGTTCATCCTACGCACGGGCAGATATCACGACGTGAAACTAGACAGTCTAACAAGCTTAGAGTCCCTGGTTTTGACTATGACTATTACAAAAAAAATCTTTTCTCCCATCAACAACAATTTTGTGGAACAACCTACATGTAGACACAAACAAGGTAAACATGGACTCCCTGTCGACTTTCACAATTTCTCTGGAACCCAAAAGAAAGATGACCCCCAAATGATTATACCACGCCGCTAATACGCGTGAAGCGCAAATTATGCATGCCCGCCTCAGATTAAACTGTATCGATCTGAATTACCACAAATATTCTAACATCGTTTCCGTCTAACCCATGTGTACATATGGTGAAGTAGAGGACACAGAACATTATCTAATTGAATGCCAATTGTACAGTGAACGGCGATTCTTATATTTGAACGAAGTAGCTGATATATGTAACATCACCACTAATATACTTCTACATGGTTCTAATGACAGGAACATTGTAAAAGTAAAGATTCCATATTCCATATTTCTGATCATGATTGCACGAATCTTTAAAAATGTTCAAACTGTCAATGTTCCCATTTGGGACTATGAATTCAAGATCAAACGATGTAAAGCTTAGAGGCATCTGTCATATATAGATGCTAAGCAAGTAGTAGGTCCTCGACCATCCATTCCACAAGTCTCCTACTCAGCAATCATGTCTACAAAAAAGTGTGTTGATGCCATCACTCAGGCACATAGTCAAACCAGACTCGTCAGTATATCAATAGCAACACAAATTGAGGCGACTGCTATTATTCCTGTTCCAAAACCTTTTCCTCCGAAACAAGCTATGCAAGTTGATCCTATTGTTCCAAGAAAACAAAAATTCGCCTTTGGCTTCGAAAAAAAGCCTCGCCAAAGTCACTCCAACGTTTCGACATTCAGAAAGAGACGTATACATCTTTGACCTTACAGAGTTTTACCAGATGCATTATGAGAAAAGATTAACTATTAAAGACAAAAAACTGTTTTTGTTGGCTGAAGATGTCGGTTGGGTGAAGGATGACATTCTGTCTCACCCACCCGACCGTCAGTTTGACCCATTAATAAAGGTTCATGCGCGATTCATCACACCCACCCGACCGTCAGTTTGACCCATTAATAAAGGTTCATGCGCGATTCATCACACCACCCGACCGTTAGTTTGACCCATTAATAAAGGTTCATGCGCGATTCATCACACCACCCGACCGTCAGTTTGACCCATTAATAAAGGTTCATGCGCGATTCATCACACCACCCGACCGTCAGTTTGACCCATTAATAAAGGTTCATGCGCGATTCATCACACCACCCGACCGTCAGTTTGACCCATTGATAAAGGTTCATGCGCGATTCATCACACCCACCCGACCGTCAGTTTGACCCATTAATAAAGGTTCATGCGCGATTCATCACACCACCCGACCGTCAGTTTGACCCATTAATAAAGGTTCATGCGCGATTCATCACACCCACCCGACCGTTAGTTTGACCCATTAATAAAGGTTCATGCGCGATTCATCACACCACCCGACCGTCAGTTTGACCCATTAATAAAGGTTCATGCGCGATTCATCACACCACCCGACCGTCAGTTTGACCCATTAATAAAGGTTCATGCGCGATTCATCACACCCACCCGACCGTTAGTTTGACCCATTAATAAAGGTTCATGCGCGATTCATCACACCACCCGACCGTCAGTTTGACCCATTAATAAAGGTTCATGCGCGATTCATCACACCACCCGACCGTCAGTTTGACCCATTAATAAAGGTTCATGCGCGATTCATCACACCCACCCGACCGTTAGTTTGACCCATTAATAAAGGTTCATGCGCGATTCATCACACCCACCCGACCGTTAGTTTGACCTATTAATAAAGGTTCATGCGCGATTCATCACACCACCCGACCGTCAGTTTGACCCATTAATAAAGGTTCATGCGCGATTCATCACACCCACCCGACCGTTAGTTTGACCCATTAATAAAGGTTTATGCGCGATTCATCACACCACCCGACCGTCAGTTTGACCCATTAATAAAGGTTCATGCGCGATTCATCACACCCACCCGACCGTTAGTTTGACGCATTAATAAAGGTTCATGCGCGATTCATCACACCACCCGACCGTCAGTTTGACCCATTAATAAAGGTTCATGCGCGATTCATCACACCACCCGACCGTCAGTTTGACCCATTAATAAAGGTTCATGCGCGATTCATCACACCACCCGACCGTCAGTTTGACCCATTAATAAAGGTTCATGCGCGATTCATCACACCACCCGACCGTCAGTTTGACCCATTAATAAAGGTTCATGCGCGATTCACCACACCCCATGCACCCGACCGTCAGTTTGACCCATTAATAAAGGTTCACCCGCGATTCATCAAATAAGATAAATACCTTATCAATGCAAAATCTGATATTAAAAGATTCTTTACATATTTCGATGTGCAGACGTGATAATTTCGATGTGCAGACGTGCTAATTTCGTGTTATCTATTAAAGATACTTTACATATTTCGATGTGCAGACGTGCTAATTTCGTGTTATCTATTAAAGATACTTTACATATTTCGATGTGCAGACGTGGTAATTTCGTGTTATCTATTTGCTATTTATTCTGTCTTATACTTTTATACGTTTCATAGTATGATTGCACCCTAGTCAGCTCTTGAATTTATATTCCTGACTCCAAGTGGAAACATTCCTCTTGGGTGCTTTTATTTGTACATAGTTCATTGTATTAATTTAATCCACTGTCTGATTTATCTACACAGTTGCCTCGCTACAATCTATTTAGGTACCTGATTCTGTTCTTGGTCGTGATATAGCCTAGCGACTAAAACGACGTTAAAGATACGAGCGGAGTTGGCGGTGGGTATGCTGTTAAAATATTCGGGTATATCCTGTCTACCCGGCAGGCAGAGATTAACGACTTGGCCGGCGGAGATTATAGTCCATATCAAAACACCTGCGGTCCAGTGTTGTCACAGTCCATAACTGTTGGTGGTGAATAACGTTTAATAGCGTGAGCCACATTCAGTTTATTTATTTTACACGTTTTATTATTTGTTTGTAAAGATGTATTATGAATTATTATCAGTGTTTTAAGTAGAGTTCACTACTGAATATATATACTGTTAGATTCCCTGGCTGACATAAACACGATGCCAAGCACACAAGTGAACGTAAATTATATTCCAAATACTAGAGGTGGAAAGTATCTGGTATATGATGACTACAAATTCTCCGTTAAATCAAGGAGAAATGATCGAATTCATTGGCGATGTTGCAAGAAAGACTGCGGCAACCATAACCACGAACTTGATTTCAACCAAGTAGCAGCAGATTCCTGGATTGCAGACCTCAAAAAGCTTGTTAAGACAAGTAACAAGCCAGTAACAACGCTATACCAGGAAGAAATAGGAAGTATGTACTGAGTAAATTTAATTTCGCATTCTCATTAATCTGGCAACGCTCTTTATATTAGTATTCAGAAAGAAAACTAAGCAAGTAATAACTAAAGTAAAACTGGTGTAATGTTATATTATATATATTATAATTATTATTAAAGAATAGAGAATACTAAGCAAGTAATAACTCTATTAATGTTTATAATTTAACCATGCTGAAAAGATTATGATATTCGCGACCAGAGAAAATCTAGAAAATTTAGCTGTTGCCGGAACGATCTTCTGTGATGGAACGTGAGACAGCTGCCCAAAACGCCCTGGCAGCTACATTTCCGTCAGCTACAATGAAAGGATGCCTATTCCATTACGACCAAGCAGTGCTGAAGAATGTTAAGAAATGCCACCTACAGCAGCTATACGAAGACACTGAAGGCAACGACCAAAAGACCCTCATAAGAAGAGCTCTAGCCCTCCCTATGGTTCCTGTCGAGATGGTTGGTGATGCCTGGTTCGAAGCGCTGGACGATTACCCTGCGACAAGCAACACAGGTCTCGAAGAAAACGTCACCAAGTTCACGGATTACATCACCGAGTTCTGGGTGGAAGGGAGCCATGACCGCCAGCTATGGAATCACCACGACACAATTGGTCCAAGAACGACAAACCGAAAACTGCAGTTGGTGTTATCTTGCTCACACCCGAACATCCATCAGACATTTCAAGAGAGTTCATAATGCAACTTCCGGTGTCCGTTCAGTGGCGGGGTTAATATGTGTGGATAGGGCGAATATCGGCCTTTCGTTAGACACCAAAATGAGCCCTCTAAGCGCTGTATTCCTCGAGTTTTGAATTTTCCAAAAACTCCAATTATCCTCATCGTCCGGCCGCTCATCGCCGTCGAAATTAGCCATCCCACCAATTCCCAGTAACAATTATGATAAAAACTATAGTCGGCAGCTCTGTGATGTTGAGGATTATCACACCTGCCCCAACACCTACCCGAAACAATAGCCGCCGGGTGAACAGGACGACCCCAAATATTCACCTCCGTCAAAAACCGCCATAAACAGAAAGAATAGTAAAATATAGACAGACATTGTTCTTATACCAATCAGAAATATGGCATAAACAGTATGTTATTTGTCAATATTGTTTCCTTTAACAAAAGCCAAAAACGTTACGTTACCTGGCTTTTGTTTAGATCCGGATATGGTAAACATAGAGAGCGTAATTTGTTACTGTTTTCCTTATATGGAAATAATAAAGAGCTTTTATATCATTTTTGCGGAACTTCTGTAACACGAGCAGGCTCTTGTTTACGTACACCATCGCAAGTCTTGACGACAGTATACAATTTACGCGATGATTATGTTTGGCCTATGAACAAAACTATATATATTTTATTTATTTAACTAAAAGTCAGTGGGCTACTCAATACTCTCTCTAGCCCAAGGATGGGAACCCAAAAACACCAGATTGTGGCGACCGACAATAACTCATTGATCTAGGCACAGTACATGTGGCTGTATATCTTTTTTATTTAAGACCGAGTTTCTTGTCGCTGGCAAAGGTGACCTCCCCTGATTCTTGACGTTATGTATTTAGTCGACCAGAAAGGTCAAACAACCCCGATCCATGGATTCATATTCAGTTGATATCGGTGAACACATTGTTTCGATTAACAGAACAAAATTACATTTTCCGACCTGCGTCATCGCACCAAAACTGGACTCTCTTTGTTCTGCGCCTACGCTCTTTACTTTCCATCTCATAAATAGACTGACACGGGACGCTCTATATTGTTCAAATCTGAAGAAACCCCGGGCCAAATTTGCACATACCAGTTTTTAGAAACAGGGCGTATTAACATCTTCGTATTCGTCCGTCTAGCCGTCTGTTCGTTCATATTTTGCTTCCGTGTGATAACTTTAGTGATACCGAACTAATTGGATTGAACATTGGTATGTAGGTTCACTATACCACAAAAGACAGATCAAGTTCGATGTTGGGTTCCGTCCGCCAATATTAACCATCGTTATAGTCCTTTTGTTGAAAATGTTCATCTCCGGATGACAACTTTAGTTGATGTTAACTGAATGGAATGGCATTTGGTATGCATGTTTACAGTCATAAAATATGGATCACGTTAGATTTTGGGTTCTGTCCACCAATGTTACGGCCATTTTTCGACTTTGAAATTCGATTTTCTTGGTTTCCTGTTGATAACTGCAGAGAGGGTCGGTTGATTCCCACCAAACTTGCAGTGTGATTGAATTGGCTCAACAAGCTCAACAAGCTGCCCTTTAACTGAACTGAACTGAACTGAACAAGCTGCCCTTTAATCGGGGATTTGTTCAATGATTATCACCAGACGTATGTGACCTTTTTAACTTGTATTTTGGTTATGGAATCATTCTCAAATTTTAAACAAGCCAGTGGTCGTATTATGCCACCATATACCCACCCCGGTAGGATTCTTACTTGGAGAACTGAATATATGTGCAATACAGGTTATCTGCTTTCAAACAAATATTGGGTCGACATCAGACAAAGTTGCTAGGTTGCCATGGCAACGTATTAAAAAGAAATCCAAAATATTGAGGTTTTCGGTAACTTGGTCAGGACAAGCAAGACACAAGTTCAAGTTGTAACTCGAATACCACTACATATGGTGGATGCCGATGGGGTAACTAAATGGAAACAATGGCGGCGCTCTTGTTCTAAACTCCATAACTTGAAAACGTTTTTCTGTACAGCAAATAACTTTCGTATAAGAGTATTGAATGTATTCTCAACGTATTGTTATCGGAATGAGACCGACAAACATTATTTGCTGTTCCAATTGTTCGATATTGAAATATACGTTCGTTAAGATGATCGGTCGTGTATTATTTATGGACGGATCTAGAATACACGATCGACAAGACAAAAATGCACGTATACTCTATGGTACATATTGCTGCCTATCGCCTTCACAGAGAAAACATGACATTCTCGCGAATTGGTATATTTATGCCATATCAGGCAAACGAACGGCATTTAACATTTGATATATTCATTGAGTTACAGTAATGCTCTAATTAATCGATTTCTTAACCACAGCAGAATTATGGGTAACTTCTCAGGATTTAGTCGGAAATATGGCTTGTTGCCATTCATTGCAAAGCTCTCGGCGAGAGCTTTCCGATGAATGGCAACAAGCCATATTTCCGACTAAATCCTGAAAAGTTACCCATAATTATGCTGTGGTTAAGAAGTCGATTAATTAGAGCATTACTGTATCTCGCGAATGGGAACAATGCCATCTTCATTATAAGTCTTTATTGGAATCGATCCGAACACAGACCGACACTATATTAACCCTTTACCCAACAGAAGGGCCCTGTGCCAATGCATTCTCTTATATATGCGAGTCGACCATAGGTCGCCTCGCATATATAAGAGAATGCATTGGCTTAACACATTAAAAATTATAAAATTGTTAAAAAAAGATTTATTTTAGGCCAATGCATTCTCTTATATATGCGAGGCGACCTATGGTCGACTCGCATATATAAGAGAATGCATTGGCACAGGGCATAACTGTAACTATCACAATGTGGTCAAGGAGCCGGTTCCAATGATATCCATATTTGTATGGTTCTATTGAGACAGACCCAAGATATTTTAGGCTGTTGAAGCTTTATTTGGCCGGTTTTGGCCGGTTTGTTGGGTAAAGGGTTAATATCGCCATAAGACGAATGTGTCATTTTCTCTGAGCGAAGTGCTTATATTATCAGGGGCGTAAGCTAAATTAAAGATGCTCTATATCTTCCTCTCAACACTTGTAACCAACAACAACCATAACATTTCTATGATACTACATGTAGTTCGATTGCACTATATTGCTCACAAAAGACATCATGTCTTGCCAAGGGCGGGGTTGTTAACAATGCGGGAGGGTATGCCATTTGTTTGCATCGAACAATTTTGAGGACCCACCACCCCATGCAAGTCTGTAAAAATATATTTTTGCACCTCAATTGTCGACCATCCCGCCCCCCTAATTTCACAAACTTTCGTGTTAATCATTATAGACCCCATATGGTTCCGATACCCTTGAACAATGACTTTCCCCGGTTTACATGAGTTCCTCAGTTGCAAAATATTAATATTTTATGAAATAGTATAAGATATCTACAAACACCAAGCTTAGATCATTGTGGAGGATTCATATAATCAAATACACAACTGTAATTCCAGAACCATTCTCTAATATATTGTCAACTTAACAGGTCCACCATTGTTTCGCATGGTTAAAGAAATGCTATAACGCCATGGCTGTGAAACAAGTATTTATTGTTTCAACCTGAAATACAAATTGAATGGATCAGTATATGTCACATGGATGAGGACGAGTAGATAAAGTATGCGATATATAGTAATAAGTACATGCACGAACCGTACCTTACTCAGTGCGCGAATTTAAACTCAAATGCTGATTTCTATAGTCTCTGGGTCGTAGAATAGGGTAACCGGATTTCCATTATTTGAAAGTCTGTTGATTACGAAGTAATGTTGTGGATGGCAGATTAGCCGGAATGCGAAAATACAAATTATCGTTGTCGAGTAATTTTTGTACATTTTTCAAGCAAATGTATAAAATAAATGTTATATTATATGTATAGCAGTCCCATATACTCATCTAAGTTATGTATAATCACCAGTCAGTGGGTGGCTTGAGTTTACGCCCCGTATCAATATAACAGTTTACACGATCATGTGTGCTATGCGTTGCCCAATCCACTATCCGTGAATTAATTTGATTACGTCTTCTACACGGGAATTCTTAATTTATTTTATGGCTCCAGCCATAAATTAAATTTATATCAAATTATTAACTTTGAGTTTAAGATAACATATTAACCTGATCGTTTACAGAATACATCTTCGACTCAAATTACTTATTTTTCTATATAATATCGATATTAGATCGTTGTTATTACCGGGAATTTATTGAAAATGGCGTACAATACCCCTTTAAAACTGAGCGAAAAATAGTACGACTCCCAAGTTTAATCTAAACCACAGTCTTAGAAATACAAGAGGGCTCTGTTGCTGAGTTTACATATATTATGAACGGTTGAATAGACAATTACGCCTATATATACATGTATGCATATATTTACATTCCGGTAACCGCTATCAAGACCATTTCTCGCAATTCAAGCGACAAATCATGGTGACATAAACATTGTTGAAATGCTTTTATAATAAATACAAATATTCCAAGTCGCAACAAATATATGATGTATGTAGTTACTAGTTTGTATATATATATACACGATGTAAATCCGCCGCGATGGTATTTAATATTACACATAAACTATCCGCCGCGATGGTGTTTAATATTACACATATACTCTATCCAATGACTAGGAACCGAAACTGTCATCAGCTCCAAGATATACGAAAATATCATAGAAATATTACGAAAATATTTTTGTCAGTTTTGAATTCGCGCAGCTAGGTGCGCGAATTTAAAGTGCGCGAATTCAATACTGAGCGAAAAATAGTACTGTGCGAATTTAAATACGAGTAAGGTATGCATGTGATATAGTATAGCAATGATAACAGCCATATATGTGTGATATATGGCACTATATAGACCAACCATATGAATGTGAGATATATATATATATATATATATATATATATATATATATATATAGAAGACTAAGCAAATGCATGTGATATAAATAATATTACAATGGAGACACAATAAGAACACTATACCAATCAAACCAATTTTAGAGTGTAAGGATAAATTCACAACACTTATTAAATTATATACCTGTACAAAATGTATATGAACCGATCTATGGCAGAAGAACATGTTTACCATGCACAGAACATGAGAATGCATAACGTGGTTTCACAAAGCAGAAGTTTATGAGATGCGCTTGCACAAAGCAAACCGAATTACAAGTAATTGTCTTCGTCGCAGTCATAATAACATCATCAAGATCACTTACACATTGGCGGGCATTTGGCTGTATGTGTATTGAAGGCTTTTTACCTGATAGTTGGACGAGATAAGAGGTGCGAAATAGGCGTGAAAGTAATTCCAGTTTACAAACGTAACTCGTGAAAAATCTTAGTCCTCGATATTACGAAGCGTTGTCACCATACTCCAACCAACTGATCTTATCACAACCGCGTGATATAACCATATATAGCACCAACAGCATTATACGATCAATTGGATATCCATTCGTGGGCTAACAAGAAGTTACCAATGTGCATGGGTACTTTCCCCCATAAAGAAGTAACAAATGTATTCATCCAAGTTAATTAATATGATCTGATGATCAAATTTGATTTCCTATCGATACATATGACAAAATAAACTCTCGCGAACTGGGCAAAAGTCCAATTACACTAAAGTAACTAAGGTCTGTATCGTATACCTTGACTCACCAACCTTTACTGACTCCTTCGTAATCGATATAGTCTGTACAGGCCTTGAGATCGGCTCATAAAATCCCACAGGAATCTTCATTTCAAAGCCTATCATTTTCTTCACACCCAACTTTACAATCTAGTCGACATTAGCGGACGATGGGCCTATTCTGTCTCAAGAAGTGAGACAAAAAGTCTGGCGGGATATTTCCATTTGCCGCAAATAGTACAACCCATACCTTGAGTAATTTGTGTGACCGGACGCCAAAGTAAGGCATCATGTTTGTAACATCTTCGAGATGAAGAAGCCAGTCACCTTCTCGATATGCACGCAAATAGAGATCTTGAATGTTTTTCAACAACTCCTTTGAGTCTCTCAAGATAGCAGCCAAAATCAATTTGCAGTTACCATTCAAAATTGAAGTAAATAGGTTTTAAGGAGATCAGGTAACATGTGATCTAACTATGGCGAAAGTGTTCATAGGAAGTCTAGAAGTGTTCCACTTTCAACGGCAGAAGCTTTTTCGTTGTCAAGATCAATGTCATTATTACATGTCGTGGTCCATGTCTTTGATTTCTTGGCAAACATTATTTCTCAGTACCTTTATCGCACTCGGAATATCATCATCTGTGTCTTTGATTAGACGAAGCACATTACCAGCCTAATTGGTTCTGTCTGTCAGAATTGTAGCAATTCCAGGGGAGGATAACACTGGAAGGTCATCACAAAAACGTCAATAAGGATCCGACACAAAGGCTCGGCGGGAAAGACAGGTTCCTCCAGAATGTTTGTACGTGCCAAACAAGTCAACAGAACTCCGTGCTGGAGATGTGCCACTCATGTGTGGCGGATTATATGGCCTGAGTATGTGACGCAGAGTCCGAAGAAACCCGTTTTATGTTTCAATATGACTCAATAGATCTTGCACCAATGAATTTTGACCTACAATCGCAATGGTATCGATCATCTGCGGCGCATGTAAATCACTTATATAGCGCCACAAACTCTAAGTGTAACTAATTATCAGTGCCCATTGGTCCTGCATGCGGTGACATGTACGCAGTATCTGAGTGAAGTTCCCCGACTAGAGGATGCTTGTCATACTTTTGTTTTGGTGCAAATATTTATCAACACAGTAGTGGAGTCGCTTAACCCACAATTATGGAAGAATCGTTCACTTCCGGATAGAAGCTAGCACCAAACTTCGCACATATATTGTCCACTATATCCCTGATCATAATCCAGCTGGTTCCATCTTTCGGTTAAGTGGAACCCGTTAAAGGCACGTGCGGCCTTAATTGTCGAAAATATTCATATTTGTTCCAAACACCGTAAACAGAAAAACATTAAAACGCATACAGTTCTGTTCATATATACCATGACCATCGCGTAAACAGCATGTTATCATAAAGACCTACTATATTTTACCTAAGCAAGAGCCTGATTGTGTTAAAGAAGACAGCACAATGCTACTGGCTAATCACACACAAATTGCATAAACGCTCTTTATTAGTTCCATATCAGGTATTCACCAACAAAGAACGCTCTTTATGTTTACCATCATAATATAAACAAACACCAGAAAAGTAACTTTTTATGCTGTTGTTTACATAACAATCGTCAAACATATGACCATAACAAACTGTTTATGCGATATTTCTTATTTGTATACGGACAAAGTCTATCTACATTTTGATGTTCTTTCTGTTTGTGGCGGTTTTTGACGGGTGGATATATTTTCACAGGATACCCACCGCCAAGGCCGCACGTGCCTTTAAATTCAAGATGGCTCCCAACATGGCCGCCGTTTTTCAGACGGGTCACTAAATCAGTTTGATGCAAATTATAGTGAGACAGTCTTGTCATATGTATACATTTTTGTGAAGATAAGATAAAATCCCACCATTATAGGGTGAAATTGGAACTCACCGCCCAAGATCGCCGTCAAAATGGCAGCTAGAAATGGAAAATTTGATTTTTTCTCTCTCTAATATCTTTAAGATCAGTTTATGCTGTACTGGTTGATAATTGTGACTTTATGTTGGATTGTTCATGTTAACTGACCATTGGAGCAATGAAACATGCCATTCATGGTGTCAGAAACCCTTCTGATCCCTAAAATATTCGATTTTACAGAAAGCGGTATAAAATGTTGATTTCTAGTCATATTTCAAGAAATGGGCAGAACTGTGAAATTTTAGTGAAACATTCCATTTCGTATGCATATTCCAACCCATTAGTACCAAAATTGTCACTTTGGCTCAAAATGGCTGCAAAAATGGCGCCCAAAATGGCAGCCGGAAGTGGAAAATTTGATTTGTTTTCTCTAATGTCTTTAAGATCAGTTTATGCTGTTTGGTACTGGTTGAGAATTGTGACTTTATATTGTATTTTTCATATTAACTGACCATTGGAGCAATGAAATATGCCATTCATGGTATCATAGACGCTTCTGATCCCTTAAAAATTTGATTTTACTGAAAGCGGTATAAAATGTTACCAAAAACCACCATTGTGATTTCTAGTCATATTTCATCAAGAAATGGGCAGAACTGTGAAATTTTAGTGAAACATTCCATTTCTTATGCATATTCCAACCCATTAGTACAAAAATTGTCACTTTGGCTCAAAAAGGCTGAAAAAATGGCGGCCAAAATGGCAGCTGGAAGTGGAAAATTTGATTTTTTTTCTCTAATATCTTTAAGATCAGTTTATGCTGTTTGGTACTGGTTGAGAATTCTCACTTTATGTTGTACTATCCATGTTAACTGACCATTGGTGCAATGAAATATGCCATTCATGAAGTCAGAAACCATTCTGATCTCTCAAAAATTCGATTTTACAGATAGCGGTATAACATTTTCCCAAAATCACCATTGTAATTTTTAGTCATATTTCATCAAGAAATGGGCAGAACTGTGCAATTTTAGTGAAACATTCCATTTTATTATGCATATTCCAACTCATTGGTTCCAAAATTGTCACTTTGGCTCAAAATGGCTGCAAAAATGGCGGCCAAAATGTGAAAAATGGTAAATATTGCCCATGCTGCGTGCCATGCAACCACATACAAGTTGTGGTTGATGACAAAGTTTAACTATTATGTGTTATATAGATTGCTTACTAACATTTCTTATGCACCCAACAAGTTAGTTTTTCATATATATCCCAAACATTATTCTCTGCTGTTCCGAAAAGGTAGCAAATTGTGACCTACTGGGTTATTAAACATGTTACTTAATCAAGTGAAAACTATAGGTTCTATTATGGTTGTTCCAGTACCTTATGAGGCATGACAAATTCATTTTAAAGGATGCAGTATGGAATTTTGCCTAAAAAACTTCTTTTGAGATTGTGGCCATGTTTCTGAAGGGAAATGGGCATGCACGCCATGCAGAACTTCGAAACTGAGCTGAGCGGGACCAATTGATGTTGCTACTCTCACAAATTAGCGTCAACAAATTAGCGTCAAAAGTTATCAACATTGATCAACTTAATACATGATGTTTGTAAAAATGGTAGTCAGGGAGTGACTTTGTGGTCACGGATGATGTAAATAGGTATACATGAAATATAATCACGAATGGTGTGACTAGTTATACAGGGAGTGTCTATGTGGTCATGTGTGTGGTATTTATGGTGAGATGCAAGTAAACAAGGAGTGCTAATGCATGAGGTGAGTAGGTATACGTGGAGTGGCTGTATAGTTACTGAAGTGGTGTATGGGTATAACAAGAGTGGCTACATTACATCCGTGTGTTGTTTATGTATATATGGAGTGACTTTATGATCATGTGTGGAATGTACAGGTGTACATTTGGTGGCTTTATTGCCATGGATGGGTGTATATGTATACATGTGTTGGTTGTATGAAAATGGGTGGGGTGTATGGACACATAAGGAGTGGTTGTATGCTTATAATAATTATAGGTATACATGGACCGGTTGTATGGTCATGATTGTTGAAATGTATATGCATACATGCATAGATGGATGGTCATTGGCGAGCGTGTTGGTATATATAAAGTGGCATTGTGATCTTAGGTGTATATGGTATGTATGTGCATCTTTGCTGTTGGTGTATTGTCATAAGGGTATATATATGTATACAGGGAGTCGCTGTATGATCATGGATCGGATGTATGTGTATACCGCGAATGGCTGAATTGTCATGTGTGATGTGTATATGCAAGTCTGGAGTATACAAACCACCACGTGTTATTGGTGTATCCATTCAATGCTGAGGTGTATATGTATACATTGAATAACTCTATGGCCATGTGCGGGGTGTATATATATGTATATCTTGAGTGGCTATATGCCATGTATGTGGCAAATAGGTATGAGGGAGATACCATATGGCCGATGGTGAGGTGGTGTAAATGGTAAGGGTATGTCTTGAAGGGTTGTGTGGCAATTGATGAGGTGTATACGCACAACTGGAGTGACTCTATGGTCATGGGTGGGGTGTATATGCATATCTTGAGTGGCTATATGGTCATGTGTATACAGGGAGTGACCGTATGGCCAATGGTGAGGTGATGCTGGGTATCGGTATGTCTTGAAAGCTGCATGGCCACTGGTGATGTGTATATGTATACCTGGAGTAACTTTATATGCATGGGTAGGGTGCATATGTATATATTTAGTGGCTATATGACAATTGGTGTGGCCAATATGTGTATATGGAATAACCATATGGCCAATGGTGATGTGAATTTGTAAACAATAATTGACTATATGACCACGAATGTGGTTATGAGTATACAGCGAGTGGCTGAATTGTCATGAGTGATGTGTATATACAAGCCTGGGTGGTTGAATGGTCGTGTGAGCTGGGTATTGGTATATATAGAACGTCTGTATGGCCATTGGTGATGCGTATATGTGTACTTGGAGTGACTCTATTGTTATGGGTGTGGTGTATATGTATAGCTTGTGTGACTACATGACCATGGGTGTGGCAAATATATATACATGGAGTAATTGTATGGCCAATGGTGAGGCGAATATGTATACATGAAGTGAATGTGTGATCATGAATGGGGTGTAGAGCTATATATAGAGTGATTATACGGTCGTGGGTGAGGCGTAAAGAAGTATACCTGCATGGTGACTATATAGTCAAGTGCGTGGTGTACGGTTATACCTAAATATGGCTGTACGGTCATGGATGAAGTGTCTGTGTAAAAAACGAGTGGCTACATGGTCATTTATGTGGTGTTTATGTATATATGGAGCGGGTGTATGGTCATGGGTGGGTTATACGTGTGTAAATTTGGGTGGGTATCGCCTTACACAATAACTCAAGGACATGTTAATCGATATAGAGGTAATGTCAGAGAATTCTACATCCTGGTGGTGGTTTATATGCACAAAGGGGGAAACGGTTTTCCTGACATTAGTCATTTCGATTTTATTGTCGTAGCCTCATAATAATGCCCCTTTCAGTTCTGTTTCAAAGTGCTGTCCATTTCCGTACAAAAAACATGGTCAGAATCCCAAAAGAAGTTTTTGGCAAAATTCCGTACTACATCGTTTATAATTAATTTGTCATGCCTCATAAGTAACATGGTTAATACAAAGTGAGTCACAATTTGCTACCTTTTCGGAACATCAGAGAATAATATTCAGGATATATATGAAAAATATTTTTATTTTACCAAATTTGGTTGCCATTTTGCAAACCATCTTGAGTAATTTTGTTCAAAAACAGATAAGTGTGACACATTTAAGACAGATCAAGACAATAAACACCTTCGATACCATTTTACTTGAAAAAATTGTCTTAACCTCAAAGGTTAATTTTTGCCGATTTTGATGTCAAGTTTGTGATAGAAAAATCCAATAATTCTGGTAATTTAAGTGTTTAAAGTAGTAACAATTAAAGGCACGTGAGGACTTCGTTGTCGAAAATATTCATATCTGTTCCAATCACCGTAAACAGAAAAACATTAAAACGCATACAGTTTCGTTCATATGTACCATGACCATCGCGTAAACAGCATGTTATCACAAAGACCTACCATATTTTACCTAAGCAAGAGCCTGATTGTGTTACAGAAGACAGCACAATGCTACTGGCTAATCACACACAAATGGCATAAACGCTCTTTATTAGTTCCATATCAGGAATTCACCAACAAAGAACGCTCTTTATGTTAACCATCATAATATAAACAAACACCAGAAAAGTAACTTTTTATGCTATTGTTTACATAACAATGGTCAAACATATGACCATAACATACTGTTTATGCGATATTTCTTATTTGTATACGGACAAAGTCTATCTACATTTTGATGTTATTTCTGTTTGTGGTGGTTTTTGACGGGTGGAGATATTTTCACAGGATACCCACCGCCAAGGCCAACCGTGTCTTTAAAATAAGTTACAAAATTAAGGGAAGGGCACCTGTGATAATTGTTCCTTGAACTCATCAGCATAATAAATAATTATCACAGATGAAAAGAAGTCAATAGCCTATATAACAAGACAGTCAATGACTGTGGGGTCGCTCACCAGACTGCAAAGACTGATAAGACTGGGACTCTGGAGACCAAAACAGTGAGCACTTTTCATAATCACTTTAAAAGAAGTAGATTTAAACAGGATATGTGGCTAGAGAGACTTCAAGTATGTAGCTTGGTAAAAAACCACCTTGAAATTGCCAACTGTACACTACTGATCACCCCCTCCTCCAGCTCAACAAGTCCCCTCCCGACCGGGATCCAGACTCCCAAGTCTTAGGTTGGAATTTCACAACCGACACCTCAAACTTTCTCAATTGTTGGAAATTTCCAATCTCACAAGCGCCTTTTTCTAAAACCATTTAAACATGTTTGAAGCCCAATTATCCATGGACCCAAAACACAATACATGTATGTCAGACCAATCAGGCAGGTGGTTCCAAGGTAGATGTTTTAATGAATTTGGTATTTCTATGATTTTATTGGACACAAAAGTGTTAACTCCCCATAGACTGCCATTTCTTGACAGGTTGACCTCATTTTAACAAATCTGTATCTCAGTCACTAAAGGATCTTCCTGATTCCTCCATACTATATGTAAGCTAAATAGTCCAAAATCCCTTGAGAAGACATTTTAAGAATTACTATAGAGACATATAGTTATGTCCCTGGTCCCACCCTTTTAACCTGGTGACCCCATCTGAATAAATTTGAATCCCAGACACCAAAGAACCCTTCATACATATCATAAATATCAGTCAAATAGACCTGATGGTCCTTGTGAAGGAAGCATATTAAGAGGGAAACTGTCCTTCGCTTGGCCCCTATTTGACCAGGTGACCCCATTAAAAAAATCTGAATTGCAGTCAAGGAAGAACATTCCATTCTATATAAGCCAACTAGTTCTTGCAAACATATTTTAAGAATTACTATGTAGTGAAATAGTTAAGTCTCTTGCTCTGCCCTTATTTGACTTTGTGATCCCATTTTCACAAATCTGATAAGGATAAAAATTAAGTTCCCCAGTTGAGGTTGGTGATATTCACCCATTGGGCACCTCATTTATGAATTTTATCTTCTGCAAATTAGGGGATATAGAAACTTCCTAGAAGGGAAATTTAACTAACAACAATGTAAATTTTATACTATAGATACTTCCCAGAAGATGAGGCCTAAGCAGAATGAGGTCGTCAGAGGGTGAATTTGGTGATGCTAGCCTGCTGTGCCGGATAGCATCACAAAAAGCGCGTCTGTTCCTACATTGTGTATGCCTGGCCTCAAGCAACACAATGTATTATACAACAAGCCTTGAAATAGTGTGATAGTGTGTCTGTCATTTGCAGAGTGAGGTCCCCAGAGGGTGAATTTAGTGACGCTAAATTCACCCTCTGGGGACCTCATTCTGATAAAGTCCTCAACTGCTATGGAAGACCTAGAATAAAATTGAATTTCCCCAGTTGAAGTTGGTGATGTTCACCCATTGGGCCCCTCAATTATGAATTTTATCTTCTGCAAATTAGGGGATATAGAAACTTCCTAGAAGGGAAATTTAACTAACAACAATGTAAATTTGATACTATAGATACTTCCCAGAAGATGAGGCCTAAGCAGAATGAGGTCCCCAAATGGTGAATTTGGTGATGCTAGCCTTGAATCAAGCTTTGAAATAGTATGTCTGTTATTTGCAGAATGAGGTACCCAGAGGGTGAATTTAGTGAGGCTATCCTGCACAGCGGGCTAGTATCACTAAATTCACCCTCTGGGGACCTCATTCTGATAAGGCCCTCAACTGCTATGGAAGACCTAGAATAAGATTGAAGTTCCCCAGTTGAAATTGGTGATGTTCACCCATTGGGCACCTCAATCATGAATTTTATCTTCTGCAAATTAAGGGATACAGAAACTTCCTAGAAGGGAAATTTAACTAACAACAATGTAAATTTGATACTATAGATACTTCCCAGAAGATGAGGCCTAAGCGGAATAAGGTTCTCAGAGGGTGTATTTGGTTATGCTAGCCTGCTGTGTAGGATAGCGTCACTAAATTCACCCTCTGGGAACCTCATTCTACAAATGCCAGGCACTCTTTGAGAAAATGAAATTAATCTGATTTTAATGACCACTGAGTGATAATATAAACAACAAGGGTGCTTCATTGATAACACCATTAATCTCATTTAAATTATGGATGACATGAATACACTCCCTGGGGACTCTGTCTAAGGCTGCAGAAGCTCTCTTTATCTCTCTATCTGCCTTGCCATGTCTATCAGTTCATAGGAGAGTTGCCTTGTAATGGGAATTTAAATAAATATACTTTATTTACCTGTGAGTTAGGATATGAGATAGGGTGGAATGCTGTTGGTTGGGGTGGGGTTCTGGGTCATGTGGGGGGGGGGGGGTGATATTTTTTGTTTGTATGTTAAATTGATCAAGGAGTTCCTGAATTTTTTATTATTTTTTGGGGAATTATGGCCCTGGCTCCACCACTATTTGACCCAGTGACCCCATTTGAACAAATCTGAACCCCAGTCATTCAATGACCCCACATACCAAATATAAACTAAATCGGCTTAATGGTTATTGACACGAAGTCGTTATAAGAATTACCAAGGAGGAATATAGTTATGGCCCTGGTTTCGCAACTGTTTGACACAGTGACCTCATTTGAACAAATATTAATGACAGTCACCTAGGGAACATCCACCCCAAATATGATCAAAATGCAAAAATGTAATTTTTTGGTTTTTAGAGTTATGTCCCTGGCTCTGCCCCTAATTGACCCAGTGACCCAATTTGAACAAATCTTATTCCCAGTCACCCAAGGTCCCTCAGTACCAAATATAAGCTAATTCGGCCCAATATTTTTGTAGAAGAAGTCATTGTAAGAATTACTATGAGTTATGGCCCTGGTTTCTCAACTAATTGACCGGGTGACCTCATTTGAACAAATCTGAACACCAGTCACCCAAGGACCCTCCATACCAAATATTAGCTAAATCGGCACAATGGTTATGGACAAGAAGTTGTTGTAAGAATTACTGTGGAGGAATAGAATTATGGCCCTGGTTTCGCAACTATTTGACCCAGTGACCTCATTTGAACAAATCTGAATGAGAGTCACCTAGGGAACATCCACAACAAATATGAACCAATTTGGTATGATGGTTTCAGAGGAGAAGATGTTTAAAAAAAAAGTTGACGGACGGACAGACGGACAGACAGACGGACGGACGGACGGACGACGAGTGATGACTATAGCTGCACCGGAGACTTCGTCTCAGGTGAGCTAAAAACAATATGACACTTGCCTGGACAACTACATAGAACACAGCACATGGGAACTAATCTATTTTAAATGAACGACAAAAATAAACATTGTCTGTGATTTGTTTATCATCAGATAAGATTCATTTCAAACACAGGAGACCTTGAGAGAATGGCAGGCAGACAAGTTTTATATTGTTAGTGATTGTGGCATTAGGAATGTAAAAGAAAGGTTGTAACAGGGGTACTTACTTTGACCCCTCAATTGGCAAGGGTAAGATTTTCTCCCAGACCCCTTGACCGATTTCAACTAAATTTTGTGGGATGAGTCGATGTACCCTGGCGGATGTTATAATGTGGTCAGTTTTTAAAATTAAAAATTAAATTTTCATAAACAAAAATTAAGTAGAATTTTTTTTTAATGTTTTTTTGTTTTGGTTAAATTGACCAAGGAGTTAAATATAAAAAAAATATTATATATATTTTTTGGGCTTATGTCGCGCACATTTGACCTCATTTGAACAAATCTGAACCCCAGTCACCCAAGGAACCTTCATACCAAATATGAACCCATTCGACCCGATGGTACATGAGTAGAAGTCATTTTAAGAATTACTATGGAGGGAAAGAGTTATGGCCCTGGCTTCGTAACTATTTGGACAAATCTCAATGCGAGTCACCTATACATCCACGCCAAATATGAACCCATTCGGTCTTATAGATCTTGAGATGTCCAAAGAATTGTTGATGGACAACGGCAGAGGAGTGATGACTATACATGTAGCTCCACCGGAGACATCGTCTCTTGTGAGCTAAAACTGGTTAACAGCCTACATATATATAGATAAAACTACATGTAACTGATAACGTATTAAAGATGCATAATACGAATTACTATTTCTTTGGATTTGGGGGGTAAAAAAATACATTTGACTCGAGTCGAGGAACTCAGCCATCAAAGCTCAGTGATCAGATATCAACTTTTTAAATTTTTAATTTCTCGAGATGTGTACTTATTTGTGGCCTGGAAAAAAGTTGTCAAACCAATGGTCTCAGACAAAATTGTGGATGAAGATGGATAACTCTAAAATCAAGTGGTAATACGGCCAAATTTCATGATAATACGGCCATATATTGTGGATCAACATTTGATAAATAACACGTTTTGGGAAATTTTATGACATAGTTGAAAGTAGTAAGCATTATTTTGTTGTAATTAATCGATTCTGATAACTAAAGCATATTTTGAAGAAATGTTTTTGTTGTAACTTGATATGGGGATCATCTGATCAGATTGAGTACCTTTAACAGCCTATATATAAATAACATTATAGGATCTACAAGCATATATAAGAGAATGCACTGGCACTTGAACTTTAATGCTGTACCAGCGCAGCTCACAGGCGCCTGGGGAAAATGACTAAAATACCAATATAGACTATACCAGTGTACACTGTATAGTCTATATTGGTATTTTAGTAATTTTCTCCAGGCGCCTGTGGCGCAGCTCCCAACATGAAAGGGTTACTCTAAACCTCTATGATAAATCAATACTGAGTCTTCAAATGAAAAAGAACTACCCATAGGAGAAAACTGTTTATTAGATTTATAAATGCTCATGATAATAGCACCATATTCATGCATATTCATAAAACATAGAAAAATACTGAGTACAAAAATATTCTTACAAGTACAATTACGTCATGTAAAACAACTGATGATTGACAAAGAACGCAACAAGACAAAGGCCGTAGTCACACGTATCACAGTTGTGATGTCATAATAGATGTGTTGCCTCACTATGGTGCAGTTTGTTGACAATGTACATCATAATTCAGTCCCCCAGCACTTATTTGCTCTCGCAATTCAGAAGACAGGTGTAATTGCACCCATAATGTAATCGTGAGTTCGGTTTTTCTCAAACAAAATGTCATTGTGTGATAGACCTAAGTCCAGTTACACTTTCACATGCCCATAATTTAACTGAGATGGGAAAGGTTCTAAATATACCTTCAAATAGTTCAATATTGAATCAACGATTACAGTGATCATGAATATTTAGATTACAGTGACCATGAATATTTAGACAAGAGGGACGAGTGCGAATTTTTAGCAACCGTGAATTAAAAATTGCTTCACTTCACTACCAGGACTAATCAACCAGTTACTTCACACGGGTGGTTGATTTCTACTCAACATGCGTTGTTATATTATATGCTATTTTGTCACACAAAAGTTTATTTTGACACTGCAACAGCTACAGTAATGCCCTAAGTAATTGACTCTTAACTACAGCAGAATTATGGCTAACTTTTCAGGATTTAGTCGGAAATATGGCTTGTTGCCATTCATCGGAAAGCTCTCGGGGAGAGCTTTCCGATGAATGGCAACAAGCCATATTTCCGACTAAATCCTGACAAGTTGCCCATAATTCCCCGAGAGCTTTCCGATGAATGGCAACAAGCCATATTTCCAACTAAATCCTGAAAAGTTAGCCATAATTCTGCTGTGGATATATAAGGAGTCGATTATTTAGGGCTTTACTGTATGTGTGTGACACCGACCATAATGAAGGAGGATGGGTATAACAAATTCTAAAAACATTTGTAGATATTTGGTGGAGGAGGAATGAAACACACCCTTGGACAACTGGTCCTGCTAATGTGCTATGGTTTGATCCTGCTGAATTGCTGTGGTGCTGTTAGGGCAAACTGATGCTGTTAACAAAAAGTACCGTTACATTTTTTGAATTGTCTTATTTGCATTGTTCCGATAATCTGAACATATCCAGGTAAAGCCATTATGCATATTAAACATTCAAAAACATAATTATTGTGAATTATTTTCAATACTGGTTTTTAATTGTTGAAAATCGACTATAATCAAGTTGGTTATGCATGGCGTTTTAGAAACCAGCACAGGCATTATTATAGTTTTCAAAAATATATATGTTTCATACACACACCGTTTTTTCTCAAATCTCTCGGATTAGTCAAACACGCGAAAATGAAAAATTTAGTAAAAATAACTTTTTCGTAAAGGCATCAGTTTGTCCTGCCCGCATCATAGCAATCCAGCAGGAATACCAGCATAATTTAGCAGGACCACTTGACCAGGAATGAAACAGCACACAGGTAGGTGTAGATTTCAGATCTCTGAAGAGCAGGGTTCGTACTTTTAGTGATCAATGGCAAGCCTTGAAATAGTGTGTCTTGTCAGTTGCAGAATGAGGTCCCCAGAGGGTGAATTTAGTGACGCTATCCTGCATAGTGGGCTAGCGTCACAAAATTCACCCTCTGGATATCTAATTCTGCTAAAGTCTCAACTGCTATGGGAGACCTATGATCAGATTGAAGTTGCCCAGTTGAAGTTGGTGATGTTCACCTATCAGTCACCTCGATTATTCATCTTCTGCAAATTCGGGGAAAATTAAATTAAATTAGAAACTGAACAGAAGGGAAAAGTTAACTAAAAGTAATGTTATTTTGGGACTATAGATACTTCCTAGAAGATGAGGCCTTACCAGAATGAGGTCCCCAGAGGGTAAATTTAGTGATGCTAGCCCACCGTGTGGGATAGCGTCACTAAATTCACCCTCTGGGGACCTCATTCTGGAAATAACAGACACACTATTTCAAGGCTTGATAAATGGCCATATTTTTTTCGAAAATCGACAAAGAAAATTTCATTAGTCCAAAATTTTGGATAACAATTCACTATAAGGAACATTACTCTCGCACCGTCACCAATTTCATTGAAATCCTTAGATTAGTTAACAGTTAATCTGCAGCTCGCCCACGTATGTTTGGATAGCAATTCACTATAAGGAACATTACTTATGTTACTGGCCGCAAATCTTAGCTGGTTATATTTATCAAAACAATGTTGATTAGCTGCTAAATATAACTACATAATTTCTTAATCAATTTCCAATACTTTTACCAAGCTTTTGTCAAGCTATTGGTTTTAAAATAACACTAATTCAAATAATCAACCAATCAGAAGTCAGTCTTAAGTTATTTTACAGTTGTTGCAGGTCTCACATTGGTATACAATTGACACTTCCATTGTCAATTTTCTCATATAACTCCAACTCGATTTTATCAGCTATTTTTCAGTTTTTTCATTCTTTTGCTTTGCTTTTTAGTTGTTTTTTGTTAGAGTGACTTTTTTAGTTCTGATTTTCCCAGTGGCTAAATAAATTCAGAAATGACAAACAAATTAATCAAAAGAATTTTCTGGCCATCACTGACCCTGCTGCTAAGTAACTGACTTTATGGTCAATATGCAATGTAAAAGATACAAAGGAAATGTCACGACATTCTCTAAACACAGATTTAGATACCTATATACCTTACTCGTATTTAAATTGGTGCAGTATTATTTTTTGCTCAGTTTTAAATTCGTGCATCTAAAATTCACGCACCCTGATGCGCGAATTAAAAACTGACAAACTAATACCATGAAATCATGCATGCATATCCAATGTCATGCAGAGTAACAGTTCTTAATCTTGAAAGTAGATTTAACCCTTTCATGATGTGAGCTGGGCTGGTACAGCATTAAAGACCCTATGCCAGTGCATTCTGTTATATATGCGAGTCTCCCATAGGCTTACAAGATCAGGAAAATATTGTTAGGCCAATGCATTCTCTTATATATGCGAGGCACCCTATGGGCGACTCACATATATAAGAAAATGCATTGGCACAGGGTTTTCATAAAACTTTCAGGAAGCTGCAGTCATGAAAGGGTTAAAGACCACCATGGTATAAATGTGGGCGTAGAAGATAACTGTTAATTATTTCATCATGAAGATAGGTATAGTTCACACATGGTCCAATAATAATTATGGAATTTCAATAGTTACTCTATGAATAACACTTACATGAAATTGAACTAAGATAAGTCACTGTAACGACCGTACATTGATAGGCTGCTAACTTATCAGTTTTAAATTTGCACACCAATGGGTGAACGAAATATAGTACCACACGAGTTTGAGTACGGGTAAGGTATGTGAATTTCCAACAAATATGGAGTTCATATTGACGTAAAACATCATTTGATCTTTGGTAGGAAGACTAGAAGAACGTGTTGATATATAGATAGAGCCACACATTTTTGGGACGGGGAAGTGATTATCGCAAGAGAGCATTTCGCGGAAAGATACCCCAAGACCCAAAGGCTTGCAGGGTATCCTTCTGCGAAACGCTCATGTGTGATAATCACAAAGCCATCCCAAAACTGTGCGGCTCTTTTTTATTATATACCCCAATCACAAATGAAATTGTTAATTATAAGAAGTTTTTTTGATGAAATTCATTTTTGGCATAAAAAAAAGAAGAAATTCTTGTTACGTCGCCTGTAGCAACATCATGATATAGCTTGCCACACAAAAAACTATCGAAAATTACCACACAGCTGAAAGCCATTGCTTTTATTGAGAATACAACAATGGGTATGTAATAAAATGCAAGAAGCACTGATGCTACTATCATAACTTGATTGTTAAGGAGTTACATGCCTGACAATATGTTTCTGCTGGACATTTGCAGCTCGAGGTCGCCCAGAGAGTGAATTTAGTGATGCTACCCTGCACAGCACGCCCTGCATCACCAAATTAATCCTCCGGGAACTTCATTCCGCATGGCCTCATCTCCTATGGGAGATGTAGACTCGTATATAAGTTCCCAGAAGGTGCACCCATTGGAAACCTTGATTATGCATTGTGTCATTTGCCAATTTGGGGATATAGAAAAACTGAACGAAAAAAGAAACTTTCTGAATAGAAAAAGAATTAAGAAACTTTCTGAAGAATCTAAAAAAAAAATTACTGAAGAATCTAAAAAAAAAAAATATTTGATAATAAAGATACTTTCCAGTTAAGATGAGGCCTGAGCACAATGAGATCCCCAGAGGGTGAATTTAGTTATGCTAGCCCACTGTGTGGCAGCATTACTGATTTCACCCTCTGGGGACCTCATTCTCCAAATGTCCGGCAACATATTTTTAGGCCTGAAAAAGTTATATTGAAATGCACTATAATTGTATAGACTCCCTTATGGAAACATATTGCATACATCTTCCACAATGTACATGCAGGGTAAAAGCAAATTAAGAGGTAAGGAGCAATGAAAGCAATTCAATTAGAAACAGGCCCCTCCAAATGGGGTGAGGTCACTCATCTGTGACATAGCCACCTCATGACGTGTCCTCAGCCGAGGTGACATCATCGCTGTAGGGAAAATCACAAAATAGGAAACTTGGGATTATGTCCGTGATCAAAAGTTGTACCATATGCAAAAGTGGAACTTTATTTCTAACTAGAGGTGTGACTGTCCCAAACATTAAGTTAAAATCATAAAATAACAGATTCCCATTGCAGGTGCACAACCCTAACCCCTATCCCTAATTCTAAACCTATTGACCGAAAAATGTAGGAATAAAAGCTCGGACAAAATTATGCATGTTGCAAAAATGTTCTAAGTCGAAAAAGGGGGATAACTCCACCAAAAAAAGTCAGACAGACATCATAATCACAGGTGCACAGATTCCCATGGTACTAAATATCTGTGCCAAGTTTTAAAAAAAAATGACCTAAAAATGTAGGAATAAAATCTCGGACAAAATTATACATTTTCCAAAAATGTTCTAAGTTGAAAAAGGGGGATAACTCCACAAAAAAAATCTGTGTCCACCGAAGGATGGGCGGATGATGGATGGACAGATGGACGAGCTGATTCCAGTATATCCCCAGTATATGCAGGGGTACAGGTAATGCCCAAAGTAATTGACCACTTAACCACAGCAGAGTTAATGGTAATTTTTCAGGATTTAGTCGGAAATATGGCTTGTTGCCATTCATCGGAAAGCTCTCGCCGAGAGCTTTCAGATGAATGGCAACAAGCCATATTTCTGACTAAATCCTGAAAAATTACCATTAATTCTGCTGTGGTTAAGTGGTCAATTACTTTGGGCATTACTGTATAACTAAGGAATTTCTACAGAAACTGAAATTATACTCTACCATGGGCAATTGTTTACAAAAGAACGGAGAATTCCTCTTCAGTCCAAGAAAACCTGGGTACATGTATTTCCCAATTACCAGAGTGTGCCCAGCTTGTGACCAAATTTATAAACGCCAAGCAAGGTGCCCATCTTGAATATCAAATTAGAATGCTCCTTTTTCTGTGATCGCTCCCACCTTATTCAATTAGACCTTTATTATGGAGAAGCCTGATCCAAAATATATACAGCAAGCACAAGAACTTGACTTAATAGCAATAGTATGATTATTAATTCTAAAATTATGTAAATTGTTAACTGAATAAAATGATAATAATAATACTTAAACTCAAAAGAAACATAGAATTCATGGTAAGTACTTTCAGATAAATGCGCTGGTATAATTTCAGTCAAATAATATAGTCTTGTTTGATTTTGCTGGTTAGTTTATTTTTTGATATGCAGAATACAGTAATGCCCTAAATTATCGACTCCTTAACGACAGCAGAATTATGGGTAATTTTTACGGATTCAGTCATAAATATGGCTTGTTGCCATTCATCAGAGAGCTCTCTATGAATGGCAACAAGCCATATTTCCGACTAAATCCTGAAAAATTACCCATAATTCTGCTGTGGTTAAGGAGTCGATTATATAGGGCATTACTGTAACAATGAGAACAAATTTCAACATTATATTTAATATGTCACATAATTAAAGATAAAGTCTATATTCCTAAATTTCAATTACAACAGCAACAACATTAATTTTCATAAAATGTGTACTCAAATCACTAATGGCTTATTTTCTCAAAAAACATGTTAAAACATTGAAAATAACACAAACTCGACCATTAAATATACAATTGATAACTCTTTACCCACATTGTAGGAAATGTCATGTGTTGTAATCCAGTAAGTCTGGATCAAGGTAATATAGATAGAATAATAGCTATTTAACCCTTTACCCAACAGAAGGGCCCTGTGCCAATGCATTCTCTTATATATGCGAGTCGACCATAGGTCGCCTCGCATATATAAGAGAATGCATTGGCTTAACACATTAAAAATTATAAAATTGTTAAAGAATGTAAGAAAAAATGGTAAAAAGTGTTAAAAAAAGATTTTTTAGGCCAATGCATTCTATTATATATGCGAGGCGACCTATGGTCGACTCGCATATATAAGAGAATGCATTGGCACAGGGCATAACTGTAACTATCACAATGTGGTCAAGGAGCCGGTTCCAATGATATCCATATTTGTATGGTTCTATTGAGACAGACCGAAGATATTTTAGGCTGTTGAAGCTTTATTTGGCCGGTTTGTTGGGTAAAGGGTTAACAGACTTTAAGAACAATTCAGTGAACACATTACTTATAAAAGGAACTATATCATAGAGACAATAACATCGACATGTTATACATGTAACACAAGGCGCTGAGAGACACCTATCACAAGAAATATCTTAAGTCATATTTGTGTGAGGGAAATCAGATTTGATAATTGTAATTAGAAATAAGTCACTGATTACCGCACACTTGCAATATGGATCCCTAAAAATGGAACAATTAGCATGGAAGACTGGATAGATCCGTAAAAGATAAATATATAAAGCATGTCTTGGTCTACATGTAGCTGTTGTGATGATAAGGCCAAAAAAAAAAAGATAGTATGTTTCCGCTAACAGTGTGAAAAATTTAGGGTAGGAACAAACGTAGGTAGGGAATTTATTTTATTTTTTTATTTTTTATCCAGCTGCAGATATTGAACTACATTGATCAAAGTGACATAAAATGCCAACTCAATTTTTACTCATGTCGTGGGGAAAGTATTACTTGAAGAACACAGTGGAAATATACATTAAGATTGAATAAAAGATCAAACTTGGTTTATGCTTAAGTGTGTGATTTGTTATTCACATACCGCATTTTCATAATTTTGGCTATATTTCTTTGTATGAAATTGATGTCACTAACGTTTTATGAGAATTTTACACATAATACCACCATTACACCAGTACTTGTATTGCGATAAATATATCCCATTGTCTGGAGGTAGCCAGTACATGTACATCCAACCTACAAGTAGCATGTCTGGTTTTTGGAAACAGTAGCTATACCCCTACCATGTGTGGTCACTGGTGATAATCTCTATATATATATACCGATACACACCCACCGTGTCTGTTGATAGTTCCCAAACAAGGCTTAAAGCAGGCCTGAGATCCACTCTCAGGAAATTAAAATCCCAAAATCATGCCCATGAATCCATAAGTCCACAACTGGAGTTTTAAATGTTGAGGTCCAGCTGTCACTTTACACAGGGGTATGTTAGAAACCATGTGTTTTTGCACACAAATGAACATCGTGCATTGGTGGTTAAAAAAAACTAAAAAAAAAAAATTTAAATAAATAAATTTTCGATTTTTCTCAAAATATCAATAAAAAGATTAGGGTCGGCGGGTTATTTTTAGGGTCGGTCGATGTGCAGAAACATAGTATCTTTTTTCTTTGGCATAATATCTAGAATACATTGACAGGTTAAACTTTGGAAGAAATGGAAGACGCACTAATCAAATGGATTTCACATACATTAAATATTGCACAGGTTGATTACACAGTTCGGGATATTGCACTTTTCATACATCTCAAATGACATACAATTGCAAATGTAGACTCCATTAGTGTTTAAATGTTATCTTAGTTTATGGCACAAATCTCTAGCTTAACCCTTTACCCAACAGAACGGCCCTGTGCCAATGCATTCTCTTATATATGCGAGTCGACCATAGGTCGCCTCGCATATATAAGAGAATGCATTGGCTTAACACATATTAAAAATGATAAAATTGTCAAAGAATGTAGAAAATATTATAAAAATTGTCAAAAAATGTAAGAAAAAATTATAAAATTGTTAAAGAATGAAAGAATACATGGTAAAAAGTGTTAAAAATGATTTTTTTAGGCCAATGCATTCTCTTACATGTATGGTCGACTCGCATATATAAGAGAATGCATTGGCACAGGGCATAACTGTAGCCATCACAATCTGGTCAATGAACCAGTTCCAATGATATCCATATTTGTATGGTTCTATTGAGACAGACCGAAGATATTTTAGGCTGTTGAAGCTTTATTTGGGCGTTTTTGGCCGTTTTGTTGGGTAAAGGGGAAAAATACTGAGACAAAATACCAAACACGAAACCACTGGTTAGCTTTTGATAGCATGAAACTGACTACTCATAGCTAAAATACACCCATAAAACCAGAGGAAGTAAGTGTTTCATTTCTCAGAAAACTTATATCATAAGTTACAGGATACGTGTGGACAGCAAGTCTTAGTATCAAATCAAATAAGAAATATGCAGAATAATAATCACAGAAGTTTTGATCATGGTTGTCGGTTTTGTGATTTTCATTAAAGCTTCTCTGGTTCTCATCAATATGTTTAATTAAATAATTTTTATTGACGAGATTCCGATACATTTGTATACATGTTTTGCATTAATTATAATATAACATTTGTCATATAAAGTGTGTTTACACATTATAACATTTGCAATATATCTTCAATTGATTTTCATTATACATTGGTACATGGGTGATTTCTGAAATAAAGGGACTTTTTATTGAAACTCTTTGAACTGCCATGGGCTGCCAACAGAGGATCACCAGATTAATCCTTGGAGCATGTGTGAGGGTATCAATATTCATTTAGTAAACAGGTCAGGCACATCCTGAATTCCACTATTATAGTGGTATTCCACTACTATAGTGGAGCTCCGTGGTCCAGTGGTTAGCGCGTCGGACTTGTGTTCGCTGTAAACACAACAATATGGGTTCGCATCGCGTCGCCGGTCTATTGTGACTCTTCACACAGTGATGTGCAATTGTCGGATTGCTCGCTGTTTCAAAACCCAATCCAAGTTGTGACCCTTGAGCAAGGTCGCTCGTACTGTGTTGGCTTTGCATCACTCATCCGTTAAACGAGTACCAGTCAGCTTGTCATATTGATGAGTACCAGCATGTTTCGATAAAATTAGAGCAGCACCTGCAATGGCTGCAGCCGGTTCATTGGTTGGCTTGTACAAATGACTGGGGTAATGTACCAAGCATGTTAAGAGCAAGTAATTGGTTAATCGCTATATAAAACTGGTCATTATTATTATTATTATTATTACTGTTTTGTGAATTTGATAAAAGAGGGATAATCCAAAATCATATTTCACACAAATTTTTCAAAATCAGCGTTGGGCTAATTCGGTATCATACATATATTATGTCCAGGAGAATGATTAATCATGACGGCACACAATATGCAACTCAATTAGCAATCAAATAGTTTAAATGTTGTTATGAAGGAAGACTGTTAATTCACTGCGATATTGTTAAGAGTGAAATTTGGCTGTGCACTGGTATGCGCCATCATCTATTCCCAATGCAAATAAAGGAAACATGAATATGTTATGATCATATACCACTATAATTATAGTGGAATTCAGGATGTGCCTGACCTGGAAAAGGTTTGAGTTCATCCCAGCGTTTCTTTAGATGACTTTCTTTTTGAGTAGAAAAGTAATTTACTGCCACTACAGTAATTCCCAAAGTAATTGACCACTTAACCACAGCAGAATTATGGGTAATTTTTCAGGATTTAGTCGGAAATATGGCTTGTTGCCATTCATCGGAAAGCTCTCGCCGAGAGCTTTCCGATGAATGGCAACAAGCCATATTTCCGACTAAATCCTGAAAGTTACCCATAATTCTGCTTTGGTTAAGAGGTCGATTACTTAGGGCATTACTGTATTTAAGCTGAAGGTTTCACCCGCAACAGAAAATAATGTGAACCAATATCCAGGGGTATATTATGAACAGTAAGATTAAAAGTAAGTTGTACACATGTGTAGGTCACTGAATGACATGTGTAAGTACACATAGAATGACATCTGTAGGTCACTGAATGACATGTGTAGGTACACATTCGCATCACCGAATGACATGTGTGGGTACACTTCGCATCACTCAATGACATGTGTAGGTACACATTCGCATTAGGACAGGCATATTCCACATCTTTCCACGTCATCCTCACGAAGATAAACACTTATCAAAAGAACTAGACCTTTTAAGGATATTCAATTGATTGAGACCCTCCTTGGAGGATCTGGCCCACCTACTTATCTATCTAAAGTTATCATCTGGAAACCAAAAGCAAACAGACAGATGGATGGCCAGACAAACAGACCAATAACATAATACATCTATTTTTTTAATATAAAAAAACAGACGTATAACAAAAGCACGCAATATTTCAGGCTTCAAACCACCATGGCACTTTAAATGGTTCCTATCACTTCTCATGAATAACCAACTTGGTGCTAGGTGCCACAGAAGGGAGTACTGGTCAATAAAAATAATAATTTCCAGTGGCATAATTAAGCTTCCTGAAATTTTGTTTAAACCCTGCGCCAATGTATTCTCTTATATATACGAGTCTCCCATAGGGAGAATAAGAGAATACATTAAAGGGTTAAGCTCCCTATACATTTTGATTAAAGCTCATCTTTTGCTCCTCTCTCACTGCCCTGCTGTAATTCTTCCTCTCCGTCAGTGTCGGTGAATGTTCGCGAATACTCTGTATCTGAGATATAGTTTGGCTCTCCGGTGTACTTCTCCGGGAATGCCAGCAGTGGATTTGCTGACACAGTTACGAGGTTCCTCGGCCAGAAGTGTTCCTTCCAGTCATTCCTGTAGTAAATAAAATAACCGATAAGGCAAAAAAAAGAAAAAGTTTTGAATATCAGGCATTAAAAAAAATGGCCAGCTTTGGACCATTTTATTTCAATTTTGGATTTCACCGCAGTTGTAAACTGGGTAACATGAAAATAGGAAACTGTCACACGGAAATTAGTTATATTTCAGATATCGAATAGTTGCTAAATACAATGGTATATGTGTGGGCATCCAACAAAATACCATAGGCAACAATAACTATCAGGTATATGTCACGACAGGCTGTCCAAACTCCCAAGTTTATTGGTCAAATGTGTTGAAATATTTTGAACTATGTTCAGCAGACAGTTGAATATGGAAAGATCAATGGAAAAGCAAATTCAGGAATGCAAACCGGAGCACAATACAGTTTTACAAGCGGTGTATATTGGCCATGTTTATGATGGTTATTTGAAGTTTTATCGTCTATCATCCATTGCGGTACATATACAGTCTTTAATTGGTCAGCGGAATAAGTGAACCAAGACTTTCTATGATAGTTTAGAAGATCACTTTTTCTCCCACCCACTACACACTTTAGCACAAGCAGCCCGTGTGAGATAGCTGGGTGAGATTTCCCCTCTCACATAACACGTGACCATCTATCTCAACCCACCCACGTGACTGCTTTACTTGTTTAATTAAGAGCTAATTTAACAATCCGTCATGTTTTGTGTTAACTAAAACAATGGCTACCAACCAATTACGCTTCGCGTTACAAGTAAATAAATACATGTAGGGACAAATTTGTGGATGCTAATACACATGGAGATAAGCTTCGAACATGTTAATCACGAAGAACCTTAAACATAACTTCACTTGCAGACGCAAAGTTGCACCACATGCATTATAAGCAACTAATTATGCGAACACATTCCATAAACGAGAGGTCGATCACGATCGGCAGATGTTTAACCCATACCTTGGCGATAGCGATTAGTTATTTTTATAAATTTTATAAATCCTTACACCAACCTTTTCATGAGTGCAAAAGTTTCAACAATTCACACTTAATATAGTGATCGTGTGAAAAATATTTAGTTATCACTTTGTGTCAACAGGATTGGTGTAGGATGTTAATATTTTTAAGCAAATAAACCAAATGACCCTCACTATATATGCAGGTTAGGGGTGTGTTCCTGTCAAATATGCCAAGAACTACATGTATAAACATAATCAATGGAAATATTTGAGTTATCAAATCGGATAGAATGGGGTTAATCTTACCCAAACTAATGAACTGATAAACACAAAATAGTCTATAAAAAGCATGTCATTGAATTTAGAAACCCATACAATAAGTCAGTCTCAAGAATACCAGCACCATTAATATTACCCTGGAACCCAAATGCAATTGAGGGAATTTCGAAATAAGACATTTCCTCTAATGATGTATATTCAATTGGTGATTTATTGAAACCCTTACTGAACCTGGATCAAAGTGAAAGGGATAATATTATATCTGTTTATCGCATAATATGTGTCTATGGAATGGTTTAATTTTAATCCCAAATCCATGCAAATCAAAAGTGGATCTCCATCATCCTGGACATAATACAGGAAAATGATCAAATGAAAAGCATCAAAACCATATGATGTGTGGAGAGGGTTAATCATTTTCAATGACATCATATCATGGAACTAAGGAATGTGTGGATTAATTTTTGTCTAAGATAAGACAACAGTGTCTGTAAACAACAATGTCTGTAAAACATCCCTACAAAGTAACAATGGACTGTTCCAATTTAATATTTTAGAATAAGTGTCCAAAAGTGTGAACATTAACTAATGTAATGAACCTGTTTCAACAAAGGGGTTAACTTAATATTGCACAGAAAACAGAACTCCACCAGATAGCCATCAATCAATTTGACATCATGATAAACAAATTTGCAGCCAGTGGTACCACAATCAGGCTTTATAGCATGCCATATCTAATGTCCATAGTGATAATTAACTCATTTCAGTAACACACATGGTCTGTGAGATATCCTCTCTTCAAATTCCCAGCAGTAATTACTTGAATTATAAAGGGTCATAACTCTGTTCAAATATATCGGATCAAACCCATATTCGAACTCGATCTGTATTTGGGGGTGATACATTCATATACCAAATTTGGTGTTGATCAGATGAAAAATGTTTTGAGTCATAGTAGCTTGGGTGAATTCTAAGTAAACATAAGAGTGAAAAGGGATTATTAAACAATACCAAAAACCATACAGACGAAGAACGTGCAAAGAAAAACCTAAGTAAGAAATATGAGGCAGATCAGAAGAAATATGTTCAACTTATTGCATTGGATAGCATGTGTGTAAAGGGTTATTTATTTTCTAAACCGATCAACCACTCAATACCAAAAACTATACAGATGAGGGGCATGTCATCATAAACCAAAATATCAAATATGAACACAATCGGACAAAAAATACTTCGGTTATAGCATCGGATTTAAAAAAAAAAAATTATTTTATTTTTGAAAAAGGGTCATAACTCCTTTAAAATAAATCTGATCAAACCCATATTCGAACTCGATCTGTATTTTGGTCTGAAGCTCGCATACCAAATTTGGTTCCGATCAGATAAAAATTGTTTGAGTTATGACAGCATGCGTGAATTCGAAGTCGAAAAAGGGCCATAACTCCGTAAAAAAAACTCGGATCAAACCCATATTCGAACTCGATCTGTCTTTTATGCTGAGAAATTCATATACAAAATTTAGTTCAGATTGGATAGAAAATATTTGAGTTATCGCACCATGCGTAAAGTGTCTACAGACAGACAGATGGACGGATGGACGCACGACGAGTGGTCAATCCGGACGTCGATATTATGTTTACCATACTATGGTATGGGTAAACATAAAAACAGAAGGCCACCAAAGCGAAATTGGCATGCCCATTTCGTAACTAGTAAACAATAGCCGATTCACAAATGACGATCGAAATAGTTCCACATTCGAACAGTTGTCATCGTTGCAATAAATCGTCGATCGCGACTAACTAACATTTGTCTGTCATATATTCACACGTTTCCTTTTCTAATGGTACCGATATGGGCATTTCCAATGACAAAATCTATTAGTCTAGTTGTTTATACTTCATATCAATACGCGCGTTTTAGGAATAATGTGCAGGTGCAACTTTGTGAGGTATGATGTCGATTTCAACAAGACCATGTCAATTTCACTCTAACGTATTAACCCTGCGAGCACAGATGGCGCGCTTTGTTTTTACAGTATATACCTTTGGTATATACCGAAATCATCCCAGATAATCACGAATATAGCATCAGATTTCTCCCTGATATACCGTTATAAAGCTACGGGGATCTGCCATTGATTGGTATAACACAAAAAATCGGAATGAGGCTATTTGGGCTGGGAGAACAATGATCCATCATGACCTGGGATGTGGGCATGGAAAAATCTCACCCTCAGGGCCAGATATTTGGTCCGGACACTCGGCAAGCCTCGTGTCTGCCCCAAATATCTGGCCCCGAGGGTGAGATTTTTCCATCCCACACCCCCGGTCATGATGGATAATACTAATCTTTTCGTTTCGACTCCATTTAAGTTCCGTATTTTTATATGAATTGGATATGTAGTTCTGGTGTTGTTAAAATGATTGTGCTGTTATTAAAATCATATCAATATATCATTCTTGGTAATCCCTATATGATGTACGGGTAGTACAATGTCATAATTTGTCATTCTTTATATCAGATTAAATTAGATTATATCCATTACAAAGTTCTCCCTACATTTTATGGACCCCGGAAGGTATAATAACTCATGTTTACTATGCCAGTCATTGGGCAGAAAAAGATTTAAAATAAAACCCTCGCTCCCGCATTGATTTTCCAAAAAAATTGCCTGAGAATCAAATATCTTTTTTTGTTTGCCTAAACCAACGTTTTTCCACTGAATTATTGTCTTTTGAACAGTGCTTGCGATGGGAAAAATTGCGACAATGAAAATGGTATCGCAATATAATTCTTGGCTGAAGGAACGACCCAGAGTCATTTCAACACAAGCTTTTAATTTAAAAACTCCCATCCAGAGGTGATCCCAAACATGCCTGTTAATTTTCAAAACAATTCTCCAATAAATGTGGCCTGCAGGGTGTGCAGATGGATTCAAATTTGAAATCAAACATGGCTGCTGGCGGCCATATTTAAAAAACAAAATTAACGAATTTCGGAAAAACTTGATGGCTCCCATCATGGCCTGTTGCTATTCATCGGAAAGCTCTCGACAAGAGCTTTCCGATGAATGGCAACAAGCCATATTTCCGACTAAATCCTGAAAAATTACCCATAATTCTGCTGTGGTTAAGTGGTCAATTACTTTGGACATTACTGTACAGTGTGAACCTCGTCAATAGACCGATAACACTTACTCTGGATGACTGTCATACATAATCGGAAGATACTCATCTACTGGCACCATCTTCTTGAGTGGTTCCTGTCCGAGAAGCTTCCTAGCTCCCTTGTTTGTGAGGACGTAACTCAGAGTCCAGTAAGAGTAGCTTGGCCAGGCCAAATTTTGCGCTCCTTCCACCAGTTTCTCTCCCTTATCAAGGATTTTTCTTCCAAGATAACTGAAATGTGGAATAAATATTTACTATTAGGCCAAAAAAAAATAATTCGATTTTTTTCTGAATCTGTGAGGGAGGGAGGACTTTAATAAAATTTTTAGTGACCATCGTAAGCATGGATCATGATGGCTTCCTTATCTAGTAATAGTCAGAAAATGTAGAGGGAACTTTGTTTTGCATATACACTCATTTAATCTGATATAAAATTACATTGTGCTACTAGTATACCGATAAGACATAGGGATTACCAATAATGTTCTAATGCCTCTGATTATTCACAATTGTCATTGTTGTCTATAAATTGACACCTCTACATTATAACATGTGATCCTAAATTTCCTCCAGTGCCTTTCAATTATTCTGGAGTTACAATAAGTACACAATACTATGATGATCAGCTAATTATTTTCTTCAATGGAGTCATCTACTTAATGTTACTTAAATGGGTATATAGTCAATCTATCAATCAGAGATATGTTAAGAGTTCATGCATGCTGCAATTAATACTCAATCCATATGGACATGTTCCTAAAAACATACCAAAATAATTTTGAAAAAAAACCATTGAATTTTTTGTTTGTTTTTTTTTTATACTTTTTTTGGTCATAATATTAAAAAATAAAAATAAATTGTCCAATGCAGGCCATTTATTTCAATGCGGCGGTGTCTGGGACCCCAAATAATATTTGTTATTTGGCCTTAATAACCTAACTCACATGTAACATTTATAACAAATGGATGAGATACTCACACAGAAAGAAAAGTAATCAACATTTCCCGTTAAACAAAGATGAATAACTCTAGAATGGAAAATCCAAACAAAACAAATGAACACCCATCTAAATGTCCTCATAGTGGTGAATATTCACACCAATTTTCAATGAGATCTGACAACCTTCCATCTGATCCCAGGTCTCCCAAAGCAGTTGAGCCTAAGAAAAATGAGGATCCCGGAGGGTGATATTGATGACGCTAACACACCATGCGGGAAAGCATCACTAAATTCACCCTCTGGGAACCTCATTAATGTCAGACACACCATTCAAGACTTGATTAAAACTCGGGACCTTTTTTTTTTGTTTGGTGTTCTATTTTTGTCGGGTTTTACCTGAACTAATTGTAATTGATTAATTAACCCTTTCATGATGAGAGCTGCGCTGGTGCAGCATTAAAGATCCAGTGCGAGTGCATTCTCTTATATATGCGGGTCTCACATATATAAGAGAATTCACTGGCTAATAAGGTCAAGGTAAATATTGTTAGGACAATGTATTCTCTTATATATGCAAGGTTTTTCCAAATTCTCTTATATATGCAAAGTTTTTCCAAATTCAACACAAACAATTGTTTTTATTAAGTTCCTTGATTGTCCCATAACACATAGCATATTCTTTCTGAAAATTTATATTACAGAAACAAATTATTGATGACTGACACAAACTGGATGGTGCTTGTCATTTGTCCAGCACCAAAATTTGAGTTATTATTTCATGGTTTGTAGCCTTGAGCTGTGACCCATCAGTTATCACTGATAATAATAATTCTTTCTTTTCTAAATATTCATTGACAAGTAATTCCCTAAGGAAATGTTCATAACATAAGTTCAACAATCGACCACAGTCGAACTTATTATCTGAACATTTCCAACCAATTAATAGAAATCCATCAGCACTTTTATTATCTTTTCGTCTGTCTGGTGTCTTCTATTATTACATGAACATCCCTACAAATGAATAATAGACCATTCCAATGTATACTTTTATAAGTGAATGGGAGAATCCATTCAGTATAGAAAGGGTTAACAATACCATCCCCCCTACAATATCCACTAACCATAAATATCAACTTTGTTAATATTGTTGTGTCTACAGTTGGATATAAATTATATCATATCCTATCAAAGAAGATTAACTCTATAATAACTAGATTTAAAAAAATATAACATCAATGATATGAAGAAACAGTATTCATTCCTGATAAAACCGATACAGAATATTTCCTTGACCTTGTAAGTCAGTTCATTCTCTTACAAATGGTTCTGTAAAGTTTTTGATACAAACGTGACAATAACATGCAATGTACGCAATATTTATGATTGGCACAATATCGCCCGTATCTTTAACAAATTGAAAACTTACATTAAGTCCCAGCCTTTGACGTATGTGTCAGCCTCGTGTACCATAGTCAAAAGTCGCTTGTTAAAATAAGGCTCAAACCTTACATCATCTTCAAATACAATTATCCGCTCATAATTATTCTTAACAATCTGTAAGAAAATGGAAATAATATTATTAGTAGTTGTCATATCAACTAAATAAATAAAATAAATATAAACCTATAATGTGGCGCAACCCGATTTATTTGGACGCCCATCCAACCAAATCTATCCAAAAACCCTGCGATGATTGAAGACAGTCAAGTATATATATATATATTACCTCAAACAATATACATTGTTGCAGATGAATGCATCATGTACAGTTCATGTGGAAATACAAATTATCCTATTCTAGTCTGCATTTCCATACATCTGTTTGAAATGGATTCAGCATTCATACTTCATGTCTGCATAGCTGGGGTGGGGTTCTGCTAAAAGGTTCCAGGGAGGGGGTTGGTGGGTGGTTCGAGGTAAAAAAAAAATGGGGATGCAATTTTTTTCCAATTAACATATTGTGAAATATTAAATAGGAAACATCAAGTATATTTGAATTATATCACTTTAGTTGTGTACTGTGCTTACTGCGGCATCGTTTCTATAATAATTATCAATTATATCTCTTTTAGTGAATAAAGAAAACTCTATGCATCACCAAGTTGGACACTTATATTTATCATGTAGCTGAGCTGTGTAGCCATTGAGTTGGCTGATGTTTTACTCAACTTTGCAGTCAAAATTTCATTAATACTATTACAAGTACTTCAGACAGTGTCTAATAAGCTCTCATCTTTTCTCAGTATTTCTGATAATCGACATTCAAGTCAATAAGCATGTTCGATAAACTGACCAGCAGTCCTACAGGAATATGTATTATGCAAAAACCCATTTTAAATGACAAGATATGACTTCCGCATGTAAACAATATAAAATCAAAACACAACTAGCTGAAACAGGCTCCAAAAGGGAGCCTTTATTCAGTGGTGTACATGTAGGGGCCTGCTGTCCCTGTACAATTGGCTTCCTGCACACTGAACTAAACATTTTTATATTTTTAAAAAAAAATAATTTAAATTATTAAGATAAAAATTTCTTTTTAATAAGTTAAATTTGTTTTTATTCAAAATTTTGAAAAAATAACCCACTTATAACATCTGCCAGGGTACCATGAGTCACAACACCATATTTGGTTGAAATCGATCCAGGGGTCTGGGAGAAAAAAAAATCGGATTCCTTTAGAATGCTCAGTTTACTTCTATTCAAAATATGCAACTACATCTTCATGGAGCAGAGCATAATTTCTAGGAGGAAGTGATATGGATTGTTTATAAACTGTTAACCATGTCCAGTTTGTATCTATAGTATGATTTTGTGGTCGTTCTGAATTAGAATGGGATAAACAATCTATCTCGTGTTATTTTGGGACGTTTATCAGCGGGTTTTCCGATGAAACATATATGTTCCTCACATCGCCAATAAAACTACATTTTCCATTGTAAAACCCACCAATAAACATAAAAAATTCACACCAGACAATTTGTTTATGCCCTGTATCTAAAATGGGCAAAGCTCTGTTAGAACATAACAAAATTTATCATCCCGAAAACAAAAATGATTAGCAAATTATAGTCGACAAGGTAAAAATGGGCAGACCACATCTATATTCGAACCCTATAATTTCATGTGGGTAATCCACATAATTTGTTTTAAAACTATCAGATAACTATAACTTAAATTATCATCTGGAAACCATAAGAATCTGCAAATTCTTAGCTGACAAGGAGCATAACTCTCAGTCTGGTAAAAATGGGCAGCCCTCATCCATATTTCAACTTGAACTGTGCCCCTAACCAATAAGCTTGCATACTAAATATATTATTACTGAAGATATCATTTGGAAATCATCTGGGATGGACGGGCGGGCACCATTGATATCAATATTCCCCATAAATGTTTTTTTGGGAGATAACTAGAAAAATTGGATCCCCTATTTTGAGAGAATTTCACATCTGTACCAATTAATGTTGTGGGGGTGTGTACTGCAGTGAAGAGGTTGATGTATTAAAACTTACATCTTCCCAGATGACATAATGACTCATAAAACAGCCAACTTCACCCATTGTCAGCGACCTAAAAAATAAGAAATCTCATTTATTCATATGAAATATTTTAATTCCAGCAAAAGCCACAAATATTAAATATAGTAACAAAGTTATGGAAGATTTACTTGCCAGATACAGACTTTCAAAGGACACTGAGAGAGGGGCACTGGCCCAGATTTCGAACTTGAATCATAAGCATCACATATACTGAATATGTAAAAAAAACCTTTATGTATTAAAACTCAAGTCATTGGTCAGAAAGGCAGAAACTAAATGTTGATAGACAGACGGATCCTGGGATGCACAGAGAGATCAATAATATTATAAAATATATGACTTTATTTTTTAAATACGGGGATATAAAGATAGAAATTACATTCCAATGAGATATCAGAGAGGCTGGAGACATATATTACCAATGCTCAACAGTGATTTATAACACAAAAAACTAAAAACTAAAAAAAGCAGTAAAATAAATATAGAATATGTAGCTAGTGTCGTCGCTTAAACTGTTTATGTCCGTGAGGGGGATTTGAGCATCTATTGAGCAAGGCTCTGCTGAGTCCAATAGATGCAAATTCCTCCGAGCGGACATAAACAGTTTAAGCGACAACATTTAATAGCCACATATTTTATTTATCCATCGCACAAAACTGGTCTTTTGTGAGTTAAGTCTGTCAATTTTCCTCAGTTTTATTACATTTATTAGGTCAAGCAAACTAATTAGCATTCATGACGTGGGAAAACCAGAGTGCAGCTCAGATCGAAATAGTTCATTGGGTTTTTTAAAGTTATTCTAAGTTGGCCTTGTTCTAATGGTTTATAGATGTTTTAGAGCGAAATCACATATTCGTTTACAAATTTTATATCAATTGTGGTAAATTATGGACTTTAAAAACATCCCAAAATCACAATGACATCATTTAGGGTGGTTGATGTCCCTAGTTACTAGAGCAATATGCACATACAATTACGTCATGAAAATAGTACTGACCTAACAGAGCTACATTGACCTAATAAAGCTACATAAACATAACATTTATTAGGCAGGTTTTATGTAGTCAATAGAGGTAGTGAGCAGTGGATAATATGCTTAATATCCCACAGAAGGCAATAAAGAAGTTTTCACTTTCAAACTAGCTCGCAATTATGACCGATTCACTTGAGTGTACCAATGTACTACCGGAATATTTCAAAATCCTTGCAAAACAGTAGTACATGTACTGTTATTATTATAGTTATAATAAAAATGACTTTTCTGTTGAAATTGACATAATTATGGGGGAAATAAACGGAAGAATACGGGAACTATATTTCCCTATTAAGCAGATGGTGAAGTGAATAGCAATTCAGCTTTGATACATCGATTGTAGGTGATTGTGAGAACATTTAATGTCATAAATGGCAAATTTCTTTTGAAACGCAAATAATAAACAGATAATGTAGTGTTTTTGAGTGGATACCGAAATTTATATCATTCATGATCGAGACAAATGTTTATTTTCACTCGTGACATTAAACATTGGTCTCGCTCTCTCATGACATACAGTAATGCTCTAATTAATCAACTCCTTAAACACAGCAGAATTATGGGTAACTTTTCATGATTAGTTGGAAATATGGCTTGTTGCCATTCATCAGGGAGAGCTTTCCGATGAATGGCAACAAGCCATATTTCCGACTAAATCCTGAAAAGTTACCCATAATTCTGCTGTGTTTAAGGAGTTGATTAATTAGAGCATTACTGTAGTTTTAGGTATTCACTCAAAACACTATATACTGAGGACTTTAACCCTTCCATGACATGGAGCTTCCTGAAATTTTGTGAAAGCCCTGTGGAAGAGCATTCTCTTATATACGCAAGTGTCCCATAGGGAGCCTTGCATATATAAGAGAATACATTGGCTTAACAATATTTCACTTGACCCATGTAAGCCAGTGCAATCTCTTAAATATGTGAGAATATATAAGAGAATGCACTGGCACAGGATCTTAGGGCCCTGCGATTCGGGCATTATTAATTTGATTCGATTTTCGATTCGATTTGGATACATAATCACGATTCGATTCGATTCAGCAAGCATCGACCATTAGATTGGACATTGGGCGAACAATCAAGGCAAAAATTATTAACGAGGTCTGCATAACTTATCTGACTTGTATGTGAATGTCCCAACGTCTGTTTTTGACGATATACAGACGTAATTTGTCATCGGAGATGCTATGTGAATAATTTAGATAACTTGAACTAACGGATTCGTGCACAAACGGTGAGTCAAATAGTCAAATTTCGCCAAGAAGACGTTTGTCTTGTATGTGAGAGAAACCCTTGATTTCGAATACGCATGCGCAGATGCGCTATTCGATTTTACACTACCAGTCACTCTTATATGTTCTTCGCGTAATCGTCGATGAATTTGAATTCCGGATTAATGATTATCACTCATTATCAGAACATTGCATTAGCAATGATACATTTGGTATATTGATAAAATGCACGTGAGAGGCAGTCATATTTCAGTGTTTGTCTTATTCGTCCAGTCACCCACAGCCCACCCTGATATTAGTAGACTAAAATAAATTTTATACTATACTTGTACATGTTTAGTTATTAACAAAAGTCACAACTCATCAGATATTTGATGATTCAAATGAATATATAAATTGTTGATCGCCATTCATCTTCCGATGCATGCAAACTAAAACTATGGCTATGCGCTATATATATGCTATATATGGTGAAAGTTATTCCCTAATTTCCCAGACTTTCCCGGGTTTCCCTACTAGCAGACGTAAATAGAACTGACGTGTCACAGCTAAGCTGATCTAAAATACGGACTGTTTATAACTGTAGAACCGCTGGGCAATTTACAGACTAAATTACGGGCTATATATTCTCATGTGCGTTGCTTATTATGAAGCTATTAAATGGACATATCTGTACGCGCATGTATAGAAAGAAGAAGATGGAATGATGCATACACATGTCTATATTTCCACCATGTCGTGTATTTACTAGTACACCGCAAATGAAAAACGGATGCATTTATAATTAATTTTCAGCTTACGCCCATTTTAGCGAATTCCACGTTGTGTTATCGCTATTCTGAGATGATGTCCCCCACGTGCACCGAATTACATTATGATGGTCCATGCATTTTGAAAGGGCAACATCGTAGTTTATTCAATTGTATGACAGGATTTTTTGAGTATTTGATGTGCTAAATGCTTAGGATTATCGGTAAAACGATCGATCTAGGCCCGCTACTAGAAACATGCAGTGTACTTAAGATGCTTTGAGATAATCGGATCGAAAAACTGGTACTCAAAATCGAAAACGATTCAATTCGATTCAGAGGGATGAATCAAAAATCGAATTTTGATTCGATGCATCGCAGGCCCCTACAGGATCTGTAATGCTGCACCAACGCAGCTCCCGTCATGAAAGGGTTAATGGAATCTTTTATCACAAAGCTGATTAGCAAGTACAGTATTTCCAAATATCATGAGAACTATTTTAACAAGACTGAATACCCACCTTTTGGAATAAGGATCTGCATATCCATCCAACACAACAATACCTTTCTTCTGCATATATGTATCATTAATTTGTCTGAAAGCATAAATGTACACTCTCATCAACCACACATAACTTATGTTGGTCTCTTTAACTCTTTCACGAAAAACGTAGTTTGTGGTTATCCTTTCCACCAACCTGTGCTATCATTATGCGACAGGACAATGAAATCCGATAATTAACACCAGAGTTACAAGCTGAAATGTTCTATCGGACAAAACATTCACATCTTTCCAAGACAAACAGGGGCCGTAACTCAGGTAAAAATTAATGGACGAAACCCGTATTATGTGGATATCATTCCCCCAACATGTGTTATCACCATGCCAAAACCCATTAACAGACAACGAAATCCAATAGCAAAGACATCCAAAGCATGTTTGTTATGGACGCATTGATGCTTTTTACACAAGTCCAGCAAAGGGCGATAACTCTGTGTGGACAAAACCTGCACTATGTGGAGATCCTTTCCACAAGATCATCCAAATTGGACTATCGATACTTGAGCTGTGTTGCGAAATGTTTGTTACAAATACATGGAAGGAAGGATGCATGAAGGTCTCCACTATTTCCCCCCCGATCCTGATTTGGAGAGTCGTGGGCATAATAAATAAGTCCGGACTTGGAGGGTGAACAAACCCAGAGTATCCAGAATGGTTTGTGTTTGACAATTAGCTTTCTTGAGTAAATTCTCCAAACATGCAAATGTAATAGTGTCACACGATTATCTTGATTTGCTAAATTCTCCCAACCTGCAAGTTCACGTGAATATGCCTAACGGAAATTGAATTCAATTGACAAAATCTGTTACACCTGCATTTTGATATAATTATATAATAAATACTCAACAAATATGTATTAGTTACTTTGTGATATGTTTTTCTATAATACTCACAATGAGAGGCAATCAAATAATGTTAAAATCTAAGAACTAATTGTTTATAGTGCGCAAGAATATACTTGGAATGTTGTTTTAATTTCTCACGCGATTAATGTGACGTGATTAATGTGACGTGAGTTCATTCATGATTTTGACCTGTCAATGACGTCATGCGCACCTTGTACCGCAACTGCAGATACAGATGTTATTATCGCCAATTCCTTATCGCCAATTTTATCAGGGAATTTCATAGGAAACAATACCTCTATAATTAAGATGGGAAACAAACTTTTATCTCAGTACAATAGCGAATAACAAAATCATAAGTAGGGCAAATCAAAATTTTTTACACAGCAATGGAAAGGAACCATTTCAAAAGTATCGCAAATTTCTATTTTTATAATATGTTTTCAGCAAAAAAAATTTAATAATATCCATAAAAATTCTTCACTATGCGAGATATTCTCTCTCCCCACGGGTGTCTAAAACAATTACACATTTAGACTAAACTCATGCGGTACTCACATTACACAATGCATCTACAGCATCAATAATTACACATTTAGACTGAACTCATGCAGTACTCACAATCCATCTACAGCATCAATAATTACACATTTAGACTGAACTCATGCGGTACTCATAATCCATCTACTAGGGGTGCCACGATTAATTGTATAATCGATGAACCGTTGATAAAGCCGATAATCGATTACCATTTCCATCGTCGATTAATCTGCGTTATTTATTTCGGACGTCAGAAAATGCTGGGTATTATTGAATACCGTCTTTTACACAGTTTAATCTACAACCGAGGTATTAACATCCTTTGATCGCATATCAAAGAGATTCCAATAACATGAGTACTACTAATATATGTTGCAAACAGTCGGCAGTTCTTTGATGATGCGACATGGTTTCTCGTCGGGTCGTAGAATATTCTACAAATTGGCGGCACTGCAGATTTGAACACATTGCAACGTCGTTGTATATTTATACTTGAAAGGTGGCACTATGTCTTTGAAATGTGCCGACTGTCACCGTGTTCAATGAACTGAATGCACTCGCCCTTGAATCTGATTGGACCAATGGGAAGTTGATTGACAATCTCTCTAAAACCAGGGAACCAATATATATATATATACCATTTTAATCAGTGACGTTCTCCGCAATGTAATTGTGAGTGTACTTTGTTTGAATAAGTACAAATGTATACTTAGAAGTTACAAGTAAAGGCTATCGCATATCGTGTGGTGAATGCTGAATAAAACTGACTATTATCAAATACTTAGCTTGTTCTGAGTCTTGTAATTTGTGGGTGGGGGCACACATTTGTGATTGTTAACTAGGCTCTGGAAGTTTGATGAAACTTATAGTTTCTGTAACATTTGATTCCTTTTTTTAGGAACCGCCGGCGGTCCATCATTCATTCCTACTTTTAAATTGTTTGTATATTTGGCTATTCATAAAACTGAAATTAATCGCTACTTTCATTCTAATGAACAAATATTATAACCATAACATCGCCGAGAGCTGTGCTGGTATTCTATACATTGTGCTCATTAGCCATTAACAGTGGTTTATGATGCACTTTATTAACGTAAAGATTACATCAACCGATGCCTCAAACAACAAGCGACAGTGCAGTTGAGTTAACCAGCACCCAGCTAATAGGTCATATTACCGAATACTTCCACTGATTATTAATATTAGGTACGATTATAGTCGATTATGGACAACCGATTATCGATTAGCAAAATCAATAATCGTGGCAACTCTACCATCTACAGCATCAATAATTACACATTTAGACTGAACTCATGTGGTACTCACAATCCATCTACAGCATCAATAATTACACATTTAGACTGAACTCATGCGGTACTCACAATCCATCTACAGCATCAATAATTACACATTTAGAATGAACTCATGTGGTACTCACAATCCATCTACAGCATCAATAAATACACATTTAGACTGAACTCATGTGGTACTCACAATCCATCTACAGCATCAATAATTATACATTTAGACTGAACTCATGCGGTACTCACAATCCATATACAGCATCAATAATTACACATTTAGACTGAACTCATGCGGTACTCACAATCCATCTACAGCATCAATAATTATACATTTAGACTGAACTCATGCGGTACTCACAATCCATCTACAGCATCAATAATTATACATTTAGAATGAACTCATGTGGTACTCACAATCCATCTACAGCATCAATAAATACACATTTAGACTGAACTCATGTGGTACTCACAATCCATCTACAGCATCAATAATTACACATTTAGACTGAACTCATGCGGTACTCACAACCCATCTACAGCATCAATAATTACACATTTAGACTGAACTCATGTGGTACTCACAATCCATCTACAGCATCAATAATTAAACATTTAGACTGAACTCATGCGGTACTCACAATCCATCTACAGCATCAATAAATACACATTTAGACTGAACTCATGTGGTACTCACAACCCATCTAATAATTACACATTTAAACTGAACTCATGTGGTACTCACAACCCATCTACAGCATCAATAATTACACATTTAGACTGAACTCATGTGGTACTCACAATCCATCTACAGCATCAATAATTAAACATTTAGACTGAACTCATGCGGTACTCACAATCCATCTACAGCATCAATAAATACACATTTAGACTGAACTCATGTGGTACTCACAACCCATCTAATAATTACACATTTAAACTGAACTCATGTGGTACTCACAATCCATCTACAGCATCAATAATTACAGCATCTATTGCCAACTCTTTGAGAGAATCTAGCATTCTTTTCCTTCTCTCAGGTCGTCTTTTTAAGTTGATCAGATATATCTACAACGATATTGCATGGTATACAACATGGCTCATTTAACACTTTTCTATACTAAATACCCATGGATGAGTAGTTCCCTTAGGGCATTTTCAGATAATAAGTTAATCAATCTGAACATTTACCACCAATGAATATGAAGCATTCTGCTCTTTCAGTATCTGCATTTCTGCCTGTCATCTGCTTTTATTGTTGAGCACCCCTCCAAATGCATAATGGACCATTCAAATGTATACTTTTATAACTGAATGGGAGAATCCATTTAGTATAGAAAGGGTTAATAAATATCATAGCATCAAATTTAATACATAGATGAAACAATATGCATGGATACTAGTATTACTTTCACATGGTATACCACCTTGTATGGTATAGGACCTAGTATGGCATACCCAGAATAAAGAATGATATAACTCGATCCAATATTAAATAGAAGAATACAATTTGGAACAACATTTCCGAAGTCGGTCAGTGAGTTAAGCTGCTTATAAATATTACAGAAATTCCTTTATAGGCCCGAAAAACCTGGTAAATTCCCTTTTTTCACCACGTGTTGTGCATGTGACCCAATTACTAAACAACAACAAAATTGTGAAGTGAAGCGTGATTTCGTCAATCAGAACATTCTTTAAATATATTTTAATGGATTGTTTCAACATCAAGTTGGAATCACGTAAGCATTATAACCCTTTCATGATGGGAGCCGAATTGCATTAAAGATCCTGTGCCACTGCATTCTCTAATATTTGTGAGTCTCCCATAGTGAGCGTTGCATATATAAGAGAGTGCACTGGCTTACAAGGTAAATATTGTTTGGCCAATGTATTCTCTTATATATGTGAGGATCCTATGGGAGACTCGCATATATAAGAAATTACATTGGCACAGGGTTTTCGCAAAATTTCAGGCAGCTCCAGTCATGGAAGGGTTAAGTATTTGGTATATATGCTACTTGTAAAGAATTATAGAAGGGACCAACTGCAAAGGAACGACAGTGGCTGATAAAGTTGTCGTTTAACTAAGGATTCCCCCAATTAATGTTGATGTATTGCAACATGTACCTGATCATATCCCAATTTACTTGGTTTTTCTGAAGGAACATAGATATGAGGCGATGCTGTGAGTCCAGGTCCATCAACTGTGGAAAGAAAACAGACAATTAACAATTTTAGTTAATGATAGTGTATCTCCTAGCTAGAAGGTTCCTGGGTATAAAATAATAAACATGAATCGAAGACACCTCTCCCGAACCTCTTCTGTCAATTAATATAAATTTTATTTTGATTTTCAGGACAGTTTTCAGGTCTATTTTTAGAAGAGACACTGAAGTCGATCATTGCGGAAATATTCAGAGCATACCTGGATCATACCAAGAGGGAGAACTCTATCTTCATTTCAACTGATAGATTTCACCATGAATTACGCACTGCTTCATCAGAAATAAACCATTTTATTATGCCTTTATAGACAAGTTATATACATAATTTTCAGGATCGGGTATTAGCTAAATATCATATATTTAGATACTCACTCATTCTCTCTAACTTTAGATGGATGAACTGCTGCCGCTCTTCATCCAGGGTATTCTTTGGTTGCATAGGAATGATAAGAGACCCAATATACTCTTCATTGTAAATATACATACTGATACCTGCAAATGACAGAGACAAATATATAAAGTTATCATCACCAAGTGTTCTAGTGTAGAAACAACTCTGAGATTCTGGAGTGGACGAGTTGAACCCCAACAGTTCTGTCAAAGTCGACTAGTTGGTACCTGCATCCAAGAATTATATACATGTACATGTAGCTATACCCATATCCTTACTTCCCTCAACACCTCAGGTATTTAAAAAATGTAGAGTATCAGCTTTTTCGCATTTTACTGAACCGAAGGTATTTAATCAGGGTTCTTCAACCAAAGTTCCATTGAAACTGAGTCGCAAATGTCTATGTAATGCAACTTGGAACACCTGGTGACCCAGCTATCTCACGATTCGCGGCAAGTGTTCGATCAAAGTGCCATGTACTAGACCAAATTCACAATGGTTCTCGGTTCACAACAGCTTGGCATATCAGTTGGGATCATCCCAACCGATAACTCAAGCTGTTGTGGACATGTACATTATATATAGTCTTTTAACTCATATTGTGGGAAGTATATACAATGTCTGGACTAGTCATTGGCAAAAAACAGAGTCGACAGTGGGAGCTATCGGCATCGACGTTAGATAGTCGACTAATCCTTTCAACACTTGTGTGTTCCAATATTCGCAATCAAGAATTAAATCTCTGGATAATAAATAGGCGACTCAAAGTACAAGATGACAAGCAACTGAGAGAATGTAGTAATATCGTTTGCTGTTTTGCTACAATGCCGAGTCTTTACCCAGGACAATTTAAGGACTATACCGCCATCAGGGACTTGGAAATATAGGGACTTTTTATTTATAGTATACGTAGTTGATATCAATACAGCATAATCTGCAAACAGATTCTTGGCATGATTACGTGAAATCTTTCAGCATATATTATATGTGACCCGCCATATCAAATCCAGTCGTAAGTCAGGATCTTTTTACCCTGTGCCAATGCATTCTCTTATATATGTGAGTCGACCATAGGTCGCCTCGCATATATAAGAGAATGCATTGCCCTAATAATTTTTTATCATTTTTTTTAAATAAATGTTTCTTACAATTTTTAGGACATAAAATAAAAAACATCCATTACCCTGCAGGGAGCCCCACACATATATAGAAGCATATAGAAGAGTGTCGTCTGCTCATGTTTGTCTGGGGCTCTGTATGGATGAAATTATAAAATTGTTAAAGAATACAAGAAAAAATTATTAAAATTGTAAAAAATTGTTAGGCCAATGCATTCTCTTATATATGCGAGGCGACCTATGGTCGACTCGCATATATAAGAGAATGCATTGGCACAGGGTAAAAAAATCCCGACTTACGACTGGATTTGATATGGCGGGTCACATATTTGCATGTACGTGTATGCCAAAAATGCAGTTTGCAAAAATTGGGGACATAAAGATATATAACCATCCCAATAACAGAATTCATCAATCATAAAATAGTAGGCCTTTTTGGACAGTTTGTCTCTTATGTGATCTTTTTACAGTAATGTCCAAAGTAATTGACCACTTAAAGATACGGGCGGCGTTGGCGGTGGGTATGCTGTTAAAATATTCACCTCCGTCAAACACCGTCATAAACAGAAAGAATAGTAAAATATAGACAGACTTTGTTCTTACACCAATCAGAGATATGTCATAAACAGTATGTTATTGTCAATATTTTGTCATTTGTTATGTAAACAAAAGCAAAAAACGTGACGTTACCTGGCTTTTGTTTAGATCCGGATATGGTAAACATAAAGAGCGTTATTTGTTACTGTTTTCCTGATATGGAAATAATAAAGAGCGTTTATGTCATGTGTGTGTGATTAACCAATAGAATTGCGCTGTGTTATGTACACAGAAGCACATCTTCTGTAACATGAGCAGTCTCTTGTTTACACACACCATCGTACGTCTTGGACGACAATATGCCAATATACTATTTACGCGATGATTATGTTTGTCATATGAGCGGAACTGTATATATTTTGGTGTTCCTTCTGTTGATGGCAATTTGAAAAAATATAAATATTTCTGCAACGAACGCCGCCCGTGCCTTTAACCACAGCAGAATTATGGGTAATTCAGGATTTAGTAGGAAATATGGCTTGTTGCCATTCATCGGAAAGCTCTCGGCGAGAGCTTTCCGATGAATGTCAACAAGCCATATTTCCGACTAAATCGTGAAAAATTACCCATAATTCTGTTGTGGTTAAGTGGTCAATTACTTTGGGCATTACTGTATGGTACACCTAAGTAAACCTACCTATAATTATAAAAACATTAGCATATTACTACAAATATGATATCTGAAATATCGCGGATGCATCACTGCAACATTTCATCATCACCTCAGCAAATTGACCCAACATAGTGTCAAAGTATATAGATAGAACACAACAAGTGTGAGAAGTGGTTAACGTTACTGCATGATGGATGAGTTTGTTGTGACGTTATAGTAAAACGAGAATCGTAGGTTCTAGTTTTACCTCACAGCACGAAAAATGAGTGCAATAACGTTAATATGTTCACAAAACTGTGTTGTTCTATATTTATTGCACACTCTAAGGATTGCAGCTTATACTGAAATTTCGATCAAAATTGCTTCATTTAATTCACCACACATGTGATTTATGTAAATTATACCTTAACCCTTTGGAGAGTATATGTAACGTCATATACATGACGTCATGAGTAAATTTAACGTCAACGTCATAGCAATAATTATATACAAGAGCAAGTCAAAAGGGTCCAATAATTCGTTTGAATTTATGTGCATTTTTTTTAATGTGTGTCATCATAATCGATTGCACTTATACATTTGGGACATTATATTAATCAAAATAACTCCTATACAAATCATTTATAAATCAGATAATTTATTGAAGTTATATCTACATAAAATAACACTTCCTGAAACGACATATATGTTGTCCTACTCCTCAACCGATAGATGACATATATGTTGTGCTACTCGTGAAATGGTTAAGTGAAGACATTATCTGTCACAGTTGATGCATGCACTGATGTCAATGTAATTGGTTTGAATTGTTCGATGACAAGACAAATAGTTTTATTGAACTTTTTTATATCTTCTTTATTTTGCAAATAGTTTGCAAAAATAAACAAATGAGTGCAATACAATATCAATTAAGCCTTGAAATAGGGTGTCTGTCATTTGCAGAATGAGGTCCCCGGAGGGTGAATTTAGTGATGCTACCCCACATAGCGGGCTAGCATCATCAAATTCACCCTCTGGGAACCTCATTCTGCTCCAAAGTCCAACTTTTTATGTGCTTTGAGAACAATTCCCGCACTAAAACATAATCAAGCCTTAAAATAGTGTGTCTGTCATTTGCAGAATGAGGTTGCCAGAGGGTGAATTTAGTGATGCTACCCTGCATAGTGGGCTAGCATCACCAAATTCACCCTCTGGGGACCTCATTCTGCTTACACCTCAGCAGAATGAGGTTCCCAGAGGGTGAATTTGGTGATGCTAGCCCGCTATGCGGGGGAGCATCACTATATTGACCCTCTGGGGACCTCATTCTTCAAATGACAGACACACTATTTCAAGGCTTGAACATAATGACAGAATGGAAAATCCGAGCAATAGTTTTGTTGATGATTTTCACAAGCTACTCATCAAAATTGCCGCAAATTAGTGTTTGACTTGCAGTGCGAGTTGTGATAATGTCGTCCACGAGCGTTTAGATTTTTGTGTTGATAAAATAATTGGAGATAAAATAAATAAAATCACACTATTTCGCAATATAGTTATTTGGTTTTAGTGAGACTTTCCAAACATAAGGTATGAAATCACACAATGTTTTCTAAATATTTTATGTGCTTAATAAGGGCAGCATGTTGCTCCGTTTGCTTAGTATATAACTTAATATCGCGGAAGTCCACCAAATGTGGGTAAAATGTCGCTGGTATCAGTGGTCTTACCGAGTCATCAAGGGAGGTAAACCCTGCATGGAGTTTGATAAAATATACCCGAGTCTGGGTTAACCCTTTACCCAACAAAACGGCCAAAACCGGCCAAATAAAGCTTCAACAGCCTAAAATATCCTCGGTCTGTCTCAATAGAACCATACAAATATGGATATCATTGGAACCGGCTCCTTGACCACATTGTGATAGTTACAGTTATTCCCTGTGCCAATGCATTCTCTTATATATGCGAGTCGACCATAGGTCGCCTCGCATATATAAGAGAATGCATTGGCCTAAAAAAAATCTTTTTTTAACACTTTTTATAATTTTTTCTTACATTCTTTAACAATTTTTAATGTGTTAAGCCAATGCATTCTCTTATATATGCGAGGCGACCTATGGTCGACTCGCATATATAAGAGAATGCATTGGCACAGGGCCCTTCTGTTGGGTAAAGGGTTAATATCTCACCTAGATCACGTGCCGAGTAAGCCAGAATGATGATATCATCGTATGGTCCAGTATACGACTCTGAAGGTAAATATGCCAGATCTGTCGTTGCTGCATGCCTCAGGTTTATGAGAAGAGCTGAGTGCACCATTGGGACAGCAAATGAACCATTTACTTTCCTATCTTGTATCTCCATATATTGATCTGTTCTTTCATAATAACCCTGGATTTGAGAATATACAGGTTTCAATGAAAACGAAGATGTCTCCCTGCAGAGGCACATGTAGGGCATCACACTTTTTCGTTTTTTAGTCATATGGCAATATAATTATTTATAATGTGTCGGCAAAAAAATGATAAGGTATATCATGGTGCCAATTATTTAGTCGGTCTTCAAATTTAAAACAGACCAAAACACGAAAGTATCTAATTTTACTGTCTTCCCATTCATAATGGAACAAAGAGAGACATTTCGGATCAGGCATTTTTATTTGGTTTTAGGGTTGCATCTGGTAATAGAATATTGTCAACACATTCGCTCATCGGCTGTAAGAATAAACAATTTCATTGCGCCTACATCAAAGCTACTGTTTTTACCCCGTGCCCTCAGTCTATTCAATTGCGATCAGAATGTCTCTTGTATCAGGAACCAAATACCATCTTTTATAAAACAATTCTTTCTTATTTGCTAGAGATCTACATGTATGTTATAAGCTGTCTACTCTATAGTTCATACACTTAGTAGGTTTTTAAAATCAAAATGAAAACTGTTTCTGTTACCTATAAAACTAAGTCTGCTGCAATTTTGTCCATAAGATTGATTGATTTATTTATTATAGTGACGTTATGTTAACAAACATCCGGCCCATAGGGCCTATAAGTCACTTGGTACACAAATACAATATTATTATTAATGCATGTTTTGGCTATTTAGATAGTTTTGATTGTCTGATTAAATATGCCTGAGATATGAACCTAGCAGTATATACAGTACAATTATTTACACAGTGAGCCATGATATCTACATCAGAATGAAACGGGGAAATATCGACACGAGAAAATAGGTTTGAACGTTCCTGTCTGTAAGCTGGACAACGAATGAGGAAGTGAAGTTCAGTTTCCACCTTGCCTGTTTGACACAAAACACAAAGCCTATCCTCCACATCCGGAAACGACCCGTTTCTATTCTGAGAGGAAGATGCCACAATGGAACTGAGCCATCAGCGAATGTTTTCTGCGCGATATCCGCGAAAGCACGTAGGGTTCCACACAGTAAGTGGTTTTGAATAGTTTGTACGTACGGAGCTTCCTGAGGCGCCTGACATCAGCAAGCCAGTTAGCTTCATTAAGTTCATTCAGTTTCATTGTTAATTTTTCTGTGTCACATTTATTCATAAGATAATCAGTTTTGTTTTCATCACATGAGATTTCAAAACAAATTTGAAATAAACAACTACATGGAGTACTGTGAATGGCTTTGATTATGTCGGCCTCAATTTTACTGGTTTCTTATAGAAAGGCTATTTCCTGGGGACGTGAATTCCTGATTCGGCAGTCTAGTAATAACGAGACCAAGTTTCCTTACAGTCAACTCTCAGTCTAAAGACATTGGTATTAAAATTCATTTCCACGATGTTAGTAAAAGATTGCTAAACTATTTGGAGCCGAATATAAATGACATTCATATGATAAATAGATAGAACGACACAAGTGTGTGAACTGATTAACGTTATTGCACGAGTTTGTTGTGACGCGATGGTAAAACGAGAACCGGAGGTTCGAGTTTTACCTCGCGGCACGACAAACGAGTGCAATAACGTTAACATGTTCACACAACTGTGTTGTCCTATGTTTATTGCAGCTTGTAACATACTAACATTATTTAATTGAACAAATATGTGCTTAATGTAGACTATACCCCATAATTTAGCGAAGACATTTTCTGTTAAAGTTGACGTCGCCAGTGACGTTGTTGACATAATAGGTTTGTATTGTTCAAGAACAATACACATTTTTTTATTGAACGTTTCAATTCTGCTGTATTTTGCTGTATTTCGCACAAATAAGCCATTGGGTGTGCAATAAATGGGAATACCGATACTCACATGACTATTCATGCCTCCCCAGAAGTTAGAATAAAGACTGTCTGAGGAAGTGTCCAGCATTGGAGAAATAATAGTCCTAGAAAAGAAACAGAATACAACAATGAATAGATATTATATAAATTTTTGAAGTTCAAAGATGAATTATTCAGACAGATGGGGGTTAATAGAAAGTGCTGGATTGACATGGGTTAAATCGAGGGCTTAAACATATACATGAGTGATTGAAATGTATTGATAGTTATTTAACCCTTTGAGTGCCAGGTCCGATTTTTGTATCAACCCATATACCCTGCAAATGACAGACACCCTATTTCAAGGCTTGTCCAAATGTTCCAAGATCAATCTGCTGGACAAAATCTCATATTACTATCACTACAAGAGGTCACACTTTCAGATTTACTAAAGTTATCATCCGGAAACGAAAATTGAGTGCAAATTCCAACAAAAAGGCTGGTGAAAATTGGTGGGTGGAACCCCAATTCAAACTCAACCTGTATTGTGCTACTAGTAGTAAATCCATATATAAAATTTCATTCAATTCAGTTCAGACTTGCTCAAGTTATCATCATGAAATGAAAAAAGCGAACAACTAGATGGACATACGGACGCACGGACCAATAACATAATATATTCCGTAAAAATAAACTAAGGATCAAGCCTTGAAATAGTGTGTCTGTCATTTGCAGAATGAGGTCCCCAGAGGGTGACTTTAGTGACACTACCCTGCACAGTGGGCTAGCATTACTAAATTCACCCTCTGAGGATCTCATTCTGCTTACAACTCAGCAGAATGAGGTTCCCAGAGGGTGAATTTGGTGATGCTAACCCGCTATGCGGGGTAGCATCACTAAATTCACCCTCTGGGGACCTATTCTGCAAATGACAGGCTCACTATTTCAAGGCTTGCAAAGGATAAATAACTCTAAAATGGAAAATGCAAACACCACAAACACTTCGGCCTCAACTGAGCACTGTGGGAGAAATATACCCTGCTGGACAAAACAAGTGTCCACTTAACTGCGGTGCGATTAGTGTTGCCACTGCGGCCGAAATGCAACTACACAACAGCTCCACCGGCTGGGCCGCGGTGTACTTGCCATTCGGCATGGTGTAGTTGCTGCGGTGTACTTTCATTAACTGAAAAAGACGATACAAACCAGAAATCTAACCACGGTGTACATGCCATTCGGCCGCGAGGGTAGTTGCCTTTCGGCCTTGGTGTACTTGCCGTTCGGCCTTGGTGTACTTGCCGTTCAGCCGCAGTGTACTTGCCATTTGGCCGCGGTGCTCAACTTCAGTTACAAACTCTGACACTGCAGCCGAACGGCAAACACACCGCGGTGCCAATGGACACTTGTTTTGTCCAGCGGTGTATGTATAATCAGATTGAAGTTCCCCAGTAGAAGTTGGTGATGTTGACCCATTATTCACCTCGATTATGCAATTTATCTTCTGCAAACTAGGGGATATAGAAACTGAGCAGAAGCCATGGGCAGGGAAAAAGTAACTAATAACAATGTCAATTCGAGACTATAGATACTTCTCAAAGATGAGGCCTGAACAGAATGAGGTCTTCAGAGGGTGAATTTGGTGATGTTAACCCACTGTGCAGGGTAGCATCACTAAATTCACCCTCTGGGGACCTCATTCTGCAAATGTCAGACACACTATTTTCAGGCTTGGTTCTACTAGGTTTAGAATACCAAAACCGATCAAAATTACATAAAAAAATTTAAGATTACCACATTAGAAAGGTTTTTGCAAAACTCACAGATATAATTAAGACTACGTTTTGGATACTACTAGTACATCATCCAATTATGACTGTCACATCAAATTATGCGAAAGACAGACAGGGTATCAACTTCTTCGGTTTATGCCAAAAATTTAAAATTTCTCAAAATTGTCAGGACTTCTTTTTTAAATTGGGTACAAACGATTATTGTAACACAATATTTAAGAACCGTCAACCCATTGGATATTATAACATCAGCATGCAGATCAGAGTATATTCCTTACTTTTGTTGTGCCATCAGTAGATGAAATGTGTTGATATTCTCCACTGTTACATCAGCATCAATAATCTAAAGTTGAAAATGTTTAACAGTCAGGTTTGAAAGTCATGAACAGAAAAAAGGGAAACATGAAACCATGTACAACGAGCAGAACACTAACACCAAAATATTTATCAGTGCCACTTAGAGGTTTTTTGAATGTTTCAATTGCAGAAATCACAATAAAGAATAAACTTCAATGGTGTTTGTTTAACCCTTTACCCAACAAAACGGCCAAAAACGCCCAAATAAAGCTTCATCGGCCTAAAATATCTTCGGTCTGTCTCAATAACACCATACAAATATGGATATCATTGGAACCGGTTCATTGACCACATTGTGATGGTTACAGTTATGCCCTGTGCCAATGCATTCTCTTATATATGCGAGTCGACCATAGGTCGCCTCGCATATATAAGAGAATGCATTGGCCTAAAACAATTCTTTTTTTAACACTTTTTACCATTTTTTCTTACATTCTTTAACAATTTAAAAAAAATTTCTTACATTCTTTGACAATTTTTATAATATTTTTCTACATTCTTTGACAATTTTATCATTTTTAATATGTTAAGCCAATGCATTCTCTTATATATGCGAGGCGACCTATGGTCGACTCGCATATATAAGAGAATGCATTGGCACAGGGCCGTTCTGTTGGGTAAGGGTTAAGAAATGAATGTAGTATGGGTGCTATTGGATAATATGGCAATGTGGTTGTATCCCCCAATATACATGTAACACGCACACACCCACCACATTCATTTCTTACAGTTAAATAGCTTTTGATGATTTATTCAAGTAAAAAAGCTGATTGTATTCTATTTAATTATTTTCACAAAAATTGCCAATAAATTTGAGACTAGCCCATGCAGCACATTAAGTCAGCCCAATTTAAGTTTTCCAAACAGTTAGCAACAATTACTTGATAGGTATATATATAACTGGCTGCAGATACAATTCGACTAAAATCGGGTATGAAATGCAGCCCTAGGAATTAAGGAAAATTTGCCTAGGCAATATTTTTGCCTAGGTGAAAGAAATTGGCGTAGGCAAAAACAGATTTTACCTAGGCAATTTTGCAACAATATTGCCATCTCAAATTAATATGATTCAATAATAACCTGAAATGCTTAGTTATTTTGGAGAACATTTCCAGGCCACTACTCATCATATATATACATTCCACAAATCATCTCCAAAACTAGTGCCCTTAGCTAGTTAATGGCCCAGTGCCATGGAAACAATTTTAGGACAATATATGTAAAGAGTGATTTAAGTAAGTCATTTTGGCTAAAGAGGTTCTATTTCTGATAGACACAAATCAATTTTAGTAACCCAATGAACTTATATTGCCTAGGCAAACTGATTTTGCCTCTGCTTTTACCTAGGCATTGCCGATTGCCTAGGCTAATTCCCAGGGCTGGAAATTGGTGACCAAATTGGCAGTTGACCAATCACGGAATAGAATTTAGTGTAACACAGATGGGCTCAGTAAATATTTAACAATATTCAGCAATACACGTAGCTTATTTAGAAGAAATTTATGTCAGGAATCATGTACCGTTACCACTATTCAATCTATCTAAACTGTCTAGTACAGAAATAGTACTAGTAGGCAGGTTTAGATGGGATTAGTTGCACATTTTACATCAAGCTAAATATTATAATATTATTATAATATTAATTGGCCAGGTGTGGCATACAAATGTAGAATAAATAGAGAACATCTGCATACATTGTAGTGCTGCTGAATAAAGAATTTATTTTTGCTTGTATGTGGGCATCTATTTAGCGAGTCTCTAGGCGAGACAAATAGATGCCCACATACAAGCAAAAATAAATGCTCTACTCAGCTACACTATGCGGATGTTCTGTTTATCCACTGAACAAATTTAAATGTATTTTTTCGATTTTTTTTGTCCAAAAAAATTGCAAAAATTCACAGGCTTATAGAGAAGCGATGGCCTACTTAGCGACTTTATCTGTATAGTAGAGATAGATTAATTATGAAACAGTTTTGTATTCATGCGACTGCCCCACGAAATAGTCTGCTTTACAATTTCTAAATTATGCCGGAAAAATATCCTGGCATGTGTAATTTAAAATAAAATCTAAATGATTCGCGTAACGTTCAAATCTAAAACTGAAGTGTACGAGTATAGCAGTCAGTTGGATGTAAACTTGTGCTTGAAACTTATTAATGAATTGAAAGTCTGAAGACTGAACCTTTAAGTTAGTAGTACTAGCACCAAGATCGGCAATGCAAATGCACCAGCTCACAAATATCGTATACTTTATAGTAATAAACAGCCAATTGCTTAATCAAGTTAAAGACATCACCAACTGAACATTGAAAAATTCTATATGAGAGCGTTTTGGGGTGCATCGTTTGATCTTTTAGAAAGGTATCACCACCGATTACACGAAAGTACGTTGTGGATGTTGACGGTTCTAAGGACGCTGTCGCCAACAACGGAAACCAGCATGGTCCGTTCTAACGATGCTCCATATAACGTTGTTACGACTCAGTGTCATCACTCACGAACTGCTAGAGGTTAACTTGTCCAAGTTCTTGTAACCTTTCTCCCGAGCATATTATTAAGTTTATCTGTCTAGTAGAGGATAGAGGCATGGTTTATCTGATGGGCTTATATGTTTAGTAAGTAGAGAGGAGCAGGGTTGTCAATAGGTACTGGTACCGGTACCGGAACCGGCGGTAATCAGGAATTAAATCGGTACCGGTTCTGACGTCGAGTACCGACGGATCTCGGTACTGATTGTTGATATCTATTACTATCCCTCTTGACGAATGTAAAGGGTTTATTAAGCAGCTCAACATAAGGCCAAACCCAACTGCAATGGGTTAATGTGATATCGTCAGCACATTCAAACATCAAAGGCACAGTGTGCCGAACTATGACAACTTGTCACGAAATTGACAGAATGCAACATTGTGTGGGAGCTTGTGATGATTGTATTTCTTTGATGCAGCCGGAATGCTGCCGGATGCAAGTCTGCAGTGTTCTGCACATGCCGTTTCGAGGCATCATTTGAGAGGAGTCTGTTACTCTGTCAAGTTGTGTTTTACCTTTTACGAATTACAATGGCTTCCAGGAAATCTAGTCACGTCTGGGATTATTTTATCCCACACGAAAATGACTCGATCGCAGAAAGCCAGATGCGCCGAATACAGTACTGTAATAGCCAGATCGAAGGGAAGAACAACGGGAATGAAAAAACATTTGTCGACAAAACACAAAATATCAGTGGATTCGGAAGTTCAGACAAGTGGTCAAGGTTCGACTCCAAAATTTAAGCAGATGCCATTGACCCCATTTATCCAAACTAAAAGGGAAAGTTTACTGGAACTTTTAGGAAAACTGGCCGCTGTAGACAGAATTTGGGTGACATCATTTATGAAATTACAAATTTACAAGTTACAACATGCGAGTAATAGGGCGGCATTATGAATTTATGGCCGATTAGTGAGTTCTCTAATTAATTACCACACAAATAATATGGTGTACCGTGACACCGTGTGATCGTCACTACCATGTATCCATACAATATGATACAAGCCTACAATGTTAGCCACCCCAGTAGTCAAACATACATGTCTACATTCGTTCCACTCAGTATTCCGTCTTTTAAAAATCCCTTGCGACTTGCCGAAAACCGCCGCAGGCAACAACTTAATTGTAAATGTCGTAGCGATTTTTATTTTCGTTGTTTGACTAAACCTCGAACTTAACAAATAATTGATGATGGAACCCACGAAACCAAAGTTATTTGCAGTATAAAAGACCACTCAATGAGTACCGATACCGACGCGGTTTGCGGTACTGAACATCAGTACGGAACCGGTACCGAAAGTTGTGGTACCGTCGGTACTTTGACAACCCTGGAGAGGAGTAGGAGGTGGATATATATAAGCTGTTGATAGCTTCTACAGTGTTCAAACAGTATTTGCACTGATAGCGGTCACACATATAAGGCCATAGAAAATTAAGAATCTGATTGGGGTTAAAAATGCAAATTAGGGTCAGTCATCCAACACTGAAAAATCAGCACATTCTGAGATATTGAGATGCATCTAGGCAGGGTTGGCCGATTTCAATAGTGATCTGCCTATAAAGCAGAATGAGGTCCCCAGAGGGTGAATTTTGTATGCTAGCCCACTATGCGGGATAGCTTCACTAAATTCACCCTCTGGGGACCTCATTCTACAAATGACAGGCACACTAAACTCAGGCCTGATTATAGTCTGTTGATGCTAGACCATGTCTTCTCGGTCCACAACAGCTTGGGATATCGGCTGGGATGATCAACATGATCTGGAAAACTAAGCATTGTTTACTTATAAATCTCGTTGCTTTGACATTTAACGGATAAGTCTGAGTTTAGTAATCGCGTTCACAAGTTTGAGATATATATGAGATTTTGCATAAGTCTTACAATGATTCAGTGTAAGCCGGATGTAAGATTACAAATAGCATCGAATCGATTCCCAAGTTATAGACGAGTAATGGGGTGAGACTCGGTCCAAAAAACAGCATCATCCCAACCGATATCCCAAGATGTTGTGGACCGAGAAGACTTGGTCCAGTTGATGCTTGAAGTATCAAATGTGATATAGTCCCATCTAAACCTGGCTTTAATGTCTCCCATATCGTACATGTACATGTATATTAAAAGCAGACATTTACATGTACATATATAGTTCCATGGCCATCATGTTTGTTACCAATGAAAACCAGCATAAAAAATGTGTTTTATCAATTGCCTGAAAAACTTTTTGAATAAATGTCTCCCATATCGTACGTGTATATTAAAAGCAGACATTTACATGTACATATATAGTTCCATGGCCATCATGTTTGTTACCAATGAAAACCAGCATAAAAAATGTGTTTTATCAATTGCCTGAAAAACTTTTTGAATAAAATGCTTGTAGATACAGTAATGCCCTAATTAATCGACTCCATAATCACAGCAGAATTATGGGTAACTTTTCAGGATTTAGTCAGAAATATGGCTTGTTGCCATTCATCGGAAAGTTCTCCCCGAGAGCTTTCCGATGAATGGCAACAAGCCATATTTCCGACTAAATCCTGAAAAGTTACCCATAATTCTGCTGTGGTTATGGAGTTGATTAATTAGGGCATTACTGTAGCATGTACTCACAAAGATATAATCTGCCCAGGCATTTCTTGCAGCTTTGAGGGCATCATTTCGGAGGTGTATTACTCGATTGAACCTCAAATCTGACCAATCACAGGGGCCTTTAGCATCAGGATACACTGAAAAAATAATTAAAGACACAAAATCACAGATCTGTATACAGTAAAGCCCTAAATAATCGACTCCTTAACCACAGCAGAATTATGGGTAACCTTTCAGGATTTAGTCGGGACTCGGAAATATGGCTTGTTGCCATTCATCGGAAAGCTCTCACTGAGAGCATTACTGGATGTATTTCAAACAAATCCAATTGTGGCCAACTTGTCCATGGCTGTATAAAGTGTGTCTGACATTTCCAGAATGAGGTCCTCAGAGGGTAAATTTAGTGACGTTAGCCCGCCGACAACAAATTCACTCTCTGGGAGCTCAATTTTTAATTCTGATTAGTCATCATCTTCTGGGAAGTTTCTTTTATTTTTTCCCTTCTGTCCAGTTTCTATATCCCCTAATTTGCAGACGATAAATTGCATAATTATCAACTTCAATCTGATCCTAGGTCTCCCGTAGCAGTTGAGGCCTAAGCAGAATGAGGACCCCAGAGGGTCAAATTAGTTAATTCTAGCTCGCTGTGCAGGATAGCATCACCATGTTCACCCTCTGGGGAGTTCATTCTGCAAATGTCAGACACAGTTGAGTTGTTACAAAACAAAGAATACAGCATCATGAACCTGGAGGTAGAGTAATGCCCTAAGTAATCGACTATTTAACCACAGCAGAATTATGGGTAACTTTTCAGGATTTAGTTGGAAATATGGCTTGTTGCCATTCATCGGAAAGCTCTCACTGAAAAGTTACCCATAATTCTGCTGTGGTTAAAGAGTCGATTACTTAGGGCATTACTGTATGTCATCGATTTCAGTAGTTGGTGTCATGACCAATTTAGCGAGAAAACAAGTTTTGACGACTTGGATTAATATATGCAATTGATTTCTGCAGTTTAACATTAGATCTGTCAATATGGATAAATATTGAGTTTGAAATGTACATGTATGGTATATTTTCTCCTGTAGAGAAATACAGTAATGCCCTAATTAATCCACTCCTTAACCACAGAAGAATTCTGGGTAATTTTTCAGGATTTAGTCGGATATATGGCTTTCCAATGAATGGCAACAAGCCATATTTCCGACTAAATCCTGAAAAATTACCCATAATTCTGCTGTGGTTAAGGAGTCGATTATTTAGGGAATTACTGTAGTAGCCAGGTGGCAGGGTTGTCCATGAATTCTTTGTTCAGCAACTAGTTTCGAAGTTTAGTAAAAAGTTTATCCTAGAATTGGATAATATAGCTTTTACTCGATCGATTGGCCTTGGAATTTGAAGAATCGGTTCAGGTGAGTATTATTTCAAATCCAGTCGTAAGTCGGGATTTTTTTTACCCTGTGCCAATGCATTCTCTTATATATGCGAGTCGACCATAGGTCGCCTCGCATATATAAGAGAATGCATTGACTAACAATTTTTTATCATTTTTTTTAAATTAATGTTTCTTACAATTTTTAGGACATAAAATAAAAAACATCCATTACCCTGCAAGGAGCCCCACACATATATAGAAGCATATAGAAGAGTGTCGTCTGCTCATGTTTGTCTGGGGCTCTGTATGGGTGAAATTATAAAATTGTTAAAGAATACAAGAAAAAATTATTAAAATTGTAAACAATTGTTAGGCCAATGCATTCTCTTATATATGCGAGGCGACCTATGGTCGACTCGCATATATAAGAGAATGCATTGGCACAGGGTAAAAAAAATCCCGACTTACGAAATCGGTTCAGGTGAGTATTATGACCATTAGAAGTGAGGAGCTATTTGTTTCTGTGATCGTATTTTTTAACCCTTTACCCAATAAACCGGCCAAAACCGGCCAAATAAAGCTTCAACAGCCTAAAATATCTTTGGTCTGTCTCAATAGAACCATACAAATATGGATATCATTGGAACCGGCTCCTTGACCACATTGTGATAGTTACAGTTATGCCCTGTGCCAATGCATTCTCTTATATATGCGAGTCGACCAAAGGTCGCCTCGCATATATAAGAGAATGCATTGGCCTAACAAATATCTTTTTTAAACACTTTTTACCATTTTTTCTAACATTCTTTAACAATTTTATAATTTTTAATGTGTTAAGCCAATGCATTCTCTTATATATGCGAGGCGACCTATGGTTGGGCCCTTCTGTTGGGTAAAGGGTTAATTTATATTGTTCTTATTTTTAGTGACATGCTTCTGTGGTACAAATTGTCAGAGTTGTAAGATGACAGCTTAGTTTATGCTTTTCAGGTTAGTCGTTACAAAAATACCAAAGAGTTGGAAATGGTTCCCACTAAATAAATTTTGAGGGAGCGATATTGGAACGAAGCGATTGTTCCCGCAAATTGTTTACCCATGTACATGTAAATTATGGATGTAAAGCCATGATACAACATATACATGTACATGTGTATATATGTGTGTTTTATTTCTGACCTTAAAAATCCATATGGTATAAAATAATCATATGCTCATCAAAAGTACATAATAATGAATAAAGAGATATATAAGTATAAAGTAAAATGTATAACAGATCATTCCAGGATTTAAATAGTTTCGATTTTAATATATTAACTGAATTACAAATGTTTGACAGAACATGGTTGTTAGCTGTAAGTACAAGTATTATCTCTTTAAAATTGTATACACATTTCCTTCTCAACATTGACAAAGATAAAACATTATTGCATACTAACATAGCACTTGTGCTACATGATCTTGCATATCCCATGAGAAATCTACCGGTATAAGAATTATTATACCTTACCCGTATTTTAATTCGTGCAGTACTATTTTTTGCACACTCAGTGGTGCACAAATTTGAAACTGAGCAAAAAATAGTACGACTCTTGAGTTTAGCAAATCCGCTGGAAAAATAAAGGGTTTTTAATAACAACTTGCTATACCGGTATATTAATGAAAGTGTTATATTAAAAACTGCATTGAGAGGAGAATAAGTCTTGTAATAACGTGTCTGTCATTTGCAGAATCAGGCCCCCAGAGGGTGAATTTAGTGATGCTATCCCGCATAGCGGGTTAGCATCACCAAATTCACCCTGTGGGCCCAGGGACCTCCTTCTGCTTATGTCTCATCTTCTCTGGAAAGTTTCTTTATTATAAAATTTCTATAGAAACTTTTTCACATAGATTCTATTTCTTTTTCAGTTTAATTTCTCTATATCCCCAAATTGGCAGACGGCACAATGCATAATCAAGGTTCCCAATGGGTGCACATCACAATATTCACCATTTGAGAACTTCAATCTGAGTCTATGTCTCTCCATAGCAGATGAGGTCCCCAGAGGGTGAATTTGGTGATGCTAGCCTACTATGTGGGTTAGCATCACTAAATTCACCCTCTGGGGACCTCATTCTGCAAATGAAGGCACACTACACTCAGGCTTGGAGGAGAAATATTTGTATATGAACAGCCAATCTCAACACGAAGCCTTTAGTCCCTTTAACCCTTTCAGTGCCAAGTCCGATTTTTTTATAAACCCATATTTCCTTGATCATTTACAAATTTATTGATTATAATTAGGCTTGCCGCGATTTTGTGAATAATCGAACAATCGTCAGTGGTGCCGATTAATCGATTTTCATTTTGAAAATCGACTTTTTAAGTTCAAATAACAATGCATATTATACAACACAAGCATACAGCGTATTTGCAAAGAACTTATATCTCAACTTAAGAGGCAATATTTTGCACCGTATTTACAGTACTAATCTAAACAAGAAACCCACCCACGAAAACATTTGTGACAATGTAACTTTCAGTTGCGGCGTCTTTTGAGGTCGGGCCGACAGAGTAATCTAGTTCCGTCTTGGTTTCACGTCACAGCGGTTTTTCTTTTAATGTGCCGACGCATGTGTATATATACTCCGCGGCACGCGTGATAGAAGATGTTGAGAGGTCACATGCTATTCCGCTTTTGAATGAATTGAGAGATTCCCGACTTTGAATTAATATAATATAAGGCACGATCCCGAACTTCAAATTCAATTAATGCACGTTCCCAAATTCACGAACAGTCTCACGAAGCACGTGGCCCGACGAGAGTTGGGAGTATTTTTCCGATTTTTTCGTTCAATTTGTTTAATCAAAATTATTTCTGAATCTGCTTAGTGCTTACATAAAGTTCATAAACTACGAGTAATTATTTTGTTTTTATTATTTAATAGAGGCATTTGAATTTATATGGGAGCAAATTCTCAGAATTAATGCCCTTCATTTCCAACGTGCGGTGCCCATAAAGCGGGAGTTATACTTACCATCTTACACTTACCAGACGCACCTCTTAATAGTCTCTTTTTTGGCATCTATTTACTACAAATTAAATCTCTATTTGAGATTTAAGTTCATGGTTAGAAAAATCGATTAATCGTCGATTATAGCCACTGATTAATCGATTTTGAAAATCCAAAATCGCGGCAAGCCTAATTATAATAATGTGATACATTGATGGAAAGAGCTCTTAGAGCTCTTAATTTATTAATTATAATAATGTGATACATTGATGGAAAGAGCTTAGAGCTCTTTCCATCAATGTATCACATTATTATAATCAATAAATTTGAAAAATGATCAAGGAAATATGGGTTGCTACAAAAATCGGACTTGGCACTGAAAGGGTTAAGGGTTATAAGATTTTATTACCTGTATCCCCCTGTTCAATTTCTAAATCTATGGCATGATACTGATCATCGGCATGGCTAACCCATTCTCTCAGAATGTCTGTTGTATTATCTTGGTTGTGATCACTGCGAATCCTGAAATTCAAAACAAATTGATACTTCTCATCTAGTGGTCACCCCGAAGATCAATATGAAGTTTGGTGACTATCGATAGATAATTTGAAATCCAAAATTGCTGGCGGCCACAATAAATACTGTTCATATACATGTACAGTACTTTCCGAACAAAAGTCATAAAAACAGAAATATTCCAGACGTTTTCAAATTTCAAATACCATGCATAGCAATAGCATATATTAAATAGACCAACAATAAACACTATGTGTTGTTTATGCTGAAGAATACCAGGACTTGATTATTCTGACTTCAATTAGTTTTTCAAACGCATAATTATTATATATACATGCATAAAGTTTGTGAACATATTATCGGTGCCCTGTTAACCCTTTACCCAACAAACCGGCCAAAACCGGCCAAATAAAGCTTCAACAGCCTAAAATATCTTAGGTCTGTCTCAATAACACCATACAAATATGGATATCATTGGAACCGGTTCATTGACCACATTGGGATGGTTACAGTTATGCCCTGTGCCAATGCATTCTCTTATATATGCGAGTCGACCATAGGTCGCCTAGTATATATAAGAGAATGCATTGGCCTAAAAACAATCTTTTTTTAACACTTTTTAACATTTTTTCTTACAACAATTTTATAATTTTTTCTTACATTTTTATCATTTTTAATATGTTAAGCCAATGCATTCTCTTATATATGCGAGGCGACCTATGGTCGACTCGCATATATAAGAGAATGCATTGGCACAGGGCCGTTGTTGGGTAAAGGGTTAACCTTGCATGAAAAACCATAACTTCCCCCAATGTGAACCTCTATTTTACCATGCGCTTGCGTTGCTACATTGTCTCATCTTTTGAAATTATTATTATATTTAGGTTGATATTGATTGACAGCATGATCAATTTGGAGTGTGAGGTTGAAATGTTCAATATCTGTTGCGCACCGTACACACGTGGGTGTCTCTCAAGTACTAGCAGATTGACATTACAAATTTATTCCCAACAACGCACATGTGTGTCTGACTTTGATGACGTGGGGCATTTAATTAGGGCAGTGATGCTACCGTTAGTGATGTAACGATATGGGGGTTATCGGTAAAAGCCGATAGCCGATATTTTCAGTAGAATTATCGCCCGATCCGATACAAATACCGATAAGTCTTGTACATGAACAAAACTCCATATCAATTTGTCTTTTAAATTGCAAAGTATTGTCGGCAAATAACCGATCACCTGGTCGCAAAAAAGTTTAGTTTACGTTCCCCAAAAACCCTGGCAAAACGATTTAATATTTCATTGCATTCAAAAGATTTCCTCAATATTTGTTTGATTCCGTTACTGTGCCTTACGGAATCAGTCCATAATCCATTTGAGTCAATGATTCAATTTCAATTTGCCAAACTCAATCTTTTTCAGAAGTTGAACTTGCGGTTAATAACACCTGCAATGTTGCGATTGTTGATATTTTCTCTGCCCATGACAGCAGATACAAATCCCGCCCATAGAGCACTCTGATTGGTTCGGATGGTTCCATCAAACAAGTTAGTCACCTCCTTCATCTTCAGTCATCGTATACCAAATCAAATGAAATCAAATACTAGTACTTTATTGGACTACATGTAGATGAGAACTATACCAGAACGTCAATCAATTTGAATCAAAAGCACTTTAAACACACACACACTTAAATGTTTCTATATATTGAGGAATAGCGAGTACCAACAGTTACTGTGGCGACTTTAATGCAAACTGGTCAAGTGTGACTCGTCTATTTATAAACACTGTGATTTTTAGTTTACTGTGTCATCTGTCAACACGTGGCATATTAGTGATTACTACTCGAAGACATAAAATGCATGCAAATAATCGTTTGATCTTGCCGCCCGGTACCCGCCTTGGGAAGATAATAACAATGTGACAACTTACTGTCGCACGTGGCATGGAATTAATTCCACACCCCCATGAATACATCACTAAATGATACTGCTACATTAGTCTGATTCAGTCATAGGAAGATTCCATTCTCACGCTAATGCCAGGGGTGTCAGTTATTCACTTTCAACATGTGCTACTCAAGTAATTTTAATTATATACAGTTTATGTTTTAACTTTAATTATTAAGCGTACGGAACTACGGTACCTTTTGAAATGTTTATTTGGGTCATGAGTGCACCAGCAGTCTCCTGTCGATGTTGTCATCATGGTATATCACCGTATGTGATGGAGGGCTGACCCGTGGGTAAAATAGTCGCTATTTTTTCTGGAAATTCCCATCATTTATTTAATATTAAAGTCGTAATTGGTGTAACAACATTCACAAAGGACGCGACATGTATCGGTTGACGATATCGGTCGGGAGACTAAATTTTGCCGATACCACATATATCGGCCCGATCCGATAGCCGATACCGATAATCGGTACATCACTAGCTACCGTAATATGTTGTTGATACTCTGTCATTCCAATGCTTCCTCATATTTATCTATTATCAACAGGGAATAGTATGACTTATTTCCCTTAAGTTAAGGTGCTTATTTATTGTGCCATCTTCGATATTGTTCAAACATCGTTTTGAACGACGTCGAAACAGAGACTAGAAGTGTGAAAATAACATGGAATTATTCAAATGTGAACATAAATAAAACAAAAATAAAAGATAAGTACTACAAAATAGTTAACACAATTCAGCGCTGACATTACGGGACCTCGTTGACTCCCAAGTCAACACGTTAAACTTCAACGAGGTCGCATTACACTTCAACGCGGTCCACATTAAGCTTAAATACAGTCCGCTGAATTTCAAAGCAGTCCTAATGTACATGTACACTCAACGCGATTTCAATGTAACGACTGCATTGCGTTGACGTTAACTTACAACCGCTTTGTTACTGTCAGACTGAGGACCAAGATAGAAGGGATACTTATTTTGAGAATATGTGTACATGTATCGCTTGTAGTTGTCATTTTATTTGTATTGTTGTCTGTTACTTGTTATGGTTAAAAGGTATCTTATCTTTAGAACGATATGTGACAAATGACCAACTTCAGCAGTTTCATCCTTGTGACAATAGTAATTTATGCGGGTATCGGAAGAAAATCAGACAAAATTTATTGCTACAAGTGAGCTTTCCATATACATAAATCCACACATTAATGTATGAAACATTACGACAAGACTTTATCACTCGGAATCAGGGTATCTGGAGAAGTCGGCCCTGCGCAAATACGGCCCCATACGAAGACGGCCCCAGAGAAGTCGGTCCCGTTAATATAGATGGGAGTTGATTCAAGCCTTAAATCAGAGAATCTTTATGTATGCTAATTGTGAAGTCCGCAATGTTATCTTATCATATGCATGGTATTGCCATATATAAAAAAGTATTCACAAATTTGAAAGGTTCTGCGTGATATTGCATAAACCCATCTGAACGAAATAGGGTGACAGTGACCATTTCAGCGTCACTGACAGCGACTCAGTTATAACAAAAACAATGATAGTTGCCTACTCTCAGGATCCAAATAAAAGAAGGGCGCGGAATAAACATAGGGGGTGGAAAATATACCAGAATCAAATAAGAGTAGGGGGGCGGAATAAAAGTAGGGGTGGGAAAACTTAAGGCTATTTTCTAAATGTGATTTTCAGTTGTGTTGCACAAAACAACCCATTTTAACACCACAAATAAAAGGATATCTGAGGCTGAACATACTACATGTATGTACAATTCTATGTGTTGGCTCCTTTTAAGTTATATATCAGCAATCTATTGTATTTATATATGTGTTATTATCATTGCCAATAAAATCAATCGATCAAAGAGTGATAGTTAACTCAAGTAACTCACTCACTGTATAAATCAATTTATTAATACATTTAGGTTGAAAAAAGTGTACTAGTAGATTGAAGTTCTTGTCCAGAATCATAGTTCGTTTACAAGTTTACATCAAGCCTAATTGAGAATTTTTTCGAAGTTTTACAATCTATTTTACATTTCTCTCACCAAATAATGCATTAAAACAGAAATAATATGAAACTGTGTTCTTTAAATATCTCAATATTAAAGGAATATACTTTAATGTTTCTCATGAAATTATTTGAATGCAGAAAACACTCAGTCAAACTGGTAACTTTTAGCGCTTTTTCTGGGTTTTGTATTGCCTATTTTCGAGGCACATCATTTTTCATTATAAATTGTGATTATGGATCTGATTTTGGGGTTAAAAAAAACATTTTAATTGTAGAATAAGTCCTGTGATTCATGGTCATGATATTGACAACATAGTGTAAATTTGATACCCTCATAAATTAATAAACGTAGGGGTCCGAATAAGCATCGTCGGGGTGTGAATGCTGGAGAAAAAACAATAAATGTTTATTTGGATCCCGAGAGTACAGACAATGAAAGAAAGCTGCTAACTTAGTAAGTACTGCTGATTGTTGCTTAGCAAATGAAGCCTTTAACTCAAAGATTTAACCTATGGAAGCTGTATAGAGACAGAGATTTGACAACAGCCAGCTACCCTGCTGGACAAAACAAGTGTCCACTTAACCGCGGTGCGGTTAGCGTTGCCACCGCAGCCGAAATGCAACTACACCGCGGCTTCAACGGCTAACTACAGTTGGGCCGCGGTATAATTGCCATTCAGCATGGTGTAGTTGCCACGGTGTACTTTCATCAAACTGAAAAAAGACAATACAAACCAGAAATCTAACCACGGTGTACATGCCATTCGACTGCGAGGGTAGTTGCCTTTCGGATGCAGTGAACTTGCTGTTTGGCCGCAGTGTCTGAGTGTACTTGCAGTTCGGCCGCGGTGCTCAGCTGCAGTTACAAACTCTGACACCGCGGCCGAACGGCAAATACACCGCGGTGCCAATGAAAACTGAAAAAAGACGATACAAACCAGAAATCTAACCACGCTGTACATGCCGTTCGGCTGCGGTGTAGTTGCCTTTCGGCTGCAGTGTACTTGCTGTTGGGCCATGGTGTACTTGCCGTTTGGCCGCGGTGCTCAACTGCAGTTACAAACTCTGACACCGCGGCCGAACGGCAAATACACCGCGGTGCCAATGGACACTTGTTTTGTCCAGCGGGGTACTCCATGGGATCGCCAAGATTTCAGGACCCATAACTGACAACACAGTGACAGCGACGAAGACAGCGTTTGAATTTATTGTTAATTGTAGGCCTATTAATATAATCTGTTAACGGTATATGTTATTTTGACATTTTAGTCATTATTATTATTAGTTTCACATCATCATATAAATTAAAGAATGATTTTCTCTGGGGCCGACTTCGCGCGGGGCCGACTTCGCATGCGGCCGACTTCTCCTGTATTCGGAATCAGCTAGTTCAGCAATTTGCCAAAATGGTCATGTTGACCTAAGCATCCATCACTGGCATCAGGCTGATTGATCAGCGTGTTTGTTTTTTACTATTCAAATTGAGTTGTCACAAATCTCTTTATATTGGTAAAAAGAATGCAATGTCTAAGTATAACCATCATATTTGGCGACAGGCCAGATTCAGTTAACTCACCACCACGATATTCTATCTTTTGGATAATTGAGCGATTCCAGAGAACCGAAAAACCAAGGAAGTGTGTGCGCCTTGTTCCTAACAATAACGGCTATAAAAACAGTCGGAAGAAGTTCATCAGAGTTTTTATCAGATCGACTTATATTTGAAGTTCGTTCATTCAGCTCAGATGCAACAAATGGTGAGATAGAAGACAAAATTATGAGAAAAATGCCAAACGTGACTCTGAAAAAGACCCACGTCGACAAACTGGCGGCCATGTTTTTTTCCGTGAAAAGTACAAATCTAGCGCAGGGCAGATTTGAGAGCACCTTCGATAAGCGTCATGCCACAAAGTCTTCACACCATTTCCGCGCTAATGAGTAAACGAAACAACAAGAACATTAAACTTTAAGTGCCACGCTGGTCGGACCTAGATAGCGTTTATTATGAAATAATAAACTCACTCTGATGAAAATATGTGCGCTTATATATTCATACAGAATATCTCAATATATATAGGCCTATGAAGCGATGAAAATGGATCGAAAGTTTCGAAACTATGCGGAATGAAAAACTATAATATACATTATCGCAATTTCTATCTTGGCTCAATGGAATCAGTCACCCTTCTCAGACTGGGAAAACCAGACCACTCACTTCTATGGGAGGCCAAATTCACATTTATTAATAATTGCACTGAAGCGCAATTCGATTGCACTGAAGCGCAATCCAGCTTGATTCATATCAATTGCGCTGAAGTGCAATTGAATTGCGCCGAAGCGCAATTATTGTTACAAGCTTACACCCCTGAATAGATAGGTTATTCCATTAAATGAAGCGCAATTAATTTTCTATTGGATTTATTCATTAATTAACTGGGGGTTTAGCCATATATATAAAATTAATTGCGCTTTTCAAAGCGCAATTGAGTTGCGCTTCAGCGCAATTGAATTGCGTTGGTCAGCGCAATTTAATTGGACTGAAGCGCAATTGATTGCGCTGTTCAAAGCGCAATTAATTGGACTGTTCAAAGTGCAATTGAATTGCGCTGAAGCACAATTATTAATAAATGTGAATTTGGCCTCCCATACACTTCATCATTATATATTTTTTATGTGTTGGTCTGGAAACCTGTATCCGAAAAATGCTCATTATACCGGTCTCAGGGATAAACACGTCGGATTAGTTTTCTTAGTCGTCATCCGATGAACTAACAAGATAGCCTCCAAATCATTTTGTGTAAAAAGGTAGTTCTACAGTAAAGGGGCCAAACCATGTCTTGGTGAACTTTAGCTCCATGAATTCCGTTCCCAGTTCCCAGTTCCCAGTTCCCTATTCTCCTAAAATTACACTTTTCGTTACTAAATCGGCTGCCGTATCCTGAGTCATGGTGGAAACCCGGGAATCTTTGTATTTTCGTGCGGTGCCACCCCGCGGGCAACTATAGGAAAGTCACGCGACCATGCAGCCCCTTCCAAATTTTCTAAAATTGGGCTGAAGTCGTGCATGGGGTGTCAAAATAGCAATTTTCGTTACTAAATCGGCTGCCGTATCCTGAGTCATGGTGGCAACCCGGGAATCCTTGTATTTTCGTGCGGTGCCACCCTGCGGGCAACTATAGGAAAGTCACGCGACCATGCAGCCCCTTCCAAATGTTCTAAAATTGGGCTGAAGTCGTGCATGGGGTGTCAAAATAGCAATTTTCGTTACTAAATCGGCTGCCGTATCCTGAGTCATGGTGGCAACCCGGGAATCCTTGTATTTTCGTGCGGTGCCACCCCGCGGGCAACTATAGGAAAGTCACGCGACCATGCAGCCCCTTCCAGATTTTCTAAAATTGGGCTGAAGTCGTGCATGGGGTGTCAAAATAGCAATTTTCGTTACTAAATCGGCTGCCGTATCCTGAGTCATGGTGGCAACCCGGGAATCCTTGTATTTTCGTGCGGTGCCACCCCGCGGGCAACTATAGGAAAGTCACGCGACTAGGCAGCCCCTTCCAAATTTTCTAAAATTGGGCTGAAGTCGTGCATGGGGTGTCAAAATAGCAATTTTCGTTACTAAATCGGCTGCCGTATCCTGAGTCAAGGTGGCAACCCGGGAATCCTTGTATTTTCGTGCGGTGCCACCCCGCGGGCAACTATAGGAAAGTCACGCGACCATGCAGCCCCTTCCAAATTTTCTAAAATTGGGCTGAAGTCGTGCATGGGGTGTCAAAATAGCAATTTTCGTTACTAAATCGGCTGCCGTATCCTGAGTCATGGTGGCAACCCGGGAATCCTTGTATTTTCGTGCGGTGCCACCCCGCGGGCAACTATAGGAAAGTCACGCGACCATGCAGACCCTTCCAAATTTTCTAAAATTGGGCTGAAGTCGTGCATGGGGTGTCAAAATAGCAATTTTCGTTACTAAATCGGCTGCCGTATCCTGAGTCATGGTGGCAACCCGGAAATCCTTGTATTTTCGTGCGGTGCCACCCCGCGGGCAACTATAGGAAAGTCACGCGACCATGCAGCCCCTTCCAAATTTTCTAAAATTGGGCTGAAGTCGTGCATGGGGTGTCAAAATAGCACTTTTCGTTACTAAATCGGCTGCCGTATCCTGAGTCATGGTGGCAACCAGGGAATCCTTGTATTTTCGTGCGGTGCCACCCCGCGGGCAACTATAGGAAAGTCACGCGACCATGCAGACCCTTCCAAATTTTCTAAAATTGGGCTGAAGTCGTGCATGGGGTGTCAAAATAGCACTTTTCGTTACTAAATCGGCTGCCGTATCCTGAGTCATGGTGGCAACCCGGGAATCCTTGTATTTTCGTGCGGTGCCACCCCGCGGGCAACTATAGGAAAGTCACGCGACCATGCAGCCCCTTCCAAATTTTCTAAAATTGGGCTGAAGTCGTGCATGGGGTGTCAAAATAGCACCTTTCGTTACTAAATCGGCTGCCGTATCCTGAGTCATGGTGGCAACCAGGGAATCCTTGTATTTTCGTGCGGTGCCACCCCGCGGGCAACTATAGGAAAGTCACGCGATCATGCAGACCCTTCCAAATTTTATAAAATTGGGCTGAAGTCGTGCATGGGGTGTCAAAATAGCACTTTTCGTTACTAAATCGGCTGCCGTATCCTGAGTCATGGTGGCAACCCAGGAATCCTTGTATTTTCGTGCGGTGCCACCCCGCGGGCAACTATAGGAAAGTCACGCGACCATGCAGCCCCTTCCAGATTTTCTACAATTGGGCTGAAGTCGTGCATGGGGTGTCAAAATAGCAATTTTCGTTACTAAATCGGCTGCCGTATCCTGAGTCATGGTGGCAACCCGGGAATCCTTGTATTTTCGTGCGGTGCCACCCCGCGGGCAACTATAGGAAAGTCACGCGACCAGGCAGCCCCTTCCAAATTTTCTAAAATTGGGCTGAAGTCGTGCATGGGGTGTCAAAATAGCACTTTTCGTTACTAAATCGGCTGCCGTATCCTGAGTCATGGCGGCAACCCGGGAATCCTTGTATTTTCGTGCGGTGCCACCCCGCGGGCAACTATAGGAAGTCACGCGACCAGGCAGCCCCTTCCAGATTTTCTAAAATTGGGCTGAAGTCGTGCATTGGGTGTCAAAATAGCAATTTTCGTTACTAAATCGGCTGCCGTATCCTGAGTCATGGTGGCAACCCGAGAATCCTTGTATTTTCGTGCGGTGCCACCCCGCGGGCAACTATAGGAAAGTGACGCGACCATGCAGCCCCTTCCAAATTTTCTAAAATTGGGCTGAAGTCGTGCATGGGGTGTCAAAATAGCACTTTTCGTTACTAAATCGGCTGCCGTATCCTGAGTCATGGTGGCAACCAGGGAATCCTTGTATTTTCGTGCGGTGCCACCCCGCGGGCAACTATAGGAAAGTCACGCGACCATGCAGACCCTTCCAAATTTTCTAAAATTGGGCTGAAGTCGTGCATGGGGTGTCAAAATAGCACTTTTCGTTACTAAATCGGCTGCCGTATCCTGAGTCATGGTGGCAACCCGGGAATCCTTGTATTTTCGTGCGGTGCCACCCCGCGGGCAACTATAGGAAAGTCACGCGACCATGCAGCCCCTTCCAAATTTTCTAAAATTGGGCTGAAGTCGTGCATGGGGTGTCAAAATAGCACCTTTCGTTACTAAATCGGCTGCCGTATCCTGAGTCATGGTGGCAACCAGGGAATCCTTGTATTTTCGTGCGGTGCCACCCCGCGGGCAACTATAGGAAAGTCACGCGACCATGCAGACCCTTCCAAATTTTATAAAATTGGGCTGAAGTCGTGCATGGGGTGTCAAAATAGCACTTTTCGTTACTAAATCGGCTGCCGTATCCTGAGTCATGGTGGCAACCCAGGAATCCTTGTATTTTCGTGCGGTGCCACCCCGCGGGCAACTATAGGAATGTCACGCGACCATGCAGCCCCTTCCAGATTTTCTAAAATTGGGCTGAAGTCGTGCATGGGGTGTCAAAATAGCAATTTTCGTTACTAAATCGGCTGCCGTATCCTGAGTCATGGTGGCAACCCGGGAATCCTTGTATTTTCGTGCGGTGCCACCCCGCGGGCAACTATAGGAAAGTCACGCGACCAGGCAGCCCCTTCCAAATTTTCTAAAATTGGGCTGAAGTCGTGCATGGGGTGTCAAAATAGCACTTTTCGTTACTAAATCGGCTGCCGTATCCTGAGTCATGGCGGCAACCCGGGAATCCTTGTATTTTCGTGCGGTGCCACCCCGCGGGCAACTATAGGAAGTCACGCGACCAGGCAGCCCCTTCCAGATTTTCTAAAATTGGGCTGAAGTCGTGCATTGGGTGTCAAAATAGCAATTTTCGTTACTAAATCGGCTGCCGTATCCTGAGTCATGGTGGCAACCCGAGAATCCTTGTATTTTCGTGCGGTGCCACCCCGCGGGCAACTATAGGAAAGTCACGCGACCAGGCAGCCCCTTCCAAATTTTCTAAAATTGGGCTGAAGTCGTGCATGGGGTGTCAAAATAGCAATTTTCGTTACTAAATCGGCTGCCGTATCCTGAGTCATGGTGGCAACCCGGGAATCCTTGTATTTTCGTGCGGTGCCACCCCGCGGGCAACTATAGGAAAGTCACGCGACCATGCAGCCCCTTCCAAATTTTCTAAAATTGGGCTGAAGTCGTGCATGGGGTGTCAAAATAGCAATTTTCGTTACTAAATCGGCTGCCGTATCCTGAGTCATGGTGGCAACCCGGGAATCCTTGTATTTTCGTGCGGTGCCACCCCGCGGGCAACTATAGGAAAGTCACGCGACCATGCAGCCCCTTCCAAATTTTCTAAAATTGGGCTGAAGTCGTGCATGGGGTGTCAAAATAGCAATTTTCGTTACTAAATCGGCTGCCGTATCCTGAGTCATGGTGGCAACCCGGGAATCCTTGTATTTTCGTGCGGAGCCACCCCGCGGGCAACTATAGGAAAGTCACGCGACCATGCAGCCCCTTCCAAATTTTCTAAAATTGGGCTGAAGTCGTGCATGGGGTGTCAAAATAGCAATTTTCGTTACTAAATCGGCTGCCGTATCCTTAGTCATGGTGGCAACCCGGGAATCCTTGTATTTTCGTGCGGTGCCACCCCGCGGGCAACTATAGGAAAGTCACGCGACCATGCAGACCCTTCCAAATTTTCTAAAATTGGGCTGAAGTCGTGCATGGGGTGTCAAAATAGCACTTTTCGTTACTAAATCGGCTGCCGTATCCTGAGTCATGGTGGCAACGCGGAAATCCTTTTTTTTTCGTGCGGTGCCACCCCGCGGGCAACTATAGGAAAGTCACGCGACCAGGCAGCCCCTTCCAAATTTTCTAAAATTGGGCTGAAGTCGTGCATGGGGTGTCAAAATAGCAATTTTCGTTACTAAATCGGCTGCCGTATCCTGAGTCATGGTGGCAACCCGGGAATCCTTGTATTTTCGTGCGGTGCCACCCCGCGGGCAACTATAGGAAAGTCACGCGACCATGCAGCCCCTTCCAAATTTTCTAAAATTGGTCTGAAGTCGTGCATGGGGTGTCAAAATAGCACTTTTCGTTACTAAATCGGCTGCCGTATCCTGAGTCATGGTGGAAACCCGGGAATCCTTGTATTTTCGTGCGGTGCCACCCCGCGGGCAACTATAGGAAAGTCACGCGACCATGCAGCCCCTTCCAAATTTTCAAAAATTGGGCTGAAGTCGTGCATGGGGTGTCAAAATAGCAATTTTCGTTACTAAATCGGCTGCCGTATCCTGAGTCATGGTGGCAACCCGGGAATCCTTGTATTTTCGTGCGGAGCCACCCCGCGGGCAACTATAGGAAAGTCACGCGACCATGCAGCCCCTTCCAAATTTTCTAAAATTGGGCTGAAGTCGTGCATGGGGTGTCAAAATAGCAATTTTCGTTACTAAATCGGCTGCCGTATCCTGAGTCATGGTGGCAACCCGGGAATCCTTGTATTTTCGTGCGGTGCCACCACGCGGGCAACTATAGGAAAGTCACGCGACCATGCAGACCCTTCCAAATTTTCTAAAATTGGGCTGAAGTCGTGCATGGGGTGTCAAAATAGCACTTTTCGTTACTAAATCGGCTGCCGTATCCTGATTCATGGTGGCAACCAGGGAATCCTTGTATTTTCGTGCGGTGCCACCCCGCGGGCAACTATAGGAAAGTCACGCGACCATGCAGCCCCTTCCAAATTTTCTAAAATTGGGCTGAAGTCGTGCATGGGGTGTCAAAATAGCACTTTTCGTTACTAAATCGGCTGCCGTATCCTGATTCATGGTGGCAACCAGGGAATCCTTGTATTTTTGTGCGGTGCCACCCCGCGGGCAACTATAGGAAAGTCACGCGACCATGCAGACCCTTCCAAATTTTCTAAAATTGGGCTGAAGTCGTGCATGGGGTGTCAAAATAGCACTTTTCGTTACTAAATCGGCTGCCGTATCCTGAGTCATGGTGGCAACCCGGGAATCCTTGTATTTTCGTGCGGTGCCACCCCGCGGGCAACTATAGGAAAGTCACGCGACCATGCAGACCCTTCCACATTTTCTAACATTGGGCTGAAGTCTAGCATGGGGTGTCAAAATAGCACTTTTCGTTACTAAATCGGCTGCCGTATCCTGAGTCATGGTGGCAACCCGGGAATCCTTGTATTTTCGTGCGGTGCCACCCCGCGGGCAACTATATCAAAATCACGCGACCATGCAGCCGCTTCCAAATTTTCTAAAATTGGGCTGAAGTCGTGCATGGGGTGTCAAAATAGCACTTTTCGTTACTAAATCGGCTGCCGTATCCTGAGTCATGGTGGAAACCCGGGAATCCTTGTATTTTCGTGCGGTGCCGCCCCGCGGGCAACTATAGGAAAGTCACGCGACCATGCAGCCCCTTCCAAATTTTCTAAAATTGGGCTGAAGTCGTGCATGGGGTGTCAAAATAGCACTTTTCGTTACTAAATCGGCTGCCGTATCCTGAGTCATGGTGGAAACCCGGGAATCCTTGTATTTTCGTGCGGTGCCACCCCGCGGGCAACTATAGAAAAGTCACGCGACCATGCAGCCCCTTCCAAATTTTCTAAAATTGGGCTGAAGTCGTGCATGGGGTGCCAAAATAGCAATTTTCGTTACTAAATCGGCTGCCGTATCCTGAGTCATGGCGGCAACCCGGGAATCCTTGTATTTTCGTGCGGTGCCACCCCGCGGGCAACTATAGGAAAGTCACGCGACCATGCAGCCCCTTCCAAATTTTCTATAATTGGGCTGAAGTCGTGCATGGGGTGTCAAAATAGCAATTTTCGTTACTAAATCGGCTGCCGTATCCTGAGTCATGGTGGCAACCCGGGAATCCTTGTATTTTCGTGCGGTGCCACCCCGCGGGCAACTATAAGAAAGTCACGCGACAAGGCAGCCCCTTCCAAATTTTCTAAAATTGGGCTGAAGTCGTGCATGGGGTGTCAAAATAGCACTTTTCGTTACTAAATCGGCTGCCGTATCCTGAGTCATGGTGGCAACCCGGGAATCCTTGTATTTTCGTGCGGTGCCACCCCCGCGGGCAACTATAGGAAAGTCACGCGACCATGCAGCCCCTTCCAAATGTTCTAAAATTGGGCTGAAGTCGTGCATGGGGTGTCAAAATAGCACTTTTCGTTACTAAATCGGCTGCCGTATCCTGAGTCATGATGGAAACCCGGGAATCCTTGTATTTTCGTGCGGTGCCACCCCGCGGGCAACTATAGGAAAGTCACGCGACCATTCAGCCCCTTCCAAATTTTCAAAAATTGGGCTGAAGTCGTGCATGGGGTGTCAAAATAGCAATTTTCGTTACTAAATCGGCTGCCGTATCCTGAGTCATGGTGGCAACCCGGGAATCCTTGTATTTTCGTGCGGTGCCACCCCGCGGGCAACTATAGGAAAGTCACGCGACCAGGCAGCCCCTTCCAAATTTTCTAAAATTGGGCTGAAGTCGTGCATGGGGTGTCAAAATAGCAATTTTCGTTAATAAATCGGCTGCCGTATCCTGAGTCATGGTGGCAACCCGGGAATCCTTGTATTTTCGTGCGGTGCCACCCCGCGGGCAACTATAGGAAAGTCACGCGACCATGCAGCCCCTTCCAAATTTTCTAAAATTGGGCTGAAGTCGTGCATGGGGTGTCAAAATAGCACTTTTCGTTACTAAATCGGCTGCCGTATCCTGAGTCATGATGGAAACCCGGGAATCCTTGTATTTTCGTGCGGTGCCACCCCGCGGGCAACTATAGGAAAGTCACGCGACCATTCAGCCCCTTCCAAATTTTCAAAAATTGGGCTGAAGTCGTGCATGGGGTGTCAAAATAGCAATTTTCGTTACTAAATCGGCTGCCGTATCCCGAGTCATGGTGGCAACCCGGGAATCCTTGTATTTTCGTGCGGTGCCACCCAGCGGGCAACTATAGGAAAGTCACGCGACCATGCAGACCCTTCCAAATTTTCTAAAATTGGGCTGAAGTCGTGCATGGGGTGTCAAAATAGCACTTTTCGTTACTAAATCGGCTGCCGTATCCTGAGTCATGGTGGCAACCCGGAAATCCTTGTATTTTCGTGCGGTGCCACCCCGCGGGCAACTATAGGAAAGTCACGCGACCATGCAGCCGCTTCCAAATTTTCTAAAATTGGGCTGAAGTCGTGCATGGGGTGTCAAAATAGCACTTTTCGTTACTAAATCGGCTGCCGTATCCTGAGTCATGGTGGAAACCCGGGAATCCTTGTATTTTCGTGCGGTGCCACCCCGCGGGCAACTATAGGAAAGTCACGCGACCATGCAGCCCCTTCCAAATTTTCTAAAATTGGGCTGAAGTCGTGCATGGGGTGTCAAAATAGCAATTTTCGTTACTAAATCGGCTGCCGTATCCTGAGTCATGGTGGCCACCTGGGAATTCTTGTATTTTCGTGCGGTGCCACCCCGCGGGTAACTATATCAAAGTCACGCGACCATGCACCCCCTTCCAAATTTTCTAAAATTGGGCTGAAGTCGTGCATGGGGTGTCACCGCACGAAAATACAATAATTCCCAGGTGGCAACCATGACTAAGAATACGGCAGCCGATTTAGTAACGAAAAGTCCAATTTTGACATCCCATGCACGACTTCAGCCCAATTTTAGAAAATTTGGAAGTGGGTGCATGGTCGCGTGACTTTGCTATAGTTGCCCGCGGGGTGGCACCGCACGAAAATACAAGAATTCCCGGGTGGCCACCATGACTCAGGATACGGCAGCCGATTTAGTAACGAAAAGTGCTATTTTGACACCCCATGCACGACTTCAGCCCAATTTTAGAAAATTTGGAAGGGGGTTCATGGTCGCGTGACTTTGATATAGTTGCCCGCGGGGTGGCACCGCACGAAAGTACAAGAATTCCCGGGTGGCCACCATGACTCAGGATACGGCAGTCGATTTAGTAACGAAAAGTGCTATTTTGACACCCCATGCACGACTTCAGCCCAATTTAGAAAATTTGAAAGGGGGTGCACGGTCGCGTGACATTGCTATAGTTGCCCGCGGGGTGGCACCGCACGAAAATACAAGGATTCCCGGGTGGCCACCATGACTCAGGATACGGCAGCCGATTTAGTAACGAAAAGTCCAATTTTGACACCCCATGCACGACTTCAGCCCAATTTTTAGAAAATTTGGAAGGGGGTGCATGGTCGCGTGACTTTGATATAGTTGCCCGCGGGGTGGCACCGCACGAAAATACAAGAATTCCCAGGTGGCCACCATGACTCAGGATACGGCAGCCGATTTAGTAACGAAAAGTCCAATTTTGACACCCCATGCACGACTTCAGCCCAATTTTAGAAAATTTGGAAGGGGGTGCATGGTCGCGTGAATTTCCTATAGTTGCCCGCGGGGTGGCACCGCACGAAAATACAAGAATTCCCAGGTGGCCACCATGACTCAGGATACGGCAGCCGATTTAGTAACGAAAAGTCCAATTTTGACACCCCATGCACGACTTCAGCCCAATTTTAGAAAATTTGGAAGGGGGTGCATGGTCGCGTGACTTTGATATAGTTGCCCGCGGGGTGGCACCGCACGAAAATACAAGAATTCCCGGGTGGCCACCATGACTCAGGATACGGCAGCCGATTTAGTAACGAAAAGTCCAATTTTGACACCCCATGCACGACTTCAGCCCAATTTTAGAAAATTTGGAAGAGGGTGCATGGTCGCGTGACTTTGATATAGTTGCCCGCGGGGTGGCACCGCACGAAAATACAAGAATTCCCGGGTGGCCACCATGACTCAGGATACGGCGGCCGATTTAGTAACAAAAAGTCCAATTTTGACACCCCCTTGCACGACTTCAGCCCAATTTTAGAAAATTTGGAAGGGGGTGCATGGTCGCGTGACTTTGATATAGTTGCCCGCGGGGTGGCACCGCACGAAAATACAAGAATTCCCGGGTGGCCACCATGACTCAGGATACGGCAGCCGATTTAGTAACGAAAAGTCCAATTTTGACACCCCATGCACGACTTCAGCCCAATTTTAGAAAATTTGGAAGGGGGTGCATGGTCGCGTCAATTTGATATAGTTGCCCGCGGGGTGGCACCGCACGAAAATACAAGAATTCCCAGGTGGCCACCATGACTCAGGATACGGCAGCCGATTTAGTAACGAAAAGTCCACTTTTGACACCCCATGCACGACTTCAGCCCAATTTGAGAAAATTTGGAAGGGGGTGCATGGTCGCGTGACTTTGATATAGTTGCACGCGGGGTGGCACCGCACGAAAATACAATAATTCCCAGGTGGCAACCATGACTAAGAATACGGCAGCCGATTTAGTAACGAAAAGTCCAATTTTGACATCCCATGCACGACTTCAGCCCAATTTAAAAAAATTTGGAAGGGGGTGCATGGTCGCGTGACTTTGATATAGTTGCCCGCGGGGTGGCACCGCACGAAAATACAAGAATTCCCAGGTGGCCACCATGACTCAGGATACGGCAGCCGATTTAGTAACGAAAAGTCCAATTTTGACACCCCATGCACGACTTCAGTCCAATTTTAGAAAATTTGGAAGGGGGTGCATGGTCGCGTGACTTTGATATAGTTGCCCGCGGGGTGGCACCGCACGAAAATACAAGAATTCCCGGGTGGCCACCATGACTCAGGATACGGCGGCCGATTTAGTAACAAAAAGTCCAATTTTGACACCCCATGCACGACTTCAGCCCAATTTTAGAAAATTTGGAAGGGGGTGCATGGTCGCGTGACTTTGATATAGTTGCCCGCGGGGTGGCACCGCACGAAAATACAAGAATTCCCAGGTGGCCACCATGACTCAGGATACGGCAGCCGATTTAGTAACGAAAAGTCCAATTTTGACACCCCATGCACGACTTCAGCCCAATTTTAGAAAATTTGCAAGGGGGTGCATGGTCGCGTGACTTTCCTATAGTTGCCCGCGGGGTGGCACCGCACGAAAATACAAGAATTCCCGGGTGACCACCATGACTCAGGATACGGCAGCCGATTTAGTAACGGAAATTGCTATTTTGACACCCCATGCACGACTTCAGCCCAATTTGAGAAAATTTGGAAGGGGGTGCATGGTCGCGTGACTTTGATATAGTTGCCCGCGGGGTGGCACCGCACGAAAATACAAGAATTCCCAGGTGGCCACCATGACTCAGGATACGGCAGCCGATTTAGTAACGAAAAGTCCACTTTTGACACCCCATGCACGACTTCAGCCCAATTTGAGAAAATTTGGAAGGGGGTGCATGGTCGCGTGACTTTGATATAGTTGCACGCGGGGTGGCACCGCACGAAAATACAATAATTCCCAGGTGGCAACCATGACTAAGAATACGGCAGCCGATTTAGTAACGAAAAGTCCAATTTTGACATCCCATGCACGACTTCAGCCCAATTTAAAAAAATTTGGAAGGGGGTGCATGGTCGCGTGACTTTGATATAGTTGCCCGCGGGGTGGCACCGCACGAAAATACAAGAATTCCCAGGTGGCCACCATGACTCAGGATACGGCAGCCGATTTAGTAACGAAAAGTCCAATTTTGACACCCCATGCACGACTTCAGCCCAATTTTAGAAAATTTGGAAGGGGGTGCATGGTCGCGTGACTTTGATATAGTTGCCCGCGGGGTGGCACCGCACGAAAATACAAGAATTCCCGGGTGGCCACCATGACTCAGGATACGGCGGCCGATTTAGTAACAAAAAGTCCAATTTTGACACCCCATGCACGACTTCAGCCCAATTTTAGAAAATTTGGAAGGGGGTGCATGGTCGCGTGACTTTGATATAGTTGCCCGCGGGGTGGCACCGCACGAAAATACAAGAATTCCCAGGTGGCCACCATGACTCAGGATACGGCAGCCGATTTAGTAACGAAAAGTCCAATTTTGACACCCCATGCACGACTTCAGCCCAATTTTAGAAAATTTGCAAGGGGGTGCATGGTCGCGTGACTTTCCTATAGTTGCCCGCGGGGTGGCACCGCACGAAAATACAAGAATTCCCGGGTGACCACCATGACTCAGGATACGGCAGCCGATTTAGTAACGGAAATTGCTATTTTGACACCCCATGCACGACTTCAGCCCAATTTGAGAAAATTTGGAAGGGGGTGCATGGTCGCGTGACTTTGATATAGTTGCCCGCGGGGTGGCACCGCACGAAAATACAAGAATTCCCAGGTGGCCACCATGACTCAGGATACGGCAGCCGATTTAGTAACGAAAAGTCCACTTTTGACACCCCATGCACGACTTCAGCCCAATTTGAGAAAATTTGGAAGGGGGTGCATGGTCGCGTGACTTTGATATAGTTGCACGCGGGGTGGCACCGCACGAAAATACAATAATTCCCAGGTGGCAACCATGACTAAGAATACGGCAGCCGATTTAGTAACGAAAAGTCCAATTTTGACATCCCATGCACGACTTCAGCCCAATTTAAAAAAATTTGGAAGGGGGTGCATGGTCGCGTGACTTTGATATAGTTGCCCGCGGGGTGGCACCGCACGAAAATACAAGAATTCCCAGGTGGCCACCATGACTCAGGATACGGCAGCCGATTTAGTAACGAAAAGTCCAATTTTGACACCCCATGCACGACTTCAGCCCAATTTTAGAAATTTTGGAAGGGGGTGCATGGTCGCGTGACTTTGATATAGTTGCCCGCGGGGTGGCACCGCACGAAAATACAAGAATTCCCGGGTGGCCACCATGACTCAGGATACGGCGGCCGATTTAGTAACAAAAAGTCCAATTTTGACACCCCATGCACGACTTCAGCCCAATTTTAGAAAATTTGGAAGGGGGTGCATGGTCGCGTGACTTTGATATAGTTGCCCGCGGGGTGGCACCGCACGAAAATACAAGAATTCCCAGGTGGCCACCATGACTCAGGATACGGCAGCCGATTTAGTAACGAAAAGTCCAATTTTGACACCCCATGCACGACTTCAGCCCAATTTTAGAAAATTTGCAAGGGGGTGCATGGTCGCGTGACTTTGATATAGTTGCCCGCGGGGTGGCACCGCACGAAAATACAAGAATTCCCAGGTGGCCACCATGACTCAGGATACGGCAGCCGATTTAGTAACGAAAAGTCCAATTTTGACACCCCATGCACGACTTCAGCCCAATTTTAGAAAATTTGGAAGGGGGTGCATGGTCGCGTGACTTTGATATAGTTGCCCGCGGGGTGGCACCGCACGAAAATACAAGAATTCCCGGGTGGCCACCATGACTCAGGATACGGCGGCCGATTTAGTAACAAAAAGTCCAATTTTGACACCCCATGCACGACTTCAGCCCAATTTTAGAAAATTTGGAAGGGGGTGCATGGTCGCGTGACTTTGATATAGTTGCCCGCGGGGTGGCACCGCACGAAAATACAAGAATTCCCAGGTGGCCACCATGACTCAGGATACGGCAGCCGATTTAGTAACGAAAAGTCCAATTTTGACACCCCATGCACGACTTCAGCCCAATTTTAGAAAATTTGCAAGGGGGTGCATGGTCGCGTGACTTTGATATAGTTGCCCGCGGGGTGGCACCGCACGAAAATACAAGAATTCCCGGGTGGCCACCATGACTCAGGATACGGCAGCCGATTTAGTAACGAAAAGTCCAATTTTGACACCCCATGCACGACTTCAGCCCAATTTTAGAAAATTTGGAAGGGGGTGCATGGTCGCGTGACTTTGATATAGTTGCCCGCGGGGTGGCACCGCACGAAAATACAAGAATTCCCAGGTGGCCACCATGACTCAGGATACGGCAGCCGATTTAGTAACGAAAAGTCCAATTTTGACACCCCATGCACGACTTCAGCCCAATTTTAGAAAATTTGGAAGGGGGTGCATGGTCGCCTGACTTTGCTATAGTTGCCCGCGGGGTGGCACCGCACGAAAATACAAGAATTCCCGGGTGGCCACCATGACTCAGGATACGGAAGCCGATTTAGTAACGGAAATTGCTATTTTGACACCCCATGCACGACTTCAGCCCAATTTTAGAAAATTTGGAAGGGGGTGCATGGTCGCGTGACTTTGATATAGTTGCCTGCGGGGTGGCACCGCACGAAAATACAAGAATTCCCAGGTGGCCATCATGACTCAGGATACGGCAGCCGATTTAGTAACGAAAAGTCCAATTTTGACACCCCATGCACCACTTCAGCCCAATTTTAGAAAATTTGGAAGGGGGTGCATGGTCGCGTGACTTTCCTATAGTTGCCCGCGGGGTGGCACCGCACGAAAATACAAGAATTCCCAGGTGGCCACCATGACTCAGGATACGCAGCCGATTTAGTAACGAAAAGTGTAATTTTAGGAGAATAGGGAACTGGGAACTGGGAACTGGGAACGGAATTCATGGAGCTGTGAACTTTTTATCTCCACAACAAACACCCAGATAGCCACCCGACGGTCGGCGTGGCCGTCGGCATATGGTTGGCAGTCGACGTCATGCCGACCACCGTCGGTTCGATGTCATTTGCCGACGTCGGCGTGGCCGTCGGCTAGGACGTCGGCAGCCGACGTTGTCAAATAGTTGGCAGCCGACGCCATGCCGACCACAGTACGGTGGGCACGAAGGCATACCTGCCGACATCGATCGGCCTAATTTATGTCGCTGTGGCCGTTTCCTATATACTGGATGTCGGCAAATAGTCAGTATCCAAAAATTGCAAATCGACTTCATGTCATTCGCCGACGAAGCGAAATACCATAAAATGAAAATTTAGGACTAAACGATATTCGCATAACCACCCTTTCGACTGGGCCTCAGCAAAATAGAGATATCTCAGTTAGCCACCCGACATCGGTGCATGCATGCCGTCGGCTGTCGACGTCGGCATATAGTCGATACTTTTCCGACAAAGGTCTGTTCGTGGTCTTGATCGTGCAGGTGGATGCATGAATATCTACACAATAGCTACGGCACGGGCATCGATATGGAGTAAATCATTGTGGCGTGATCCAGTTCGTTGTCATGTGAACTACTGAACTCTATAGACTATAATTGGAAACAAACTAACAGGACTAAAACGATTGCAATTGTCTGTGAATTTCCGGTTAACCAAGAAGTAACAGGGTGATTCTCCCTTAAATGAACAAATTCGTCCAGAAAATTCTGAAAAAATTAAATATGTCACATGCCGATGAATTTTATGTGAGTATGTAGCACACATCAGCGATGTATATATATCTCATTTACATCCATGCACACGTATTGGTGACCACGAAAATGATATTTGGTAAAAATTATAGGTCAAGGTCAATCAAGGTCGTTCATTACAGCATGTGCCAATGACGTTTTTTTTTGGTTGAATCAGGGCGACGTCATTGTCAAATTGGCTCTTTCTCCAAAACTTGTGTTTAATTCGAATATCATGATTAATGGAAACCAACCAAAATTGAGCCACTATAAAATTTGGCCTTTAATAGTTGAATTATCAACATGTACGTCACGGAGTAGCCGATGATATATCTGTCTATAGACGTCTATGAGATACGGCCATTTGAATATAGGTGGTGGAAATTGGTGTGCTTTGTGAGCGTAACTTATAGAGTTCAAACTCTCTAAGAGGTCAACGAATGAATACAGGGTACGGATCTGATCATTGGAAACATATTTTGATCTCATAAAGGGCGATTCCTATCAAGTCGGAAATGCCCTGGTCCGTCGTATACTTTGTTTGATGCCAACGATCGAGGAACTCTGATGTCGACAACGTGAACATACGTCAATCAAACTATGTTCCTCAAGGGGTTCGCCAAATTGCAATGAGAATTTACAATAGAAAACATTGTCGATGGATAACTCTTACATGTTTTAAGATATCGAACTGAAATTTGGTATTTAGGTTTTTTTTGATGAGCTCAATCAGATAAAATTGTCAGTGAGATATTCCGATGGCCCAACATGTGTCATTGACGCCTTTGCTATACCACACGAGCGGGAAATCACCCCACAGGCAGAACGATTGTTGAAAAGTACCGAAACAATTGATTTTCAAATTGTCATCTGCTTCTCTCTGAGATTGTTTGCCAATCCATTTAGAAAATTCGTTATGTTCCGTTGATCACCCCCCCCCCCCCAACTCACTCACACCCCCGATCCAATAGGAACTATATGTGTATGCACATCGTGTTGACCGTTAATTTTTACAACAGAACCACCCAAATATTCTAAGCGTGAAATGTGTCTGTGGCTGGCTGTATAACGTTATTATTCTGCGTCGCGGTGTGGACATTTTTTTTATGTTTTCTTAATTTTTTTTCATTTTCTGTTTATGTCAGGCGTCCATTCGTTTTTATTCACGATTCTTCGTGCACCCATGCATGTGTACTATTTGAGCAATTTTGGTACTCTCCCGATATATTTTCTAGTTCCTTTGATAGCGTCGCGGGGTGGACATTAATTAAGGGGCGCTGGTGGGTACACTTATTTTCGTCTCACTTTTCATGTGTTTCGATTCTTTATATTGTCGAAAATCTTCAAAACAAATTGTCAAAAGGCAAAACTTTCTTATGCGTATGGTAGGTTGTTGCCCTTAGTTATAACGGAACCGGGATGGCCTATATATTGTAAATAATGTCGCGGTATGGACATTTCTCGAGACAGGCGATTTTCGATGTTTCAGAGTCAATATTTACATGAAATCACGAAAAGCTTGCATCATAAATGATATTCATAGATAAACAGTCCAAGAAATAACATATAACAGTGCACGTTCTTTGTCAATTAGAGGTAAGAGAACTTAATAGGAATAAAATGAAATTTCGCAGTTAGGCGATGAGACTGGCAGTGCGATTTTCGTGTTTCTCGTTGTTTTGATATATTACAAATACTGTTATATCATGACGTTGTTCCACATGCTCCTCGGTGAAATGGAACGCAACAAACAATACATTCGCCCAGTCATGGAATATGGGGCAATAATTACTTAAAAATGCAATGAAACCAACCTATATACTCAGAATGCAAGTGGCACAAAACGCAGCACTTAGGAAAACCCTTTTCGAAATACGCCCAACCCCCATTCGGGCCCTCAATTCAACTGCAGCCATCCCATATATAAAACAAAGGCTACAAGAACTCGCTGACCTGACTTTAACCCGTATCAGTAACTACAGTCTCATAACCGAACTAAATCTGAGGAAGCTACTCCTCAACAAGGACTAACTACCTATCGTTATTGAAAATGTGTTTATTGATTATTTGCAGATTATTACATTGACTAACACCAAAATCAAAACATAGGTTCGCGGGCGCACGCCCTATATGGCTCCTTGGGCGCTGATGAATGTCCTCGGTCGGTGTAGATATACGCATGTCGTGACCGTAGTATAAGCCATCGAATAATTATCTCCTCCAAAATCAACTAACGACTGTTTAAAGGGGTACTGTACGCCATTTTCATTAAATGTTTATCGCCAAACATTGATATCATGTGTACACCATTATATTGACTAACACCAAAACAAAAACTCAGGCTAGCGGGCCCACGCCCTATATAGATGGCTCCTTGGGCGCTGATGAATATCCTCGGGCGGCGTATATACGCTTGTCGTGCCGTAGTATAAGCCGTCGAATAATTATCTCCTCTAAACTAACTAACACTCAAATAGATGGCTCCTTGGGCGCTGATGAATGCTCTCAGGCGGCGTAGATACGCTTGTCGTGCCGTAGTATAAGCCGTCGAATAATTAGCTCCTCCAAAATCAACTAACGACTGTTTAACTTATAATACTTACTTTACAGAAATTGCGATCGTGTCTAACACATTCCACTCACTCTAAAACACTCACCAGCGGGACCCGGCTTAAAACCCAACAAATCACTAGCTGGGGTGGGGTGCAAGGAAACTAGAGACACATAAGTGGTCATAGCTCTCACCGAGTTAAGCCGGACATATACATCAGGCCCGCGCTGACCACAGCAAAAGCCACCCTCCGGAAACAGAGCATACTGTAATTATTCAAACATGTGTACATACATACTCTATTTTACCCAAATAAAATGAAAAATAACCCAAAAAAAACCCCAGAAAAACCACAAAAAATAGATCACTGTATATTATATATTTATCCATATTGTCTAACATCGTTCAGATTTATTTCAACCATTAAACTACAAAATATTGAATAGAAGTGTGATTTCACCTATACAACCGCGCCCTATAGGGAAACCCAAAAATATTGGCTGGCTGCGGACCCGGAGTCTGTGTTTGGACTCTCTTGGCTTTGGCGCGTTGAGTCGCTTTTCCTGCCTTGCGGTTGTTTGCGTGTGTTCATTATTATTCTAACACCATTCTAACACCATTCTAACATCATAACAAGGGCCCCGTTTTCCTTTCAGCGCACCACTTGACTCGCTCAGCAACTACCACACTACAAAATCATTCAAGGACACCTCGGGGCTCTCCCATACCCCATATTAAAGCTCGTGGGCTCATCCTTATCCACTTTCATCCCAATAACTCAACTTTTACCGGGGGACGGGCATGACGATTTGCTATGTCTAGACATCATATCAACAACAAACTGTGGGATGAAGGAGAATATCACTCGATCTTTTCGACCATTTCGACCGTCTACTACCTTCTCCAACAGTGGTCCTGTAAAGATATAGAGGGAAATACTAAACACACTTGCACACTTGAAAGCACCCGATCGACCCCAATGCTAGGAAACATACCTTTCAATGTTTAAAGATATATATATAATACTAATATATGGCCGAGTTATCTGCTGGGAATCAATAGAAACAATTGTTTTTGCCAATAGTTTATTCGTGCAAATCAAAATAGCGCTTGCTAAACGCACTTCTCGTTTCGTCGTGCATATATTAAATTTTAACATGCATTTTTGTTAACAAAAGAGACTGTTGCCCTGATATCCAATCCAGGAATATACATATGTAGCGGTTATATATATAGAATATATTACAATAATTTAAGAGGACATGGCTCATTCGAACTTCTAACGTTTGTTGACGTGATTTGGAAGAAGGTGACATTGTTTTGATCCATACGCCATATCAACAGTTACTGCATATGCCATGAACAATCCTGCTAATATCAGAACTAGGTTCAATCTATATTGTATTTTCGCACATGTGTGACATGCATATGCAACCCTTTATTTATACATGTAGCATGTGAGAACTAGATCGTAACAAGGAAGTTGAAGAAACTCTTTATTGATCAATGCCGAAGAAAGTTCTGGACCCAAACGTTCTCAATTATATCACTAAAATTAATCTTGCTGTGACACAAAGAGGCCGAATATAACGCTAATATTAATCATATTTGTAGACCTAATTTGTTGACAAAGATAAAACATTTTTGCAGAACTGGACCGCGATGTAACAAAATAGAACATAATTTGGACCTTCAATTGACATTCAGGTACTTTTTAGACAATACACAAGTATGTACCTGACAATAGATAATAATTAATAGATACGACACAGTCGATTGCCGACTGAGCTGACAATAGACCAAAGTTAAATAAATGTTGGCGTGTTAACATACTAAAAGTATAAAACGTAACAATGATACATTTGTGGAATGGGAGGAATGGGGTTACGAAACGTCCACTTATTCGAAAGACGGCGAGATCAGAACAGCACGCAAAACCACCCAGTGTCAGCGACAAACAACTTTAACCCTTTCAGTGCCAGGTCCTATTTTTGTATCAACCCATATACCCTGTGCCAATGCATTCTCTGATATATGCGAGTCGACCATAGGTCGCCTCGCATATATACGAGAATGCATTGGCCTAACAATTTTTCATCTTTTGTTATTATTTTTTACAATTTTTTACAATTTTAATAATTTTTTCTTATATATTCTTTAACAGGTATATTTAGTAGGTTTAGTGCCAGGGAATCTTATGTCTTTTATTGGCATCAAAATTATTACTATGAATACTTGGTGATAGTTTTGAGTTATAACATGCCCCTAAGGTTTTATCCAGTTTGTTTTTAAATTCGCTATAGCAATGCTTAAGCATACCCGAAAAAAATTCAACCCCAAAAACTTCAGCCCAATTTTAGAAAATTTGGAAGGGGCTGCATGGTCGCGTGACTTTCCTATAGTTGCCCGCGGGTGGCACCGCACGAAAATACAAGGATTCCCGGGTTGCCACCATGACTCAGGATACGGCAGCCGATTTAGTAACGAAAAGTGTAATTTTAGGAGAATAGGGAACTGGGAACTGGGAACGGAATTCATGGAGCTCGTTTAATTGTGTATCTCGCATACATTTCCAGAAAATAGTATAGGTCTATACCCACTAGTTGTTGCATACATGTATAGATATATCCATTATAGGTATGGCCGGATAGCGGTTCGAATTCACGTGAGGCGAAAATCAAATGCAGGAGCTTCAGCTGTCACTGCACCGAGGACATGATATGCAATTGCTATTCAACTAAAAGCTTAAAAGCTGGAGTCTACAGTGTGGGGCAGAGGGGGGGGGGGGGAGAGAGAGAGAGAGAGAGAGAGAGAGAGAGAGAGAGAGAGAGAGAGAGAGAGAGCTTTGATTACACTTAGGTATATTATGGGACTAAATTGACTTTTATCAGGATTTCCAATGTTTACATAATAATGGTTTTGACATGGGAAATCTCATATTGGAGATTTATTAATAATGAAAATAAGAACAAAGTCGATCTATTATTTCGTGTCTTGTTGGTGATAGTTATTTTACAGAGTTTTATGTTATTTCACATGAACCCACCGGGAGCCTCACACAGATAGAAGCATACACTATGGAGTGTCATCTGATCTTGACTGTGTGGGGCTCTCTATGGGTTATGTTTTTTCCACATGAACCTACTTCTAAGGCTTTGAGTCCCTTTACTTACCTTGGAGCCCTGAATCTTTAATAGTGTTTTCACGAAGTCTCTCCATCCTGATGTGTATGGTATTTCCATGAGGTTGCGGAGCGTGATATGGCCTCGTAATTAGTCCAATTGAGGTTTCGACGAACATAAATCATTTGTGAACCAGTGTGAACATCCAAACACATATTGTTTCTGTTCTGATTTTTTTTCAGACAAAAAAACATCTCATTTTAAACATGTCTTTCTTTTTCTTGACCACCGTTATTTGGGAATGAGAGGCTACTTATCTATAATTGGTCTATTGGTAGATTCAATGAATCTCTACTTTGGTTATGCCCATAGAGATTATGTTTCACCAGTTCGAAACCTGTGAACATTTTGAATTTCTGACAGGGAACTTTATAAAATAACGTGATAAACATTGAACTGTGTATCCATGATTGTAAGCAATGCATGCGAAATTGGCGCACAAAAGTTGTCTAAATCATGGAATCTCGACCGGAGACCTTCATATACTGTGCACTGCCACATTAGCTAACATATATTAACTATGGTAACAAATGCATTATATTTTCAATGTATAGACTTCCCGGTCAGAAATTCGAAATTTTCACTGGTTTTGAACTGGTGGATTATGATCTCTATGGGCATAGCCAGAGTAGAGCAGAGGAGCAGCATAGAGGCCCAGTAAATGACGCCACTGGAGAGATCTCCTTAAAATGGTCACTTCTTCATATTTTTGTCCTTGGAAGAAGTTGCTTATCTCTTCTATAACAGTGTCCATATCTCAAAACAGCATATATTGCATATTTACTTATTATACCCCCATGACAGAAGGAAATGGTGGGTATATCCGAACCGATCATCTGACCGTCCGTCCTGGTATGTACGGATGTTCTTTACTATGAGGATATTTAATGGAGTGTTCAGTCAATAATTGTTCAGGATTTTCCATTCTATAATTATTGATATTTGTTTATCTGGAAATTATGTTTTTTTTGTCCCTCCGAGCAGATATCTCAACCATAGGTTGTCCACCTTAATGAAATTGTATGGGTGTTCACTAATATCAGGACATTTAATCGAGTGTTCATTAGTTTGTACTGGTTTTCCGATCTAGTGTTATTCATCTTTGTTAATCATAAAGTGTTCCATTTTTTGTCCGTCTGTCTGAGTGTCTCAACCATATAGGTCATAGGTATGCCAGCAGTGATGGTCGAGGAGACAGTGAGGAGATTGTTCCATTTAAGCGCCTGCCAGTGGCGCTTGATGTCAAATCCTCTTCTCTCTCAAACTTATCATACTTACATATATATGAACATCATCTTGTAAATTATTGTATAAACCTGGGATACAAAATAAATAATGTTTACATCAACACTGACGGTACGTCACAGCTGTCATGCATGGGGTTTTGCACCGGACTACATCCCAGCTCTTGTTAGATCACATTAACGTGAAGAGAGAGTAAATTGAAATTCAAACTTTGTGACTTCTCCGTTTCTGCCTTATAATATACTATGGATAAGTGACTTCTCCCAATTTGAATTATCTGGGATGGTCCCAAACTCCGTGTGTAGTTCAGTCCCCTTTGTCGGACTTACCGCTACACGTATAATGTGAAGAAATGTCACATTTATTTATTTGAGAATTTTGTAAGTTACAATTTATTCTGGATTATTTTGAGAAACTGTCCATAGTCATTTGACAATTGTCTAGTTCAAGCCATAATGAATTGTTACTGACAAAACACTTCAATAAAAAACGTTAGATTTAATTAAGAATACACAAGCCTGCAGCGTTCAGACATAGTGTAGCGAGGGGACTGAACTGTTTTCAGCTTGGACTGGTCCCTGGAGTAGAGACTCGTGAATTGATCTATGTTTATTGGATGTATTGACAATTAGTGGCAAGAACAGTGTTCTCAACAGGCAGATGAGGTATGATAATACATCAATTTCATGTATACCACTTCTCTATAATAGCAACACCCCCAGAATGAGTATCCATAATAAATTAATGAATTGTATTTGTGAATATTTATCTGTGTGAATTTGTGGCAAAATTAATCACAAATTGGTCTGCCTCGAATCGATTATTTTCTGAAATACACTGATATTTTGTGTGTTTTTGGACTGAAATTTTCTGCAAAACTGTTTATTATTTGTGAGTTTTGAGATATTTTATCTTGTCATCCAATACAGTTAATATAATGAAACATCATACACCCTCATACGTTCATAGCGTAATATCAGAGCATATGTCGACCACCTTCCACCAGGTCGCAGTAGCATGTGAGACAATTGCGACAAAGGAAAATTGGCCACTTAACTCCAAATGCATACTTTTAGCATTGAATGGGAGGATCTATTGAATATTCAATGGCCTAAGACCACAATTAATACAGGAAGTGAATGCGTAAAGTGACTCGCAATCTCAGGGATGTGGCTAGTGAATCTCTCGTTTTTTTGGTGGGGTGTTGTCCACCTTGCAATTCTCAACTGCACCCCCCCTCCCTAAAACAGATTAGATTTTTCAGGTCAGAGAAATTTAGTTTACAAACCCGCCCCAAGTCACCAATGAGAGGTCCACCAGTCATTAACCCTTTACCCAACAAAACGGCCAAACCCGGCCAAATAAAGCTTCAACAGCCTAAAATATATTCGGTCTGTCTCAATAGAACCATACAAATATGGATATCATTGGAACCGGCTCCTTGACCACATTGTGATAGTTACAGTTATGACCTGTGCCAATGCATTCTCTTATATATGCGAGTCGACCATAGGTCGCCTCGCATATATAAGAGAATGCATTGGCCTAAAAAAAATATATGTTTTTAACACTTTTTACCATTTTTTCTTACATTCTTTAACAATTTTATAACTTTTTAATGTGTTAAGCCAATGCATTCTCTTATATATGCGAGGCGACCTATGGTCGACTCGCATATATAAGAGAATGCATTGGCACAGGGCCGTTCTGTTGGGTAAAGGGTTAACTGAGAATTCTGAAATTTGAACATGACCAGATGTCCACCATACGTGAACATGTTCCCTCTTAGTGAACACCGTGATTTTTTGAATTTTTACCTATAGTCGACTTTTCCCACTCATTCCCCATATGAATAGTTATATCTTCCCAAGGTTTCATCGCATTCCAAATCTCAAGATATCCTTGAAAAATATCATGGGGGACTTACTTTTTAGGCATTTATATGTTAACCCTTTACCCAAAGAAGGGCCCTGTGCCAATGCATTCTCTTATATATGCGAGTCGACCATAGGTCGCCTCGCATATATAAGAGAATGCATTGGCTTAACACATTACAAATTATAAAATTGTTAAAGAATGTAAGAAAAAATGGTAAAAAGTGTTAAAAAAAGATTTTTTTTAGGCCAATGCATTCTCTTATATATGCGAGGCGACCTATGGTCGACTCGCATATATAAGAGAATGCATTGGCACAGGGCATAACTGTAACTATCACAATGTGGTCAATGAGCCGGTTCCAATGATATCCATATGTGTATGGTTCTATTGAGACAGACGGAAGATATTTTAGGCTGTTGAAGCTTTATTTGGCCGGTTTTGGCCGGTTTGTTGGGTAAAGGGTTAAGGGAATAATAACGAACACTTATTTATAGATACAACATTTATTAACAACGAATGAATCAAAATATCGATCGATGAGCGACAATGATCGACCTGTAGAAAGAAAATCTTCATATTCCTATCACGGAGCCGTGACTCAGTTGGTTTAGTTTTTGGTGCATTATCCCTTTACCCAACAAACCGGCCAAATAAAGCTTCAACAGCCTAAAATATCTTCGGTCTGTCTCAATAGAACCATACAAATATGGATATCATTGGAACCGGCTCCTTGACCACATTGTGATAGTTACAGTTATGCCCTGTGCCAATGCATTCTCTTATATATGCGAGTCGACCATAGGTCGCCTCGCATATATAAGAGAATGCATTGGCCTAACAAAAATCTTTTTTTAACATTTTTTACCATTTTTTCTTACATTCTTTAACAATTTTATAATTTTTAATGTGTTAAGCCAATGCATTCTCTTATATATGCGAGGCGACCTATGGTCGACTCGCATATACAAGAGAATGCATTGGCACAGGGCCCTTCTGTTGGGTAAAGGGTTATAGGCCAACATAACATTTATATCAGATTGTTACGGATATTGCCGATGTGCTTGTTACGGATATTGCCGATGTGCTCTCAGATTGTTACGGATATTGCCGATGTGCTCTCAGATTGTTACGGATATTGCCGATGTGCTTTCTTCTCCATTTGCTAAAATTATAAACTAAGCCTGAGATCTAGATACACAAATATAAATATAGGCTGATGATGCGCTAGTTACATGAATCCGGCACCCCATGTGTGTAATCGGTATTTATCGGGCTTAGATCCAGCTTTTGTATTATTTGAAGCCATGATGCAGTATCCACTTTATCGATAGACCAGTTATTCTCAGTCCACATCAGCTTGAGATATCGGTTGGGTTGATGCTGGTTTGGACCGAGTCCCGCCCTGTTACTCTTCTATAACAGACTTTCATTGAAAATATGTAATACATTTACACATGGAACCCGTGTAATCACGTGGAACCCTGAATGTGATTAATCACCCTTCAAACTGTTATATAATTTACCATGATAGAAAAAGGTATACTGATGACACGATTGTTTAATATAGTTTTTCATGAATTTTCTGATATTGCAACAAATTCCAATTCTCTGGAAAACAATTTAAGGTATATTTTAAAATCTTGCTTTGACATTCAGTATATGCTGAAAGTATATGGGAAAGGCTGCCCTCTGTTCACATAAGCACAGCGTCCATTTAACCTAATCACAAGAATATGGTGTCAATTATGTTATAGAAAAGTAACGGGATGGGACTCGGTCCAAAACAGCATCAACTCAACCGATATCCCAAACTGATGGGGACCGAGAATACTTGTTCTAGTTTATCAACTGAGCCATCGGATGCCCGTGTTCTAATTGAGGACCGCTGGTCCCCGATACAGGAATAGACATAACAGTAAAGCACATATAGTCTTACATGTACTATATACATGTACCTTTATTGTTATGACGAATTAAGAACCACTTGTCACCGACACATGATTAGACATATCACTAAAGCACCTATAATCTTACATGTAACATATACAGCTACCTTTATTGTGATGACAAATTAAGGACCACTGGTCCCCGGCACATGATTAGACATAACAATAAAGCACCTATAATCTTACATGTACTATATACAGGTACCTTTGTTATGACAAATAAAGGACCACTGGTCCCTCGACACAGGATTAGTTAGACATAACACTAAAGCACCTATAATCTTTCATGTACTATAATTGAGTTTTTGTTTGAATACCAAAATATCACATGAGTGTCTGGAAAGAAATATCAAATTTTCATAGTACAGCACCCGTGTACCTACGAAATTATATTTGTCACTCTGAAAACCAAACCGGTTATAATCTTAGACATCATGCAATACGACTACCATTGGACGCCACAAAGGATATTTATAAAGATACATTTTTACCCTCTACAATAAGCGATTGGAATAGACTGCCAGAGTGTGTAAAAAATTGTACCAACCTGGACAAGTTTAAAGAGTCACTTGCTGACGATCGTATATACACACATCCATACTACTATCATTGCCATAGTCGCAAATCCCAAGTATACCACACACGATTGAGACTGAAATGTAGTAATTTGAACTTCGACCTCATGACCAATTTTGTTAGGCCCGATCCATATTGTGCATGCGGTGCTGTTGAAACAGCCCACCATTACCTGTTAGAATGCCATTTATACCAGGCATCAAGATTGGAATTGCTATCATCTCTACCAAACATACTATTATCAGAAAGAACCCTACTCGAGGGTTCACCCGAAAGTTCCATTAGGGAAAATCATAGTATTTTCGAGGCCGCACAAAGATACATAATTATTACAAAACGATTCTAAACGTAATACTATGTCACATGTCTTCTGCCATTGAGTCATAAACAAAGTCATACATAATGTCATAATTCGGAAAGCCTGACTGCCCAGCTAACTCATGTAGTCTCTGTACGCCAAGTTATACACAATTGACATATAATTCTACAGCCGAATGTTAAACTACCCCGCCCCCATTGACCATCCTATCTTTCTGACCTTTCTTAAACCTAACTACTCTCCTTTCGTCCCATTGGTTACCTTTAATTCCCTAATCACACCCCACTCCAGTTCTTATCTTATCTCTTGTTATCTGTTGTTGAGTGCGATCTATATCAAAATAACCAATAAGTTATTTAAAGTACAAACCAGAAAAATTCCCGTCTGACACGCCCGAACGGCCTTATGTAGTTCGGAAAATTTAAGCGATCTGGGAGAGGACTTACAAAAAAGCCACAATAGGCTTGTTGTCTCATCCCTTTCCAATCACCCATACTCATCCATTAGCATTTTTGTAAAATATTCATCTTGTTTTGTATTGGGAATAAATATTGTTTACACCAAATTTTCATGAGCGGCTGCAAGCCCCGAGTGAACATTTTATATTTCTTTCCAGGCACTAATGAGATGTTTCAGGTATTTAAACAAAACACTGTGGGTATTATTTTTATTATATGCACCTTACTATAGTTCAAAGTTGCTAAGCTATATGGCATTTTTACTTTTAATAGTACAGCAATTTGAGGAATATTCCTACTAATCATACGTGTGCAATTACATAGAACAAACAAAAGACTCAATCAAACACAGAATAAAAACTAAAAAGTAGAAATATTTAAATCCCACACGCACAGGCCCCAGCTGCACAGTGTGTGATAAGTACCAACTAGCCAATCAAAAACGCCGAATTGTTGACAACACTTGACTGTCAAGAGTGTCTGTTTCAACTTTCAGCTTCTGTGGAAAGTTTTTGCTTATTTACTTCTGCCTTATACTTTTGGTGGTTCTCCTGTGAAATGACGGATTATATAAGAAATAATTCTTGTTTTGAATAAGCTTTCGGGTTATAACTGATAAGTTTGCACACAATTTACTATAATGCGCAGTTATTGAATTTGTCTTCAAATTTTTCACTCGGGTAAACCACAATGAAATATAACGAAACCTACAGTGAAATAAGGACGTCGTATTTCACTGTGGCTTCTAAGAGATACAAACACAGATCTACGTTCGGCAATTTCCCGCTATTTTATAGGCAATCATATAAATAAATACAGGCACCTTTATTGTTATGACTAATTTTGTGTCAGATACATACAACTCCTCGAGCGATTAACAAAGAAAATATCATTAAATATCAACACAATGTCACAATCACTGATATTACATGTAGGATAAACAGAAGCGCACATGGATGCTGATGAAACTCTGGTATACAAGTTGACTGGTTCCATGAAAAGTTGAGAACTGATAGTATATGGGGGCCAGCTATCTGTGAATCGACACAATGGTCCACAGTATTTGACAGATATAATAATATAAAGTTATTATACAATGTTGCGTGCAGTATGTGTTTTTCTTGTACGAGTCCAGGTTGTGGTGAAAAGTCATATTGGATGAGACATTCAGTGTCGAGTCCAATATGACTTTTCACCACAACAAGACGAGTACAAGAAAAACTCATACTGTACACAACATTGTATAATGACATTTTTATTATCCATCTGTATGTTTATCCAAATTTTGGGAATAAAACTTTAGTGGTTACTTTTGGTATTTGTCGGCACTTAGTTCTCTATAAAAGCCTGTATTTGATTACCAGAATGCATAATTTGGAACAGTAAACACATAAATGAAAAAAAACTCAATGCGGAAGTGAAACGTCTGCTCAAATCCACCAGTGTTGCACGCGAATCACAATTTCACTGATTCATTTCGCAATAGTTAATTCATGACGTCACAGAGTCCCGATAAAAAAAGTCATATTGCACAATTGGGAGTCCAATATGAAATTCGGAAGTCCAATATGACTTTTTCCCGGATTATCGCGTGGCGGCTTTTGCCCAATCAGAAATAGTGTTAGTTAAGGGATGGATAATAACAACATTTATGCAGTATGCATTAGTCGCTGATTCGTTGTAATCATATGGAAAACTGGCCAGATCATGCAACACAAATTTGCAAGATGACTCGATTAATCTCGCAAGATTTGTCACATATATTACTATTATTTTATATACCATATCTATTGTGGTGACACGACCTCGATCACGAACACGACCACGACCACGGCAATAGTGAGATTATATGTTTTCCTCCAGCTAAGAATTTCAAACTACACCCCAATTGAACCAGACCAGAATGTCCATGTCCGAAAAGTTATATGACCCCACCCGCTTAGTTGGAAATTGAATTTTGCAACTGGTACCCCAAGAACTATCAGACATTTCCAACCTAACTTGGGCTCCCTAGGACCATAACGGTCTAACAATTTGGTCTCAAGTTTTAATAAAAATGGCGGATTAAAAAAAATATACAGAACAAAATTTGGATGGCAGAACAAAATTGGAGGCATTTCTGCCATATATTTACTACAGCTTATTTCGGCACATTTGGGGTAACAACGATTTCGGAGTATAATTGGTAATATTATCGCCAATATACAATTACTGTGTCATGGGGTCATAGTACTTTATAAGTAATAACTTTGTTCTTTTCTGTTGATTTTTTTCAAAATCTGCACCAATTGTATTTAAACTCGAGACTATGTTATTTATTTCTGTGAACACGGAACACATGATTACTGCCTGTGAACATGTAACACCACCATTTTCGATGGGAAGCGAACTATTTTTCAGTGTAACTGACACAAGTATGAAAACAATCTGGTGGAACAGACAGGAAAGGAATGTTGTGTCCATACAAGAACAGCCCATAAATCAAGCACAACGAGAGCCCCACCTATATTGTGAAAATCGGATCATAATCGCGAAAATACGAAAAGTCGATTTGGAATCCAATTTTTTTTTTAATGGGTGAATATTTTTTGCCAAATTTTGTAATTTGCACTCAGGCAAAATCATAAAATATCAACAGTCAACGTTAGACCTGATTTCTGTTCTTTTGAAATGGATGAACTCGTTGCTGACATATCAGTATTCTTGTTGTTCATCTTCCAGTGATGTTCACTCTGTCAAAAAATCTACATCACGGAAACAATTGCTGTTGTCAAAATGGTTGACAGTTTTTTCTTTGCCAAATTAGGCATCTCATTTGAATAGTTAGTTGCAGACACCGACCGTGCCAAAATTCGATCAAAATCACAAAAATGGAAAAGTCAATATTCTACCCCAATATTGAATAACGTAAGTTAATTATTTTGTTAAAACAAGCTCTTGATTCTGTTTATAAATTTTAAAAGCAATATAGGTTTGTAAAATTAGCTTACAACCCCAACCACATCCTGAAGGTTTTCCATCGTCACAATGTTTCAACATCAACCTGGAGATTTATTTTATTCAACACACAAACATCAATAACACACTGATAAGAAAACACACAAATTGTTAATTGTATATAATTATTGAAGGGAGACCACAATGTTTCAACATCAACCTGGTGATTTTGTTTTATTCAACACACAAACATCAATAACACACTGATAAGAAAACACACAAATTGTTAATTGTATATAATTATTGAAGGGAGACCCAATTTATGATATGGATATCTACTCTGGTTCTGCCCATGTTGAAGCTTTATTTGGGCGTTTTTGGCCGCTTTGTTGGGTAAAGGGTTAAAGGGAGACCCGATTTGTTGATCAGGAGTACCCCCCGATCATGCTATGAATCTCTACTCTGGCTCTGCCCATGGAGATCGTACTCCACCAGTTAAAATCCAGGGATCATTTTGAAGTTTTGACAGGGAAGTTTATACAATGGTAAAACAAGGCACGGAATATATTACTTAGTTAATACCTCTGAAGTAGGTGAGGTCCCAGCTAGAGATTGCATGATTTAGGTAATTTAAAGCCACATAACGTTTTGCGCTCCGAAATACACATATTATTCGCTTTGAATTTTTCTCAGTATATTAAATACACAAGTAGGTCGATACATATCTGAACTACATTTATACGAACATTATGTAAGCCAAAAGGATGCATTGAAGTAATAATACATACAACTGTGAGTACGGTGTTTGGGTCCCAAACAGAAAACAGCCATTTGCACGACATGCATGGAGCATAAAAGAGCGTTTCGTGTTAGTCTATTCCTGATATGGTAGTGAAATGTTGAAAATGGCTGAAAAATGGCTGTGACTTTGGCAAGAGTTTATCAGAGCATATGAAGTCGGTTTAGAAATAGTTAATTTATTTATCGACCTATTGTATCCGTCGCTCCAAAATTACGTACAAAAAAATGGAGGTTCAAATAAGCCATGTCTCTTTAAGTTAGGCAGTTTTTCTTTCTGTCACTGACAATCACGGATAATCCCGATTAATCAATTCAGTATTTATTGCGATAATTGGATCACAAAAGTCACAACAATCATGCAATCTAGCTGGAGCTGGAAATATTTCACCTCTTCCCGAAATAGAGCCTTGTATAGTATTGTGCTAAATTTAGCGCACTACTATACCAAACTCGTATGCAAAAGGCAATGAACACAGGAAGCAATCTCGAGAACAAAAATACATAAACGTATCCACCAATTTACTAAGGCGTGTCCAAATGAAATTAAATCATAACAGTGAATTTTATTTCACAGGAAGAACGTCACTCTGCGAAGTGGAAACATTCAGTTGAATTCACAATGTTTTTCACAAATAAATATATTCCCTACGTTATTTTTTCAATGTTATAAAGTCAGAACAGGTCAGAACAGCAAAAAGTTCCCAAGTGTTTAATGGGTCAAGTTCTGTATTGTGGACTAGCTAAAACAGGCTTTGGGAGCCTTTATTCAGCGGCGTAGCGAAACCTTTTGATATTTTAAAACTTTTTATTTAAGAAAAACAAATATTATTTATTTAAATTTTTTAATTCTGTTTTAGATTTGAACTCCTCAATTTAACAAAAAAACTTTCTTTAAATCAAATTTTTAAAAACAAATGCCATTATAACATCCGCCGGGATACCCCAGTTCACCACACCAAACTTGATTCAAAGTGATATCGGACTGTAAGTCTGGGAGAAAAATCGCAAGCAGACAGACGGATGGATCGACAGATCATGACTACTCAGGCTCATCTATATATTGTAGGCTCCAGGTCCGGATTTGTGTGCACAACATGTACAATAACTTTGACATCAGTTCATGTTAGCAGAATAGTTAATTGATTTGTTTTCGGTCAAGTGATTTGATCGTGGTCATTGGCACGCCATTTTCAATTTATTAAATTTATTTGTATATGTACCCATACTATAGTATGGTATAATTGGGTGTCGACGTCCGAGTTGACCACTCGGCGTTCGCCGTCTGTCCATCTGTAGACACTTACGCATGTTGCGATAACTAAACAAAATTCTATCCGATCAGAACCAAATATTGTAAATAAGTTCCCCAAAATACAGATCGAGTTCGAATATGGGTTTAATCTGAGTTTCTTTTTAAGGGGTTATGCCCCTTTTATCCAAAAAGATATTGTATATGTTTTATATAAACTCCTTGCTTAATTTAACAAAATCTATTTTTATTTTTTAACTTTTATAATACAAAAATTAAATTAAAACATTAAACCACGAAGCTGATAAATCTGACATGGTGTGAAAGGGTCCTTGGATAGTGGGTATTCAATTGCTAAAATTTGATGGACCTGTCAAAAAGAACCAGAGCTGGTATCAGACTTCCAAATGACCCAAGTTATAATGTATCTCTTTCTTGCTCTGAGAACAATAACATCAATAAGCACGGATAATTACTAGACCAGGTGATATGTCATATTTAATCTCCTCTGACAGATTTGAATAAACGAATTCGACAGAGCGTGTTGCTATTGCTTACCTCTACTGGTGTGTCTTAACCATCCATTAGCCAGATGAATCTAATTAACTAGAATAATGGAGCTCAACTGTATGTCCATGGATGTTTGGACTTACACTGGATCAAACAGGGCCAGAGATAGGAGATTTAACCACATTTTCCCATTTCATTCTTCTAACCTTTTCCAGTATTAATAACAATATTATTTTGAAATCTCACATGGTAATTTGCTACAATATAAATAGAACTGCTTACACTATGATTGTGGTGACAGGCTTTATAGTTTAGATGCAACATTAACCCTTCTCCTTTTACCCAAAACATTCCAATAATTTGTGTTATTATGTATATTTGTCTTACTACTTTAGTACATACCAGTATACTCTATAATTCAACATCGCATCTCTACATTATGAGTCCGAGCATAGCAATTTCCGATCGCCAATGGATGGGTTATACATATGTTGATAGCGACCGGCCTCTTGTCTTTACAAGTGATTGCCTGATATTCGGGAGTATTGGTTCCATAAACAATTTCATATATGCATGTAGGTAAGAAGATGGCTATGATTGAGAATCCAAACAGACATCAGATCGAACGATTTAGTGGAACAGATTAATTTCAAAAAATGAGAATGGTGGCCATTTTTGGAATTAAAAATGGCGGAGGTAGTGACCTCGAACCAGATCACCTTGCCAAAAAAGCTATCATGAGCTGAGTTATGTCCTGTGGTTTTCACACACGAAATACCTTATTGTAACCACTTTTACTAAACAAAGTCAGAGCGATTATACAACTGAGAAGTATTAGACATAGGACAGAATGTTATCGTAGTAATTAAAAAAAATAGTGTTTGAAAGTCCAGATGACAACATTCAAGGGCGATGAATCCGGGTGGGGGTATCTGACGAAAAATTCCGTTCACAGTGGTGGGGTGAGTGGATCGTCCGGAGCCCAGAAAACCCCATTTTCTCAGTGTTTGCATATTTTTTCCTGACGGGTTTTTTCCTAATTATTTACAAACACTGAGACTTTTCTATTGTTCAGCAGCCTAAATAACTCCGCTTTGGTTGGAGGTGAATGTATAAACGTATGTTGCAATACTGAGGCGTATTAATTTGCTTTAGATTGAACTTAGGTCTTAAGTCTATTCCACTATGTTTGGTGCGTTAATTCGCTAACATGGACAATAACATCAGTTTTGATGGAATAATTTATAAATAAATGGATAAATATTTAGCAACAAACTATATTTTCCTAATATATAACACTTGAACTATATCATGTTTGTTAATATGGAATGAAAATTATCTCAGTTATCCTGATATAATTAGATATGCTCCACACTGTAGTGATTAAATTGATGCAGATGCATGCATATCTTCAATGCCTTATGCCATCAGTAATCCAAAGCCAGGAATAATCAAGAATTTTCCATAGCAGAATAGAACAGGGCAGAATACTCTCTACATAAATATGCACCCATAATCTACCAAAATAAGGGCGGTCATGCAGATTTACAAAATATACATATTCTATTCCACTTTGAAATTATATTTAAAAAACACAAGATAGAACTATCACATTGGCGGGCACCACGGGTTTTATGAAAATAATTGTTACTATATATCGCTCGAAATCATCATTCAATTTGAATACAAAATTTAGCAAAGTCACCCAGGACCTGCAGGTATAAGCTGAAAATATCATATCCGCTGCATGGTTAACAGAGAAATAACTTTATAGCTGCTTCAAATAGTCTATCACTGTAGTGATCACTGATACATTTTGTTTATAAATTAATCAGCAATAAGGCTAAGTGTGATGCCTAAATATTCCAATAACGTTCTTACTATTTCTTCTGAACCTTCTGAATAATGGTCCTCCCGATGAACGCAATGTTATTAAAACGATACATAAATGATCATTAATGAATAACCGAAAAATAAAATTGAGAAAATAGTCTAGTCATTTGGGTATGAAATGCGGTATTGTGTGATTGTTCTTCGTTCTAAAGGCAGTGGGTCTCCCTTCTCGTCATGTCAAGGATCATATATCAATCAAAGCAAATAACTAAAATATGATGAATACAAATACACACAATTGGAAATACATCAACAATTCACAAACGATCAATGCGAATAACACATCTAGAAAATCTGATATTAAGATAATCATCAGTAAATTTAAAACACATTATAGACTCATGTTTGACTGCACAAAAGGAGACGTGTGACATACTGGTGTGGAACCCGCAGTTGATTGCAACAAATACTGCAACAAAATATTGTTTTTTTGAATGACGATGTGCATATTTGCGAAGTCGGTATTCGAATTTCGAAGACAAACGATGAAATCGGATGGTACGTTTCGCTTAACGTTAAGCCTTCTGCATGTGATGTTTAAAATAATTAGAGTGTATATCTTTTAAAACATTGGTATTAATTGATAGATCAAGGCAAATAAGATATTTTACTGCATACTATGTCCGGCTGCATCAGAAATAACCCACTTTATTGTGTCTTTATACGGCTGTTTTAGGGTGCATTTACATTGCTATAGAAATGTATACAGATCTGTATGAAGTCACGTGTCGCGCATTACTGTGATCACAACATGATTACTAATAGTGAACGCGCGCTCATCAGTACTCTGGTAATTGACAATTCATTGCGAGTCGTGTCAGTTTAGGTCAGACATAAAAATGTATCAACTATCAACATATAACAGCGATTTGGTATGTGCCGCAGGTATTTAAAGTGTATCCTTATACCACTTGATAATGGTTCGAAGAAAGAATGAAAATCATGCAGTTACCCTACAACACCCTTTATTTGACCAAATGTAGTAAAATTGTCAACTGATGACAATTCCAATGACAATGTTGACCAGTGTAGGACAATATTGTTTTCTTAAATTACATGCAGTTTTTATATATAGCTGTTAGACAATAAATATGATGATAATGACTGACCACGGGGAGGGACCAGGTCACAATCTTTCCAAGTGTTGGACATTTCCAACATTACACCCGCCCCTATGATAAGGTTGGAAAATTTCCAGCTGATGGCCATTCCAGCCCAAAATTTTGATAAAAAGTAGGAAATTATGTAAATATTGTTCCGAAAACAATACCCCCCCCCCCCCAAATAAAATGTTTGAAAATCAAACTACAAGATCATTTTCAATCTATTGTTGGTTTGGAAATTACAACTAATGTTGTGTCAGGTATGAAATATCCAACCGTTGAACAAGTTGCCACGTCCCTATCCGTGTTCAATATTCGAAATACACGGGTTGAAATGACAACGAAAACATTCGCCAAGCCCGAGTAACAATTAATCAAAAATGATTTGCCTGTCGGAATGCTTCGGCGTTGACCGTGACGTATAGCGGACACGATTTTTGCTCACACGAACTAATACCGTTTTCTTTCTGTGTGCATTTCTATATCAACCCGTTTACACTAGTCTGCGTGTAGATCTATGTACATTTCTATAGCAATGTAAATGCACCCTTATAGGCAGATAATACATCAAGTGTTAGTTTTATACTATATATAGATATATTTTATTTACGAAAAACCTGTATGCAGTCCTGAAATCGGTTTTTATAAAAAACAATGTTGTTGTTGGTTTCACTGTGGCTCGGAAGAGATACACTACCCTTAAGTTGGCTTGATTCATAACAATGTGAATCTACTTGCATTTATACAACAATGAGTGTGCAAAAGATCACGATATTTGTTTCCAGTTTTTGTCATTTTCATATAAGGACTCAGTTACAGATTAATTTAATGTAGTTTTTAGAAATAATTTTGACTTATGAATAATTAATACAACACTATTTATAGTTCAGAAAAGATTTATAAATTACTGTAAATATAAATAAATAAATATAAGTCAATAGATCGAACCATGACAATATAATGATTACGCAATGGCCGCGCATCAGTATGTCACACGTTATTCTAATATGACTAATGGTGCAGTCAAATTTATGTTCATAATTGTTTGAATGTGCCAACTACTCAACCACACGGGAATGGGAATTAAGCTGTCCGAAGTATATTGATTCTCTCCATCAGAATTTCAATTATGTTAATTTATATAAGCCATGACATTATGGCTTTTATTCACGGGTGTTCATAACATGTACGCAAATGTTATTTTCCAATCTGGCTCATTTTTGTTTGCACCCACAAACCCATTTCCGAATTGTTTTACTTTACATTTTCATACATTTATAATTCAAATGTTTATGGCATAGTACGTAAATGTCTGCCAATTTGTGTTCTGTGGTAGCCTTTACGAGTTTTGTTGGAGACACGAAACTCGTAACGGCTACCACATAAAAAAAAGGCAACAGCTTTGCAATGTGTTATACACATTGTTTGTTTAAAAACTGAACAGCACATAATTTTCTGATACTCGATGTGTACACAGCACACATTACTCTAGTTATATCTAGTCATTTGAAAATAAATCTTCAGTTTAAATCGTTGTGAATTTAATATTAACAGCACATCATTTTCGACTGCCATATTTTTAATATGGTAGCTTTTGCAAGTTATAGAACATATCTCATCTACTAACTATAATATCCTCACATATTTATCATGTGTAATTTCAACACAATTTGTTTTTACATATTGTGTAAAATTAAGACATTTTTTTTCAAAAATAACAAAAACGAATTTGTTTTTATTTTGAATCGAAATATTCCAATTGTGGTCTGGAAGTCAAGGATATTTGAGTGGGAGAGCACGAGTTTGGTTGATGAAACACTCTTCCCAGAGAAAACAAATTGTATGTCGAACTCCTAGCTACCTTTAGCGCACGTCAAACGAAAACCCAACGCCAAATGTCAGGCATGCATGTCTTGTTTCTGATATACATGAACACCAATAAATAGATCTCTCTCTCACACATTACTCACTTACTCGATTTCACGCCCATACACTGTACTACAATCAACAACCAGACAATGGCTTCACATTTAAACAACAGTGCCAATGAAAGCCAAGCTCAGTTTACAGAGTTATCGAAAATTTCGCAACGATCGATGAAAAATCTGAGATTTTTATATAGATTGTTGCTGTTTTATTTATTTTTTGTTTGTTTTGAAGATGTATCTCACTTTATCGTGGCTTTATGGCGTAGGTTGTTGTGCCACCGACAGACAAAACCCTTGATGTTATGGAACCCGAATAAAGTACGGATTGATCTGATTTAAAAAATACACCAAATACAGGCATATATTTATTCATATGAAAAACTCCAAAGTCACGCACATTCAACATGCCTCAAATAAAACCTGGTAAATTGTTTCTATTGTGATGCTCCGGGCATCAGAAAAATCCGCAAACGCACAGATATACCCAGTTACATTTAAAAATGGAATTGTCGTGCCGCGGTAACCCTATTGTAGTGATCACAATCACTGCTCAGAAAAGATCTGGCTAGCATGTAAAGTTCCTTGATATATTCTTACTTGTATGGCAAAATACAACTGCCAGTAAACTTCTAGAATTTCACTTTATTGTCATATTCGTTAATTTGTCCATTTATTGATCGAAATATTCCATTCCCCGACCACGATAGCGATTTCTTATGCCCATTGTTACTTTTATGTAAGGAAGGCGGAGGTCCATGTAATTTTATTTCAGAAAGTGACCTTGGATCCCGTATGTATAATCTATTTTGAATTAAATATGTTCACATGTAGATCATAGTCATTTTTAGGACTTCATTACAGATGCCCCATCCGATTTGACAACATAAAGCCAGCATCTGTACGTCTTTTATACACCAGAAAATAGTTAGATCGGACCAACAAGCCAACTAATATGAGGTTTTGATGACCAGATATCGACATTCAAAAGAGAACGTTTTAACAAGTTTTGAATTTTCGTCCACATAGCAAAAAAAAAATTCCAACCATCGTTTCTTTTTAGAGCGTCCATGCTTTTGTCATCCAAGAGTGGTGGATAATAAAGAGTATTCCCAATTATGAGCTTTTCTGTTCGTATTAGACGTGTTACTTGTGGATGGTGTTACGGAGTTCCATTATGCCTGTCTGATAAGAATGATGGCAGCAAGTATTTGTCATATTTCTTTTGCCCGTTGAGCTGGCAGTGTACTTTTTGGTGCAAAATCGGACAGAGCATATTTTAATCATTCTGATGCATAACAAATCCATACATAACTACACGCCATGTTAACAGTTAAAGGGACCCAAGACCTTATAAGTGGGTTCACGGTAAATTACATAAATTAACAAGTACATGTAAAATAGATCGATTTGTCCTTATTGCCATTGCTAATAACTATCTGTCTACATGTCGTATATTGAAACATTTATTATGTAAACAGTACTGTTACAATGGCTTTACCGATCAAAGTCCAATCAATTAGAAACCAAAGTTCAATACAAATTTGAAGGTAAACATTTGGAAAAGGTCAAATCATATTTAGTCCAATAAATATTTGAACTTACTTATTTTTTTTTTGAATTTGTTTTTTATTCGGGTCTAAACAAATAAATACAGACAGACATGTGAGGAATCAAGGACACAATACATGCACTTGGTTAAAACATAAAAAAAAAAAATTAAAATATTTTAAAGATATTGATATGAGTGGGATAAAATATATAGTGTTTTGTCTTAGGCTGAAATAAACATGTTCAATTAATTTTATATGATTGAGTATACATTAAATGGTATAAGATATTGATAAATTTAGACTCTGCACCGTTGATACTTTTGTGGGTTTTTCGTATCTTATGTTTATGTTAAAAATAATTCATTAATTATATTCCATCTCTCTTGAAAAAAGATATCTTTTTTTGTAGAATAGCCCTTTAATGGCACAGTTTCAATTGTCTTATAAGTTTTTAACCATTCTATAAAACCATGTGAATTAGGGTTAGTAGCTTTTATCTTACAAGAATAGATATATCTCTTAAATAGAAGTATGGCAATTTCTATTATTCCTTCATTTGGATTTCCATCAGGTACACCAAATATAATGTTATTTTGTGACACTTCAAATTGCTTATTTGTTGCAGACAAATCACTGGAATATGCAGTTTTATTTACATAACTATTTCAACATGCGAAAGTTCGATTAACCCTTTACCCAACAGAACGGCCCTGTGCCAATGCATTCTCTTATATATGCGAGTCGACCATAGGTCGCCTCGCATATATAAGAGAATGCATTGGCTTAACACATTAAAAATTATAAAATTGTTAAAGAATGTAAGAAAAAATGGTAAAAAGTGTTAAAAAAAAGATTATTTTAGGCCAATGCATTCTCTTATATATGCGAGGCGACCTATGGTCGACTCGCATATATAAGAGAATGCATTGGCACAGGGCATAACTGTAACCATCACAATGTGGTCAATGAGCCGGTTCCAATGATATCCATATTTGTATGGTTCTATTGAGACAGACCGAAGATATTTTAGGCTGTTGAAGCTTTATTTGACGGTTTTGGCCGGTTTTGTTGGGTAAAGGGTTAACCAGGTAGATCTATCAAGTTTATCTATTTCTTCATGTATATGGGAAGTTTTATTACAGACCTTTAATATTGTGTTTCACATTTACCCACTGCGAGTTCATTGGATTTCTTTAACATGCCATTTAGCATTGGTCCATTCAAACATCTGACAGACACGACCGACATAGTGCACAGGGTTCGAATACGAATGTGAGGTAGACTGAAATGGGTCGAGGGCGAGACAGAATGCTGGAGAATCGAGTTTGAGGGCGACTGATGGAGGATCGAGTTTGAGGGCGGATGTGTTGGGGCAGATAACAGGTCTCGATTATATGAGGTAGATGCTGAATGCAGGTTGCAGGTAGCAGGGGTTTGAAGGCGGGTGGATGCCCAGGACTCGAGTATGAGGATGCATGGTCCACTCCGAGAATAACAAATACTCAGCATTATATAGTCAGCACGGACAAAGCAGGACACACTCTGTTGCGTTTGGTTTTATCTGCGTGATGGCAACCACTGTCTTGATAACCAAGTCAATGTCAGTATTGTACGCCTGGACGGAAGAGTCTTATTAGTTAAATTAATGCCAAATCTAATGATATCCATCGAGCCGATACTAACAAAAAGCAAGGTCCAACCCGTGCCGCCTCTCATATGACATACTTTATGCACGTGCACGTGCTTACCATGCATAAAATGGGCATTCCTGAATAGCTTACATGGAATTACTAACATGATGGGATTATTTCAATTTCAACATATGGGTTGTCAAATGGTTGCTCTTGGTCATATAAATTATAATATTCTGACTGGAGTTTACACGAAGATATACATTGTGTATCTACACGAGATACACAGGGACGAGGCTAGAGTCTCCGTTTGGTGGGTGTCCACTTTGAAAATTTCAACTGCACCCTAAAAAGAGACCAAACTCAGACGTATACGTAATTCACATTGCATCCCCTATCGTGCGCTCTGATTTACACCAACTGGTACCTGACGACATCTCATTTTTGTTTTTCTTAAATTGATCAACGTTTAATATTCGAACGTGATAAATGAAAAATCCTAGAATCTAGACTGGCATCAAGCTTTCCAAGAACCTGACATCCACTAACGTTGGTCCAAATGTTTTACCGAAAGTAGGAAAATATGCAACTGTTGTCTAAAACGACACATTTCCCACTAATAACTTTATTGGAAAAACAAACTAAAAGAACAAATTCAACGTTTTGTTGATGTGAAAATCCCAACTAATGTTTTGTCCTGTTTGAAATTTCCAACTGCTGAAAATGTTGAAAAAAGTTTGGGCGGGGAGGTAAGACAACCCACAATCCCCTATCGCAACGTCATTGGAGAGACTGTGTCGCAAAATGGTGTTTCGCTGTTAATGGGGAAACACTCAATTTTAAAAGATTTCAGAAATATATGAAATTTGCCATAGTAAGTACATGTAATTAAGTAGGTAAGATTTTATTTTAAGTCGACCAAAGGCACTCACAGTTGGTAAATGTGGAAACTTTATAACAGACTGGAAAAGCATCACCGCTAACGAAGATGGATAAATAGGTAAACGGTCTTCTTATATCCATTATTGATAATTCTCCGATTATGACATTTTACGTGTTGAAATCATTGTTATGTAAACAAAACTGTTACAGTGAATAGTCCAAACATTAGTCCAATTATTGTAGCTTAACCCTTTACCCAACAGAACGGCCCTGTGCCAATGCATTCTCTTATATATGCGAGTCGACCATAGGTCGCCTCGCATATATAAGAGAATGCATTGGCTTAACACATTAAAAATTATAAAATTGTTAAAGAATGTAAGAAAAAATGGTAAAAAGTGTTAAAAAAAGATTTTTTTTAGGCCAATGCATTCTCTTATATATGCGAGGCGACCTATGGTCGACTCGCATATATAAGAGAATGCATTGGCACAGGGCATAACTGTAACTATCACAATGTGGTCAAGGAGCCGGTTCCAATGATATCCATATTTGTATGGTTCTATTGAGACAGACCGAAGATATTTTAGGCTGTTGAAGCTTTATTTGGCCGGTTTTGGCCGGTTTGTTGGGTAAAGGGTTAAATATAAGTTGCATAATTGCGTTCAATGCTTTGACCTTTTCCGATGTTTACCATAGTGTTTTGATTAAACTTTGGTATCCAATTGGACTAATTGGACTTTTACCGTTAATTCTACTGTAATAACAATATTGATATAACATTGGCTATTACATCGGAAATCATTTTAATAATCAATATAATAACAAAGGCTAGCCATGATCGATGCCATGTTTTTCTTAATAACGATGGTTGCACTAACATTGATGAATTTTCACATTTACCCACTGCAAGTGCCTTAATATGCCCCTTTAAAACTATAACTTTTCCTTCGAACAAAGAGGCGGCTACATGGTATAACGATTTAAGTGAGCCCAGTATGACCTGTTTAATCCTCATATGACGTCACGAGCCCTGTGCATTATGTCTGTTCTCGCATTACACCTCGCACATATACCTTCTGGTCACGATTGAGTCGCACGCCAAGTCATACGTCAGATAACGAGATAGAGCCGGGAGGTACGTGATGAGCAAACAATCATCACTCCCGCCGCCGGGTCGATTGGGCCACCAATCTAACCACGGCATCACATCACCATCACTGGTCAGAAAGCTGCCGGAATAAACTTGACCATCGATCCACAGGTATTCTGTTAGAAGAAAACATGTCCCGTTATACACATCTACATAGTGGTGTTTAGCTGTACAAATATTAAAGTCACACCAAAAGCTAAAACAAACCCTAAAAAAATCTGGAATTATGTGCCCATCAAAACCAAAACCATGTCAGGAATATCGGATGTGTAACAAACGACGGACGCTAACAACAAGCGACAGATAAAATGCCCAGGTCTTGGCAGACTGCTGCACTAGGGTATTAACAAGACAAACATTTATAACACAAAGGAATCACTCGAAATAAAGGACGATATTACACCAGAGGCTGTGGAGATACAACTATCTAGTTTAAATCCAACAAAGACTCAAGGTCCAGATGGTTTTCACCCTCGAATCCTGAAAGAACTCGCCAATGAACTGATCAAGACACTATCAACAATATACAACAACAGTTGGAGGATGATGAAACTGCCAGATGAATGGAAAGCTGCAAATAATACAGCAATATACAAAAAAAGGTCAAAAAAAGAAGGCAAGTTACTATCGACCAGTCAGCTTGACAAGTGTGGTTGGCAAAGTAATGGAGGGATACTCATGGGATAACATCATGGATCATATGGTAAACAACAAGTTATTCAGCAAAAGTCAGTTTGGTTAGATCAAAAGAAGGTCTACAACACATCAGCCACTACACACACACACTAGAAAAATGGACCAAATCTGAAGACAGAAAACATCCAACTCATGTGGTATACATAGATTATATGAAAGACTTTGATACCATCCCGCATAGGGGGTTAATAAAGAAGACTAGTATTTACAATATCGGAGGGAACATCCTAGGCTGGATACAAGATATCATAACAGGAAGGAAACAACAAGTCGCAGTAAACGGAACATCATCAGAGAAACATCTTGTCATTAGCGGCATCACTCAAGGAAGTATACTTGGCCCCCGCTGCTGTTTGTCCCGTATACCAATAACTTAGGGAAATGCGTAAAATATGAAGTTATGCTGTTTGCAGACGATACAAAATGTATAAGGAGATAACAGAGGAAAAATTGAAATGGATATAGCAAAGCAGTCTTGATGAACTCCAAATGTGGTTAAACAACTGGTTACTAAGAGTCCATCCAGATAAATGTGTTGTAATGAATGTTGGAAAACAGGAGTATCAGCCAAATTACAACTTGAAAGACAAGAATGGGAGTGAAAGTCAATTAAAACAAGTGAAAAAAGAAAAAGACATAGGAGTAACCGCAGACAGAAATCTATCATTTGAAGACCAAATAAACGAAACATACAGAAAGCAAACAGTGTATTTGGAGCCATCAGAAGATCATTCACCTAATTAGACTATACCACAATGGCAAAACTCTATAAATGACTGATAAGACCACTACCGAATATGCTCAACCTGTTTGGAGACCGTATCTAAAAAAAACACGCAGTTCCAATCGAAAAAGTTCAAAAGAGAGCAACAGGCGAAGAAAGATGGAATTACAAACCCTGATGTACAGAAGCCAACGAGGTGATATGATCGAATGTTTCAAAAAATATTCAACTGCTACGATCCGGAAGTATCAAACATTCTGACAAGAAACACCGAATATCAGACTAACTATAAACTATAAACTGTAAGATCTAACTATGACGTGAGAAAATATACATTCAGCCAAAGAGCGGTCACTACTTGTAACAATCTACCAGACGAAGTGGTGTATGCTGAAGATATAGACCATTTCAAAAACAGACTAGATACTCATTGGAGAAATCATGATGTTAAGTATGACTATAAAGCGGAATTGGTGACTGATTGTCAACCATATAACCCAAATATGTCTAGATATGCGACCGAATGCGGTGAAATAACACAATGTAAGGTGGATACAGTGGCAGACCGCCAGCGTCCACTACAGACGTAAGGTAAGGACGAGGAATCGTTGGAAAGTTTATTTTCCGAGTATTTCTGACTTTCTGTATGTGGCGACATAAAATATAAGGTTGTCTTGCTAAAGTTTAACTTGAGAATGGCACTATTTAGTCGTGACAAATAAAGGCATTACTGAGCTGGTAATGGAAAAATAAAATTTATTCTGAATAGCTTATTCATGGTCTAAAGTCTTTTTAATTTTAGTATTATAAAGATGGAGGTCAGGTGACAAATTGTGAATGGGGATTCCATGCTAATCTCCACAGCAAAAGTTATATCTGAAGCAGTTATCTGGGAACATCTACATACGTGATGTTTGTCTGTAGACATAATCACGTATGTCCATGCAACTTATGAAAGTAGTTATAGATGGGTATGTTAAAGGCACTCAATCAGATTCGATCGTCCCCATTTCATCATATTCCAACAACAAAAACAAAAGCAAAAACAACCACATCATTTTATGACGTCGCGCTTAAGTTATCACAATCGATTAATTGCCCGAAAAATAATGCCAACCACAGTCAAATATAGTACAACATTGCCCAAATCTTGTTATTTATCAACATTTTGTTCAACGAAATTAGGCCGAATTTCAAATATCTGACACCCAATGCCACTTAATTTTAGAGTTATCCATCTTCATCCGCAATGTTGTCCGAGACCGTCGGCTTGAGGAATAAATGAGGCCACAAAAAATTACATATCTAGGGAAATAAAAAAATTCAAAAATCTATATTTGACCACTCTGACCTTTGACGATCGGGTTCCTCGACTCGAATCAAATATTATCCCCCCCCCCTCAAAGCCAAAGAAATATTCGTAGCGTTAATTTGGATTATGGATCTTTAAAATGTAGCATGTCACGTTACGCAAATATTGGTCTGGGCTAAACGAGGAGTTCGCGGGTTACAACCGACAGACATGGTTTATCTGAGTTGATTGACAACTCCATATACCATTTCGATCGTAACGTGGCCATTTCGATAAGAAATGACAAATTGTTTAGGTGCATACCAAGAAATGAACACATAATTCTGAGCCAGAGTTACAATTTTTCTGATATGTTCGCTAGCATCAGTAACCAAAGAAATATTATTATTATTAATAGAAAGAAGGTACGTATTTTATTTAATCTAATGCTTATGGGACCTGCAGCACCCAAACATGCGAACAAACTATTTTATTCCCGATATTTAGACATCGGCCGTCACCACGATTTCACCATTATATCCTTGGTCAATGAACTTCCTCAGTTTACATGGCTGTATCAGTAACAAACATGTACAATTAATCAACTGATATATTCTAACTTTATCTGGCTTAGACAACATTGCAGGTATCAGACAACGATATACCTGATTAGTATGTCAACCAGTCAATTTGGAATTAAAACATTTCTTGGGTCAAATTTCAACTAGTTTAGTTTAGTTTTAATTGACAAAACATTATAAGGACAGTGTGCATACATATTAACACAACACATAAATTATGTAGTAAGCTTGTCAGTGTATTATACTTCAGAGAAATGGAAACACAGACTCAGTATGAATGTTAATTTCTTCAAATACACTTACTTCAGTGAGCGTGAACATGCATGTATATATTATGCTACTAGCAGGGTTACCCGGCGTTGCCCAGGTTAATGTATGCTGTGGATATTTGTTGGGCATAGAGAATGCTCTTGCTTAAAGTGTTATACGTTTTCTCATAAATTGTATATTCAAATAGCATCACAGAACATGATTATTACAGTCATGGAATATAAGTAGTGGCTCACATTGTCAATTGTCATTCTGTTTATCGCGATTAATCCGTTCCACCAATAATGAAGTATTTATTTATTTACAACTGAGTATACATTAGACGTTATAATATGATACATGAACATCATTAACACATTAGTTCGATAAAAGATGATAATTGGGTTTTACATATTGAGATGCATCAATCAATCTAGTGAGTTGGACTAAGATCTCGAGGACACCTGGCTATCATATCTCCATGAAGATACAGATGTTTCAAAGAAATTTCCAGGTGCTCCTCTGTTCATGGTGCTATATATTGGCTAAATATTCTTAGTTTAAATGAAATGTTGCTGCGCACATATATCAGCTACATGTGCCAGGCACAGAGCGAGATTTTGAGTTGTTTATGTCAGTAGATGAGTCTGTTCTAAAACCCTTGTCAGATGTCAGTATTGGTAGGATCCTGAAAAGTCTTCTGCTACTAACTGCATTTTCTTGTATATCAGAAGAAACTATATTTGACTGCACACTGTGACCACTATTTTTGAACAGGCCTTCCATATCTCTTGACAAATTGTAACTTTTTGTGGAAACTGTATTGAATGGAACAGACTAAATTTTGTTATTATATATATGCAATCCTCTGACGGTTCGAGGTCTCTCAGTTTGCACGAATATATGTATCTCTTCAATGGAATGATAAATATACGTTTAATGCTTCTTCTAGTTATCTCTTTTTGCTAGCTCATTGTGTGAATGCCTTGATTGCCATTCCCATATAAATATGACTGTTAAGAAGATATAATTGTTCAAGTGACTTATGTGGGTCACCATATGTCGGGATTGTGAAATGTGAACGCCCAACTACTTAAAATGATATGGAGATGGCCTGGTGACTGTATATAACTTATATGTGGATATCGGCGAATAGCAATCTTATCAATGATAGTGCATATCCGCTCGCCATCCGTGATGCAAACGACACCAAATGTGATTTAATTCATGGTATATCATTAGAGAAAAACGTGTATGAATTTGGTGGAATTTGGTTTATTAAATCAATTGTTGATGCAACGCTGACTCGAACAACGCCATATTTCGAAGGTGATTATATATTCGTTTGGTGGAAATCAGCGACAAAACTATTTTACCATATTTTTTTAATTTCCCCTCCCACCAACAGCGTCATTTTAGAAAATTTTAACCCGCACCATTATCTTCCTTGTAAAAGTTACCCCTCTTAGAACGCCTTGGTGCCATCTCGATTGTACCGCGTGAAGTTATATATAGAACGCACACAGACAGACAAAAAGACAGACAGACAGCACGATTTTATTTCTTGTATCATTTGAGAAGAACGTGTCTGAATTTGATGGTAATTGGTACTAAAAATATTTTGTATCAGTGTTGGTGACCCTCCCGTCCCTATTTCGGACTCAAGCTGCACACACTAAGACTCATTAGAGATTAGAGATGCATATATAAGAAATTGGTGAAAATTGGCGAGTATACAAATTCGTATCAAATTTAAGGTCCCCATATCTCTCACCCATAGGGCACCAATTTGGTGTATCTAAACCACACGATAAGAATATGTATCAATCTGGTGGAAATCGGCACTAAACATATAGATATAAGTTTTTGTGTCCCTCTCATCCCTATACACCACTGACTCGAATGGCCCCACTTGTGACATCCTTAAACCACACGATTACACTCCTGATATCATGGAGATGATTGTTTATAAGTTTGGTGATAATCGGCGACTAAACAATTTTTTTTATCAAATTTGGTGCCAATCCCTCACCTCTCCATCTCTCACCCAAACAGCACCACTATGGCTCTTTAAATCACGATTAGATTCCTCGTATCATGGATAAGAACGTGTATCGATTTGGTGGAAATTGGCGCTAAAAAAACTGTGCATCAATTTTGGTGCCCCTGTCCCTTTCAATGCAACCCTGACTCGAACGAGGCCACATTTGACAGATAAAAGCCACACCATTAGACTCCTCATACCATGGGGATGATTTTGTATAAGTGTGGTGGCAATCGGCGACTTATTATCAAATTTAGTGCCCACCCCTCCCAATCTCTCATCCAGAAACAACAATTTGGCGTTGTTAAATCGCACAATTAGATTCCTTGTACCGTGAAGAAGAATATATATCAATTTGGTGGAAATCGGCGCTAAAATTAGTTTTAATCAATTTTTGTGCCCCTCTCCCCTTCTGTTCACCCCTGACTCAAACGACGCCACTTTTCACATATTTAAACCACACCGTTGGATTCTTCATATCATGGGGATGATTATATGTAAGTTTCGAGGCAATCGGCGACAGAAAACAAAATCTGCCCCCCCCCCCCTTCCGGGCACCCCTGATGCGAACGGTGCGACTTTTGACATATTTAAACCACGCCATTAGATTCCTCATATTATGGGGATGATTATATATGTTTGGTGGCAATCGGCGACAAATTTTTTTTCTGCCCCTCCCCCTTTTCTGCCCCTGACAACAACGGCGTCACTTCTAACCCCGACCATTATCTTTCTCGTAAAAAGCTACTCCTAGTAGACCCCTTTGGTATGATCTAGATGGTCCCCTGTGAATTTCTATAGAACACAGACAGACAGACAGACAGACATTCGCAAATATAGATATAGATTAACATAAGGTAACGTATAGCTTCAGATGCTGCTTGTACATCGGTCGTCTTGTCTACATTTTCACTATATTCCCGTGCTGGGAATATTCTGCGGATCATATGACAAATTTAATCTCATATATATTTTGAAGACCTCTGTCTGTGTGTCTGTCTGTCTGTCTGTATGTCATTTATACAAATCTACGATTCTTGACCGATCGGGACGAAACTTGGTACGTGTGTGTAGTTTGACCAGGCGGTCGTCGTTGTCGTATTGGTGAGCCCATGCGGCGCCTGTGCAGCGCATGCGCAGACGAGATCTCGGAATCGGGTGGAGCTATCGACTTGAAATTTGCTATGTGAATGTATCTTGCCCCGGATACGAATTTTATCGGGTCGCCGAGCCCGTGCGATGCCAGCTTCGCGCATGCGCAGACCAGATCTTGAAAACGGGTGGAGCTATCGACTTGAAATTTGGTATGTGAATGTATCTTGCCCCGGATACGAATTGTATCGGGTCACCGAGCCCGTGCGACGCCAGCTTCGCGCATGCGCAGACCAGATCTCGGAAACGGGTGGAGCTATCGACTTGAAATTTGGTATGTGAATGTATCTTGCCCCGGATACGAATTTTATCGGGTCGCCGAGCCCGTGCGACGCCAGCTTCGCGCATGCGCAGACCAGATCTCGGAAACGGGTGGAGCTATCGACTTGAAATTTGGTTTTTGAACAGCCCGGACAACGTCGGGCTCATCGGCTAGTCTCATATATATATTTTAAGACCTCTGTCTGTTTGTTTGTTTGTATGTTTGTCTATCATTGATATAAATCTACGATTCTCGACCGATCGGGACGAAACTTGGTACGTGTGTGTAGTTTGACCAGGCGGTGGACGTTGTCGTATTGGCGAGCCCGTGCGGCGCCCGCTTCGCGCATGCGCAGACGAGATCTCGGAAACGGGTGGAGCTATCGACTTGAAATTTGGTATGTGAATGTATCTTGCCCCGGATACGAATTTTATCGGGTCGACGAGCCCGTGCGACGCCAGCTTCGCGCATGCGCAGACCAGTTCTCGGAAACGGGTGGAGCTATCGACTTGAAATTTGGTATGTGAATGTATCTTGCCCCGGATACGAATTTTATCGGGTCGCCGAGCCCGTGCGACGCCAGCTTCGCGCATGCGCAGACCAGATCTCGGAAACGGGTAGAGCTATCGACTTGAAATTTGGTTTTTTAATAGCCCGGACAACGTCGGGCTGGGTAGAGCTATCGACTTGAAATTTGGTTTTTGAATAGCCCGTACAACGTCGGGCTCATCGGCTAGTTGCATATATTTGGAATATTTTTGGATAAGTTTTTGATGATCTGTTTATTTTGTGTCATCCTTTTGAAGTCTTGACTGCATAATGTTAACGAGCTCAATAGCACACAGGCAGTACCACTTGCTCAGGGGTGTTAAGATTTTACAAATGTTGGATATGCAAGTTGTGTAATGTGCGACAGTACTCAAATGTTAGTGTTCATATTCCATTAAACGTTGGGACATTTTATCCAATCTCTAATTCAAATTCGTGTTATTTGACTTAAAATATCTTAGATTTAAATCACCAACCTGATTCACATCGGGGTGCTTCTGCTAATCTGTGGAACATGGATGAGACAAACAGGATCATCAAATTAGTAGGTTATAATTCCTACACTCTCTAATCTGAGATTCCAAAAACACCAAAAGCATTTAAAGTTGTATTGTCTTATCCCGGTAATGTGTCCAACAGCAACAACAATAACAGTGTTCTATGTTGCTAGTTCGCAGTTCTGAACCCCAACTGTATATATAACATTATATATAACAGCTCATGTAGATTACGGTAGGGGTGGTATTGTGTCTCATTGGATAGCGTTACGAGTATTAAAACCACTGCTTTGATGGTTGGTGCTGTCTTATGACACAATCGTCAACTGGAATGAATGTAGTTTTATTTTATTTTTTCAGTTTTGTTTTCTCCATGTTTTCTATGTATTTCCCTTCTACTGCGAATGGTTCCGACTACAATGCGCTTCTTTAGATTCACCGCGTCTTATAACGAATAATGAATTATTAGCTAAACCACTGCGAAAAACGCTGTGATGTGTTAGATAGTTCCATATACTGCCTCCAATACACACACTTCACAAAATCAATGGAAAGATGCATAGGCTGAAAGGGTTACACATCTATCATGGATCCCTTTACTTCCCAATCTAGATAAGTAGCTATTTTATTCCAATATCATTTTGACACCCGGGTAAATCTCGATATAGGTTTGATATACCTGGATTAACCCCGGTATAATGACTTTTTACATGGGGCTTACCCCGGTAGAATATTAGTTTACCCGGCTGTGCCGGGGTTTACCATGGGCTAAACCGGATAAACCCCCAGTTTTACCCGGGTAAATTTATATATGGGTTACTCCGTCTCAAGCATCGAGCATTCAGGGTACGTTAACTTTACAAGAATTGACACATGCATTTAAACAAAATCAAACAATTGTAAATGCCCTGGACCATCTGGTTACATATATGAATTCTTCAATTTGTTCTGGTCTGATCTGGGCCGCATTGTGGTAGACTCACGTATCGAATAGTTTTCAGTCGGAGAAACTATCGATCACACACAAACAGACTATTATAATACTTTTCCAAAGACAGACAAAAACCGTCAATTATTGAAAAAACTGGCGTCCAATCTCCCTTTTGAATACAACTTATAAACTCGCCTCCTCGTGTATAGCAGATAGGCTTAAACGCGTCCTCTCGTATACAATTAACTCCGACTAAACATGATTGTTTTGCTGACAGGTATATTGGAGATTATACTAGGCTCATCGTATGACATAATGCATCAAGTGAAATCGCAAAATAAGACTGGGGTAGACTTCGAAAAAGCATTTGACTGAGTGTCATGTTCGTTCTTACACATTAAATGCCTTAACTTCTTAAAATTTGGCGATTCCATAACAAAATGGACCATTCTATATGAAGACGCTAGCTCTTCCATTCTGATTAAAAGTCACACATCACATTTGTTTAATTAGGGCGTGGCTATCCACAGGTCGTACCCATATCCCGTTATATTCTCCTCTGCGTGATGTGTTAGATAGCATTGTTGGTAAAACAGAACGACAAAATTAAAGGAATAGTTCTTAGTGGTTCAAAGTATAAAATATAATACGCGGACGACACGACGTTCACATTTGATGGTAATGAACGTAGCATACATGAACCGTGTATTCATTACTTGACTTCACCCATTTGGGAGGGATGTTCTCAGCTCTTGGTGCATATTCATAAGCATATATGATAAAAAAGGGTAGTATCAGGTCTGCGATTATATAGACTAATTCTAACATTATAATTGAATGAATCCCAATTAACAGGCATATATTTCATAGATGACCTGTTCCAAATTAATGAGGAATGTCACACCCTGACTCCATTAAGGCTACAGATAATATTTCTGCAAACTACATTACTATAGCTAGCCTAAAAAGCCAAATATATAGCCTTTCAAACTCTCGAAATCAGCCCCTCATACAATTACTCCCTCCGTTCTTAATCAAATCTGAATATAGCAGACACGAGAGTTGACAAGAAAACCATAGTCGGAAATGGTAACGCCCTCAAGATCATATCATTAGACATATACAAGATATATTCGAACTTTAATGTAGTGATTGTGAAAAACGTCTATAACCCGTATTGCCAAAGAGGTGACACATGCCTTGACGATTGACACGTTATTATGTTGACGCGCTGCCAGCTCGCGGCAAATTTAATAAGCTGTTAGTTTCTCGGCTCTCTTCTACGACATTTGAATAGTTTTCAACTGGCATGTATCTTATCTTTGTTATTTGTTCTAATTTCTGTTGAAATAGAGGTATGAATAATGCATTAAATAGCAAGCAGAGTAATAATCAGGCTAAAAAGCTCTCGATATTCGTTGCATGGTTCAAGTACGCAAATACCGAGTACATTTCTAATTACACTTAGTCCACCCAAGTACGCAAATACATGTTCTAATTTCTATTGAAAGAAAGGTCTGAAAAGTGCACGAAATTGCATGCAGAATAATTATGCGGCCAAAATTGTCGATCTTTGTTACATTGTTCAAGTCCGCAAATATCGAGTACGTTTCTGGTCACAGTTAGTCCATTCAAGTACGCAATTACCGAGTAAGATTTAATCACATTTAGTCAATCACGTCCTACGACAGGGCCCGATATACTTGCCAATATACACCATAAGAGGGCGTAATGATCTAAGAATGGCCTCAGGTAATGCACTCCTGATATCAACTGAAGATATGGTCTCTCATGAGGGCAATATAAATTAAATGTATGGTCCTATGAGGGTTAACTGAAATATGGTCACACACAAAGCGGTTAATTAAAACACGGTCACACGAGGGTAAATTAAAATATGGTCCCACGAGGGTTAATTAAAATATGGCCCAATGAGGGTTAATAACAATTTGGACTCATGATGGTTAAGTAAAAAGGTACCATGATTATTAATTAATATATGGTCCCGCCTGATCAGATTTATTTAGAAAATGGTCCCATGAGGGTTGATACAAATATGGACCCAGGGGTTTAATTGCAATATGGTCCAATGAATGTCAATTAAAATATGGTAACACGAGGATTAATTAAAGTAAAAATATGGTCACATTACAAGGGTTAATTAAAATAAAAATATGGTGTCATCGGTGTTGAATAACTGCGGTTCAGCTGGGTTAAATACAATATGGTAGCATGAGGGTAAATTAAAATATGGTCCAATTAGGACCAGTTAAACTATGCCCCATGAGGATAAATTAAAACATGGTCACAATAGGGTTAATTTCTGAACATTGTTCATTTCATATATCATTCTGATATAATTATGCTGCGTACACAGACATAAAACGATGGTTAGAAAGGGGCCACATTGTATGTCGAACAACCAATGTGAAGGATTAGTGTTGGAGCGTTTCATAGTAACATCTCTATTCATAGCTCAGGTATATTCCGCATACAAAGAAAAGAAAGCATAAAGATTAGAGACCGAGTTCACTAAACGTCAGTATGTACAAACAGCACGGAGGAGTAACGTGTGAATTGGTTGATAATTAAAATCCCAATTCATTTAGAATATAATACGCCGATATTTATCGCGTATAAATAAATGAAAAAGTTCACTAAACGAAGTTAAATAACATGTTAAACACACCAATAAAAACAAACATCTCGAGGTTTCATGTGTGAAACATATAGTCCCCAAATATGCCTCTTTTTGTGCCTCTTTTCGTTAGTGCAACGATGTTGGATAACTATTTAACTTTAATGAACAAAGCAATTATGTTTGCAATGTCTATTGCAATTGGAGTCAAGCGCGGCTTTTTTAAATAGTATTAATCAGCCGGTAATTTACATGGCGCAATGCCAAGTATTCCGGGAAGCACGCTGCTATTACTCACTAGTAAGAGATAAGAACATATCTAATGGATTTCTCAATGATATTATAGGAGTTTCATGTGATATACTAGTGGATAGCATGCCGATTTATGTCACGTGGAAATAACCAAGCACGTTAAACAACAATAGAAACATACAGCGCAGTCTCTAAGGGGTAATGCGGGAATTCTCGTTCCATGTCCGCGCCCACTTCTCATCGTGGCTAACAAACCATGGTTCAGTAAAGCATATCGACATACACGCCGAGTAGCCGATCTAACCCCGAAGGCTTTAAGTGATACGCGAATTTACATCGCGACGAAATGCTACCTCTATTAAACCACAACAATAATTATTGTCAATCCTCATTACATGGTTCGAGTACGAAGTACGGACACACCCATGTAACTTTCTAATCTTATCTTTCGCGTACGAAAATATCAAAGTACCTATTTATTCGTATCTCACACCCGCCTATACCCCCATTGACAAGTAGTAAACACGATCACGGAAAACACCCATCGAAGGCGTAATGATATATGTATGATATATGCGCGAATACTCAACTTGAAGAAACACTTTTTGGCACTGCCCACACACAAGTCGGTTCATAACCAACTACAGTTTTGGTTCAAAATAAATCAAGTTCCTATACATATTAACAAACCATGCATGCGTTTTGGCGTTTATCATTGTGAAGTGCAATCTATCATTAACTACTTTCTGTTGTGCTAAAGCAATATATATAGGACGAAATTGGACCCGATCCAACTCTCAATAAAGGCATTTATTGCTGAAATGAAATTCCAATATGAATGTGATAAGTACACATGCAGCTAGATGCACTATGCGATATGAGGGATTTCAAAAACGATGAATACTCTTTAAAATGTCATTAATGAGATAACTGATTGAAATGCTGGTTCCCGGAACAAAACTAACTATACGCATATATATTCCCCGGATAACACTATTATCGGAACCCGAGTTATCTCTCAAATTCACATTAATCGTTCCTTAACTCGATCATCGAAAAGCCGATTTATTTGGGCCAAACTTAACTCCTGATATAATTGTATAACATTAATTACTCACCAAGAGCACAAGTTACGTTGTGTCACCCAAATGACCTTGGAATAAAAAACTACTTATCTCTTCAAAATAACTATATCACATCAATTATATGATTCATATATCATTTTCTTAATGTCGCCAGCCAGAGAGTTGCCCAAGTGAAATTAACATGTAAGTGCGAAAAGGTGGGTGCAAGAATATTATATGTCTCAATCGTTAATCTAATGTTTGTGAGTTACGTATGTCTGTCTGTCTGACTCATCTTCTATAGTTATATCTATTTCCTCAATAAAATTCCTACAATCCCATTATTCTATTACAGACCGTATGGCTCGTGTTTTTTTTTTTGGTTTAAGAAAATCTAACATCTCATATCCAGGTATCATCATCCCAATCGCAATTTTATTCCAGGTTTATAAAGTAACCACTGATATCTTACTTACCTTCTGCGTAGCCCCATGTTTCGAGCAACACCGATAGATCATCGACCATCGAGCGGGATATGATTCTTATCAAACGTGCACCTTCCTCGACACAGCAATCCCTTGCGTCGTTGCCGGTCGTAGGATTGGCATGGTATCGGAGGTTATATTGGATTCCATCCAGAGTATGTTGCGAATATACTCCCGGGGAGCAAGCTTGAGAAGATCATAGAAATGTCAATGAGAAGAAATGTTGCAAACACATGTACATGTGGTTTCAAATAATAATTTACAACAACAGCATACCCGTTATGATTTAACATCACTATTGGCTTTAGTTGTTCCATTGACAATAATGTTAACACCAAATGTTATGCATTACATAGATTTATAAATACCAAATATGATGCATTATCGGAAATAAAAATAACAAATGTGATGAATTACCTAGATTTACCTATCATAGGCAGATATATTTTATTGTCATGATGCTCCCAATTTATCCAGATACATCTTAAAATGACAGAAGTGGAGAAAAATTATGATTGATGCTGAAATGTCACACAGAAAAGTGGAGTCTGCAACAGAGTTAGTGGCAAATTCGCATATAAGATAAGCACCATGAGACCCCAGGGGCCTGGATACAAATCTGTTATTGAGATAGAAATGCGGCAAATGCATGTGCAACTCTGACATAGATTTTATTGGTTTATTTAGTTTGCATATTATGATATCTTGTTACACATATCAGTGAATATAATTTCTCACAATATTCTCATTGGATAATTAAGAATTCTGAACACTAAGAGATATTCCTGTTACCACGGCACTGGGATAGGGGTGGGGTATTATAATAACTTGCCAAATCTTATCTTACCAACATTCAACCTCATCTCTGTTGCCAAAATCAACAGAGGAAAATAAAGCTTATCTAAGAGAGACTGGATGACATATAATAGATATTCACTTCATAAATCTTAGAAAAAAATTCAAAAACAAAAATTTATTGCCCAGAAACAGTTATCAATTGACACAGATGGGAACTGCCTGGATCGGCTTGTATGTAAGTGTCTCAATGTTGTTGGCGAGAGAAATTTATTATCATGTGTTATATGGCTTAATAACCATAAAATCAATAGTATAGCTACATTTAAGACATCCAATATTTGCCTAGCAACGGTTGTCAGGTTGAACCAAGCTGAGATGACTGTAGTACTAGAATAATACCCACAGACAATGGACAAATATGTTCCCAAGCTTGTTATTTCGATGAAAAAATAACGAATTCACGCAGGTCTCATTCTGATAATAGAGGGTTAATTAGTACTTTTTATAGCTAAGAATCTTACACATAGCAACCGTTGCTAAGCCAACATGATATGAAAAATACTCTTTGCTCATACCAAATATCTACAATGTACTATTTGGTATGAAATGGGATTGCTATTCCATATTTCTGTTACATTAGATACCAATTTACATGGTATGGGTGATTTTTTAAACAACCGTGCGTTTGCCTATAGCAACCGTTGCGAAGGATAGTCATGTCATGCGTGTGATCATGCGTGTGATCATACTCGAAAACGATGAGTATGATCCAATGTATATATGGGCCAAGTTTCCTGTCTATACCATAACTATCTCAATTTTGGCGCAAGGTACTAGCACTGAGACGCATTTCAGAGAATTAGCAGCAATTAATCCAGGGTTGGTGGAATTTCCCCATGGAACAGCATGGAAATCTAGTAGTGAAAGAGTTCATACCAAAAGTAATGCATTAGCGGATATTGTAATCCACAATACATTACATAAGCGAAGGGACTTTGCAATCACAAATCAGAAGAACTACTTGCACGTGTCCCGTCCCGTGTTATTTTTTCACTACTGTATAGAGTACAAGACCAAGTACACAATTCTCAATTCATATGTGTTCCTTTCATCGACATCGATAACATAACTGGTTCAATGAAACATACATGACTTAAATCAACAAGATTACACGTGCAATAAGATTATATATTATGTTAGTCTGAATATTGATTTCAGAATATTTGTCAATGCACTGATCTTTTTGCAATGTCTACCATCTAGTTTTGATTGAACTTCGGTATATCTTATTGGACGTCTTGGGCTTGTAATTCCACAGTAACAGTGATATTTAATAACAATGTTTTAATATACGAAATCTGATTATTTGAGTGTTACTAAAAATGAAACGGCAATTTATTTGTTAATGTACGTGTTTGGTAGAAACTGTTGTCTTACAGAATTTCATGTTATTTCACATGAACCCACCTCGAAGTCCTTTAGTCCCTTTAAGTCCAACATTATCCATTGATTGACACTCACCTGTTCTCCAGTCGATGGTGTGGTTCTGACCATATTTAGTTTCATCCAGTTCTATAACAATGGGCGTGATGGTTATGGTATAATTTGTAGATGGGAGAAGTCCAGTCACTGTCACATGAGGCTGCCAAACTTGTATCCCTGGTGCGGCATCTCGTCTGACAATATAACTATCGACGAACTTTCCATCTGTTGGTGGGTTCCAGTAAATCTCAAAGTAAGTATCATTTTTGTCACCGTTAATTCCGGTGATGAATAATTCTGTCACTGAAAGTGGAAGAGTGTTTGCTACACAGTCAATCTCACTCAAGGCCTGGGTATATATACTAATGGAATTTGCCAGCATCCATTCAGCTACCATTCAGTTGAAGAGAAATATCAGTCAAAGGGATAAGGTACTATTTAATGCTGCACCAGCAAAGCTCCACTCATAAAATGGATAAGGCATTGTTTAATGATGTACCAGCACAGCTCCGTCATGACTGGGATAAACAGCATGATATGGTATGCGCATCCACTAACTAAGCTGGAGTAAGAATGCGTCTTCAAATTTTTTTTTTGTCTACACCGATCATGTGTACGTGTTATCTGAAATGTTTCTGATATCGTTCGTTGGTTGCGAGAGGGTCTTGGTTGTTTCGACAGTTCATACTACACACGTATACTGTTCATTTCCGTTCAGATTACCGGGTCATGGTAGGGTAATATTCAGGTTGTATGTTGTTGGGGTACCAATGTTGATAATGTATGGTGAGGAACGGGTGATCGCCCATTGAAAGTCGTGAAATATCTGGTTCACATTGATTGATGTTGTGAACCGTTTTGGCCTCTGCGCCCTTTCGATGTGCCTACTGCTGTTATGGTATACATATATTACCGTGACTAGTTGGTGGGAACGTGACTTCGTAGAGAACTATCGATGGGATCCTTATATTGCGGCGAACATACCCATGCTTGGACTTATTGATGTCATGGACAGCTCATGGTATTACAATATTATGTCTGGGTGAATCGTCGTGTGTTCACTGCAAAGTGGTGGTGTGCTTTCATTGACTGATATCATGTTATTTAAGCAGCTATATGGTTAAAATTGTAATCCGTGAATTAGTTTCCCGACGATGATCAATTTGTGGATTCAGTCAAGAAATATGCTTGCATTGAATCATGACGCGGAGACATCGCTGTGCGATGTCGGCGATTTGATGATATCGATCATTGTGCGCTAGGGCCATTAACACTTTACGTGCAACTGATATACGACTAACGCGTACTCCTACCGCAAACAACCATATAATTTGAAGATGACCAGAACACATATGAGCATATAGTAGTTAGGAGATAAACGTACCTTGTAAGCTTGCCGGCGAGTTCACAAACTGTTTTAATGCTCGAATCCCAGAATGTGCAACGACACAGGGTACGTTTATCTCCATTCTAAATCAATCTAGCAAGGAATTTACAACAACAGACAAAAAACAGTATAAAAACTAATCACTTAGTCATTTTCATGACAAGAATCGAGCCTTTCATTTTGCCGTTGTCATGGTGCGCAAATCGCTGGGTTTGTTCATTGTGTTACAGGGAACACTGCTCCGTAACAATTTTACCGTGCTACATTCAGATTGCACACTGAAGCCGAAGGCAACGGTGTCTATAGACAACAATGCGCGGGTATGCTCGTTTCGTTTGTGTTTGATTTATGAATGTTTATTGTTTATGGATAAAATATACATGCTAATAGATCAAACAAAGGAATGAGGTACAAACACAAGGTTGCCATATAGTCTGTAAACTGCGTTATCATAAGGTCGACTTGTTGGTCGTTGGTGAGAGGTACAGCCTGCTCTTCGAGTGTGACGAATCGCAAGCATCGCTGATAATGTCAATTTGTCAACTGGCAGAAATGGCAACGCGATGCTGTTCTGACTAATGATTTCACGATTGCGTCGTTGTCCTCGAATTTCTTCATCATTCGTGTATTCATCGCATATTTCATTAAACTCTGGTCGTAGTGGAAGAAGCACCCTTGATGGCTGTCAAGAAGAAAGTCAATCGTATGGCATTATGAGCAGCAGTTTCGTAGTCGGTGAACACATGTGTCGGGGAAAGTCTGAAGCCCAATTCTGCAGATTTTTGCTTCAGAAGGCCGAAGAATATCGTGTATCTGTGTTGCGTTTGTTCGGCACGGAACGGTATAACGACGATTTCAAACTATAAAATGTTGGTACTTTGTTGGTCAACATTGGGTCGGTTTCGTCCGTTCTAATCGAAGTCAATTCAAATTGGTAAGTAAATAATTCCAATTGAGCATAGTTTAGACGGTACTGTTGATTTGCTTGAGATTTTCCGCGATGCTACATTTCCCCAGTTTGCATGGCGCCTTAATACTGACTTATCAGGTTATACGCAACAGAACAAGTCCAGAATATAAGATAGCCTTGCCAGCGCTAACAAGAAATCATATTTGTAGTTTGAGATCGTGTATCCTTGCTTTAACAGCGACCTAGAACAGTCTCAGCCATGTTAAATGAACAATGACTCTTACAATTATGGAAGCGTATTGGTGCCACATAAAAATACAAATTTGGGTTCCAGTACACCCTAAATCTAGTTGGATGAACGTTGTATACAACTCGTTGGGTGCGAATTTGTTGTGTACTTATTATCCAACAGTTTAGTACGATGTACACAACTGATTGCGTGAACTGTCTTCTGTGGTATTACTTTCATACCACATTGGATAAAACCGCCACGTAACCGGGTCATCCAATAGCAGCGCGTTTCCGGTGCGGACGAGCATGCGAGTTTTTGGCTCCAAATATTTCAAAACAAGATGGACGACTGCGTGAAAAAACTCCTGAGCGACTGGAAATGGGACAAGACGTCATGGATAGCTTTGTCGGTATATTATACCTTTGTTATAGTTATTCTTTGTATGATACACTGGTTATGTAGGCTTTATGTATTGAGTGTATATTTATTTATATTTGCCAAATTTTGAAGTTTACAAATTTACACAACTGCTGACGGCACTAATTTGACTAAAGTAGTACACACATACACTCAACACATAAAGCCTACATAATCAGTATCGTACAAAGAATAATTATAACAAAGGTATACTATACGGGCAAAGCTATCCACGACGTCTTGCCCATTTTACTTTCCAATCAACATTGGGTAAAGTTTCCAATGAACAAATGTCATTCAACTCTACCCAACACCCAACAGTTCAATAAACGTAGATAGGTGCTGTGGGCAATTAACGTTGCTTGAGTGTTGTGTGAAATTTCACACAACACGTTGTATAATTAACATACAACCGTTGGTTGTAAATATATATGCAACGTTGTGTAAAAGTGTATCCAACAAAATTGTCATGCAACTTTTCACACAACGTAGATAGGAGCTGTGGGCATACAAAGGTTGATTGAATGTTGGATAACTTCTTAACCAACTAGATTTAGGGTGTATGTCCTAATTAGGATATCGTAAGTCCTAATTAGGAGATAGTGAGTCCTAATTAGGAGATAGTAAGTCCTAATTAGGAGATGGTAAGTCATAATTAGGAGATAATATCTCCTAATTAGGAGATAGTAATCTCCTAATTAGGGAGATAGTAAGTCCTAATTAGGAGATAGTAAGTCCTAATTAGGAGATAGTAAGTCCTAATTAGGATATAGTAAGTCCTAATTATGAGATAGTAAGTCCTAATTTGGAGATAGTAAGTCGTAACTAGGAGATAGTAACTCCTAATTAGGAGATAGTAAGTCCTAATTAGGACTTAGTATCTCCTAATTAGGACTTAGTATCTCCTAATTAGGAGATATTATCTCCTAATTAGGAGATACTATCCCCTAATTACGAGATAGTATCTCTTAATTAGAACTTAGTATCTCCTAATTAGGAGTTATTATCTCCTAATTAGGAGATTATTATCTCCTAATTAGGAGATAATATAGATATAAAGAACTCAACACCAGTTAGCGGTCATTCTCATTCCCATTCATCACTCAGAGTCGCTGCCCAGAGAAAGGACGTGCCCTCTTTGAGTGACGGTTGATTTTTGTGTCGGGCTTGGCTGGACATGGATAGCTTAAAGGGGAACTGTACACTAAATCCGACCATTTGTGTGACCATCTCCGTTTATACTCAACAGAGTTTATGCAACAAATGAATGAATTTGAGACATGTATTAGTGCAAAATACACTCGTGTGTTCTATGAACGAATAAAAAAACATGGAAATTATAATGAAAATTTATTTATGACTCCAGCCGTTTATTAATTTCCATTATAATTACCATGTTGTTTGCATCATTCATAGAGCACACGAGTGTACTTTGCGCTAATCAATGGCTCAAATTAATACATTCATATATATTATGTTGAGTATAAAAGGAGATGGTCTCATAAATAGCCGGATTTAGTGTACAGTACCCGTTAATCCCTAGCCAAGTCTCGCACGAGGTGAACACTTTCCAGTCGGTGCATTGTGTCCATGGACCAATCATGACCATACGTACAAATGCAGGCTGACTTGAAGTGGTTTTGCAGTAAACCGTCACACCAGTAGCAACAGTAACTGGAAGTGCCCTGATATGGTATGATATACCTCTGGTAGGACCGACAGGAAACCACCCTCAGGGGGCCACCAAGACCACTCGAGGGAAGAAGAAAAAGAACAAGTGAAACACAGAAACAGTATACAGAATTAGGGGGAAAAGCGAAAAAGAAGAAGTAAAAAAAAGTTTAGATCATTTTCCCATAATTTTTCATTGTTATATCACCATTTATAACACCCAACATCATTCCTAAGTGGGTCGTGGGGGAGGACACACTGCCCTTCCAAATCCTCCCGGGCCCCAATCCCAGATTCCCAATAAACGGTTCGCGGTCAGACCCACTCACATAATTATTGTATTCATTCGTTTGCAATGGATGAAGCATTGTAACTCTATTTCAATTTGGGGCTGAGTTATAAATACATCGTCCAATGTTTGTCTAATTTACACGGAATTTGCACATATCTCTACGCACCGTTAAGCGTAAACTGAAAATGAAATGAAATTATTTTGGCATATAAACAGGCAGAGGCGTGGCGACAGGGGGGTGGGGGTGTTTCACCCCCAACTTTGGTCAAAATTTTCAACAGTTGGAAATTTCATACCTGCCAAAACATTAGTTAGAAAGTTCACACCAACGATAGGTTGAAAATGTTCTTGTAGTTTGAATTTCAAACAAGTTATTGGGGGGGGGGGGAATTAATTGTTTTTGGACCAATATTTGCATATTTTCCTGTTGTTGGTTAAAATTTTGTAGGAAATTTTCCAATCTTGGTTTAAACATTGTTTATTTCCCATCAGATTTATAATTACATGAACAGTTTATACATGAGTTGACAAAGTAACAGAATGACAGTGATGGATGATTTATGAATATAATTGTATCTGATGAGAGGGGAGAACAACAGTAAGCACGTGGCTTTTTATGATTGTCGTCCTCCCGCTGTGTCTTTTGGGCCCTGTAAAATATTTCAAATTTGTATATGCGTTTTGTCTTTTAGATGCAGGGCTCGGCAGTAGATATACATTATAAATCGGTTTGATTCGTGTACTGTGAGTACGAAGGTATGATTTGCAGAGAGAGGAGAGAGCGGTGGAGAGATATAGAGATAAAAAGAGAGCGAGAGAGAGAGAGAGAGAGAGAGAGAGAGAGGTGAAAGGTGCCAGATTGTGATGTTACCAGATTGTGATGTTACGCGTGATTTATTTATTTATTTATGCGGAACGGATTCTTCGCTTTGAGAATACTGAGACTGACCGGCATACTTTGTTTAAAATGTAAGATTCTATATATTATTTATATATATATATATATATATATATATATATATATATACATATATATATTTATTTTTTTTATTTTGGAGCTCTATATCACTATTGAAATCGCTTTGTATGAATTATGTATTTTTGGAATTCTTCAAAAATTGTTTGATTCGTGTCCACACTTAGGGCGTCGTCACCATTTAGGAAGATACTAACCGAGGGGATAACAGTAGTTGGAAGATTATCAAGGAAATTTTGTCTATGGAGTGAGTAGCGCTGACATTGGAATATAAAGTGGTAGTTATCTTCTATTTGGCCGAACAGACATCGGTCAGTGGTAGAGATATACTTTTGGAATTTATGTGAGATCAAATCACTGCAGAAATTTCGAAGGCGTGCGTGAATTACTTGGGCTTTTCTTGTGTAACAGTATTTGAAACGTGGGTTTTTCTTTACATAATATTTGTTTATGGTCGCTCTAAACTCGTCATGATCCACTATGTCCCGTGTGGTCGCCGGTAGGGAATTCCAGAGGGCTGCTGTGTTCAATGTGAAGGATTTGTCATGGGAATTTGCGTGAAATTGCGGAAGTCTGAAGTTTTTGGAGTTTCGGGTGTTAATTCTTGATACTCTGATACGATTGGAGGAATCAGGTCTTGGAGATACACGGGGGTCAGATTATGAATAATTTTGTGGAATAAGTAAAGTTTAGAATTTTCTCGTCTATTTATGAGTAGTTCCCAGCCAACCTCTGATAAAAGTTTTCTGTCACTAACAGACCTAGTACATCCAGAGACAATTCGGGCTGCCTCGAGTTGTATTTTTTCCAAATTTCCAGATTCTAATGCAGTGCAGTTATCCCAAATAGCGTGTGCATATTCTAAGGTTGGTCGTATGTATGTGAAATAGCATTTCTCTAGTGTTTCTCTGTTTAGGACATACTTGAGTTTTTGTAACACATATATTCGTTGCCATGCATTTTTTGAAATATATTCGATATGAGCTTTCCAGCTGCAATTGTCTTCAAAAATAATTCCCAGATGTTTGTGGTTAGATACGGTTCGTAATGGTACGTTACCCATATGCAGGTCCGGGTGATTCATGGGAGTTTGTCTGCGTGATATGCACATAGCTTCTGATTTACTAGCATTAAAGTTCACTAACCATTTCTTTGACCATGATTCCAATGTGTTTATATCTCTTTGTAACATTTTGGCGTCTTCTATGGGGTCTTTAATGGGGAGAAAAATTGACGTATCATCGGCAAATAGTCGTATATTGCATGTAATTCCTTTGACAATGTCGTTGATGTATATTAAAAATAGAATCGGTCCAATAACGGAGCCTTGGGGCACACCAGCTTTAACTCTGCCCCACGAGGAGGATTCGGAGCCAATAACGACTCTTTGTTCGCGGTTATTTAGATAGGATTGAATCCATCCGAGGAGGTTTCCTTCAATTCCGATACTTTTTAATTTATAGAGTAAGCCACGATGCCAAACTTTGTCAAACGCTTTGCTTATGTCAAAGAATAAGACTCTGATGTCCTGACCTTCATCGAGACACTTGCTAATTTGATGGTAAATTTCACATAATTGATATGAGGTAGATTGCCCAGGAAGAAATCCAGCTTGGTTCTTGCATAGGAAATTGTTCGTTGTAAGATATTTAAGTAGATATTTAGCTATACATTTCTCATATACTTTACCAATACAGCTGAGCAGAGATATGGGTCTATAGTTTCCAGGATTTGATCGATCACCATTTTTGAATATAGGGACGACATTTGCGCGTTTCCATTCGTGTGGAAAGAAAGAATTAGCCATAAACTCTTTAAACATTATCTTGAGAGGATGTCGCAGACTGGGGCAATGTTTAAGGATGCGCGGACTTATCTCATCATAACCGGTAGACTTATCAGCCACAAGATTTTTCAGTGTTTCAGATATGTCGGTTTCAGATATATTTATTTCGTTTAGCACTGTAGATGATAACGAAGGTGTGATATTAGGTATGGTGGCAGATGAGTCGTCGACGGTGGAAATACTGCAAAAGTAGTTATTTAAAGCTTCGGCCTTTTCAATATTTGATGAGTGTGAGCAGTCATTCCACACCAAAGATGGTATTTCTTTATTTACGGATCTGTCAGACAGTTTATTGAAAGTTTTCCACCAGACGGAAGAAGGTGTATCGGGGTTATTCAAGATATATTGCATGTGTGCATTGTGGTCAGATTTGGATTTTCGTATGAGAAACATTACTTCGTTTCGTTTCTTTTTGTAAGCTGTCCATGAGTTATCGGTTTTGCGAGCTTTTGCTTTACCGAATGATGATACCCACCCCAGTTGGCCCCATTTCAGGAACGATAACTCTATCCGACCTATATTCTCTGCAGTACTCCCGTCGGTGTTAGACAGTTTGACCTATATTCTCCGCCCACGCATTGCATCATGGTCTATGTGTATACCGGTTGGGCATGTCCAAAAAATTTCAAAAACTTCAAAAATTTCAAAAACTTCAAAAAGTTCAAAAAGTTCAAAAATTTCAAAAACTTCAAAAAGTTCAAAAAGTTCAAAAATTTCAAAAATTTCAAAAACTTCAAAAATTTCAAAAATTTCAAAAACTTCAAAAAATTCAAAAATTTCAAAAATTTCAAAAAATTTCAAAAAACTTCAAAAATTAAACAAAATTCAGTATTTAGTCATAAATATGTGACCCGCCATATCAAATCCAGTCGGAAGTCGGGATTTTTTTATCCTGTGCCAATGCATTCTCTTATATATGCGAGTCGACCAGCCGCCGCCGGCGGCGGCGGCGGCGGCGGCGGCGGCAGCCGTAATGCGCATGTCAACTACATAATCCTATGGCATGCAAAGAAATTGGCGGTTCAGGATTTAGTCAAAAATATGGCTTGTTGCCATTTATCGGAAAGCTATGGGGGTACGGTGGTGAGCGCCACCGAAAAAAGCAAGTGAGCGAGGGAAAAAAGAGAAAAATAACATGACAAGTGGTACATAGTACAATTTATTATATTAACTATTCACTGTCACTTTCGTCCGAATTGTCATCACTTTCGTTAGATGTGTCATTTGTTTCGTCCGTGAACTTTTCTAGCAATGGTCTGTACTTTAATATTGACATTTTCACTGTATCACGATCTTCAAAACCATTCTTCATATATTTCTCCACTTTATCCATGACACTGTTGTGCAGAGTACCAGTGCGCAGCCACATATTCTTTATTATTGTCCAAGCATAAACATTCATAAATAGCCTCATGCCTTCAGTTTTAAGATCTGTACTTTTAATGTTCTCATACCGGGTTTATGAATATAGAGCATATTAGGCTTGAGCACTGATGCGCAAGGGGGTGCAAATGGAATTCTGCAAAACTTGTGTTTTTGTCTGATTGTGATTCGGGGGGGGGGTGCAATTTCCCAAGGTGGACACCCCCGAACGGAGACCCTTTAGCCACGTCCCTGTAAACAGGTGTCATCAAATTATCTCTGGATAGTCACTGGTATATACGTATACTCCATGCCGTGAATTGACTATATGGTACACATACCTGGCCATCTAACAGAACTTTGTCATATATATAATAAAATGACAGCGGCGGATTGGGGTATGGGGTGGCTAACTCCGGGATTCTCGAAAGGGCCCATATGTCCTTTCCCTAAACCCTCATTTTAAGCCTTTAATTTTGAAAACAAGGGCGAAAGGCATTAGAACGAACGGAGCGATGCGACCGTCAGCCGAGTGATCCGGAGACAATATGAATCTGACCACGAACATGTTGAGTTCTTTATATCTGTGTTATCTCCTAATTAGGAGATACGAAGTCCTAATTAAGAGATACTAATTAGGAGATTACTAAGTCCTAATTAGGAGATACTATCTCCTAATTTACTATCTCCTAATTAGGAGACACTATGTCCTAATTAGGATATACTAAGTCCTAATTATGAGATAATATCTCCTAATTAGGAGATACTAAGTCCTAATTAGGACTTACTATCTCCTAATTAGGACTTACTATCTCCTAATTAGGACTTACTATCTCCTAATTAGGACTTACGATCTCCTAATTAGTACATACTGGGACCCAAATTGTTATTTTTATGTGGCACCAATACGCTTCCATATAAAATGACTTAAATGTTTCGCAGTATCGTCAAAAGTCTCTTGTACGAAGTAATGGGCATGTCTATAGATGTACAAAGAGACACAATTCTGAAGAAAAAAATAGAAACAAAAATAATAAAAGTTACCTAATTATGAATTTTATCAAGAATATACTAAAAGTATAGTATAATGATAATATGAATGCGATATTACCCGCGAAACACTTTGTGTGAACTGGGTTATAAATTCAATGCAGAAGTCGTGTTAACGTGAACTTAGTTGGAACTCCTCTGTGTTGAGTGTTTTGCGTATATAGCACACTTTACTCACTCTACTGTATCATAATATGGATTTTTGTTTATTAACAAACCGTACGGTCTCGACAATAACATACTATTTATGCGATATTTATTATTTATGATTTTACAAAATATGTCTATAAATTTATATTCTTTCTGTTTATGGCGGTTTTAAATGCTGGCACATTTTTAAAGAGCAACACCCATCGCGATGGCAATCCGTATATTTAAGTGTCAATCGTATATATTTACACACTAAGTGTTGTCATCCCTAAATCCAGCATTCTGATTGGTCGGCGCCCACGTGGCTAGTTGCAGTTATTTCTCGGTGAATGCGTAACGCCTCATAGCACCAAGCTAATAACACCATCGATACGTCATTTGGTTTGGATAGACGAACGCGTAATGTTTTGGGCGCATTTGGACTCGCGCAGGATTGACTTAATACATCATCGGGTTTCAATATGAAGAGAAATTGTTCCTATTGAGTTTTGGCAAGGGTGCTATTGGGTATTTTGGGCTGATCTTGTCACGATACACTTTTCGATTTAAATATATTTACAAAAGTGGCTTTCTCGCTAAATGTATATAAATATAAGGATTAACTGTCATGTGGACTATTTTTATGGAGATGTAACGGTGAGGTAAGTGGACATAACTTGTATGTAAAACCCTTCGGGTTTTACACAAGTTATGTCCACTTACCTCACCGTTACATCTCCATAAAAACAGTCCACATGACAGTTAATCCTTAAACCACATGCAATAAAACAGGTTGCTGAAAGTTCTAGCATTCCATGAAGCAACCAAGAGTTGAGGTCGATACAACCAATCTAGATCTATATTAAGTTCATTCGTTGTGTGTTCTTAGTGTTTCAGCAATGTGTATTGGCTACTATGCAAACTGAATCTATAGAAGATGATAAAGATAACGTACCGTTTGGTGCATTTCATTTGAGACTGAACTGGCACCACGCCATTAAAAACCCATATCGATAAATATTAAACCGATCGAGTCAAAAGGACGATCGTTCATAATTTCACGCTCTGAGTTCACCCAATGTCTTGTAGCCGACGATGACGTCGGTGATGGCCTACATGTATAGTGTTTGTAATTCATCAATAGATGGATGGATCGATAAATGTCACTCAAAAAGACGACAATTTTCCCGTCAATTAAATAGACCCGATATATCAACCAGCAATTAACACGTTCTTCGTGTAACATTCAAGTAACGATTAGTGTCGATTAGTGAACTACCATTGTCTTTTAACCTCTATCGAATTCGTTTTCATCCGGGGCAAACAATTTACCGTGAAAGAACTATAGGTTGAAAGGAATAAAGGTAATCGAAGTGATGATTCGGGATCGCTCTGTTTTGCAGACAACTTCTTTTTTCGGTAAGTTGTGCATGGTTCTATCTTAGCACACAACAAAAAACTCCTGGCACGTGGTAGAGAACTAAAAGAAGTTCTATTGATCACTATAGATACCCGGATATCGAATTAGTTCATCGCGAAAACAGTTGTATGAGGGTTAATTATTGCCAGCAGATACTGTCTATACTGTTTAAATATGATAAGGTGTCGGCTTCGAACATATTTTGGATCCATATTGTTCCATGTGGCAAGAAGACTTAAATACAAAGAATGATTCATACATTGTCACTATTGAAATGGAACAAGATGGAACTAAGTAATTATATCCACTTGCGTTATTGACCACTATGGTTCCGGTCCCCAGTGTGCACGAAAGCATAAGGAACAACTCAGTTCTCAACACAACTCGCTTTCGCGTACTTCGGACAATAAATAACCGTGATTTAATTCCGGTTGCAACAGTACCCAAACGGACGTTTCGTACCACAACGGTACTTAGGACAGATTGGAGAGAGAGAGAGAGAGAGAGAGAGAGAGAGAGAGAGAGAGAGAGAGAGAGAGAGAGAGAGAGAGAGATAATCATTTATTAACATGACATGTGCAATACATAAATAATTAATATAATTATATAAGTTTAAATTACAGTTAGCACCCGGCCCAAAGGGCCTATATAATCGTATAAGTATGTACATGGTTCGGTCCAACACCGAACATTGGAACTCAGGTCGCGGACTACTACAGACAAGAGCTGGAGAGCATGATAAGGGTGTTTCGGGGATGTTCCGTCCAACTTTCAAGATTGTCACATGTTGTTTTCTGATTTGTGGGTATGGCTCTCCCGGTGGGTGGGTGGTGGGTGGGTTTTATGTTTGGGGAAATGAATGCCCCAAGAGTGAATCTGGGGCATCCTGATGCCTATATGGGTGAATAACTGATTAAACGTAACACTAACTGTCATAATGCAGCAGGTCAGTATCGTCCCGCCCCCGACAAGAGGGCAAGGGGGTGTCTGCCCATCTGCTCCGGTGGCCTTGCTGGCAGACATTGCAGGGGGTGTCCACTTTGGAAATTCCGAAATTATGTAGTTCCATTTGCCAAATACTGCTTCTGTATATACAAATATACGATGTCTACTTAACGATCACAAAATATAGTGAAAAAATTAGGCAGACCTGAGAATTTGTATATTTCATATTATTTGAGGAATCAGAAATTCCCATTGATCATAGCTTTGTGGTCACATTTAGAAAAAAACTAGAGAAAGAGTGTATATATACAACCATAGTATACAGGTAGTACCCACCCACCACCCCATCCCGCCACCCATACTATCTTATGCGCCGCAGGCGCTCGTATATAGGTAGTACCCACCACATCCCGCCACCCATAGTATCTTATGCGCCGCAGACGCTCGTATATATGTAGTACCACCCACCATCCCATCCCGCCACCCGTAGTACATTATGCGCCGCAGGCGCTCGTATATAGGTAGTACCCACCCACCACCCCATCCCGCCATCCATAGTATCTTATGCGCCGCAGGCGCTCGTGTATAGGTAGTATCCACCCACCATCCCATCCCGCCACCCATAGTATCTTATGCGCCGCAGTCGCTCGTATATAGGTAGTACCCACCACCACCCCATCCCGCCATCCATAGCATCTTATGCGCCGCAGGCGCGCGTATATACATGTATATATATATATATATATATATATATATATATATATGCTTGGTCATTTCAATGCCTAGATGAGAACGTCCCCTTTTGGCCGCAGGGTCTCGTATACAGGTAGTACTCACCCACCACCCCATCCCGCCACCCATATTATCTTATGCGCCGCAGGCGCTCGTATATAGCTAGTACACACCCACCACCCCATCCTGCCACCCATAGTATCTTATGCGCCGCAGGCGCTCGTATATAAGTAGGACCCATCCCATCCCGCCACCAATAGTATCTTATGCGCCGCATGCGCTCGTATATAGGTAGTACCCACCACCACCCCATCCCGCCACCCATAGCATCTTATGCGCCGCAGGCGCGCATATATATATATATATATATATATATATATATATATATATATATATATATATATGCTTGGTCATTTCAATGCCTAGACGAGAACGTCCCCTTTTGTCCGCAGGGGCTCGTATATAGGTAGTACTCACCCACCACCCCATCCCGCCACCCATATTATCTTATGCGCCGCAGGCGCTCGTATGTAAGTAGTACCCATCCCATCCCGCCACCAATAGTATCTTATGCGCCGCAGGCGCTCGTATATATAGGTAGTACCCACCCACCATCCCATCCCGCCACCCATAGTACCTTATGCGCCGCATGCGCTCGTATATAGCTAGTACCCACCCACCACCCCATCCCGCCACCCATAATATATTATGCGCCGCAGGCGCTCGTATATATGTAGTATCCACCCACCATCCCATCCCGCCACCCATAGTATCTTATGCGCCGCAGGCGCTCGTATATAGGTAGTCATAATTGTTACAATGTTTATTTAGCCAGTGTTGATAAAATTGGAAAAATGTTATGCAAGAGAAGAAGACCACCACGGAGAACGCCACCCCACTCATTACACACACATACGATAAAACACCACGGATAACGCCACCCCACTCATTACACACACATACGAGAAAACACCACGGAGAACGCCACCCCACTCATTACACACACATACGAGAAAACACCACGGAGAACGCCACTCCACACACTACACACACATATGAGAAAAGTTGTATGGTCCCATTATTGGGGACCATTATTTTTAAATCCTAAAAACACAATTAGCTTTATATTATTTACTTACGGTGTTTACATGCTATCAGGTCGTTGTTTCTGTAGTAAGATTCAGGGCACCTGCACCTGGAATTCCGGCATACAAGATCACTAACACATGGTGCAGTGTTAGAACAACTATAGCCGAATGGTCCACCTGCATCAATCAAAGAGATAAAAATAACACAATGGGGTCTGGGAACTTTTTAGTATGCGGGCTTCCTTATGCCCTTAATTAGTTTTTTTGTGTGTGAATTCTGATAGTGATATCTGGAGCGATAACTTGAAGAAATATCAACTAATTGTTTAGGTCCACCTATTTTGGGCGGAGTAACGTCACTCAAATCTAAACTGACTTCAGTCAATAGTTTTCTATGTATGGTGACAAGTTACAGTTAATGAATTTTCAATCCAAGACAAGCCCATGTTTGGGATAGCTAATGAAACTCTACACCGCATCTCTGATGCAATATTTGTTTTCTACAAGGTCGATTTTCTAGGAAGTTACACCGGTGTTGGAAAAATAGCTCCAAGCTACTCAGTATGTAATACGTCTTCCTTAAACATTTCACGAATCATTAAGATATAATGAGGCGAAACTAGTTTCATAACATCTAATCCAGAATTCAGAATTCAAAACCTGTCAATATCCAATCTATGCAGTCAGTTTCAGTAAAATCCCCCTGTAACAATTAAAGATATAAAAATAATACGTTGGCGTCCCGGAATTTCTGGATGTGCATGCGCCTGCAGACGCGATAGCGCGCTAACTGGAAAAATATCACTCAGTTCATTTTGTTTACAGTCGGTAGATACGACTACCTCAATGATTTCTTGATCGAGATCGAAAACCAAACATGCCCGCCTAATTAGTTCATTTTCGTGAATTTTGATCGTGATATCAAGTGCGATAACTTGAACAAATATCAACTAATGGTGTTTATATTCGGTATATAAGAATTGCTGAACAATGTCTTGATATAATTCTAAAACTCATCAGGTCCACATATTTTGGGCGGAATTGCAGCACTCAAATACTGACTCCAGTTAACATTTGGTATCACACTTCCTCACCAGTGTTCTGTATGATAGCAACCTGTAGTTAATTTTCAATTCAAGGACGCTAACAAACGATGCAGTGCTAGTACAACTATAGCCGAATGGTTCACTTGTATCAATCGAAGAGATCCAATTAACACGCTGGGGACCGGGAACCATTGCAAAAAGAAATCCAAGGTTTGTTTACAGTAGTTCGGGAATCCTAGGAATTCTTAGATTTTTTAACGAAAATGAAAGTTTGGAACTCCTTCGTGGTGGAAATTTATCAAAACCTTGGTAGCTTGGATCTAAATTTTACCAATGTTTACCAATGTTGTCACATGAAGTGGAACCTTGGAAAAGATCGGAAATCCTTGACTCAGTGTCGACCAAACCTTAACCTTGGATCTAAGTTTTACCAAGATTTACCAAGGTTTTCACACAAATCCTTGAAAAACCTGGGTTGACAAACCTAGGAAAAGCTTGGTAAACCTTTGTCGCAAGCCACATGCATGCGTCACATGACTGTGCAGACGTCATTGTTGTCTCTGGCATACATTTTGAATCAACTGTTGCACTGAGGTTTAATCCATGTTTGATCACAACAATCTTCAAGTGATTTATTGACTGTGTGGCCCTAATGTTTTCTATTTGACTCATAGAATATGGTTGCAGAGATATGTTTATTATAGCGATCCCGAAACGTTCGCGAGCGATAAGCATATACGTGTACATGATATCTACGCTATACTATTCGCAGTTTTGGCGGGAAATCTATAAATAGTAAAATAATACTATATATAGTAATTGATTACTAAATATTGAGGTCAGAGACTGACCTATCACAATTAACGTTACTTATCAATTGCCAATCAAAATTAACGTTACTCATGAGTTACGACGGTTGACCTAGATACCTAGAAACTCCAGTATCCAGTTCCACCTCAAAGTTAATAATAATGAACATAACTGATTAAAGTGGTCAGGAGCAAATGTGAGTTAGACTCCATTATAAATACAGAAAGGCGAAACATATGGTTAATTTTTCAATGATATGTTTTACATAAAAAACGTAAAAAACTAAGTTAAAAAAGACTAAAAGTGCTGAAATTCGAAACGGCAACTGACTGAATTGTAGTAATTTGTAGTTGTACTGTAAAAGTTTTGTCTACATATTTCATTCAATTATTACAAATATTTGACTCGAAACACAATTCAAGTTTGCGTATTGGGCATTTGGAGCTTGTCTTTAATTTTCTATAGACGTTTTCGCCTAAAAGATTGATGGAATATTGTCAAAGCTCGAAGCCAACAAACCGAAATTAAATATATAACTTAATCGATCAATATTCAGCGGTTCCCCTTCAAATCGACGGTTACCAAGGAAATCCAAAGCACCGCTCATCCTAACATCGGCGAGATAAAAAATAGTTCGCAACATTTTTATCATTTGAGTCATTATATTCACACAGGAAAGAAGGAATATAATTATGTAGTGTATTGAATTGTTGACAAAATTTATGTGTTGTGCAAGTCCGGAGTCGGAGATGACATTGAAATGTCTATTTTGAATTTACGCTAAATTTGTGTAATCTGTGCGAGAGAACGTGCATATTTGTCAAGACGGAGAAATGCACAGCGCTGTCACTGTGGTAAGCATTGTGTGTCAATTTACGAATACCATTTGATCAAGATATTTGATAGAAAAGTTTAGCCAGACAAGCCACACGATGTTCAAAGGTTGCCGACGATTTTCGGCGATTTCACATAAAAAATAACTATCACAATCAATGGCAATGACTTTGACAAATGATCGCTAAATTGCTAATCATAATATAAATTGAGAAATGAACTACATGTAGATGTACTATTTGAATGTATGTAAAATAGCATGGCAATACGAATAATCAGTAAATAGAAGTTTAATTTTATGCATGTTGAAAATTAATTTTCCTAACTTCGCTGCATCTGGACTGTAGCTCACTAGCTGTTGTCATGTTGATATTTCAGTGCATGAACCAATTCTGGTTAGAGACACACTGGTCCTGGTGCTACAACGGCTGAGTAACTTTATAAGTTATATAGCCTTGTGGTAGGGCCTGACGAAGATTCAATTCGATTTCGAACCTTACGTTCTGATTCGAAAGCGGTCGTGTGATTAGGGATATTTCGAATCGTTGTATACAACTTACAAGTCCTTTTAGTCCGGGATCTGATATGGGCACCCTTGCACTCCCCCTGGGACTTAACTTCACCCACTCATTTTGTTCCTTATTATGTCCTTCAACTTTTAAGCAATGTTAACAAGAAAGAAAAGTGGCCTTTTAGACTCCAAACAAGATGGCGTCCATCATGGCCGCCGTTTTTTAGACCAGACCCTAAGTCAGTTTTATGCAAATTATACCGAGAAAAATCTAGTAAAATGTATACAAATGTATATATTTTTGTGAAGCTAAGACATAATGACACTTTTTTGGGTCAAAATCGAAACTCACCATCCAAGATGGCCGCCAAAATGGCCGCCGGAAGTTGAGAATATGACATTGTTTTCACAAATATCTGTAGATCAATTCATGCTTTTTGGAACTGGTTGAGTAATGCAACTGTATTTTGTGTTTTTTATATTAACTGATCATTGGAGCAATTAAATATGCAATTATTGGGGTCCTAACCCCTTCCGATCCCTCAAAAATTCTATTTTACAGAATGCGGTATAAAATTTCACAAAAAAATCACAATTGGGATTCTAGTCATATTTCTACAAGAAATAAACAGAACTTTGTAATGTAAGTGATGCATATCATTACCAAATCACTGGAACCAAAATTCTTACTTTGGCTCAAATGGCTCAAAATATGGAAAATGGTAAATATTACACCAGCGTGTCCTGCAATCGCTTACAAGTTGTGGTTGGTGTATAAAATTGGCTATTCTGCATTACATACATTAAATACTAATATGTCTGATTCACCACGGTTAAATGTTACTATTGTAATAACTGACATCGTCTAAAATTTTGGACTTTTCTCTCAAAAACTTGACATAAATATTGGCAAAAATGAACTTTTCAGGTTTGGACCATTTTTTCAGGTAAAATATAACTATCTTTGGACTGAACGGTGATTATTGTTCTTGTCTATCTTAAATGTGTCACACTACGGTGTTTATAGACCAAATTGCTCAAGATGGCTTCCAGAATGGCAACCAAATTTGTAAAATGTTAATTTTTTTTACATATATCCCGAACATTCTCTGCATTATCCGAAAAGGTAGCAAAGTGTGACTCACTTTGTTATTTTACGTGTTAGTTAATTAACTGATAACTACATGTTCTATTATGGTTGTCCCAGTTCCGTATGTGGCATGACAAATTAATTTCAAAGTATGTAATTTTGCCGAGAACCTTATTTTGTGATTTTGGCCATATTTATTGAAAGGAAATGGGCAGAACTTTGAGACAGAACTGAGATGGACCATAATCTTTGGCTATTCTGGTGCATTATGATAAAAAAATGTCAACATGATACAGTGTGGATGCCATGATCGTGTGATGATCATCAAATTTGTCAGGACATTTACATTTACATTTACATCACCAAACTTCATTCGGATCATCGGGATGACCTCTAGATGGGGACGAGTCATTTTGGGGTCATTTGGTTAAAAAACATGGCCGCCGTCAGCCATCTTGGATTTAAATTTTTGCATCACTAAATACATTCAAACACCCTACATACCACAACCCTGATCCGATCATCACCAAACTTCATATTCATCACTGGGGTGGCCCATAGTTGGGCACGAATCATTTTGGGTAATTCGGCTAAAAAAATGGCCGCTGGTGGCCATCTTGGATTTCAAAATTGAATCCATTGGCGCGGGCTACATGCCGTAGTGTTTGCCTGATCATCTTTAAATTTGTCAGGAATGTTGACATTTACATGTAGATGCGAACGAGTAATTTTAGGATCAATCGGCCAAAAAACATGACCGCTGGCGGCCATTTTGGAATTGTACTCTTTGCATCAACAATTCCGTTGACACATCCTACAGACCATATCCCTGATCCGATCATCACCAAACTTCTTATTGATAATCGGAGTGACATCTAGATGGGAACGAGTCATTTTGGGATCATTTGGCCAAAAAACATGTTCGTCGGTAGCCATATTGGATTTTACTCTTTGCATCACTAAATACACTGTATACCACATCCCTGAACTGATCATCTACAAACTTCATATGGATCATCGGGGTGACCTCTTGATGGGAACGATTCATTTTGGCGTCATTCGGCAAAAAGATATGGCCACCAATGGGCATTTTGGATTTTACTCTTTGTATGACTAAATATTTATACAAAATCCATTAGCATGGGTTATAATAGACCGATCTGTTTGTTTGATATTCGCGAAATTTGTCGTGGATGTTGACATTGACATGTAGATGGGAACGAGTCATTTTGGGGTCATTCGGCAAAAAAACTTGTCCGCCGGTGGCCATTTTATAATTTACTCTTTGCATCATAAATCCTTTGGCACACCCTACAGATCACATCCCTGATCCGATCATTATGAAACTTGTCATGAATGTTGATATTGATATGTAGATGGGAACGAGTCATTTTGGGGGTCATTCAGCCAAAAATAATGGTCGCTGCAGCCATCATGGATTTCAAAATTGAATCCGTTGACGCGGGCTGCAGCTAGGCCGTACTGTTTGTCTGATCTGAAAATCATGGATATTGACATTGAGATGAAGATGGGAACGAGTCATTTTAGGGTCATTTGGCCAAAAACATGGCCACCAGCAGCCATCTTGCATTTTACTCTTAGGATCACTAAATCCTTTGACACACCCTACAGACCATATCCCTGATCTGATCATCACTAAAACTTCATATTGATTATCGGGGTGACCTAGATGGGAACGATTAATTTTGGGATAATTCGGCAAAAAATATGGCCGCCAATGGCTAGTTTGGTTTTTACTCTTTGTATGACTAAATATTTCTACAAAATCCATTAGTATGGGATGCAGGCCCATCTGTTGTCGACCATTAAATTACTCCCCAACCTAAGTTGAGCTACAGTGTCATTGACACTTTCATTGAAGGTGTTATGGTTCATTAACGGCCCGATGGTTGTTCATCATTCCTGGAGGGCCGTTAATAAACCATGACGCCGGACAAAGTCATGTTATTACTATTAGTATCACTCTGTACTTGTGTGATCACGTGATCCGTGATTTAACCAGAAGTGGGCATTAATGTAAACAAAGCTTCATTAATGCCCACTTCCGGTTAACTGCGCCTCAAAATTGTGGAATCTTATCGCTAGTAAGGTAAACTCCGACAGGGAGCAACAGACCCGTCTGCCCTTTGTCAAATTGTAAGCATCCGGTATAGACGTCAATATAATATACACTGCGTCCAATAGTGTCGCTGGCATCTCATTACTTATAGTACATATAGTAATAGTCTAAAAGCAGATGGCGTGTTATTATTTGACGCATATGTCTAATATATTGCTATTTTAACACAAGAAGCACAAGCAATTGAGACTGCGCATTTGCTCTTATAATGAGTGATATACTGGTATGGACTCAGTCATTTGATATCGTTTAGAACCACATCTCATGCAGTTCTTTAGCAGTATTGATCCACATATTAAGTAAGTAAAATCAAGTAGCCCAAGTTTTCCCTGCCTTACCCCACACCTGCCCTACCTCAAAATATGCATTTCTGGTCATGAATTTCTGAGAATGGGCTATACCTTGGTCAATTGTCGCCAAACTTAAATCAATATGATAAGATACAATGAATAAAATGAAAACAGGGGTTTGGAGACATCAATTTCAATTTTCAAAGATTTGGGAATTATCTGCTTGGGGTATATAATATCAAGACATGTCAAAATATTGCATTCCGACGAATTACATTAAATTGTTATGTTAATAGTACATAGGGCTTGGACCTTTATAGATATTCATAAACGTCTGAAGGTATGCATTTGAGAATATAACGAGTGTTCGCTTTTATTATAAACGGGTCAACTCTGATATGTTATGACCGCAACTATGGACCTTGATATTAAGAAGAGACCAGACAGGTGTGTGAACTTAATTAGGCGCTCGGCGTTCGACATTCGCGTGAAGTTGGTTAGGCGTTCGGCGTTCGTTTGACATTCAACTTAGAAAATTTCATTCAAAATCCAATTTCGGGTTTTTGCGTGAGAGATGCTCCATTGGTTCAGTTCGTGCTCGCCCTCTCGAATTTTATGAAGTTTCCTCGGTTTTCCCCGCTGGACTTATACAAGCCGTATTTATGGGCCGATTGGTTCCAAATTTGATGCGGACATGTGTTCCGACTATAGGAGTCACCGTGACCAAATGCATGGGTCGCAGACTACAACCCATTTCTAAATATTATGTAAAATCGAATGTCAAACTAGTAGTTTAACATTCGTTTGGCGTTCGACTTAGAAAATGTCGACGCAAAAACTGATTTTTAGTTTGTCGAGTGAAAAGTAATATTTTGACAAAATTCGTGCTCCGCCAAGCGAATCTGGTCAAAATTCCATAGTTTTCCCTAATTTCGCTCAGATGACTTTGTATAGTCCGCTTTAGAGGGCACAGGCCATGTTTATTGACCGACCGACCCCAGATTTGGCTCAAAATATGGTGTCGATATGTGTCCCGACTAGGAGTCACCGTGACCAAATTATCGACGCATAAAATTTATTTTAGCTTTTCGAGTGAAAAGTCTTATTTTGACCGTGCTCTGCCATGCGAATCTGGTCAAAATTCCATCGTTTCCCCCAATTTCCGGACCCCCGCTGGACTTCACTCAGATGACTTTGTATAGGCCGCTTTAGAGGGCACAGGCCATGTTTATTGATCGACCGACCCCGAATTTGGTGAGGGAGTGCCTCCCCACTAGTAATGGTCATAACCAAATGCACGGACTGCAGACTGTTACCGATTTCAAACTTTTCAAGAAAAATAAAATATTTTCGTATGAAGTCTGTTAGGCGTTCTGCATTAGACATTCAGTTGATATATTCGACATGGACAATTTTGACTCAAAAATAAATTTTCAGACGTTTTATTGTGACTCAATTCGTGCTCCGCCATGCGAATTTGGTCAAACTTCCATCGTTATCCCCAATTTCCGGACCCCCGCTTTGATGATTTGTGTGCTAAGATATTATAGGGTGCTACATACAAGCCGTGTTTATGGGCCGATTGGCTCCAAATTTGGAGTCGCAGATTACAACCCATTTCTAAATATTAAGTAAAATCGAGCAGTTTGACATTCGTTTGGCGTTCGACTTAGAAAATTACCAAATGGATGGATATATAGAGGGCACAGGCCATGCATATTGACCGACCAACCCCAAATTTGGTGAGGGAGTCCCTCCCCAGTAGTAATGGTCATAACCAAATGCACAGATCGCAGACTGTTACTGATTTAAAAATTTTCAAGAAAAATCAAATATATTCGTGTGAAGTTGGTTAAGCGTTCGGAGTTAGACATTCAGTTGATATTCGACTTAAAAACGAACTGGGTCAAAAAAAGACCTTTCACTCGAAAAACAAAAAGTCGATGTTTAAGTCAAACTTTTCTAAGTCGAATATAAACTGAATGTCTAATGCCGAACGCCTAGCCAACTTCACACGAAAGTATTTGATTTTTCTTGAACATTTTGAAATCGGTAACAGTCTTTGATCCGTGCATTTGATTATGACCATTACTAGTGGGGAGGCACTCCCTCACCAAATTTGGGTTCGGTCTATAAGCATGGAATGTGCCCTCTATAGCGGCCTATTCACAATCATTTAAGCATAGTCCAGCGATGGTCTGGAAAATTGGAAAACCGAGGAAACTTCAGAAAATTCCAGCGGGGGAGCACGAACTGAACGAATAGAGCACCTCTCCCGCCAAAACACGAAAATGGATTTTTAATGAAATTTGTCGAACGCCGAACGCCCAACCAACTTCACACGAATGTCGAACGCCGAGCGCCTAACTAAGTTCACACATGTAGACTAGATCATTGTAGGAACAGTGATAGCAGATTCCTAAAGCAAAATAACGCTGTATTATTTAACATGCAAACGGTACATGGAGTCTATTAAGGTTATGAACTGACAAAATATGCAGCTGTGCTGTCTCCATTATCGATCGTAACACTCCGATTGTGCCCCGAGCATATTGAATGGGTTCATTGTAATTAATCTTCGAAGAATAATTTAGTGATACGTCTGGAGTAAAAAAAACATTCCATCGTATTAACATTTAAAGTTCCATGGAGTTTTAATTAATATTTGTAAGAAATATAGTTGGCCTAAAAAAGGCATATTTCGAGAAGATTTGAAATTATTTAATAAATATTTCCATTGAATAATACCAACATGTTTTGAATATTTCGGAAACAGGTTGGAACAGTTTGTGGTTCCTAAATTTGAATCCCTTGGTGATGAAAACCCTATAATTGGACATGTCTAGTAAGTATACGAATTGTTAGGGACCAGGTGAATGAAACCTTTGACGACATAACAGGGCCGCGAATGTAGGGTTGGGTTTTTGAAAACAGAGCAATCCGAGGAAACACACTCAGAGTTAATGTTCCATTAGACTCAGACCCAGAACGTTCCATAATCGATTTTCATATTCTTAACATTTATTCAAAGAATGTGCGACTTTTGATAAATTTTTCCTATAGAAGGTTCCATATAACCAATTCTTCACTTAGGATGATGCAGTGACAAATATGGTTACTGTACACCTGTTTGACTGCGGAGATGAGTGAATTGATAAGGTGTAGGGTCCCATTCATCGATACTATACTCTCGTTATGAAATGAAGTCGCCATATAAAACCATTCAATAATTTCGCCATGAAAAAAATGCCACATATGAATATATTTGTTAATTTGGGGTAACATGTATTTGTATGTTTACAGGGGCACATATTCAGAGGGGTTTGATACATAAAGGTAGATTTTTAAAATAAACGACAGTTGACAGGGGCCGCAAATGTTAGGGGATTTTGCGTCTTTCAGTGCAATGACCGCGTTTGTCACAGCTGCAGACGCTGAGTCATTGAATTTTGAATTGGTGATTCCAGAATGTTCCATATTCAATTGTCTACTCTAAAAGGACGTGACATCGAACCTATTAGAAAGAACAATACACCATAGAAACGCTATACAAGGACGGGCCTCGATTAAGCCTATTAGAAAAAAGCAATGAGAAGTTTAAGTGATATTTCAATATACACATATTAATACATAATACATTTTACAGATATTGTATTGAATATTCAGGGTAGACTATCTTACTGCCACCCCTGGATCAATTGGAATTACGCCCCTATAAGATATCGATCCCATCAACGCACATACCTGCTGCTACCACTTTAACAAACGCATCAATATATTTTATACAATACTTTACAAGGTATAGTTCAATATTTTGAATATGCTTTCTCACTTCTAACAGCTACTATTCGCTAACCCCGTAAGCGAGTAGGTTTCCTAAATTCACCACAATCAGGGACGTGGCGATAATGTTTATTATTCTGTGGCGGGTGTGTGATGGGGGCTAAAATATAGCACCTTCCCACCTATGGCCAAAAGTTTCAGCAATTGGAAACTTGATACTTGACACAACATTACATGAAATTTCAGACTAAAAATTTATTGCAATTGTACTTATATTTGATTTTTCAAATGAAATTTTAATGTGACATTTGTCGTATTGGGGTCTATTATCCTATCTTTTCCTAATTTCAGTAATTTTTTTTGAACTAAAATGGCCAACAGCTCAAAATTTTAAACTATAGGGGTGACAGTTTGTAAATTTTCAACAAGTGAACATTTCGATCGGTTGATGAAAAGGTCCATCTCTATGTGTTGTAATTGGAATTCGAAGACTGGGTGTGGTCAAAGTGATGGCGCAGTTGGGAGTTGGGGGAAATTTCAACGCATATCTTCTATAGTCACATCCCTGAATACGAGTAAGGTATCTGAGATTTAGCAAAGCACATCGGAGTAGAGTACCTCACCGGAAGTGTCTATTCGCCATCGGATGGCAAATAGCGATTCTACCGATATGCGCTATTTGCCATCCGATAGTATTTTAAAGAAAAGAAAACATATCATAACATCACAATACGCTATTATAACGATGATACCTACCGCCTTCGTGATTATTAGGCCCAGTCGACCGTCGGTTGACCACCTACATATATCCTGAGGGGGGGGGGGGGGTGGCAAATAAGTAATCGACCAATTTTGAAGGAAATTTCGTATAGTTTGAACATTTAGTGGCACAAGCTGTCGCTATATGGCCACATAATCACCATTTCTACCCGCCTTACTGAAAACCCGGACCAGTTGACCGTCGGTTGACCACCCACAGATATCCTGGGCTGATGGCAAATAAGAAATCGAACAATTTCGAAGGAAATTTTCTATAGTTTGAACATTTAGTGGCACAAGCTGTCGCTATATGGCCACATAATCACCATTTCTACCCGCCTTACTGAAAACCCGGACCAGTTGACCGTCTGTTGACCACCCACAGATATCCTGGGCGGGGGGGGGGGGGGGGGGTGGCAAATAAGAAATCGACCAATTTTGAAGGAAATTTCGTATAGTTTGAACATTTAGTGGCACAAGCTGTCGCTATATGGCCACATAATCACCATTTCTATCCGCCTTACTGAAAACCCGGACCAGTTGACCGTCGGTTGACCACCCACATATATCCTGGGGGATGGCAAATAAGAAATCGACCAATTTTGAAGGAAATTTCGTATAGTTTGAACATTTAGTGGCACCAGCTGTCGCTATATGGCCACATAATCACAATTTCTACCCGCCTTACTGAAAACCCAGACCAGTTGACCGTCGGTTGACCACCCACAGATATCCTGGGGGGATGGCAAATAAGAAATCGACCAAATTTGAAGGAAATTTCGTATAGTTTGAACATTTAGTGGCACAAGCTGTCGCTAAATGGCCACGTAATCACCATTTCTTCCCGCCTGACTGAAAATCGGTACCAGCAGACCGTCGGTTGACCACCCACTGATATCCTGGGGGGATGGCAAATAAGAAATCGACCAATTTTGAAGGAAATTTCGTATAGTTTGAACATTTAGTGGCACAAGCTGTCGCTATATGGCCACATAATCACCATTTCTACCCGCCTTACTGATAACCCGGACCAGTTGACCGTCGGTTGACCACCTACATATATCCTGGGGGATGGCAAATAAGAAATCGACAACCTTTGAAGGAAATTTCGTATAGTTTGAACATTTAGTGGCACAAGCTGTCGCTGTATGGCCACATAATCACCATTTGTACCCACCTTACCGAAAACCCGGACCAGTTGACCGTCCGTTGACCACCTACAGATATCATGGGGGATGGCAAATAAGAAATCGACAACTTTTGAAGGAAATTTCGTATAGTTTGAACATTTAGTGGCACAAGCTGTCGCTATATGGCCACATAATCACCATTTCTACCCGCCTTACTGAAAACCCGGACCAGTTGACCGTCGGTTGACCACCCACAGGTATCCTGGGGTGATGGCAAATAAGAAATCGACCAATTTTGAAGGAAATTTCGTATAGTTTGAACATTTAGTGGCACAAGCTGTCGCTATATGGCCACCTAATCACCATTTCTACCCGCCTTACTGAAAACCCGGACCAGTTGACAGTCTGTTGACCACCCACAGATATCCTGGGGGGATGGCAAATAAGAAATCGACCAATTGTGAAGGAAATTTCGTATAGTTTGAACATTTAGTGGCACAAGCTGTCGCTATATGGCCACACAATCACCATTTCTACCCGCCTTACTGAAAACCCGGACCAGTTGACCGTCGGCTGACCACCTACATATATCCTGGGGGATGGCAAATAAGAAATCGACAACTTTTGAAGGAAATTTCGTATAGTTTGAACATTTAGTGGCACAAGCTGTCGCTATATGGCCACATAATCACCATTTGTACCCACCTTACCGAAAACCCGGACCAGTTGACCGTCCGTTGACCACCTACAGATATCATGGGGGATGGCAAATAAGAAATCGACAACTTTTGAAGGAAATTTCGTATAGTTTGAACATTTAGTGGCACAAGCTGTCGCTATATGGCCACATAATCACCATTTCTACCCGCCTTACTGAAAACCCGGACCAGTTGACCGTCGGTTGACCACCCACAGGTATCCTGGGGTGATGGCAAATAAGAAATCGACCAATTTTGAAGGAAATTTCGTATAGTTTGAACATTTAGTGGCACAAGCTGTCGCTATATGGCCACCTAATCACCATTTCTACCCGCCTTACTGAAAACCCGGACCAGTTGACCGTCTGTTGACCACCCACAGATATCCTGGGGGATGGCAAATAAGAAATCGACTAATTTTGAAGGAAATTTCGTATAGTTTGAACATTTAGTGGCACAAGCTGTCGCTATATGGCCACATAATCACCATTTCTACCCGCCTTACTGAAAACCCGGACCAGTTGACCGTCGGTTGACCACCCACAGATATCCTGGGGGGTGGCAAATAATAAATCGACCAATTTTGAAGGAAATTTCGTATAGTTTGAACATTTAGTGGCACCAGCTGTCGCTATATGGCCACATACTCACCATTTCTTCCCGCCTGACTGAAAATCGGTACCAGCAGACCGTCGGTTGACCACCCACAGATATCCTGGGGGGATGGCAAATAAGAAATCGACCAATTGTGAAGGAAATTTCGTATAGTTTGAACATTTAGTGGCACAAGCTGTCGCTATATGGCCACACAATCACCATTTCTACCCGCCTTACTGAAAACCCGGACCAGTTGACCGTCGGCTGACCACCTACATATATCATGGGGGATGGCAAATAAGAAATCGACAACTTTTGAAGGAAATTTCGTATAGTTTGAACATTTAGTGGCACAAGCTGTCGCTATATGGCCACATAATCACCATTTCTACCCGCCTTACTGAAAACCCGGACCAGTTGACCGTCGGTTGACCACCCACAGGTATCCTGGGGTGATGGCAAATAAGAAATCGACCAATTTTGAAGGAAATTTCGTATAGTTTGAACATTTAGTGGCACAAGCTGTCGCTATATGGCCACCTAATCACCATTTCTACCCGCCTTACTGAAAACCCGGACCAGTTGACCGTCTGTTGACCACCCACAGATATCCTGGGGGATGGCAAATAAGAAATCGACTAATTTTGAAGGAAATTTCGTATAGTTTGAACATTTAGTGGCACAAGCTGTCGCTATATGGCCACATAATCACCATTTCTACCCGCCTTACTGAAAACCCGGACCAGTTGACCGTCGGTTGACCACCCACAGATATCCTGGGGGGTGGCAAATAATAAATCGACCAATTTTGAAGGAAATTTCGTATAGTTTGAACATTTAGTGGCCCCAGCTGTCGCTATATGGCCACATAATCACCATTTCTACCCGCCTTACTGAAAACCCAGACCAGTTGACCGTCGGTTGACCACCCACAGATATCCTGGGGGGATGGCAAATAAGAAATCGACCAATTTTGAAGGAAATTTCGTATAGTTTGAACATTTAGTGGCACAAGCTATCGCTATATGGCCACCTAATCACCATTTCTACCCGCCTTACTGAAAACCCGGACCAGTTGACCGTCGGTTGACCACCCACAGATATCCTGGGGGGTGGCAAATAATAAATCGACCAATTTTGAAGGAAATTTCGTATAGTTTGAACATTTAGTGGCACCAGCTGTCGCTATATGGCCACATACTCACCATTTCTACCCGCCTTACTGAAAACCCAGACCAGTTGACCGTCGGTTGACCACCCACAGATATCCTGGGGGGATGGCAAATAAGAAATCGACCAATTTTGAAGGAAATTTCGTATAGTTTGAACATTTAGTGGCACCAGCTGTCGCTATATGGCCACATACTCACCATTTCTACCCGCCTTACTGAAAACCCAGACCAGTTGACCGTCGGTTGACCACCCACAGATATCCTGGGGGGATGGCAAATAAGAAATCGACCAATTTTGAAGGAAATTTCGTATAGTTTGAACATTTAGTGGCACAAGCTGTCGCTAAATGGCCACGTAATCACCATTTCTTCCCGCCTGACTGAAAATCGGTACCAGCAGACCGTCGGTTGACCACCCACAGATATCCTGGGGGGATGGCAAATAAGAAATCGACCAATTGTGAAGGAAATTTCGTATAGTTTGAACATTTAGTGGCACAAGCTGTCGCTATATGGCCACACAATCACCATTTCTACCCGCCTTACTGAAAACCCGGACCAGTTGACCGTCGGCTGACCACCTACATATATCATGGGGGATGGCAAATAAGAAATCGACAACTTTTGAAGGAAATTTCGTATAGTTTGAACATTTAGTGGCACAAGCTGTCGCTATATGGCCACATAATCACCATTTCTACCCGCCTTACTGAAAACCCGGACCAGTTGACCGTCGGTTGACCACCCACAGGTATTCTGGGGTGATGGCAAATAAGAAATCGACCAATTTTGAAGGAAATTTCGTATAGTTTGAACATTTAGTGGCACAAGCTGTCGCTATATGGCCACCTAATCACCATTTCTACCCGCCTTACTGAAAACCCGGACCAGTTGACCGTCTGTTGACCACCCACAGATATCCTGGGGGATGGCAAATAAGAAATCGACTAATTTTGAAGGAAATTTCGTATAGTTTGAACATTTAGTGGCACAAGCTGTCGCTATATGGCCACACAATCACCATTTCTACCCGCCTTACTGAAAACCCGGACCAGTTGACCGTCTGTTGACCACCCACAGATATCCTGGGGGATGGCAAATAAGAAATCGACTAATTTTGAAGGAAATTTCGTATAGTTTGAACATTTAGTGGCACAAGCTGTCGCTATATGGCCACATTATCACCATTTCTACCCGCCTTACTGAAAACCCGGACCAGTTGACCGTCGGTTGACCACCCACAGATATCCTGGGGGGTGGCAAATAATAAATCGACTAATTTTGAAGGAAATTTCGTATAGTTTGAACATTTAGTGGCACCAGCTGTCGCTATATGGCCACATAATCACCATTTCTACCCGCCTTACTGAAAACCCAGACCAGTTGACCGTCGGTTGACCACCCACAGATATCCTGGGGGGATGGCAAATAAGAAATCGACCAATTTTGAAAGAAATTTCGTATAGTTTGAACATTTAGTGGCACCAGCTGTCGCTATATGGCCACATACTCACCATTTCTACCCGCCTTACTGAAAACCCAGACCAGTTGACCGTCGGTTGACCACCCACAGATATCCTGGGGGGATGGCAAATAAGAAATCGACCAATTTTGAAGGAAATTTCGTATAGTTTGAACATTTAGTGGCACCAGCTGTCGCTATATGGCCACATACTCACCATTTCTACCCGCCTTACTGAAAACCCAGACCAGTTGACCGTCGGTTGACCACCCACAGATATCCTGGGGGGATGGCAAATAAGAAATCGACCAATTTTGAAGGAAATTTCGTATAGTTTGAACATTTAGTGGCACAAGCTGTCGCTAAATGGCCACGTAATCACCATTTCTTCCCGCCTGACTGAAAATCGGTACCAGCAGACCGTCGGTTGACCACCCACAGATATCCTGGGGGGGATGGCAAATAAGAAATCGACCAATTGTGAAGGAAATTTCGTATAGTTTGAACATTTAGTGGCACAAGCTGTCGCTATATGGCCACACAATCACCATTTCTACCCGCCTTACTGAAAACCCGGACCAGTTGACCGTCTGTTGACCACCCACAGATATCCTGGGGGATGGCAAATAAGAAATCGACTAATTTTGAAGGAAATTTCGTATAGTTTGAACATTTAGTGGCACAAGCTGTCGCTATATGGCCACATTATCACCATTTCTACCCGCCTTACTGAAAACCCGGACCAGTTGACCGTCGGTTGACCACCCACAGATATCCTGGGGGGTGGCAAATAATAAATCGACTAATTTTGAAGGAAATTTCGTATAGTTTGAACATTTAGTGGCACCAGCTGTCGCTATATGGCCACATAATCACCATTTCTACCCGCCTTACTGAAAACCCAGACCAGTTGACCGTCGGTTGACCACCCACAGATATCCTGGGGGGATGGCAAATAAGAAATCGACCAATTTTGAAAGAAATTTCGTATAGTTTGAACATTTAGTGACACAAGCTGTCGCTAAATGGCCACGTAATCACCATTTCTTCCCGCCTGACTGAAAATCGGTACCAGCAGACCGTCGGTTGACCACCCACAGATATCCTGGGGGGATGGCAAATAAGAAATCGACCAATTTTGAAGGAAATGTCGTATAGTTTGAACATTTAGTGGCACAAGCTGTCGCTATATGGCCACATAATCACAATTTCTACCCGCCTTACTGAAAACCCAGACCAGTTGACCGTCGGTTGACCACCCACAGATATGCTGGGGGGATGGCAAATAAGAAATTGACCAATTTTGAAGGAAATTTCGTATAGTTTGAACATTTAGTGGCACAAGCTGTCGCTATATGGCCACATAATCACCATTTCTACCCGCCTTATTGATAACCCGGACCAGTTGACCGTCGGTTGACCACCTACATATATCCTGGGGGGATGGCAAATAAGAAATCGACAAATTTTTAAGGAAATTTCGTATAGTTTGAACATTTAGTGGCACAAGCTGTCGCTATATGGCCACATAATCACCACTTGTACCCGCCTTACCAAAAACCCGGACAAGTTGACCACCCACAGATATCCTGGGGGGATGGCAAATAAGAAATCGACCAATTTTGAAGGAAATGTCGTATAGTTTGAACATTTAGTGGCACAAGCTGTCGCTATATGGCCACATAATCACCATTTCTACCCGCCTTACTAACAACCCGGACCAGTTGACCGTCGGTTGACCACCCACAGATATCCTGGGGGGATGGCAAATTAGAAATCGACCAATTGTGAAGGAAATTTCGTATAGTTTGAACATTTAGTGGCACAAGCTGTCGCTATATGGCCACATAATCACCATTTCTACCCGCCTTACTGAAAACCCGGACCAGTTGACCGTCTGTTGACCACCCACAGATATCCTGGGGGGATGGCAAATAAGAAATCGACCAATTTTGAAGGAAATTTCGTATAGTTTGAACATTTAGTGGCACAAGCTGTCGCTATATGGCCACATAATCACCATTTCTATCCGCCTTACTGAAAACCCGGACCAGTTGACCGTCGGTTGACCACCCACATATATCCTGGGGGATGGCAAATAAGAAATCGACCAATTTTGAAGGAAATTTCGTATAGTTTGAACATTTAGTGGCACCAGCTGTCGCTATATGGCCACATAATCACCATTTCTACCCGCCTTACTGAAAACCCAGACCAGTTGACCGTCGGTTGACCACCCACAGATATCCTGGGGGGATGGCAAATAAGAAATCGACCAATTTTGAAGGAAATTTCGTATAGTTTGAACATTTAGTGGCACAAGCTGTCGCTATGTGGCCACATAATCACAATTTCTACCCGCCTTACTGAAAACCCAGACCAGTTGACCGTCGGTTGACCACCCACAGATATCCTGGGGGGATGGCAAATAAGAAATTGACCAATTTTGAAGGAAATTTCGTATAGTTTGAACATTTAGTGGCACAAGCTGTCGCTATATGGCCACATAATCACCATTTCTACCTGGCTTACTGATAACCCGGACCAGTTGACCGTCGGTTAACCACCTACATATATCCTGGGGGGATGGCAAATAAGAAATCGACAAATTTTGAAGGAAATTTCGTATAGTTTGAACATTTAGTGGCACAAGCTGTCGCTATATGGCCACATAATCACCACTTGTACCCGCCTTACCAAAAACCCGGACAAGTTGACCACCCACAGATATCCTGGGGGGATGGCAAATAAGAAATCGACCAATTTTGAAGGAAATTTCGTATAGTTTGAACATTTAGTGGCACAAGCTGTCGCTATATGGCCACCTAATCACCATTTATACCCGCCTTACTGATAACCCGGACCAGTTGACCGTCGGTTGACCACCCACAGATATCCTGGGGGGATGGCAAATAAGAAATCGACTAATTGTGAAGGAAATTTCGTATAGTTTGAACATTTAGTGGCACAAGCTGTCGCTATATGGCCACACAATCACCATTTCTACCCGTCTTACTGAAAACCCGGACCAGTTGACCGTCGGTTGACCACCTACATATATCCTGGGGGGTGGCAAATAAGAAATCGACAACTTTTGAAGGAAATTTCGTATAGTTTGAACATTTAGTGGCACAAGCTGTCGCTATATGGCCACATAATCACCATTTGCACCCACCTTACCGAAAACCCGGACCAGTTGACCGTCCGTTGACCACCTACAGATATCATGGGGGATGGCAAATAAGAAATCGACAACTTTTGAAGGAAATTTCGTATAGTTTGAACATTTAGTGGCACAAGCTGTCGCTATATGGCAACATAATCACCATTTCTACCCGCCTTACTGAAAACCCGGACCAGTTGACCGTCGGTTGACCACCCACAGGTATCCTGGGGTGATGGCAAATAAGAAATCGACCAATTTTGAAGGAAATTTCGTATAGTTTGAACATTTAGTGGCACAAGCTGTCGCTATATGGCCACATAATCACAATTTCTACCCGCCTTTCTGAAAACCCAGACCAGTTGACCGTCGGTTGACCACCCACAGATATGCTGGGGGGATGGCAAATAAGAAATTGACCAATTTTGAAGGAAATTTCGTATAGTTTGAACATTTAGTGGCACAAGCTGTCGCTATATGGCCACATAATCACCATTTCTACCCGCCTTACTGATAACCCGGACCAGTTGACCGTCGGTTGACCACCTACATATATCCTGGGGGGATGGCAAATGAGAAATCGACAAATTTTTAAGGAAATTTCGTATAGTTTGAACATTTAGTCGCACAAGCTGTCGCTATATGGCCACATAATCACCACTTGTACCCGCCTTACCAAAAACCCGGACAAGTTGACCACCCACAGATATCCTGGGGGGATGGCAAATAAGAAATCGACCAATTTTGAAGGAAATGTCGTATAGTTTGAACATTTAGTGGCACAAGCTGTCGCTATATGGCCACATAATCACCATTTCTACCCGCCTTACTAACAACCCGGACCAGTTGACCGTCGGTTGACCACCCACAGATATCCTGGGGGGATGGCAAATAAGAAATCGACCAATTGTGAAGGAAATTTCGTATAGTTTGAACATTTAGTGGCACAAGCTGTCGCTATATGGCCACATAATCACCATTTCTACCCGCCTTACTGAAAACCCGGACCAGTTGACCGTCTGTTGACCACCCACAGATATCCTGGGGGGATGGCAAATAAGAAATCGACCAATTTTGAAGGAAATTTCGTATAGTTTGAACATTTAGTGGCACAAGCTGTCGCTATATGGCCACATAATCACCATTTCTATCCGCCTTACTGAAAACCCGGACCAGTTGACCGTCGGTTGACCACCCACATATATCCGGGGGGATGGCAAATAAGAAATCGACCAATTTTGAAGGAAATTTCGTATAGTTTGAACATTTAGTGGCACAAGCTGTCGCTATATGGCCACATAATCACCACTTGTACCCGCCTTACCAAAAACCCGGACAAGTTGACCACCCACAGATATCCTGGGGGGATGGTAAATAAGAAATCGACCAATTTTGAAGGAAATTTCGTATAGTTTGAACATTTAGTGGCACAAGCTGTCGCTATATGGCCACCTAATCACCATTTATACCCGCCTTACTGATAACCCGGACCAGTTGACCGTCGGTTGACCACCCACAGATATCCTGGGGGGATGGCAAATAAGAAATCGACTAATTGTGAAGGAAATTTCGTATAGTTTGAACATTTAGTGGCACAAGCTGTCGCTATATGGCCACACAATCACCATTTCTACCCGTCTTACTGAAAACCCGGACCAGTTGACCGTCGGTTGACCACCTACATATATCCTGGGGGGTGGCAAATAAGAAATCGACAACTTTTGAAGGAAATTTCGTATAGTTTGAACATTTAGTGGCACAAGCTGTCGCTATATGGCCACATAATCACCATTTGCACCCACCTTACCGAAAACCCGGACCAGTTGACCGTCCGTTGACCACCTACAGATATCATGGGGGATGGCAAATAAGAAATCGACAACTTTTGAAGGAAATTTCGTATAGTTTGAACATTTAGTGGCACAAGCTGTCGCTATATGGCAACATAATCACCATTTCTACCCGCCTTACTGAAAACCCGGACCAGTTGACCGTCGGTTGACCACCCACAGGTATCCTGGGGTGATGGCAAATAAGAAATCGACCAATTTTGAAGGAAATTTCGTATAGTTTGAACATTTAGTGGCACAAGCTGTCGCTATATGGCCACATAATCACAATTTCTACCCGCCTTTCTGAAAACCCAGACCAGTTGACCGTCGGTTGACCACCCACAGATATGCTGGGGGGATGGCAAATAAGAAATTGACCAATTTTGAAGGAAATTTCGTATAGTTTGAACATTTAGTGGCACAAGCTGTCGCTATATGGCCACATAATCACCATTTCTACCCGCCTTACTGATAACCCGGACCAGTTGACCGTCGGTTGACCACCTACATATATCCTGGGGGGATGGCAAATGAGAAATCGACAAATTTTTAAGGAAATTTCGTATAGTTTGAACATTTAGTCGCACAAGCTGTCGCTATATGGCCACATAATCACCACTTGTACCCGCCTTACCAAAAACCCGGACAAGTTGACCACCCACAGATATCCTGGGGGGATGGCAAATAAGAAATCGACCAATTTTGAAGGAAATGTCGTATAGTTTGAACATTTAGTGGCACAAGCTGTCGCTATATGGCCACATAATCACCATTTCTACCCGCCTTACTAACAACCCGGACCAGTTGACCGTCGGTTGACCACCCACAGATATCCTGGGGGGATGGCAAATAAGAAATCGACCAATTGTGAAGGAAATTTCGTATAGTTTGAACATTTAGTGGCACAAGCTGTCGCTATATGGCCACATAATCACCATTTCTACCCGCCTTACTGAAAACCCGGACCAGTTGACCGTCTGTTGACCACCCACAGATATCCTGGGGGGATGGCAAATAAGAAATCGACCAATTTTGAAGGAAATTTCGTATAGTTTGAACATTTAGTGGCACAAGCTGTCGCTATATGGCCACATAATCACCATTTCTATCCGCCTTACTGAAAACCCGGACCAGTTGACCGTCGGTTGACCACCCACATATATCCGGGGGGATGGCAAATAAGAAATCGACCAATTTTGAAGGAAATTTCGTATAGTTTGAACATTTAGTGGCACCAGCTGTCGCTATATGGCCACATAATCACCATTTCTACCCGCCTTACTGAAAACCCAGACCAGTTGACCGTCGGTTGACCACCCACAGATATCCTGGGGGGATGGCAAATAAGAAATCGACCAATTTTGAAGGAAATTTCGTATAGTTTGAACATTTAGTGGCACAAGCTGTCGCTATGTGGCCACATAATCACAATTTCTACCCGCCTTACTGAAAACCCAGACCAGTTGACCGTCGGTTGACCACCCACAGATATCCTGGGGGGATGGCAAATAAGAAATTGAAAAATTTTGAAGGAAATTTCGTATAGTTTGAACATTTAGTGGCACAAGCTGTCGCTATATGGCCACATAATCACCATTTCTACCCGCCTTACTGATAACCCGGACCAGTTGACCGTCGGTTAACCACCTACATATATCCTGGGGGGATGGCAAATAAGAAATCGACAAATTTTGAAGGAAATTTCGTATAGTTTGAACATTTAGTGGCACAAGCTGTCGCTATATGGCCACATAATCACCACTTGTACCCGCCTTACCAAAAACCCGGACAAGTTGACCACCCACAGATATCCTGGGGGGATGGCAAATAAGAAATCGACCAATTTTGAAGGAAATTTCGTATAGTTTGAACATTTAGTGGCACAAGCTGTCGCTATATGGCCACCTAATCACCATTTCTACCCGTCTTACTGATAACCCGGACCAGTTGACCGTCGGTTGACCACCCACAGATATCCTGGGGGGATGGCAAATAAGAAATCGACTAATTGTGAAGGAAATTTCGTATAGTTTGAACATTTAGTGGCACAAGCTGTCGCTATATGGCCACACAATCACCATTTCTACCCGCCTTACTGAAAACCCGGACCAGTTGACCGTCGGTTGACCACCTACATATATCCTGGGGGATGGCAAATAAGAAATCGACAACTTTTGAAGGAAATTTCGTATAGTTTGAACATTTAGTGGCACAAGCTGTCGCTATATGGCCACATAATCACCATTTGCACCCATCTTACCAAAAACCCGGACCAGTTGACCGTCCGTTGACCACCTACAGATATCATGGGGGATGGCAAATAAGAAATCGACAACTTTTGAAGGAAATTTCGTATAGTTTGAACATTTAGTGGCACAAGCTGTCGCTATATGGCCATATAATCACCATTTCTACCCGCCTTACTGAAAACCCGGACCAGTTGACCGTCGGTTGACCACCCTCAGGTATCCTGGGGTGATGGCAAATAAGAAATCGACCAATTTTGAAGGAAATTTCGTATAGTTTGAACATTTAGTGGCACAAGCTGTCGCTATATGGCCACCTAATCACCATTTCTACCCGTCTTACTGAAAACCCGGACCAGTTGACCGTCTGTTGACCACCCACAGATATACTGGGGGATGGCAAATAAGAAATCGACTAATTTTGAAGGAAATTTCGTATAGTTTGAACATTTAGTGGCACAAGCTGTCGCTATATGGCCACATAATCACCATTTCTACCCGCCTTACTGAAAACCCGGACCAGTTGACCGTCGGTTGACCACCCACAGATATCCTGGGGGGATGGCAAATAAGAAATCGACCAATTGTGAAGGAAATTTCGTATAGTTTGAACATTTAGTGGCACAAGCTGTCGCTATATGGCCACACAATCACCATTTCTACCCGCCTTACTGAAAACCCGGACCAGTTGACCGTCGGTTGACCACCCACAGATATCCTGGGGGGATGGCAAATAAGAAATCGACCAATTTTGAAGGAAATTTCGTATAGTTTGAACATTTAGTGGCACAAGCTGTCGCTATATGGCCACATAATCACCATTTCAACCCGCCTTACTGAAAACCCGGACCAGTTGACCGTCGGTTGACCACCCACAGATATCCTGGGGTGATGGCAAATAAGAAATCGACCAATTTTGAAGGAAATTTCGTATAGTTTGAACATTTACTGGCACAAGCTGTCGCTATATGGCCACCTAATCACCATTTCTACCCGCCTTACTGAAAACCCGGACCAGTTGACCGTCGGTTGACCACACACAGATATCCTGGGGGGATGGCAAATAAGAAATCGACAAATTTTGAAGAAAATTTCGTATAGTTTGAACATTTAGTGGCACAAGCTGTCGCTAAATGGCCACGTAATCACCATTTCTTTCCGCCTTACTGAAAACCGGTACCAGCAGACCGTCGGTTGACCACCCACAGATATCCTGGGGGGATGGCAAATAAAAAATCGACCAATTTTGAAGGAAATTTCGTATAGTTTGAACATTTAGTGGCACAAGCTGTCGCTATATGGCCACATAATCACCATGTCTACCCGCCTTACTGAAAACCCGGACCAGTTGACCGTCTGTTGACCACCCACAGATATCCTGGGGGGATGGCAAATAAGAAATCGACCAATTTTGAAGGAAATTTCGTATAGTTTGAACATTTAGTGGCACAAGCTGTCGCTATATGGCCACATAATCACAATTTCTACCCGCCTTACTGAAAAAACCCAGACCAGTTGACCGTCGGTTGACCACCCACAGATATCCTGGGGGCATGGCAAATAAGAAATCGACCAATTTTGAAAGAAATTTCGTATAGTTTGAAAATTTAGTGGCACAAGCTGTCGCTAAATGGCCACGTAATCACCATTTTTTCCCGCCTTACTGAAAATCGGTACCAGCAGACCGTCGGTTGACCACCCACAGATATCCTGGGGGGGATGGCAAATAAGAAATCGACCAATTTTGAAGGAAATTTCGTATAGTTTGAACATTTAGTGGCACAAGCTGTCGCTATATGGCCACATAATCACCATTTCTACCCGCCTTACTGAAAACCCGGACCAGTTGACCGTCGGTTGACCACCCACAGATATCCTGGGGGGATGGCAAATAAGAAATCGACCAATTTTGAAGGAAATTTCGTATAGTTTGAACATTTAGTGGCACAAGCTGTCGCTATATGGCCACATAATCACAATTTCTACCCGCCTTACTGAAAAAACCCAGACCAGTTGACCGTCGGTTGACCACCCACAGATATCCTGGGGGATGGCAAATAAGAAATTGACCAATTTTGAAGGAAATTTCGTATAGTTTGAACATTTAGTGGCACAAGCTGTCGCTATATGGCCACATAATCACCATTTCTACCCGCCTTACTGAAAACCCAGACCAGTTGACCGTCGGTTGACCACCCACAGATATCCTGGGGGGATGGCAAATAAGAAATCGACCAATTTTGAAGGAAATTTCGTATAGTTTGAACATTTAGTGGCACAAGCTGTCGCTAAATGGCCACGTAATCACCATTTCTTCCCGCCTGACTGAAAATCGGTACCAGCAGACCGTCGGTTGACCACCCACAGATATCCTGGGGGGATGGCAAATAAGAAATCGACCAATTTTGAAGGAAATTTCGTATAGTTTGAACATTTAGTGGCACAAGCTGTCGCTATATGGCCACATAATCACAATTTCTACCCGCCTTACTGAAAACCCAGACCAGTTGACCGTCGGTTGACCACCCACAGATATCCTGGGGGGATGGCAAATAAGAAATTGACCAATTTTGAAGGAAATTTCGTATAGTTTGAACATTTAGTGGCACAAGCTGTCGCTATATGGCCACATAATCACCATTTCTACCCGCCTTACTGATAACCCGGACCAGTTGACCGTCGGTTAACCACCTACATATATCCTGGGGGGATGGTAAATAAGAAATCGACAAATTTTGAAGGAAATTTCGTATAGTTTGAACATTTAGTGGCACAAGCTGTCGCTATATGGCCACATAATCACCACTTGTACCCGCCTTACCAAAAACCCGGACAAGTTGACCACCCACAGATATCCTGGGGGGATGGCAAATAAGAAATCGACCAATTTTGAAGGAAATTTCGTATAGTTTGAACATTTAGTGGCACAAGCTGTCGCTATATGGCCACCTAATCACCATTTCTACCCGCCTTACTGATAACCCGGACCACTGGACCGTCGGTTGACCACCCACATATATCCTGGGTGGATGGCAAATAAGAAATCGACTAATTGTGAAGGAAATTTCGTATAGTTTGAACATTTAGTGGCACAAGCTGTCGCTATATGGCCACCTAATCACCATTTCTACCCGCCTTACCGAAAACCCGGACCAGTTGACCGTCTGTTGACCACCCACAGATATCATGGGGGGATGGCAAATAAGAAATCGACCAATTTTGAAGGAAATTTCGTATAGTTTGAACATTTAGTGGCACAAGCTTTCGCTATATGGCCACACAATCACCATTTCTACCCGCCTTACTGAAAACCCGGACCAGTTGACCGTCTGTTGACCACCTACATATATCCTGGGGGATGGCAAAAAAGAAATCGACAACTTTTGAAGGAAATTTCGTATAGTTTGAACATTTAGTGGCACAAGCTGTCGCTATATGGCCACATAATCACCATTTGCACCCACCTTACCGAAAACCCGGACCAGTTGACCGTCCGTTGACCACCTACAGATATCATGGGGGATGGCAAATAAGAAATCGACAACTTTTGAAGGAAATTTCGTATAGTTTGAACATTTAGTAGCACAAGCTGTCGCTATATGGCCACATAATCACCATTTCTACCCGCCTTACTGAAAACCCGGACCAGTTGACCGTCGGTTGACCACCCACAGGTATCCTGGGGTGATGGCAAATAAGAAATCGACCAATTTTGAAGGAAATTTCGTATAGTTTGAACATTTAGTGGCACAAGCTGTCGCTATATGGCCACCTAATCACCATTTCTACCCGCCTTACTGAAAACCCGGACCAGTTGACCGTCTGTTGACCACCCACAGATATACTGGGGGATGGCAAATAAGAAATCGACTAATTTTGAAGGAAATTTCGTATAGTTTGAACATTTAGTGGCACAAGCTGTCGCTATATGGCCACATAATCACCATTTCTACCCGCCTTACTGAAAACCCGGACCAGTTGACCGTCGGTTGACCACCCACAGATATCCTGGGGGATGGCAAATAAGAAATCGACCAATTGTGAAGGAAATTTCGTATAGTTTGAACATTTAGTGGCACAAGCTGTCGCTATATGGCCACACAATCACCATTTCTACCCGCCTTACTGAAAACCCGGACCAGTTGACCGTCGGTTGACCACCCACAGATATCCTGGGGTGATGGCAAATAAGAAATCGACCAATTTTGAAGGAAATTTCGTATAGTTTGTACATTTAGTGGCACAAGCTGTCGCTATATGGCCACCTAATCACCATTTCTACCCGCCTTACTGAAAACCCGGACCAGTTGACCGTCGGTTGACCACACACAGATATCCTGGGGGGATGGCAAATAAGAAATCGACAAATTTTGAAGGAAATTTCGTATAGTTTGAACATTTAGTGGCACAAGCTGTCGCTAAATGGCCACGTAATCACCATTTCTTTCCGCCTTACTGAAAACCGGTACCAGCAGACCGTCGGTTGACCACCCACAGATATCCTGGGTGGATGGCAAATAAGAAATCGACCAATTTTGAAGGAAATTTCGTATAGTTTGAACATTTAGTGGCACAAGCTGTCGCTATATGGCCACATAATCACCATGTCTACCCGCCTTACTGAAAATCCGGACCAGTTGACCGTCTGTTGACCACCCACAGATATCCTGGGGGGATGGCAAATAAGAAATCGACCAATTTTGAAGGAAATTTCGTATAGTTTGAACATTTAGTGGCACAAGCTGTCGCTATATGGCCAAATAATCACCATTTCTACCCGCCTTACTGAAAACCCGGACCAGTTGACCGTCGGTTGACCACCCACAGATATCCTGGGGGGATGGCAAATAAGAAATCGACCAATTTTGAAGGAAATTTCGTATAGTTTGAAAATTTAGTGGCACAAGCTGTCGCTAAATGGCCACGTAATCACCATTTTTTCCCGCCTTACTGAAAATCGGTACCAGCAGACCGTCGGTTGACCACCCACAGATATCCTGGGGGGATGGCAAATAAGAAATCGACCAATTTTGAAGGAAATTTCGTATAATTTGAACATTTAGTGGCACAAGCTGTCGCTATATGGCCACATAATCACCATTTCTACCCGCCTTACTGAAAACCCGGACCAGTTGACCGTCGGTTGACCACCCACAGATATCCTGGGGGGATGGCAAATAAGAAATCGACCAATTTTGAAGGAAATTTCGTATAGTTTGAACATTTAGTGGCACAAGCTGTCGCTATATGGCCACATAATCACAATTTCTACCCGCCTTACTGAAAACCCAGACCAGTTGACCGTCGGTTGACCACCCACAGATATCCTGGGGGGATGGCAAATAAGAAATTGACCAATTTTGAAGGAAATTTCGTATAGTTTGAACATTTAGTGGCACAAGCTGTCGCTATATGGCCACATAATCACCATTTCTACCCGCCTTACTGATAACCCGGACCAGTTGACCGTCGGTTGAACACCTACATATATCCTGGGGGATGGCAAATAAGAAATCGACAAATTTTGAAGGAAATTTCGTATAGTTTGAACATTTAGTGGCACAAGCTGTCGCTATATGGCCACATAATCACCACTTGTACCCGCCTTACCAAAAACCCGGACACGTTGACCGCCGGTTGACCACCCACAGATATCCTGGGGGGATGGCAAATAAGAAATCGACCAATTTTGAAGGAAATTTCGTATAGTTTGAACATTTAGTGGCACAAGCTGTCGCTATATGGCCACATAATCACCATTTCTACCCGCCTTACTGACAACCCGGACCAGTTGACCGTCGGTTGACCACCCACAAATATCCTGGGGGGATGGCAAATAAGAAATCGACCAATTGTGAAGGAAATTTCGTATAGTTTGAACATTTAGTGGCACAAGCTGTCGCTATATGGCCACCTAATCACAATTTCTACCCGCCTTACCGAAAACCCGGACCAGTTGACCGTCTGTTGACCACCCACAGATATCCTGGGGGGATGGCAAATAAGAAATCGACCAATTTTGAAGGAAATTTCGTATAGTTTGAACATTTAGTGGCACAAGCTGTCGCTATATGGACACACAATCACCATTTCTACCCGCCTTGCTGAAAACTCGGACCAGTTGACCGTCGGTTGACCACCTACAGATATCCTGGGGGATGGCAAATAAGAAATCGACAAATTTCGAAGGAAATATCGTATAGTTTGAACATTTAGTGGCACAAGCTGTCGCTATATGGCCACATACTCACCATTTCTACCCGCATTACTGACAACCCGGACCAGTTGACCGTCGGTTGACCACCCACAGATATCCTGGGGGGATGGCAAATAAGAAATCGACCAATTGTGAAGGAAATTTAGTATAGTTTGAACATTTAGTGGCACAAGCTGTCGCTATATGGCCACACCATCACCATTTATACCCGCCTTGCTGAAAACCCGGACCAGTTGACCGTCGGTTGACCACCTACAGATATCCTGGGGGATGGCAAATAAGAAATCGACCAATTTTGAAGGAAATTTCGTATAGTTTGAACATTTAGTGGCACAAGCTGTCGCTATATGGCCACATAATCACCATTTCTACCCGCCTTACTGAAAACCCGGACCAGTTGACCGTCGGTTGACCACCTACAGATATCCTGGGGGGGGGGGGGGTGGGTGGCAAACAAGAAATCGTAAAATTTTGAAGGAAATTTCGTATAGTTTGAACGGTCAACTGGTCAACGGTCAACTGTCGGTTTCTTGTTTGCCATCCCCCCAGGATATCTGTAGGTGGTCAACCGACGGTCAACTGGTCCGGGTTTTCAGTAAGGCGGGTAGAAATGGTGATTATGTGGCCATATAGCGACAGCATGTGCCACTAAATGTTCAAACTATACGAAATTTCCTTCAAGATTGGTCGATTTCTTATTTGCCATCCCCCAGGATATCTGTTGGTGGTCAACCGACGGCAACTGGTCCGGGTTTTCAGTAAGGCGGGTAGAAATGGTGATTAGGTGACCATATAGCGACAGCTTGTGCCACTAAATGTTCAAACTATACGAAATTTCCTTCAAAATTGGTCGATTTCTTATTTGCCATCCCCCAGGATATCTGTAGGTGGTCAACCGACGGTCAACTGGGCCTAATGATCACGAAGGCGGTAGGATTCATCGTTATAATAGCGTGTTGTGATGATATGGTATGTTTTCTTTTCTTTAAAATACCATCGGATGGCAAATAGCGCATATCGGTAGAATCGCTATTTGCCATCCGATGGCGAATAGCCGCTGCCGTACTCACCTGGTATATGTAGCATTCCGCTATCATCACTGAACAGAACACAAGTGGAACCATTCACAGCGAACGATTTGCATCCTGTTTTCTTCAGGCACTGTGCCCCACAGTCCATTTCCGATTTTGTCTTGACAGTTGCAGTGATATTAGCCTGATTTAGTTGGCCGCTGCCTTTGTTAAAAGTGACACTGACAATCTTCGAATTAGCATCTGCGAAGTGGTAAAAACACAACACAAGAATTGCGAGGATCATGGTTGATGAACTCTAATCTCAATATAAAAATGACAGACTAAAAGTCGCAAAATTTTTCTATCTTCTATGTCGGTTACAAACTGATATAGCTATCGCAATGTGTCCAAGCGAGATTTTCCCTCAACTAATTCCAGATACAATCGGCAGGCGAATAATAGCTAGGTGATTTGCAGCGATGTCAATAAGTGGGTGGTACCCGATTCAATCGAGAATGCAAGCAGAGGTGGTCATTCGATGGTCCGATTCGACAATCGACCGGATGTGGCGCCGCATATCGCAATCGATTATATTCAGAAGACCAGAAAACATGTTAATCGGTCATACAGGTTACACTGGTGTAAATAATGTTCGGAGTGACATCTAGCAGATGCGGGAGGAATATATTGGAGTGAATAAAATAGACACTGGGCCCTGATTGGTCAACTTTTATATTGCCAACAGTATACGTTAAAACGTTAGCACTGAGGCTTATGGAAAACATTTACACCAATGTAACCTAAAGGGAAAAATTAGCTTTTGGCCTTTTTGATTCCTGTGAGTCACTTTAAAGTATTTTATTGCATTTTTAGCAGCCTGGTCTTTCAGTCCAATGAATCTCTCATGCATGGTGTCGCTATTCTTGCTGCTGATGTCTTCTTTCTCTTACATCAGCCAAAAAAATAGTATGATTTTTCATAAAAAATGCCAATTTTTTTTTCAAGGTGGTAATAGTCACATAATAATGCGACTATTACACTGGGCCGTGATTGGTCAATAGCCTTGTGTGTTTTTGTGTTTTTGTTTTTGAATTTTTTGGTGTGTTCTAAAATATGACAGTATTTTTTTTATGCGGTTCTGACACTAGTTACGAAAACACAAGATTTAAAGGCGAATTCCCTGCTAGACAGGCATTATATTTTTGCGCAAAAAGTTTCCCGAAATGTCAATTTTTCAGATTTAAAGAAAAATTTGGACCCAATGTTTATATTGCCAACAGTATACACTAAAACGTTAGAACTGAGGCCTATGGAACACATTTACACCAGTGTAACCTAAAGCGAAAAATGAGATTTTGACCTTTTTGATTCCTGGGAGTCACTTTAAAGTATTTTATTGCATTTTAACAGCCTGGTCATTCAGTCCAACGAATCTCTCATGCATGGTGTAGCTATTCTTGCGGCTGATATCCTCTTTCTCTTACATCAGCCAAAACAATAGTATGATTTTTCATAAAAAATGCCAATTTTTCCAAGGTGGTAATAGTCACACGATAATGCAAATGACCCATAACATGATCATGTCAATTAGACACATATCAATTGTTATAAGAAGCTAATCTAACAAGTATTTCGGATTTTATAGCCAGTGATATACAGATATATATCATACAAGCTAGTCATTTCCACTGGTGGGTATGGCCATTTGAAGGCTAATAGCACTAAAACTTGGACACATTTAAGAAACTGCTTCAGCAGTTCAAAGAGAGCATATCTTTGTTCAACTAATTCAATATACACCCACATCGAGTTATCTTGGATCACCCTTGCAGACCTGAAAATGTCACATGTTAGTCGCCCATGTGCTGATAAAGTCATGTTCTTCATGCTCAACTGATCAGATCTGGACTGAATGACGTCACATCACCAGAAGTTCTCTCATGGAAAGAATAGTGGACAGTCTTCCATAGCTGATCCAAGTTTGCAACACCAGGCCACAAAAACTGTGAAATTGGGGCTTGAACATGACGTGGTGGAAATGTTTGCTTTTTTGATGAATAGTGTGTTAAAGTGGTGGGGTTAAATTGTGTGTGATAAATAAAGAACCACAGAAGTGATGTTTGAACACATTTTTTCCATTGATGGGCAATTCTGAAGAAATGTACGGAGTTACAATTATTCTGCGAAAAAGTGGGCTATCGCTTTGTTACACTGGTGTACATAAGGTTGGGGTGACATCTAGCGGATGTGGGAGGAATATATAGGAGAATAAAATAGACACTGGGCCCTGATTGGTCAAAAGTCTTGTGTGCTTTTTGCATAATAAATCATCACACCTCTTCCCTATGATATCGCATAGGTAAAATAGCCATTGGCTCTGTAGTGAAGTTTGAATTTTTTTGGTGTGTTCTAAAATATGACAGTATTTTTATGCGGTTCTAACACTAGTTACGATAACACAAGATTTAAAGGCGAATTCCCTGCTAGACAGCCATTATTTTTTCGCGCAAAAAGTTTCCCAAAATGTCAATTTTTCAGATTTAAACAATATTTTGGACCCAATGTTTATATTGCCAACATTATATGCTAAAACGTTAACACTGAGGTCTATGGAAAACATTTACACCAGTGTAACCTACAATTGATACATAGCAACATATGTTATGACAAACTAAATGGCGGTTCGAGTGATGGCTAGATACAGTTCGTAAGGATTGGGCGATAAGGAAAACACTCAACGCCGTTGGGACATCACTAAGCCCACTGTGGATTATCCATTCAGATGACTAAACAATCACAAATGTGCCAACACTATTACATCATTCATAGTGGTTTAACCAATTAGGAATCAACACTATGACATCTTAAAAGGGGCTTACATTGTAAACAACCGAACAGGGGCCAACAGTATATACAACCACACAGGGGCCAACAATAAACAACTGAACAGGGGCCAACACTGTATGTATATCAGGATTAACTGTCATGTGGACTGTTTTTATGGAGATGTAACCGTGAGGTAAGTGGACATAACTTGTGTAAAACCCGAAGGGTTTTACATACAAGTTATGACCACTTACCTCACGGTTACATCTCCATAACAATAGTCCACATGACAGTTAATCCTTATATTTATATACATTTAGCGAAAAAGCCACTTTTGTAAATGTATTTAAATCGAGAAGTGTATCGTGACAAGAACAGCCCAAAATACCCAATAGCACACTTGGCAAAAGTTAATAGGAACAATTTCTCTTCATATTGAAACCCGATGATGTATTAAGTCAATCCTGCGCGAGTCCAAATGCGCCCAAAACATTACGCGTTCGTCTTTCCAAACCCAATGACGTATCGATGGTGTTATGAGCTTGGTGTTATGAGCCGTTGCGCATTCACCGATAAATAACTGCAACTAGCCACGTGGGCGCCGACCAATCATAATGCTGGATTTAGTGATGACAACACTTAGTATGTAAATATAACATCATAACTGGGGCCAACACTATAAACAACAGAACAGGGACAAACAATATAAACACCAGAACAGAAGTCAACAATATAGCACCCTAACTGTGTAATATAACCACGCAGATGTATTAGATATGCACCGTTTACCTTCGAATTATGTCTTAAATGGGCACTAAAAATTAATTTTTCTATGCACTCTTTAATATTAAGTAATATATGTTTTAAAAATTTCAAGCTATTTCTAATCGTCTTTACACAAGCAACGCTGCGTACCCCAGCTAGTATGATAAGTCAAATCAACGAGTTAACACTATGGGGGAACTATAACATGTCACAAATCTCATCGTATAGTCAAGTTCAGCCACGCGTACTTGTAACAATCAGCTAAACGTTTTGATCAAGAGAAAGCGTGTGAATATTTGTGCGCTCAACTGTTTTCTCTTCATGCTGATACATTGCTATAGAATGTCTTTAATTTGGCAGAGCTGTACCTCACGAAAATCAAAACATGACAATAGGTATAAAAGCAAGGGATAGGAAGTGCGGCGAATGAATATGGAGTGGTGAAGCACAATCTATGTAAAACGAGAATCTAATTCAACGTTGTATATGGAAGTATACGAATTTCCCACTGGGAAATCGAAAAATAGTTTAGTTATTATTACTATTCTGTCCCCGCTGGGTGATGTTTAGAAATTGTGGCTCAGACAGCTTCTAACCACACCCGCTTGTATTTCACAAACACTAAGAACATAATCCTAATATGCAAATCTGGCTACACGAAAAGCAATGCTGCGATAATGGGTACGTTACAGTATTATCACTGCCGGTGGCCACACAAAATTTCATTTGGCCAAACATTTTTTCGCCACAAATGGTGACAGAAATCTAAATAAAAAAGCGATGAACAGATCGATGAAGATAAGCGACGAAATATAGACGGTGTTGGACACGCGGGTTTCGTGCGTCCGATATATCTATTCATACGATGACAACCCAATTTATTTTGTAAAGGGAACATTGAATGGTATGGTTGTACAAATGCGAATACAGATCGTCAAAATCCTTAATATATGCACTGGTTACATCATACTTTGTTGATTAGCAGGTATGTAAGATGAAATTTGTAAATGCATTGCCCCGTTCGACGTACCAGCGAAGACATGGCAGTTACGTAATGTGTCGTAAACTGAGTCACGTCATAACAACCGGATTTCACATAATAAACAATAGGTATTCAACACCTCACAATAATAAGCAATAGAACTGTTGTTTTATTTCGGCGAAAATGATAGCGATGACAACTAACACATCCCATTAATTAGTTGCCGAACATGGTGTGAGCGACACGACATAGAGTCAGAGAGTTATATATTTAAAATATATATAATTCAGTCATCAATTGTAAGTCAAGAAAATGAGAATTTAATTTGATCAAAGTTCTTTTTTAAATTGGCCAACAAACATTTGGCCAATTTTTTGTTTATTTGGCCACTAAATAAATCATTTGGCCACTTTCTTGGCCCGAAGATTTTTCGGTCCAGCGTGAACACTGGTACGTTATATAGTACTGAAAGTCATGGCGTAACGGTCGATTCAGTTTTCAAATCAGAAAGCAGTGTGGGAATCTAGTATATATTTATAGCAATTCTAGTGTCATCTCTGGCTGGATATAAATTGATTCCAGATGATAAATTACACTCAATGTCTCATGAAAACAGTTCCTTTGTACAGAATGTGAAAACTCACAATAGCTGTAGATTTCTGACGCTGCGACTAATCAATAGAAGACGCCATAGTAACGCCCGTCATTTGTATGGATGTAACTTTGTTCATTGTCGACCACATCAGTATGTCTATTTTAATACACTGCCTTTTTTACTGATATGATTAATTTATATTTTCCATATCTTCTGAGTTTACAGAAGTAAACAATATTGTAATAGAACATCTGTAGTAATTAATTAACCAAATCTAAACCACTCAGTGGCATCCACATGAGGATATCTGTGGCGTTTAACACAATTCTTATCAAGATAACTTTAAAGATTCCCACCAAATAAGATTCACCTAAGGCTTACTTTGTGTGTGTGCGGGGGGGGGGGGGGGGGTAATTGTTATTGCTTACATTCCATACACATCGGTTTGTGAAAATAATGGACCCTAATAATAATTTAGTTCATTAATTAGGCGAATCGTATATCCGGGTGACTGCGAAATCCAAACGTGTTCACCACCTCCCGTTTTAAACCCAAAAATAATGCTACCGACATCAAAGTACTCAAAAGTAAAAATAGTTCCTTGTTGTCGAGAATGAAGGTGAAACTAGCCATTATATTACATGGCGCACTGGTGAAGTTTTCCGCTTGTGATACCCAGGAGTGTCAATTTCTTAATGTTCAATTCATTCAAAGATATCCTCATGTCGATTTCAACGAAATTCGACGAAGAACGTCATCATGTAACTTTCACCAAAAGTGTCGTCTGCATTGTTCATAATTATGTTTTAATCCGATTCAAGACAATAGTAGGATATATAGATAATCAGATGCATGTTTGTACGATGCAGACTTATAGTACAGCGGCCAAATCGAAAAAGAGCTCTAGTTTTCGAGATACCCCTACCCACGGTAGAACAAGTTGAAACTAACTTTTTTTAAAGGAGAAATATATACTCTTTACGAAAATGGTAATGAAAAATAACGGAATTGGTGGTGGCTATTCTCAAATCGACAATGAACGATACCCACCAGTGACTTTTCCCAGAAATGAACGATTTTGGTAAAGTGAGACCTGCGGCTATGTCCTAAGTTATTTAGCCACATTGTTGGTGTTAAAATGACTACAACATACCATATCTGTACCTGATATGCAAGAAGTGTTGTTTAATTTGGATTTTCGTCCCATTTGGAGCCGAAACATTTATTTTTTGTTGAAAAATCGCTCTTTTTCAAAACTATTATATTTTTCGAACATTATCATTCAAACGGATATTGCAATAGTATTGAAATATTTAGTCCATATGGTGTACTGGTTATCTGACAATCATATGAAGAAAGAAGTTAACAAAATGTTTGAACGGTTTGCGAGATATTGGATTTTAGCTACCCCTCCCCCAAACACGTTTTTGGTGGAAACAAATACATATTTTTGATAATGACATTACAAACATTTTCGAATTGATCTGAATGGGACCCACTATGAATCTTGTACTGAAAGTGTTGTCCAGAGATGCCGTTTAATCGATTACAGATGTGTTCAGGCTTTCAGACCCCCAGTTACAACAACAACAATTATTTTATTGATAACAGGTAATTTTTCATGCATTAACATCGATGTTAAGTACTAAAACCTTTGTTATAAACAACACGTGACCAACTATATAATTCATATGGCTCAGTAGTAATCTGGACATCACAAGTAGAAATAATTTGACAGAAATTGAAAAATAACGGAATTGGTGGTGGCTATTGACAAATCGACGATGAGCGATAACCTCCAGTGACTTTTTTCCAGAAATTAACGATTTTGGTAGGCTAGGACCCTGTGGCTGTGTCCTAGCCTATTTGCCCATATTGTTGGGGTTAAAATTACTACATCATACCATACCTCTACCTGATATGAAAAAAGTGTTGGTTAATTTAGATTTTCCTGCCATTTGGAGCCAAAACATTTATTTTTTGCTGAAAAATCGCACTTTTTCACAAAAATATTATGTTTCGAACATTATTATTCAAATGGATATTGTTATAATGCCGAAATATTTAATTCTTATGGTGAAGCAGTTATCTGCCAAGCATATGAAGAAAGAAGTTAACAGAAATTTAGAACAATTTGCGAAATAATGGATTTTAGCTACCCCTCCCCAAACACGTTTTTGGTCGAAAAATTACATATTTTTGTTCAGAACTTTACCAAATTTCCCAATTGATCATACTGGGACCCAACATAATTCTTTTGCTGAAAATGGAGATCGGGGACATTGCTTACGTGCTTAGAGACGTGTTCGGGCTTCCCGACCCCAAATTACAACAACAACGCATTTGAATTGCTATTACATACAGTAAGTGTCGCATATCACAAGTACTCCATTCTCGTTTAAGATTGAAATGCATTAGTTTGAACTATGGCCAATTGAGTAATTACATTAAAACGTCCCCTCTCTGTCATTGTGGTAAATAGAAAAAGCATATCATTACTTATTGGAATACAGTGGTCCTAAGACTGAACTTCTATGCGGTATACTGAATGTAATTTTATCATAAATGTTCTTTTGTATGTACAGCAACTCAGTCATCGCGAAAATATTAAAATAGTTGACGGGTTCAGACATTTATCTCGAAAACAAAGCGATTTCCATAACGCTGCCATTTGTTTGAAAAGCATTGAAACCCTGCTGAGCGCGAAATTTACCACCACCAGATGGTCTGCAATCTCACGGCGACGAACGTATCAATGACGAAAACAACATTATCTGTGGTCATTGCGTCCAATCAGCTCCAACGAAACTATGTGTATATCATTGTATCCAATCAGTTCCAACTGGATTGCATCCTAATTTTCCCCAAACAATCTCTCTCCCAGATAAATTGTTTACCTCCGGATAGAACTACCATATCTCCACAGACTGAGTTAAAACTGGGAGCATGTTCATCAAGTTCGTGGTGTTTTTGTGATTTAAAATAGCGTAATTGTCACATAAACAGTTAAAATTGAATTTTTGTTATTTGCCAGCCGATTTTTGTAAAGTGTCACATGCGGTCGGAAACCAATGCAACCTTATATATCGCATAGTTTCGGCCACAGTATAAGTTGATATTGAATTCATAATCCCCCCAGTACATGATGTGTTCAAGACTTCAAATAGGGTTGGGGTACATAACACAGTGAACATTTGCCAGTCGCTTGTTGTGGAGTGCCACATGATGCAGACTTTCGGGAACCAACACATATGTATATCCTAATAAAAACTAACCTTTGGTCAAGCCCTCAGTTAATATTGAGGTCATATCATTTCACCATGTGGTGTCATCCAAGACTTCAAATAAATTAGGGGTCCTCAAAATTTTGCCTTTCTTATTTTCCAGCCACTTTTCGTTAAATGCTCATTCTTTCAGAACCCAAATCCATCTATTTACATTGTGTACGTCTTTGTACAGCTAACTCGCCATTGTCCATACACGCAGTCAATGATGATATCGTTCCAGTCCGTGGTGTGTTCTAGTCTTCAAATTGGGAAGGGGGTAATACAAACATTTAATCGCATTATTGATTTTTCAGTCGCTTTTTGTAAAGTGTCCCTGACTGTCGGGTATTAACCCATCTATAACAATTGTGTATTTCTTAATAGAATAACCATTTGTCCAGATCGTCGTTTGACCCTGAGGGCACATTCATTCAGTTCGTGGTAGGTTCAATGGTTTTCCATGGGGTATGGGTCCCTTACAATTCGCCTTCATCGTTTGCCATCTGCTGTGTGTAAGGTGCCACGGTGTTTTCGCGAACGGTGGGCTCGCGAGACCATTGCATCTTTTTCTGTCAGAACAGCCATTCGGCCACAATCTCGGGTAATATGGATAGCTTATGCCTTGAACTAGTGGTGTGTTCAATACTTCAAATAGGGATGGAGTCCCCTGATAGTGAAATTTAGCCCTTTCGTTTGCCGACCACTTGTTGTAAAGTGCCATAGGCTTTCGGGAACCATCTCATCCATAACAGATTCGTATATCCAGATAATAATCCCATTTGTCCACAACTTCAGTTAAATTGAGAGCATATATTGTTTGTAAGACTGCAAGCTTAGTTGGATAGTGGGGTCCTCAAGACATAGAAAATTCGCCTTTCTTGTTTGCCAGCCGCTTTTTGTAAAGTGTTCCAGGATTTCGGGGGAAACAGATCACCCATATATTAATTAATAATTCCATGATAGCAATACCTTTCGATCACACACTCAGCTAAGTATGAGAGAATATAACTTCAGTTCTGGTCAAGATATTAAATGGGTTAATTGGGTCCCCCCCCCCCAAAACAGTGAGTATTCGGCTTTCTCTTTCACCAACAACTTTTTGTAAAGTGACCCAGGCATTCAAGACCCTGGTATACTATACTCTTTATATAGCGTCCATTTCTCTACACACGCAGTTAATAATGGGAGCACATCCTTTCGGTTCATTGTGTGTTCCAAGACTGCAAATGGGGTAGTGTGGCCTAACAAATCACATTTCGTATTTGCCAGCCGCCTTTTGTAAAGTGTTCCAGGATTTCGAGAACCAAACCACCCATACAAATTATACATAATACATGAGAACATATAGATTCGACCCAGTGTGTGCTAAATAGTTTAGAAGGGTTATGGGTACCCAAAACAGTGAAATTTCGCCTTCTCTTTGCTAGCCACTTTGTGTAAAGTGTCCCAGACATTGGGAAGCCAACCCACCCCCATCATGCGCTGAAGAGGTATATTTCCTGAATTACATACCATTTGTCCACACCCCAGTTAATATTGAGAACATATCCATCCATTAGTGTATTTATGACTTTAATTTGGGTAGGGTGCTCAAAGAAAATATTCAGCTTTGGTTTTTGCCAGCCGCCTTTTGTAAAGTACCCTAGGATTTTGTGAACCAAACTACCCATATAACATGTATATTCCCTGGTAGCACTACCTTTCGTTCACACTGTGATTTAATAATAAAAGCATGAATATTCGGTGCATGGTGTGTTCAAGAGTTTAAATGGGCATATAAAGGGGTCCAACAAAACAAAAAATATTCGCCTTTGGCGTTTGCCATCCGATTTTCGTAAAGTGCTAAAGGCTTTCGGGATCCAACCATCTATCAACATCATGTATGCGCCCCGATATTACTATTTTTGCCCACATCCTCAGTTAACATTTACAGCAATCATTTCAGCTTTGTGAATTGTTCAACTTTAACACTTCAATTGTGTGGGGGGGGATCCTAAAACAGCAAATTCGTCTTTCTTATTTATCAGCCACATTGTGTAAATCGACACATGCACAACCCATTCATACACATTATGTATTCTCTGATGCTACTACATTCCCGTCACACTCTCAGTTAATATAGATAATTAGAGATCATATAGCTTAATTTCGTATTGTGTTGAAGTCTTTTAAATTGGGTAGAGTGTTCTCGAAAAAATATAGCAAATTCGCCCTTCATATTTGCTAAGCAAAGTGCCACACTGTTTCGGGAACAAACCCACCCATAAACATTGTATATATCATTATGTAACTGTCCTTTATAGTTACATGATTCTTAATATTGAGATCATATTTTTTCAGTTCGTGGTGTGTTCAGGACGTCTAATAGGGCGGGGGAGCAACAATGATTTTGTTCTGTATGAGTATGTTAGTCTATATTATGTGTCGTTTAGAACAAATGCTTTAGTTCCTCAAAGTCAATATGTGTTAATATAAAATTACATGTCATAAATAAAAATGTTTTGTTGTTGTTGTAACTGGGGGTTTAATTGGAAACCTGAGGTAATCTAAAACCACACTCGCGGTGTCTACGCATCAGGTTTTCATCACACGAATAATGATTAGATGCCCATTAGAATAATTTAGAAAGGTCTGTGTTGTTATCATAAATATGTAGTTTTTCTACCAAATCGCGACCGGGGGAGCGGTACCTAATTCCAATATCTTGAAAACCGTTGACAATTTCTGTCAAATTCTTTCTACTTGTGGTGTCCAGATAACTACTGAGCCATATGAATTATATAGTTGGTCACGTGTTGTTTATAACAAAGGTTTTAGTACTTAACATCGATGTTAATGCATGCAAAATTACCTGCTATCAATCAAATAATTGTTGTTGTTGTAACTGGGGGTCTGAAAGCATGAACACATCTGTAATCGATTAAACGGCATATCTGGACAACGCTTTCAGTACGAGATTCATATTGGGTCCCATTCAGATCAATTCGAAAATGTTTGTACTGTCATTATCAAAAATATGTATTTTTTCGACCAAAAACGTGTTTGGGGGAGGGGTAGCTAAAATCCAATATCTCGCAAACCGTTCAAAATTTATGTTAACTGCTTCCTTCATATGCTTGCCAGATAACTACTACACCATATGAACTAAATATTTCAATATTATTGCAATATCCGTTTGAATGATAATGTTCCAAAAATATAATTTTTTTGAAAAAGAGTGATTTTTCAACAAAAAATAAATGTTTCGGCTCCAAATGGGACGAAAATCCAAATTAACCAACACTTCTTGCATATCAGGTACATATATGGTATGTTGTAGTCATTTTAACACCAACAATGTGGGCAAATAACTTAGGACATAGCCGCAGGTCTCACTTTAAGAAAATCGTTAATTTCTGGTAAAAGTCACTGGTGGGTATCGTTCATCGTCGATTTGAGAATAGCCACCACCAATTCCGTTATTTTTCACTATCATTTTCGTCAACAGTATATATTTCTCCTTTAAAAAAAGTTGGTTTTAACTTGTTCTACCGTGGGTAGGGGTACCCGACCACTTTTGGCTTTTGGCCGCTGTACTATTATGATACCAATTAATTCCATATTAAATATTATCTTATTTCCTTTCGCAGATTCGCACAGTAATCTGTACAGTACCATGCAGTATCAACTGCTGTGTATTATTTGGAAAACAAAGCTTTAAGGTACACATAAATCTGTTTGTGGCTGTCACGATGAGGCATCTGTCATCGATGCGAAAAGAAGGTTTAATCAAGTTGGTTATAGCATCAAGTAGGGCTATATATGAGAAATGTTATTTTAGTTTGTCAAATACTTATTTGTCGTAAAAACTAAAACTTTCTTGTTCAACTGCCAAATATCTAAAACCTTCCGCCTCTGATGGAGAGGGTCCGGTAATTTGATCCAGTAGAGCGAATAGACCCGTTGGAAATTCATTATAGGCCTACTTGACCTTATCAATCGAAAACAAATGATTTGATGACGTTTATACAAATATGAGAATGTTGTTGATATCGTCGTGGCGATGATAGCGGTTGCTGATGGTTATGAGCGGTTACACATCGAGAGACTTAAGATGGTCCCTTGACTTCCCACTACGACATTAATGCTGTAATCGCACGTTCTACTATGTGACTAAAGTGCTCGCATCTAAACAAAATCGCTTCTCGTATTATGTAAAAAGTTGGCGACGTTACTAAATCACATAGTCTATTCGAAACAAAGTTTATTTCGTTATCATTTTCCTATTGTGATAAACTGTTTTTTTCATATGGGCAATTTATAACAGCTGTTGACTCTCTCACATGCTTATAGTCACTTATACATGCAAATATGTTCATAAATATTACCATAGGTTCATATTGGATTATTTGGTTTTGCAATAAACCCATATTTGACATATCCATTATTCCGTGTTATGGCGCGAACTATAAAGAGCGCACACCTGGTAAGTAGATCTAGGTTCACATAGCGTAATTTAGATTCAAATAATGCCAAAAACGGGCCTATTTGTGTTTTTGATATAAGTCCAATATGAGCTTATTTTCAGGTCCTCTAAAAGTGGAATCAGTAACAAATGGATGCCAGACTCATATTTGAATTTGTTCTAAACCGTACTGATATAACTCATATTATCTCATTTAGATCAGGTGACAGTTTAACCTGTTTCAGAAACTGTTTCAATTGACACATGACAATGCTTGGTACAGGTAAACACGAATACTGTACATGATGTGTTCAAGACTTCAAATAGGGTTGGGGTACATAACACAGTGAACATTTGCCAGTCGCTTGTTGTGGAGTGCCACATGATGCAGACTTTCGGGAACCAACACATATGTATATCCTAATATATTGAGAACATATCCATCCATTAGTGTATTTATGACTTTAATTTGGGTAGGGTGCTCAAAGAAAATATTCAGCTTTGGTTTTTGCCAGCCGCCTTTTGTAAAGTACCCTAGGATTTTGTGAACCAAACTACCCATATAACATGTATATTCCCTGATAGCACTACCTTTCGTTCACACTGTGATTTAATAATAAAAGCATGAATATTCGGTGCATGGTGTGTTCAAGAGTTTAAATGGGCATATAAAGGGGTCCAACAAAACAAAAAATATTCGCCTTTGGCGTTTGCCATCCGATTTTCGTAAAGTGCTAAAGGCTTTCGGGATCCAACCATCTATCAACATCATGTATGCGCCCCGATATTACTATTTTTGCCCACATCCTCAGTTAACATTTACAGCAATCATTTCAGCTTTGTGAATTGTTCAACTTTAACACTTCAATTGTGTGGGGGGGGGGGGGGATCCTAAAACAGCAAATTCGTCTTTCTTATTTATCAGCCACATTGTGTAAATCGACACATGCACAACCCATTCATACACATTATGTATTCTCTGATGCTACTACATTCCCGTCACACTCTCAGTTAATATAGATAATTAGAGATCATATAGCTTAATTTCGTATTGTGTTGAAGTCTTTTAAATTGGGTAGAGTGTTCTCGAAAAAATATAGCAAATTCGCCCTTCATATTTGCTAAGCAAAGTGCCACACTGTTTCGGGAACAAACCCACCCATAAACATTGTATATATCATTATGTAACTGTCCTTTATAGTTACATGATTCTTAATATTGAGATCATATTTTTTCAGTTCGTGGTGTGTTCAGGACGTCTAATAGGGCGGGGGAGCAACAATGATTTTGTTCTGTATGAGTATGTTAGTCTATATTATGTGTCGTTTAGAACAAATGCTTTAGTTCCTCAAAGTCAATATGTGTTAATATAAAATTACATGTCATAAATAAAATGTTTTGTTGTTGTTGTAACTGGGGGTTTAATTGGAAACCTGAGGTAATCTAAAACCACACTCGCGGTGTCTACGCATCAGGTTTTCATCACACGAATAATGATTAGATGCCCATTAGAATAATTTAGAAAGGTCTGTGTTGTTATCATAAATATGTAGTTTTTCTACCAAATCGCGACCGGGGGAGCGGTACCTAATTCCAATATCTTGAAAACCGTTGACAATTTCTGTCAAATTCTTTCTACTTGTGGTGTCCAGATAACTACTGAGCCATATGAATTATATAGTTGGTCACGTGTTGTTTATAACAAAGGTTTTAGTACTTAACATCGATGTTAATGCATGCAAAATTACCTGCTATCAATCAAATAATTGTTGTTGTTGTAACTGGGGGTCTGAAAGCATGAACACATCTGTAATCGATTAAACGGCATATCTGGACAACGCTTTCAGTACGAGATTCATATTGGGTCCCATTCAGATCAATTCGAAAATGTTTGTACTGTCATTATCAAAAATATGTATTTTTTCGACCAAAAACGTGTTTGGGGGAGGGGTAGCTAAAATCCAATATCTCGCAAACCGTTCAAAATTTATGTTAACTGCTTCCTTCATATGCTTGCCAGATAACTACTACACCATATGAACTAAATATTTCAATATTATTGCAATATCCGTTTGAATGATAATGTTCCAAAAATATAATTTTTTTGAAAAAGAGTGATTTTTCAACAAAAAATAAATGTTTCGGCTCCAAATGGGACGAAAATCCAAATTAACCAACACTTCTTGCATATCAGGTACATATATGGTATGTTGTAGTCATTTTAACACCAACAATGTGGGCAAATAACTTAGGACATAGCCGCAGGTCTCACTTTAAGAAAATCGTTAATTTCTGGTAAAAGTCACTGGTGGGTATCGTTCATCGTCGATTTGAGAATAGCCACCACCAATTCCGTTATTTTTCACTATCATTTTCGTCAACAGTATATATTTCTCCTTTAAAAAAAGTTGGTTTTAACTTGTTCTACCGTGGGTAGGGGTACCCGACCACTTTTGGCTTTTGGCCGCTGTACTATTATGATACCAATTAATTCCATATTAAATATTATCTTATTTCCTTTCGCAGATTCGCACAGTAATCTGTACAGTACCATGCAGTATCAACTGCTGTGTATTATTTGGAAAACAAAGCTTTAAGGTACACATAAATCTGTTTGTGGCTGTCACGATGAGGCATCTGTCATCGATGCGAAAAGAAGGTTTAATCAAGTTGGTTATAGCATCAAGTAGGGCTATATATGAGAAATGTTATTTTAGTTTGTCAAATACTTATTTGTCGTAAAAACTAAAACTTTCTTGTTCAACTGCCAAATATCTAAAACCTTCCGCCTCTGATGGAGAGGGTCCGGTAATTTGATCCAGTAGAGCGAATAGACCCGTTGGAAATTCATTATAGGCCTACTTGACCTTATCAATCGAAAACAAATGATTTGATGACGTTTATACAAATATGAGAATGTTGTTGATATCGTCGTGGCGATGATAGCGGTTGCTGATGGTTATGAGCGGTTACACATCGAGAGACTTAAGATGGTCCCTTGACTTCCCACTACGACATTAATGCTGTAATCGCACGTTCTACTATGTGACTAAAGTGCTCGCATCTAAACAAAATCGCTTCTCGTATTATGTAAAAAGTTGGCGACGTTACTAAATCACATAGTCTATTCGAAACAAAGTTTATTTCGTTATCATTTTCCTATTGTGATAAACTGTTTTTTTCATATGGGCAATTTATAACAGCTGTTGACTCTCTCACATGCTTATAGTCACTTATACATGCAAATATGTTCATAAATATTACCATAGGTTCATATTGGATTATTTGGTTTTGCAATAAACCCATATTTGACATATCCATTATTCCGTGTTATGGCGCGAACTATAAAGAGCGCACACCTGGTAAGTAGATCTAGGTTCACATAGCGTAATTTAGATTCAAATAATGCCAAAAACGGGCCTATTTGTGTTTTTGATATAAGTCCAATATGAGCTTATTTTCAGGTCCTCTAAAAGTGGAATCAGTAACAAATGGATGCCAGACTCATATTTGAATTTGTTCTAAACCGTACTGATATAACTCATATTATCTCATTTAGATCAGGTGACAGTTTAACCTGTTTCAGAAACTGTTTCAATTGACACATGACAATGCTTGGTACAGGTAAACATGAATACTGTTGTCAAATACTGGTTGATAGGCATTTGTCTACCACAAACACTTAAGTTGGTCCCTTGACTTCCCACTACGACATTAATGCTGTAAGCTCACCGTTCTACTATGTGACTAAAGTGCTCGAATCTAAACAAAATCGCTTCTCGTACATGCATTGGATTTTCCAGGTCAGTGTGTGATAAGAGTATGCTATAGGACTTCCTGTGTGGTCAAATTCTAAATGGAAATTCAAATGCATCGATATAGCACACAAATACAGTAACCTACCAGAAGCTGATAGGTGAACATATAACACAACTATAAGGTACACACATTCTACAAAACAACTGATACATATTCCAGCTTATCCGATGCACATGCAATGATATAACTTTTTCCCTGCAAGCTGTTATATGAACTGAATGTTTTTTTGGCTAAACGCATTTTAAGCTGATGCCATCTAACCGCAGTGAACTCAATCATGACTTTCGAGTCACTGTGTTGTAGACATATCCATGATATATCAGTTGTTAAGCTCCAATTCAATTAGAGGTGACATATTTTGAGAATAAATATATAGAGAATATTTTCCAGGCTGCAATTGGAATATTATTTTTTATAAATTTTCTGATATTTGCAAACCTATGTCATTGTTAAGGATACATACAATTCCATAAATTCTAACTATTTCCCGATCAGTCTGTCAACCAGCCCATTATCTAGCATTATTCCATACCAATTTTGTAGTCTACTGGAGCAATTTCTATTATATTAAATGAAAAGCATTCACTTTTTGTCAGACTGGAGGTACTTTAGGTGTTGTGAGAGTAACATAATCTGAGATGATAAATTCATTGATTAGCTTGAAACACTGATGACAGTTCTTTCGTTGGAAAATGACCTTGGTCCACCCAGTAGGAGTTTGTTAAATGGCGGAATCGACAGTGGACCAACGAGATGAATATATAATTGGAAACTTCACAAATTCCGGAGAATTCCCATGTGATTTAGGCCTAGGTCTATTATTTTCATTTAGACTAATTTCGTTAGTTAGCTAAATGATAACCAGAGAATACGTCATGTCAGAGTCCATACAAGATATTGCATTTGTCACGTGGTCTCCAAATTATCAGCGACTCGACCTTTTCCGCTTTGCTGAACACATTTCCTCAGCGAATCGAAAATGGCCGAGTTATTGAAAATTGTCGTCTCGGCTGCATGATGTGACAAACATATAATTCTTATATCGATATCGCCGATAAAATTTAGCAAATTTGAGGCAGAAATAACAATAATGACTATCCACGCGACATGCATTTGTGGCAGTCGGGATGCAAGAGTATATAGAAAATAAAATTACGGTGGGAATCACTTGTTGTGAGTACCACGCATTCAAAATGGCCGACACAGAACATAGCATTTTGACTATTACGACCATGTGCTCGTTTATTTTCAAAACAAGTTGATGGTGGCACAAATGCGGAAAAATAGCTTCCAAATTACTCTATGCCATATGCTAGTTGATTACCCTTTCCGTCGTTTCTGGTCGCGTTTGCGATCTCTTCGGCCAATATGAATGCGTGATACTCATCAAGTCCTGAAAACAGCAAATGTCAAAATTGATACCCAAAACACATTGTTTGTAAAACAGGGCACATAACACGTCAATATATGACGACAATATTTTCCCTTCACGAGTATAGTGATACTACGCATAATGATCATCCTATGATTATTATAATATTGAATCACCACAAATTACTTGTGCTTATAAGCGCGCCTAGATGTTAGATGTTTTATTCACTCAATAATTAGTGACAACAAATCAACAATAATATATAAAAAATAAAGTGTAATTATTGTGTGGGAGTGGCATAACCAGGATTGGCTGTCTTCCTGTCACCCCCGTTGTCAATATAATAACTAATATATCAATGGCATAATCTCAAGTTGATGTGCTAATAAGAAAATACTGTAATTTATAATATCAAAATATTGTATTAAGTACATTGTACCGTATAGTTATGGCTATGTAGGCGTGTGCACGGCAATTTAAAGAACACTTTTAATAGTAAGTTGGACCCAGCCATTTCGTACAGTAAAGTACAGGTCATACACTGTCAGAAATTACCATCGGTTCGACGGTTTCGGGCGTCATAATCGACGGTCCCATACCATGTCATCAATTTGACGGTCCCATTCCGTTATTTTATGTGCCCATTAAAATTGTCTAAACTCAATATTTTTGTGATTTAAAGTCATGGCGTCAAAATTCAATAGTATATTTATCGGCGACCAAATTATATCCCATATAAAAATCCACCATGTTGCCACCATGGTAATACCATAGTAACACCATGGTGGTGGCATATTTACCGTGGCACGAACATAGTAATAGAAATTTCACCATGGTTTTTTACCATGATAGTTTGAAAATCACCATGGTGTTACAGCGATAGACCATTTCGCCATGTTAACTTACCATGGTTGAATCATGGTAACACCATATTGGTACCATATTTACCATGGTACGAGCATGGTGACAGAAATTTCAACATTATATTTCACCATGATAGTTTGACAATCATCATGTTGTTACTTTGGTAGTGCCCAGATATTATTTTCCTTTTCGCCAGATATCAGGTATCGTTAATTAATGTTTAACTAAGCAAAGATAAAAACAACTGTTTGGTGGTGGTACTGCTACTATGCTCAAAATAGTATGTACAGGCACGAGTTCAATTAAATTGTTTACCATGGTAGAATAGAATAGAATAGAATAGAATATAATTTTAATAAATCTACGACCCCTCACGGGATATGAGATTACAAACATAAACATGTATCATAACAGTATTAACCTGAACCATGAATTATAATAACAACGATAATGTCATTAACAATGAACAATAATAATCTTTATCCTGTATTTAACATATTTTATCGTACACCGGCGAGGTCACATGATTGGTAACATTGGTAACTTTTATTGGGAAAATTTAGCGCGCTCTGTATCGCAATATTTTGCATTCAATATTACAATAATAAGCGCGACAGATTGGTGGTATTGTGGTATAATAACACCTTTATCTAAATTAAGCACGCTCAATATCGCAATAAAGGTGCGCCTAAAAATGCCACTTCTTCTGACTGGTACTGTATTGTCATGATGTACGGATTCACCTGTTAAAACAAAAACTGGGTTTACAAGTGACTGGACAATTTTACGCCTTACATGTTACCAAAATTATGCCATTAAGATATTTTACTTTTACATGTACATAAATTTGAGTTTTAACTGTGAAACATGTAGCTTTGTTCTTATTATAGCTTAAAATGTCATGCCGATTCCTGTTTTAGAATGTCGAAATTAGTATTACTCATAACTGAATAGTGATTGGTTGGCTAGTCAACGAATGCTCTATATGTAAACAGGTCGACGCGAATGATGAATATCACATTATATCCATTTGTAAATCATTGGTGGGGGAGAGGAATTACCACGATATTACTGGGAAGAACCATCTAGATGGAAATTCTACAAACTTAGTTACCAGAACTTCAAAAAAGTTTAGGTATTTTAATTAAAATAGAACTGAAAAAGATGGACAAATAACGACGGTGAGGATACTGATGACTATCACGACGATGGCAATGATGATGGTGTTGACGATGATAATGATGATGCTGATGATAATAACATCAAAGGTGATGATTGTAACGGTGAGGTCTATGGTGATAATGATGATGATGATGATGATGATGATGACGATGTTGATGATAACGATGATGGAGTTGATCATGGCGATGACGGTGACACAAACACGTACAGATGGCGGGTTCTGATGACGATGATATTGATGATTATAGTTGAGGATGGCGATGACAGCTGCGACCATCACGATGCGGACGATAAGCATTATAATGGTGACGGTGGTGATGACAACGAAGATGAAGATGATGATTATGATGATGATAATGATTAGCATAATACAGATGACGATTATAGTGTTGATATGATGATGACAAACTGAAGATGACGATGACCATGTTGTAAATAGTGTATATATGTTTCATCTCTAATTGCATGTTAATTCATGATTGCAAAAGTTGGAGGGTGCTACACCCCCCCCCCCCCCGATCGTCACGTCCCTAGTAGCGGGTATATCCAAATGGAACAAAATTTTGTTTAGTGCGTCTACTCGCATTTAATTTGAAACAAACGTCGACTCGAATTCAAATACCACTAAATTACGTCACGCTCGTTGGAGTTTTCCAGTTTCAATTGGAATTCCCTCATTAGCATATCATTATGCAGCTCGTTTGCATTTCTCCGATGTAAATTCGAGTCGACGGAGATGCGATGCTTGTTTCAAACACGGACCTCAGACGCATCAGCAATTAGATTCGTGTTTGTTCCGATGGGTTAACTCATATGGTTACTCAGTGTTGCCCATGTTAAATTGATGTGAAACACTCTGCGGTGGATATTTGGCGGGAATGTATAATACTCGTGCTCAAAGTGTTAGACATATACTCATATTTATTGTTTATCCAAATGACACCACAAAACGTCATTCGTCAATTATAAGTAGTTTCTCACCTCGCCAGAGCGATTGTCATTTTGATTATCGCGATTAATTCGTCCCACCAATTAAGAAGTATTTCCGTACTTCCGACATTATCATGTGTTAAATCGCAGAGTCGACGTGGTTGGAATTGACGTTTGTTTGTTTGTTTTTATTGTTTTTTAAAATATTTGTTATTGGTATCAAAACATTAACACCATAAACACATTAGTTCACAAACATAGAAGATGACAATTAGGTTTTAAGTAGACATGTATAAGTATATATAGTGGCGTAAACTAAGATTACATCTGGTTATCATAATGCCATGAAGATACAGATATTATAAGAACTGTACAGGTGCTCCTCTGTCCAAGGTGCTATATATTGGCTAAGTATTCTCATTTCAAAAGAAATGCTTCTATATATCACTTGCATATGGCCGACACAAAGCGAAATTTTAAGGCTTTGTTATGCTATGAGTCTGTTCTAAACCATCTTGTCAGATGCCAGTATTGGAGGGATCCAGAAGTCATGTACTACTGACCTTGTTTTTATTTAAATGAGAAGAAACTATATTTTACTGCATACTGTGACCACTATATTTGAACTGGCCTTCATGAAAAATTGCATCTTTTTGTTGAGAATATCTTGATTGAGAGAGACTCAATTGTGTTAAAATAGATGAACCATTTCATCCTATGACGGTTCAAGGTCCCTCATGTTGCAAGAATATAATTATCTTTTAAATATAATGATAAATATACGTTTAATGATTTCTTCTGTGTCTGTTTTTGCTAGCTCTGATTCCCGTCTCCATATAGAAATGGCAGTTGCGAAGATAATATTATTCAATTGACTTAATCCGGTCACCATTTGTCGAGGTTAGGAAATGTTAACGCCAAAAACTGCTTAGAACGAAATTGGAGATAACTGTAATTAAATTTGGTGAATATCGGCGACTAATACATTCTTATCAATGGTGGAAATCGGTGACAAAAATATTTCATCACTATCTTGTGCTGTCCCTTCATCTGTTCTGCCCATGGCACCAATAGCATTACTATAGAATATTTTAATCCACACATTTATCTTCCTCGTAAAAAGTTACCCCTTTGGTGCCATGTTATACATCTCATTGGAGAAGAACGTGTGTGAATTTGTGGAAATTGGCTCTAAGCATATTTTTTGTCAGTTTTGATGACCCTCCCTTCCATATCCCTGACACAAACGGCGCCTCTCTTGACACATTTAAACCGCACAATTAAACTCATTATGAAGTTCACTATATGAAATTGGTGGAAATAGCCGACTCAACAATTTCATATCAAATTCAGTGACAAATCTCTCACACAAACGGCACCAAATTCTCCGTATTACGGAGAGGAATATGTATCAATTCGGTGGAAATCATTGCTAAAAATTATCTTATTTTCCCTGCTCTTCCATGCACCCCTGAATATTTAAACCACACACTTGCTGATATCATGAATATGATTATGTACAAGTATGGTGGTAACCGACGACTAATCAAATTCTTATCGAATTTAGTGTCCCCCACCTTCAATCAAACGGCACCAATTTGGCGTTTTCAAATAACACAATTAGATTTCCCGTATCATGGAGAAGAATGTGCATCAATTTGGGTGAAATCGGCGTGAAAAACATTTTTATCAATGTTTGTATCCATCTCCCCATCAGAGCACCTCTGACTCGAATGACGACATTTTTGTCACCGTTAAGCTACACCATTATACCCCGGCTACCATGGAGATATTTATGTATAAGTTTAGTGGTGATCGCGATTATACAGATTCTTATCAAATTTAGTGCCTCAACCATTCCTCCAAACGGCACCAATTTGGCGTCTTTAAATCAGACGATTAGATTCATTGTATCATGGAGAAGAATGTGTATGAAGTTGGTGGAAATCGGCGCTAAATATATTGTTATCAATTTTGGTGCCCATCTACCCTTCCCTGCATTCCATTTAAACCACACCATTAATTTCCTCATATCATGAAGATTATTATGTATAAGTAATTAATTTTGGTGGAAATTTGCACCACCCCTTTTCTGCCCCTGGCAACAACAGCGTCACTTTAGAAAATTCTAACCTACACCATTTTCGACGTCGTAAAAAGTCACCACTGTTAGATCCCTCTGATGCCATCTGCATGGTCCCATGTGAATTTCTATAGACACAGACAGACAGAAATTCGCAAATTCAGATATATATATAGATGAACTGTTGACATTCAATATAAACATTTGATGTGTCACGGGCTGCAACATTGAGAATTCAAATCTATTAACTATGTGTTGTCCAGATCGCAAAATGGTCCTTACGACTCCTTAGGCTATGAATTTTAGAGGCACGCGCAGCGATAAGTTGTGCAAATATCGATGGGAAAGTGTTAAGTGCGTCCCAATCAGATTTATAAGGACAAAGGGCGCACACTTACTCTTACTTCAACAAATAAATTTCCGTTACTTTCGTCGAGTCTCGGACTCCATTGTTCAGCCTTCATCGCTGGTGGTTCCGTCTCCGATGCCATTCTTGAACATACTCGGTCTGTTCATACTCAACATAATTCAGAATAAAGTGGTTACTCCCGTTGTGACATACTGTAAACTTATTGATTATGTAAACTCTCCTTGACCCATGTTTCTCAACAATGTTATGCGTCAATGTTATACCATGGTTTAAAATACATGGTGGAACTGTCAGTAGTAGGTGCTGTGTTCTGTCAAGTGTCCACTAACTAGACCCTAAGCCAACACATTGAAACCCTCCCCTCTGCGGAAATTTGAAGACCCAACTATTATTAGAGCACTACATTGAATACATTCCGCATCTTTTAAATAATGTTTGCCACCTGAGAAGTGTCGCATTCAATTTTAGGCACTTTTTATGTTTCTATCGTATTTGTCTAAATTGTACATTTTGGTGCGATAGGGGTAGGTAACTCCCCTAACACTAGCCATAGCGTTAAATTTATCGATGTGCAGTTGGTTTCATTTTGAAGTAAAGTTATCATACAATAGTAAGTTAGAACATAATTAAACATGCTTATTTTTACGAATTTAAATGTAATTTATTTTTTAATTTTGCGAGGAGTGTGAAAAAGTCACACTGGCTGTATTATGAGGGTCAACATGGTCTTAATGTCGATTTCTAAAGTATAACGGGCAGAAATACAAAATCTGACCCACGGATGGAATGTCAATATGTCAATTGTCTTTTGGTAGGAATTTTGATTGGGTGAGGGTAAGCAATGTGGTCATATATATCATTCTCCTGGAATGGCAAATATGGAAACTATTTTGTTTTGAAGCAAATTAATTATACCAAATGTACCAATATGCCGAACTAAATAGCAAAAATAATTTCAGAAATATTAAAACATCAATTTTTTTCACCGTGAATTTGCTACTGAGAATTCACAACAATAAGCATTATGCAACTACATCTTGTCTTGTAATGCCAACTGTTTGGAATTATTCCATTGTTTTTTATAACATCTAATAATGACAGAAAGAAAGAAAATGGCGCCATATCTTCGATTTTTAGGCCCTGTTAATGCAATAACGTGCAGGTTCGTCATGTGCATCAGGTACACTCGTAAACCTATCCACATCACTTATAACCATACAGTCACTTCATGTATGCCTATTCGCCTCACCCATGGCCATACAGCCACTAAATATATGCATATACATTCCACCTATGACCATATAGTCACCACATGTATACATATACACATTACTGTGGGCATACGCGCCTTCCAGATATACCAAATGTCAGTCACATACGACCATGCGGGCACTCATCACAGATACACGTCAGTGTTTTCCGCAAGGAGTAATGATATGTAGTGAAATATTTAAAGTTTAGAGTAAATATACAGATTTTCGCCGCCATATTGGAGCTCTGTTTCGGAGTTTTGGCTCAATTCTAAAGATGGTGTATAACACTGGTGAATCGTGCGGTCTGGTGCATATCACGCAAAATTGCTGGCATGATAGAGGCCATCTTGTCTCGAGTCTACGCGACCACATGTTTCTAAATTGTTAGCACCAGAAACCATTTAGAAGAGACACTAACGAATGATATTGGCTAAATTGATTTGTTTGGAGCAAATATCGGCCAATATCTCCTGGAATATGTGTAGTCGAGAAACATTGGGTTACTCTAAGGAAAAAATTAACACTGAAGAGACTTTTTCAGAATTCGTAGGCGAATATGTTTGGAACCATACAATAAAGTCCCCAATAATCCGAGGTGAGCATTTTATGCTATAGCAATTTCCCTGATGGGGCATATTTCAGTGAAATAAAAGTATATGAATATTGGTCGGGAAGTGCTAACATGGTCTTTGTTTATCACAATCAACTATATTTGATCTATAAACTGATTCAGTCTTTGTAAACGTTCACTCTGATTCAAATACTGAGTCTATCGTATTCCCGCCAACTTGCATTTCTCAGAAGGCTTCTGGTATTCCCCCGAAGTACGTCACATCACGCTCTGTTAATCGTTTCGATTGGACTTCTTTATCTTGGAGCTGCTAATAGTGAATAGCGATTGGCACTACTGACGTGGAATCCTGGGTTGTGAAATGAAAACTCTACGAAAGGTCATCAGACCCACTATTTTATATGTAGGTATGTAGTTTACTCCAGACTGTAACTGATTATATATAGCTTATAATTATTTGGAAACATAAAGGGACATTAATATGTGCAATTTCTTCCGAATAGAGCCGAAATTGTGACAATTGCACATTGCAGCAATATTCCAAAAACATTTTGAACTTGAACCTGTCACTGAGTAAAAATATCGGCCCTAACCGACCACATTGTATGATGTGTCAATAAGATGTGTCAAACATCTTTTCTGCATGTTCACGGTCTTGCCAGTCTGACATTAAAATTGTTAAATTATTAAATAACGAGTTGTGTATTTAACTGCATATTCTATCGATGGTTTAATCTGGCTATTACATTCGGAGACTCTAATAATTTTGTTGTTGAGCAATGCCGAATCTAAATTGAACTGTTAGTTGACAGTTGTTTCCCTTCATACACCATTACGATGAAACAACAGACGGTACCTGTTTCATGTTATGAAGGACGGGGCAACTGCTATCTGACTAGTATCGTGATCTATCTGAACAGTTAGAACTCTACAGTCATGTTAATTACACTGCAACTTGAATTCAAGACATGCTGGTACACCCAACGGATATCGAGTGGGGCGAAACACTCATTTGATATTACATTGATGGAAAGCTGAGCCCTGTTTTGTCTGTTGTCAAAATATGCATAATCATATACGTGCCTTACCCCAGCCACATAAATTTGAACATTCAATTTTGCAGCCGCAGTTTGTGACCTTTAAAGGTACGGTTGGCCTTGGCGGTGGGTATCCTGTGAAAATATTTCCAACCGTCAAAAACCGCCACAAACAGAAAGAACATCAAAATGTAGACAGACTTTGTCCGTATACAAATAAGAAATATCGCATAAACAGTATGTTATTGTCATATGGTTGACCATTGTTATGTAAACAAAGGCATAAAAAGTTACTTTTCTGGTGTTTGTTTATATTATGATGGTAAACATAAAGAGCGTTCTTTGTTGGTTAATACCTGATATGGAACTAATAAAGAGCGTTTATGCCATTTGTGTGTGATTAGCCAGTAGCATTGTGCTGTCTTCTGTAACACAATCAGGCTCTTGCTTAGGTAAAATATAGTAGGTCTTTATGATAACATGCTGTTTACGCGATGGTCATGGTATATATGAACGGAACTGTATGCGTTTAATGTTTTTCTGTTTACGGTGTTTGGAACAAATATGAATATTTTCGACAATTAAGGCCGCACGTGCCTTTAAATGTCATTTTGTTCCAAAACAGCCCTGATCCATGGCAAGTAGCCGGTACATGAATGCTATTTGTCTGCACTAGCTAGTGGCAGACACATGAGTCTGCACGAAACAAAAACACTAGGAGCCGAACACACGCCCATATTTTAATGTCAAAATTACCCCCCTTTGTCCAATTTCTAATCTGAAATTTCACCATTTACCAAGTGGTTGATTTCAGTATAAGAAGTCTAAACAATTACTTAAAATTTTGACAATTTGAAGTCAGTAGTTGATGTGTTCGAAGAGTACACATCTCTCATACATTGCCTTTCATATACTTTAGTCACAGTTGTGGTTATAACAATGAACACGATATTAGCTGTATATTGTGTAATCTAAGTTTCCTCCCATGTGAACCACCTAGCATATCGCTCTTCCAATATCAAAAGCTGGTTTGCGCCCAAGGGAACGTCGTCTATATATTTATGGGGTCCATTGGATTTCATCAATAATTTCACAGACCGTTCGAGTTTTGACTAAAACAGTTGGATTTTCAGACTGAGAAAATATGTTATAACTCAAAAATACAATTACGCTAATTAAACTTCCAACCAATATTCGATGTAAAATGTGTTGTTTTTAAAGCCAATGTCCAAGAATGTCCTACATGTACTTTTATTCAGATAAAAGACCGAAGTTTCTCCTTATATTAGTTGGGGAATAGTAGTCATATTAATTGAAAAAGGGTTGGAATCTTTCAACAGACAGAAGGATCGGGGCAGGGAATATTTATCATAAGAATTGGGATATTTGTTTGGGTCTAAACCCGTAGGTTGGTATAAAAGTTAAAGGGTGTTTAATGGTAGATTATTTAAGATGTTGTTTGAATAAAGAGCGTTTGCTTTCACTTCTATGCATTAACAAAGAAAACAGATGCAAGTCGCTCTGACGAATGTAAGATTGTGTAAAGTATAAGGTATGTATATAGGTATTTCGGTCGATGACCTATATATTACCACCACTACAATATAAAACAGTCTTGAGGTTCAAATGCGCCATGTCTGTTCAAATGATAAATATTTATATTAAATAAGGAATCGATCACCACCCTCATGCAATAAAACTATAAACAGTTGTATTCAGAAGTGTAACACATTCACCATATGCTTATGCCCATGTACAATGGATCGATACAGGGACGTGACGAGAGGGGTTGTGGATTATCACCCCAACTTTTGTCAAATTGTTCAACAGTTGGCAATTTCATAAACCTAAGACATGAGTTGCAAATTTCACGCCAAAAATAGGTTGAAATTATTCTGGCAATTTGATTTTCAAAAAAATTATTTGTGGGAAATGTTTGTTGTTTTTGACCAACATTTGCATATTTTCCTACTTTTGGTAGCAAATTCAGACTGTAATGGCCAACAGATGGAAATTTTCCAACCTTAGGTTGGAAATATCCAAGAAACGGAAAGCTTGAGTACAGTCTATAGATGCTAGGATTAATCAATTTTAAATGTTCAGATGAAATGTTCTGGTTTATCTCTCTGGTGATTCATTTAAGAAAAGCAAACCAGGGCGTGAATTTGCCTGGCGATACACCCCCTTTTTGTTCTGATGGAACTATGCACAAACGTCTGAGATTGGTGTGGTTCAAGGGCGTGTATAGTTGGGAATTTGAAGGTGGACACCCCTCCTAATGCAGAGACCCTCTATAACCACGTCCCTGTGTAGACTGCGTATATCACCATCACAACATGTCATTACTGGAGTGAGGACCGCTTATAGTGAACAAATTGGCGGTCCACAGTTATCTAAGTACTAGAAGCAGCCTCAATACTTTGAACACAAAACATGGCTTAAAGGTACGGTTGGCCTTGGCGGTGGGTATCCTGTGAAAATATTTCCACCCGTCAAAAACCGCCACAAACAGAAAGAACATCAAAATGTAGACAGACTTTGTCCGTATATATACAAATAAGAAATATCGCATAAACAGTATGTTATTGTCATATATTTGACCATTGTTATGTAAACAAAACCATAAAAAGTTACTTTTCTGGTGTTTGTCTATATTATGATGGTAAACATAAAGAGCGTTCTTTGTTGGTGAATTCCTGATATGGAACTAATAAAGAGCGTTTATGTCATTTGTGTGTGATTAGCCAGTAGCATTGTGCTGTCTTCTGTAACACAATCAGGCTCTTGCTTAGGTAAAATATAGTAAGTATTTATGATAACATGCTGTTTACGCGATGATCATGGTATATATGAACGAAACTGTATGCGTTTTAATGTTTTTCTGTTTACTGTGTTTGGAACAAATATCAATATTTTCGACAATTAAGGCCTCCCGTGCCTTTAAATGACAAATTTATCAATGCGATTTGCACATGGAATCTTGAAATAAATAGATTAATGCAGAGCTGACTGCTATTTCATAGAATTCATGTAATATTGAGTGAGAAAACTTTAGTGAAAGATTACCGGTCAATGGGATACATCTTACTCGTTCCAAATCCCTATTGCTGTATGCGCTGCATTGTAAGTATGCAAGTGCGCGTGACGAATTTCATCGATTCACCGGTACCCGCACCCGTCGGACGGGTTTCGCAAACTCACTATTGTTACCAAAACGAACAATACATACTTCGGGGGTGAAGCTTTTTTTCCTGATTTCCGATTCCTGTCATGTGAAGGATTCGAGAATGCGCATTGATAATTGATATATACATAAATGTTTTAATAATTTGCCCAGTTCCTTATTATGAATGCACAACTGCAACCTGGTCAATGTAGCAAACAGTAAAGACTAGCAGCTGTTACGAATACCAATCATTCAAACCTGCAAATTAATCAATTGAGCAAAGGTCTTTGGCTTGTTGAATTGTTTGCAACTTTTGAAAACTAACATTTTATTGTAAATTATAATGATTTGAAAACAGATCATGTTTGTTATATGGGTGACAATACAAAAGGTTGATATTTTAAGAACAATCTTATCGGTACCGAAGACTGTGTCATTGGTAACGCAAGAGTAATATGTTGGTCGTATTTAGAAGCAACATGGTGCTTTGGTTCGGAATTCTACAGGTACTCGCAGCGATAGTTTGTGCAAGAAATCGATAAGTGTCACGTTGAGTGTCGCTCAGAACATTAATAAGCACCACGATTGTAAACCTAAGAAATTGTTCATTACCCTACAGGGAGCCCCACACATATATAGAAGCACACAGAAGAGTGTCGTCTGCTCATGTTTGTCTGGGGCTCTGTATGGGTGAAATTATAAAATTGTTAAAGAATACAAGAAAAAATTATTAAAATTGTAAAAAATTGTTAGGCCAATGCATTCTCTTATATATGCGAGGCGACCTATGGTCGACTCGCATATATAAGAGAATGCATTGGCACAGGTTCTTCGATTTTGAATCTCCGATTACATTGTTCATACTTGTGCGTTGAGAGATGATATATCTCGGTGTCAGTTACTAAGTCCCTTCTCTGTTTATACTTGAACACAATTGAGGAAAGTTTAGTTATTTCTAAGTTGTGACACCCACTGTGTGTATGTAGGTAAAGAGTCTACTCGAGTTTTAATAAAGTATGCGCACTGATTCAGTCTATAAACTATCCTTCATAACTAGGTTGATATTGTGTCTTTGTTATGAGGAAGATATAGTTCGTACACATATACGTTGAATCTGTGGGGATCGATGGCGTTTGCTTTCTTTCAAAACTGTTTTGTTATATATCGCTAAGTTCGTCGACACTCTTTTTGGAGAGAGAAAGCACTTGTCATACACGCACATAAGTAATAAGTTTATGGGTCAATATTACTTTTTGAGCCCTCTGGTCGCATTCGATCGATGGAAGGAAGACATTCAGCGAGATATGAGCGCCACCTTCACTAACCATTGGAGAAATATATGTCACTCTTTTCTTTGGTAAATATGGGGGTCTATACGTTCACTATTGTGTGGAAATCTATCGATCCATATATCTGTCTCATTAATGATTAAACCACATATTTACACAATAAAAAGCTGTCACGGGAACAAGTATATTATATTTCTTACCATATTTAAATTGTTCGTTTTGGTCAATTGTGTAGTTGCTCACTTTTGGTTTTTGGACAAGTTGCTGCAAGATTGGCAATCACGTCTTAGAATATCATATACAATATTAGAAATGATACATGTATGTCGTTATCATATAGATATATCGAAGTAAGTTTCACTTAGTGGCCAAGATGTCAGAAAATATGGCTGAACTCCCAAAGTGGGTTCTGACCCCTAAAATATGACTTCTGCCATTTTTATACAAATGGGCGGAGCCGATGAATTCCTCATAAAACGGTACCCTCGAATCACTACCAAATCGAAGCTGGTCCATAATCTACAAAGAGCCTATAGCGAGACGGCTAATAATAAATCTATGACAATATTCAGAATTTTGGGGGAGGGTTAGTTCTTTGGATATCCTGGGTGCAAATATTGGACCAAATATGTTCTGTATTATATTGATGTTTGCCGACACAAGACCAAAGTTGTTTTCTAAAACTCTAACAAAGGCTGACAAACTGTTACTGAATGTTACGCAAGTATTTGAAGTCTGGAGATCATTTGAAAATGCAGTGTGAAAAATAAATCTTTAAATTATATTTTCAACTGATATTCAACTGGGACCCTTTTATGCTTGAAAATTCAGGTTTATATAACCACATATATATTCTTAACATTATGCAATACTAGATATGTGAACCATGCAATAAGAAAGCTTATAGTAAATTAGTCTTCGCTACTTTGTGCATTAATTTTTGTGGAATCGTGTGGATACCAAAACTTTTGCATAACTCAAAATGCTCACCAATGATATTCCTGGACATTTAGTATAGTATCTGATGTCATATCGCATCAGCAGACATAAAACTCTTCAGTTGTATTTAGTTCCGTATTTTGGCTCGTATTGGACTAATTTTTCTGGACTGGTGTTCGGCTATTGGAAACCGGCTTTTAAGTTTGTAACCTTTTGACATTGATAAGATATTTTTTTTTTGTAAATAAAGTTTATTTGTGCATATATGTCATATTAACAGAGCACCGGGTCCGGTCAACAGGAAAACCTATATAAGACCAGACCCAAAAACCAATAGTCAAAATTAGAAAAAAACACGTGATCATATACAAGGTGAAATAAGAAAATGAAACAACATAGTAATTCATTGCTCAGCAGAAAATGAGGGCGGCCTCTGGTTGGGGATCAAACAATTAATTACCATAGAGATGTACTTGGGGGACGGCAGGGCTAAGATGATAAGATATTCACAACCACAGCCACCCTGAATAGAGAAATTATTTTGTTTGGCATATAACAGGTCCTGAATATTTAAGTGCACTTCTTGGTGGGTCCTTTTCAATTTCCTCTACCCATACCCTAAACAAGTGAAATCGAACAGAACAACGATAATAAACAAAGACAAGTTCCATAGTTTACAAAAAGATCTTGCAGCAAAATTATTTGACATATTTTGGTGCAAATGGAACTTCCTTATCCGAGGGAATGCTCGTTGTGAAACACTTAGGTGGACACCACAAACTGAGACCCTATAGCCATGTTCCTGTCCACTAATGATTTACAGTTTATTGTTTCCCTTCAATGTACAGTTACGGGCCTATACTATAGAAAAAAATAGCCTAGCTACTATACAAGGGAATCCGTCCGAAAGAAAATGGGGCTATTTTCCAAACTTGTACTAGCCCAAGTCCTGAAGTACTTCCAAAACGTTTCTAATACAGAGTACACCAATGCAAATTGGAAGAACCAGATTGAGATGAACATGGTCACCGATTAGAATGCATGACTCCCGACTACATTTACTTTGACTTGACTACTGCAGTGTAAAACTTGACACTATTAAGACATGTAGTTCTTTATTATTTTGATATGAACATGATAACGTTAACAGATAATTCGACTCGATAATTATGGCAATGTGTTTGTCCTGGATCATTAACATAAACATGATCACCCTAATATTGGGTGGAGTCACGGGACATGACTGACTAATATAACAGGGTCATTGGAACCTGATTTGGTGGACAATGGTACTGATTAATGTATTAATTAACATGGTTTATTTGACAGATAATTTGACTTGATTATTTTTTATCAATGATGACAACCTGATATTGATGGGATATGGTACTGATTAATATTTTAATATGAACATTGTCAATTTGACAGATTTGACTTGATTATATATGACATTGTATGGTCATCGACATGATTTCACATGAATACGATTTGTTCTTCAATTATCTCCTGCACGCTCACCACAAGTGCATTCAGGGGCATACCCATGAGTGGAAAGTAATATCAGTAAATAAAAAGTTGCACCCATTGTGTAGAGAGACATGTATAATTTATGCGATCAGTCTTGTATGCCAAAGGAGAACCCAAAACTTTAATTTATGCTGATGACAATTAACATGTAAACTACGAGGGACTAGAAGAATAAGATCATTTGGATTCAAGTGGTAAATAGGCTCATTTAACTGTCCTAAAGATAAATTTCACCGTGGAAGACATGGCTTGAATATTGGCACTGCGACTGTTGGCCACTCGAAGAGAGGAGTCTTACTTGCTCACAACTTTAACTTGAGTTCCAGTTTTGTTTCTTTGCAGGATAGTTGAGAATTATAACTAATTGCAATTATGACTGAATTTACACATCAAATTGTCTTTCAATGAAAAAAAACGGAGGCACTGCGTCCATATATCAGTTGATGAGAGAGGTGCTCAAGTTGCAACCAACTTCAACTTGTGTTTTAATGTCAGTCCAGCTTAATTGATGTCTTTCCTTTTGGAGGCCTTCTGCTGTGCTGTTTTTATTAAAGCTTTAATAGAGCTAATCTAGTCAAAACTTCAACATTATAGCATATAGCTTTGTTACGAATTTGCATGCTAATTAAACTATTCCACCAAATTCATAAACAGTTAATTAAACAGTCATTTAATCTTCAATTGTTTGAGTAGAAGTAAAAATTAGCACTTTAGTCTGAATTGATATAATTATTTGTTTGAATTGTTTATAAATTGTGTCTGCGTGTGTATCCATGTGCTTGTTTACCATGTTTGCATCTTTGTAATTTGTTCATCCTAATGTATTTGTATGTGTTTTATGTCATGTTAGTCTTATGTCTGCATGTTTGTCGCTTTTCACACCTATGAATATGAATCATTCAATACTTGTATAATCTTTTTGATTGTCGTCTGCCTCTATTACCCGACCATCCATCCAAATCAACATACCATGTATACATGTCGACCATGTTTAACCCTTTCAGTGCCAGGGGGCGATCTCATCGGCCCTAATTTACGGTCTGTAAAATCGGCCCTAAAAAAATAAAAAATAAGTTTTTATTTTTTTATAGATTTATTTGGGTTGAAATTTTTTTGGGTATGCTTAAGCATGCTATAGCAAATTTAAAAACAAACTGGATAAAACCTTAGGGGCATGTTATAACTCAAAACTATCACCAAGTATTCATAGTAATAATTTTGATGCCCATGAAAAACGTAAGATTCCCTGGTACTAAACCTACAAAATAAGTCTGTTAAAGAATATAAGAAAATATTATTAAAATTGTAAAAAATTGTAAAAAATAATAACAAATGATGACAAATTGTTAGACCAATGCATTCTCTTATATATGCGAGGCGACCTATGGTCGACTCGCATATATAAGAGAATGCATTGGCACAGGGTATATGAGTTGATACAAAAATCGGACCTGGCACTGAAAGGGTTAAGTCAGCCAGGCTGTGTGAGTAGTGTAAAGTGACAGCCACTCTTTGAATATATGTGGAAACCACACATTTGGTGGTGAATGATATGAAATATCTACCATTCATTTCAGTGAAATATTATCTATATCTCAGTGTCAGCACGATGAATGTTCAGACCAAAGAGATTGACATACACAATATTGTGTAAGATATAATATATACATATATTTTATTTTAATTGTAAATACATGCAATTCAATGGTCTCCCCTCGTGGAAAGTACAAGTTCTGCAGAGAGTAAATTTCAGTCTTGTATCCAGCTATTGTAATATCAAAAAGGAAATATCACAGAAATAATGTTTTAGATACCCTAACGAAATAGAGAACTGTTACTCATTATGTATGATTATTTAAGTTCACTACCGGCACATTTAGCGGTGATGAAACAGCAGTTCTTACAAAATTCAAGCCCAAGATACCAGCACCATATTGACAAATGCTTTCAGATTGAAATCACTGTGATTGAGGACAGATTTTTAGCATTCAATATTTATATATTGGGGGGGGGGGGGGTTCTGGCTTACAGAGCATACCCTTACATCAAATTCATCGATCATTTAACGGCAGAATGACAGTCAGACAATAAGATATATAACGATTTTTTTTATAAACGGTTCGCGAATCTGATAAAAGAAAATAGAGATGACTGAACATTCGGTTGTATTAGTTTATATTACCTTGATTTCAGGGCCAGCAGCCCCTTTGCCACATCACAACAGTATGCATGTAGTAGACGTACAGAGTGAGTACTCTTGACTTGTTATAATGGCTATTAGCATAAAATCAACCTTCCAAGAATATATCATCTGTGTACTTCCTACCGATAGCTACAATGTTTCAAAACAATGCTGAGTGAAAAGGGAATAGATTGTAGAATTAGGTAGGGATGAGATTTGGAAAATTATAAAGTCCATTTGCTAGTGTTCGCCTGTTCGGTAACATAACGGTTCAGTCCAGATAAGTCTGATTGTATTGCGAGAAGCAATTTTCAATTTCATTTTGTAGAAGCATTTATAACAGTGATACCATATTCTTGGTGATGAAGATGAAGAAATAGTAATTCAGTGGAGTTAAAAATCAGATTATGTATCTTTAAATTTATTAATACAATGTATACATGTTCGATGTCAAATTAGCGTGATACGGAATTGAGTTGATGGATTTCGCGGATTACTTTGGATAGGTTCACTTCTAGGGGCCTAATTTTCCACCGAAAGACAAAAACATTCCCGAATCTTCCCTAGCCCGAATCTTCCCGTTCCATTATGGATTGTTCATAAACTGTCAACCATTTCCCGTTCAGCAACTCGTTAGCATTTTGCGAGAAATTAAATAACACTCGATCTGCATTTTCTTTGACACAAAGCGTGTTTTGTTAATAATAATGCATCCATATCATCATTATGCAATACTATTAGTACATTCATGAGGAAATTATCATAATTTGATGAATCTTATTTCTAAATTATAACCTAGAACGAAAGCCGCCCGTCCCTTTAACATTGGACAAGAGGTTGCACCACGGGTGCTGTGATGCCCCCGTGGTGAAAATTTAAATATGGGCAGATCGGAAACCAAATTGTGAAACAAATTTACATGGCAATTCTAACAAACGGACGGAAATCCAATCCAGATAAAGAAAGAGGGATAACTCTTGAACGGAAAATGTGAACGTCAATGAACCATTTTTTGAAAGCCTTCTGATGCCAAACCTGCATACTAAATTTCATTGAGACCTGAGACTCGCATATATGGTAGCCAAGCCAGGAAGGCACACACCGTCTTTTCTGTAGGGGGGTACCGCCTCCATTGTAGGCGGCCAGCGCCTTTCGGCCGCGTTCGCTGATTAACATCACGCAGATCGGCGGAGCGGTCTTTGGTCCTTTTATTTGTTCATCGTCTGTTATTTCTACTAATTACGTCCGGGCGTTTGGTATTAATTTAATTATCAAGAGCTTAAAGTGACCTGGAACGTTCGCCTCTGAATGTCAACATCGAGATAGGTCGCTACGTTCTTACATCAGAGGATGCGACTTGGCAAATACATACTTAGCGTGATTATTTATATACCAACTATAAAATACGAACTGTATATATACATGCATGGTACACTTGAAGAACCACGGAAATTTTGAAATCCTTCCGAGTTGTTCAATATTCTACACATGTCTAATATGGGTATACCGGTATAGTCCAATACAAGACAATTTTGTCTACGTAATTTGGAGGGACCGATACGATAGGTCGACAAATACACGAAATATTGATATGCCGGCTTCATATACTCTGAAAAACACTTACCAAAGTCACAGCTATTTTCCAGCCGTTTAAAATTTATCGCCCGAAGTCTGCCAAACGCTCTTTATTGCTACCATACCAGGAATAGAATAACACTAAGCGCTCTGTTCTGTTCCATGTCGTACAAATGACTTCTTTTGTTTGGGACCCAAACACCTTGTTCATGTTGCATTTTTCACTACTTCAATGCGCCTTTTTTGGTTACATAATTCTCATAGAAGGGTAGTTAAGATATTTATCGACCTATTTCGATACCGGGAAAAATAAAAAAAGCTAACAATATTATTTGTATTTTGGAGCGCAAACCGCCATGTATCTTTAATTCGAGAGCGTTTCGCCACACACTGATAAAGACAATAAAGAGCGTTATGTGACATTATTCAACATACCCAGTATTGGTTCAGTCCGATATAAAGCAATCAAGATTTTCTTACCCGCTGTAATGGCCACATCATTATGGTCGATGCATGTATCGTCTTACCTCTGTTACTAGTATTTGTCGGCGCAACGAAAAGAGTTATCAATAAAGAGTGCTTTGTCATATATAGTACAGATATTATTTGCAATAATCAATGTTCAATGCGGGTGTAACGTAGTGCATGGCCCGATATTGGTCTCGTTCTTGCAATGTATCTGAACAATTGTCTTTGATGTGATGTCATATGTGATATAAAATTAGATATTGGCATATACTGAGAAGTAAAATATGCTGCCAAAAATTAAGACAGACGCTCTTCATTGTATAAGAAATTAACCAACAGAGAAACCCGGATAAGCCATTTAATGCATGTTGTATGTGTGATACACGGTGGCCGTGTACGTTTTTTCGTTTTGAGTCGATAATTTATTTCACTTACTGCAAATGAGAATTATGGATATTGAATTACGATTTAGTTTAATTGTTATTCATAAAATGACATAATAAATAACGACACTAGTAACTAGTCTACATCCTGCGGGACGAGTACAAAGTGATCGAAAATCGTGATGTGAAATATAATCAGAATCAAATCACGAATTTACCGATCTATACTGTGCGACGGTTGGCCTTTAATGTACAGCACTTGGTACTGTACTGCACTGTACTGTGCGAAACGAAATAACATATTCTTAATATGGAATTAATTGTTATCATAAGAATACACAGTACATAGATGCATCTGATAATCCATAAATATCATACTATTTTCTGGAGTCGAAATAAACACACGAACAAAGCTGAAGATATATGCATGCAGGTTCGGGCGAATTCGGTCAATGGGGAAAGTTACACCATGACGTTGTTCGTCAATATTCGTTGAAATCGACATCATACGAATGAAATGAACATTATGGAATTGACATGTCTTCTCCATATAGTATCTCAGCCGCAGCGCTCACCAAGCGTCGAGAAATACATTGGTTAAATTCAGTAAAAATGTTCCCGTTCCCCACTCGGCATGGTATAACTATTTTCACTTTGTTTGTGTAGTTTATACCACGTATAGCAGACAATCAAGACTACTCGGAAATACGTTTGGTCTAAATTATAATGTAAATTACAATTGGGATCCATTCTTTCGATGAACCGTTGTGTACGAAGTGTAATTATTGATAATCACTATAGGTTATGTGAATCTGATTTGGCCGTATATAGGCACGTACCGACAGGGTGTGGGGTGTCACACTCCGAACGAAGACCATAATTTTAATAGTTGGAAATTTCATTACTCACATTTCAATAGTTGGAAATTAAAAGTAACAAGTAAATCGAATGATCTGAGTGTTTCAATCAGAGTTCGCGATTTTCAGACTCCGGTAGTTGTGCCGGTAGTTTATTTTCCGACTCGGAATTCCAATTCTAAATAATCGTCACCGCTTTTTCAAATCATGTGGTGCCTTTCACTCAATATATTGTTAACTTGTTGATATGTATATATGTTAAACATTTTATTTATTATTATTATTTTAAATGTTAAAGGAGGCACTTATACATTAAGTTCATATCATAGCAGTATATTAATCAGTTTATTTAAATTTGCCCTACAAGCTACGTAGCAATGTACTGTCAATGTTAATGCACAGCCATTTTAGTAAATGCATTCCAGTAATTCTCATTACCTGAACACATATATGAAATTGAAGGCAAAGCATTTCCTTCAAGTTCAGACTGGTATGTTTTACCGACCATTGCGTCATGGTCACTAGCCTATTGGTACTGTCAAACCTCCATATCTTTCTGATAACAGCTTTAACGATATAACATTCAGCATGCATAATTGTTACCATGATATCTTGTTACTTCTTGGAATTTGAATACATATGTAACTCGTATTCGCTCCTCAACCATATTCTGATTAATAGCATGTATATAATGTACACGTACTGCATGCACAGTGTACTCAATACACATATGGATCAGTGCTATGTCATTCTTGTTACTTGTGTCTTTATTTACACAATCCATGCTCTTAAACAGAATATATAGAAACCTAAATTATTAAGCCAATATTGAAATTTTGCATTACTCAAAACCAAATCCTATATAGTTGGACATTTGATTAGACCAAATCTACTATATATTTTGAGACTTCCGTGTGTATGTGTGTATATCCTTTATAGACTCGAAAACGGCTCAACCGACTGAGCCCAAACTTCCTATCTAAGGGTAAAAACCCACACGAAGTCCCTTCGCATCGATTCTGAGAACGTCCGAGCACTCCTTCGCCTGCCACCGTCGCTGGAATTGATGAGTTAATCGCGTGATAATTAATGAGCGTTTGTATATGAGGCCTCGCTATTAAATAGCGTTTATCTACTTTAGTGAAGATATATACGGCATTTGATCGTCTCGGAAACTGGGGATATCGAGACGAAATTCGTACTTAAGGGTTCCAAGGGACGGGGGAGATTTTCGTCGGGTCAATTTGTCCGCCCGAGGTGACCTTGACCTTGAAACGGGTACCCACAAATGACCTTGGGCGATATCTCGGTAGTCAGCGGTGACATCGATGTGAAATTTGTTATGTATGGTCAACTCGGGACGGGAAATATTTTTGTCGGGTTATTTGGTCCACCCAACATGACCTTGACACGGGTACCCGCAAATCATCTTGGCCGATATTTCGGGCATCAGCGACGTACGGGGTTACCTTGAAAAACAAAAAGTAATGGATCGACCAAAGCCATGGGAGCAATCCCGCCAGTGGCGGGCTAATCTACTATATATTTTGAGACTTCGTATATATGTGTGTATATCCTTTATAGACTCGAAAACGGCTCGACCGATTGAGCACAAACTTGCTACCTAGGGGTACTTTTGTCCGGGAAGTGTTTTAGACGGGTCGAATCGTGACCCCGACCTGACGTTGACCTTCAAAATGGTCAAATTTAAGGTCAAATTGGGTAAAACTGGCGGATTTCGACGAAATTTGATACCTAGGGGTACTTTTGTCCGGGTCAAATCGTGACCACGATCTGACCTTGACCTTCAAAATGGTCAGTTCAAGGTCAAATCGGGCGGATTTCGACGAATTTGATACCTAGGTGTACTTTTGTCCGTGGAGTGTTTTGGACGGGCCAAATCGTGACACCGACCTGACCTTCAAACAGTCAAATCGGGTAAAACTGGCGGATTTGGACGAAATTTGATACCTAGGGGTACTTTTGTTCGGGGAGTGTTTTTGACGGGTCAAATCGTGACCCCGACCTGACCTTAACCTTCAAAATGGTCAATTCAAGGTCAAATCGGGCCCAATTTCGCATGCGACCTTGCCTTGCTCATATACGCTCATAACAAACCCATGGAACGAATCCCACCAGTGGCGGGCTAATCTGCTAGTCCTATGTATTTGGAAATGTTATTAGACCAAATCCTATGTAGTTGGAAATTGTATGGTATCACCCCCAATTGGATCCCCTCAGGAACGTCTCTGTTTGGCGGGAATACCAGGTAATCTATAAACCAATTTTGATTGTTCATGTTCGTGTTGTTACTTCAGATTAATCAAATTGCTCAAATACTTGAAATTTAGACACATTTAGACAAATTTAGCTCACTCCATCAGTCATAATATATTGGATATGCACGTTTTATTTGACGACCATCGGTCTCAGAATTGTTGAGATACTATTAGTATATCTCCACGTAGAATGGGTCTTTACCTACCCGAAGCCCGCCGTATCCCATGACTCGCTCATATAGAATATATATCGAATTGCGACGAATTTGAGATTCATTTTGGCAAGCAAAAACGATCTCAAAACGGCTGGAGTTAAATCAAATAATATTGATTAATATGTTCTTATCACAACCCAAGACGACGTAAAGACACATTCAAGAAAAACTATATTTCTATTTTGAATGTGTCTTTACATGTTGACAAATTTGTTCATCTATTCAGCTGCACTCTTATCACCTATGTTTATCTCAGTCAACACTAAATAACCCAAACACAAATCGAATATCATAATTATAATATAGTATACATAATAACATTGATCGATACATTTGCGCTAAGTTCATATGTCACTGCACGTGCCGATAATACACGTGTGTCTTAGTACGCAATATAAGGTCGGGATTAGGGGCTAACTATAAGATGTGTGGCGCCTGGGGGATCTAGTTCCCTCAACTTTGGTAAAACGTTGGTAAAACTTTTCAAGAGTTCGAAATGTAATGCCTCACACAACACTTGTTAGGAATTTTAAACCACTCATGTGTTGTATTTATTCTCATTGTTTGATTTTCCAACAAATAATTAATGAGGCTATAGCTATATGTGTAGCCCATAGTATAAGTCTACACATAACTTAGAACTCAGATTATATATATATTACAACTAAATTCGAAGTGTCAGATTATATATAGCCATGTATATAGCTCACAGTATAAGTTTACAAATAATTTTGAAATGCCAGATTATATATTTCGGAACTGTATATTGTAAAGGTATATATACTGACTCTCATTCTTACCGAATGTGTACTAGTTAAGTATTTAATCACTCGATACCCACGTAATTCATTTACTGAAACGGAATTTATGAACCGTTGTTCCGGGTTTCAACAAAAGCTTAAAAAACAGGCTATTACCCGAAATAATTATCGGCGGCCCTGCAGACATTGACACTCAATGACCGACGTGCTAATTTAACCAAGAAGCACCTGCTCAATGCCACTGATAAATCATATAAATTTGCACACAATACCATACTGGTGCATCATAATATAAGACGTGTTACAAAACAACTCGAACATTGTTTTAAACAAAATCACTCATGTGTGATACGAACAATGTCCTAACAATATGCACAAACGCGCAGTGAATAATTTACTCATTGAAAATGTAAACACATGGAAAGTCTCGTTCAACGATAGGACGTGATGTTCGTAGTTATCCATCCTTACATTAAAAACTCCCCTACATGGGAACCACTTAACTATTTAATCATGCTTTCTACACGGTATGACACCATGACATCCCTGAATTCGGATGCCTGCCTACATATTAGATGTATAATATCTAAGTATGCAACTCTTTTCCAATAGGAAACGTGTATATATAATGACTCTCATTCTTACCGAATGTGTACTACTTAAGTATTTAATCACTCGATACCCACGTAACTCATTTACTGACACGGAATTTATGAACCGTTGTTCCGTGTTTCAACAAAAGCTAAAAAACAGGCTATAACCCGAAAGAATTATCGGCAGCCCTGCATACATTGACACTCAATGACCGACGTGCTAATTTAACCAAGAAGCACCTGCTCAATGCCACTGATAAATGATATAATTTTGCACACAATACCATACTGGTGCATCATTATATAAGACATGAAAACAACTCGAACATTGTTTTTAAAAATTCACTCATGTGAGATACGAATAATGTCTTACTATATGCACACACGCGCAGTGAATAATTTACTCATTGAAAATGGAAACACATGGACAGTCTCGTTCAAAGATCGGACGTGATGTTCGTAGTTATCCATCCTTACATTAAAAACTCCCCTACATGGGAATCAAACACCCGCTAAGGGACTAACTATTTAATTCTTGTACTTTACGATATGTGACTGCCAGAATCCTTGAAATATTGGCTTTTAACGACACACAGCCCGTTGAAACGTAAGGTAAGACACATAATAATGACACGACTCAACTTGCTATCACGTTAAATAGACGGGCTTCGTTTGGAACTCAAAATTTTATCTTTGCTATCAGGCAGAATATGGATCGATAAATACACGAAGTTTCCTTATGCTAACCTCTTTTACTCGGAATAAAATTCACAACATTTATGGAAAATCAATAGCCGAGCTAAGCTTTGCCCAAAGAAACACAAAACAAAGAAACGCTCTTTATTTCTACATTTTAAAGGATAATTACCACGATCGCTCTAATAATTCGTGCCAAAGAAATACCGGATCTGAATATGTCTATATTCCACGAATTAGATGTATCTTTAAGTGACAAGCGGATGACGAATAAAGGTACCCCACATGTTTGCGTCCTATTTTACCCATTGGAACAATACTTTAATTTGACAGAGATTAGTATAATCTGGGATTTAAAAAAACCACCATGTGCATTTAAATAGATGTGGAACACTCTGATATGGTGATCAAATATAGAAAGTAGAATAATCTTGTTCAAAGCAGCTCCAATATGTGATTATAATTACATAGAATGTTAGTTTAATGTTTGCGAATTTCGTTTCAGGTAACAACTCCCATGGTGCATCTGAAACAATTGTTGAATGAGAATAAAATCATCAAGGAAACACAAGTAACAACCATAGCCAAAGCAGAACAGTCCATCGTTTCCGCGATGAAAAATTTCTGACTTTGATTTTCACCGGGCTTTTTGCATATGGTTTGATGTGAAATCCCGCCGTATTTTGTATTAATGCTTTACATTAATTGATCTGTCTGTGTGATATCACGCATACCTATGTTCCTATAATATTGTTTTAAAAGTTGTTTTTGTGTTGTTTGAGTTATGTTTTTGTTCCGAGTAACAAATACAGTTTAAAACAAATAATTTAGTCATTAATTGTGAAGCGCAGAGAAAATGAGGATTTAATTTGGCCATTTTTTTTTTATTTGGCCAAAAAACCTTTGGCCAAAGTTTTTTTCATTTAGCTAATAAAATGTTCATTTGGCTAAACTTTTGGCCATAACGTTTTTCGGTCCAGCGCGAACACTGTCCTCAATACAAAATAAAAGTAAAAAATAATAATTGATGAGGCATTTGTTGTTAGACCAACAGTAGTTTATGTTCAATATCTAGTCCAAATTTTGATCGGCAATGAGCTGGACATTTTCCAATGTTATGATGTGTCAGGTTGGCAATGATCAACAGTTGGAAAGATTGAGGTACTAGATAGAAAATCCTAACCCAAGGGGAGGGCTGCAAATGGCATTTCGGCAAACATGCGGGACTAGTTTTGTTCAACGAGGGGTGCTGTTTGATATGCCAAGGTGGACACCGCCATGTTTAAAAATGCCACGTCCCTGTATTAGACCATATGCCTCGTGGGAAGCGGTTGGTTGAGGGTACATAAGCACATATTTATTGACTTTCGTCCGAAGTCAGTAGCACTTCAAATATATTAAACACTTATGAAAGCACTTATGTGTCTTCTTATGACATCTTACTATATACCACACCCTAACAGTACTCTGTAACGATGCGCCTACGTGATACAGATAACTGTTGGAGTTGTATCTCACAGAACGAGGCTGCTGCGTAATACATACAAAGCCTGAGTGGTTGTACTTCTCAGGACAATGATACTAGATACAGGACATGTGTTTGTGGTTTGTTGGGAATATCACGTTTCATTTCATACGGCCCCATATCGTGTAACTATTGACAAATCAAATACGTGAATGTATTTGTTGTTGACAAGTCGCTCAATTTTAATGTTCTTATAATATTCATTATTTCTCATCTCACGTTTTTTAATGTGTGCCAAGTGATTGCGGACATCCTCTGGATCGTCAGGATGCCATAGGAAGGAACGTTATTCGTTTCTAGTTGACGCAGTTTGTGGTTACATTTACGCCATATTTTCAAAACAGTGACTGTATTGTATTGTTCGTTTATGTTGCCGCTATTGTCTAGCCATATAGTGCTGTCCAGAAGGTATAATGAACTCTACTCACTATTACTACGGGTAGTAGCCAAACCTTGGCCGTGGGAAAATTGCATGATCGCAATATAAACAACGGCAGCTGACTGGCAAAACTCATTAACTGTGCTTTCGTGTGACAATACTTTGCGCATAGACTTATATCCTGTACGATTAATCCAGTAAAAGTATGGAAGGTATATTTACTGAATCAGATCGTATTCCGAATGGGACAGACGATCCAAGTGTTAACGACGTCGTTCCATCTTATTTTCATGATGACCGAGAGTGTCCGCCCATGCACAGGGTTTCTGACTATGATGAAGTCCTGCACAAACTTGATGACTTAACGTCAATAAACTTAAATGAACCTGCAGACCTATCGATGTCTTTCGTAAAATTAACCGAATCTGGCCCACTGACGGTGGACTTCAGCACCTACCTCTCTTGGGCGCTTGGATATGTTAGAAACACACCCAAAGGGATATTTGTCGATGTGCTTCTGAAATCATCAAATTGGCGCGCAGCAACTCTTAAAGAAATGCGCATCTCACTCTTCGATGAAATAACGAAGCTTGCAAAATCCGGAAAAATAGACATTAATCTAAACAGCACTCTAAAACAACGAAGAGCAAATCGGGAAATGTCCACTGATAGAGAATCGTCACTTGCTGTTAAATATTCTCATGACATCTACCAAATGATGTTATGTATACTTGATGAGAAAATTGAACATATTGCTGACGTTCTCACTGCACCAAAAGTGAAAATCAACAATCAGGCTATAAATGTTGGGTCCCTCTTCAAAGAGAATTTCGAGTCGCCAAAAGTAATGTTGGATACCATAGATGACACAAATAAATTCGGACCGATTCACAGTTTGGCAGACTTGTACAAAACAGTTCACGAGATGAAGGAACAGAATATGACATACTCGGAAAAACTAGCTGCGACAATGAATAAACTTGTAGATAGAATGAATAATAACGACCAGATAATAAATCAGATGTCGGAAAAAATCGACAGAATTGAAGAAAAAATTGAGACAATGGCGCTAGACATAGACCGCACAGCCGACGAGATGTTCTGGTGTTTCAAAACTCAAAAACGATATTCGTGGAATTAAAATGGACAATGAGTCAACGAAAGACGACTTTAAATCACTCAGAAAAGTTGTCAACTTAAACACGGTTATATAGGAACTTTAAAAGCAAAAGGAAAACCAAAAAAGCAGATAAAAAATATGAATAAAAACAACTCTGAATTAACGAAAGAACCAAGTGAAACAACAAATAAAACCAACGACACACCAAATGAAAATGAGCATTTAAGTAATGAACCAGATAATATCGAAAATGCCACCGACGAGCCAATATTAGAAAGTATTGAATCTGATGACTGTAACCAGATAAAATGCATTGACAAACTAAATAACAAACTTAATATGTGCTCGCGAGAATCCGCATGCAGTTTCCAGCAGTTCACCTCACAAGCTCTTAATGGAATAAACACCCTACCAGCAGTCCGATACCTGATAAAAACAGTTCCTATAACTCTATTCCAGTCGACGACTTGAATGACTCTGATGATATTGATCGATATACTCGACATGAAACAAAAAACCAAGACACAACACAACGGAGTGAACGTGATACGAAACGAGCAACTACATTACGAAACAATCAAATCAAGGAAGTCACTATAAGGCCCAAAACCACCATTGCAATGATCGTGATAATTCACACCACAGCAGATCGCATGCGTCGTCAGGTGATAGGCCCGAAAACACGCAGCATACAAGTAGCAATACACGACGACAGTGTAACACGCCGAAAAAAAAGGATAAAAAAAACCACCACGCCGATAAACACTATTCGCGTATTTTGTGAGTAATTTGATGGACGATGTTACTGACTGTGCTATTGAAGACTATCTCACGAAAGCTGGAGATCGATTCTCTATTCTGCGCATGATGAAAAGTAAGAAGGATCATACCATATCTGTCAGAATCAACATTCACGAGGACGATATCTCGACGGTAACCGATGAACATTTCTGGCCTAGCGGTGTGCACAGTCGCCTGTGGTTATCCCAAGGTGACTTTGACAGGCAACAATTCCAGTATAACAAAATCTTTTAATTAATTGTAATTGTATTATAGCAGATATGTCTTACGCTCAGGTATCAATCTCCACTTGGAATTGTACAGGTATTACCTCTTCAGACTCATTAGCAGGTGAATATTTGAATAAAATGGTGCACGAATGAAATATAGATATATGCGGTATAAGTGAGCACTGGCTCCATACACATAACTCTCATATTCTTGAACCTATGGTAGGTGACTACACATGTCATGTGTGATACAAAGGCGGCGTCGCCCTCATATGGATGGACATTTTAGATCCTTACGTATCAACTATACAACTCGAAGACGATAGAATATGTGGAATCCAAGTTGAACTTCCTGGCTCAGAATACCTGTACATATTCCAAGTTTACCTGCCATCAACAAATTATACCGATGACTTTCATTTGCAATATGTAAACGCATTGCGTGATATTATCGATCAATATTTTGACTTGGGTCACGTCATTATGGGCGATTTTAATTGCACACTATCTAAAACACGCTCAAGGGACAATTCCCTGCGTGAAATTCTGGCTATAAAAAGATTTATATCAGTAAATGAAAGTTCTCTCTGCATAGGAAACCGCAATACTTATGTTCCGACTATGAACGGGACGGGTTCATGCATTGATTATATATTTTATCCTGAGATTGATCCCTACATTTCTCTCGCATATGCAGAAATTATTGAAGGTGTATTGTCTAGCACACCCAACCATAGACCGATTGTATGCAAATTTAAATACAAGAAAACCATAGTCAGAAATGGTAACGCCACCAAGATCATATTATTAGCCATAAATATAAATCATAATATAAAATATATTGGTTACATGAATGGACCGCCTCAGAATTCCGTTAAGAAAAGTAATTCTTCAAATTATTACAATGAACTACGGCTTATAAATTACTGCAGGTTTCTCAGTCGCCACACCAGAATGCTTCTAAATGCGGATCAAAGCTAAGAGTGCATGGCACAGCCATTGTTCATAGACATTTTACAGATAGCGAGCATGATGCATGCTGGGAACGAAAGTATCCACAGCAAAGCAATGTGCTTACGGCCGCATGCGTTTATTATAGGGGATTTATGGTGGGCCTATAAAACTAATTATAACTTTGTTATCTGTCATAGTTTATGCGTGAAATTTTAAACATATATACCATGGACATATACCCCTTCCAGAATGTTGAAAAACATTTTCAGTTGCTCATCGTATTTTTATAGACGAAATAGTCCGAAATTTCAGAAAATTGCGCTAACTGCTCAATGTTTTAATGTGTTACAAAACGTCTGATAAAAAGAGTTCTATCGGGAATATTCACACCATTCTTTTTCAGAGAACATAGAGTAAACATAGTCCTATCGGGATATCGTAAAGGAGATTAATTAAAACCCTCAGACTGCCGAAACTGACGACATTAAATTCGCTTTTTCGTGTCCCACGGAAATGAAACTTGTCTGTCCATTGATCACGTTATTTATTTGACATAGTATTTTTTTTTCTGTTGTATTTGAACACTTGTTGCACGTGCAGGCTGCACGATTATAATAACTTCAACCGATAAGCGCCGACTGATACCCGCGCAACAGTTTGTCTCAAATAAATTGTTATCAAAACGCAGGTTTATGGCCGCGGACATAAGCCGATTAAGTGTAATGTAATTTATCCATGAACTTGACTGAAAAATTGTGATTCTATCACCATTAGCCACGAAAATGGGACCTCTAAACAGGCAAGTTTGATTTTCGAGGGACATGAACAAGCGAATTTATTGTCGGCAGTTTCGGCAGTCTGAGGGTTAATTAATCCCGAATTAAACGGAACTACTTTACGATAGTCCGATAGTACTATGTTTACTCTATGCATGTTCTCTGAAAAAATAGTGTGAATATTCCAGATAGAACTCTTTTTATCAGACGTTGTGTAACACCTTAAAACATTGAGCAGTTATAGCGCAAACCGAAATGTGTTGTCTTGCAAGATATCCCACCGCTTTAGCTAAATTTACCTTCCTACAATATCCATAAAGAGGATCATATATTATATACCCACGGTTTTAATTATAGAATATAAAATATATTGGTTTCGCGAATGACCAACTCAGAATTCCGTTAAAATAACAATAACAACCAGCACCTATAACGAACCGTTTTACTGGACTTGGCCTACTGGTCGCGTAGTTCCGACTTTTAAATAAACGGAATTTCCAACTCTATAAATAAAAGCCCCACAAGAATCCTGTCCACCACGCAATATCAAAATATCAGCCGCTAGATACACCACAGGTGGCGTAATGACGTTCCAAGCTACATACCAGACCGGCGACATGATAGCTCGACGCCGATATTTAATTGGAAAAAATTTAAAGCGACTCCAACCTTAATCAGCCAGTATCAATTTTGTTTAAAAGAATTACTTCCTGCAAATCACACAATAGTCAATAATAGCGACTTGGACACATTATATGACTCCATTGTTGCTGCTATACTGCGAGCCTCAAATCAAAACTTTCCCTCGTAAAACAAGTAAAAGTTATCTCAAGCCGTTCTGGAATAGTCGCTTGAAACAATTGCATGTTAATATGACATCAAGCAGGCGACATTGGATTTCCGCTGGTCGACCAAGAGATGAAAATGATATATCATATACAGAATATAAAGCGCAGAAACGACTTTACCGACGCGAATATAGAATGTACTGTAACCAGTATATGATTGATCGAAATAACGAACTTGACACAGCCGCTAAACTGGACCAAGGAACCTTTTTCAAGATCCTTAATTCTAGGCGCAATCTAGATAAGAAGCCGAACAAAAATTTCAAATACGATGGGTCAACCTTGAGAAGTTCTTCTGAGATTACTAATGGCTGGGCAAATATTTTGAAAAGCTGAATTCGCCTTTATCAGACTGCAGTTTCGACCAAGACCACATCGTAAATGAATATGTAGAACTACTAGTGAGTGGGCAATACAGCAAACAAGGGTCTAGAAGCTTTGATTTAAACATATTTTATTAGTATAATGCATAAATAATACATAACATATAAGGGATTGGAGGACAAGTTCTTTGAAACTTAGATGGACCTCCGCTCCCTCTAGAAGCTGCAAGCATATCACCGAAAAGGTTGAACCTGACGAACTTAAAAGTGCTCTCAAAACTCTAAATTTGAACAAGGCAGCATGATGGGACAACGTTTACAATGAACATTTGGTATTTGGTGGTCCAGCTTTGATAACATGTCTGTCTGCTTTGTTGACTGGAATATTTTCTCTCATATATAACTGCACCTGTTAAGAAAGGCGTTATTGTACCTCTTTACAAAGGTGGGAACAAACCACACGCAAATGTTGATAGCTACCGAGCAATTACATTGCTACCCGCTCTCTACAAGTTATTAGAAAAAATCATACTGAGAAGACTAGAGTGTAACGTTCCAGACATGGTCAAAGTTCATGATCTACAGCATGGATTACAGAAGGGTATCAATTGTCTTATGAACTTACTCATAACACGAATCGAAGATATTCGCAAGTGAAAATAACAGTAAATTACATGCATGCTTCCTAGACGTTCATAAGGCATTTGATACCGTTTGGGTAAATGGTGTCCTTTATAAACTTTACATGTTAGACTTTGATGAAAAAACCTGGTTAATTTATTACCAAATGCTTAAAGGAACATCCTGTCAAGTATGGAAATACTCTCTCTAAGCAGTTTCAGCAGCATACTCGTGGCTGCGGGTCATGTTTATGGGTCCGTATAGGTATGTGTATGTCTATGCCCCCATAGTCTTAATTATGGACCCCGTTGTATGCGTATTTATATGGCCCCATAGTCTTACAAAGCCCTGTTTGTTCATAAACCCCTCCTTTTATAATTTGTTATTATTTTATAGGTCTAATTATTAAATAACGCTCCTCCTTTTTTCTAATTGGTCTTTTAATATATTATATATCCTCCTTTTTCTAATTTATTCTGGACAAAAAATCAATTCTACCCACGCTTAGGTGCGTGTCCGCAACAGGTACATTGTAATAGGTTATGGAAAATCAATTTTATGTCTGGAAAGTTCTGGAAATCGGCGTTCGCTCAACGAGTGTCCCTGTCCTATACATGAGATGCATGGACCCATCAGGCAGCGTGTTTAATTCTAGCAGAAAATACTACAATCTTTAACAATCTGGAACTAATTATATTCTCTGTTCCTAACGGTCCTGGGCTATCGTCGTTTACATGAACCATATAAATGCACCGAACAAATTGAAATTCTCTGAAATCTCGAAAGTTTTCAAAAGCACTTATACGGTGTGCACTTCAATTTAAAATATACCGTAATATTGATTACTCCCGCTGCGGAGACCCGTCTATCCTACAATAGATAACATTTTAACAGGTTCCATTCAAAGGAATAGCAAATTTATAAAGGTATATGCGATTAAATCTCGAATGCTTTCAAAAAGCGTAATTCTTGGCCTACCTGAGATGTATGTATATATGACCATTTCATTCTCATCCTGGAAAGTTCTGGAAAAATCAATCGACGTCCGCAGCCACCTGTCGTTTCCCAAGCGCCCCTGTCAATTAACAAACCTAATCATACCTGGAATGTGTGTATATATGACCATTTCACTCCCGTCCAACAGCATGTTAAAACATCATATAAGTAATGATTATGGAGCGGGAAATGAATCACAAATCGCGCGTTAAGAATATGAAAACCGATTATGGAACGTTCTGGAACTAATTGTATTCAAAAGTTTATGGTTTTTTTTCAGCCACCACGCCCTTGAGCAAACGTCTCATGCACATTCAATAGACGCCCATATACAGTTGGTCTCATAGCCCCAAATGAATGCATACATATTTTTCTCCAGTCCGGTGGTATTAAAACTATTGAACATTATGAATGTCTTTGCTTATGGATCCTCTCGAACACATACACAACCACGGAACTTTAAATGTTAAAACTATGGAATTTACTATAATTCTTATCACAAAGGTTATTTACTACGTTCGACAATTGGAACCTGTACACAATCGATAATCGCCTCCAACTTATTCATTGAAATCTGACTCAATGAGTGTTAAACAGCGTGAGCAATTGTACAATCGATAATAGCCTTCATCTCTGCAATCTGGGAAAACAGAATAAGTGTAAGCGAACGCTCTTTATACAAAAATCGCACCGTGTGCGCACACCGATCTTAGATCGCAAGGGCCTGTGACAAATATCGTGCAGCAAATATCGCATCGTGTGCGGCGGGCTTCACCAAAAAAAGTGCGGAAGCGTACACAGGATTTGAAAATGTGCTGAAGGGTACACAGGGTTTGAAATGTCGTTCTAAAAGACGTTTAGTTTTCGTATCTGCCATGATTTCTGTTAGAGAATAATTGTTTACGTTCCAATGAACTTTAAAATGAACTGAAAACAAACTGCTAATGGGCACCAGACTTTCAGAAACACAGTTTAAGTAACGATGTTAGTGGCGATCACAAACTAACTATTACCTGCCTGGTATGTATAATGTACTGATGATATACTTTTTTGAATCTCCAGGGCCCTTAAAGGTACGGTTGGCCTTGGCGGTGGGTATGCTGTGAAGATATTTCCACCCCTCAAAAACCGTCACAAACAGAAAGAACATCAAAATGTAGACAGATTTTGTCCGTATACAAATAAGAAATATCGCATAAACAGTATGTTATTGTCATATCTTTGACCATTGTTATGTAAACAAAAGCATAAAAAGTTACTTTTCTGGTGTTTGTTTATATTATGATGGTAAACATAAAGAGCGTTTTTTGTTGGCGAATTCCCGATAAGGAACTAATAAAGAGCGTTTATGCCATTTGTGTGTGATTAGCCAGTAGCATTGTGCTGTCTTCTGTAATACAATCAGGCTCTTGCTTGGGTACAATATAGTAGGTATTTATGATAACATGCTGTTTACGCGATGGTCACGGTATATATGAACGAAACTGTATGCGTTTTATTGTTTTCCTGTTTACGGTGTTGAACAAATATGAATATTTTCGACAATTAAGGCCTCCCGTGCCTTTAATTGGCTTTAAATAACTGATACTAGTACATGTCAGTTAATGCGCATTTTATGTGTACCCATAATATGTATATATGGTACATATTATGATGACGTCCGGATCAACCGTCGTTCGTCTGTCCTAAGGCTGGCTATAACTCAAGTATTTTAAATTACCGAATCCCAAGGACCCTAATTGGCAGATACATATCTGGTATGTTCTGATGAGGTACATTTTTAGCTCACCTGAGACAAAGTCTCCGGTGGAGCTATAGTCATCACTCCTCGTCCGCCTGTCTGACCATACGTCCGTCAACAATTCTTTGAACATCTCCAGCCCCTTATGACCTAATGGGTTCATATTTGGTGTGGATGTTCCCTATCTGACTCACATTCAGATTAGTTCAAATGAAGTCACCAGGTTAAATAGTTGCGAAGCTAGGACCATAACTCTTCCCCACCATAGTAATTCTTGAAACGACTTCTCAAATTCCATTGGGCCGAATGGGTTCATATTTGGTATAAACGGTCCTTGGGTGACTATGGATCAGATTTGTTTAAATGAGGTCACTGTGTAGAATGTGGGCGGAACCAGTGACATAACCAAAAAGAAAAAAAATTCAGATTGAACTCCTTGCTTAGTTAAACAAAAAATTAGTTTTGTTTTAATCATGTTATAAAATTTGAAAAAAAACTAACACCATTATTAGCAGAGTTATGAAACTATAATATTTAATGAAATCACTGAAACTTTCCATCACCACCCCACATGACACAGACCTCCACCATGCCCCAACCAACATCACTTATCATATCACAATACCTCTGCTCATCAGAGGAAGAGAGTGTTATTATCTACCAGAGTACTGGGTAAGGTATTAGCCACAGAGACAGACACAGTCATTAATTGAGATTAGAATAACAGATATCAGATAGTGTGCAATTAGACATTTCAAGGTGAACAGCCCTGCTCATCTGAGAACCTCCAGCTATGTCCATGTTTAGAACTACTTGTCTTAAGTCATTTTGTCAAGTACTGACTGCTGTAGTCTTCAGTCCCAGTCTTCTCAGTCTTTCAAGTCTGGCGAGCGACCCAGTCATTGACTGTCTTGCTAAATCCCCCAGACCTCAATTAGCTTTAAATAACTGATCACTATCTGGTACTGCTCATGTAGTTTTTATCTCACCTGAGACGAAGTCTCTGGTAGAGCTACAGTCATCAGTTGTCCATCCGTCTGTCTGTCTGTCAACAATTCTTTAAACATCTTCTCCAGAACCATAAGACCGAATGGGTTCATATTTGGTGTGGACGTCCCCTTGGTGATTCACATTCAGATTTGTTAAAATGAGGTCACCAAGTCAAATAGTTGCGGAGCCAGGGCCATAACTCTTTCCCTCCATAGTAATTCTTAAAACAAAATCTTCCTAAATACCACCAGACTGAATGCATTCATATTTGGTATGAAGGGTCCTTGGTGACAGGGTTTAGATTTGTTCAAATGAGGCCACTGGGTCAAATGTCGGCGGAGCCAGAGACATAACTCAAAAAACAATGAAAACCTTTTTTATTTTGGCTATTACCTTTTATTTCACATTCCCGATGACACTTAATTTGTTTGACAAGTCATGGCTTTCACTTTCAACAATAAGCTTAATAAGTCAACACATGCCACTTTCACATCCATTTCAATTTAAATAAACCATGCAGTTGTATACCAGACAGATGTTACAATATTATTTATATAGGCTATTAACTCGTTTTCATCTATGCTAGTGATATGTCTTATTTATTATGTTGATAATTTAAAGGAACAATTATCAGTGGTGCAATGCTGATATCTAATAATTTTGTAACTAATTTTGAGTAAAATGAATCCACTTAAAGGAATTAGTCTGTCAATTTTTTTTTTTTTATCGTCATAATACTAATAATATATGTCTAACAGACCCATTTCGCCAAGAAAATTCAAAATCGAGCAGATAGTATTTTTATTATTATGATATTAAAAAAATCGCGGAAATATCCGAAGTCAGTCACGTGGGTGCGATCACATGACACAACGCGGTCACATGACCGATCATCTTCATCAACGCTTACCGATGACAGCGGTGGGTGGAGCTTGAAATAATTCCGCCAATCGCGTAACGAGTTGATAAATTACGCTGGTTAATTACCTAAGCCTTTACGATAAATAGCGATTACGGAATAAAACTGTTTGAATGTGCTGAATTATGAACTGGATTTGCTAGAATGTTGGATTATATAACGAATAATGATGGCTAAAATGCACTTTGAGGCGATAAAAGTTGTTTGAAATGAGATTAATTTATGCAGAAATGCAATGAGCGAGCGGAATATCGTGCGAAACAAATTTAACTGTTTCTGAAAGAATACAAGTTAGGCCATATGCCGATACTTCATTCTTCGTTGTATGGTACCAATTTCGGAGTATAGTTTACACACTAGTGTCATCCCGTTGTGCGCTATATGCGTACAATTTTAAATACAAATGGGGTGCGATTAAAAAGGTGGTGGTTATTGTACTAGTACATGTATCATGATGGCTTAAATTCGTCATAATAATGTTCCTGTTTCTTCACACGAAACATTTTGTGTGGAGAAGTGCACGACTGTGAACAGCTTGCTAAAATCCTTCCAGTTAAGATCGATAAGTGAGTAAACAAAATAATTCACTCGAATACACAACAGACTGTTGAAACTACAAAAATTATTAGTTAGGCTGCAGTTTGGCATAATGACATTTTTTTAATTGAAGGCTAGCCTGGCATTGTTTTTCAGTTTGTGTTTGTTGTTCGTTTTATTTTACGTTTTGATGGCACATATTGACTTTCTAGAGAGGATTTTTTGAATTGTTAGCATAGCAAAACTCCAATGATTGCCTCTAATAAAGAGCGTCCATGTTTTCGCCGCGGTGTAGACAATAAAGAGTGTTCTCAATTATGAACGTGCTTTATTTCGATATGTCATGGGTGATTTTGTATGTGGTATTGTGACAATTAAATATAAAGAGCGTACATGCTTCCGTCTCCCAAAAGCGGTAGACAATAAAGAGCGTTCTAAATTACGCACTGTGTTGTCTTTTTGGAGGTACTAAATAATGGATCGCTAGCCCGCCCACAACTGAACACACTACATCTACTAGGCATCTTGGAATATGTGGCGATGACAGATACTCGGGATATTTATATCGAAAGTAAAACAACAAAACAAAAGCGCCTAAATAGAGTTAACATTATTCAGCCCAGTGTTTATATAAATTTGGGCGCTTCTTATATAAGTATGACCAGAGAGATAATGTTCTTTCTATTCACTTTGTGGCATTTTAGAGTGCAAACAAGTTCGCGAATGACACTGATGAATAGTCGCTGAGTGATTACAAATCACCGAGTGAATACGCGAGACAATCAAAGCACTAATACTGCCATCTATTCACCAAAAACAGACACATGCCGGCATGTTATTAATGGCTACAAAAACAACAACCATTCTAGGCGCTATTAATTACTGTATTCACAGAATTATTGTCTTCTATTCCAGATAAACGGCCAAAGCGTAACGTAATCTGTACACCACACGCGCACATACGACTCCGCATTTTAGTATCGGCTGACTTACGATTACGTCATCGTAGTCTGCATAATAAACTCCGGCTCCGAATCTGTGTTTTTAATTTGCTCCCCACAAGTACGTCACTCGTAGTTTAGTCACGGAAATCTCAGAATACCGGTGGTGGTATTATTTATTTATTTTACGGGTTATTTATTATGCGATCGGAATGGGACTTGGATCATTTTAATCACAACAGGGAGGGCTTTCCGATTGCGTTTTGTAGTTTCTAGACCGAATAAATCCTTTAAGCTCCTAAAATATACCCTTTGAAATTACTAGGTCAGTGGATCTCATAGATTGGGTTTTACATTTTTAGTTCAAATAGGGTCATATATATGAGATTTATTCCATGTATATGGATTGTTAAATTCATGGGTTGAATTATAAGCTGAGTTTAGAATCACTTAATTGGGGAGGGGGTCTGGTTTTGACCCCAACTTTGGTGTTCACTGGAAAATATGTTGTAATTAGACCAAACATGGCCACATTTAAAATATTTCTAACTTTATGATGGATGTCATGTTGGAAATTTCCAATATTAGGAGAGCTGAAGTACAAGTTGTAAAATAAATAGTTTGGTCCAGTTGGTGTCGACTGGCTATAAGTCAGGGGTTTTCAGTTTCAAGTTGAACACCATCTGTATGTCTGTCAAAGAAGACCATCTAGCTATGTCCCTGTTTATAACTACAAGTACTTGTTTTAAACTGATTTGACAAGTACTGACTAATGTAGTCTTCATAATCCCAGTCTTCTCCATCTTTCAAGTCAAGTGAGCACTGTCTTGTTTTAATCCACACAACCGTAATTAGCTGTTGTGTACTGATGATATACTTTTTGGAACCACCAGGACCTTAATTGGCTTTAAATAACTGATACATGTCTGGTATGTACTGATGATGTACGTCTTGGAATAATCAGAACCCCAATTCATTATATATAACTGATAACTATCTGGTATCTACTGATGATATACTTTTTTTTGGAATCTTCAGTCCAAGTTGGCTTTAAAAAACTGGGATGAACTGATAATGTGCATTTTATGTGTACCCATACAATGTATGGTACACATAATGCCGATGGTTGATCCCGTATGTCTGTCTGTAGACATACATTTATGCTATAACTCAATTATATTAAATAACTGAATACCCAGGACTACAATTGGCTTCAAGTAACAAGATACATATCTGGTATTAAATGACTATGTACTTTTTGAAATCCCCGGTACAGTAGTTGGCTTTAAATAACTGAACATGTCTGGTATGATCTGATGATGTACATTTTTTAATCCCTGGGACCTTACTTTGCTTTAAATAACTTTTATCCATCTGGAATGAACTGATTTTGTTCATTTTGGTTTCTGTATGGTACCCATGCAGCCGATGTCCAGAACAACCGTCTTTCGTCCATCCGTCCGTCCATCACTACTTTATATATGGACAATGGGGTTTGTAACATTTTCCAAATTATATACTGGGTAAGTGGTGTATGCAGGAACAGCTTACAAGCCTTTATCTATAGATGAGTACAGTATTATCCACTGCTGGAGACTGCGAACGAGTCTATATGCCTCTTAGCCTTTAACTGCCCTCTGTGATGATGCCAGCTGATTTTTTCACGTTGGGGAATCACATGTTTTCGAGGTTGGCGAGTACCATGCATTCAAAATGTGCAAGCACATAAAAACATAATATATGAGGAACTGACACAAAACTTGTTCGAAAAATAGTATAGCTATGCTCATAGCTGCCAAAATACTATGTAATATATCATTATCATAGTTTATTACCTTTTTAGCTCAACTGACTTTGTAAAGTTTGAGCTATTGCTATGGCTTGGTATCCGTCGTCCGTGTGCGTGATTCATCAACAATTTCCTTTAGCATAGGCTACATGTCTTACCTTTGGTCGGATTATTATAAAATTTGTCATAGCTGTTGACATTGACATGTAGATGGGAATGAGTCATTTTGGGGTTATTCGGCAAAATAACATGGCCGCTAGCGACCATCTTGGATTTCAAAATTCAATCCATTAGCACGGGCTACAGGCCGAACTGTTCGCCATGAAATTTGTCAGTTATGTTAATATTGACATGTAGATGGGAGCTAGTCATTTGGCCATAAAACATGTCAGCCATCTTTGATTTTACTCTGTGTATGATTAAATCCTTTGGCACAGGCTACAAGTTGTACATTTGGTCGGATCATTATGAAATTTGTCATGCTCTTGACATGTAGATGGGAAACGAGTCATTTTGGGGTCATTCGGCAAAAAAACATGGCCATCAGTGGCCATATTGGATTTCATAATTCAATCCATTAGCACGGGCTACAGACTGAACTGTTCGCCTGATCATCATGAAATTTTTCAGTTATGTTAATATTGACATGTAGATGGGAGCGAGTCATTTTGGGGTCATTCGGCCTTAAGACATGTCCGCCATCTTGGATTTTACTCTTTTCTTTTCATGACTAAATCCTTTGGCACATAAAGACATAAAGGACATGATCCAAAAGGTGTTTTATAACTTCCTTTGGTCTGGTAAAAATGACAAGATTAAACGCAATGTAATTATTAACCAATAGAATTGGGTGGTTTGAAATTTCCCCATCTTGATTCATATGATAAAGCATTGAAACTATCATGGGTAAAGAAAATGCTTGACCCTTTATTAACAACTGGATGGAAAACTATGATACTTGATGAATTGGAACAATATGGAGGGAATAAAGTTTGGCACTTGAAAAAAGAAGGACTGGAAACAGTTAGCTTAAAAGTCAACTCTTTCTGGAAAAGTGTGCTACAATCATGGTCTTTATTAGACCATAAATCCACCACAGCCCCTGATGACATATTGTCACTACCATTACATTTGAATGGAAACATTATTGTTGATGGTAAAAAATTTATGAATAAAAGCTGGATCCATCATGGAATATATTTCATAAATGATTTGATAAATGACTATGACTTTCTGGAATATGATTCATTCTGTGTTAAGTATGATATTCACACACCATTCACTACATATCATGGGTTGATAAGCGCTCTTCCATCTTCATGGAAGACTTATGGGAAGGATAATAGAAAATTGAGCTTGGTCACTACGAAATCTATTGAGACTGTACAAAATTCAATTAAAATATGTAAAACTTTTTATCCAATTTTCATAGAAAATATTGCCATAACACCTCAATTGACACAGAATAAATGGGAGAAACGTCTTAATACATCAATTTGTGATAAAGATTGGCGAATCATCTATTCAATGCCATATAAAATAACAGATGACACAGGATTGCAAACTTTCCAATATAAAATTACACAGGATATACTCTACACCAACTCAAAACTTTTCAAATGCAAATTATCTGAAACTGAACTTTGTGGGTTTTGTGGGAATGAAAAAGAAAGTCTTGCATATCTTTTTTGAATGTTCAGTCTCAAAGACCATACTCCTTCAATTTAAAGATAATCTCAGAAGTAAATGCAATATCACTCTGGAACTTACCCCAGAATATATTATACTTGGATTGATGAACAACACCTCTAGTCTAAATATACTTAATATATGTATACTCTTATACAAGAGATACATATACTCTTGTAAAATGAGAAATAATGAACCTTGCATTCAAGGATTAGTTCAGTCAATCAAATATTACAAAAACATTGAGACTTTCATTCCATCTAATTCCAATTCATTAAAAGTGATTAGATTCAGAGAACGGTGGGACGAATTGACAAATTTCTTTGAAACAACAACTTAATTATTTTCAATCATTTATCACAAATAACCCTCAAAACTTCACCTACATATCTCAACATCATTCCTGTTGACACCACATACTATAAGGAAACAAAATTGATGCCAATTGATGCCATTGATTGATAACTTAATATAATTAACAAGAACCTGATTAATACTTATTATATAAATTATACATGTTTTTATGTACACTGTATTTGATATGCTATATTTTGTGACCTAAATAAAAATTATTAAAATAAAAAAAATCCTTTGCCACACCCTACAGTCCGCTTCCCTCAGCCGATCATCACCAAACTTCATATTAATCTTGATATTGATCTACTAGATAGAAGCTATCAACTGTTTTGGAATTTCATATGAAAATATAGCTGCCAGCAACCAAATTGGATTTTACTTTATATCTTCATGTTGGTAATCTAGTATTACTTAGACATTTCAACTTTCCGCATTCCTAATCGCTCCATCGACTATAACACATGCAATTATTCCCTTTCCAAGTTGAGCTACAGTGTCATTGACACTTTCATTTCTCATTTCTGGTCGCGTTTGCATCGCCTCGGCCATTTTGAATGCGTGATACTCATCAACTCGAAACCATGTGATTCCCCATCGTGCTTTTTGGATAATATAATCACACGATAGACGACTTTGCTCTGCTAGTACAAGTGCATCCTGGAGGCTCCAGCTGGGACTCGGATTATTCTATTCACAATTTGCTGATGGTGCCATTTTTAATGATGGAATTATTATTTTTATCAGTCTGTTTTCAGTCAAATACTTTGCCATAAACAAAATTCAATGTTACCTACTCACATGCCAGAACTTCACTGAAGAATGTTTTTGATATGATGTTCAGAAATGACAAGTCACCATAATTTAGCTTTTAAAAAAAGTTCACCAATGACTTCTATAACAAAGTTTTATTTGAATTGAAAAAAAAACATGCATATGCATGCACTTTGGCCCGGACTAACCTCCTGAAATGTTTGTTCGATATTTAATAAAAAGTCTAGTTTTTGTCATAGTCATTATATATATGTAAGATAATCTGAACTACAATAGTTAACTACTACGGAAACTACATGTACTATGATACACATAATTGGATAAATCTGAGAAATTATCATTGTCAATTACAGGAGAATCCTTCAGAAGTCTTCAATTTCAATTCCGTGTTGGCGAATGCACTATCTCAGAAATCGTTAAAGACACATGTCATGCCATATACAGTGTATTGGCTGAGAAGTGTTTAAAGGTAATGAACGGTGCACACATAATATTCACACTAGCTAGACACATAGTGTGCACAAATTAATCAGAATTTCCTTTCAAGCTATATATAATATCAGATGTGATTTTCAATATGTTTGTATAATTTAAGTAATAACTCTAGTTTCAATGAAGGTTAGGATGATATAACCCAAAAGTTTAAAGAAAAATTATATAACGTGCTAGCACTTTATCGTGAATTTGTCTTAAAACTTTTCGGTTATAACACATAACCTTAATCGAAACAAGATTATTCTGATTATTTAATCCATCATTTCACAGGCGAACCAAAGAGTAAAAAGTATAAGTAATTGTCATTAGAAAGCATGCTAGTCATGTTCTAGTTATTACTAGTACTGGTAAAACCCTGTGCCAATGCATTCTCTTATATATGCGAGTCTCCCATGGGGAGCCTCACATTATTTAGAGAATAAATTTGCACATGATCTTATTGCTGCACTAGCGCAGCTCCCGCCGTAAAAGGGCGAAAGACTTCTATCGAATTTGACGTCAGATAAGTAAAACTCCTATAAATGGGTTCATATGTCGATTTCAATATTTTCGGGTATAGATTGTTGTCCATGGGATAAAATGATTTGATGACTAGTAATATGTTTATGTACTTAGTATTATAGTCATAAAATATTCATAAACATTCAGAATTGAATACAGGCTTTTATGCTTCTACTTGCTTAATTTGCAAAATGCAAAACATTATCTGTCATTGGAATCAGTGGGACCCTATTTGAATTTATAAAACTAATAATTATCGCTCTGGTATGAACTGATATGGCACTAATTGGAATCAATGTGAACCCCCAAATTGGAACCTGTGTAGTGAAAACATAAGTCAGCGATACACAAGTTATGTCCGAATGCCCAGAATCCGAAGATATAGGGATAGTCATATTTTCTAAAGCCGGCCCTTAAAACTGTGAACCCCAAATTGGAACTGGTGCAGAGAAAACCTATATCAGCTATACTCAAGTTATATCTGAATGCAAGATGGTGGATATGCACCCCAACATCCATAATATATCCACAGAATCCAAAGATATAGGCAGATACATATTTTCTAAGACCGGCCCTTAAACCTGAACCCCAAATTGGAACCCATGCAGAGAATACCTAAGTCAGCTATACTCAAGTTATGTCCGAATGCAGGATGGTCGATATCTACCCCAACATCCATAATATATGCACAGAATCCAAAGATATAGGCAGATACATATTTTCTAAGACCGGCCCTTAAAACCGTAAACCCCAAATTGGAACCCATGCAGAGAAAACCTAAGTCAGCTATACTCAAGTTATGTCCGAATCCAAGATGGTCGATATATGCCCCAACATCCATAATATATCCCAAGAATCCAAAGATATAGGCAGATACATATTTTCTAAGACCGGCTCTTAAAACTGTGAACCCCAAATTGGAACCCATGCAGGGGAAATCGAAGTCAGCTATACCCAAGTTATGTCCGAATGCAGGGCGGTAAATAAACATCCCTATGAATCAGTGCCGTATCAGTTAATACCAAATTAATATTATATGAGGCCAAATAGAGTTCCATATTATTTCTTCAGAAATCATAACACAGAATTACAATTGAACAGGCATTGTCCTAGTGGATCAGTGGATAGATGAATATATGTATGAATGGACGGATGGATAAATGGATGGATGATTCATGGATGTGCGTATGAACAGTTGTATGAAGGGTGGATGAATGGATGGGTGAATGTATAGTTGGATGGATGGCCAGATGGATAAATTATTAATGCCTCGATGGATGGGAGGAATAATGAATAACTAGATTAATGGATGTACCATTGGATAATAATAAAAGGTCGCAGAACCAACATCCCCCGAATCAAGGTGGCTTTTTTAAGAACAAAGAAATCAAATTCTGGCAAAATTTGCCTCAAATTAGATGATGACTTGCATGTTCTCGGAGGTGAGCCACATACCAAGTATCAAGAGATTCCTTTGAAGAATGATCAATTTATCATTGCGACAACACAAGTGTTATTTCTATATGGAATAAAATAGAACTTGGCATATGTCTTCTACTTTGAGAATATAAATAATATAAAGAAATTCTGTTGAACATTGTTCAAGTTGCCATGCGGACAACACGAAAACAGTGCTTTCTAAGTTAAAAAAAAGGGGCATAACTCCATCAAAAATCATCGGATAGTGAACAAATTCGAACTTGACCTGCATCTTCTCAAATGTGGACCACGTACCAAATATATCACATAGCATATATCAAGAAATTCTGTTCAATGTTGCTGAAGTTTGATTGAAGGGATTGGCTGACGGAAGGATGGACGGACTGACATGCTGATTATAACAGTCCTCCAAAAATTATCAGGGGACAATAATTGATGCACTTGTAAATGGCATTCCACAGTAAATTAGTCTGAATGCGCTTCACATGATTATTAACCCAGTCATATGGCATTGATTACCCATCCTCGCTTTGGAGGAATGGATTAGTAAATGATCAGTTGGATGGATGGGTGATATAATGGAGTGATCAATGAATGAATTAATAGGTTGATGTGTACGGTGGCTGATTTTGGACACAAACAGAAATATTTTTATCTCAATATTTTGAGATAACATTTCGAAATTTTGAGATAACATATTGATTTTTCGACATATGTCAAAATTTCGAGACAGTATGTAATTAACATATATATGTTCGTTGGAGTAATACATTCACATCACATGCAACTCAAATGGAGAGAAACGACCTCATCTTATTTTGATTTTATATTCTGAATACATGGTTGGCATTTATAGCCTAAATTTACATGTTTAGTCAGACAAAACTTAGAAAACATAAGCTTAAAACTCAGGCCTATATAGAAATGCCGTCTCGCAAGGGCTCCAGTGGAAAATCGACACCACTCTAGCCCTGGGATGGGGACTAAATTTTTCAACTATAGTTGTGCAACAATCAAACTAAGATGAGTTTGTTTCTTTCCGTTTGAATTACATGTGATGTGAATGTATTAGGCCTACTCCAACGAACATATATATGTGAAGTGATTGCAAAATTTTGAGATATTATGTAAAAAATTTGAGATGGTACATTTCGAGATGTTATGTCGAAATTTTGAGATGTTATTTCAAATTTTGACATGTTATCTATTATTCCTAAATTTTTCTGTCCTAAATCAGCCACCGTAGCTGTGGAAGTTTTTGATGTTATAAATTTACAAATGTCTGCTGTGGTTTTGGTTGCTGTGGCAAACTAGTACTTGGAACAGTTCCCGTTTTATATTTAAAAATTATTTGGTTAATATCATTTTTGCAATAGATCATTGTCGTTTTGTGTCCATTTTTTTCAATGAGGTAGCCACATATTTAGCAAATATGTCAGTTTCCGAAACGGAGTCTTCACTGCTTGGCTCATACGTCATGGCTATTTGCTTCAACAGGTCCATTTCCTCCTCACGTTTCTGCGTTCGTGATATTCTGGATATTTTCGCAGGTGGTGAATACATCTCAGGTAAATCATCATCGAGTTCAGATTCTGCGTCTGGCAATGCCTCTGATTCCATTGAATTGAGCTAAATAAAATAAAATTATTCAAATATAGTGCAATGTCAGAAAATAATAAAAATGTGTTTTTCTGTCTCCATCAACTTTTATGAAATAAAATTCTATGAAAAATGATAGATGTGGCTAGCTAGAACCATACCTATGTTGAAATTTACCACATATGAGCAAGCTGGTTTACTGTGAGGACCAGTAGGCAATGTGTTTGAGTATATTTTCTAACTGACACCTCAATTCAAGACACAGGGGCGTGGCTAGAGGGTCTCTGCTGGGGGGGGGGGGGGGTGTCAATCTTGAAATTTCCAACTACACTGAATTTTCAAAATAGTTTTAAAAATATCTAAATATTTAATTGAAAGATTGAAATGTGTGATCAAGAACAGCTATGTTTGATCAGTACTAGGTGTATGATAATCCTCGCCTTAAATCATAATGGTATTTCAGACTTTTCAAATTATGCAAAACATATAAATCGACGTACACCTTCAACTAATGTATGCAATTTTCCATTTTTCTTTCAGGCACCATCCACCGAACATGAGTGGCGAGAGATCGCCAAAGATTTCGAAAACAAGTGGAATTATCCCCATTGTCTTGGGGCCATCGATGGCAAACATATTGCAATCAAACAGCCATCAAACAGTGGATCAGTTTATTTTAATTACAAGAAAATTTTCAGCCTTATTTTAATGGCTTTAGTTGGAGCTGATTACAGGTTTCTATGTTGATATTGGTTCCAATGGAAGGGTTGGAGATGCTGGTGTTTTTGCACATTCTACACTCAACAAGGCTTTGGAGCAGGCTCACTAAATATCCCAAAACCAGAAAATTTAAATGGTACATCTAATGAGTTACACTACCACATCATTGGAGACGATGCCTTTCCACTCAGAAAATATATTATCAAACCATTTTCTCAGACCACTTCAATAAGATCAAACAAAGTGTTCAATTATAGATTGAGTAGGGCTCGACGGGTAGTTGAGAATGCTTTTGGCATTTTGTCCTGGAGATTCTAGGTGTTGCTTTCAAGTTCAAATTTAGAGCCAGATGCTGTGGAAAGCATTGTGCTGGCTTGTTGTGTTTGGCACAACTTTTTAATCGATCATCAGCCAGGATCACACATCCTATATGACCAGGAGGATCACCACAGTGTAACTCGTGGTGTTTGGAGGACAGGTAATCAGCTTACAACTCTACAACCAACTAAGAACAGAAATGCGTAGACAAGTTCCATGGCAAGATGACATATGATCAGCTAGTTTTTATGTGTACCCAAACCATGTATGGTACACATAATGCTGACATCTGTATCAACTATCCATCATTCGTCTGTCTGTAGGCACATGCTATCCGATGAAATTAGAGTATGTTTTTATCCGATCGTGTTCAAATTTTATGAGCATTTTTATGACACACCCCAACCAGGGACCAGCCTAGATGGCGACTTGGGAGAGATCTCTCTAAAATTTACCACTTCTCCCTAATTTTGTCCCCGGGAGAAGTGACATCTCTCTCATATACCAAACAGAATTTTAAAATATATTTACTGATTATAATGGTGTCCTTTCTGGCTATAAAGGTTTTATAAATGGGCTCTTCTGTTGCATAATACTTATTGGGTCATAAAAGGGTGTAAATTGAACTTCATACATTGTTACTTCTCCCTCATAACAGTCTATTTCTTCCTAATAACTAAACAGTGAGAAGTGACTTCTCCCAATTTGAAACTTCTAGACTGGTCCCTACCCATACCTGTATAGTTTTTGGTATCGATTGGTTGATCGGTTTAGAAATTATTAACACTTTATGATGAAAGACCCCTGACTTGTAATCATTGTCATAATTCCAATCCAGATTAATATTTCCCACAAGTGGATAGATTCTGGTTTTATGCCATGTTTTGTCACTTTCAAATCATTTTCTCTTTTGTGAATATCTATATATTGTGTTCTAGATTGATGATTTCAACTGTTGTAGTTAGTATGGTTGAAGTTATGGGTTAAGCATCTGATGATCATTGGCGGCATCTCGTTAATGAAGATGTGTGTCAGTAAGCCTTAAAAAACACTTTATGTTTAATATAATGTTCAGTATATGCCAGTAGAGCATGTCATTCACTGGATTACTGTAGATTGAAAAACCATAGTCTGTTAGAATAATCTTATGTAGATTTTTGTTAACTGTAGATAGTTGAGTCATCATTTATGAATATGGAGAAGAAAAAATAGAAGAGAAAGTTATGGGTCAGGGTGATTTTTTAGAGTATATAGGGATACCCCAAACACAAGCTTAATTATTTGGCCTAATAATGATTAGTGTACTCAATATGAGTAAGATTGTCAGTTGCTTGGTAGATTTTATGTGCAGTTGCATAATTCCATATTGAAATTAACCCTTTACCAGTAAACTGACTATGTCGGTCATGGTCTAGTGGCTTAAATTACATTCATATAAATTAGAAAGCTGAATAGCAGAATTATTACACACCGAAATATTTGAAGTAGACTGTCTCGATTTGATGTAAGGCAGCAGGAAATTCAAGCACTGCATCAATTTCGCATTTGATTTCTGGGTAATTGCACTTATAACCGCCATTCCACTTTTTCCTGTTCTCAGCACTTTGCCCAGCTGGGTCCTAAGCGTTTTCATTCTTGTTTCAATCTCGTGAACTGGAAAAGAAATATATAATGTAATACAGTTAGAAAAAGTAAGAGAAAATGAAATTCAATGGTACCAGGATGGATGATACCATAATTAAAAACATCGTTTTCCGTTCCCTATAATTTCAAGAATGAGTAGGTATACGGACGTAATTTATTTAGTTTCCCCATACCAAGTTAAATCACTGGACTGGATAGGTTTAATGACAATTAATTAAATAGTTTATCTATTCTCAATATCATTACAAACTTTGTGTAGCATATATCTTTGTTCTGTTTGTTTTTATAATTGAGATTGAAAATAAATAAAAATCACATGGGAAGCTTGGATTATGATATGATTTATGTGATATGAAGTGATAGCTCAAACCAGATGTGCATTTAATAGATTCCGCTTCTAGGGGTTGTTAAAGATACGGGCGGCGTTGCCGGTGGGTATGCTGTTATATATTCACCTCCGTCAAAAACCGCACATAAACAGAAAGGATAGTAAAATATAGACAGACTTTGTTCTTATACCAATCAGAAATATGGCATAAACAGTACAGTATGTTATTGTCAATTTTTTCTCTGATATATGCAAGTCTTCCTAGTGGAGACTTGTATATTTAAGAGAATGCCCTATGACTATGATTATTTATTCATAACTCATTCATATAATATATACAATTATCTACACAGTGTAATATTATAACATGCAATGAGCTATCAGGGACAGCATAACCAAGAGGGTTCTCTACCTGCCGTCCCCGTTGAAAAGTAATATAACTATACATGTAATAATAATTTGATTTTATCTAGGTTTTGTCTTGTTAACTCTAAACATTGGTATATAAACGTCTGTTTTTATAAATAATAGTAGAATTCGTTGGTCGTTCATTGCTCACTTTGTAATGTGATATATAAAGTACAAACATGTGGAATATGAATACGTGGATGAGGCCAGCGGAGAACCATAACTGTTTATCAAATGGGTTAAATAAGGCATTCGAATATATGTAATACATTTATGGCACATGATCTTAAATGCTGCACCAGTGCAGCTCCTGTCATGAAAGGGTTAAGGCAAGCTTGGAGAAGAATAATATATGATAAATATATATTTAATTTGCTAAATATCAATTAAAGAATTGAGCATTGTCTAATTAACTCCATATTAGGCTCTTGTTGATTTCACTGTCTGTGGGATTAGGAGGATTTTAAGAAAGTTTAAAGTGGAGGCCATGAGGTCATTGACGTTAATAATGTCAAGTTTCTTAAAAGCATTCCTTTGTTCAGTATATTTATCACAATGTAGACTTTTACAGTTTTATCAGTATGTCAACTACTAAAGCCTTGTATCCCTTTAATTGCGAACAAGGCAACACTTGACCCAAATCTTTTTAGAATGAATATTATTCATTTATTTAAAGTCGCATTGTTCTATAAAAAGACTTGAACTTGAACAGGATGTATGAAATTTCACTTCCGATTAATTTTTTAGCAGTAATGGCTACATAACAATGGTTTCAACATGTAACCTTGTACTGGGATATCATTTATAATGAATGATTAATGAAAATAAATACAATCTTGATCTTTTTCACATTCTGTATAGTGATAATTGTTTGACTGATTCATTGTTTATTTTTGCAGACATATATGTATAAGATATTAACAATTATAGTGTAAATTCATCGAACCACGGGCTGACGAGACACTCAGCTCATTATCTGCTCTGCAAGTGAACAAGTCTGTGACAATAATAATAACATGGCTTTATCAGGCATTATTATTTATTAAAGGCCCTCTCAGAAGGATTAAAAGTCCTCGAGCTGTTAATCATTACTGTGTCAGGCGGTTAACACATTCTTTACTAAATACTCATTGACGAGTAGTTCTCTTTTAAAATGTTCAAATAATAAGCTCAACAGACAACCCTTGGTCATTTGTTAGATTCATTATCTGGAAATTTTCCACCAAAGAATATGAATCCTTCTGGACTTTATAAGAAGAGAATTTAAAGAAATTTTACAATGTAATAACCTGATATCAAAGTGTCAGGCAGTTGGATGTCTCTCTGTCCGCAAAGCTTCGTCATCGCGTGCTGAGTTGCCTCGTTGTCCAAACAAAATTTTTGATATCAAATTATGTTGTAATGTTCACAAATTATTGAATGGGATTACTCTCAGGTGCCTAATGATCATGATGGCCTATAATAGTGATGGTGGGGATTTAGGCTGAAATTATATAACAGTGACCAATTTCACTGCCATTGCCCGAATAATAGTGATTGTTGGGAATTTTCTCCATAATGAAATTAAATTAATAATAGTGCTGACACTATTAGGCACCTGGGAGTACACAGTATAATATGCTTAAATTTATATTTTGCTATGATAATAACCTTGGTTAATTAGTCTATCTCTTCCTATAACAAGTTTTATTTAATTTCATTGGTATAACATAATTAATTTGAATCGAAGACCCCTGTCTGAATCAATATTGATTTTATTTAAAATTTTCTAGTATTTTCTATTTGATCAATTTGGCTCATTTTATAGCTTGTGGAGCGTAGCAAGCGGGATAACTCTATCTGAGATATCTGAAAGTCACAGCATGGTCTGTTGTAAACATAGTAACAAAAAAAAGACCCAATTGATTATCTCATTAATTTATATGAGAAAATTTCATTATGAAATCAGTAATAAATGATAGAAATATTTTCGGACAGGTCTCTTTGACTCATTCTTATTTTATACCCTAGAAACTATATAAAACATATTTAGGAAGAGATAATTCATCTTTACGTGGTGTCTTGACAATTCAATAAATTTTCAATATACAATTACTAATTTGGTCATTTTATTCATTTGATGTTCAAAGGGGTATGTCTGGTAGAGATTATAAATCTATTGCATCATTAGTCACAAGTTATGCTTTATGGATTTCATTTATGGAATTACTGGTATATACCGAACAAGTGTTTATTTCATGTTTTCATGAATATATATCATTGTTTAAATGTAATTTCCAAAAAAAAAACTCAGATTGCAAGTGCTATCGTTGAGAATTGAGATATCAAACATTTTAATGCTTTTCTGTGGCTTCACTATTAAATTCACTAATTTTTAAATATAACTTAAAAAAAAATGTAACTAATAAATAAAAAACTCTACAGGTTTACCCTATTTTCAGCTTGTTACCCCATAGACAAGATTTTTTTTTTAGCCCTACAATGAACTATATGTGGAATAATTAAAATAATTGTTTTGAGTCCCAGCTGGAACCTCCAGGATGCATTGGTAGTTGGTACTAACAGTGCCTGGCTATTAGCCCATACGGTCATGCAGTCACTATTTGACAGAGTTCTGTGAAAAATTACTGCAGTGTACAACAATCGTCTACCTTGCAATTATGTTATCTAGAAAACCAGCTAGCATCATCACAGAGGGTAGTTAAGGGCTAAGAGGTACATAGACTCCATGAAAGTCTTCCAGCATCACATGGATGTCTTTTTGACAATTAATTGTTCACACAATGGTGATTTTTTTTAAAATAACTTCACTCATTCAATTTCTTGATGTAAATGCCAAAAAGTAACCCAAAACATTGTCAATATATCTATATATAATTGACTACTGTACTGTACAGCTCATTTTGACCTATAGTACTTGAGTCCACGCCGTGTGCAAAAAAGAATAAATACTATGCATCGAGTTGATTTTATATGTCTAAAAGGAGATGGGAATAAACTTTAAATGTCATTTGAGAAAATATATGATTTCTTGAATAGCAGTAGTGATTGTTTGTGAAAGCACATGGGGGAATCCAAGGTACGCATGGTGTGAACATTTGCCAGAGCCTGTCTAGTAATTTAAATAACATCCAAGTCAGGTAGTTTGGCAGCTTTGGCCACATATGGCAATTTCAGGACATGGTAACAGCCGTAAATTACTTAATCGGGTATAAATATGCAAACTATTAACATTAATCGACCATTGAATTGTGGATGGATCAGAGTATCTGTTCTGTAGCTGAATGTTAAGTTTCCACTCCTGCGCATTATAAGAACTTAAAATCCATTTGTATCAAGTTGATTGTTGAGCCTATCACCCACCACCCTTAACATGGTATCCAGGGTCCAGTTGGGACAATGGGACAATTTTGGAGGAGAAACAAAACATTGTAGAAACTAAATTTCAACCACTGAAGTGGGTATTTTTCTCAATAATGTAAGCCACAGAGCACACGTTACAGTCAATTCATGCGCAATATGAACTGCATCAGGCAACAATCTGGTATTTCAATTTCATCTTATGATACCCTTAGTTTATGGAGTGAGTAGACATATTAGTCAAAGTCTATAAATGTTCCAAGTTTACTGCCCCCACCCATATCATGTTATATCATATTCGGTACATGTAGGTGAAGTTCCCACTGCAGCTTGGGAAAGCATGATTTAGGTCACTTTGTTAAACCAAATTTTATTTTGCATACACTCTGACATGGAATTTCTACCAGATAATCAATTCAATATTTATAGTGTCGACTCAAAAAATTTCATTTTGGACCACAACCAGCCACTATTTACACAATTAAAATTGGAACATAACATCTGTCACCTATTTACATATTTTAAAATTCAGACATTCTCCGACCACTATTTACATATAAAAATTGAACATCCTTCAAATGGCACACATTAAAAAAAATTAACAGAGCCTCCTGTCACTACATATTTTAAAATTTAAACAGATTTTGGGCATCTATTTACATATTTCAAAATTTGGACAGACTCCGGCCGTTATTTAGATATTTTAAAATTGGAACAGATCCTCAGGCATCTATTTACAAAATAAAAAATTTGGACATACCCTCCGGCCACTATTTACATATTTAAAAATTTGGAAATAGCCTCCGGCCACTATATGCATATTTTTAAATTTGGACATAGCCTCTGGGCCACTATTTACATATTTTAAATTTGGACCTCCGGCCACTATTTACAAATTTAAAAATTTGGACCGAGGTGTGGGGGTGGGTGATGTAGTAGGATATATACGGTATTGTATACCATACTATATTACTATATATACAGCTTCATAATTGGTTATGGCAATTAGCCATGCTGAAGGAAACTGGGCCACTACAAATGGTTGCCATAGCAGATTGCCGAAGCCAAACTATCTGAATTAATACCACTGGCACTGTAGACATATAGTGTATACAATTACAACTATGGTGCGTGGATAGATGGATTATTTAAATATTGGATTATGAATATCATATAACCGAGTGGATGGATGGTTGGGTAGCTCGATGAATTATTTCCTCATGACATGAATTGTTGAAGTGATATGTAGTATAATTATCTCCAGAATACTCTTGGGCTCCAAATAAAAGTGCAGACCTAAATAAATGTGCAGGGAGGAAATCCTGACACAATTTAATAAAAGTGCAAGCATAAATAAAAGTGTGAATTCATCTTCGTTAAAACTTTAATAAATAATTTACTATCTATTCTAGGCTAAAAGTAAGATGACTTAAATTCAACTAAAACAGATTGTACAAGGCTTACATGGTTCTCTTCACAACAATCCAGCACAATAATTGACAACATTTGGGCTGAAAATTAATAAAAAAGTACCTGCACTATTTGGAAATTGGAGCCTGAGAGTAACTATATAATAGCTATTTTTATTATTAGATTTGTAGTACGTAGTACCAATACTTAGTGATAACAGTACTTGTAAATTGAAATTGTACATAATTTCGTCTTTGTTTCATAGAAATTACTACTTGCTAGCAATAGAAGAAGTTAGAACTTAAATTGTACCTGACTTCCCCACTCAAAGAGAAATCGCAGCCATAGCATCTGTGCGCTTGGATTTGTTTTTATATTCAGTTGCTGTTGTATTATAGAGGCATGGATACGTTGCCCATGCATCTATCAATGCATCCTTTTCCTCGTCGGACCAAACGGTACCACTTTGACTTTGACTTAATTCTTCAACTTCCACATCAAGGACATTTGCATTTGACGCCATGTTTAACTTTTGTTGTTGTGAAATCATGTGATCGCCACGTGATCATATTAATAGTCAAATCTGATTGGCTACTTCCCATATATCGCAGAAAATCAAAATTATTTTATACCTTGCGGGGCCGATCGTGGGACAAAATGTCGTACGATTTTTCACCGCACACGCTGCGATTTGACCCGTAACCGGTGCCCGATATTTGTCGTACGATATATATCGTATCGTGTGCGGCGGCCCTGAGAGTGACCCCATTCAGCCATATTAACATTATTTAGATGTGAAATAAGCCCTATATGGACCTAAACGTTTAACCGAAATATAAGTTTCATATGGACTTATTTCAACTCAATTAAATTCATATCGGTCTTATTTGATCCACTTATTGTACTCTCCGCGGCATTTACCGACTTACTAGATGTACCTGTTTATAATGTTTTCACTGACCCGCGCCATACAATGGAATAACGGGTATTAGTCCACTGAATTCAGAATCAAAATAAGCCCAATATGAACCTATGTGTACGATGATAGGTTGTCGATGATTATACAATATTTAGTTACTTTATAATATAAATTTATTGTATATATTTAAATTGTTATTATCTCCATACCTATGTATGTATAGGTTCATGAGAAATAAACTGATTGAAACTGATTGGAAGGTGTTTTAATTTCTTCATTCTACGTGTAGAATCTGCCGTGGTACTGATGTAAACATGTTTGGTCCGAGTCTCATGTTTAATTTACAACTACAATATATATACATTAACTGGAAAGTTCCTCATATGTGCATGTGCTTCAATAGTTGCACTCAAATCCACTGTTCTGATTGAATATTGGTCCATGACCCCTTTATATTATTCAAAGCTTCTGAAATCTGTCTACGTAATTTGGATGGGGGTATAGGCTACGGTATGTTGACATTACACGAAACATTGACATACCTACCAGCTTCACGAATACTTTACATGGTTGCAGCCATTTTCTAGTTATTTTCAACAGTTCGCATATAAATGAAGCAAACGCTCTTTATTACTACGATATTAGGAATGGACTTACACGAAACGCTCTTTTCTGATTCATGCAGCGCGAACAGTTTTTTTTAAGGACTGATGTGCGTCTTTCGGTGACCCGAAGCTCATTGAAAGGTTGTATATTAGTAGGTGTATTTGGAGCACAACCATGACTCGATCAGTTATTGTTGGTTACACACAGTATGTTCACTCTCCACGTTATTACCAAGTCCTCCACGAACATTAGTAAATGTACCACCTAAAACACTCGTTCGATCTCTTGTAGAAAGACTTGCTCGACTTTTACAATGAAGTCAATACATTTGACGAGATATTTACTCACGCGTGAATTAAAAAAATGGAATAGAATACTTCAAATTCATTATTCTGAAAATGTCTCCTTTTGCTGTGTCATCCATTTCAAATAGATGTAGATACCAGTGACAGCTGCATAGAAGAATTGAAAACATCATTTGAATCACTTGCTGGTGGCGACCCGACAGACCCGGCCGTACCTATACCCTAAGCAGTAAAATACATGTTGTGCATGGAACTTTTTTTTTTTATCCAATACTATATATCATGATTATCAATTATTCATATTTTTGACTTGTTACTTGACGCATACTGTTCAGTACTTATTTATTTAATGTAATCCAACATATTGAGGTGCCCGTCTTGCACGGTGGGTGGTGGGGGGGGGGGGGGGGGGGGGCATCCACAGTCTGGACTGTTTACGTCAAGGTCGCGCGTTTTGAGAAGCAGTCTTTCTCTCGAAAATTCATTTCCGGAATTCCCAAAATGAGTAATGACGTCATAAAAAGTTTCGCGCCGTTTTATTTTAAATGCATGAGCAGGCACGCGGCTTACATCACTAGACAGCAGTGACAATAAGGCAATGCCACTAGTATTGAACTGAACATTAATTTAAAACGAATTAGACTATTCCTTATTAAAATAATGAGAACAAAATATGTTCTGTGTTTTTTTTATTATGATTTTATATCAACACAAATTCGATTCACTGAATCCCTGTCATTGTACGGTACCTCTTTTAACTGGACTGGTGGCAGAGCTACGAATCCTTCTTCGTTTTATTTGCCCCCGACGTCTAAAAGTTTCTAGAAATTTCTTGGAAGTTGTCATTCCAGTCGGATGAATTCGTCGCCAATTCCCTCCTTGCATTTTCTATTACACTTTGGGCTCTCACTGCCACCATATGTGGTGAAGCAGCCATTTTGGAATTATAATTTAGGCTAGCTCCCTACCCAGTATAACCAATGGAAACAATAGGTGATGTGTCAATATGTGAAGGGTGAGTTATGGATAAACCTATTTATTCACCAGGGGTGTTTAGTTACATATAACCATGAATTGCGCTTTTAAAAGCTCAATTGATTACACTTAAGCGCCATGATTACGCTTAAGCGTAATTAATCACACTTAAGCGCTTTTCAATATTAAATGTGAATTTGGCCTCGCATATAGGTCTACTGTTCCATTAACTGATCGAGTATGGTGTACACAATGTCCTTTCTACTTTCCTTTGACATATTCAAGAGCAAATTATTGTTTTTGATCACTGTCCCTCTTCCATTTTGAGACATTCAAGAAGTTGCTCTTTTATCATAGCGTCTCCCACACGTGTTAAGTCATGGCGGCTCTGAAATTCTCCTTTCACTTTGCCGTCCACATTGGCTCGGCTGAGAATTGATTTGATGTTGAACAGCGTTCAACGGCCAGGATGGTGTTCTGATGGTATAGAGCTTTGTAAGATTTCTGCAATATAAGAAAAAATCAGGAATAGAATAGCACGGAACGCTCTATTCTGTTCCATGTCTTGCACATTGCTGTTTGTTTGGGACCCAAAACATAGTGATTTAAATTTGTTATAACTTTGACAATGCATTTTTCTGAAAATTCGGGGAAATATAACGTCCGTAGAAAGGTAGTCAAAGTATTTATCAACCTATTTTGATAACCAGGAAATGTGAAGTCTAGGGCTTTGGCTAGAATGAAATAGTTGAAAATATTCATAGATAATTCTGTAAACTTATTCTTTATTTGAAACAATCAACCCCAGATTACATGATATATGGCAAATCCGGAAGACTACCTTTAAAGGCAATTGAGAATGATCAAATACTGGACGAACAATTTAAACCGCTATAGGAAAGCCCTTTATAAGCTATCATTGTAATGTGTGAAATAAGCCATATACGGACCTACATGTTCACAGAAATATAAGTTTCAAATCAATTAATCCACTATTCTACTAACCGCGGCATTTACCGACTTCCCAGATGTACGCTCTGTGTTTTCACTGGCCGCGCCATACAATGGAATAACGGCTACATGTCCGCTGGGATTATTTGAGAACCAAAATAAGTTCAATGTGAACATATGTGAATATTACTATGTGAATATTTAGGCCCCCAAAATGAAACTATCTACACGAGGATATGTGGAATATAAAATAGTTTATACTATCTTTTTTTCTTCAGTGATTGAAGTCAGCTACGTGCAGCAACTTGGGTGATACTGAGGTAAACATGTTTGGTCCGAGTCGTATGCTGTATTTACCACTTACTTCAAAGCTTCCAAAATATGTCTACATAATTGGAATTGGGTATACGATATGCTGACAATTACACGAAATATTTATATATCTACCATCTTTATATGCCTTGAAAAATACCATCCGCAGTCGCAGCCATTTTCAGTTGTTTGCATGTAAGTGAAAGAAACGCTCTTTATTACTACCATATTTGGAATATAGGCTTATTTACAGAACGATCTTTTTCTGTTACATTGGAATTGCTGTGTCTGTCGGTCACATACGAAAGGCATAGAAAGCCTATTTTTCGGACTTGGAACAAGCTATTAAATAAGTTTGTACTCCATAAACATAGAATCATTAACAAACAACTGTTGTTCGGCCAGAGGCAGCTCAACCAGCTACGAAGTAGGGCTCCAATCTGGTCAGTACGGCATGGTGTGACAAAGAAAAATACTAAGGATAAATTAAAATCGTAAATAACTATTTACTCCCTCGTCTCAGCAGCATAATGTACAAGAAAAGATAAAAATAAGAAGGCAGAACTATCTGTCGTGGTTAAATATTTGGAACATGCAAGAAAACACCAGCTTTCACCTCATTATACACCAAATCAAAGCTGATGCTGTCCAGTGTGAGTGGTTATAGGAACATGCATGTAAGTATGCCTAATGCACCAAAACTCCAGGACCCATACACGCAGAGGTTGGCTGTTTGGTTGTTGAGCCTCTCGTCACACAGTAAGGTCACACATTATGTACACATGTTAAAACTGGTTGAATGATCCCTTGTAAACACTGGGTGCTTGTCCCAATGAATGAGACTAAAGAACAAAATTTAAGTCACAAAAAATGAAAAGGCAGCAACGGTACATCAATAACTCTGCGTTCTGAACATTTGTTGCAAAAACAAATTCTAAGTCGAAAAGGTCCTAAACTCGGCACATTTCTTACGCATTTGTTAAATTTTCTTTGCAAAAAAGCTTGAATTTTGTGTTTTTGATACTTGGTCACAAATGTAAGTTAATAAAACGCTCTTTATTACTACCATATTTGGAATAGACTAACACGGAACGCTCTTTTTCTTTCCATACGAATGTCGGTAGCATATGATAGACGAGGAAAGCCTATTTTTTCGGACTTGAAAAAGGTATCAAATATGTTTGTGCTCCATAAACATAGAACCATCATGAAACAACGGTTGTTTGGCCAGAGGCAGCTCAATCAGCTATGAGGTAGCCAATCTGGTCAGTAAGACATGGTGTGAGTAACTTAGTAAGGCATCATCCCATGGTGTGACAAAAAAAAACTTGAGGATAAATTAAAATCATAAACAACGATTTACTCCCTCATATCAGCAGCATCATGTACAAGGAAAGATAAAATAAAGCTTGCAGAACTATATGTCGAGGTTAAATATTTGGAACATGCAAGAAAACACCAGCTTTAACCTCACTTCAAATCGAGGATATGATGCTATCCAATGTGAGTGGTTATATGAACATGCATGCAAGTATGCCCAATGCACTATAGAACTTCCCATGACCCTTACATGCAGAGTTTGGCTGTTTGATTGTTTGAGCCTCTCGTCAAATAGACCAAGCTGACAGATTACTTGTTAAAAATTGGTTGAATGATTCCTTGTAAAAAGTGGGCGTGCTTGTCTCAATGAGACTAATGAACCCCTCATTAATATTGAACAAAATTTAGGTCACAAAAAATGAAAAGGCAACAATTACTATAGTTGAGGTCGAAACTTGAGAATGTTACATCAATAACTCTGCTTTCTGTTTCAGCAGCATAATATACAAGAAAAGATATATAAAGCAGGCAGAACTATCTGTAGGTGTTAATCTTTTGGAACATGCAACTAAACGCCAGATTTGACCTCATTTCACATCAAATCTCCGGCTCTGTTGCTATCCAGTGTGAGTAGTTATAGGAACATGCATGCAAGTATACCCAATGCACTATTGAACTTCCCAGGATCCATACATGCAGAGGTTGGCTGTTTGATTGGTTGAGCCCTTCGTCACACATGCCAACATTACCTGTTTAAAATTGGTTGAATGATTCCTCGTACAAAGTAGGTGTGATTGTCCCAGTGAGATAAGGAACCCCTCATTTATATTGAAAACAAATTAAGGAAACCTCATAAATATTGAAAAAAATTTAGATCACAAAAAATGAAAAGGCAACAATTACTATAATTGAGGTGGAAACTTGAGAATGTTACATCAATAACTCTGCTGTCTGTTTCAGCAGCATAATGTACAAGAAAGGATATAATAAAGCAGGCAGAACTATCTGTCGATGTTAATCATTTGGAACATGCAATAGAACGCCAACTTTGACCTCATTTCACATCAAATCTTCGGCTCTGATGCTATCCAGTGTGAGTAGTTATATGAATATGCATGCAAGTATACCCAATGCAAAGTAGGTGTGATTGTCCAATGATACTAAGGAACCCCTCATTAATATAGAAAAAAAATTAAGTCACAAAAAATGAAAAGGCAACAATCACCATAGTAGGACCCATTGGACAATGTTACAATTTGAGGTGGACACTTGAGAATGTTACATCAATAACTCTGCTTTCTATTTGTTGCAAAAACAAATTCTAAGTCGAAAAGGACCTAAACTCTGCAAATTTCATATGCTTGTGTTCACATGTTATTAAAAATATGTCGAGTTAAAACATTGAACACACTATCACACCTACCATTTAATTTGATCTCCTATCCGGAAACACTTTCATCAATTAATATTGTTTTTCATCGATATTATCTTATATCAAGTGGGAAATATATTCGTTACTATTTTAGAACAGACCATCATAAAGCGTCCACGCGGTCTCAGATAGAGTTCTGCTGCTTACTATGATCTGCAACTCAGAAATGTCACGATATGATTCATATGTATTATACCAGAAAATTAGCAATGAAATCAATATTACCAGTATTTGAGAGAAGCATTATTTACTGTATAGGGGTCTTAGATTCATGTTTATTATTCTACGTTTAACTTATTTCTATTCACATGTTAAACAAATCCAATTCTCCGAAACGAACCCAACTGACAAACTAACGCAACTCCCATGGAAGTAGATTCCACAACGTGCACATTGTTTAACTCTACCCAATTCAGAATTACAATTTGTTTTGCAGGTAAATAATACCATTAATTTTGACTTTTTGCACTTGTGATATTCATTAATAATATCTCAAGCACTTTTCTACGTTTGAGTGAATTTAGTTGGGCAGCTGCTATGTTTTGAAGTCCATGTTTACCAGCAATGAACTTTATGATATGTGACAAGCCTTGTCTAGACTGCCTAAGCAACCATCTTCAAAACAAACGATGTTCTATTTATGTAAATTTTCACCTTCAATATAAACATGTATCCTCATGAACAAGTACGATTAAAATAATTTTCTTTTACACAAAAAAATTGTGTCATTTTTAAAACTTTTTTGCAAATTGGAAGGTGACGAAATAGAGATATTGCGCAAATTCCAATACAATTAATTAGATAGTCAACATAATAGTATCATTCATGGTCTTAAACTGTGACAACAAGATGTCTTGCATATACACTGGGGGAAACTGTTTCACCAGAATCGATTCTATCGCTATTTCCGTTCCGACCCTATCGCTACATTTACTGATTTTTCAACCATTTTGAATGACAAAAATGTGAAAAATAAGGACAACATTCAGGAAAATTGTAAGTATATAGTTATAAAATAGTTATCCACACATACGTCAATGGATCTAGATCCAGGAAACCTTCATTTCAATGTTCCAGGATGGAAACACTCCATATCACATATTAATGTTAATTTTACGTGATGATCAGTCATATTGTTTTGATAATTTTGCAAAACTCATGACGACTCATATCATGGATTTAATGCCATTATAAAGGAAAAACAATCAGGTGTACGGGCGACACCCGAACAGGTACGATAGCAGAGGGATCTCATGCGATAATGTCGATGAAATACAATGTAGACAATATAGAAGTAATTTGAGAACTAAATGACTCATATAAATGTGGAATATATATGAGAATGGTGCTAGCTAGTTTGTATAGCTACTTCAATAAGTTAAAGTGGATATAATGCTTTTAGTAAGATTAAAACTGGTATACCATATGGAATTAACGACAAAAATATCAACCAAGTAACCACTAGTTTATTGGTAATCTTAAGTACCAGTGGTATAATAAATAAATAAGTTAAATCAGATAACATGTCAGTTATCAGGTATTATAAAGTAACATATAGTTCAAGTAAGAAGTATATGTCGGATGAAATAAAGTAATCACTCGTCAATGAGAAATACCATTTTGGAATATATTTATAGGTGATGACTGTATAGGGTTAAATCATGTAATCACTCGTCAATGAGAAAAACCATTTCATTAAGAATATATTTATAGGTGATGATTGTATTAGGGGCCATTGAAATTAAATAATGTGTAATTACTCGTCAATGAGAAATACCATATTATTATAATATATATATATATATATATATATATATATATATATATAGGTGATGATTGTATTAGGGTTAATTAAAGTCCCTTCTGTTTGAATTACTAACAGGGATGGAATAAGTGAGTAATCAGTAAAACTAAAATTTAATCAAGTAATCACTAGTGAATTACTCCATAAGGTTTAGTGATACAAAAGTTGAATGTATGCATCTCAGCTACTGCGAACAAAAAACATTGTATTGACTAGCCACATCATGTATAAGGTAAGGGTGATGGCGAAAGACGGTAATAGGGACACCTATAGATAAAACATGGTGAATAATGTAATCACTCGTCGATGATAAATCTCATATTATTAAGAATATCATAGGTATGTTGTATTAGGGGTTCTTAAAGTACATCTTGTTTGCATTACTAACAAGGATGGAAAATGTCAATGACCAGTACGAATAATATTCAATCAAGCAATCACTAGTGGATTAATTATAAAGTTAAGCGATACAGGAGTTAAATGTAGGCACCTCAGCTAACTACGAACATAAATATGGTATCGATAAGTCATATCATATATACACGTAAGGGTCATGGTGAAAGCAACCATATAAGGATATCTATAAATAGTTACTGGTGAATCAAGTAATCACTCGTCAGTGAGAACCAACAAATTATTAAGAAGTATGTAGAGGTGATTATTGTATTAGGGGTTATACAATCCATCATGTTTGAATTACTAACATGGATGGGAATTATAAATAACCAGTATGTATAAAAGTCAACAAGGGATCAATAGTGAATGAGTTCACAAAGTATGGTGTAGCCAAAGTTAGATGTAGGTATTTGGCGAATTACAAACATCAAAATTGATAGCTAGCCATCTCGGATATTGCGCGTGTGGGTGATAATAAAAACAGGTACAAAAGAAGATCTAAAAAAGGCGGAAGCAGGGGGTGGAACATGTATTCAGGCTGCTAAATACAACATCGACGTATTAGACATGCATTAATAGGTTATAACAAACCATATGGAAATTATGTGTAGTAAATAGGAACTTACTAAGAGTGCGCATCTATAGAGATCCTAGTGTAAGATAGATGCCAAACAATATAGCATAAAGGCGATATAGGATCAACCAAGTAATCAATCAGATATTCCAATAATGCTGAGAGTGTAGTTTAAACAAAAGGTAAGCGAAAAAAATATGGGCGTACATATTATAATAAGTAAATATAAATGTACTATCAGTCTGTAGTACATGTTAAAGGTAGATAACCAAGGGTGGTACATATGTATGGACATCATGTATGATATAATCGGGAATAACCAAACTCCAGTATGTAGTCTATTACAATAAAAAATGGTCAAAGCCAAAAACCAGGTGAATGAACAGTCTGGGAGCGGATATATGAAGATGTATGGGTTCATATTATAGTTTATAACAGGTGTGTAACATCCTGTAGCGAAAAAGCAAGGGGTCTAATCTAGATATTGATTTAATCCAAGGTAAAACTAATTAAAATAGGTCTAATTAAAGGTGTATAAAATGGTAATCTCGGTACAAATGTACCTTAAACGTTCTGCAGCCGGACGGTGTCTTTAGGTTCTGGGATTCTTTGTGGACAGTACTGTAAAAAACATAGGGTCCGTGAGATAATGCCATATCATACACATAGCCCAGATGTCCGTAGCATGTGCCTTGCAAACAAGGAATTGTTGTGCTTCAACAACTCAACGGTGGTATACATACAAACTTGCATACTATGTCAAAGTATGACAATTCATTAATTGTATTATCAATTTCTCCAGTGACAGCACCCTCTACGCTCATTTCGAACTCAGTGTTGCTGTCGTGAATCACCTGTCTCGCTCAGTTCGAACTCAATGTTGCTGTCGTGAATCACCTGTCTGCCACCTGAGTGTTGAACTAATGTCGTGACGTTACAGATGCCAGCTGTCATCACGAAATAAATAAAACACTCGGGGTTCTCTGGCTATGTTAACAGTCATGTTAACAGTGAGATCACGTATGAATGTATTTCTTCCATGGTCCCACCAGAAAGACAAATCATAAATATATTGAAATTAATTATTTTTGATAGGATCTCACTCCAAAACCTCTAGAATCTGTCAATTATATTGCATGTGTTCTATAAGAAAAGTGACTAACATTGATTGATGACAACATGGATGGAAATCATTGTAATGGATAGGAATTATTTCTCCATTTATCTTCAATATTCACTGTCCGATTTAATACCCCCTAAATTAATATTTCTTTGGCTTCGAAAAATATTTTATTTGTGCATTGAAATATCTCAGTTATTACATTTTGAGTTAACTATCATAAATATTCCATGTAAAGGTGTCAACAAATATTTTAAAATGTGAAATACATGGCAATAACATAGTGGAATGGGTTAAACGCAAACTAAGTTCATACGAGATCTCACAATAAAATCAGCATCACAGTATTTTGTTACTTTGCAGGTCTTCATGTAATAGTGTTGAACAATGAATACTTAGTAATTCCAAATGTGCGCTTATGATGAATGAGGTGGTACATAATGAAGTGATTAAATAGCACAAAATAATATTCACTCTTTTTAATTTTAGAACGTTCCATCTTTCAAACTTGTCATGATATATATCTTACTAGCTCGGTACCCGTCCTGACGGGGAGAGTCGTTGTGTTGTTTTTTTTATTTCATTGGCATCCCCATCTACACCAACACCCCAAAAATGGCTCGGCCCTGCGGATACCGAGATACAGGTTCAAGGTCACGGGCATCCGGGTGTGACAAAAAAGTTTGGTCTGTTCTCATTCTTTTTGTGAAGTTTGTATTCTTGAGTGGATGAAAGTTAAGATGGAATGTCCTATATGCCGAGTAGCCATAACGACTCATATGAGGTCTATCGTCCTCGATTGCTCAAATTGGTGTCAACCTAAGTTGATATTTACAAATCGATGGTAGGTTGGCGTGAGCATGAGGCATGTGAATGGACCAGTCAGCAGGTAATCAGAATACATTGAAAATGTTCACATTGTTGTCAAGCAAAGTTTATATTTACACAATTAAGTAATCCAATCGCCCAGTAAACAGGTCATCAGAATACATTGAGAAAGTTCGAATTGGTACCAAGCAAAGTTGATATTTACAAATTGAGTGAATAGTTGCTTGGCGTGAGAAAGAGGCAAATTAATTGACCAGTCAGCATGTAATCAGAATACATTGAGAAAATTCAAGTGGGTTAATATTTACAAATTGACTCAATGGTTGCTTGACGTGAGAATGAGGCAAATTAATCGACCAGTCAGCAGGTAATCAGAATGCATTGAAAAAAGGTTCAAATTGGTGTCAGGCAAAGTTAGTATTTACAAAAGCAGGTAATCAGAATGTATTAAAAAGCTTCAAATTAGTGTCAAGAAAAGTTAATATTTACAAATTGAGTGAATGGCTAATTGGCGTAAGAATGAGACAAATGAATTGACCACACATTGAAAAGTTTCAAATTGGTGTCAAGCAAAGTTAATGTTCACAAAAGCAGGTAATCAGAATATATTAGAAAGGTTCAAATTGGTGTCAAGCAAAGTTAACTTGGCAATCAGCTTTCTACAGCATTCATCTGATCCTCTTCTGCACACTTTTGCTCGATTCATACGTTGTTTGTGGGTAACACCTATTGCAATAAGCCTGTTAATTGTTCAATATGTTTAGTATGGCCTGACAAAAGCAATATGGTTCCAACATAAAACACAGATGTGTCTTGAGTCAAAATAAGTCAAACGGGAACCTATGTACCAATATGAAGCTATTTGCACGATATGTTGTCCAGGAATGTACACGAGTTACTTCATACTATCTTGAAGATGTTTTTATTTACACTTTTATTTTTATCATAATATATCCTTAAAATTGTGATGTCTGGTGATATATGTTCCCCATATGAATGATTATAAATAGAAAATATTAATTATCTCACATTGCTTCGTGTCCATATGGGGCATCTGCATCCCATGCCACATCAACACTTGCCGAAAATGACGACCCTCTGGATTGAAAAAAGCCAGATCCCACCCATGAATTTAATTTTGTGGTTCTACCAGGTATGCTGACTGAAATGCTCCGTGGCACCTGACATTGAACCCACTAAATTAAATAAGTCCAAAAATTGTGATGTGTTATTAAAAATAAAAAAATAAAAAATATATATATATAAAATTATATATAAATGGTGTAGATATTCTGATTTAACGTGAGCATATTATATATAAATGGTATATATTCTGAATTGATCCTTTCTATACTAAATACTCTTATATTTTAGAATATGTTTACATAATAAGTTAAACAAACAACAATGGGTCACTTATCTGAACTTTTCCCAACTGAATGGATATGAACCATTCCCTTAATGTGATTAGATAATTATACATACATCAACAATGATTGACTTACATAGCTTCTTGTGCCATTTTTTCTCCAAAACAACAAGTCCGGTACATATCATAACAAGCTGAATAGCACCACCACTACCTCATTATTTTGCGTTCTTCCAAAGACATGTTTGCACTCTTATGGACATATCCGAAAAGCAGCCACACCATTTGCCTTACAGAAAGAGTACACACCTCTCCAGTGGCTTATGTTGCAGTTGAACCAGAAATGTTCGTAGCCTCATAATAATCATGCAATCTAAAGTTCTTATTTTAGAATACCAGCGCGGTCTCCAATGAGATTCGAACTGACAATCCCCTCAGTGTAAACTGACGTGCACTCACCAATGTGCTGTAGAAACTGATATAAAGCTGGCACTAAAAAACAACAAATTTGAGTAGAACCCCCCTTCACCCCCGGCAATTGCATCACTGCACGTACTAATACTATAATTTTTTTTATACCGGTAGCTTATTAAACTAACCATAAAACTGGCGCTTTGAATCCTAGGCCTAGATGTATTTGTGGTGTCGATGTTGAAAATTCGCTTGAGCGTTTTGATCTAGTCATTGATGACGGCGCCGGCTTATTTTCATCATTCAGTATAAAACTGGGTATTCGCTACATTCTAAATGGTCTGATTTTTGCTAAGAAATAAAAAAAACAAACCCCACATGCTTGAAATGCGTGTGTCGAAAACGGGTAACTGGTCACAATTAAACATACTTTTTATATCATTCCCGAAATCAATAAACACTGTCACTGTCGTATATTGAAAAACTAATGTTGTAACGTATTGATTATGGATATATAAGATGTAATTAAAGGTACGGTTGGCCTTGGCGGTGGGTATCCTGTGAAAATATGTCCACCCCTCAAAAACCGCCACAAACAGAAAGAACAACAAAATCTAGACAGACTGTGTCCGTATACAAATAAGAAATATCACATAAACTATGTTATTGTCATATTTTTGACCATTGTTATGTAAACAAAAGCATAAAAAGTTACTTTTCTGGTGTTTGTTTATATTATGATGGTAAACATAAAGAGCGTTCTTTGTGGGTGAATTCCTGATATGGAACGAATAAAGAACGTTTATGCCATTTGTGTGTGATTAGCCAGCAGCATTGTGTTGTCTTCTGTAACACAATCAGGCTCTTGCTTAGGTAAAATATAGTAAATCTTTATGATAACATGCTGTTTACGGTATATATGAACGAAACTGTATGCGTTTTAATGTTTTTTCTGTGTACGGTGATTGGAACAAATATAAATATTTTCGACAACTAAGGCCTCACGTGCCTTTAAATGTAAATTGTAGATGAAACTGTTGATCTTATCGTAGCAATAAAAATCGTAAATAAATTCGCAATCGAAAATATCACGTGACAACCGTATCGCTAAATATTCAATGTCAAAAGACTCACATCAACAGTGTGGCTATGGGTGGCCCTTATCATTAGATGCCCATCTCTCGATAAATTCCACCCTATTGGCATGATCGAAGGACCTTTTCAGTGTAGCCACGCTAACATATCCAAACAAATTGCTGATATACGCATGGCTCAATACTCAATACGTCTTCAACTGCAACATATCCACCTAAAATAGATATTAAAAATAGATAGATGTGTACTGTTTGTAGATGATTGTTGAATCATCACAAACCATCGCATTACCTTAAAGACCCACCACCTACCACCTAGTGTTCGGAAACAAATTTGCAGGACCCCCCCCCCCCCCAGTTACCGATTAATTTTTGTATAGTGACTTGATATACTAGTACAGCTTTAATAACAATCTGTGGTATGGGCAAATGAATTGACCAGTCAGCAGGTAATCAGAATACATTGAAGAAATTTCAAGTGGGCGCCTAACAAAGTTAATATTTACAAATTGACTGAATGGTTGCTTGACCTGAGAATGAGGCAAATTAATCGACCAGTCAGCAGGTAATCAGAATGCATTGAAAAAAGGTTCAAATTGGTGTCAGGCAAAGTTAGTATTTACAAAAGCAGGTAATCAGAATGTATTAAAAAGATCCAAATTAGTGACAAAAAAAGTTAATATTTACAAATTGAGTGAATGGTTAATTGTCGTGGTAATGAGACAAATGAATTGACCAGTCAGTAGGTAATGATAATACATTGAAAAGTTTCAAATTGGTGTAAAGCAAAGTAAATATTCACAAAAGCAGTTAATCAGAATGTATTAGAAAGGTTCAAATTGGTGTCAAGCAAAGTTAACTTGGCAATCAGCTTTCTACAGCATTCATCTGATCCTCTTCTGCAAACATTTGCCCGATTCATACGTTGTTTGTGGGTAACACCTATTGCAATAATCCTGTTACTTGTTCAATATGTTTAGTATGGCCTGACTAGAGCAATATGGTTTCAACATAGAACACAATGATGTGTCTTGAGTCAAAATAAGTCAAACGTGAACCTATGTACCAATATGAAGCTATATGCACGATATGTTGTCCAGGAATGTACACGAGTTACTTCATACTATCTTGAAGATGTTTTTATTTACACTTTCATTTTTATCATAATATATCCTTAAAATTGTGATGTCTCCCATATGAATGATTATAAATAGAAAATATTTATTCTCTCAAATTGCTTCTTGTCCATATGGGGCATCTGCATCCCGTGCCACATCAACACTTGCCGAAAATGACGACCCTCTGGATTGAAAAGAGCCAGATCCCACCCATGAATTGAATTTTGTGGTTCTACCAGGTATGCTGACTGAAATGCTCCGTGGCACCTGACATTGAACCCACTAAATTAAATAAGTCCTAAAATTGTGATGTGTTATTAAAATTAATATATATATAGAGGATCTCAAACGAGTTACTATTTTATACGGAATTTATCAACCGAGTTCACTAAATTCGATTTGAGCCGATGTTTAACGAGGCTCAAATAGAATTTAGTGGACGAGGTTGATAAATTACGTATAAAATAGAACGAGTTTGAGATACTTTTTATCACATGATCATATAATCGCTAAAATTTTATTGAAAACAACAATTAACTGCAGCCAGCGATCATTGTCCCAAAGAGCAGCGTGACGTCATTGCACGCGACGATATTACACGTGTCTATTACGCTCGAATATTACATCGGAAAATAGTGCTAATCATGTGATAAATATATATATATATATTTTATAACAATATTGTGAATATAAAAGTATATATAAATGGTGTAGATATTCTGATTTAACCTGCTCTTATACTAAATACTAATTGATCAGTATTTCACTTAATGTGATTAGATAATTATATATAAATTGTATATATTCTGAATTGACCCTTTCTTTACTAAATACTCTTATATTTTAGAAAATGTTCACATAATAAGTTCAACAAACAACAATGGGTCACTTATCTGAACTTTTCCCAACTGAATGGATATGAACCATTCCCTTAATGTGGTTGGATAATTATACATACATCAACAATGATTGACTTACATAGCCCCTTGTGCCATTTTTTCTCCAAAACAGAACAAGTCCGGTACATATCATAAAAAGCTTAATAGCACAGCACCACCACTCCCTCATTATTTTGCGTGCTCCGAAAGACATTTTTGCACTATTATGGACATCTCCGTAAAGCAGCCACACCATTTGCCTTACAGAAAGAGTATATTGGAGTTTATCTCCTCTACACACATCTCCAGTGGCTTCTGAAGACGCCGAAGTGTCGATTTTGAGTTTTTCGTCAGCCGGTTCTCGGCCTCGGGCGTTTTACCTCGCCCGATTTTCGTTGCCAAATATTTTTTCGCCTTAGAGGCGAAGGTGTCAGGTTTTTTTCACTCTGCAGATGCAGCTGGAGTTCTTCCGGTTGAACCAGAAATGTCCAGAGTATATTGGAGTTTATCTCCTCTACACACCTATCCAGTGGCTTCTGTTGCAGCTAGAGTTCTTCCGGTTGAACCAGAAATGTCCAGAGCCTGGCCTTGCAAACAAAGAATTGTTGTGCTTCAACAACTCAACCGGTGGTATACACCCAAACTATCATACTATGCCAACTTGTGACAATTCATTAATTGTATTTTCAATTTCTCCAGTGACAGCATCCACCACTACACCGAGTTTGAACTTAGTGTAGCGGTTGCTGTCGTAAATCACTTGTCGACCACCTGAGTGTTTTACTAATGTGACGTTACAGCTGCCATCAAGACATATATAACAGACTCGGTTCTCTGCCCTTAGTCCTGTTATCAATGAGATCACTTCGGAATGTAATTCTTTGATGGTCCCACCAGAAATATATTGAAGTTAATTATTTCTGATGGGACACCCCCTTTCAGAAGTGATCTAACTATAAAACCTCTGGAAGCTGTTGCAATCATGATATTGAAAATGCGTTCTATAAGAGACATGTCAATTGATTGATGACACCATAAATGGAAATCGTTCCCATTGATACACCAAGTAATATTTGAGCTTACCCATGCGTATGATTTTTTCTTCTTGCATAATGTCTTGAGAGCATAATATAATACGATTTCTCAATGTGATGATGTCTCTTTTGTAATTGCAGAAAATGGGCGGAGATAAGACCACAGCCTCCCCATCGGTTCGCCCTCGCACAGTTCAAAACCTCCTAGTCTTGGTGAATATTATATCTGTACAACCGAGGACATATTTATTTTAACTGAAACATTCAAGTATATCTTATAATGTATGTATCATGGCCTGCTGAAATGATAAGATGCAAGTAGTACAAACTGATGCTCTTAAGAAAATGCACCATTATTATTTTTAAAATGTAAATCTTTGACTAATCTGAATACACTGAGGAAAAGCTATTATATGTATACAAAATTCAAAACATATATAATGTAAATTGTTTAAATACTGAAACATAATGTTTGTTGTTGCAAAACCGACCATAATGAAGATCATTGATCCTATGTTTAACAAACACCAGAGCAAACATGATTCAAATTGTCAACATTAGATTGTTAACATAATTGTACCATATCATGGTCTTAAACTGTCAGAATAAGCTGTCTTGCATATAGGTCAATATTTAATAATACATATTACAATGTGTTCATACATCAACAATGATTGACTTACACAAGCCCTTGTGTCACTTTTGCTCCAAAAACGGAATAAGCATGGCACCCATCATAAAAAGTAGAATAACATCACCACTCGCTCCGAAAACCATTTTTGCAATCATACGGACGTCTCGCCGTAAAGCAGACACGTCACTGTCCACACAGAGGGAGAGGGTATATTGAAGTCTAACTCTTACACACATCTCCAGTGGCTTCTATTGCAGCTGGAGCTCTTCCGGTGGAACCAGAAATGTCTGTAGCCCGCACCTTGCAAACAGATCTCTCTCTAAAACCTCTTGCATTTGTCGCAATTATAATATTGCATGTGTTCTATAAGAGGCAGAGAAAGCAAATACAAATTGATTGAATACACCATAAATGGAAATCATTGTACTGTTAATTTTGATAATTTTTTTCACTTGTGATATTCATTAATAATTTCGGGAGCATTTTCTTTTTTCCACGTGAGTGAATTTAGTTTGACAGCTGTTATGTTTTGAAGTCCTGATTTACCAACAAAGGACTATATTATCTGTCCAGCCTTAGCCATAATCCAAATCGTACAGTATAAATTTCATCAGAAGGCTCATTTTTTGTCGCATGTTGGAAATCATTACTGGTGTCAATGTTTGACTTTGATAAATTTACTCTTTAATTTTACTTAAATTATCTTTGCAAGATAAATTGAACTGTGTGTTTTTGATGTGGTATCTCACCTGTTTTTCGCTGAAAAATTTACAGACTTCATTTTGTAACCAACATGAGGCACATGTCAGCAGATTAAATAAATAGGAAGAAAGATTATATATATATCTTTTATTCCTCCAAGTCAATATGAAGATTTTACAAAAGAATATACATGAATATAATGATTAAATAACAGGAAAATAGAAATATAAGAGAAAAAGAACTTATTCTTATGACCCGCCACCAATTGATTCTTCATAATTGCACGGGAATTGAATAGGGCGTGGAGATCAAATTCCATGCCACACCACGCACACTAGGTACATGTATCTGGATGGCCACACCATGTAAGTATGGAGTGTCCAAGGGACAAGTGTTTCCGTACCGTGTCGGTATATACATATATATGCATACGTATACATACAAATATATATATATATAGATATATATACATATATACACATACATATACATGCCCATACACACATACATCCATATACGAAAGGAATGTGCTACCGCGTATATATATATATATAAGTATATACAGTAATACCCACAAGCAATTGTCCACCCAAACCACAGCAGAACCACGGGCACCCCTCAGGACCCAGTCGGAAACATGGCCCGCCGCCACTCATCTGAAAGCCCTCATCGACAGCTCTCCGATGAATGGCAACAAGCCAAACCCCCGACCAAATCCCGAGAAACCACCCACAATTGTGACGTGGCCAAGTGATCAACTACCTTTGGAACCACTGCAATATATAAACAATGTCAGACTATCCAACGGTTGTCTTTATGCGGGGGAGTTTCCCAATATCTTCTCTGGTATTAATTTATCGTGATATCGCCGCCACAATTTGCAAGTATTACAAATAAAGAAATTGGCGATTTTATCAAAATAGAGAGACATATCCACTGTTACGAGACAATCAAGCATCCCGGCTAAGTGAACGCGAGTTTTCGTTTCGATTGATAATGAGTCATAGAGAACATAAGTGACTACTCCAAACTTTTCCAAAAGGTCAAATTCAACTTCATCTCGATCAGAACACATGTGATGACATCCAATGATAACATGAGATACTCTGTCGTAATATTCATTCTGACACAATACACACGTTTGTATGTCAGTTTTATTTGGGATAAGTGCAATTAATCGAGCAATTAATAGATAATCTTCCTTATGTTGCGGATACATTCGACAGTAAATCCATATATTGGACATAACCAAATCCGTTTGTAACATAGAGAATCGCTCCAGTGACGTTTTCTCCGAAGTTGTTTGTTTCCATACAATCTCAGAGTAATTTGAAATTGTGTCTTTGATAAGTTGAGTCCAATGTGACTTTGCAGGGAAATCAACTGTGTTACCGTATATGAAGACATAGTCACAGAAGCCATATAAATGAAGAATGGAACTAATATCAGAGAAAAAATTTGCATTTCTATTTGGCGTGTTACAAGTATACAGATATTGATAAAGGCGAACAAGAAAAACCTGTTTAACAGTTTTACGTGAAACACTCAAGTTACAGAGAGAACCGAATAGCGATAATTTCCTTTTATCAATAAGACACTGTAGTGGTCCCAAACCGACAAGACCTTGAGCGATTACTGTAGAGGTTCGCTGGTGCCGACCTTGAAAGTTCTTGAGACAGAATCGATGAATACGTTCTAATCGCTCACTATCATTTTGGCATAAACCCCACAATAGTTCTGCACCATACAGTCCTCTGGGGAGTACAGTTGATAGATACAAGAACGTGCAGCTGGCAGGGGTTAAACCTCCTGGATACAAACCAGAGTTTGAAAGTGTCATATATGTACTTCGAATTGTATCGCATATTTTATCGGTAAGTTTACTATTGATATTGAATTTGTTCAATGGAACACCCATGTGAGTTATATCGGCACATTCATTTATTGAATCACTACCTAATACCCACTTTCGACTATTTCTTGAAAAATCACGTTTCGATTCGTTAAATACAATCACACAAGATTTATTTGCATTATATCGATAACGCCATTTATTGCTATATATATAGCAAATATTGCACAACTCGTCCAAACCGGATTTGGTCAGTGACAGGAGAATCATATCGTCTGCATATGTAGGACATGTACAGTCGACATCATATACCCTTAGTCCCATAAGTGACTCTGAAAGTATCATAATTAATTCATCAACGTATATGGTATAATAAACTGGTGATAACAAACATCCTTGCCTCGCTCCTTGCAATACAGGAAACCATTTTGATATACCATTTCGCGTACGGACTGAACAATAAACATTTTTGATCAAATTTGAAAAAATACGAAGTGACTGCCCCTTTAAACCCCTTTGCATGAGTTTATATAAGAGCCCATCTAACCAGACAGTATCGAACGCTTTCCAAACGTCGAGAAAACATGCATACAGTTTTTGATTCAGATACATATGATATACATTCTCTTGTAAGATAAGCAGTCATTAATGCGCTAATGCTTTTCTGGAAACCATGTTGCAGGGGGTCAACACCAAATAACTGTGGTCTGTATTTTTCAATCCTTGTTTTAATAATTTTCTCCGCTAATTTGTACAAGACTGGCATAAGCGTTATTGCTCTGTAACTATCAAAGTCATATTTAGGCTTAGAACCTCCTTTATGTAGTGTAATAATTATCCCACGCTTTAAATTACTTGGTATGACTTGTGTTTCCAGAAGACGCGTTAGAAATATCGATACTGTCTGTGTCAATCGGGGACTTCCATACATAAGGTGTTCGTTTGCTATATTATCCCAGCCAGGAGATTTGTTACGACTCATCGTTTGATAAAGAGAACAGAGTTCTCCTTCTTTGACCGGGTGAAGTAATATCTTATCAAAAGAATATGTCGTTTCGTCTGTTAACGCTTGACTGATGACATTTTCAACATGTGACTCATGATCTGAGTCGAAATCCGAATGAGATAAGGGGGTGAACAAATTTTGAAAATAAGAAGCCCAACCGTCTGCAATTTCATGATCACTTCTTAGGATTTCACCGTTGTATCGAAAAGTGGAGTTTCGGATAACGTTACGTTTACGTTTTTGAGCTAATAAACGGAAGAGATAATTTTGATCTTCATTGGCCCTTTTATCTATTTCGTTGTTCATTTCATTTAGATATGAATTTGCCGCACGTCTATATAGTTTGCGAAATTCACACTTTGCATCTTTGTATTCAGTGAAGCTACTCGATTGATTGCGATCTCTAGGTCTATCGTTTGATATCCATTGTTTTCGTTTTAAACCCATCCATTGGTGCAGCTTATCGAGTTCATCATTCCAAAAAGGTTTTAAATGTTTTTTAAATTTGTTTTGTGGAAGAGAAGAAACGGTAGCTTTTGAAATGACATTGACCAGGTGATCATAAATTTCAGATGTACTCTGCTGATTTGTTATTTCTGCCACTTGTATCATAGAATCAAGAGTTACTTTGTACTGGTATATAATGCCTTGATCAGAAATAACTTTTTTCCAGTTGATAGCGTGTATCGGTGCATTAGATGTAATGCCTGTGTCAATGCAAAATGTGAATTTCAATTGTACAGAGACCGGTCGATGATTTGATACATTTATTGATTCATCAACCATGACATTTACATTTCCAATCAAATGTTGCATATGTATCGGCACCAGAATGTGATCAGCAATAGATCCACCATCTCCGCCGAATGGGACACACGTACTCAATTTAAAATCTTTACAATAGTCGAGATTTGTCGAATAAAAATTATTGTGATCGATAAAGCGTTTAAGTTCTTTGTTTCTATGTTGTGGTTCCAATGGGTCACCATTAAGATCTCCTGTTACAATCACAGTTCCCATGGATTTATACATACTACATAAATCTGCCAATTTTATCAAATATTGCTCATAACACTCGTCTGTGTAATTTGTTGATGGTAGGTATACCTGAAAAATATACAGATACATCCCAGATGTTAATTCCATTAGAACACCGATTATTTTGTCATCTTCTATTGGCACCGGATTTATCTTATGAAAGTAACGTTTGTGATACATGAATGCTACACCCTCCTTAGGCCCCCCCCTGTGTGTCTGGCATGGTAACCGTTGGCGATAATCACAAACTGCATAATATTCATAGTCGTTATGCAAATTGCCTAAGAAATCAACATTATGTTGATATAACCAATGCTCACTCAAACCAATGATGTCGAATTTCCCCGAGGACATTAACTTTTGGAGATATGCACCCGATGACATTGCCCCAGTCATGTTCCAAGTGAGTATATTCAGAATTGTTTCATCCATGGGAGAAATCAAGTGTGCGTTACATTCAGCAGGAGAGTGTGGGTTGTATGAATTACTTTCACATTCCAAACATATACAAATTTGGAAAGTACCACAAGCAAAAAAATTGACTAAACACACGAGTATTATAAGTTTGATGAATGTGTGAGCAATCATTAGTGATTATGATTAGTGTGATATTATAATGATGGCATTTATTAGTTGTCGTTATTCCTGTAAATCCAACGTCTGCATTCTGCCCCCTCTGGCCAGAAGTCTACATCTAAAGTGATGTCAATGTCATCCTCGCAAATGTTAATCCTGGCTGTGTTGTAGTTTAGCATGCGTATAATAGTAAATCTAATGTCCCTTTTTATCATATATCTCTGAATGTCATACGCCGTTACATCATCAGTGAATCCACCAAGGAAAATAGCTGAAGATTTGATGGGTCTTTTGTTTCGGTGGTATAGGAAGTCTGGTTTTTCCACGTTACGTTCATTTCGATTGTTGTTTGGTTTAGGTGTATTATTGTGATTCTGTATCTTTGTGTCGTGCACTCTGGATTCCACTGTAACGTCGTTAATATTCATGTCATCATTATCTCGGTTTCTTTCATTCACTACAGATTTCCTGCTTCTAGAAAATTTATCATCATTGTAATAGTTATTCTGATCCGATATCCATTCCGAAATTCGTTGCATACCAGATGTTAATACATTTTGATTTTGTGTTATGTCTTTTACAGATTCAGTCATTTTGTCGACAGATAAACATACGTGTTCGGAAATTTCTTTGGTAAATCTACACATTTCATCTTTGATAACAGTAATGCTATTCTTGACTGTGTCACTCATTAACTGGTCGTGAACACATGTATTTGTTGACATTTTTTTGTTCACATAGTCCTTTAAACTAGCTATTTGGCCTACTATACTCTTCGATTTCCGGTTTTGCTCCTCGACGATCTTCCCCATCCGTTTAATATCATCATTGTAAGTGGCCATTTCAGATTTCAACTTCCGTACACCTGAGTATTTGTCGTCTTGTATTCGTTCAACGGTGAGTTTGTCTGCTTCTATAGTATCGCTTACTGTCTCAAGACCTTTTTCCAATGTGTGAATCCTAATTTCGATATCGTCCATAGCTTTCAGTTTCTTTTCAATCGCAGAAAACCGACTATCCAACTGAGCAATAGAACCAGTTAAGTTGGGAACAGTTTCATGAAATTCATCAAAGAATGTCTTATTTTCAATTTTCATCGTAGAAATGTCACGTTGTATTTTAATTAAACATTCGTTTGTGGAGTTCTGGACGCTATTCATGGTATGTCCGTTGTTAATATTGTTATTACTACTAGTGTTATTGTTATTATTTACGTCACCAGGTACATAGCTGTCGTCCTGAGATAACCCGGTCACAGATCCGGACATAGAACCTATTGTAGAAATACGAGATTTATTTCGTGTCCGCGTACTTTTGCTAATTATTTCATTGATTGTGTCTGCATCACCATCTATGACGAATTTCATAAGATTGTATATGTCATTGGTTAATTTTAGATTCAGAGCCTGTTCTGGTCGCAAAGCACCATGGTCGCTTTGTTCCCGTCGAATCCTTTGTTTCATCACTGCCGATGACCCGAATGTAAAAGTGTCCACGATTCTAGCACGCTCAAACACGTTATCCCTGAGTAATTCCAAAAGCCTCCCCTGACCGCATACAAATTCAATGCAATTATATGTAAAAACGTCTCTAGTGACACAACTTATAAACTTTATCACCACATTCATATGTTCTGATATTTTATCCGTATCTGCTGTACTTTTTGTGAGTTGTTCTGATTCAATACTAGTGTACCAGTCAGATAGTGCAGTCTGCAGTGCAGGATTTGAGTTTGCAGACATGTCTTGCGTATTGCCCTCGTTTGAGGCTTCAGAAATTTCCTGTAAATCACCCATGATTGTTATTGAAAAATACTATTGGTGTGACCTTCCGTAGTATGACCCGAATACCGTGGGAAAGTTGGGATTAATCCGACACGCACCTTGAGCCGACAATTGATAGATGCACGTTCAAACAACCTCATTGATCAAGATGAGTGGTGGTGGCGGTCAATCTGATCAGGCGAACTGTCACGTGATTCTCCAATGTGCAACCGAATGCAGTATACAGCATGAAACATATCCATTTGGGATAAGGTTGGAAATTTTGGGCTGATTTGTCCGTTCAAAGATGATGAACTCAGGTGCTCCCAAAGAAATGCTCCCCTCAGACGAAAGGTCAAAAGGTCAAAGAGATCAACTTGTTACAAAGCTAATCGTAATAAAAGAAGACGAATGACATTCCCACATGGACAGAACTATCCATGGGAGGGTCGGGTAATACATAACCGTCATGGTAGTCCATCCCAGTGAAAAATACGTTCGGCGGAATGCAAACAATCTTTGAAAGTTTACGACCAACGATATAAACAGTCCACACGATCGGCCATCTTTCTTGTTTTGAAGTCCTTATTTACCAACAAAGGCCTATTTTATCTGTCCAGCCATAGCCACAATCCAAATCGATCACAGTATAAATTTCATCAGAAGGCTCATTTTTGTCGCAAGTTGGAAATCATTATTGGTGTCAATGTTTGACTTTGAAAAATTTACTCTTTAATTTTACTTAAATTATCTTTGCAAGAGAAATTGAACTGTGTGTTTTTGATGTGGTATCTCACCTGTTTTTCGCTGAAAAATTTACAGACTTCCTTTTGTAACCAACATGAGGCACATGTCAGCAGATTAAATAAATAGGAAGAAAGATTATGATTTATCTAGGTCCATAAAACTTTCCACATCTGGGGATAGGTTCTGCATGGAAACCCATTTTGCTCTGAAAAATTGGGGGCATAAAAACCATCTGATATTTACATTGAAGGAACTTTGTGCACATTTGTTATTAGCTATTTTGTGAGATATATTTGAATAAATTAATTGTGATAAATGTACTGCTTTGTTGGTGTTCACTTATATTTAACACTCTTGTTTGTTCCAAATGTTGTTCATATAACTGTGAAATGCTTTAGGGTTATGTTTGGAAATATGTAATACATATGAGGATAAAATTCACCAGCCTGTCTCAATTTGCAACCTGATTGTTGAGCTAAATCTCATATTGTTCCCGTTAATACATAAGTACTTTTTAAGCTTACCCATGCACGTGATTTTTTTTATTGGCAAAATGTCTTGAGAGCATCAGATAATAGATCGTCTCTATGTGATGGCGTCATCTCTTTATAATGTATGTATAATGGCCTGCTGAAGTGATATGATGCAAGTAGTGCAAACTGATGCTGTTAAGAAAATGCAGCCCTTTTGTTTTAATTGTCAGTCTTTGACTAATCTGGATAAATGGAGGAAAAGCTGTTATATGTATAAAACATTCAAAAACATAAAGTAAGTTGTTTGAATACTGACACATAATTCTCGTTGTTGTAAAACCGACCATAATGAAGATCACTGATCCTCTGTTTAACAAACACCAGAGCGAACATAATTAAAATTAACTAGATTGTCAACATAATTGTATCTTAAACTGCCAGAAGACGTCTTGCATATAGAGTTGCATCGCTATGAGTAATTAGGGACAATATTGCAATTAGATGTGTAAAATATAAAAAACATAATTTGCAGACAATTTGACACAGATCAATATTTAATAATGCATATTACAATGCGTACATACATCAACAATGACTGACTTACACAGCCCCCTGTGCCACTTTTGCTCCAAAACGGAACAAGCATGGCACCCATCATAAAAAGCTGAATAGTACCACCACTCCCTCATAATTTGTTTACGTGCCCCAAAAGCCATGTTTGTAATTCTACGGACATCTCGGTCCCACCGTAAAGCAGCCACATCATTGTTCTCACACAGAGAGTATATTGAAGTTATATTCTCTACACAGCTCTCCATTGCTTATGTTGCAGTTGGAGCTCTTCCCGTTGGACCAGAAATGTCCGTAGCCTGCGCCTTGCAAACAAGGAATTGTTGTGCTTCAACAACTCAACCGGTGTTATACACACAAACTTGCATGCTATGCCAAAGTGTGACAATTCATTAAGTGTATTTTTAATGTCAGCATCCACTACACTAAGTTCGAACCTAATGGTGCTGTCGTAAATCACCTGTCGGCCACATGAGTGTTTTACTAACGTGGTGACGTTACATATGCCAGCTGCCATCACGACATAAAACACCCATGGTTCTCTGTCCTGAGTCATGTTATCAGTGAGAACCCTTCTAAATGTATTTCTTTTTAATGGTCCCACCAGAAATACAAATCATAAATATATTGAAATTAATGATTTCTGAATGGACATCCCCTTTCAGAAGTGATCTCACTCCAAAACCTCTTGAATCTGTCCCAATTATGATATTGCATGTGTTCAATAAGATAAAAAGAAAGTAAATAAAATTGATTGATGACATCATAAATGGAAATCATTGTAACGTTGTCGCCAAGAAAGATGACATATATTACGTCGATCATCCGCTTCCGGTGATCCCCCCCATAATTACTGGTTATTTGTCAGACTTAAACCACAATAAAGGTAGCTACAGTAACAATGAAAGTGACTTTCATCGATTGAACGTATCTGACTGAACGGTGTAGAATAAATACAGAACACAACTTGCATCATAATCTCGAATCTTTTATCGAACTCATTGCGGCCGGCGAAAAGATATATTTCCCTCGAGCTACGCTCTCAAGAAATATATCCTTGCGCCACCCGCAACTCATTCGATAAAAGAGTCTTGATTAAGATGCGCATTGTGTTCTGTCTACTAGTATGTACATGTATGTTTTAATAATAAATTCCTTGTTATCAGTTTAACCATCACTTTCAACATGTATAACCCTAGTTAGGAATATCTTATTTGACTAAAACTCAAAATTACTAGTCCTACTAATCAGAGTATAGAGTCACTCAATTTAGCCAGTCAATCGGTGAACTTGGTGCAACTAAAAATATTTATTACACCTCACCATATTAATTCATTATCACAGTTTGAAGGGGTGTGGTAATTTAACATATTTCACTAAATGACTTGACACATTCCAGTTTAGCCTTAATTATCTACGAGAATGTGGGTATAATAAGTGTGTTTCTATAACTTCTATATATTTCATTTCCACATATGGCGAATCTAACTATGGTAGAAAGAGAACGGCTAAAGCGTATGGTTCCGACTATGTGAAAAAGGAACATGCATCTACCTTCTTGTTTCGGTGCTGTTCAACGAAGAAGCGCCTCTGATTTAAAGTGGGCCGCTCCTCAGGCTTGAATAAACTCAATAGTCTCTTGTGAGATACACGGTCGTGTTTCCCATCTTGGTCCCTTATCTCTTGACAGACCTGTTCTCTTGGTCCTAAAACATATTTCAAGCAATTAGTATCCAGATGACAGTCGCACATCACGCTCTGCAATCTGGAAAATATGCTGGACTGCTAGTTTATGTCAATTTACATGTATCTTGTGTTATTTCTTACACAAGTATATAGCAGTACTACCAGCATATTGTGATAAAATTCAGTTCATATATTCTTAAAGGGGGACTGTACACTAAATCCAGCCATTTGTGGGGCCATCTCCTATTATACTCAACATAATATATGCAACAATTGAGTATAATAGGAGATGGTCCCATAAAGGCTTGATTTTGCTGTATACTCCTCCTTTAACATATATTATTAAATGATTTAATAAGGACTTTGAGTTTTAATGCTAGTTTTATATTCAAGTTCAGTATTTATTAAGCATCTACACCATATTTGTAAGGTGATTGTTTCGACACATGCCACTAGTTAGTGCGATACATAAATGTAAATAATTCTCTTCCACAGACAGCTATTTTAAATATGATGAAACAAATGATATTGAGGTTAGCTAGAAATTGCTATACTCAAGAAGGTAATCCTGAAGTGTGATTCTCTATAGAGATATATACTCACAGAAATATTTTCAAGGATATTCCTTGGCGGCACGTCCCACACGTATTTTGTTGTATGTTTGCCCGACATGGTAACCTCCCAGGTGCCAATGGCCCCGCTAAACATTTTCATTTCAACCTTGAATAGGCAAAAGTGGGCGAACTTTCCTCGTTAGATGTTTTTCTTATCACAATCTGAAATTGTGAACAGTTTTACCTGAAGTACATGTTGTAATGAAGTACATGTTGTAACATGTACATGTTATTACACTTTTTCTATTATTTGAGTAACCTCATGCAATAAATTATATTTGAGCCTTGGTAACCATCAGCTCAAAATCAAATTTAATGAACTTGGTCAGACTTGATAAATTCGCTATAACAAAGAAACATATTTGAAAACTTTTATTTATAATTTAGAACATGATTAATTGCTGATGGTACCAATGAATATTGAATAAACTGGATATTGAGAATCCTATACATCAATCATTCTCTGCATTTAAGACTTTAAAGAAATTATAATTGTATGGATTATTTTTATTTGATAGTTGTGTTATCAGCTTTGCTAATAATAACACTGACACAATGCATAAAACTTCCAACACATTTTGACCTTTAAATGTGTGGCTATAATTAACATGTCCCTTTAACTATTTAACTACAAACAGGGACATTGGAAGCACATGAGGACAGGGCTGTCAACGTTTACTTCCACCTTAATTTATTTATCATGTTCAAATACATTAGCTTTTTTTTAAAACTGATTGCAAAAAACTATAGACAATTAAGTGGATGTAATATTATTAGTATTATAATCCCAGCTGGACCCCCACATGTTGCATGGTATTTGCAGAGCCTGGTTAATAACCCACGCGGTATGCAGTCAATTGAAAATATTAAAATTTTCTGACTGCATGATACAACACCGTCTACCTTGTACGTTATGTTATGCAGACCAACCGGCATCACGACAGAGGGAAGCTAAGGGTTAAGAGGGACATAGACTTGGAAAACCTTCTAGCAAATAATCTCAGGCAAGTTAAAATAACACTTTCATGTGTCAAATAATAGTTTTCACATATATCAACTGATTAGTTCAGGAATCCATAGGGGGTGTCATTGTCATGTGCCAATCAGGGTTGGTGCTGGACCATAATTTTCTCTTGCCAAATTGTTAGCCAAATGAAATTTCTTTTGGATAAATTTCAAAATTATTTGACAAACACTTAATTTAGGGTATAATTTGAGAAAATTAAGCAGAGTTCATTTTTTATCTTCATAATAATTGCAACCAAATTTTCATAATAAATTGATTTGAGGTGGGGCACAAAATACATGCTGGAGGGGATGATAATCAAGTATTTTTATATTGAAATCACCTTATGTAAATTTATTTAATAGTAACCACAGATTTAGGTAAATTGAGCAAGTAATGCACGTTACATGATGTTTCATGACTAGATAGCTCACATCCCATAACTAAAAACATGCTTGTAAAATATTTTGTCAAATGAGTTTTTTTTTTGGATGAAGTTACATCTATAGTTTAAGTTGATGCTGATTGCTCTTTACTGCTAATTATTAGTGATTATTTTATCATTTGAGGTTAACAGAAAATAAGTAATATTTTTCTTTTGTGCACCAATGTTCCCATATATATTCGGGACTGATAATAAACGCTCTTTATTGATCATATAATTGTATATGTTATTAATTGGTCGTTTCCATATTGGCCGAGTCTGTCGTATTGGACTGAGGCCGCAGAACGAAGGCTAATACGACAGACCGAGGCCTCATAACTCGGTCAATGTAGTAAAAACCAATAAATCAGTATTTTATTAATTAGCAACAATGTAATAATTGTTTCACATGATGAATATATTAACATAGATATACCGTTGTGTGTTTTATTAAATTAACAATTATTCGAGCAATTTTTATTCTTGTGAATTTTGTGAAGAACTTGCAGAGATTTCACAGTACTGTCAGTTTCCACTGAGAATGATATTGACGTGTATTGTGATCAATAAGGTGTGTGATTGAACCATTGGTTGTCGGTTCAGAAATGTTCAACTCTGCGTACCTAACATTGTACTCATTGATGTTTTGATGAGCTACAGCCAGCCTGCGCGAGTACGCAAGGTAGCGTAACAGAGCAATATACAGTAGCGCCTCATTTTCAGGTCCTGCTCAGCAATTCCACAGGCTTCTCGCAGGAAAACAAATTGATCTATCATGAACTCAAAGAGTTGGGCTTGTGTAAATGCGATCGGATCCGCAATTGTGTCTGATAAATCATTTGGTCCGGTTTTGGTGTACAATATATTTTCGAAGAAAACTGCAGGTGCTTGTTCTGTACCTAATTCAGGTGTTGTCGTTCTTAGCACGAATTCATGAGATTCCTTTTGCAGCTGACCTTCACCACCAGAATTGGAAGTGTATGTAGATTCATTAAGTTCAAGTAATAGATCGGCAATATTGAGTGCCATATTGAATGTTAGGGACCCATCAATTTATCTACATAAATTGGAAGTGGTGTACGATATGTTGACAATTACACGAAATATTTATGTACATACCACCTTGATATGCCCTGAAAACTACGTTCCACAGTCGCAGCCATGTTCAGTTGTTGGCATGTAAGTGAAAGAAACGCTCTTTATTACTACCATATTAGGAATTGCCTAGCACGGAACGCTCTTTTTATGTTTCATTCCGAAGATTGGTTGTGTGTCCGTCGGTGACATGTGATAGGCGTAGAAAGCCTATTTTTTCGGACTTGGAAAAAGGTATTAAATATGTTTGTGCTCCATAAACAGAACCATCATGAAACAACTGTTGTTTGGACAGAGGCAGCTCAACCAGCTATGATGTAGCCAATCTGGTCAGTAAGGCATGCAGCGGCGGATCTAGAAAATTTGAAAAGTGGGGGCGCCATGTATTGTATATATGATGCGTAGCATCATCCAAGCGGATTGAGGGGGCTTTAACCACCCCTCCCTCTCCTAGGTGGGGGTCGGGGGGACTTCCCCCTGGAAATTTTGCGTATACTACATTCAAAAACGCGTCATTTCTTGTGTTCTTGGCCCAGTTTATATTGCTTTATATTAGGCCTATATGGATCGAGTGACAATAACATTCAGTACAATTACGGTATACTATGGAGGGTTAGTGATGGAAGATCAAAGCTTCTTTGAACAGTGAAATTATTTTCTGAAAATCTGCAAATGATAGTGCAATATCTGGGCGACATGATGGTTTTGGCGCGCCGGACATGCCCATGGAACCGGAATCACCGGGTCGCCTATGGTTTGGGCTGGTGCATGGGAGAATATTTCATAATTCAGAATGAATAATCGCAAAATCATGGCTTCTAGACAGTACTAGTATAGAGGTGTTTCGACTGGCAATACAATGCATCTATCCAACCACTTAATTCTATCCAACCACTTAATTCCTCCATTGACCATTCTGATTTTGTTCAGTTTTAGTTCGAATAGCCATCAGCTTCATGATAGGCCTACACCAGCAAAAAAAGTCATCAATACAAGCCAAAACGGGTGGTCCGGTCACACTCCAATCGTTTTATTAATATAAACAATTTTTCACCAATATCTGACACCGAACTGATTAACTAGTATTCTAATCCCCTATTCATCTACATTATGGTTGCATCCATAATGTTAATTAAACTATTGAAGGTATATTAATATATATATTGTGTAAATGTTTGGGTTATGAATAAATATATGTTCAGTCAATCAACTGACTAATGATAACGACACATGAAAACCGATGTTTTGAAGGACTCGTGACTTTTTATTATGCAATAGCAGATGCGTATTTGTCGTGACCTAAAGATGTCTTGTTATCACACATTTGTTCCAATTAGGGTCGCACAACATGCGATGGAAGATATAATGCCATGCATATATACCATTGGAAACGAACCAGCAATGTATTTTTATAATAATTCGAAAATATACTATGTATACGGTACATGTATACCATAGTAGTATGGCGTATGTGCCTTAGATAATCTCTTCACGATGATACTGCCGCCAGTGCGTTTTATAATCCGAGCGTTGATGTAGACGACTCATGTTTATCATTCATTTGTTCTTTACATATAGATGGAATTGTCTAAATTTTGACTCCACTTTTAGAATTGCTATATTTATTTTTGATAGAAATATTCAGTGTTGAAACTTCGAGCGCCCAAAACTTGGCGCCGGGCGAGATATTTTCCGACACTCCGATACAAAATGTCGCAGAAATTGTTTGCTCTGCATGGCGAAAAATAGCTCGGGGCCCCCATCTCGGGATGTTGGATTCGCCCCCTTGCATGGCTATACATATCGAGTGGAATACCAAATTGAAGTCATTTCAACCCACAGTTAAAATAACTATACGTTTGAGTAATGTAAAACATGTAAACTTCTGTATTTGCATGCATGTTAGCAATATTCAGTGCGGAATCTTCGGGCACCCGAGACAAATGGCGCCAGGACACTTCGCAAAAATTCCTAGCTCTGGCGAAAATAGGGGGGACGCGCGCTGGGGGCGCCCATTTGGATCCGCCCTTGGCATGGTGTGACAAAAAAAAACTAAGGATAAATTTCAATCATAAACAACGATTTACTCCCTCATATCAGCAGCATCATGTACAAGATAAAAATAAAGCAGGCAGAACTATCTGTCGAGGTTATTTATTTGGAACATGGAAGAAAACACCAGCTTTCACCTCACTTCACATAAAATCAAGGCTCTGATGCTATCCAATACACTATAGAACTTCCCACGACCCTTACATGCAGAGGTTGGCTGTTGGATTGTTGAGCCTCTCGCCACAGGCCAAGCTGACACAATACCTGCTAAAATTGGTCAAAATGAAAAGGCAACAATTACGCCGATGGGGTCATTGTCACAAGGCTCCGGTCACATTCGTAGCCAGCTTTTTAAATGGGTCACAAATGTAGCCAGCTTTTTCACCGGCGATCACATTCGTAGCCAGCTTTTCTATTTCCATGCTTTATATGGCTGGAAATATGATGTCATCACGTTCGTGACTAAAATGTCGACGTCATGCCTCAAAACTGACTTCATTTATCTACTTATATTGGAATATAATTCGAGCATTCCAATGACATTGATCGGAAACCTAGGGTTATTAGATGAAGTAATATCAAAACAAAATTCAAGTTCATCCATCAACTCATAAAAATGAGAATAACCTGATCTGTTCATCAATTGAGGTTCGCCTGAATATGAAAAGCTGGCTACAAATGTGATCGCCATAAAAAAAGCTGGCTACATTTGTGATCGATTTGTGACAATGCCCCATCAGCAACAATTACTATAGTAGGACACATTGGACAATGTTACAATTTGAGGTGGAAACTTGAGAATGTTACATCAATAACTCTGCTTTCTGTTTGTTGCAAAAACAAATTCTAAGTCGAAAATGACATAAACTCTGCAAATTTCATATGCATGTATCCACATGTTAGTAAATATATGTCAAGTTAAAACATATTGAACACATAATCGCACCTACCATTTAATTTGATCCCCTTTCCGGAAACTCTTCTATCAATTAATATTGTTTTATTTCGATATTTTTTCTTATATCAAGTGGGACATATATTCGTTACTATCCCAGATTAGGGAAATCATGATCCGGATAATTCGGTTGATCTTTAGTGGTGTGGAACTTCCTAATCTGGTGGTACCTACTTACCGCTAGTGGACCAACCTTTACTCGGTTCATGTTATCCACACTATATATCATAACCTGCTGGTCATAGAGACTACCGAATTCCATTAGATACTTTACCCTTGCATTATAGTAATGCTCATCAACATTGGAACTGGCTTTATTGTGCTTTTTGGGGGCAACTTTTGCCATTATGTGCCCTTTATAGTTGGACGATGCCTTCATGCGTTTGTTAGGAAGCTCCATCAACCTGTGTATGGTATGGACAGAGCAGCCTGCCTCTTCAAGCCCTGGCACATTTGTGAGGGCATGTTGTCGAATTTCTTTCAATGTGACACCACATGAGTTACCTGTCATTGTTCGGCGTCTGCTATGAGCCTCATAACTGTTTTGCTGTATGAATGAATTGACCACTGGTGTTAAGTCTGGAAACTGGGAAACCTTCGACGGCCGACCACCATTGTGTTTGTTGGTGGTTTCTAAGGTTTTATCGCTATCTTACGAACTCAAGTCATTCGGCAGATTGGAATAACATGAATCGTGGCTTTGAGTTTCCATTACTCAGGAATGATGATAAAATAAATTGAGTGAGTAGTGACTAGAAGTAAAACTAAAAAGTACTGTAAAACTTACAATAATATTGTTTAAATGGCAGCCCTTTATGCAGCTCTCATCATTTTGTCTCTGAAAACAATATAGATGAAGTTATTTCATTGAAGATGTTCATGTATAATGGCACTATTATGGGTAAAGTTCTAATAAAATGTATTATTATTATGAAAAAGTTTATTGCCAAATCATGAAAACTCGTTCCCATCTACATGTCAATGTCAACATTCATGACAAATTTCATAAAGATCAGACCAAAGGTACGACATGTAGCCCGCGCCAAAGGAAATTGAAAATGTGGTATGTCAATAATAAATACACACTTTAAGCATAAGGCAAAAAAAGAAGATATGTTTCCGCTAACAGTTTGCAAAAGTTAGGGTAGGTAGGGAATTTTAATTTTTTCATCCAGCTGCAGAAATATTGAACTACCTCGACCGAAGTGACATAAAATGCCAACTCATGTTGTGGGGAAACTTACTTGAAGAACACAGTGGAAATATGCATTAAGATTGAATAAAAGAACAAACTTGGTTTTGTTATTCACATACCGCATTTTCATAATTTTGGCTATATTTAATACTTGGTATGAAATTGGTGTCACTAACATTTTAAGAGAATTTTACACATAATACCACCGTTACACCGGTACTTGTAAATATCCTAGCTTATATATACATGTCAGGTGTGATTTGAATGCTGGTCATTGCTGGAAGCTTCATATTATGATATTGGAAGGAGATCAGCAAGACGCAAGGCATAAAATAGAATAGCATAGTATTTTAATAGGGGTATATGATCAGATATTCTTCGTAAGCTCAAAATTGTTATAGCATTTTGCGGTATTACAATTTGATATGGCTAAAGGGTGTGTTTTGCCACACCCAAGTGATGCTCTTGCTATTGTTATATAAAAATGCTTCTAAACTTTGCACCCCGCGACATAGCTCAGGCATGGATACAATTTCACACAATGGGACCAAAATAAATTATGCAACAGTTTCGCCTCCTTTAAAGAGCCAAATTAATGGAGCTTCCTGAAATGTTGCAAAAAATGTGGTGGATAAAGCTAAACTGGAAATACTGTGTTAGAGTAAAATTTTAAAATAAATCACCATCTAAGATAACTGTCTCAATCAAACAGCACCCATAACAGCAACATCATCTTTATAAACAAGCTGAAAGAGTATGAAATTTCGAAATACAGAATAACTAACCAGTCCTCATTGAAACAGTGTCAGACCATCGCAACATATCTATCCCATGTTTACATCTTGCCACCAAATTAAAGGGAAACCAAGGTAGCCATTTCATCAATGGAGTTATGGCCCTTTGATTATTTTAATTAACTCTATTAATTCTTGAAAAATAACAATTTGGTTTTGGGAGTGATACAATGTATTTGGTGTGGAATGTGGAGCATTTCTATGACACCTAGTTCATAAATTGTTCAAGGCGTCATGCTCGGTTTATTTTAGGGGGTAACATGACTTTAACCATATATATATATATATATATATATATATATATATATATATATATATATATATATATATCTCTCTCTCTCTCTCTCTCTCTCTCTCTCTCTCTCTCTTCATCTCTAAGATATATCTTCATCTCTAAAATGTATCAAAGATACACAGTTTCCACTGTCCAGATAGAATCTAATAAATCAGGTTTACAATGCCATGAAGTTCTCTTCTCACAGAGTAACAGACAGTATCGGGTTACAATGACTCTTGCATTGAGTTAATTAACTGCAGGAAGATGTGTTGGCCATATGATGAGATATCACAGATGGAATTTCTATACTATTATATTTGATATGCATGGTTATTTTATCTTAAAAGCATAATCTAGTTTTATTGTTTAATAGCATTACTATTGGATGTTAATAACATGATTGTGTTTAGTAGATTCGTTGGTTGCATGGGAAGACAACTTTGGTTTTCAAATTTTTTAAAACTTGAGAGCTGTGCATCAGTCTATGAGAACACAATAATTGTTCATAACACTTTTAGAACTGTAGATTTACTAGTAGTTTATTTGTTTTATTTACATATTAATGGAAAGCTTTTTCGACATTGATTTCAATTTATTACAAATCTGAATTGAAATATTAAAGGGGCACACCAGGTTTGATACATTTTTCTTGTACTCTGCATGAGATAAAAACTTTTTGTGTGTACCCATACCATAGTACGGTACACATATTGTCAACGTCCGGATTGAATACTCGTCGTTCGACCGTCCGTTTGTCTCTCTGTCCATCCGTAGACACTTTACGCATAATGCGATAATTCATATATTTTCTATTTGATCAGAATCAAATTTTGTATATATGTTTCTCAGCCCAAAATACAGATCGAGGTCGGATATGGATTTGATCCAAGTTTTTTTTTACAGAGTTATAGCCTTTTTATCTGTTAAAAAGTTGTGCAAAACACAACAAGCCAGCACAATGCTCTCCATGGCATCTGGCTCTAAATTCGATCTTGAAACACCTGGAATATCCAGGACAATACGCCAAAAGCATTATCAACTACCCGTCGAACCCTACTCAACCTATAATTAAACACTTTGTTTGATCTTATTACAGTGGTCTGAGAAAATGGTTTGATAATATCTTTTTTTAGTGGAAAGGCATCGTCTCCAATGATGTGGTAGTTTAACTCATTAGACGTACGTGAACCTGTTTCCAAAGCGTTGTTGAGTGTAGAATGTGCAAAAACACCAGCATCTCCAACCCTTCCATTGGCACCAATATCAACATATAAAAACCTGTAATCAGCTCCAACTAAAGCCATTAAAATAAGGCTGAAATATTTCTTGTAAGTAAAATACACTGATCCACTGTTTGGTGGCTGTTTGATTGCAATATGTTTGCCATCGATCGCCCCAAGACAATGGGGATAATTCCACTTGTTCTAGAAATGGTTCGCAATCTCTCGCCACTCATGTTTCGGTGGATGGTGCCTGAGGTGCCTGAAAGAAAAATGGAAAATTGCATACATTAGTTGAAGGTGTACGTCGATTTATATGTTTTGCAAAATATGAAAAGTCTGAAAACCATTATGATTTAAGGCGAGGATTATCATACACCTATTATTGCTCAAACATAATTGTTAATGATCACACATTTCAATCTTGTAGACAGAAAAGAACATTTTCTTATTTTCTGACATTGCACTATATTTGAATTGTTTTTTTTATTTAGCTCAATTCTTTGGAATTAGAGGCATTGCCAACGGATTCTGAAATTGATGATGACTTGCCCGAGATGTATTAGCTACCCGCAAAGATATCCAGGAAATCCCGAACGCAGAAATGTGAGGAGGAAATGGACCTGTTAAAGCAAATATCCATGACGTGTGAGCCAAGCAGTGAAGACTCCGTCTCGGAAACTGACATATTCGCTAAATATGTGGCTACTTCATTAAAAAAGATGGACAAAACGACAATGATCTATTGCAAAAATGAGATCAATCAAATAATTTTTAAATATGAAACGGGAACTGTTCCATGTACTAGTTTGCCACGGCAACCAAAACCACAGCAGACATTTGTAAATTTATAGTATCAATAACTTCCACAGCTACGGTGGCTGATATAGACGGAAAAAAAATATTTTTCAGGATTACGAAATTTCGGAATAATAGATAACATCTCGAAATTTCGACATAACATCCGTGATGTTGTCTCGAAATTTTGACATATGTCGAAATATCAATATGTTGTCTCAAAATATTGAGATAAAAATATTTATCACATAATTAACCTACAAAACCAGCTTCATAATTATTGGTAAGACACGCGTGTAATATTAGCGCGTGCGATGACGTCACGCCATTAGTTAATGACTTGCGATCGCTGAAGTTTATGATTGTTGTTTTCGATGAATACTTCGCCTTTATTTGTCCATGTGATAAAAGGTATCTATTTTATTCGTAATTTATCAACCTAGTCCACTAAATTCTATTTGATCATTGGTTCAATCAAATTTAGTGAACTCGGTTGATAAATTTCGTATAAAATAGAAACTCATATGAGATCCTCCATTTCTGTTTGTGTCCTAAATCAGCCACCGTACACATCAACATATTCATTCATTCATTGCCTTAGAAAATATGTATCTGCCTATATCTTTGGATTATGGGCATATATTATGGATGTTGGGGCACACATTGACCATCCTGCATTCGGACATAACTTGAATATAGCTGACTTAGGTTTTCTCTGCATGGGTTCCAATTTGGGGTTCACAGTTTTAAGGGCCGGTCTTAGAAAATATGACTACCTATATCTTTAGATTCTGGGCATATATTATGAATGTTGGGGCACATATTGACCATCCTGCATTCGGACATAACTTGAATATATCTGACTTAGATTTTCTCTGCATGGGTTCCAATTTGGGGTTCACAGTTGTAAGGGCCGATCTTATAAAATATGTATCTGCCTATATCTTCGGATTCTGTGCATATATTATGGATGTTGGGGTATATATCTACCATCCTCCATTCGGGCATAACTTGAGTATAGCTTACTTAGGTTTTCTCGTCGCTTTAGAAAATTTTAACTCGCACCATTAACTTACTGGTAAAAAGTTACCCCTGTTAGACCGCCTTGGTGCCATCTCGATTGTACCCTTAAAGTTATTCATTCATTGTATCATTTGAGAAGAACGTGTATGAGTTTGATGGTAATTGGCACTCAGTACAACGGCTGTCTAATCGCATGGGTAATGTTTTATGAGTGTCGAGCCATTGGGGGGGGTAGAAATTTGGCAACTGCTACTAGTGCTGTTAATTCAATATTTTTAACTGTTGGCAATATTCATTGAATTAACCGGACACCAACCATTTGGTTATGAACTTTCCATAACTAAATTTTATTGAAAGTAGGAAAGAACAATTAATTTCCACATATTACTGGGTATGACCGTGTCAGGGATGAAATTTCCATTGTTGAAAATATTGACAAAAGTTGGTGAGATTCCCCCACCCAAAACTGCCAACCATAAGGCCAATATAAATAAATTGCTAGATGTATATCCAACTTTTTAAAGTATAAATAGAGGGCAAATTTTATATTTTATATTCTTCCCAACATATATGGTCAAGGTCAGTTCTAGACATTGTCTATTAGATAAAAAAAAATACAGATTAATGGGCCCTTGCAATGCAAGTTGACAGTTAAGGACCAACACATTGGGTCGGAGGAGACATAACTCAAACAATTGATTTATATTGGCCTTATAAATAAGTTTATCTTAAAATTCTGGTACTTTTTCAAATTCATTGCACAGATAGGGTGGGTGTGGGAGTGTTAAATCTCTCTGCCTAATATTAAGAAGTTGAAGTAAGTTCATTTTCCTTGAGGTAAGTTCAAAATTTAGGGAAGGGTTATCAACATGGCACCTCTGACAATTGTTCCTTGAAATCATCAGCATAATAAACAAGACACATTATCAAATATAACAAGAGCTTCGCTAGGGCGTGCAAAATACGCCCTTTAGCTATTTCGAATTGTACTACCGCAAAATAAAATAATACTTGGGGCTTACATTTGAAGAATATGTGATATACCCCTAATTTCAATGCCAAAATGCGGTCAAATTCTAAGTCGAAAAATGGCTGTAACTCGTGTGAAAATAATTAGACAGAACCTATATTCGAACTTGGCCTGTATCTTTCGCTGGGAAATACACATACCAACTTTGGTTCAGATCAAATAATCAAAACTGGAGTTATCGGTCGGAAACCGAAAATGTTAACAGATGGTCAAATTCTAAGTCGAAAAAGGGCCGTAACTCACATTAAAATAACTGGACGGATCCCATATTCGAACTTGGCCTGTATCGTTAGCTGGGAAATAAACATACCAACTTTGGTTCAGATCAAATAATACACACTGGAGTTATCGGTCGGAAACCAAAAATGTTAACAGATGGTCAAATTCTAAGTCGAAAAAGGGCCGTAACTCATGTAAAAATAATTGGACGGAACCCATATTCGAACTTGGCCTGTCTGTAGTTGGACGCTCTTTTCTGCTCCATGTCTTGCACGTTCCTGTTGTTTGTTTGGGACCCAAAACATAGTCATTTAAATTGTATTTGTTATAACTTTAATGCATTTTTCTGAAAAGGACTATATTATCTGTCCAGCCTTAGCCACAATCCAAATGGTACAGTATAAATTTCATCAGAAGGCTCATTTTTTGTCGCATGTTGGAAATCATTACTGGTGTCAATGTTTGACTTTGAAAAATTTACTCTTTTAATTTTACTTAAATTATCTTTTCAAGAGAAATTGAACTGTGTTTTTGATATGTGGTATCTCAAATGTTTTTCGCTGAACAATTTACAGACTTCCTTTTGTAACCAACATGAGCGCATGTCAGCAGTTTAAATAAATAGGAAGAAAGATTATCATTTATCTAGGTCCATAAAACTTTCCACATCTGGGGATAGGTTCTGCATGGAAACCCATTTTGCTCTGAACAATTGGGGGCATGAAAACCATCTGATATTTACATTGAAAGAACTTAGAAAATTTGTGCACATTTGTTATTATCTATTTTTGTGAGATATATTTTAATAAATTAATTGTGATAAATGTACTGCTTTGTTGGTGTTCACTTATATTTAACACTCTTGTTTGTTCCAAATGTTGTTCATATAACTGTGAAATGCTTTAGGGTTATGTTTGGAAATATGTAATAAATATGAGGATAAAATTCACCAGCCTGTCTCAATTTGCAACCTGATCGTTGAGCTAAATCTCATATAGTTCCCGTTAATACATCAAGTACTTTTTAAGCTTACCCATGCACGTGATTTTTTCTTGGCAAAATGTCTTGAGAGCATCAGATAATAGATTGTCTCTATGTGATGGCGTCATCTCTTTTATAATGTATGTATAATGGCCTGCTGAAATGATATGATGCAAACTGATGCTGTTAAGAAAATGCAGCCCTTTTGTTTTAGTTGTCAGTCTGACTAATCTGGATAACTGGAGGAAAAGCTATTATATGTATAAAACATTCAAAACATATATAATGTAAATTGTTTAAATACTGAAACATAATTTTCGTTGTTGTAAAACCGACCATAATGGAGATCACTGATCCTGTGTTTAAAGGTACGGTTGGCCTTGGTGGTGGGTATCCTGTGAAAATATTTCCACCCGTCAAAAACCACAACAAACAGAAAGAACATTCAAAATGTAGACAGACTTTGTCCGTATACAAATAAGAAATATCCCATAAACAGTATGTTATTGCCATATATTTGACCACTGTTATGTAAACAAAAGCATAAAAAGTTACTTTTCTGGTGTTTGTTTATATTATGATGGTAGACATAAAGAGCGTTCTTTGTTGGTGAATTCCTGATATGGAACTAATAAAGAGCGTTTATGCCATTTGTGTGTGATTAGCCAGTAGCATTGTGCTGTTTTCTGTAACACAATCAGGCTCTTGCTTATGTAAAATATAGTAAGTATTTATGATAACATGCTGTTTACGCGATAGTCATGGTATATATGAACGAAACTGTATGCGTTTTAATGTTTTTCTGTTTACGGTGATTGGAACAAATATGAATATTTTCGACAACTAAGGCCTCACGTGCCTTTAACAAACACCAGAGCGAACATAATTAAATTACCTAGATCGTCAACATAATTGTATATTAAACTGCCAGAAGACGTCTTGCATATATAGTTGCATCGCTATGAGTAATTAGGGACAATATTGCAATTAGATGTGTGTAAGTCATGGAGTTAGAGCAACATGGTACCATGTCGACTTTTTGGTGAAAATTAGTTTCTTTGTTAATTGGGATGCAAATTAATTATACTTTCATGTGTAAAAATACTGGAGATCAATTTGACTAATTAGTCTACTCATTAATTACCACAAGGTACCATCTCGGTTATTGCCAATATGTTTAGAGCAACAAGGTACCATGTGTGTATTGTTACATGCAACAAGGTGCTATCTTCGATACGGCACCTTGCTGCTGATAAAAAATAATTAAATTGGTATCAATTTCTACCACTTAAAACTTATAGCTCCTTGTTGTTGGCCTGTTAACAGATATCACAACACGTGTTTTTGTATAATGATTAGTAAGCGTGTACATATAAAATCTGAGTGTTTGTTGGAATGTAAACGACATTGTTCACGTAACCAGGAATTCACCATAAGTGCGATCAACGGAGTACATTGATTGTGCAAAGTGTAGATTTAAATGTTCATTGACGATATCTATGAAAGCCAATCGATTTTCGAAACACTGGCGACTTGGAAATTATGAAAGACAGCGAGCATTCATTTGTCGGCATGTTAATCAGCATGATACCAAGAAGGCAAAGCTGAAGTTTGCTGCCAATGCATATCACTTGATGTTAGACGAGAAACTGTTGATTATGCTCTTAAGAAAAAATGTCATGGTCAATTCACTGGGAAGGATAGGAGAGTGGCAAGTTCTTCAGCCAACAAAATCTGTCATAATTTTCTAAGTTAATTCATTCACATATCAAATCATTTCCAAACAATGGAGTCACATTACGCGCGCAAAGATTCTAGAAAGTTTTACTTTGGTCAGGAGCTTAATATAAAGATTATGTTCAGACTTTTCAGGGATCGCTATTTCAGTGTCCCAGTCTCAGTCATTAATTATACATACCTTTTGTGAAAATTATAATTGATCTTTTCACTAACCAAAAAGGATCGACGTGTAGTCTGCTCAACATATGACCAAAAAATATTAGGTGGATTGCTAGAAGAGGGAGACGCTGAGAAATATAACAACCACATAAAAATGAAGGATCTAGGCAGACAAGAGAAGGATAAATAAAATGATGAAATCTCCATGTTGCGACATTCGATTTGGAATCAGTCTTGACAACTCCATTTTCACTGGTGGGCTTGCTATATTACAAACGGAAGCTTTCGTGCTATAACCTGTCGTTTTTTTCTTTGACTGACAAAAAGGATACTTGTTACCTATGGGATGAAGTGCTAGGGGATCAAAATAAATTGGTAGTTGCCTGATCAATAACATGTTAGTGGCAGAACAAACCAAGACTGTTAAGGAAATAACATTCAGACACTTCCAGAGAACAAAATCGCAACAATAACAAAATCAACCATAATTTCTTTGTACCCAGACATTCTCACATGGAATCTGACTCCATACACTCTGTAGTCGAGAGGGCGAAAAAGTGTACAGAGGGTGTATTTTCCAAGCCAATGGGGTACAATTATTGCAATGGCACGAAAATCGAATCCATACATTGTAATACCCATGAAATATAATGATTTGTCTGATATGATGGGGAAACGGTGTTTTGTGGATAAATTCATGTTTGGGTATTTATTGAAAACTGGAGAAATGGAAAATAAATAAATTTTAGAGAGACATCTCTGAATAAGTCAGAATACTGAGAATAGTCACCGGAAAACTTAGATTTCATAGACACAACGCTATAAATTATAGTGATAACAAAACATCTGGCAGGCACTAAAGTCTTCCTGTGAAAAAAACACCAAACAATTCATGTTCTCGTCACCAAAGACCTCTAGAACGTCAAGATTGAAATTTGAGCAGAAGTTCACTGCTTCTGAATTTGGCAAAAAGAAGATGATAAAACCGCGTGGAACGTCGCTGTCATCCATTTCAAGTTTCTAAAAAACTGAAGAGCAGACGGTGTTTTCAACAGTGAACACCTTTTCAACTCACCGAGGTCAAAAATGCACACCAAACAGCTTTTTGGTCCTCTTTGACTTTCTTTAGGCTGAAGCAAATTTGTTTTCATTTTTACTTATTTTCTGTCATTTTGCTACATGTTGCGTCGACAAAGTAATTTCTACCAATAAATATAAAAAGACTCACCGTTTTCGTTGTTTTTCGTCGCAAGCATAGACGACTTGAATCTGTGCCGAAGTTATAGATGCCGCGAAATACGATAAATATTGTGCGGATCACGTGATTCTATACACTGAGGTGGTTGGTGTGATGACAGTATCATGATATTGATTGACATGCGCAATGAACAGAGCAACAAGGGGGTGAAGTCGAGATGGGTGTGGCGTCCGTGTCTTCCTGTCCAATCAAATCAAAAATCGCGTGTGCTAAACTAAACTAAAGAGACCCCTGGACTAGCACACACATTAAAACATCGACTCTGCACTGGTAGACCGAGGTATCTCCAAAAATGTAACACAATACTCTCGATAAACTCCAGCTTCTCTTGCCGAAGTATCCTTCCGAGGAAACGGGAAAACGTACCTTGCTTTTCTAACAAACCTCGGTCTGCGGGTGTGCACTCATATAACTTACCTCAAAAAGCATAGTTGATACACGTACACACACACACAGACGACGGGTTTTATATGTAGAGATTGTCTTATATCAAGTGGGACATATATTCGTTACTATTTTAGAACAGACCAATCATATAGCGTCCACACGATCTCAGATAGAGTTCTGCCGCTTACTATGATCCGCGACTCGTAAATGTCACGATATGATTCATATGTATTATACCAGAAAATTAGAAATAATATTATTAGTATTTTAGAGAAGCATTACTGGATATGAGTCTTCAATTCATATTTATTATTCCATGTTTAACTTATTTCTATTGACATGTTACCAGCAATGAACTTTATGATCTCTGACAAGCCTTGGCTAGAATGCCTAAACAACCATCTTCACAACAAACGATGTACTGTTTGGTGTATATATTCACCTTTAATATAAACATGTATCCTCAGGAACAAGTACGAACTAAAATTATCATCTTTTACAAAGAATATTTTTGTCATTTTTAAAACTTTGCAAATTGGAAGCTGACCGAATAGAAATATTGCGCAACTTCCAATACAATTAATTAGATAGATTGTCAACATAATAGTACCATTCATGGTCCTAAACTGTCAGAACAAGACGTCTTGCATATAGAGTTGCATCGCTATGAGTAATTAGGGACAATATTGCAAGTAGATGTGTAAATATAAAAAGCATAATTTTCAGACAATTTGATACAGATCAATATTTAATAATGAATATTACAATGCGTACATACATAAAAAATGATTGACTGACACAAGCCGCAACAAGCATGGCACCCATCATAAAAAGCTGAATAGCACCACCACTCCCTCCTTCTCATTAGTTTACGTGCTCCGAAAGCCATGTTTGCAATTATACGGACATCTCGGTCCCACCGTAAAGCAGCCACGTCATTGGCTTCAGAGAGAGAGAGAGAGATATAGAGTATATTTGAGTTTATATCCTCTACACAGCTCTCCGTTGCTTCTGTTGTAGCGGGAGTTCTTCCTGTTGGACCAGAAATGTCCGTAGCATGCGCCTTGCAAACAAGGAATTGTTGTGCTTCATGTGGTATACCTACAAACTTGCATACTATGCCCAAGTGTGACAATTCATTAATTGTATTTTCAATTTCTTCAATGACAGCATCCACTGCACTAAGTTCGAACTTATGGTTGCTGCCGTAAATCACCTGTCGGCCACCTGAGTGTTTTACTAATGTGGTGACGTTACAGATGCCAGTTGCCATCACAACATAAAACACCCACGGTTCTGTCCTGAGTCCTGTTATCAGTGAGAACCCTTCTGAATATGCAAGTTTGTCTGACATCTAAGTGATGTCATTTCTTTTGTGATGGCAGTAAATGGGCGGAAATAAGACCACAGCCTCCCATCGGTTCGCCCTCGCACAGCTCAGCTAAAAACCTCTCAGTCTTGGTGAATATATCTGTACAACCGAGGACATATTATTTCAACTGAATCATTCAATGATATCTTATAATGTATGTATCATGGCCTGCTGAAATGATATGATGCAAGTAGTACAAACTGATGCACTTAAGAAAATGCACCATTATTAGTTTTTTAAATGTCAGTCTTTGACTAGTATGAATAAACGGAGGAAAAACTATTATATGTATCAAACATTTAAAACATATATAATGTAAATTGTTTAAATACTGAAACATAATTTTCGTTGTTGCAACCACAATGAAGATGACTGATCCTATGTTTAACAAACACCAGAGCAAACATGATTCAAATTAGATTGTCAACATAATTGTACCATTCATGGTATTAAACTGTCAGACGATGTCTTGCATATAGAGTTGCATCGCTATGAGTCTTTAATGACAATATTGCAATTATATGTGTAAATACAAAATGCATAATTTGCAGACAATTTGACACATATCAATATTTAATAATACATATTACAATGCGTACATACATCAACAATGACTGACTTACACAGGACATTGTGCCACTTTTGCTCCAAAACGGAACAAGCATGGCATCCATCATAAAAAGCTGAATAGCACCAACATATCCTCATTAATTTGCGTGCTCCGAAAGCCATTTTTGCAATCTTGCGGACACCTCGGTCCCGCCGTAAAGCAGACACATTACTGACCTCGCAGAGGGAGAGAGTATATTGAAGTCCGTATCCTCTACACACATGTCCAGTTTCTTCTATTGCAGCTGGAGCTCTTCCGGTGGAACCAGAAAATGCCCGTAGCCTGCGCCTTGCAAACATAATTGTTGTGCTTCAACACCTCAACCGGTGGTATATATGCATACTATGCTAAAGGGAGATAGTTCGTTACAGACGTTCTCTATTTATTGACTGACAGCATCCACTACACTAAGTTCGAACTTATCGTAGCGGTTGCTGTCATATATCACCTGTCGCCCCCGAGTGACGTGACGTTACAGATGCCAGCTGCGGCCACGACATAAATAGAACACTCATGGTTCTTTGTCCTGAGTCATGTTACCAATGAGATCACTTCTAAATGTATTTCTGATGGAACATCCCCTTTCAGAAGTAATCTCTCTCCAAAACGTCTTGAATATGTCGCAATTATGATATTGCATGTGTTCTATAAGAGAAAGATAAAGCAAATACAAATTGATAGATGACACCATAAATGGAAATCAATGTAATGTGATGTGATACTCATTAATAATTTCGGAAGCATTTTCTCTTTTCCACGTGAGTGAATTTAGTTTGACAGCTGCTATGTTTTGAAGTCCTGATTTACCAACAAAGGACTATATTATCTGTCCAGCCTTAGCCACAATCCAAATCGGTCACAGTATAAATTTCATCAGAAGGTTCATCTTGTATCGTCGCATGTTGGAAATCATTACTGGTGTCAATCTTCGACTTTGAAAAATTTACTCTTTTAATTTTAGTTAAATTGTCTTTGCAAGAAATATTGAACTGTGTGTTTTTGATATGTGGTATCTCAACTGTTTTCCGCTGAAAAAATTAGACTTTCTTTTGTAACCAACATGTGGCAGATTAAATAAATAGGAAGAATGACTGTTTACCTACACACAGACATATTGATAATCTTCAAATTTCACAATTATGTATTTAACAGTAGCACATGGAGTCCCACAAATAGAAGTTTGTTACTTACGTCTATCAGTTTCTCTCTGGTGTGTTTCCCTTTCCTCTTCCACCATTGCATTAATCATGTCAAGTGTAACTACCACTGTAAATGTTGCATATCATAATAAAGCAATTCAGTTATAATTGCGATTACACAACGTGTACTCTCCTATATAGTTCAAATATAACCCTCTTGTATGTATATAGTATTAGCTGGGTACCCGTCCTGACGGGCAGAGTCGTTGTGTCTTTTTTTTTTATAGTTATGTTTTAACTCACCAACACTCCAAAAATGGTGGAAATCTGCCCAGCGGATACCGAGATACAGGTTCAAGGTCACGTCGCACGGGCATCCGGGTGTGACGAAAAAGTTTGGGCTGTTCTCTTTCCGTTTGTGAAGTTTGTATTCTTGAGTGGATGAAAATTTAGAAGGAATGTCCTATATGCCGAGCAGCCATAACGACTCGTATGATGTCTATCGTCCTCGATTGTTCAAATTGGTGTCAACCTAAGTTGATATTTACAAATCGATGGTAGCTTGGCGTGAGAATGAGGCATGTGAATCGACCAGTCAGCAGGAAATCTGAATACATTGAAAATGTTCACATTGTTGTCAAGCACAGTTTATATTTACACAATTAAGTACGCCAATCGCCCAGTCAACAGGTCATCAGAATACATTGAGAAAGTTCGAATTGGTGATAGTATCAGATAATACGATTTCTCTATGTGATGTCATTTCTTTTGTAATGGCAGAACATGGGCGGAAATAAGACCACAGCCTCCCATCGGTTCGCCCTCGCACAGCTCAGCTCCAAACCCTTTTGTAATGGCAGAACATGGGCGGAAATAAGACCACAGCCTCCCATCGGTTCGCCCTCGCACAGCTCAGCTCCAAACCTCTCCGTCTTGGTGACTATATCTGTACAACCGATGACATTATTTTAACTGAGTCATTCAACGATATCTTATAATGTATGTATCATGGCCTGCTGACATGATGTGATGCAAGTAGTACAAACTGGTGCACTTAAGAAAATGCACCATTATTTTTTTTTTAAATGTCAGTCTTCGACTTATCTGAATAAACGGAGGAAAAGCTATTATATGTATACAACATTCAAAACATATATAATGTAAATTGTTTAAATACTCAAACATAATTTTCGTTGTTGCAAAACCGACCACAATGAAGATCACTGATCCTATGTTTAACAAACACCAGAGCAAACATGATTCAAATTAGATTGTCAACATAATTGTACCATTCATGGTCTTAAACTGTCAGACGATGTCTTGCATATAGAGTTGCATCGCTATGATTCATTAGGGACAATATTGCAATTATATGTGTAAATACAAAATGCATAATTTGCAGACAATTTGACACATATCAATATTTAATAATACATATTACAATGCGTACATACATCAACAATGACTGACTTACACAGGACATTGTGCCACTTTTGCTCCAAAACGGAACAAGCATGGCATCCATCATAAAAAGCTGAATAGCACCAACATATCCTCATTAATTTGCGTGCTCCGAAAGCCATTTTTGCAATCTTGCGGACACCTCGGTCCCGCCGTAAAGCAGACACATTACTGACCTCGCAGAGGGAGAGAGTATATTGAAGTCCGTATCCTCTACACACATGTCCAGTTTCTTCTATTGCAGCTGGAGCTCTTCCGGTGGAACCAGAAAATGCCCGTAGCCTGCGCCTTGCAAACATAATTGTTGTGCTTCAACACATCAACCGGTGGTATATATGCATACTACATGTATGCTAAAGGGAGATAGTTCGTTACAGACGTTCTCTATTTCTTGACTGACAGCATCCACTACACTAAGTTCGAACTTAGCGTAGCGGTTGCTGTCGTATATCACCTGTCTCCCCCGAGTGATTTATTAATGTCGTGACGTTACAGATGCCAGCTGCGGCCACGACATAAATAGAACACTCATGGTTCTTTGTCCTGAGTCATGTTACCAATGAGATCACTTCTAAATGTATTTCTGATGGAACATCCCCTTTCAGAAGTGATCTCTCTCCAAAACGTCTTGAATATGTCGCAATTATGATATTGCATGTGTTCTATAAGAGAAAGATAAAGCAAATACAAATTGATAGATGACACCATAAATGGAAATCAATGTAATGTGATGTGATACAAAGGACTATATTATCTGTCCAGCCTTAGCCACAATCCAAATCGGTCACAGTATAAATTTCATCAGAAGGTTCATCTTTTATCGTCGCATGTTGGAAATCATTACTGGTGTCAATCTTCGACTTTGAAAAATTTACTCTTTTAATTTTAGTTAAATTGTCTTTGCAAGAAATATTGAACTGTGTGTTTTTGATATGTGGTATCTCAACTGTTTTCCGCTGAAAAAATTACAGACTTTCTTTTGTAACCAACATGTGGCAGATTAAATAAATAGGAAGAATGACTGTTTACCTACACACCGACATATAGATAATCTTCAAATTTCACAATCATGTATTTAACAGTAGCACATGGAGTCCCACAAATAGAAGTTTGTTACTTACGTCTATCAGTTTCTCTCTGGTATGTTTCCCTTTCCTCTTCCACCATTGCATTAATCATGTCAAGTGTAACTACCACTGTAAATGTTGCATATCATAATAAAGCAATTCAGTTATAAATGCGACTACCTAACGTGTACTCTACTATAATATAATATACATGTTCAAATATAACCCTATTGTATGTATATAGTACTAGCTGGGTACCCGTCCTGACGGGGAGTGTCGTTTTTTTATAGTTATGTTTTAACTCACCAACACTCCAAAAATGGTGGAAATCGGCCCAGCTGATACCGAGATACAGGTTCAATGTCACATCGCACGGGCATCCGGGTGACGAAAAAGTTTGGGCTGTTCTCTTTCCTTTTGTGAAGTTTGTATTCTTGAAAGTTTAGAAGGAATGTCCTATATGCCGAGCAGCCACAACGACTCGTATGAGGTCTATCGTCCTCGATTGTTCAAATTGGTGTCAACCTAAGTTGATATTTACAAATCGATGGTAGCTTGGCGTGAGAATGAGGCATGCGAATCGACCAGTCAGCAGGTAATCGGAATACATTGAAAATGTTCACATTGTTGTCAAGCAAAGTTTATATTTACACAATTAAGTACGCCAATCGCCCAGTCAACAGGTCATCAGAATACATTGAGAAAGTTCGAATTGGTGAGAGCATCAGATAATACGATTTCTCTATGTGATGTCATTTCTTTTGTAATGACAGAAAATGGGCGGAAATAAGACCACAGCCTCCCATCGTTTCGCCCTCTCACAGCTCAGCTCAAAACCTCTCCGTCTTGGTGAATATATCTGTACAACCGAGGACATATTATTTTAACTGAATCATTCAACGATATCTTATAATGTATTTATCATGGCCTGCTGAAATGATATGATGCAAGTAGTACAAACTGATGCACTTAAGAAAATCCACCATTATTATTTTTTTAAATGTCAGTTTTTGACTAATCTGAATAAACGGAGGAAAAGCATTTATATGTATAAAACATTCAAAACATAATAATGTAAATTGTTTAAATACTGAAACATAATTTTCGTTGTTGCAAAACCGACCATAATGACGATCACTGATCCTATGTTTAACAAGCAACAGAGCAAACATGATTCAAATTAGATTGTCAACATAATTGTACCATTCATGGTCTTAAACTGTCAGACGATGTCTTGCATATAGAGTTGCATCGCTATGAGTAATTAGGGACAATATTGCAATTATATGTGTAAATGCATAATTTGCAGACAATTTGACACATACCAATATTTAATAATACTTATTACAATGCGTACATACACCAACAATGACTGACTTACACAGTCCATTGTGCCGATTTTGCTCCAAAACGGAACAAGCATGGCACCCATCATAAAAAGCTGAATAGCACAACTACTCTCTCATTATTTTGCGTGCTACGAAAGCCATTTTTGCAATCTTGCGGACACCTCGGTCCCGCCGTAAAGCAGACACATCACTGGCCTCAGAGAGAGAGTATATTGAAGTCGGTATCCTCTACACACCTCTCCAGTTTCTTCTGTTGCAGCTGGAGCTCTTTCGTTGGAACCAGAAAATGTCCGTAGCCTGCGCTTTGCAAACAATTATTGTGCTTCAACACCTCAACCGGTGGTATATATGCATACTATGCTAAAGTGAGATAGTTCGTTACAGACGTTCTCTATTTCTTGACTGACAGCATCCACTACACTAAGTTCGAACTTAGCGTAGCGGTTGCTGTCGTATATCACCTGTCGCCCCCGAGTGATTTATTAATGTCGTGACGTTACAGATGCCAGCTGCGGCCATGACATAAATAGAACACCCATGGTTCTTTGTCCTGAGTCATGTTACCAATGAGATCACTTCTAAATGTATTTCTGATGGAACATCCCCTTTCAGAAGTGATCTCTCTCCAAAACGTCTTGAATATGTCGCAGTTGTGATATTGCATGTGTTCTATAAGAGAAAGATAAAGAAAATACAAATTGATAGATAAAACCATAAACGGAAATCAATGTGATGTGATACTCATTAATAATTTCGGAAGCATTTTCTCTTTTCCACGTGAGTGAATTTAGTTTGACAGCTGCTATGTTTTGAAGTCCTGATTTAACAAAAAAAGGACTATATTATCTGTCCAGCCTTAGCCACAATCCAAATCGGTCACAGTATAAATTTCATCAGATGGTTCATCTTTTATCGTCGCATGTTGGAAAGCATTACTGGTGTCAATCTTCGACTTTGAAAAATTTACTCTTTTAATTTTAGTTAAATTGTCTTTGCAAGATATATTGAACTGTGTGTTTTTGATATGTGGTATCTCAACTGTTTTCCGCTGAAAAAATTAGACTTTCATTTGTAACCAACATGTGGCAGATTAAATAAATAGGAAGAATGACTGTTTACCTACACACCGACATATTGATAATCTTCAAATTTTACGATTATGTATTTAACAGTAGCACATGGAGTCCCACAAATAGAAGTTTGTTTCTTACGTCTATCAGTTTCTCTCTGGTATGTTTCCCTGTCCTCTTCCACCATTGCATTAATCATGTCAAGTGTAACTACCACTGTAAATGTTGCATATAATAATAAAGCAATTCAGTTATAATTGCGATTACACAACGTGTACTCTACTATATAGTTCAAATATAACCATAGTGTATGTATATAGTATTAGCTGGGTACTCGTCCTGACGGGCAGAGTCGTTGTGTCGTTTTTTTATAGTTATGTTTTAACTCACCAACACTCCAAAAATGGTGGAAATCGGCCCAGTGGATACCGAGATACAGGTTCAAGGTGACGTCGCACGGGCATCCGGTGTGACGAAAAATTTTGGGCTGTTCTCTTTCCTTTTGTTAAGTTTGTATTCTTGAGTGGATGAAAGTTTAGAAGGAATGTCCTATATGCCGAGCAGCCATAACGACTCGTATGAGGTCTATCGTCCTCGATTGTTCAAATTGGTGTCAACCTAAGTTGATATTTACAAATCGATGGTAGCTTGGCGTGAGAATGAGGCATGTGAATCGACCTGTCAGCAGGTAATCGGAATACATTGAAAATGTTCACATTTTTGTCAAGCAAAGTTTATATTTACACAATTAAGTACGCCAATCGCCCAGTCAACAGGTCATCAGAATACATTGAGAAAGTTCGAATTGGTAAGAGCATCAGATAATACGATTTCTCTATGTGGTGATGTCATTTCTTTTGTAATGGCAGAAAATGGGCGGAAATAAGACCACAGCCTCCCATCGGTTCGCCCTCGCACAGCTCAGCTAAAAACCTCTCCGTCTTGGTGAATATATCTGTACAACCGAGGACATTATTTTAACTGAATCATTCAACGATATCTAATAATGTATGTATCATGGCCTGCTGAAATGATATGATGCACTTAAGAAAATGCACCATTATTATTTTTTTAAATGTCCGTCTTTGACTAATCTGAATAAACGGAGGAAAAGCTATTTTATGTATAATAAAACATTCAAAACATATATAATGTAAATTGTTTAAATACTGAAACATAATTTTCGTTGTTGCAAAACCGACCATAATGAAGATCACTGATCCTATGTTTAACAAACACCAGAGCAAACATGATTCAAATTAGATTGTCAACATAATTGTACCATTCATGGTCTTAAACTGTCAGAAGATGTCTTGCATATAGAGTTGCATCGCTATGAGTAATTAGGGACAATATTGCAATTATATGTGTAAATGCATAATTTGCAGACAATTTGACACATATCAATATTTAATAATACATATTACAATGCGTACATACATCAACAATGACTGACTTACACAGTCCATTGTGCCACTTTTGCTCCAAAACGGAACAAGCATGGCATCCATCATAAAAAGCTGAATAGCACCAACACTTACTCATTAAGTTGCGTGCTCCGAACGCCATTTTTGCAATCTTGCGGACACCTCGGTCCCGCCGTAAAGCAGACACACCACTGGCCTCACAGAGGGAGATAGTATATTGAAGTCCATATCCTCTACACACCTGTCCAGTTTCTTCTATTGCAAATGGAGCTCTTCCGGTGGAACCAGAAAATGCCCGTAGTCTGTGCCTTGCAAACATAATTGTTGTGCTTCAACACCTCAACCGGTGGTATATATGCACACTTGCATACTATGATAAAGTGAGATAGTTCGTTACAGACGTTCTCTATTTCTTGACTGACAGCATCCACTACACTAAGTTCGAACTTAGCGTAGCGGTTGCTGTCGTATATCACCTGTCTCCCCCGAGTGATTTATTAATGTCGTGACGTTACAGATGCCAGCTGCGGCCACGACATATATAGAACACCCATGGTTCTTTGTCCTGAGTCATGTTACCAATGAGATCACTTCTAAATGTATTTCTTCGGTGGTCCCAACAGAAATCATAACTATATTGAAATTATTTCTGATGGAACATCCCCTTTCAGAAGTGATCTCTCTCCAAAACGTCATGAATCTGTCGCAATTATGATATTGCATGTGTTCTATAAGAGAAAGATAAAGCAAATACAAATTGATTGATGACACCATAAATGGAAATCAATGTACTGTGATATTCATTAATAATTTCGGAAGCATTTTCTCTCTTCCACGTGAGTGAATTTAGTTTGACAGCTGCTATGTTTTGAAGTCCTGATTTACCAACAAAGGACTATATTATCTGTCCAGCCTTAGCCGCAATCCAAATCGGTCACAGTATAAATTTCATCAGAAGGTTCATCTTTTATCGTCGCATGTTGGAAATCATTACTGGTGTCAATCTTCAAACTTTGAAAGATTTACTCTTTTAATTTTAGTTAAATTGTCTTTGCAAGAGATGTTGAACTGTGTGTTTTTGATATGTGGTATCTCAACTGTTTACCGCTGAAAAAATTACAGACTTTCTTTTGTAACCAACATGTGGCAGATTAAATAAATAGGGAGAATGACTGTTTACCTACACACCGACATATAGATAATCTTTAAATTTCACGATTATTTATTTAACAGTAGCACATGGAGTCCTACAAATAGAAGCTTGTTACTTACGTCTATCAGTTTCTCTCTTGTATGTTTCCATTTCCTCTTCCACCATTGCATTAATCATGTCAAGTGTAACTACAACTGTAAATGTTGCATATCATAATAAAGCAATTCAGTTATAATTGCGATTACACAACGTGTACTCTACTATATAGTTCAAATATAACACTATTGTATTATATAGTACTAGCTGGGTACCCGTCCTGGCGGGGAGAGTCGTTGTGTCGTTTTTGTATAGTTATGTTTTAACTCACCAACACTCCAAAAATGGTGGAAATCTGCCCAGCGGATACCGAGATACAGGTTCAAGGTCACGTCGCACGGGCATCCGGTGTGACGAAAAAGTTTGGGCTGTTCTCTTTCCTTTTGTGAAGTTTGTATTCTTGAGTGGATGAAAGTTTAGAAGGAATGTCCTATATGCCGAGCAGCCATAACGACTCATGAGGTCTATCGTCCTCGATTGTTCAAATTGGTGTCAACCTGAGTTGATATTTACAAATCGATGGTAGCTTGGCGTGAGAATGAGGCATGTAAATCGACAAGTCAGCAGGTAATCGGAATACATTGAAAATGTTCACATTGTTGTCAAGCAAAGTTTATATTTACACATTTAAGTACGCCAATCGCCCAGTCAACAGGTCATCAGAATACATTGAGAAAGTTCGAATTGGTGCCAAGCAAAGTTGATATTTACAAATTGAGTGAATGGTTGCTGGAAATTGGTGTCAGGCAAAGTTAGTATTTACAAAAGCAGGTAATCAGTATGTATTAAAAAGCTTCAAATTAAGTATCAAGAACAGTTAATATTTACAAATTGAGTGAATGGCTAATTGGCGTGAGAATGAGACAAATGAATTGACCAGTCAGTAGGTAATGATAATACATTGAAAAGTTTGAAATTGGTGTCAAGCAAAGTTAATATTCACAAAAGCAGGTAATCAGAATGTATTAGAAAGGTTCAAATTGGTGTCAAGCAAAGTTAATATTTACAAATTGAGTAAATGGTTGCATATCGTAGGAATGAGGCATATGAATTGACCAGTCATGTAATCAGAATACTTTGAAAAAGATCAAATTGGTGTCGAGCAAAGTTGATATTTACTAATCGATGGTCGCTTGGCGCGAAAATGAGGCATGTGAATTGACCATTCAGCAGGTAATCAGAATAGATTACTATTTAATATAATTGAAAACAAAAGGACAGAACGGATTTTTGTTTTTGTAAAAAATTAAATATAAATCATAATATTGTTTAATGTTTGTCGATTTACCGTAGTTTAAAAAAAGATCGGGAAAATGCACGCCGTGTGATGTAGCTGTCAATAGCACGTGCACCGGCTGTCACAATAAACTTCGTCTGTCAAAATTTTGACAAAATACTTACCTGCGTTTGTTTTGTTTTTCGTTCCGTTCCACGAAGTTTTCAAGGTAAGTGTATAACAGAATTAGCAAGCACTTCCCCATGGCGAATGACCGATTACATACTGACATTACTGTTGGTATTCTAATTTCGCCACGTGTTTAGTTTACGAAAAATAATTCATGGTTGGGGGGGATGACATTCAAAATATTATTCTGATAAAAGGTATAGTACCTACAACCACACCACCCTTTATATGCCGTACCTAAACTATATGCTGGATAGTGTATGTATACGGTTTATAAGGGCTGTGCAGTTGGGGGGGGGTACATTCAAAATATTAGTCCGATAAAAGGTGTAGTACCCCCAACTGCACCACCCTGACCTAATACGCCGCACCTAGGCTATACATCATTTTAACACCCATGCACAGGCCTTATTCACCGTACCTGCTTTACACCACTGTAGATCACAATTACATGTATACTAACCCTGAAGGGGTCACTCCCACCAAATGAAAGTGCTGAAGCCTTCGTGAAGGGTGTACACAGGTTTATAGTTTTTGTGTCTGTCACAAGTTCTGTTAGAGAATAATTGTTTACGTTCGAATGAACATTAAAATCAATTGAAAACAAACTGCTGATGGGTGCCAGACTTTCAGAAATGCAGTTTAATGAACAGCGTTAGTGTCAATCAGAAACCCTGTGTACCCTTCAGCACATTTTCAAACCCTGTGTACCCTTCGGCACTGTTTTTGGTGAGTGACCCCTTCAGCTATACTACCATGATTTATTGAGCAGACATCATTGTATGTATATATGCGGACAGTCCATAGTAGAGGGCAGTGCATGTTTGGAGTGGGACAGTGGAGCGCAATACAAGCTCATTGGCTGAAACAGATGAATATATATTTTTTAATCATTAGCATGTTAGTTTCAATTACTCAGCTTTTCATTATATACCGGTAATTGGGGGGGGGGGGGGGTTGTAAACTAATTTTTATCACATAATTAACCCAAGGTGAATGATTTGTTTGCAATTACAGCACCATCCACTTTAACATCAGACATCGTGGTGACAAACGTTCTGCTACCATACAACCTGAAACCAAATATATTAACCCTGTCAATCACTGGATCTTTCATTATGTGTGCAACAACTGACTACCGCAAAATTGTTGAAATCAAGGCTGCTGTACAGCTGTAGAATTGCATTTTACAGCCAAAAAGCCATGAGCGTATTAATGAAAGATCCAGTGATTGACATGATTAATATATGTGGTTAGTGCAATATCTAGCATTTATTATACATAAAAACGAGCCTTCTATATTTGTGAGATATCACCTGTTCCACACACTTATATTTTGTGTCCCACATCCCGCAGTTTGTCATGTCCCCAGTCCAAACACCTCAATAAAATAATCACCTAAAAACAGTATGTTTCCCCCCACCCTACTTCAGCCAGACCTTATCTTCAATTAGATTCAAATCTGATGGCCATGAAATTTTGCACACTTTATGCTCTCTAATATAAATTTGCATGATATACAAACATTTTTTAATTGCATGACCCCACTCATATGATTGGCATTTACAGAATAGACCATTTTACTGACAGCTAGAAAGTTCATTACAGGAAGAAAAGTATCCAAATATTAACATGTCACAAACACTCTCATGTGCCTAATATTAGTGGCAGCACGGTTATTAATTTTGGAGAAAATTCCCCAACGATCACTATTATATGCCATTGAGACAGAGTAAAATTGCCATCACTATTATTTAATTTCAGCCTAAATCAAAATTGCCATTTTTTTCAATTTCAGCCGAAATCCCCATCCATCACTATCATTAGGTTTCTGAGTACGGTATTGGAAATCGCATGCATTTTACTATGAGAGTTGATCTATAGAAATAGTTATAACTGAATTATCTTTCATAGTTTTTGCATGAAATGTTAAACATCAGGGACCTGTACTCCTTCAAGAATGTTTTTAATGCTAAACAACATTTCCAGTAGCTCATCTTGTATTTATGAGGCCATAAACCTGTGTTTTAATAAATGCTGCTCCCATATCAGTCAACAGATTATGTGATATCATAATTATTTTCGATATTCTAATAGGACTATTTTCTCCATATTCTCTGAACAATTGGTTATAAAAATTCCCATTATAACTATTCTTAACTGCCATTTTCTAACACTACAAAAAATCAAGCTATTTTGTTGCAAAATTCATTAATAGGATGAGCAACTGGAAATAGGTGTTAACATTCTGGAAAGAGTATACGTACCTGATAATTTTAAAATTTCATGCAAAACAACTATGAAAGATAACAAGGTTATAATTAGTTTTATGGACCAACTCTAAATCTCTCAGTAAATGCATGCAATTTCCAACACATGTTAATGTTTACATAATTTTCCCCCCATAATGCAGTCAAAAATGTTTATAGTCTTTATATCTATATGGGAATTATTGGCTTGTTTGTGATGTTGCGAAATTTCATAGCAATCAGATCAAATATCTTTGAATATAGTTGTATTCTCCTTAAAGAATGCATGTATCTTCCAAGATTTTATCAGCAGTAGTAAATAAAATATGAAATATATATTTATATATGGACACACCATCTGAACCAGTAGTACACAGTATCTACAGGTGGTATGGTCCAAAGAAGAGCGTTTGTAGGTGATCACACATGCATCATTTTAAAGTGGAATCTACTCTCACATTTACCAGAGAAAAATTAGATTGAGTATTAAACCATGTAGAATTGGGGTTTTTTCAAGGCCATATCAATGGTACATAATCCAATTTTATTGTCGGTATCCAAATTATTTTATTACCAATAAATAGTCACAACAATACCAATCACAATATCATATTTGCCGTAAAAGTCCTACAATAACGGGTTTCCTGGCAGTTTCGATGTGAGCGAGTGAGGTATACAACTTCCATATATGGTGATTCATAATTCAAATTTGAATTCCCCACCAAAGTGTTGTCACAAATGTTAACATGTGTGGTATTTCCACATGTAACCAACATGGTGCCATAACATGTATCTTTGCATAAATCATGATTACAGATTCATAAATAAGTATTTATAATGTATGTATCCGCACCCCAATTATCACAACTTAACATTCTTATTGATGGCGATACTTTTTATCCTGAATTAATTTGTGATTGTCACTGATCACGACGAGCTGATAGTATATTGAGCAGTGACCTTGCGCGACTGCTCGTTAAAGGCACGTGAGGCCTTAGTTGTCGAAAATATTCATATTTGTACCAATCACCGTAAACAGAAAAACATTAAAACGCATACAGTTTCGTTCATATATACCATGACCATCGCGTAAACAGCATGTTATCACAAAGACCTACTATATTTTACCTAAGCAAGAGCCTGATTGTGTTACAGAATACAGCACAATGCTACTGGCTAATCACGCACAAATGCTCTTTATTAGTTCCATATCAGGAATTCACCAACAAAGAACGCTCTTTATTTTTACCATCATAATATAAACAAACACCAGAAAAGTAACTTTTTATGCTTTTGTTTACATAACAATTGTCAAACAGATGACAATAACATACTGTTTATGCGATATTTCTTATTTGTATACGGACAAAGTCTGTCTACATTTTGATGTTGTTTCTGTTTGTGGCGGTTTTTGACGGGTGTAAATATTTTCACAGGATACCCACCGCCAAGGCCAACCGTATCTTTAATATCATGCATGCATGCCTGTACTATTTCTGAATCGAATATTTTTCTGAAGTCTTAAGAAATAGTAAGGGCGTTTTAAATAATCAGATTATGCATCTTATTCAATGGGTCTGTAGCATCTGTTGACATTTTCAATCACAAATTTGTTCTGCAGACTGGAACATACCACTAGCAGGCATTCTGTGTATAACTGGTTTACAGTTGGTGGCGCTTCTCGATTTCAGCACATGTATGTGCTAATATTACTCAGCTAACCTCCAGAATTTCAGTGTTTCATAACACTATATTGCAGATCAGTTATATCATACCCAATCAATAAAGGTATCATTCCTAACCCAGCCAGAACCTGAAATATATGAAGATAGAATTAAGAATTCTGATGTTGGATATATAGACAGAACACAACGCGCATCTTAATCGAGACTCTTTTATCGAATGAGTTGCGGATGGCGCAAGGATATATTTCGCGAGAGCGTAGCTCGAGCGAAATATAACGTTGCGCCGTCCGCAACGAGTTCGATAAAAGATTCGAGATTATGATGCAAGTTGTGTTCTGTATTTATTCTACACCGTTCAGTCAGATAAGTTCAATCCATGAATATCACCTTCATTTTTACTATAGCTACCTTTATTGTGATTTAAGTCTGACAAATAACCAGTAATTATGGGGGGATCACCGAAAGCGGATGATCGACTTAATGTACGTCATCTTTCTTGGCGACAACGTCAACAAGAATAGTTCCGGTCTGTATTCCACTAGAGGTATACACTAATATGTATTCAATGGCTGGAAATCCGTTGAATACATGTGACTCACGTCAATGGGTGTGGAATAAATAAATGTACTGACATGATAAATTCAAATTGAAGTTGCGATATGCAACAAACTTCTTCAATAAAAAAAACCACTCCTTGATCATATATGATTAGACCCTAGCTATTTTGCTTCTTATGTAATATTTGAATTTTTTTTGGTGTAGTGGCCTTTTATAATGTATCAATTGAGTAAATAATATTGAAAGTAACAATCAAAGAACGCTACTTTATTTTGTGAAATAGTTGAACATTGCTTTAGTTTAGTAGCCCTTATAATGACCACACTGTAAAAGCCTGTTCCATCAATTCAGTTAATAATATGCTTCAGTGAAGTGGCCTCTTATAATGCATATTTGACGGTATTTCCTCAATTGATTTAATAATATGGAACGTATTAACCAGTCTAAGATCACTACATGTACTATATTTTTTTATATTATTTGAACATTGCTTTGATGTAATGGCCTCTTTATATAATGACCACAAACTGTCGAAGCGTGTTCCATCAATTCAGTTAATGATATGGAAGATAACAATCTTCATAATATCATATCTGAAGCAGGTGTATCACACCAGTAAGATATAAATCAGACTTATATCACGAGTATCATAATACCTATTATAAAATAGATATATAGATGTTGATAAACATGAATAACAACAGTCAGATTAAAGTTGATTAAAACATTAAAGGGGTACACCACATTAAGACTAGCAGCTATCCCTGCATAATCAACTTAAGAAAAGATAGATTAACTGAAGGCCCAGTTAGATACAAAATAAATTTTGCAAATCAAATCTAAAGTTATGAAATATAATTGTTTTCATTTATATATTTGCCACAAGTTGGCTCCTTGTACAGTCAATTTTAGGTAATTGTACAGCCTTCCCTGGAATAACAAATAAATAAAATATGGTGTGTCCCTTTTAAAAATAAATAGATGCAACCATTTTAACAGTCCAGGATAGTCTTGGTTAGCATATGTTCCTTCCAGCCATCTACATACCAACATGTAAATAAGCCCATGGATTTTTTTCATAAATAAGGTCAATGGTTTTGTGAAAATAGTCACATGTATAGAAATTTACCATCATATAAATTCAAATAAAAGTGTAAAACATTGTGACATGCCCAGACACTGTATTTATATGATCAAAACTTATTGTGGCCAAGAATACCCTTAGTTTTTTTTACTTAAAATGAACCATGAATTATTAAAGTAATGCTCATACTCCACATGTGTGACTTCCTGTTTTGGTAACTAATTTCTGTATAAAAGGTATGCTTAATAACAAATAAATTTTATTTATCATACAACATAATATTACAATCTCTCTCTCGCCCAAAACTCCCCTAGGACCTACTCTCGGAATCCATACATATAATTTTTCAGGTTAAATCGTCTTCCTTTTTACGTCATAACACTTTAAAACCGGGTGACATGCTCATTGCATTTACTAATAATATAGTAAAAACTTTCTATGAATGTTATTCAAAGACATTATTTCCTATTACTTATCAATATTTAGCCCATCCAACAATCATTCTGGTAGAAAATGGGAAAAATTCTATTATCTAGATCCCAAGAGTGGGGCCATCTTTCCCAAACACATTTTGTATCTAGTGTCATGGATTTTACATTGTGTATTAAGCTAACTATATATAATACCTGTGTTTAGAGGGTAACAGGAGAAAAATACCAGTACAGGGGTGATTGAGATAATTCATTCGGAAATCTAGTAATAAAAATAGTATCAGGTGATATTTACCCAAAATTCAATGCTGTCCTATTATAGCAAAACAAATTCTGAAGAAATTGGACGTCGCGATGTTCAGTTCTATAATCAACAAATAGTAAATTACCTGCATTACATGTACAAGTTTCTTTACAAATAACCAGTGAATCATTACCAGTGTGCATTCGTGCATTAGTCATCCTATGTGGTTATCCATTTAAAACACAGGTATTATTGTATTTAGCCTAATACTTTTATCTTCCCTGACTGGAGCTTCCTGAAATTTTGCGAAAACCCCATGTCAATGCATTCTGTTATATATACGAGTCTCCCATGGGAGCCTCTTATATATAAAGAGAATGCATTGGCTCAACAATATTTACATTGACCCTGTAAGCAAGTTGATTATTATGGCTTTTAACCCATGCTATTATAACCCTTAAAAGGGCATTCGTCATATAAAATGCTAAACATGAACCCTACATATATGTCAAACCTCAAGATATAGTGATATGAAGTTTAATTTTTTTCACATCAAACGGTACCGTTTATGTATTAATACTCAATTATATGGTTTAAGAACAATATATGACATTGATATTAAATTGTCACATCAATAGCTTGGCATATCGATTGGCGTATGCTGTTTTTGGACCAAGTACCGTACTGATTATCTATTAGTCTACCCATGATATGGTAAAATAAAGAGCGTTTACCTCACTTCTGTGAGAAACACTGAAAACTGAACATTTTTAGCAAGTATCGTGAGAGAATGCAAAGCCTGTATCGCTACTTCGTATATTAATATACCGGCCCTATACCTGCCTCCAAATATTGAGGTTAAAATGGGCAGTGTTCGTTTAAAGGTCCACATATATTTCAAATGCCCAGATCGATATTATCAGATATTATACACTAAAGATATATATATTTTACCGGAATACGGAACAGCTGTGGCCTAGGAGTGTCCACTGAACGACAGAGATTAATCAGATTCACAACAATATAGTCCAGGCAAATATTGACATAGGTGTCGCCTCGAGAGGGAATTTATGAGACCTACATTTTTGGTTAGCATGAACACTTAACTTTCGGAAACCGTATGTTGGATTTTTCAGATAGGCGGCCTTTTTTTTTCGCACCGCGTGGTTTTATTGAGTTGATTAAATCGGTCATTTTTTAAATAAAGCCGACATATTTGACAGAGTATATTCACACCTTTCGATGAGAGATATTCATCAATGTTTGATACATGAGAATGGGGCAATGACCAGAGTATTAAAGGTAATAGATGTAGCCATTGAATCTCGGAATGACAGTTATGACTCGTCATATTTATCTCACCCTAAACATAAGTTATTGTGGTGGATTGACGGTAACATGGTGTGACATTGACGGCTTGGAGTTTATGTTCAACCGAGTAGCGAAGTATATGTTCTGCCGACAGTCCTGGTCATTTTTTATCTTAGAAATTTAACATTTATTCCGAAGAACGATCGCCAGAAAATGTCAAAAAATCTCCTATCGCCATAACGTTGTTCAACGTAAATGACGTCATGAAAAAAGCAGGCCAGCGAGAGACGATTGTCTTGGTTTCCCTTATGTTGACGGCTCGAGACGTAAACATAGCATATGTTGCGCGGCTCTCTGAACAATCAATGACGCGGTTTCTTACTGGAGGCGGAACATTATTTGATGTTTGACTGTCATTACGAGATTCAATGGTTGCATCTATTACCTTTAATACTATTTGTATTACATTACTCTGGTCATCGCCTAATTCTCAGGTATCAACATTGGACCAATATCTCTTCTCGAATCATGTGAATATACTCTGTCAAATATGTCGGCTTTATTTAAAAAATGACGAGTGCCTCAAGAAATCCACGTGGTGAAAAAAAAACTCCACCTACATATACATGACTATTAAATCCAACATACGGATTCCGAAAGTTGAGTATTTATACTAACCAAAAATGTAAGTCTCATAAAACCTCTCGAGACAACACCCATGTCTATTTTTGCCTGGTCTATTGAAGTTGACCTACAAAATGAGGCACTACAAAAAGAAAAAATGATGGTTGAAATTCATTTTGGAATTGATATATGCGAGCATACAATGTAGGAGAGAGTAATCAAGGGCTCATTCATTAATCCTTCCATGATTGGAGGGTCTGGAAATTTTGCGGAAACCCTGCGCTGATGCATTCTCTAATATATGTGAGACTCCTATTGGAGAATACTTTGGCCAACAATCTTGACCTTTTAAGCTAGGGTAAGCAGTCCACTGTATATGCAAGGCTCCCTATGGGAGAGTCACACATATACGAGAATGCAGTGGCACAGGATCTTTAATGATGCACCAACGCAGCTCCCGTCATGAAAGGATTACTAATAATAATGACATGTTCCCTGTCTACTTTGATATCAAATTTATGAACATAACTTATTTTGGCATTATTCTTTGTTAACCCTTTCAGTGCCAAGTCCGATTTTTGTATCAACCGATATTTCCTTGATCATTTTTTCAAATTAATTGATTATAATGTGATACATCAATGTATCACTTGAAAAATTGTCAAGTAAATATGGGTTGTAACAGAAATCGGACTTGGCACTGAGAGGGTTAAAGACATGTTATTTACTTGTTTATATATAAGAATGGTGTGTGTTGTCAATTAAAACTCAATTTGGATACACTATTTGTAAAGATTACAACTTTGAACACGATTATTCTCCATTCCTATTTGATCACCATACCAAAGTGTTTCACATCAATTTAATCTGTTCTCAGTCATGTTTCACATCACTTTGAAAATGCTTTGCCCAATTTATATCGGCCATGGATTACTCTCAGTACAGCACTGAAACCGACCAGAAAACGATGATTTAATTTGGCCATAGTTTTTTTTAATTTGACCAAAAAAACATTTGGCTAAAGTTTTTTTCATTTGGCTAATATAATTTTCATTTGGCTAAACTTTTGGCTAAAGTTTTTTTCGGTCCAGCGCGAACACTGTAACAGCAGTATTTGACACAATTATCAAAGGGAAATCACACCCATCAGTTACTCATTGATAATGGAAAGAATGACAACATTGTTTACCCCCACCCCCATGATCATTGTATCACTCCTGAATAGTATAGTATCCACACGAGCATGCGCAATGGACATCACACAACATCAGCAGTATTTAGGTAACTGGTTGCTGAGTTTGTGGGATGTTCACTAGCACCGATACTCAGTTGTATTTCTTTAAATATTATCCACATGAAATTGTGCAATGAGACCTGTGCTAATGGTCATCACACAACATCAGCAGTATTTGTACTGTACGTATACCAGTAATAGGGATATATGATCTGATATTAAATGAAATATTCGTAATAGATTGGGTTGCCAGTTTTTACAGTGGCCTATTTTCGGCATAAATTATAACATTGGAAAATAACGATACTATGCCTGTATTAAACAGCAAACGATTTGGGCTAGACACTTGAAGCCTGTCCGTTAGAACTGAAATGATACTTTATTGTTGAAGGTACAGTAATGCCCTAATTAATCGACTTCTTAACCACAGCAGAATTATGGGTAACTTTTCAGGATTTAGTTGGAAATATGGATTGTTGCCATTCATCGGAAAGCTCTCGCCGATGAATGGCAACTACCCATATTTCCGACTAAATCCTGAAAAGTTACCCATAATTCTGAGGTGGTTATGGAGTCAATTTATTGGGCATTACTGTACTCAATCCGATCAGATGCTCCTAAATTACTATATCTTTGGCTTGTGGGGCACAAAATATCTGATTCAAGTCGAGGAACCCACCCATCAAAGTGATCAGATATCGATGTTTGAAGTCTCTATTGTTTGTGGACCAGAACCACGTGCTCAAACGGACAAATTTCGTTGTAAGATGGATAACTCAAATATCAAGTTATTATTGTTAATAGTGATCACTTGATTTTCGATTTATCGATCTTACAACCGCAATTTGTCCATTTAAGCACGTGGTTCTGGACAAGTTCTGGTTCACAAACAATAGAAACAGCAAACTTCAAACATCGATATCTGATCACTTTGATGGGTGGGTTCCTCGACTTGAATAAGATATTTTTGGCCCGACGAAGCCAAAGAAATAGTAATTTAGGAGCATCTGATCGGATTGAGTACCTTTAACAGAAAATACCAACATGATCAGCTGACATGATAGAATTTTTCAAAATGTCATGTAATATCAGCTTATATACCCGTACTAGTATATTTAATCCAAGTTGTACTGTTTGCAGCTTGTCTTCTGCATCTTGTCTTCATAGTTTCCAGGAGAACAGTTGCAATTGTAGTTGATTTTAAATTTGCAACAACCTTTGCAACCTCTGGTATACAAGAGGGTGATGCAGATTTATATTTAGATGTGGGAACGACCAAATATGGAGCATCAGTCTCCAAAACAATATGACTCAACTCCAAATGTTTGATCGTTTCTGCAAGGTTTTGTTGAAGTTCGCCATCATCCTCACGAAATATGAGGGGATATGCCAAAGACGGTATTGGGGAAAAAGACAGCCACCTGTCTGCTTCTTCTGTGGATCCGGCATAGCAATGAAGATGGATTCTGTGTTCTTGTCGTAGAATTGATTTTACCGTTTCGAAGCACCTGTCCTGAAGCCGTACACCTCCCCTTGCATGGATGACAACAGGCATGTGCAAATAATTCGCCAACCGCAACTGTACCTTAAACAGCTCCACTTGTCTTGTGGCATAATTACTGCTGTCATGAACATCTTCGTAATCAAGCCCACATTCACCAACAGCAACAACATTTGCTAACTTTAAGAGCTCAGGAAGTTCTGTGAATTCCTGAACAAAAATCTCTGCCAATTTACAACTTTGAGGTGAACCCCAAATGTGTACACAACCCTTTTGTCAGGAGAATACTTTTCAAATTCCTCTATGAACGGCCATGAACGTGGAAAGCAGAACTTACTTACTGCATAACGCAGTAAATAACTCTCACCCCCATTCAGGCATGACACATTAGGATCAAGACTGGCTATCCCTGTCCTTTTCCTTAGCACATCTAAATGGAATTGAGAGTCAACAAACCACACACCACTAAAATCAGCATTAATAATGGTTTGCCTGTTATCATATGACAGCAAAGACATTAACCAATACATATGCCTCAAGTGTAGGAGAGAGCTCAATCTGTTTGGTGGATTGAACATCCTTGGCTCCTCACAGCTGACTTTATCAAATGCGTCGTACCTGTCCATCAGATTTTTTTCCACAGAGGAGACATTATAAATTATATCAATGTTGGTTGATATACACATAACCAAGAGATCATTTAAACATGAAGAGTCAAGAAAATGACAAATTGTGTTCAGCACATTGTGCATGGAACATACCCATGGTATGCTCATCTCTTCCAAAAAACTTTCTGCAATACTTCCTCTATGCTCATCACTAATATGGTGACCCAGCATTTGTTTCTGTATGAATTGTGCACAACAGAGGAAGCAAGAGGTATCTGCCCCAAAGAACCAGGGAGTATGTCGCCATACCACATGCCTTTTCAGGTGACTAAAATAATTGTCACATAACAAACAATGTTGGCCTTTCTTTTTAGACTTGGTGGCACCAAGTGCAGATGAAATATTCTGCATTTGTTCATCCTCATAATTGATGACGAAATTTTCACGAGAATACTGAAGCAGAAATTGAGACGCTCCCATAGTTTACGTCGCCATCTGAAAGGGGCCTTAGCTGATTCATTATAGAGTGTCAATGTGGTTTGTATAAAATAGTTATTTTAGTATAAAACTGGCTATCCCTGTCTTATACCTGATAACATATTTGGATACATGCAGAAGTCACACTTGGAAAGGTTTGAATTCTTTTTTTTTTGGTCTTCATGCATGAACATGTACATTTATGAAATCTGTTATGGCGGATCTTGTCCGCATTTGAGGAAAACAGGTAACGGTCACATTTGGTGCATCTGTTCAGGTAAATGTTACATTTTGGGCACCTTTTATTTTGATCATCACAAATGGAAGGCATGTATGTGTCAATGGGAATATTTGGGGAACTCAATCGTTTTATGAACGGCATGTAATGACCTGGGTGTTCTGGGTCCGGAATTGGTGTAGGAAGCCCATTGAACTCATGGAGTAACTGACAAGCACCGCTTCTATCCTTTATCTGACAACAACTCGAATCCGAACATTTTACAAAGGAAATGATTCTATAACCTCGAGTTAAGTGCTTTTAAATAGAAGTTTGTATCAGTGAAAATATCTTTATTTTGATATTTTGATAATTTACTGCCAGTACCAGTCATTAGAGAGTGAATTTCTATGTAATCATTGTATTTCATTTTGTCTGAACATTTTTTACTTGATATAATATAGCATGGCGACACGAGGGGAGGCGATCAACCCCACACAAATTAAATCAAAAGGAATTAACATATAATATAGCATGGCGACACGAGGGGAGGCGATCAACCACACACAAACAAGATACAATTGGATATGTATCCCATAATTTTCCGTTCCAATACGAGGAAAGGTCCTCCATTGCTGTGTCAAAGAGAATACTCTCTTTATTTTCCAGTTCAGTTGTGGATAGATTTTGTTTAAATGGTGGCACTGACTCACCAGGCAAACAGTCAGAAAGTTGCACAGAGGTCAAGCACTGTGATAAATATGCCCAGCCATGCTCAATCATGTTTATTCGGGAGAAACCCGGACAATATGGAGTAATTATGAGACCATCAAGATCGCAATCTCGCCATAACCTCCCAAAATAAAACAGATTAAAGATACGGTTGGCCTTGGCGGTGGGTATCCTGTGAAAATATCTCCACCCGTCAAAAACCGTCACAAACAGAAAGAACATAAAAATGTAGATAGACTTTGTCCGTATACAAATAAGAAATATAGCATAAACAGTATGTTATGGTCATATGTTTGACCATTGTTATGTAAACAGAAGCGTAAAAAGTTACTTTTCTGGTGTTTGTTTATATTATGATGGTAAACATAAAGAGCGTTCTTTGTTGGTGAATACCTGATATGGAACTAATAAAGAGCGTTTATGCCATTTGTGTGTGATTAGCCAGTCGCATTGTGCTGTCTTCTGTAACACAATCAGGCTCTTGCTTAGGTAAAATATAGTAGGTCTTTATGATAACATGCTGTTTACGCGATGGTCATGGTATATATGAACGGAACTGTATGCGTTTTACTGTTTTTTCTGTTTACGGTGTTTGGAACAAATATGAATATTTTCGACAATTAAGGCCGCACGTGCCTTTAACCAACGACAAACAGTCAAAGTCACAGCCACTGTCACAAACCAAGCCAGCAATGGATTTTCCACTGGAAGCAATATTGTTGTTGATTAGGTCAATGAGGTCATTTGTATGATTTTCTATATTCACGGCATTGAATTGGTTGACTCTATTTGTGACGTACAACGGACCTGTGACGTTATATGAATAGTGTTCTCTGTGGAGTTCATCTTGTGTCAACTGACCAGGATTTTTATTTTTCAATTGTATGTAACCACACGGTGTGATCAGGTATCCCAGATTAGGGAAATCATGATCCGGATAATTCGGTTGATCTTTAGTGGTGTGGAACTTCCTAATCTGGTGGTACCTACTTACCGCTAGTGGACCAACCTTTACTCGGTTCATGTTATCCACACTATATATCATAACCTGCTGGTCATAGAGACTACCGAATTCCATTAGATACTTTACCCTTGCATTATAGTAATGCTCATCAACATTGGAACTGGCTGTATTGTTCTTTTTGGGGGCAACTTTTGCCATTATGTGCCCTTTATTGTTGGACGATGCCTTCATGCGTTTGTTAGGAGGCTCCATCAACCTGTGTATGGTGTGGACAGAGCAGTCTGCCTCTTCAAGCCCTGGCACATTTGTGAGGGCATGTTGTCGAATTTCTTTCAATGTGACACCACATGAGTTACCTGTCATTGTTCGGCGTCTGCTATGAGCCTCATAACTGTTTTGCTGTATGAATGAATTGACCACTGGTGTTAAGTCTGGAAACTGGGAAACCTTCGACGGCCGACCACCATTGTTTGTTGGTGGTTTCTAACGTGTCATTTTGTTTATCGCTATCTTGCGAACTCAAGTCATTCAGCAGATAGGAATAACATGAATCTTGGCTTTGAGTTTCCATTACTCAGGAATGATGATAAAATAAATTGATTGAGTAGTGACTAGAAGTAAAACTAAAAAGTACTGTAAAACTTACAATAATATTGTTTGAATGGCAGCCCTTTATGCAGCTCTCATTTTGTCACTGAAAACAATATAGATGAAGTTATTTCATTGAAGATGTTCATGTATAATGGCACTATTATGGGTAAAGTTCTAATAAAATGTATTATTATTATTATGAAAAGGTTTATTGCCAAATCATGAAAATGTGGTGTGTCAATAATAAATACACGCTTTAAGCATAAGGCAAAAAAAAGAAGATAATATGTTTCCGCTAACAGTTTGAAAAAGTTAGGGTAGGTAGGGAATTTTTATTTTTTCATCCAGCTGCAGAAATATTGAACTACCTCGACCGAAGTGACATAAAATGCCAACTCATGTTGTGGGGAAACTATTACTTGAAGAACACAGTGGAAATATATATTAAGATTGAATAAAAGAACAAACTTGGTTTTGTTATTCACATACCGAATTTTCATAATTTTGGCTATATTTAATACTTGGTATGAAATTGGTGTCACTAACATTTTATGAGAATTTGAAATTGATGTCACTAACATTTTATGAGAACACAATATTTGTTCATAACACTTTTAGAACTGTAGATTTACTAGTAGTTTATTTGTTTTATTTACATATTAATGGAAAGCTTTTTAGACATTGATTTCAATTTATTTCAAATCTGAATTGAAATATTAAAGGGGCACACCAGGTTTGATACATTTTTCTTGTACTCGGCATGAGATAAAACTTTTTTGTGTGTACCCATACCATAGTACGGTACACATATTGTCAACGTCCGGATTGAATACTCGTCGTTCGTCCGTCCGTTTGTCTCTCTGTCCATCCGTAGACACTTTACGCATAATGCGATAATTCATATATTTTCTATTTGATCGGAACCAAATTTTGTATATATGTTTCTCAGCCCAAAATACAGATCGAGTTCGGATATGGATTTGATCCAAGTTTTTTTTTTACAGAGTTATAGCCTTTTTATCTATTAAAAAGTTGTGCAAAACACAACAAGCCAGCACAATGCTCTCCATGACATCTGGCTCTAAATTTGAACTTGAAACACCTGGAATCTCCAGGACAATATGCCAAAAGCATTATCAACTACCCGTCGAACCCTACCCAACCTATAATTAAACACTTTGTTTGATCTTATTAAAGCGGTCTGAGAAAATGTTTTGATAATATCTTTTTTCAGCGGAAAGGCATCGTCTCCAATGATGTGGTAGTGTAACTCATTAGACGTACCATTTAAATTTTCTGGTTTTGGGATATTTAATGAACCTGTTTCCAAAGCTTTGTTGAGTGTAGAATGTGCAAAAACACCAGCATCTCCAACCCTTCCATTGGCACCAATATCAACATATACAAACCTGTAATCAGCTCCAACTAAAGCCATTAAAATAAGGCTGAAAAAATTCTTGTAATTAAAATACACTGATTCACTGTTTGGTGGCTGTTTGATTGCAATATTTTTGCCATCGATGGCCCCAAGACAATGGGGATAATTCCACTTGTTCTAGAAATCGTTCGCAATCTCTCGCCACTCATGTTCGGTGGATGGTGCCTGAAAGAAAAATGGAAAATTGTATACATTAGTTGAAGGTGTACGTAGATTTATATGTTTTGCATAATATGAAAAGTCTGAAAACCATTATGATTTAAGGCGAGGATTATCATACACCTATTATTGCTCAAACCTGACTGTTCATGATCACACATTTCAATCTTGGAGACAGAAAAACACATTTTCTTATTTTCTGCCATTGCACTATATTTGAATAATTTATTTATTTAGCTCAATTCTTTGGAATTAGAGGCATTGCCAGACGCGGATTCTGAAATTGATGATGACTTGCCCGAGATGTATTAGCCACCCGCAAAGATATCCAGGAAATCCCGAACGCAGAAACGTGAGGAGGAAATGGACATGTTAAAGCAAATAGCCATGACGTGTGAGCCGAGCATTGAGGACTCCGTCTCGGAAACTGACATATTCGCTAAATATGTGGCTACTTCATTAAAAAAAAGATGGACAAAACGACAATGATCTACTGTAAAAATGAGATCAATCAAATAATTTTCAAATATGAAACGGGAACAGTTCCATGTACTAGTTTGCCACAACAACCAAAACCACAGCAGACATTTGTTAATTTATAGTATCAATAACTTCCACAGCTACGGTGGCTGATTTAAGACAGAAAAAAAAATATTTTTCAGGATTTCGGAATAATAGATAGCATCTCGAAATTTGAGATAACATCTCGAAATTTCGACAGAACATCTCGAAATGTTGAGATATATACTGTCTCGAAATTTTGACATATGTCAAAATATCAATATGTTATCTCAAATTTTGAGATAAAAATATTTATCACATAATTAACCTACAAAACCAGCTTCATAATTATTGGTAAGACACACGTGTAATATTAGCGCGTGCGATGACGTCACGCCACTAGTTAAATGACATTCGAACATATTATGAATCCCGCGTACGACTTCAAAACTGACAGGGGGTGGTGATACCCTCAGTCTGGCTCTGCCAGGCTCTGGCCACTATTTTTATACAAATTTTGTATTTAAAAATGTAACTCACTAACTAGTAACTCACTACTAACTGGATGATATGGGGACCTCTGACGATCAAATCGGATTATGTCTATGACTTGATGTATATTTAATATGTATATCTGACGACTAATATAATGATAATAGTAATATACTAATAGCATAGTATATGTGACTGAGTCTGACTCAAACTCAAAGTTTGACTTTGAGCCTGTCGACCTACCAGTCATGTTAAGGTCACGAGCAATAGCCACAATAGCTGTTGCCCTCTTGTTTCTATCTGCGTAACAAGCTGAGCTGAGCTGTTGTTATATACCCTGTAAGCACTCGTGGTCGGCCCACAGCTCGACCAGCCGTTGCTCTCTATCTATCGACCAGAAGTCTTGATTTTCAGTCGCAGTACTCGCAGATAACTGTTCCGACATGTTTGTTGCTTACGTCAGGCGACGATCGGTCATGTGACATGAAAAACACGCGCGTTGCCATCGTAACGAGCCGGATGAAATCAAACTCAGTTTGATCGGCCCGATTAAATCGGATCGGATAAAAACCGGCCCAAAGTTAGGCGCACACGATCTCGGTTGTCCCCGATTGATCCGGCAGCCGGATAAATGGGTAAATCGGGGACAACCGGGATCGTGTGCGCCGACACTACTAAGTATTCAGCAGTCGACCTGTGGATGTAATATGATATCAAACATGGTGTGCTGGAGCCAAGTCATGATTGGTCGAACCTGCCAGTGCAAAAGTATTTCATATACTCCCAATGTTTCACACTCATTCTCTTCAACTGTCATTCAAGGGTGATGTGGGATATTGTGATTTGAATGTGGTGTTGTAGCCAATCGGAATGCTTGGGGACAGGATTGAAAGATTGTCACATATTGTTCTAAGTCATTCGTTAGTAACATACGGGTAGCAAAACCAGTACAAGCTGCCAAAAATATTTTGCCTGAGCCTCATAATTCCAAATTCCAAAGCTGAGACTTTCACCCAGATTTTAACCAAATTTGGTTTGACTTCTACTAAAGCAATGTTACGTTCATCCGGTGTGATAGCATGATCCTTAAGTGGTTATCGCAGTGAAATTGAAAACGCGACGAGCATGATTAAGGATCACTGCGGTTGATTGAGAATTTGGAAAGTTGTGTAATTACACCATTGATATAATTATGAAAGTACGCATAAATTAAATACTAAAAGTAAAATAGTCGAGCAAGATTAATTTGATCAACATGACGACAACAAATTAACAATGTACAGCGATTTGATTCTGAACTGTTCAATGTGGCAATTACCTGTAGCCGGGACACGCAGGGTGATATGGAGGCGTTCCCTGTGTGTGATCGCCAAACGTATGACGGTATCTTGGCGGACAATACTGGTTTCCAATAATTATAATAATAAATCAAAATTTTCCACCGTCATTCTGGTGAACTTCCTAAAATAGTCTCCATCTTCTGTCTCCAATTCTGCAATTAAACGATTGCTATAACCAAACTCCTGTCTCCTCGCTATCCATGACCGTTCCCACATAGTACGATTCCGCATTGCTCTTCTGCGTCTGCGACGCCTTAATATTAATAAAATTAGCGCTGTTTCGCGCCTTTTATTTAAACCCGCCATTATTGTTTTGCTGGACTGATCACATGACTGATCACATGATAGCACGATCGATGTAAAGTGATAACATGACAACCAGATCGTACGATCGGATCGCATCGTGTGCGGTGGAATATCGTAGACATATGGTAGTGATAAAAACAAAAATCGCACCGTGTGCGCACACCGATCTTAGATCGCAAGGGCCTGCGACAAATATCGTGCAACAAATATCGCATCGTATGCTGCGGCCTTCAGTCTCGCCTAGGGGTAATTGGCCATACACGGAAAATGCTATATTTAGACAGTATTTTTGACAGAACTGATTATTTGATCATGTTTATAATACCGGTGTATATATATAGGCTCATTTGGCTTGTGGTTTAATTGTCCTATAATCTTAAATGCTGATTTTGCTATTTTAATGACTTGACCTCTGTCAACTTTGCCAAACTTACCTTTCTGTGTTTATATGAATCCAGGTGTCATGCATTTGATGATTTTGAGAGAAAATTAAACGGACGACATCATGAGGGCTTTCAAAAGAGTGTTCATTGACGTTGTTCACATGTTCCGTTCAAGAGTTATCACTCTTTGTTTATCTGAAAATGTTGGATTTCTGTTCGTCAGCTCATACATTGTACATCTCAACCATAAGTTATCGGACATCAATGAAATTCGGTATGGATATTCCCACCATATGCCAAATTTACCTTTCGGACGACATCAGGAGGGCTTTCAAAAGAGTGTTCATTGATGTGGTTCGCATGTTCTGTTCAAGAGTTATCACTCATTTTGAAAATGTTGGATTTCAAATGCATGTCTGCGTAATTTGGAAGGAGGTATGCGATAGATTGACAATTACACGAAATATTGATATAGCTGCCAGCTTCACGAATATGCTCTGCTTTCAATACTTCACGTATAAGTGAAATAAACGCTCTTTATTGCTACCATATTAGGAATCGACTGACACATAAAGCTCTTTTCGCCACGGCCGGATTTCTTAAGCTGCTTCTGCTTTGCCAAAAGTGCCCGTCTGGTAATATCAAAGCAGTCATCTTTCGCATTCATTACCGTTGTTCCGTATTTGTGTCTTTTTAGGTGCCGATCCACACTTGAGATGATGGAGCGAAGAGACGATGGTTCAAATTCATCCCCGTTCCTCTTGCGAACACTCAGGAGGAATTTACCCAGGACCATATCCAATTCCGACGATGGGATCTCGTGAAGTTTTCTATATTCACCAGTTTTTGTCATGTACTGTTCAAGGATGTTCAAATCATATTTTTGTTTATAGTGTATTTCTGTTTTCCTGCTCATCAATGAAGTCATTCAGATTTTGATCGGTGACATCACTAAATCTTTGGAGTGTGGGCATATTCAATTGTTCAGAAATGTTCATATCTGACAGTGGCACAGTAGGTCTGCTAGGCTCTCTAGAAGGCTCAGTTACATTCAAAACTGGTTCAATTTCAATAATGTTATTACTTGTTACCGGTAGACCAACAGTTTCAAGTAGAACAGGTGTGACATTTTGATTGTTGTTGGAATTTTCTGCAATCTGATCCTCAGACTCCGGATACGGAGCTAGGAACATTCTTTCTAAATCTTCTTCAGACATTTCATCGAGGAGTCTGATTTGTGGCATGAATTGTTTACGTTTTGTTATCGAGGCTGGCTTCAAACTCATTGTTTTTACACAAATAATTACTAGCTCTGTATGTTTAATAGCCAATAATTTAGAAATAAATGCGCCATCATACTTTATATTTCATTTTATAACCCAGTTTTAGATATAGTTGGATGAAAACTGGGTCATGTCGCTTAAAATAGAATCGAAGCGAGCGTATTATTGGATGGCACCTTGTGAACTCTTGCGGGGTCAAGTACTTGTAGTTCCGAGCACATGCCTTTATTTTGATAGTTGAAGTAGCCGTTTTTGCAATATTTTAGCACGTGCTAAAATAAAGCTGTGGTTTATTTTGCAGCCTTTATCTATATAGTAGGCGACAAAGGTGATGGATAAATTCTGATATGTTGTAATTTATGTTGTATTGTTCATGGAATAAATACTGTTTAAACCAACAATGGTAACAAGACATAGTGGCAAATTAGGTGGAACAAAATTTAGAAAATCCTTCTGCGAAAATCTCCCATACCATATCTTCCCGAAACCTTGGAAAGAACTATATACATCTTTACAGTCAGTTTTACCACGTTCCAAATTTAAACGAGACGTATCTGAAGATATCATAAGCAACTATCTTGATAGTGTTCTTTGTAAAAAACTACATTGTTTCGACTGTTACACGTTCATGGATTAAACTACTAGTGCAAGAATTGTTAAGTAAATCCAACGCATGTACGCCATTTATGTGTGAAGAATACAACTATATCACCAATCTTATATTATAGCAACACTTATATCATATACCATAACTGAACGATTCTTTACTGTATTGCCACTTAGGCTATGGAAAAAAACTAAACCACAAAAGTATCGTTGTCTACACTACTACAGGTACAAACTTGTATCACCAATGTATGCTGTCATATGGGCTCAGAGTCGGAATATTATCATCTAAGTTTGGGAGTGTGCAGGAAGACGACCAGTAGATCATGCCATCTCCCAGTAATATATACTATATTTTGTTTGAGTTTTGTTATTATACATTATCATGTTTGTTATATATTACTAAATAAAATAAAATTGAATTGAAATGGTAATGTCAAATGGCGGAATAATTAAATTCCGGAACGAAATGTTCCGTAAATTGGGTCTTTTGATCGATTCTCACACATTTTAAGGACAAAATAAATGATTTCTCTTTAGAAGATTGAGATTACAATATATTTCACTGGATAAAAGCAACATATATGTGGGGATAGTAAGCACCAAATGTCACTGTCACGATTGAGTTCAACCTTTCGTTCCATTTACGGTTCCTATCAGAGAAAATGTATATTACTAAAATGGTGTCCGTCGTGTACAAGTTATCCACTCTAGTGAATATTCTTGTTTACAATGTTATACTTATTAAAGTTGATAAACTCTTCGCTATGTCCCCAATTGCAAACACCCATTAAATCTATACAGAGTGACTTGACCGCTGGAAGCAGCAATATGCGGTCATGTTGACATAGTTGAAATGTAGTTTATTAGTAGGTTCATTTGGAGCACAAACCTCCAAATGGCTTTAAAATGTTAACTTTTTTGATTTCCTTCGGATAAATCCAGTTTGTATTATCTGAAGCAAAGTTTGTATGCGTTTGTTTAGTCAAAAATACACAGGCCAAGTTTGAACACGTCTTCAGTTCAATTGTTTTTGCATGCTTGTGGGCCGAACGTTCCTACCAAACTCCATACAGTTTTTGTGGGCTCAAAGAGACTGAATTAGTTATTTTTGGTTACACACAGTATGTTCCATTACTAAATCACTCCACGTTATTGCCAAGTCGTCCTCCACGAATATCAGTAAATGCACCTTCTAAAACGCTCATTTGATCTCTTGCAGAAATACTTGCTCGACTTTTACAATAAAGTCAATATATTCGACGAGGTATTTACTCAAGTAAGAGTATGCATAAAAATGGAATACAATACTTCAAATTCGGTATTAATATGGAAATGTCTCCTTCTTTTGCTATGTCATCCAGTTCAAGTATATGTAGATACCAGGCTGCATAGAAGAATTGAAAACTTCATTTGAATCACATGCTGATGGTAACCCTACAGCCGTACACACACCGTTTCATGATTTGATTGAGTATGGTGTACAAAATGTCCTTTTTACTTTCCTTTGTCATATTCAAGAGCAAGTTATGTTTTGGATCACTGTGTTCATCTTCCTGTTTTGAAATATTCAAGAAGTTGCTCTTTTATCATAGCGTCTCCCACAAGTGATATTAAGTCATGGTGGCTCTAAACTTTCCTTTCACTTTGTCGTCGACATTGGATCTGCTGAGAATTGATTTGAAGTTGAATAGCGTTCCAACATCCAGGATGGTGTTCTGATGGTCTAGAGCTTTGTAAGCTTTCTGCAATATAAAAAAAAACTTTCTCAGAAGAATACCATATCAGGAATAGACTAACACGGAACGCTCTATTCTGTTCTATGTCTTGCACATTGCTGTGGTTTGTTTGGGACCCAAAACATAGTGATTTAAGTTGTATTTGTTATAACTTCAATGCATCTTTCTGGAAATTCTGGGACATATAACAACGTCCGTAGAAAGGTAGTCAAGTAGGCCTATTTATCAACCAATTTTGATAAGAAATGTGAAGTCTAAGGCTTTGGCGATAATGAAATATTTGAAAATATTCATAGTAAATTTTGTAATTTGAAACGATCAACCCCAGATTACATGATATATGGCAAATCCGGGAGACTACCTGTAAATGCAATTGAGAATGATGAAATACTGGACCCAAAATTTAAACAGAAGAATCCCGCTATGGGAAAGCCCTGTATGAACTATCGTTGAAATATGTGAAATAAGCCCTATATTGACCTAAACGTTGAACCGAAATATAAGTTCCATATGAACATATTTCAAATAAATTAAGTTCATATCGGTCTTATTTGATACACTTATTCTACTCTCCGCGGCATTTACCGACTTACCACTAATACCAGATGTACGCTCTTTATAATTTGTTTCCACTGGCCCGCACCATACAATGGAATATCGGATATATATGACCACTGGGTTTTATTTGAGAATCAAAAGAAGTCCTATTTGAACCTATGTGAATATTTAGGTCCAATATGAACCTATTTGCATTATGATAGGTTGTCGAGTATTATACAATAGTAATTTTATAATATCTTGACACTCATTAACTCACAAGTTCTTTACATGTGCATTTGCTTCAATAGTTGCACTCAAATGAACTTCTTCAATTTGGTTGAATATTGGTCCAAGCTTCCCCCTTATGGTCTTTGAACAAAGCTTCCAAAATGAGTCTTCGTAATTTGGAAGGAGATATATGATATGTTGACCATTACACGAAATATTGACGCACCCATCAGCTTCACGAATATGGCCGAAAAATTACTTTCTATGGTCGCAGCCATTTTCCACCTGTTTTGAACTGTTCGCATATAAGTGAAATAAAACGCTATTTATAGCAACCACAGGCGCGTTGTTGCTTTTCAAGTTTAGGCGTGAATGACGTCATTAATGTTTACAATACCATGAAACAGAATTTCGACGCGATGAAAAACGGCGCACAAAAATGGGTTAAAAATCACGTGACTTCCGCTCCGCTTTCGCATAGCATCCTGGGAACAATAATTTCCAAAAAGAAATGGTGAAATCACAGAATCGGAAGTGGACCAACGGGATGTTATGAAATTACCAACTTCAGTTTTTCTGAACAATTCCTATGTGATTTAGGCCTATAGATTAGTTTCATTTTGACCAATTTCGTTGGTTAGCTGAACGAAAACCAGCGAAGACGTCATGACATGGACCATGACGTCATTTACGTCATTTGGCTTTGTGGGCCACAATCCAGACACATTTGGTCTCTACCGGAAACACTGATTTCACATCACTATACTATAGACGCAATTATATATACGAAGTGGCTTTAGCACTGAGGGCTCAAGAACGGCATGCCGCTCTTTAGCGATGAGGGCTAAAGAGCGGTATACGGCTCTTTATAGTCGGACACTGGATATCGAGCAGTACGGATGATAATGTAAGACCGTTCTTTATCGCGCCAGGACCATGTATAGCTAAATATTGGTATATACCGATGTACACCACTCCTGTGTCCCGTTCTTTGACGTTTGTCACTGAATAGCAGTATACCGTTCTTTAGTGCCAGCGCTGAAGAGCGGTAGGCCCCAAACCGTTCCTTGGTACCAACCGCTAAAGAGCGGTATAGCCTACCGTTCTTAAAGGTACGGTTGGCTTTGGTGGTGGGTATCCTGTGAAAATATTTCCACCCGTCAAAAACCGCCACAAACAGAAAGAACAACAAAATGTAGACATACTTTGTCCGTATACAAATAAGAAATATCGCATAAACAGTATGTTATGGTCATATATTTGACCATTGTTATGTAAACAAAAGCATAAAAAGTTACTTTTCTCGTGTTTGTTTATATTATGATGGTAAACATAAAGAGCGTTCTTTGTTGGTGAATTCCTGATATGGAACGAATAAAGAGCGTTTATGCCATTTGTGTGTGATTAGCCAGCAGCATTGTGCTGTCTTCTGTAACACTATCAGGCACTTGCTTATAGGTAAAATATAGTAAATCTTTATGATAACATGCTGTTTACGCGATGGTCATGGTATATATGAACGAAACTGTATGTGTTTTAATGTTTTTCTGTTTACGGTGATTGGAACAAATATGAATATTTTCGACAACTAAGGCCCCACGTGCCTTTAAGCGTATCAGACCCCTAAAGATGAAGAGTGGTATACCACTCTTTAGCGTTTGGTACTAAAGAACGGTATAGCGTGTCAGGCCCATATAGCTAAAGAGCGATATACTGCTCTTAAGCCACGGCCATATACATACACATACACGATTTATTGACCGTACTAACACGGGACATAAATAGAGGCTCTATCAGCGTATAATCGCCTTTGTTAGAAGTTAGGAAACAGCGTATATAATGTATATTTGACTTTGATAAGTCTTTTAGTCACCAGTACGCAAATCAAAGCTTTATTACAACGTCACAAATTAATGAGTAAGTGCCACCGCACACGCTGCGATTAAAATCGTAAGTGGGGAAAATCGCAGGAGGAAGCATCCAATGCGCATGCCCACGACAATATCGTAGCAATCAAGCACTGTTTGATTTTACCAGGAAAATGGTGGCGTGACCTTGGCAACGCGCGCGATCGTAGCTGTCACATGACCACTGTCGCACTTGTCATGTTGTAATACCACGAAAAGAAAACATTCAAAAATGGCGCAAAGTTTACAAACTTCTTGCACTTACAAAAACGAGGCCACATTGGTGGAGATGTGGCACGGCAGGCAGTGCAGGCCTATACCACATATCAGACAAGGAGTAGAGGGCTGCCGCAATTGTTGAAATTCAATTGGGACAGCTGAGCCTGTTGAGTTGACAGGTACAAAATGTAAAAATAAAAAAAATATTCAATTTCACTTGAACTTTCAACATCAACTTGTTAGTTTAGAAAATTGAGATACATGTCATGCATATGTATTTAGTTGCATAATGCGGAGAATGTGGTCTAACGTTTTGCTATCATGTGATCGATCACGTGGATGTGGATGTGATCGCAGCACCGTAGCGTCTGCGGGCAAGCTACGATTTCTCCACCTACGATTTCCCCCACTTACGATTTTAATCGTAGCGTCTGCGGTGGCACTAACACGCATAACACATATACAACTTTTTATATACAATATGCACACAATAAATATGGGATCATGGATCCCTCCCTACAAACGTTTTGTTTGTTTGTTTGGTTTTCATTGTTCCTTTTTTGTTTGTTCTTTTGACCTAGTGTGTATATATAAGATTGTATTATTCATCATGTAACACATCTGGGAATAAAATATTTATGTATATTTTATTCTTTTTCTTATGATACCTCAGATGTTGAGTGTAAAAATAACACACGGTGGTCGCATCTGATGTGATCATAATAGCAGGGTGTTATTTTGAAATTAACTTTACGTTTTAATATTGCATATATAGTGATATGCTTAAGTCTTTGTGTCCCTTTAAGATGCATGTGCATGCCTGCAAAAATACTTGCTAAATATATTGAAAGTGAAAACTAATACTAATTCCAGTCCTAAAAATAATCTTAGTTGTGGTTTTCGGTTACCAATCAAATGAATTGAGAAAATGAGTTCTCAACAATTGCATTTCAATCGCTACTGATCGCTACTACTTGTAAGGATCAAACTTTGACTGGGTAATTAAACTTCAATTAAAACAATACTATTACACCACCATATGTCCATTAGTACCATTATCCTATGCTCTTGTAGCGTGACGGGGGTAGGGGTATCTAAAAGATGTACCACTGGGTCGAGCGAAACCCTAAATGATAGAACCTCGAAGTATATTTAGGCTTCAACTATTGATAGAGTGGATAAAGGATTTACTACATTGGGAATAACTTGTCAACTCATTTACACTTACTATGAACATCCCAACTGCTAAAGCTTAAACTAGTTCTATCTGATAATAACGTTAAATTGATTGGTATTGCGTGTCAGCGTATTATGGCCTTTGACAATGCCAAAGGACCATATGTGTGCCATGGGTTCTCTTACATGACGGCATTACCTGAGTGATCATGGATCAGTGATTTACTGGTAGTATCTGAACATCTGATAACGAGTGGATATGGCGGTACAGCGGCCGATTCGTCAAACACTGATGCTGGATGGCCTGACATCTGAGACTTCCGATACAGTAGATATGGCGGCACAGCGGCCGCATCGTCGACACTGTTTTACTGGCTGGCCTGACATCTTGAGGTATCTGACACAGTGGATAGGGCGACACAGCGGCCGGATCGTCAACACTGTTTTACTGGATGGCCTAGCATCTGAGACTTATGATACAGTGGATAGGGCGGTACAGCGGCCGGATAATCAACACTGTATTACTTTAAAGCATCTGAGGTATCTGACACAGTGGGTAGGGCGGCACAGCGGCCGAATCGTCAACACTGTTTTACTGGATGGCCTAGCATCTGAGACTTCTGATACAGTGGATAGGGAGGCACAACGGCCGGATCTCCAACACTGTATTACTGGGTGGCCAAGCATCTGAGGTATCTGACACAGTGGATAGGGCGGCACAGCGGTCAGATCGTCAACACTGTATTACTGAATGGCCTGACATCTGAGACTTCTGATACAGTGGATATGGCGGCACAGCGGCTGGATGGTCCGGAACAGCTGAAATACCCCTAATTCATCACAGGTAACTACAGGTAAAATATTTCACCAAATAGAGTAAGTCCAAAAAGTCCCTAACTTAGACTAAAACTGCATAAAAATACGCTAAATATTCCATCAAAGTACGGAAAGCGTAATCGAAAAAGATAATCACCTTAAAGAACCAGTTTCCAGAAAGGAAACACCCAAGAATACTAGATATAGTATTAAAAGTCCACCGACAAAATAGACGAATTACTATCAAAATTCTACTTCAGATGATTACTGTTTACGTTATGGCAGTTGGAGTAAGCGTAATCACGTGCATGGGAGTGACAACATGGCAACGGCTCCAACGGTTGGCTCGTATTTATAGCCGGGGTGGTGGCGCCACCAATCGTTAGGGTAGCTGCACCAATGGTAACTCGCACGTGCACGTGGGATTTCCTGCGGTACACAAGGATTTGTTTACAAACAATGTGCTACGAATGAAGTTGCGTAATAATATAAAATGCGTAATAATACGAAGTGATAACTAGTAGATTACGTATAGGAATTACGCCTTATAATTAGGTTTTTATGCATAACTGATAAATAATGACAGATGAATTACGGACTGTTATGATAGAAATATTTAGTACAGCGAAAATGGGAAATAACGATGATGACCGGCAATCGCTACATCAACCCCCCCCCCCCTCTTGCGAAAAAAAGGTGGCATACACAGTTAAGAATTGTAAAAATAGCGATTGCGAAAAAATTTGAAAATGTAAAGAGCTTTAAGAGTGAAATTTATATTTGGAGGTCTTCATTCTTCTTGCATGGTGAGATCTAATGGTTCTTATTCTGTATATGTAGTCTTCTTTGTTACGTGTGTCGGTTGTGGTGTATCTTCTGTAGGTGTATCTGCGGTCTGTGTTTCTTCTGTCTGTGTGCTGCTGTCCGTTGTTGTGGTGGCTTCCGGGTTGCGTGTCCATGTCTCAGTTAAAGTGTATGTTGTGCCATCTGCTGTGCGTGCTGTCTCTGTCTTCTTTATACATAGGTATCCGTAGTGGGTCTATCGTTTCTTGTAAGTGTCGAGGTGATGTTTCGCTGATGTGTTTGCTGCTCTGATAATTTGTGCCTGGTGTCCCCGTAGATACTCTGATGGAGCCCCTATGAAAAAGAATCTTGCTGCTAAATCATTTAAAGTATTGAATGGAGGAGGTATCATTAACTCTTCTGCAACAGGTTCCGATGCATGTGCCTTTAGATCTATGGGGTGTATTCTTGATTATCTTCTGGTGGTTGGCTTTCTGATTCTGCTGGAAGGTCTGATTTATCTGGTGATTCAGTGATGGCTTTAAGTGACTTTATTATTTCTGGTATTGTTGGTGGTGTTTTAGTCCTTCAGCCAGAGAGAGTTGCCTCTGTCGTACTAGACCATCTATCCATGGGGATGACGGGACGCTATAACAGTCCAAATATGATGGGAACACTTGGATTGGGGCGATTTCTTCCCACTCACAAACAGGCCTGCTCAAATCCAACCCATGGTTAATAATTGGCTCTGGATCAGTTTTGTTGCTTGGTACCACCAGTATTTTGAAACTCTGTGTGATGTACTAGTAGTTGACTCTTGACTTGATACCGGGACTGTTCGTGATTCATGGCTGAGTACAGTCCAATGAATCCGAAATTCTGGGCAGTGGGTAGACGTCACATATGGTAATACTGTTTACGGCCCGGAAATCAATACAAAATCGTATACTTTGATCCGGCTTCCCCACGAGGCATACAGGAGAGCTCCACGGGGATTTTGATGGGAAGATGACACCGGCTTTCAGCATTCGTTGCACCTCAGTTTCCGCTTCTTTTCTTAAACCTAGTGGTATTCTTATTGGAGCTTGTTTAAGTGGTCGACTGTCACATGTATCAATTTTATGATACACCATATCTTTACACCCTAAGTCCTCTTTGGACCGTTCAAATGTATTTGCATGTTTAATCAACAATTTGTGTAATTTCTGTTTCGTCTCGTCATCATCGAGCGACGCCATCATCTGTTTTATATGTGCTGTATCATTCTTCTCCGTTTCTTTGATAGTTCGTATAAGATGTTCTGATTCTGCCTCTTCATAGTTTATAAGTTCACACTTAGCCGCCAGCGTTTTCTTGAATATGGGTTCCATTTGATCTGATATATTTATGACTTTAAGAGGTATCTTGTCCATTCGAGGGTCGATAAGACATCTCGCTATCATTAGACATTTCTTTATTAGACTCTCACTTGTTTCCACCATAGCTGTATTTCCACCAACTGCCCCGCTGATCTGGCATGGGATGATCATTTCACTATTTGGTGGGACTGTCACATCTTTTATGAGATTTAATCGATAAATATTTTGGCGTTGACTTTCCAAGTGACCTTTTACATCATGACCATCTATCTTGATAATTCCTTGTGTAATATTTATCTCGCAGTTATATTTTCGGAGGAAATCATATCCTAAAATGGCTGGGGTATCGATGTGTGCAACTATCATATATGCTTCAAATTTTTCGCCATTGACCATCACTGGAAATGTAGCTACTCCATTTCGTTGCACAAGTTTACCATCTGCCATTTTCAATCGACCGCATTTGATGTTAAGTGCAGGTTTGTTCCGACCCAATCTGGTATACATCACCATGAAGTACTGAAATTGTCTCTCCGGTATCAATAAGGCAGTCAACGTCTTCATAAATGTGAATATTTAAAAATAAACCATCATTGTACATCTTTAGAATTTCAAAAATTTGCTTAGACCTTTCTTGTGTTTTTGCTAAATCTCGGTCCTCTGACTCAGCAGCATATAGTTTCCCGACTGTGATGTTTGGACTGCTCTCTCAGTTCTGAATCGTCTATTCATGTTTTGGTACCTCGGTCTACCCTGGCACATCTCTGTCTCTTCCATTTCTCAGTCTTTCTGGAAATGTTGGTCTGACTTGCAGTAGACACAAAACATCTGTCTATCTTTAGGCTGTTCTTCACTCTCTAACTGAGCTTAGCATTCTGATATCTGGCCGCACCAATTTGTTCTCTCATTTTGTGACTCTGAGACTCTTTCATAATCGCTATCATCAAAGTCTACTGCTGCTGTCCGGGCGCTATTCCGTGTTATGTCATGTCGACTTACTACGAACGCTTCGTATTTGAGTGCCAAATTGAGTGCTTCATCAATACTATCAGAGCTATTTTGGCATACTGCACACTCCATGTGACGGTCGTTCAATGCATCTCTGAAACATTTGTAAGCCAGGCTCTCACGAACGTCACTATTGGCGGTTGGATAGGCCAGGCGTACAAGGCGCTTGATGTCTTGTACTAAGTCTAATAATGGTTCATCTCGTCGTCTCGTTCTTGTGTTAAGTTGTGTTCGATATACTTCTGCCAGATTTTTGGGCTCACATTTCATCGTAAGGATATTCTTCAGCTGGGCATAATCTCGAAGCTGCTCTGGCTTCACCTCTACAATTATGCTTCTGGCATTCCCTTGTAGGCATGTGGCAAGCTTCATTGCTTTTTACTTCATCAACCCACATATTCAAATCCGCAACCACATCAAAGTGTGTTACGTAATCAGTCCAACCAGTGCGCCCGTCATAGTAGTCAGGTTTGGTATAGCCCACATTGCCTCTGGCATTTCTCAGTGGAGCTGTATAATCGATTGGAATTTCTGGAAATTCCAAGTTAGCGATTTCATGAATGTCATTTTGCTCTGCAGGGCAATAATTATTGTTACTTTGATTCACCAGTAACTTTTCGAGCATTTCATTCATTTCATTCATTGACTGATTGATTGTGGTCATGTCCCGCTCTAGTCGTTCAAGCTTTTGAGCTTGCTATTTGAGCTCAGTTTGACTAGTTTTGCCCTCGATTACCCGAACCAATTCGGGGTCCCTGTTGTCACTCATACTCATAGGGGAAGATTTCTGTCTTCTTGTTCTCATTTTTGCAACTATAAAATATAACAAAACACTTGTCATCGGAAACGAAAGAACGAATCCCACCGCTGGGCACCACTTTGTAGCGTGACGGGGGTAGGGGTATCTAAAGGATGTACCACTGGGCCGAGCGAAACCCTAAATGATAGAACCTCGAAGTATATTGAAATGCTTCAACTATTGATAGAGTGGATACAGGATTTACTACATTGGGAATAACTGGTCAACTCATTTACACTTACTACGAACATCCCAACTGCTAAAGCTTAAACTAGGTCTATCTGATAATAAGGTTAAATTGATTGGTAATTGTGTGTCAGCGTATTATGGCATTTGACAATGCCAAAGGACCATATGTGTGTCATGGGTTCTCTTACATGGCGGCATTACCTGAGTGATCATGGATCAGTGATGTACTGGTAGTATCTGAACATCTGATAACCAGTGGATAGGGCGGCACAGCGGCTGATTCGTCAAACACTGATGCTGGATGACCTGACATCTGAGACTTCCGATACAGTGGATAGGGCGGCACCGCGGTCGGATCGTCGACACTGTTTTACTGGCTGGCCTGACATCTTGAGGTATCTGACACATTGGATAGGGCGACACAGCGGCCGGATCGTCAACACTGTTTTACTGGATGACCTAGCATCTGAGACTTCTGATACAGTGGATATGGCGGCACAGCGGCCGGATCGTCAAAACTGTATTTCTGGGTGGCCAAGCATCTGAGGTATCTGACACGTGGATAGGGCGGCACAGCGGCCGGATCGTCAACACTGTTTTAATGGATGGCCTAGCATCTGAGACTTCTGATACAGTGGATAGGGCAGCACAGCGGCCGGATCGTCAACACTGTATTACTGGGTGGCCAAGCATCTGAGGTATCTGCCACAGTGGATATGGCGGCACAGCGGCCGGATCGTCAACACTGTTTTACTGGATGGCCTAGCATCTGAGACTCTGATACAGTGGATAGGGCGGCACAGCGGCCGGATCGTCAACACTGTATTACTGAATGGCCTGACACCTGATACTTCTCATACAGTGGATAGGACGGCACAGCGACTGGATGGTCCGGAATAGCTGAAATACCCCTAATTCCTCACAGGTAACTACAGGTAAAAACATTTCACCAAATAGACTAAGTCCAAAAAGTCCCTTAACTTATGCTAAAACTGCATAAAAATACGCTAAATATTCCATCAAAGTACGGAAAGCGTAATCGGAAAAGATAATCACCTTAAAGAACCAGTTTCCCGAAAGGAAACACCCAAGAATACTAGATATAGTATTAAAAGTCCACCGACAAAATAGACGAATTACTATCAAAATTCTACTCAGCTGATTACTGTTTACGTTATGGCAGTTGGAGTAAGCGTAATCATGTGCATGGGAGTGACAACATGGCAACGGTTGGCTCGTATTTATAGCCGGGGTGGTGGCGCCACCAATCGTTAGGATAGCTGCACCAATGGTAACTCGCACGTGCACGTGGGATTTCCCGCGGTATACAATGATTTGTTTGCAAACAATGTGCTACCAATGAAGTTGCGTAATAATATAAAATGCGTAATAATACGAAGTGATAACTAGTAGATTACGTATAGGAATTACGCCTTATAATTAGGTATTTATGCGTAACTGATAAATAATGACTTTGAGATGAATTACGGACTGTTATGATAGAAATATTTAGTACAGCGAAAATGGGAAATAACGGTGATGACCGGCAATCGCTACACTCTAAAGTTAAAACATTGAAAAGTGTTACTAGTAACCCGTGTGATGAACATGAATTTACTGAAATGCTTTCGGTTTCAAAATGTTGAAAACAGTTTTCTTGACATTGTACCTTGTATGCACGAGAATATCTTTGAATATGGCAGGTTGAACTAACAATTGTGGAAAGAAACTAGAAATACATATATAATATTCATTATGCTCTATAGGTATGCAAGCAAACTCTAAAAAAGCAGTCAGTAATATATTAGTGCACGATGGAAATTTCAAACTGACCAGGGGTTTCATATATTTCAGCAAACAAATAGTGCAAAGTGAGTCAATTTAAATTTATGGTAACAGTCTTTCGGAACTTATTCCCTATGTCTGAATTGTCTTAGCGAATAAGCTACTAAATACAGTATTATGTGCATCTACCTGTATATCAGCAAGTACATTGTGATATAGCATTATGAAACAAGTATACCGCACGCGGACTAGTTATATATAGCTTATTAAGCAGGAATTTATCAGGTTATATACATTCATGCAATGATTTATTTGTGTTACCCAGCTGTGTTCTCAACCGAATAAAGTAGTTTTTGGGTTACTAACGTTTTACTTGGAATTTCAAATAAGTGAACATAAATAAACATGCAGAATTACTTGTCTACGATTGTAACAGAATACACAAACTGTCAATCCGCTGATACAGTAGGGAATAACTTATAAAACACAATTTCACATTTCATTCAATCCATTCCATAGATGGAGACTGTACAGTACAGTAGGTTATCTTCGTCTATATCCCCATGTACAAGGACTACATGTAGGTCTACGTTTTAAATACACGTACATAACACTACATTCATATTTCACGATAGACTGACCACAATTTGGCAAGATTCAAGCTAAAAAATCTTGGAATTCCAATGGCAACTAATTATCAACTAATAATGACCTCATTCCACATTTAGTTCTGAGAATTTAGAATAATGCTAAAAGTATAAATAATTAACTAGCCTAATTAATTGGGATATGCTATGGTTGATGTAAAAGAGATATGGCAAGACATTTTTCACCATGAGGTAACAACACATTTATGAGAAACATCTATATGAGCACATGATATACCTTACTTGAAACCAGGAAGATGTTGGTGTTGGATAAACGAAAAAATCTTGTTTCTCAAACACTAGAAATGATAAAAAGCCCATCTGTTGACATAATGTTACGTACAATTACAAATTCTTCATTAATTCTGACACAGTTGTCTCTAACCTTTGATGGATACAAATGAGTACATTCAACACTTTCAAACTGCAGTATGTATTCCTCTACCAATTTCAGGAATAGGTCCATGTGTGTGGATATGTAACAGTGTGGGTTCAACAAAAGAGTTAAAGGTACGGTTGGCCTCGGCGGTGGGTATCCTGTGAAAATATTTCCACCCGTCAAAAACCGCCACAAACAGAAAGAACATCAAAATGTAGACAGACTTTGTCCGTATACAGATAAGAAATATCGCATAAACAGTATGTTATTGTCATATGTTTGATCATTGTTATGTAAACAAAAGCATCAAAAGTTACTTTTCTGGTGTTTGTTTATATTATGATGGTAAACATAAAGAGCGTTCTTTGTTGGTGAATTCCTGATATGGAAGTAACAAAGAGCGTTTATGCCATTTTTGTGATTAGCCAGTAGCATTGTGCTGTCTTCTGTAACACAATCAGGCTCTTGCTTAGGTAAAATATATTAGGTCTTTATGATAACATGCTGTTTACGCGATGGTCATGGTATATATGAACGAAACTGTATGCGTTTTAATGTTTTTCTGTTTACGGTGATTGGAACAAATATGAATATTTTCGACAACTAAGGCCTCACGTGCCTTTAATATTAATCAAGTTCAATGGAGAGTGGCAGTTCTCGAAAGTTCTGTTGACAATCTGCTGAATGAAATGCTTAGATTTGCGTAATTTAAGTTTAGTTTATTGCATAGTTCTTGAATGGGAAGGCTTAACATTGATCCAAATAACCATGACTTTTGAACTCATATGCCAAGTGGATTCAACAATGAACATTATATTCAAGAGTTTCCTTTCCATAATGTACGGTACAGAGAAGTTCACAAAAAAAGTAAGCAGCAATTCCTGAGCCCAAGCATTATATTCCTGAGCCCAAGCAGTAATTCCTGAGCCCAATAATTATATTTTTGCCACATAGATGGACTTGCCATAATTCTTATGGCAACAAACAGTAGAAGGAAATTGTTATACATATCAGCTGGGAAAGGAGTGATCAAACTCGGAATGCTTATATAAAGTAAAAATAATCTCATTTCTGTTGCCTCCAGCGATCAACCTCATTCAATGTTCTTGGCTTTCGAGTAAACTCCCGTAGAATGTGCTCCTTTACAGAAACTTAACATTTCAGCTACTATTGTCTTGTCCTTGACGATTGCCTGCATCGGAACCCGGACCACGATTTGATCAGCTTGTTAAACCGAGGCAGATCAGATGTATATAGTCTAGAGGAAAGGTGGTTACAGGAATGTTTCCAAATGGATAAGTTTTAACTTGATGTTCCTCTTCATAGTTCTTGTGCTCAACCTGGAAAGATTCATCAGTACGAAGGGCTTTATTGGATTTTCGATATGTCATCCTTCCCTCTACAAGTCGTCCTGGATCCTTACATTTATCGCACCAACCATAACCAGAATGACTGTTAATTCCTTTAATGAAGGCAGGTCACAAATGACAAATTTAATTTCGAATGTAATAACAGAATCTCCAGATTGAAAACCTGATCGATACAGATCACTTGCCTCCTTCAGAAGTGTTACATAATCGGTGTATTGTAGTTGTGGTGACAGTGGTGTGGTTATGCTCAATTCACAGGGGATTGTACGACAGATTGTAACTTCGGCACACAAGCGCGGTCCCACGCGAACGTAGCAGAAATCGACGATTATATGCGTTCTTTTCACAGTTCAGAAGCAATCATAAGGATTATGAGAACATTTGGTGGCCATTGAGTGCTGATAAACTGACGAAACTTGATGTGCTACATATTCGGGTCACTAGGAGGCATGGTCATTATTACGGTTAGTCGCGGATGTATAAAAGCGCCAGTGATATATGTATGGTTTGAAACGTTGGATGGCCGCATGCGTCAGCCGCAGGTTTGTGAAAACGGATCTACACGGAACGCTCTTTTCTCTATTATGTGGTGCAAATGGATGTTTCTTTGTTTGGGAACCAAAAGTCGTGTTCAGAGTTGTATTTTTATGACTTCAGTGTCTTTCTGTGATATAGAGAATGGAAGTTTAAAGAATTTATCGACCTATTTTGATACCGGGTACAATTCAAAATCCAAATATCTATGTGTTTTGGAGTGCAAACCACCATGTGGCTTTCATATTTCAGACTATACACATCTGAACAATTTAAGAGACTCGTATTTATGCAAATATAATTGTAACGTATAAATGTAAATTTATTTCCACTAAAATTGCAGACTGAAAATAGACTGTGAAATTGGATATATTCGTGATATAGAAACCGTTCTCTTGTCGCTTTTAACATTCCGAAATTGTGCCACACGTTTTGAGATAATCGCCATATATCAGACAAATTTATAGACGATCGTGGAATTTGGCATAATAATCATTTTAATAATCGTGATTTCTTAAGACTGATTTTATCTCCAGGATTTTTAGATGGTATGTTTTAGAAGTAGAGCATACTCGTCAAGTATTATGCCCCCGATCTCCGATGGAGATTTGGGGGTATATAGTGGAGCCCTCCGTCCGTACGAACGTTTCAACTCATAATTTTGGTTTCGCTAACTCAATTCAGTTGATCTTTGGTATGCTAATAGACCAGCCCGGGGGACAAGATTTCCCCATAACTGCGGTTTCGTCCGCCCATTTTTCCAGAGTTACGCCCCTTTTTGAACTTAGAAAATTCAGGTTTTCTGCTACTTTTTTGGGTTTCCAGATGATAACTTGATTTTAGATTCTTTATTTGCAAAACCCGTTTTTTGTTGTGTATTACCAATATCGCAATACAGGTCAAGGTAAAATTTCGGTTCAATCGGATAATTTTTGTGAGAGTTATGACCCTTTTTCGACTTAAAAAAATCAGTTTTATTTTTTAGAAAATTCAGTTTTCCTTCTATTTTTGTGGCACCAGACCAAATTTGAAGCTAATATAGAACAACATGTGGCATTTTTATAGCGCTTAACCAGAAAGTTTCTCTGATTGTACAGTCGGGGGCGTTACCTCCGCCCAGCGGTGCACTTGTTCTAAGTGATATGATGTTCCTAACTTGTCGTCCAACATATCCTCGCGTGAATACGCACATAATCGACCTATAATGTGAAATAGGTACATAATCGACCTATAATGTGAAATACGCACATAATCGACATATAATGTGAAATAGGTACATAATCGACCTATAATGAGAAATACGCACATAATCGACATATAATGTGAAATAGGTACATAATCGACCTATAATGTGAAATAGGTACATAATCGACCTATAATATGGAATAGGTACATAATCGACCTATAATGTGAAATAGGTACACAATGTGATTATTTGATTCTAAAATAAGCAAGTAATGGACACAAACTCGATATTTCGTTTTATAGCGCTTGCCACAGTGAAAACAAGTTAAAGAGCGTACACCTGAAAAATCGTGAGTTGGCTTACTTGTGTCATAGTCCGCACATAATCTGCTTAGAATCGTGCATTATGAGTCGATAATGTGACCAAAATGCTGTCATATGTCAGCACATTATCGACTCAAAATGAGGCTATTCTGAGCAGATGATCCGACTAAAACAAATTCTAAGCAGATAATGTTCGCCTTTTCGGGAGAACAGGCTGTGTGTTACGCCGAGTTATGTAGTAACTGACGAGTTTTGTGGTAGCTCACGAGTTATGTAGTAACAATCGACGAGTTTTGTGGTAGCTCACGAGTTTTGTAGTAAAATCGACAAGTTATGTAGTAATTTGGGTTACGAGTTTTGTAGTAAAATATCGACGAGTTTTGTAGTAAAAAACAAGCTAACGAGTTTTGTAGTAATACTCGTCAAGTTTTGTAGCAACAATTTTTAGTCAGTTTCAAATGCAATGTTTTTTTGTGTAAGTGTTTGTGTGGTGGACGTTAATGACGTTGTAGCTCAACTTGATGTTGGTCCCTCGTCACTGCTGCGTCGTTTCTCATCAGATCTGAGCCAAACTTCTTACCTAGAAGTACTATGGCCATGTTATTAACTTGAACCTGATATTATAACACGATAAGATAGTTCGAGTTTAGAGATTTTACGATGAAAGGGAATAACTGAAACATTATTAAATAAATGTTCGTTTATTCCCCTCTTATCATAAAATCTCTAAATCTGTAAAATATAACTATGTTATCGTCTTTTATAATAACACGATACCGACTCGGTTACCGAGTTAGTTTTAACATATTCTGTCATTCACAATGTAATTAATATCGTCTTTAAATGAGTCTTTGTCGTGAAACAAATTATAATGCATTAGCTTGTTTTTTACTACAAAACTCGTCGATATTTTACTACAAAACTCGTAACCTGAAATTACTACATAACTCGTCGATTTTACTACAAAACTCGTCAGCTACCACAAAACTCGTCGATTGTTACTACATAACTCGTGAGCTACCACAAAACTCGTCAGTTACTACATAACTCGGCGTAACACTGTGTCGTCCGTCGTATTTAGATATCAGCATTATGTGAACAAAATGTAAACAAATACAAAACAAAATCTGCGAAATTTCCAGTGTCGGATATACAGTCAGTTGTAAGGTATTTATTATGAACAGCTGGTGTGGACAGGATAACGCGAACGGTAAGCTGACATTCCGAGATCGATGTCTAAAAGAGTACGCAATCTGTAGCAGAAATATATTCCAATATTTCAGGAGTTTTGTATCCTAGACCATTCGCCACTGTTCTCTGATATGTACCCAATAGTATACATATTGGACTTAATACACGTATGTGCAACCGCCAAGATAACCCGGACTGCGAGAGCTCGTGCTTCCCGAATAGTCAACAGCATGAGACCAAATGGAATTAAAGGCGAATTAGCGGGTTCGTCAGCTCAGACCATGACCTGGCGACGGACGTATCGCACAACACACGTTCATACACTTCTTGATAACGAACTTTTTGAATTATTAATTTCTTTTCTCCCACATAATATAGCACGGGTAGTACGTGTACTTTTATCTTCATATAACACCTCGCTGTCATTTACTGACAATTACAAGAAAACCAATGGTAACACGCTCAGGATCATATATTGTATACCCATGATTGTAATTATAGAATATAAAATATATTGGTTTCGCGAATGACCAACTCAGAATTCTGTTAAAATAACAATAACAACCAGCACCTAATTAACGAACCGGCGGCCGTCTCTGACCACAAACCCACAGTGGGCTGCAGAACGAAAAATGTCTATAAAAGTTGAAATATAAGACTTACAAATTATCTTTTTCATTTCATTTATTTGTAATTGGCATAGCTTGTCACAAATCAACATTATTGACATAATAATGTAAAGGACAATAAACGAAATTGAAATTCACAACTACACCTTTTACCGGACTCGGCCTCCGTGTCGCAGTTTGACTTTTAAATCCGTCCCAAAAATTCTCATTTCTATAAATAAAACCCCCAGCGCCCAGGCGAAACAAGAATTTCTACATTAGTATACACGCGGAGCGAAATGAGCCGGTCCAGGTGTTACCACGAACGAGTAACTTTATAACCCTGTGGTGATCCAGTGGCGTTCTTTAACGTGCACACACGGAGGCGTGTACACGGGTCAGGCATTAATGTCCGCGTCCGATCGGACAGCGTATTGCACCCAAGACAACATACTTGGACAAATGTAATGGTGGAATTAGGCATTTTTGCATTCGGATCTTTATTCAGTGATCTCGAATGAGACTTTTCAATGAGACAAACTTGGTATTTGACAGTTGTGATTTTTGTCAGAATTCCCTGATCAGGTTGCGATCCTTGGTCTGCTAGCACGTTACCTCCTGGCTACCCATATGTACGACAGTGGATTAACGCCAAAAGTTTAGTACGAAAGATTCTTAACGCCTAGTGCTTCTCCAGTTCGAGAACATGTGATTCGGGTGACAACATTAATATTTAAAATAGCGTGATTCCCTACTAATCGTAAGCGTCATAAGAGTAAAATACAACTGTTTTGAGTTCGCAAGCCAGGTCCGGTCGAATATTTTTACCGGAGTTATTGGACTTTGTTTATTATTTTGTCGAATTTAGCAAATAGACGACGTCACAAGGCTCATTTCCACAAATCTCAACGGATTTCAAAGATATTTGGTATATGAGTTCCTTGACCAGTATCTAGAACGAGTTCGCAAACCAGGTCCGGTCGGATATTTTAAGCGAACTTATTGGACTTTGTTTATTTTTTTTGTGCAAACGGACGACGTCACAGGGCTCATTTCCACAAATGTAAACGGATTTCAAAGATTTTTGGTATATGAGTTCACATGACCAGTATCTAGAACGAGTTCGCAAACCAGGTCCGGCCGGATATTTTAAGCAGAGTTATTGGATTTCGTTTATTTTTTTTTGTGCAAATGGACGACGTCACAGGGCTAATTTCCACAAATGTCAGTACCTAAAATGAGTTCGCAAGCCAGGCTTTTTGACAAAATCGTACCTATTGTTTAGCACATACTGAGAACGCACTTCCCCAACTGCACAATTCGGCGGGGAATACCGTCGTTTGCGACTGCTTGTTTAACTTTGGATACTTGTTTTATCTCTTTTTGTCATTTTGATGACATACAGTGCCATGTATGTTTCGAGAACGTAGACAGTGCATGGTCGGACGATTGTCCTTCCCATGGGGACATGACAATCTGCGGGATGGGATGGGATATGGGACAAAACGACAATCTGCGGGACATAATTTCAAATTGCGTGGGACGGCCGATATCTCGAGGAATACAGGGCGTAGGGGGCTCATTTTGGTGTCTAACGAAAGGCCCACATTCGCCCTATCCACACATATTAATCCAGCCACTGACCGGACACCAGAAGTTGCATTATTTGATCGACAACTGACCTAACATGGGGTGGAATTTGGGATAGAATGACAATCTGCGGGACAGGATTTTCAAATTGTGTGGGACGGCAGATATCTCGAGGAATACAGCGCGTAGAGGGCTCCTTTTGGTGTCTAATGAAAGGTCCACATTCGCCCTATCCACACACATTAACCCCGCCACTGACTGGACAACGGAAGTTACATTATTCGGTCGACAACTGACCTAACATAAAATGCCACAAACACGAAAAACTGCGTTCGACATTAATGTTTAGAATTTAGATTTCTCGATGAATACGCCAGCAAACAACAAGTTTTAGGTCTCAAATAACGCAGTGGAATACTGCGCACTCGTTTTTAGCTACAATATGGCTGTTTTAGTGCGAATATTGTTATGGCGAACACGCAAACACGCGCCGATAAAACAGCTAAAAATAGACTCGATGTTTACAATTACAGGATCGATTTCAGCTGGTATATTCAATATAATGGGGCGTATAGTATATCAAAATGTAGGATTAGACACAGTGAATGTATTTTTTTCCAAATGGGTCCACTACGCGGTGAAATTGTTGCAGAAATTCGCTCCAAGAAAGAGCGCTACTTTTCTCGTAAAAAATAGAATGGCCGACTGAAGCCGTTCTATCGTTCCAACTAAGCCGTTCTTGGCAGCACTTCATCCACAAAATACGAATATACACCATGTATCAGAAGACATATCAAATGTAATCTTTAAAAGATATTTGCGCTTTTCATTTGTTATAATTCACACTTATTTTTTATTTTAGTTGTGATTAAAAGCCCAGACCGGAAGCCGGTGTCCGGCGATTACAAGCCAAGTTACAAAATAAATTAACTGGTTTGAATGCATGAATATGTCAATGGTCAGACTGCTCGAAAGAATATTCAAATCAAATAGTGCTTATAGACTTAAAAACTTATGTGTCCGACAGTCATACGTGGTGGAAGTTCTCATATTATCTGCTGGTCATACGCGGGGGAGGTTCTCATATGAACATATTATTTGCCGGTCATACGCGGGGGAGGTTCTCATATGAACATATTATACGCCAGTCATACGCGGTGGAGGTTCATATTATCCGCTGGTCATACGCGAGGGAGGTTCTCATATCCTCCTGTCATACGTGGGAGAGGTTCTCATATGAACATATTATCTGCCGGTCACACGCGGTGGAGGTTCATATTATCCACTGGTCATACGCGAGTGAGGTTCTCATATTATCCTCCGGTCATACGTGGGGGAGGTTCTCATATTATCCTCCGGTCATACGTGGGGGAGGTTCTCATATGAACATAATTTTTATTATCCGCTGGTCATACACGGGGGAGGTTCTCATATGAACATATTATCCACCGGTCATACACGGTGGAGGTTCATATTATCCGCCAGTCATACGCGAGGGAGGTTCTCATATTATCTTCCGGTCATACGTGGGCAGGTTCTCATATGAACATTATCCGCCGGTCATACGTGAGGGAGGTTCTCATATTATCCTCCGCTCATACGTGGGGAGGTTCTCATATGAACATATTATCCGCCGGTCATACGCGGTGGAGGTTCATATTATCCGCCGGTCATACGCAGTGGAGGTTCATATAATCCGCCGGTCATACGTGAGGGAGGTTATCAAATTATCCTCCGGTCATACGTGGCGGAGGTTCTCATATGAACATATTATCCGCCGGTCATACGCGGGGGAGGTTCTCATATGAACATATTATCCGCCGGTCATACGCGGTGGAGGTTCATATTATCCGCCATTCATACGCGAGGGAGGTTCTCATATTATCCGCTGTCATACGCGGTGGAGGTTTATATTATCCGATGGTCATACGCAAGGGAGGTTCTCATATTAACTGCGGGGGGGGGGAGGTTCTCATATTATCTGCCGGTCATATGTGGATGAGGTTCTCATATGAAAATATCATTCGACGGTCATACGCGGTGGAGGTTTATATTATCTGCCAGTAATATGCGAGGGAGGTTCTCATATTATACGCCGGTCATACGCGGGGAGATTTGCATATGAACACATTATCCGCCGGTCATACGCGGTGGAGGTTCTCATATTATCCTCATTTGATTTGAGATAATATGAGAAACTCCCTCGCATATGACCGGTGGATAATATGAACCTCCACCGTATATTACCCGCGGATAATATGTTCATATCAGAACCTCCCCGCGTATGACCGGAGGATAATATGAGAACCTCCCTCTTGTATGACTGGCAGATAATATGAACCTCCACCATGTATGACCGGCGGATAATATGTTCATATGAGAACCTCCACCGCGTATGACCGGCGGATAATATGTTCAAATGAGAACCTCCACCAGCTATGACCGGAGGATAATATGAGAACCTCCCCCATGTATGACCGGAGGATAATATGAGAACCTCCCTCACGTATGACCGGCGGATAATATGAACCTCCACCGCGTATGACCGGCGGATAATATGTTCATATGAGAACCTCCCCCACGTATGACCGGAGGATAATATGAGAACCTCCCTCACGTATGACCGGTGGATAATATGAGAACCTCCCTCGCATATGACCGGCGGATAATATGTTCATATGAGAACCAGCCCCACGTATGACCGGAAGATAATATGAGAACCTCCCTCGCGTATGACTGGCGGATAATATGAACCTCCACCGTGTATGACTCGTGGATAATATGTTCATATTAGAACCTCCCCCGTGTATGACCGGCGGATAATAAAAATTATGTTCATATGAGAACCTCCTCCACGTATGACCGGAGGATAATATGAGAACCTCCCCCACGTATGACCGGAGGATAATATGAGAACCTCCCTCGCGTATGACCAGCGGATAATATGAACCTCCACCGCGGATAATATGTTCTCATGAGAACCTCTCCCACGTATGACAGGAGGATAATATGAGAACCTCCCTCGCGTATGACTGGCGGATAATATGAACCTCCACCGCGTATGACTGGCTTATAACATGTTCATATGAGAACCTCCCCCGCGTATGACCGGCAGATAATATGTTCATATGAGAACCTCCCCCGCGTATGACCAGCAGATAATATGAGAACTTCCACACATAAGGACACATAAGTTTTTAAGTCTATAAGCACTATTTGATTTGAATATTCTTTCGAGCAGTCTGACCATTGACATATTCATGCATTCAACCCAGTTAATTTATTTTGTAACTTGGCTTGTAATCGCCGGACACCGGCTTCCGGCCTGGGCTTTTAATCACAACTAAAATAAAAAGTAAGTGTGAATTATAACAAATGAAAAGCGCAAATACCTTTTAAAGATTACATTTGATATGTCTTCTGATACATGGTGTATATTCGTATGTTGTGGGTGAAGTGCTGCCAAGAACGGCTTAGTTGGAATGATAGAACGGCTTCAGTCGGCCATTCTATTTTTTACGAGAAAAGTAGCGCTCTTTCTTGGAGCGAATTTCTGCAACAATTTCACCGGGTAGTGGACCCATTTGGAAAAAAATACATTCACTGTGTCTAATCCTACATTTGGATATACGATACGCCCCATTATATTGAATATACCAGCTGAAATCGATCCTGTAATTGTAAACATCGAGTCTATTTTTAGCTGTTTTATCGGCGTGTGTTCGCCATTACAATATTCGCACTAAAACAGCCATATTGTAGCTAAAACGAGTGCGCAGTATTCCACTGCGTTATTTGATACCTAAAGCTTGTTGTATGCTGGCGTATTCATCGAGAAATCTAAATTCTAAACATTAATGTCGAACGCAGTTTTTCGTGTTTGTGGCATTTTATGTTAGGTCAGTTGTCGACCGAATAATGTAACTTCCGTTGTCCGGTCAGTGGCGGGGTTAATGTGTGTGGATAGGGCGAATGTGGACCTTTCGTTAGACACCAAAAGGAGCACCCTACGCGCTGTATTTCTCGAGATATCGGCCGTCCCACGCAATTTGAAAATTCTGTCCCGCAGATTGTCATTCTATCCCAAATTCCACCCCATGTTAGGTCAGTTGTCGATCAAATAATGCAACTTCTTGAAATTCTGTCCCGCAGATTGTCGTTTTGTCCCATATCCCATCCCATCCCGCAGATTGTCATGTCCCTTCCCATGTCGTGTTCGTTCGAACCATAGCTGGTTACACCCATGATTAGCGTGAATTATAAGTGCGGAATCTGTCGGGGGGGGGGGGGGACTTGTTTGGCAACTATAGGTAGCCTCGTGGTGGGGTGTCATAAACCGGCGCACGAAGAAGTAAACGTGCCTCGATATGATAACCATAAGTCTACGCGTCAATGAAGAATGCACAAATCATGGTTCGATGAAGAATTTAAGAAACAACTTTTTCCACAGAGCTAAATCTGATTATCAACGCGATCGAAGTGACAACACTAAGGATATTTCAAGATTAATTTTAAAGCTCAAATGTGTTAGCTTGCGCAAGGTTCATACTTCAGTTATCAATGGCACTAACTATAGTTATACCAAGTGTACAGGTCGCACGTTGTCTTGAGTGCTGTTCATCCTTCTTGGAGATTGGAACAACTTTCAGTTGTCTGTAACAACACTTCTCTAATCGATTTGTTGTACAAACTTGACAAAGAGGCTGGTTAAGCTTTCCGATGGCCCTTCTCAGATATTCAGGCTGAATTCGGTCCTCCACGGGTGATTTATTGCATTCGCTGCAAAAAAAAAACGTTTACTGGCCTGTCCGTTAATGCCACTTGGTATCTACTCTGACTTAAAACAACCCATAATTCTCAAGTCTCATATACATGTATGAAGTGGTTTCTTTTGTGAAGGTCAAAATATGTCAGGAAATACATGTATGGATTAACCAGCCCGTTCTCTCGAACTCATTTCACGACTTACCAGATGTACGCTATTTAAAGTCCAGTATGGGTTTATTTCAAATTCAAATGAACCTATACATGTATGTGAATAATAGGTCGATTGTGAACCAATTTGCGCAAAAAAGATGAGGTCCTTCATTTTCTCCAGCATGTAACAATAAAAAGCATGTTGTGTTCGTTCCTTCATACATGTTTATGATGTGGTCAAAATTTGGAACGTTCCATATTGTCCCATTGACACAGAGATGGTTATCGTATCATGGAAATAGTACACATTTGACCACCTATCCAATCAAACATCCAACATATCCTCGCGCAAATACGCACATAATCGACCTATAACGTGAAATAGGTGCATAACGTGATTATATTATTCTGAAATAAGCAGATAATGGAGTAATATCCGTTATACGGCGCGGGCCACATTGAAAACAAATGTTAAAGAGCGTACACCTGAAAAGTCATGAATTGGCTTATTTGTGTCATTGTCCGCACATAAATATGCTTAGAATCGCCTCTTTATGAGTCGATAATGTTACTGAAACGCTCATGATTGTGAGCAGTAAGTAAAGTGTGTGTTTGGTCAAATGGAGCAAGAAGTTCAATCTTAAAAAAAATTCCATATTTTGTTTTAATTTAAAATTGTGTCACTGTGTGCTTAGAATGGCCTCATTATGAGTCAATAATCTGACTAAAACCATCTTATTTTCAGCACATTATCGACTCAAAATTGTATTATCCCGTTTAAGCTTATAAAATGCAAACAAAATATCGAAATTGACAAAAACTTATCGCCACACGCTTTATATGTGTGAGTGCCTCTCACTTATAAATTTCCAATCAAAATATGATCGCTGTCGTAATTATTGATTTTCGCAATCAATTAAACGAGGCGGACCGCACGGATCGTAGGAAAGTACGATTAATTATCTCGACGAAACAGAGAGACTACTGCCAAACATTGGTCTAGCTGGACAAGGTTTAAACCAGAGATGACGAATGCATCACTTAGACACTTTGTCAACGTAATTTGGAAGGAGATATAAGGTAGGTTGACAAATACACAAAAGTTTTGATATGCTTTGAAAAATACTTTGTCATGCTCAGCCATTTTCCAGCTTTTTTAAACGGACATGGCAAAATGGCTGCGACTTTGGCAAGTGTTTTTCAGAGCATATGAAGTCAGTATATCAATAGTTCGTTTATTTATCGACCTATCGTATCCTTCGCTCTAAATTACGCAGGAAAAAGGAGGTTCGAATGAGCCATGTCCGTTTAAATGTGTTTCACTTCTCAATGATGTTGAAGCGGTCGGTGGACCAACCACTGCTGATGGCAAAAATTCACTAAGCTCCACAATTTCCATTGGCTCTGGAAAAGACTCATCAGACACATCTAACTCGGATGAACCAAGAAGGTTGGGTACCAATCACGTGAGGTCTTCCCTAATCTTATTCTGATTACACGAGCCCGACCCATCTGTCTCTGATTAACCAAGACAGCCTGTTCTTCCGAAAATACGCACATTATCTTCTTATAATAGAACTTGATTTAGGTAGATAATCTGCTTAGAATCGCATCATTTTGAGGCCATAATGTGCTGAAAATAACGTCTTTTTAGTCACATTATCGACTCATAATGAGGCGATTCTAAGCAGTTTATGTGCGAACAGTGACACAAGTTACCTCACTCCCGACTTGTCAGGTGTGCGCTTAACGTGTCTTTTCACTGTGGTCCGCGCCATAAAACGAAATAACGCGTATGAGTCAAATAACATGTATATATTTCACATTATAAGTATATTGTGTGTGCATTTGCGCGATGATATGTTGACCAACAAGGTTGGGCAGCGATTCCACTTTCTTACACAATGTATTGTCTGATTTAGGTTTATTACCCAGCCTGTTCTCCAAAAACCAGCACATTATCTGCTTATAACAGAACTTGTTTTATGTAGATAATGTTTAGATGCGCCACTTTTTGAGTCGATAGTGTGATGAAAATGAGAACATTTTAGTCACATTATCGACTCATAATGAGTAGGTTCTAAATAGATAATGTGCGGACAATGACACAAATAAGCCAACATGACTTTCAGGTGTAGGCCCTTTAACATGTGTTTTCAGTGTGGCCCGCGCCATAAAACTAAATAATAGAGTCCATGATCTGCTTATTTCAGAATCAAACAATCACATTATGTATCTATTTCACATTATAGGTTTACTATGTGCGTATTTGCGCGAGGATCTTTTGATTATCTTTGTAAATCAATTTACAAAGCGACATGCATGGTACCGGTTTCCACTGTCCTCTCCTTACCCCGGGTAACAAATCGGGTTGGAAAATTCCTCTTCGTACTGAACGTTTTCCCACCCCGATGCTTCCCCCAGTTATAGCTAATCTAATCTGGAAATGCCAGAACAGCTCGAGACAGAACCTATTTTCGCCTTCCCAGTGACTAATAAGATGAGTTATTTAGTATGTCTCATTCATTTTGACTAAGCTGATCTTAATCATTATGATTTACAACATCATAGTCATTATGACCAACGTTCCAACAGAAGTCACTATGACTTTCAGTCATTATATGGAAAACATTTCACTAACAAAAGTTAGTCTGTATTTGCTAACATTTTTGTAAGTTGTACTGGGGCATTATGTTTTCGTCGTGATATGGCCGAATCGTCATTAAACCGTCATTATATCAATCAATATGGGGCATGTTAATCAATAGAGGAATGTTAATCAATAAGAGGCATGTTAAGTCGGTATGAAAGTATTCTTGTTTCAAAGTTTGCAGTTTAATCGGATGTGGGAAGTAACAGTCAACGCACAAAAATGATGCAACGAGTAAACATCGAGAAAATTTTCAAATGTACTTAATTCAATGAACACACACCCAATGAGCACGAAGATAAATATCGCTCCCCTCTACGCGGAAGTGCGCTATTACCTGTCCACTCACTCAACATTTACACATTGTTAGCGCATTGCAAATTCTGTTTTCTGAAAGATGGACTCCAAGGCACTTTACAAAGTGTTAATATTTAATTGATCAAATGTTTGAAGTTTGATTTGCGAAAATTAATTCTCCTAAGAACGTGTTTTGGAGCCAATTCCGAATATTTGCCCATCGTCTGGCGCTCGCGCATAAAACCTCGGGTGTAGAACTAGAAGGATGCTGCATGGGCAAATGATGTTGGAAAACTGCACTGCTTTGATACCCACTTGTATTCATGTTTTTCTATAGGTATTCATATGAGCGAATGCAGGTTAGTACACGTAACATGGGCCACGGGGCCGAACTGATATTTTTTAACCTCAGATTTAACCGGATGTATACATATACATGTATTAACGGTGTAGCTAAACCGGTGTCTATAATGGGACGTTTGCGGTTGTTTGGTGGCCAGTGTATTGATAATTCGATTCAGTGAGACGGGAAAATGTTCTCATATATGCCCAGAGACCAAGACAGTTTGTTCTCACGGAAATAGTCTCATGATTTCAAGGGACTAAATTAAGCTCATATAGACATTGTTTAGATGTGAAATATGTGGGATTAAATGATTGTTATTAAAACAGTCCCAAATGGGACTATTTCAATATGAAATAAGTCCGTATTGTGATTATTTTCACGAGAACCAGCTGGAAAATAACATGAATAAACCAACTCACGACTAACCTTATGTATGCTCTAGATACAACATATCCTCGTGCAGATAGGTTCCCATTGGACCTAAATATTCACATAGGTCCATATTGGACTGATATGATTCTAAAATAAGCTCATAGTGAGCTTATATCCGCTGAATTGTACAGGCCGCGGTGAAAACACATCATACAGAGCGTGAATATGGTCGTGTCGATGAAAAAAGGTAGGTTAATAATGCCAATGTGGGCTTATTTCGTCTCGAAAAATATCGCACATTGGACCGTGTTAAAACAGCGCGTTTTAGGTCCATATAGAGCGTATATTGAGGTTAAATAATGCCAAATATAAGCTTATTTCGCTAATTAAAATAAGCCCGTTGTGCGCTTATTTTTACAAGAGCAGGCTGCTTGGTGGTGTGTCTCACTGTGGTCCGCGCAGTCCAACGGAATAACGGGAATAAGTCAAATATAGGATCAAATTCAGAATAAGTAATAAGTCCAATATGAACCAATGTGAATATTTAACCCTTTCAGTGCCAGGTCCGATTTTTGTATCAACCCATATACCCTGTGCCAATGCATTATCTTATATATGCGAGTCGACCATAGGTCGCCTCGCATATATAAGAGAATGTATTGGCCTAACAATTTTTCATCATTTGTTATTATGTTTTACAATTTTTTACAATTTTAATAATTTTTTCTTTAACAGAATTATTTTGTACGTTTAGTGCCAGGAAATATTACGTTTTTCATGGGCATCAAAATTATTATTATGAATACTTGGTGATAGTATTGAGTTATAACATGCCCCTAAGGATTTATCCAGTTTGTTTTTAAATTCGCTATACCATGCTTAAGCATACCCAAACAAAATTCAACCTAAAAAAAAAAAAATTAGGGCCGATTTTACAGACCGTAAATTAGGGCCGATTAGATCGCCCCCTGGCACTGAAAGGGTTAAGTCCAATATGAACTTATTTGCACGAGGATATGTTCACCAAACGGACAAAACACAATCCAACAGAATGGTTCTGAACACTCATTCAATGAACGTAAATTACACAGCCCGTGCGCGCTTGTCATCACCTAGCTGAACTCAATTGTATGAATAGATAGACACGCCTCGGGCCGATCTGTCATCTCCAGCATGAATCGGATTTATTCTTACATCGTGGTGTATCTAAACCTAAGGGTACTTTCAGTCTTCTCCTGGAAATCCGCGGATTTTATCTGCATATAATATAATTTGTTTTAGGTCGATAATCGGCTGAGAATCGTTTCATGCTGAGTCGATAATGAACTGAAAATAGAGAGTTTTAGTCATATTATCGACTCATGTGTGAGGACAATAACACACATAAGCCAAATGTGTACACTTTATATGACATGTGTTTTCATTGTGGCCCGCGCCATAAAACGGAATAACGGATATGAGTCCATTATCTGCTTATTTCAGAATCAAATAATATAATTATGAAGCATTTTCACATTATGGGTCGATTATGTGCGTATTTGAACGAGGACATGTTGGACGTTTGGTGTAAACAGTATTTATTCCATATTATTCATTATATATTACAAAAAACAAGACAAATATTAATAGTGATGATATGACAGCGATTCGACAACAAGCTTTACGCTTTTGGGAGTCATTTCCGATTGGCTTGTGACAAGGTCCATCCTGTGAGAGTGATTTTAAAACATTTCAAATTGTTTCAAGTAAATGGGAGCTTCATGTTTTAAATTGTTGTCGTTTTATCGCGTGTACTATAGTCTACTCACAGGATGGGCCAGTTAGATAGGTGTTTCAAGATAAGGTAGTTTCATATGGAATGATTTGGGTTATGTGGGAGTATGTTGGAATGGTATGGTGGTTGTCAGATGAATATAAAATAGTTTTATATGGAAATATTTTGTGTTTATGTGAGAATAGTTTAGGGGATTAAGGTGGATGTCGGATATGATAAGGGAAGTGATAAGTGGAATGATGATATCTTGTTGGATGTATAGGGGATTTTGACGAGTGTGGATAATCTGTTGTGTCACATTATGCACTGGTTGGGAATCTGACCTTGCTTCTGATCCAACGTCACACCATTAGGGGACGCACTTGTATTGTCTATTCTTCTAAACTGTATAACATACCGTGATAATAAGTTGCTGTGGTTTTGCAACAGTGTCCAATTTGTAATCCATTGTCGTATCTTATAGCTGACTAACATCAATGCGTTCAATATCAATGAGTGTGTGGCTCAGCGGAGAATTATTTGGTGCCATCATTTAAAACGTTTGGTACGAACGATACATTTTTGGACTTCTTTGAAAATTGTTAAGTTGTCTTCCAATGAGATTTTAGTGGATCCACACAAGAGTGTCTCGGATGTAACAGTACACATATTAGAAATTGATGATAAGAGTGAGCGTCATTGGGAGCGGTATCTAACACATTCAAGTAAATAGTGTTCTGTGTCCTCAATTTCACCACAGACACACCTGGGATGATCGGAGACAAAGTTAGAATAAGTATGGTAATTTAGGTGGCTACAATGTAATCTTAGTCGGGCGTGCAGTATTTGGGCTTCGCGGGTATACGCATAGTAAAACCATCTGTGGGTCTTCTTCGTTTTCAAGTCGAGAGACCTCTTGAATGGTGAAAGGGAATCCATGTTAATAATATTTTTGTCAAGATTATTCCATAGGGACGTCGTTGGTGGGAGAAATGTTCTTCTGTGATATCCATAGTCAAAACCAGGGATTATGAAGTGATTGCTTTGTCTAGTTTCACGCCTAGATATTTGTCCGTGAGTCGGGGGGTACTAGTGTTCTAAGATAAATCGGAGACTGGCCATATACCATTTTATAAAAAAAACTTTTAATTTGTGTTTTTCACGACGTGATTTCAAGGTTTCCCATCCAGTTTCTAACAGAAGTGTAGAATTACCGACAGATATGGTGGCACCCGTCACAATTCGAGCTGCTTCGTATTGTACGTTTTCGATTTTATCAGAGTCTTGTTGGGAGCAGCCGTCCCATACAATACAGGAGTATTCGAGGATTGATCGAACTAGCGTGAAGTAGAATTTTTCGAGTGCTGTTCGGTCAAGATAGAATCGGTATTTCCTCAGTAGAGAGATGCGTTTCCATGCGGTCTTAGTCATTTCGTCAATGTGAGACCCCCAGCTTCCATCGTTAATCAATATAATGCCAAGATGTTTATGTACTTTTACTTCTTTGATGGGCTGTTGGTTCATGTACAGGGTTGGGTGGTTTAGTGGGATACGTTTTCTGGAGCATGTTAGTGATTCTGTCTTGAGTTCATTGAATTTAACATGCCATTTAGAAGACCAAGCTTGGAGTTTGTCAATATCCTGTTGTAGCACTATCGCCCCAGTGTGAGGGTCATTGGTAGTAAATGCGATGGATTGTGTCGTCGGCAAAGAGGCGAGCGTTACATGTAATATTTGCTACAATGTCATTTATAAAATACGAGAAAGATAATAGGGCCCAATAAATACAGATCCATGGGGCACTCCCGCGGTGGTCTCTCCCCCCCCCCCATTTGGATTGACCATAACGTAGGACAACATGCTGCTGCCGCTTAGACAGATATGATCTGAATCATTGTAATAGGTTATCACGAATTCCTATACCATGAAGTTTAAATAGTAGACCGCCGTGCCATACTTTGTCAAATGCTTTACTAATGTCGAAAATAGTAATCGAATGTCTTGCCCCTCGTTAAGTGAACTACTGATATTGTTATATATTTCACATAACTGATAAGAGGTTGAGTCAGTGGGCATGAAGCCAGACTTTGTTCGGTTAAAATATGGTTTGACTGGAGATAAGTCATGAAATGCTTGGCGATGCATTTTTCAAATAATTTGATTATACAACTCAAAAGTGAAATCGGACGATAATTTTCTAATTGCTACGATCGCCTTTCTTGTGTATTGGTACCACGTTCGCTCGTTTCCATTCCGGAGGAATGTATGATTCGCGGAGAAAACGGTTGAACATCTGCGAAAGAGACTTGCTCAAGCTTGTACAGTTTTTCAATAATCGCGGGCTTATAAAATCAGGACCAGATGCTTTGTCAGGCTGTATTGGCTTTAGCGCGTTGAAGACTTCTAGTTCGGTTATTTCTATACAATTCAATGTAGAAAGGTCGGGGTCATCATCTAATAGATCGGGGGGGGGGGTTATACGACCTATCAATGGATGCGATGCTGCAGAAATAATTATTGAGGACCTCTGATTTGTCCTCGTCGGCCGATAAAAGTTGCCTTGCCATTTTAAAGTTGGCACATTGTCCGATCTATTGGTGGAGAGACGATTAAACGTTTTCCACCACTTACTGTCCGTTGTCATGGGATCAATCAGGATTTCTTGAACCTTTGTGAGATGTATGCGTTTAGCCGCTCTCACTTCGTTAATTACAGCGTTGCGAATTTTACGATATTTGCACCAGACTGCGGGGGTATTTCTTATTTTTGCAATTTTGTGTATTCTATTTCGTCGCCTAATTAATTACTTAATCGGGGGATTTATCCATTCAGGTTCGTTCTTCTCTCCTATAGTGGATTGTTTTGTGTGGAATGTGTTTTTGCATGAGATCAGTCAGTTTTTCTGTTAAAGTACTACATATATTTTCGACTGGTATGTATGTAAACAACTGTGGCCAGTCGGGAGATTCTATATGACGGTTGATGTCAGGATAATCGGCTTGTTCGTACATGTAGATTGTGCGCATGGCAGGTTTATTCGGTTTTATTGGGTTATAGGTGTGAACTGTGAATGGTTACGTACACTGGGACATGGTATCGGACTAAGTTGCAAAAGAAGGGTTCTAGTGTTCCACTTTCCTTTTCCATGCAGTTCTCGTTTATTAGTACGACGTCTATTAATGTCTCGGAGTATTCAGTGAAATTTGTCGAGACGTTTGTGGTCGTCCAGTTACCGTTTGGTTGACAACACTAATCAGTCAGAAGATAGCATGCACTCAAATTACCCGATGACCCTCGCGGAGAACAGAATTGTCAACAGCACGCACTCAATTAACGTAAATTGCACATATTAATTCACGCTTAAACTCAATTGTGCAGCTCAGAATGGGCAGTGTCGTCATCTCAAGTCGGACCTGACTAAATGCTATGGTTTACGATGCCGTTTTACAACAAAAATGATCGTAATTGCGCTTAAAACAGGTAGCCATTTATCTTAAGATAAGGATATGGATAAATATAAATAAATAGTACAGTAACTAATTTGTCCATATTAGAGACAGATAAGTACAAATAATAATAATACATATTTCTAACGTGGAGTGCAGCTGAGATGATTTATACACATGTACTGTATTTTATTTTTTAGAAAGGTACTAGTTTTAAATTATGGCATGTATTGCGTTGTTTGTCATTATTACCGCATATATATATGTATGTTACATATTGTGTAAAATGTAGACCGGCCAACCACACTCTTTGTAAATATTATGTACATATGTTCTGCATCGTTCTACCTTAAATGGTAGCTTATGCAATACAGCATTCATTCATTCAAGTTCCCATCAAAATATGCTCGTTTTGTTAGTTATCATATTTTCACTGACGATAGAACGCGACGGTTCACATTATACACGTTCTAGTTGGGTAGCCGGTAGGGGATACCTGGAAGTGGAGTACCACTAATGTGTTTTCCCTATTATCCTGCTCTTTAGGGTCCCCAATACAACTATTTGTATTGTGCACTGCATGTGAGCCACGAGGAACAAAAGAAATACTAAAAGCCGTCTGTTCGCTTCACTGGCAAATACCCGTATCGGCAACCAAAATAAAAAGTGTACTCGTGTTTGAAGGCTTCCAGAAAAAAATGCCCAAGTCAGCAAGCCTAATAAAACTTGGTTTCATAGACTCCAGAAGATGGTCAAACGTTATAGTGGTAATCCATTTCCATGTTCACCCCATGGTCTGCTACCCAACTATTCGGTTGTTTATCTCGACGATAACAGAAGATGACGAGCACGTCTTTTAGACGCTCAGTCTCGAGTTCAAACTATGAGTTTATCTGCCAAATGGCGGTTTATGCCGAGTGGTTTCATTAAACTGGAGATGACTAATGTGGTCTTGAGACCGATGTAACATCGCGCGCATTTCCTACCGCGCCATGATGATCTGTATGCACTCCCACTATGCGGATGCCACAGCGCGCGTGTTTCCAGGGTGTCATCGCGATGTGTACACTCCACCATTTAATTGCTGATTCCAAGAGCGAGAGATCACAGGAGATCGTCAAACGTCGACACTCACAGATCGACTAATCGTTCGATAATACCTTCCACTTTCGATAATGGAGAGTAAATACCGCGACATTATGGTCGGGTGGATTCGTTTTAAGTTCTTACATACAACCCTAGTGTGCGTTCGACTCGATACAACCTGGCACTGCTCGGTATATATAACATTTGTGTTGAGATACCTTCAGAGACGATGGGACCTATCCAACCTAACGTCGGATTAAACTTGTTGCCGGTTAGTCGACATATTCATCGGAACTATATTTGCCATTCTGATACAAAGTGTTGCGTGTCATGGACAATAGGTTTTCACAATTATTTCTTTAAATGAAAGTGAGTATCTTAATCGTATTTAAATTCGCGCAGTTCATTTTTTTCGCTCACTCAATCGGCGCGTGATTTTAAAACTGAGTGAACAGTAGCACGACTCCTGACTTTATACCAATCCAATATGAAATAGGGATATATTGATAAATATTGATATATATTGATGAGTTGCAAACAGTACAGAAAGATGGATGAATATAACATTAGGCCTGCTTGTAGGCCTATATTTATATTTCTGGAACCAACACAACACTCCAATCACCAAATAGCTTATTGTCATGGGTCCATGCAAGGAGGCTTAATTTGAATCATAATATTGAGTTATATGTTTAATTGCATAACAGCATCATACCCCCATATATTATAATGAAGTATAAAGCATTCATAAATATTCCAGCCCAATGAAAACAAATGTTGATATGCAGTGTGGTCCAATCAAGCAGGGATCAATCTACTGGAATTAGGCCAAATTGTTCAGAGATATGGTTGTCAGCTTTAATTTGGTTATGAACCCATAACCCAGAAGTAATCTCAGCCCAATGTTTCATTGATCAGCAGGCATTACACGAAAATTCTCAAATTTAGACATTTATTTGTGGGCAGTTGCCTTTTACTCTAGTAGCTCATGGTGGTTTTGTATGCACTTGTATGTCCAGAGCAAAACTCTTCATGAATCCACTAATTGAAAGTACACCAACAATATTTGGTTGGTGACACATTTCCCATTGAGGGCGAAATGGGTCAAATGGCCACGCCCCTTTTTGCGCGAAGTACTACCAGCCGCCGTGACTATAGGCCACATTATGGTCAGTAATACATTTTCATATCCAAAAGTCAATGGTTTTTAAGATAATTGCCAAAAACCAAAAAAAATCCATTTTTAAGGGCCCGATTTTGGGGTTCAGCCCTTTTGTCTCAAAGCTGAGCCCCCAATTAGAATTTTATTGACCTTTATCCATCGGTGCCACATACAGGTATCATTTGTGATATTTTCTGTACCATTATCGGATGGGATTGACCTTCAAGGAGCTCTTGACCCTGAAAATAAGGTTTTTGGATGGAATATATTGGTCGTAGAATGAAAAACAGACATTTTCCCAATAACAAAGATGTTGAGGAAATCATCAATTATACGGTATTTGATCAGTAACCTAAAACTCCTACAAAAAAGGTTACCCTGGTGATATAATTTGAATGTAGTTCATCTTTTGTTATCTAGATTTCATGGCCTTTGATTGAGATGGCTGCCAAAATGGTTATAAATGGAATGACATATATCACATTAGCAATATACTTGTAAATGAGTTCAATGTGTTATTTTCTTTAAACTTATGGGAGAACAGGGTGTTTTTATGGTATTCTAATGTTGAATTATACTCAGCCCACAAGTAGGTTTAGTAAATGTTGAGTTACTACAAGATGATCAATCAGTATGATTCGGTAGTCGAGCAGGTTGTGTCTTTATCAGTCCCACATCAATTTTGATTGGTTGCATCACCATTTTGTATAAAGGTTCTACAATTTTCCTAACACGTACATTATTTTAGAACAAATAATGGCTAGCCTGGCATGATTGCCTATATTTATATCCTGATATATGTATATGAACAGTAGATGTATATTTGCCCTAAATTGTTTCTGGTTCAAATTTGGGAGTTTGTAAGAAAATAAGTCATAAGAAAGATGCAGTTGCAGTAATATTAAAATATATTGTTCTGTTCAAAACTAACAAATACATGTCCAGTTATAATAAATCCACACATTAAAAATATAGGGATTCCATAAATACAGAATATTTTCCAACTTGACAATCGTTCCTTGTGTTCAACTGAGTGAGTTCATGTGAGGTTCGTGGAAATTTATTTGGCAAGCTTGATTCTAAAGTGTCTAGCTTTATGGGCTTGAAATTCCGAATGCAATCCTGTTGCGTTGTGAGCTCAGAGTGAGTTAGAAGAAAAATACAAGCATCAGTTGATATGCAGATATAAATACATACAAATCTACATGCTGCAGGTAGCCATGCTATGCAATCCTCCCTCATGTTTCAACTTATCAAGGAAAAATGATCACATTACCAATGACTATGATAGTCAGATGTTTTTGTAGATTTTGTGGATGTTGTAGATTTTGTAAATTTATGGATGTTGTAATGCAATATAGATCTCCATTATAGTTGCACAAATTTATTTTTCAGTTCGTCCCTTTAAATTGACTTTTATTTTTTATGTATGTATATGTGCCACTCCAAACATGTCAGTAAAAGTACTGTAAACCGTTTGGTTTGATGTTATAGGCACAGGAGAGAGATATATATATATATATATACTTTACATGTCAAATATTGTGAACCCTGCAGGTACGTGTATGTGTGTCAGTCGCCTTATGTGTTTGATGTACATGCAGTAACTACATGTATATTCTAGTGAAATTTATGGTCTGCACTCTGCAGTATTTCAAAAACATGCTATGACCATGCCTACATATACTTATGTACACTGATTCTAACACAATGATTATCCGGTTATAATCAATGTTTGAGGAAAGTTACTATGTATTTTTCATTTGTGTTGCATTTGTCAATATTAATGGGTCCCAGGAGTCCAGATGTTACTAGTGCAGAGCCCATTTAATTTTCATGAAACTGGTGGACTTCATGTCTATACTCCTAAATAAACTCTGAGTCTTATCAGACCAAGACGGTATTGTGTATGTTTTACTAGCGATCTGAACGAATCGAGGATAAGCCACTATGTGTAGAAAAAAATGATGGCACTTAACAGAATCGCTTTGACCTACAAACATCATAGCAATCCAGCAGTACCCATCAGCATAATATAAAATTAGCAGGACCACTTAACATGGGGTGGTATTGAAAATGAAAATATCTTTAAAATGGTAAGTTATGAGGGCTATTATGAAGAATTATGTTAGTGAAATTATAGACCCTCATCTTCTCCAGCCTGCAAGTGCTGCAACTAGCATGGCCAATCAAAACTAATGTGGGACTGACAAAGGCTCATTCTACCATTGATTGAACAGTGATCATTCCATCATTTCCTAAAACTTTTTGTGAGATGAGGTGTCCTTTGGGAAGAATTGATTACTTCTGAAATATATACTGGTATATATGGTCATCTCCCATCTGATTACAACATGTTTTACTATGCCCAGGTGCAATACCCATTTTAGGATCGCAACATATGGCTGCTGCATGAAGCAAACAGCTGGTCATTCCATTTAGTAAAAGTGTTTAGCATGTTTCATATCTTGGTCACTTAAATGAGATCAGCTGTTAAATGTTGATAACAAATTTTGAAAACCTGTTTTGTTCAATCTGTACATTTCTGTTGATTAGAGCACAATTGTTACCTGATTTTTGGTAAAGCACACCAGTTTCCAAGGCATGTTCAGTCGTGAAGAGCTCATGTTGTGTGTCGGGGTCAACACATCCTCAGAGCAATTTCCAGCTAATCCCATTGTGTGTGGTCAATTGTGCTCTTAAGTCGATCAGAGAATTCCGAAAGTTCTTTAAAAAGTGTCATACATATGCTGTGGCCTTGGTGGTATTGTATACTTGTGGTGCGTAACATGCTGAAATCGGTTTTTGGCAATTATCTTAAAAACCATTGACTTTTGGATATGAAAATGTATTACTGACCCCCCATAATGTGGATTTTCAGGGTCAAGAGCTCCTTGGAGGTCAATCCCATCCGATAATGGTACAGAAATTATACCTATATGAGGCACCGATGGATATAGATCAATAAAATTCGAATTGGGGGCTCAGCTTTGAGATAAAAGTGCTGAACCCCAAAATTGGGGCCTTAAAAATTGATTTTTGTTTTGGTTTTTGGCAATTATCTTAAAAACCATTGACTTTTGGACATGAAAATGTATTACTGACCCCCCATAATGTGGCCATTCCACACATTTTGAGTGGTCACACGACCCCCTATGTCCAACGGTTCTGGAGATATAGTCACGGCGGCTGGTAGTATTTCGCGCAAAAAGGGGCGTGGCCATTTGACCCATTTCGCCCTCAATGGGAAATGTGTCACCAACCAAATATTGTTCGTGTACCTTCAATTAGTGGATTCGTGAAGAGTTTTGCTCTGGACATACAAGTGCATACAAAACCACCATGAGCTACTAGAGTATTTCTAAATGAAAATAATCATTAAATTTCACAAATCAAGAATTAAGTCTCCTACGTGAAACTGAAATTTTAAGTATTGTGCATGCCATAAAAGTTAAGTAAATGAGGTTATGATACCCAAACGTCCGATGGATCTTAAAATGTTTCTAACAGGGCGAAATCAACGTGGTCAACAATTCATCAAGAATAGGCAACAAATAAAGCAGATCTGCCCCAAACGAAATAATATAGCCATAAAGTTGGATTTCTGTCTGTATTATGACTGCAGGGATTCTTTTGCTTTCGAGTACTCGTTATGCTCTTATAATGATACAGTCAGCACATATCCGGTTTGACTTCCTCCCAGGAAACGGGCAGGATCGTTTAAATTATATTGGGCAATTTCATGTTAGGTTTCTAAGAGTCCATTCTGATATAGTCTCGATTATAAACAAACTATGTTTGGTCAAACATAGTCACAAAATACCTTAACATGATAGAGTCTAATTTAGATTGGGCGAATATATCCACCTCCTTTGCTAAATGCCGTTTGAGAATATAAACATTTGTCACATTTTATAACTGTGAGTTTTGGCGGCCATTTTGGCGACCATCTTGGGTCAAATAGATCATTGTCGAGTGTAATTGAATGACACTAAAGATATTTTAGACTGTGTACACTTTTGTTTATTTTATTATGCCTATTTCTGTCCAATGTTAATCTAGAACCTCGAGAAGCAAGTTTATTTGTGAAATTACATAGCGAATTATTTAATTTGCATTTTTTCGGAGTATGGACAACAATTAGACACAAATTACAGCATAAGATATTTTCCAAAGTACTTGGTGTCATAACTGATAAAAACAAAGACAACTCCTACTCGCCACAGTTTACAAATAACCGAAAATGATGTAAGAGGCATGTGTAACAATTGAACACATTTCTATATTTCGGTCGCCATTTTGACAGCCATCTTGTTTTTTTTATATCAATCTTGTTCTTTCAAAAGGAAGCTTGGTGCAATTTTATCATTGCCGTAGAAATATTTGTCATTTTCTGTGTTAAATTTTCTTCCTCACTCAGTGCCCATTCTGCAGTTTTGTGTGGCTGCCATGAAGATGATTTGACTTAATTTTCGTGGTATAATACTGTTGAATTCTCGGGTATAAGCAGCTATATGGTTCATCATATTTACAAATTATTCCATAAGTCCATGGATTTCCGCGAAAAAGTAGCACATATTCACATATATTTACTTTTCCCAACACATGAGTGATATCAATAAAAATTGGACATATTTTGGTGATTTCTCCATTTTGGCAGCCATCTTGGTCGCCATGTTAAACGAAAATGCACTATTTTCAGTGTAACTATATGGCAATTCACATATTTAAAATATTTTTACATTATCTTCATCAAATTCAGTTATGTTCTGTTCAACTCTTGGCTAGAATCACATAATTGAATTTTGGTTAATTTTCATAGCACATTTTGAATTCACATTTTAAAGATAGCTGACAGGAATGAGATCCGAAATATGACATATTATGTTGTAGAAATGGTTGGAAGCTAGAATGTATTCAAATTTAGGTCTTTATTCGTTACAAATTTCAAACATCGGTTAATGATTCAAGAGGAAAGTGTGAAAAATCATAAATTTTCCGAATTTCGGTCGCCATTTTGGCGGCCATCTTGGTTTATGATGGCCACTTTTTCTGTCAAATGCAAGTATGGTGTATTAGTTTCACGTCAGTGGTGAGATAATCAAATTTCTATAATAAATTCACAAGTAGATATTAATCAAACTGACTCAGTGCATACTGTGAAATTGTGTATGGCGGCCATCTTGATGACGTCATAAATTCACCCAGTCGCGATCCCAAGGTGTCTAACATTTGTTTTCTGGTTCCTGAGATATCAAGCAACGTCATTGGCATAGTCGCTATATTTCTTCACAAAGTGCACACGGGAGTACATAAGAGCCTCTACTACTAGAGGTTTACGCAGACCAGGTTTAATCCTGAGATGACGAATCGGGCCTTAGTATTGAAATGTTCGGGGCAGTTAGTCAATATGACTAACTTAGGTTAGTCAAAAGTAAGTCCCTATGATGACTAACTTTAGTCATAATGCAGCATATTATTCACAATGACTGGGGTGATGTCAGTCATAACGATTCGGAAATGGTTAGTCGAAATGATTTGTCAAAACGACTGATCGGGACATTAAACTCGTAAGGGACACTCAACAATAGATGATATATTTATTATACATGTGTGTGCTCTGATGAACGTATACATGCAAAGCGGACGAAAGCTATACTGTACTTTTATTGACTTCCGCAAAGCCTTTGATACAATATCGAGAGTTGCTATATGGTGGAAACTTATACTTATGCAAGCAGATATTAACGGGTAATACGAAGCATGTACGACAATATCAGATTATGTGTGAAAAATAAGAATTCGAAATCAGACTTTATCGGTTACACACCTTTATTCCGAAGACCCAATACTCCGAAGCTCCGATACTACGAAGGTCAGATATCCCGAAGTGTTAATACTCCAAATGTTCAATAGTCCGAAGGTCTAATGCTCCAAAGGCCCAATACCCCGAAGGCCTAATACTCCGAAGTTGTTATACTCCGAAGACCGATTACTCCGAATAGTAGAGATTGGGAATACACATAGGTGACCGCCACTGAGCGAATTTATGCCACTATGATTTTCTTATAGGAAAATGCCTCTAGTTTCAGGATCTGGTTGGTGCACTAAGAAACTGTGGTCCAAAATTAATTTGTTCATGCCTTTTCTATGAGTGCCCACCTCATTTTTAAATCTATTTTCCGAAAATACTACAATTTTGTAAACTTCATTTTATTACGAAATTTATCATGCCAAGAAGTCAATATGCGAAATGGGAGATGAATTAGTATGATAGAACTGAAATGTGCTTCAAATGTCTACGAAAGATATTCTTTAGTGACGCTGCACTATTTTCGTCGATTCACCAAAGTGACCTCGTTTCGTTTTCACTGACCAGAAATCTATACGGAAAACTTATAACATATTTGGTGTTGTAGTGACCAGTAGCATACTGGCGATCTGATAAGCTCAATAACTTGAAAATATTTAGCCCATGTCACGTATAGTACCCTAATAACTTACCCCTACCCCGAAATATAAAAAAATCGATATTTTGGGAATTCGGTGACATATGCTTCTACATTCTTGTTATAGTTACTCCAACGGAGTTTACTAAGTTTCTATAACTAATTGTTGTGGGTTTACGTTAAAATGTAGTATTTTGACATAAAGAGAATGTCATAAATTAGTATTTTTGGGTGAAAACAACATATTTTGGTTAATTTTGGGTGAAAATAGAATATTTTGGTATAATATGGATATAATGCATTTGATTATATATAATACGAATTGACAGAAAGTAATGATATTACAGAGATTGATACATCGGTATCGTGCATGTATATGCACTAAGGTGAATGGTGTTCTATCCAAAATGAACATCACTACAATCGTCATCATCCGACATATAGTCATCACTATCTTCTTCGTCTGTCCAAATATTAATATTGCAATCTTGTGAATCTTCGGTAATACTCTTCTCGTTCTGCCTGTACAACAAGTTTGAAATATCGTCAGGGAATGCCTTCGTTATCCATGTGATGCTACTGTCGTCTTCCCATCCATAGTCAGATGGATCCGGGGCGCATATTTTCGGAACTGATGCCAGGCGCCATATGCGTGATACGTAGCTTGCCCTATATGTGTGCAGCTTCAAACTATCAACACATGGTGGTATCAATGACAAATCAACAACTTTGCCGTGATCCAAATAATTTTCCCAGAAGAGTTGCACTCGAGTTTGGTTGACCGTTACAGGGCGTCGTTTCCGATAGAGCTTAGATACATACTCTTCAATTATGTTCATGTCATAACATTCGGTAGACCATTGTGTTCCCAGTGTGGCGAAGGCCTCAATATACCGGTAATCTTTCAGTAATAGGTTGTAACACACCTGTTTGCCTTTCTTGAAGAATGCTGATACATAGTCGTTCCCTGTAAACGCATGAAGTCCAATAATAGATTGTCTTAATAAGGTATTCATATAACTTTTGTTTAGGTTAACAATTGTTCTGAATTTGCCACGACCAGTATCGAAATACACATCGTGGGTCAGATTGGTGCAATGTCCAAGCATAATGAGTGACCAATATGTCAGTGTTTCCTGATGGGGAACGAATAATCACAGGTCCTGGATTGTTTCTGAGTGCATGGTTAACATGTAGGACAACTTTTGTGTCTGCCTCTTCCTGGTCCGAACACAGATCTTCAATTATCGTTGTGTCATATCGAGTTACTAAATAACATAGATCTCTGATGGAAAAGTAGACAACCTGACAACCTGACAACGAGTAGCATATCCCGTTTCTCATTCCACACGTCCATGATCAGATCTATCATTCTCTCCTTGTTTGTCCCGTTCGATAGAAACTTGGAGTTCTCAGGAATTTTTACTTTTGCACTAGTAATAATATATTTTTCAGCAACCCCTCTATTTGACCGTTCACCCAGTTTGATGGATGCTCTCTATATGTGTCCGCAATTACGTCAATTCGTTGATATCCCTGTGGATTGAACTGAATATTTGCAGCGCCAATTCCTCAAAAGTTTTGGGTTTTTGGGGCAGTGTGCGAATTAACGCCATTAAGTCTCTCACATAGGCCGATGTGTTATTTCGAGGCGGTAGAGTAGCGGAATCAACAATTTCACAGTTATCAGTTATTATTCCAATCAACTTACTCTTAGTTGTTTGTCTTCTCGTTCCGTCAGGATGTGCCAAAGCAATCGGTACTGGACCAAGGCAGTACGATAACACTTTATCGACATCGACAGATTCTTTTTCTAGATGACTGGACGCTAACAAACTACCTAGAATGTTTCGTTCAATTGTCAATTCCTTTACTTTCCCTTGGGCCGAAACGGAAACTTTCTTGTTGCAATCTTGGAATGAGAAAACGCGTGTTCTCGAAATAGGACTGAACATTTCAATCTCAGAACTTTCTATGCGTTTTTGAACAAACTCTGTTGTCTGCAATTGTCCATTATTTATCATATGCAGTATTCCATCTGCCACATCAGCTTTGACAGGAGCTCCAGACGACAGATTGTACAGATTCGTCTTGTCCAATTCGGCATCAAAAGGGTTGACAAATTCATTTCTCAGAACATTGAAGATTGATTGGACTCGATCCTCCGATTTTTTAATCATACTCTGTCTACAGGTCGGATGTATATTGTCGGAGGAGATGCTCATACCCACAATTTCGAATAACATCTCTTTGAACTTCGCCACATGGGTCTATTTAAAACCCACTTGTTATAATTGCCACGATTCCATGCGAACTGTTTGATACCACCTGGTATTTTCGCATGTCGATTGTATGTCTGTTCACCAGACTGGTCAACTGCTTGTCTACCTGACTTAATCCCCCCACGGCATACAGACAATCCCTTCTCCTCTATCACAGTCCTCGCTTGCGGATTCGTGTATTCCAACGTCTTCAAACAATGTGCATAATATGCTCGATATCTCCCGTAGTTTGGTTTGTTGTACGCAAAGAAATATGGAAGTGCAGATTCCCAGCTGTGAAGTCTTAAATCATAATCATTCTCTTTCACTGCACAATGTAGCATTTGCAATATGTCAATCACATCGAGGTACATTAACCAGAACTTGGCTGTCTTGCCTAAAGCTCCATTTCGAATTGTTGTTTTGTATGCTTCGTACATTTCCCAGAACTTCGAGAACTCGTCAGTGTTTGTCATGACCAGCTTACGTGCAGTTGCCGGTGAGTTGGATTCAAACAGATCACATAGTAACTTAGGAATAGTTATTGGCTCACCATCATTGGTGCTCTGGAAGAATCGGTTGAGAAGCAATCGTTCCAATGCGTCTGCAAAATGTTCGTGAACAAACCAGGCACGATTGTACTGTTTACCCTTAAGCACAGCATTCAAACTACCGGATTCACACAGGCCGGTTTGAAAGACAATGTCCTCGAAACCACTCGCTGAAACCATCTTACCGATAATACCGAACATTTCCTGCACCAAATTAAATTCACATAAATGAACGATGACATTACTGAATTCCTTCGGATAGTTCCAGATCATCTGAAATGTTTTTGCTGCTGCTCCAACGTCGACTGTGATATGAACACTGGGCATGTTCGCTTGTTGGGCTAACTTTTGTGCCATTTGTAGATATTCGGCAACGGTTTCGTATTCCGATATTGGTTTGTGAATGGGTATGTGATCATTGTTTTTGTGGGCACATTTTCTTCTGAAACTGACGAAATCCAACCACCAACCGAGGAATCGTTTGCCTTTTGTCATGTTGCTCTCTGCCGATCTTCCATGCCATTAGCTTTTTTTTTTTGCCTGATCCACCGGTGGTCTACAACATCCAATCGGTTTAGGCGTTTTAGGTGGTCCCCGTTTTGGATTAACACGGCGGTGTTCCAGTTCTGTGTCCACCGAGACACACATCGACCTTCGTTTCGGTCTCGGTAGTATAATCTCCGATGTTCTTGGCACGGTGTCGTCGGAACGTTCTTGATAAGCAACGGCATGGGTACTGTGGATAGTGTCATGACCAGTGACTGTTTCGACATTATAATCGAAGTTGTCAACCCAGAAATGTGTCAGTACTGTCGCAGAATCAGATGCGGGCTACAGAGGCAACATCTGAAGACTTTCGAAGAACTGCTCAGACTGCTCGGCCAAACAAGTCTCAATTTGACACACTGTATCATAGTTAATTGAGTGGCCCAATTTCGATAGGATTTGTATTGGAGCCTTTTGTCCAGACATGTTATGTACCACAACACCTAGCATAGTGTGTTTTTCTGTTAAGAAGGCGCCACGAGAAACTCCGAAGATAAGATCTTCAGCGATCGATTTAGCAACGGTTTGAATCTTCTTGGTTGTGCGTGATTTGCGCCAACTATGCGCCTTCAGAATGTTCTCAATGAAACACGTTACCATGCTAGGGGGTTGTCTGCTCTTGACAGCCAGCGACTCAGCACAGGGTGGCCACGACAGATCGGGTGTTTGGTCAAGAAACTCCGCTATATTCCTACGAATAATATTGGCCGCCTGATCAACAACGTCATCGTCGTCTATTTTAAATACCTCTTTTGTATTTTCTGTGAGAGTTCGACTACTGATAACTATCTGTGATTTATTTGTCTGAACAGTTACGAATAATATAGCATCACCATATTTCGTTTGTATTCGTTGTTTCAACCGATAGCGATAGCGTCTATCTGCAACATCAACTGTATAACCCATCATACCAGTCAAAACATCCATAGATACACTACGAAGTTGCTGCAAGACATACATGTCGATAAAATCGCACACGTCGGTGAAATTTTCACTCTCAATTGTAGTTATTCCGTCGTCATCAACAACACCATTATCGGGATCATTGTAACCAGGACGAGCAGGCCAACATATCCTCGTATAGACACTGTAGCACTGTCGAAGAGACGCGTTCACCGCCCGATGTTTTCTCCTCTGAGGTTGAATCCTGCCGCCACCACTAAGTGGCAGTATGGTCTGCTCTGTTTTTATGTGGTGAATCATGTCGAATAAGTTTGAATTCGTTCTCTTATTTTATTATGTTATTTATATAGGCGATGTGAGACAAATGGAAAGACACATGTCATTTGCTATCAATATATGTTAACTAATTCCGATGCCTTAGATGAACAGCAATATTTAATACCGTAGTTGTCAGTACCTAATGGTAGGCCTCATGATTGAAGTAAGTTAAGTCTAATTTGAAATTAGTCACGTTGGGATGTAACATTAGTTGTAGTGGAACAAAGGTTATGTTGAATAACCCTTTACCCAACAAAACGGCCAAAACCGGCCAAATAAAGCTTCAACAGCCTAAAATATCTTCGGTCTGTCTCAATAGAACCATACAAATATGGATATCATTGGAACCGGCTCTTGACCACATTGTGATAGTTACAGTTAGCCCTGTGCCAATGCATTCTCTTATATATGCGAGTCGACCATAGGTCGCCTCGCATATATAAGAGAATGCATTGGCTTAAAAAAAATCTTTTTTAAACACTTTTTACCATTTTTCTTACATTCTTTAACAATTTTATAATGTTTAATGTGTTAAGCCAATGCATTCTCTTATATATGCGAGGCGACCTATGGTCGACTCGCACATATAAGAGAATGCATTGGCACAGGGCCCTTCTGTTGGGCAAAGGGTTAAAATGTATTACCATGCAAGTATCGTTTGTAGTAGGGTATATACATGAATAAACAAGAGACAATCAACTATTTGCCTGGAACCGAAGAATATAAATGTTACTCGAGCGACAGGGTTGTCGATGACGGTATAGTTATCGAATCAGGAAGGTAGTTTTACAGCAGCAATATCCTGTCATCTTTAACGCTGAGTTGTTAAGAATAATGTCGCAGAATCAAATGGACATCTTCAGAACACTTTGCAAGACTAGAAGTCTCAACTGAAGAGGGTAACGACAGTGAGTGTTGGGGCCTCGTTCACGTGAAGATGGATAGCGGGTGTTCAGGCAGCATTCAGGGAGCTGGTTTGTCGCATCGATTCCACACACGCAGTTTAGAGTGGACCATGCGTTGGGGAAAGACGACATTGCTTCGGGAAGCCTTATGCATGATGCATGTACACCACGCTTAAATTTTAACTATGAATACGAATCCCCGTTACAAACAACAGTTTACAATTTACTGAGTGAACATGAGAACAAGAAAACCATAGTCAGAAATGATAACGCCCTCAAGATAATATTATTAGGCATTATTTTAAATTATAATATAAAACTGAATTCATGAATGCCCACCTCAGAATTCCGTTAAAACAATTAATCCTTAAAATTATGGCTTATCACTGAATTGTTCTCGTTCACCACACCATAAAGCCTCTAAATGCGGACCAAATAGCTACTAATCGGATTAAATATACACCCGATACTTCGCAATACGACCTTAGTCTACATTCAGTCAGCAATGTTAGCTGTTATATTATGCATTTTGTTCCCGCAATAAATTCTTCAAGAGTGGCCCAGCCATTGTTCACACCTAAATATCGAAAGCAATTAACGCGGTCATAAAAATTACATACTGTAACAATGAGACATCCGCGATGATACATCCGGAATACATACATCCTGCAAAAATTCTAACGCAATATACGTTATTAATCAAAAGTTACCCCAGAAAAACATTGGATGTCACCTTTTGTGCCATATTGTTCGAATAGGACATTCCTCTTCGTTTTGATACCTGATTCTGTTCTTGGTCGTGATATGGCCTAGCGGTTAAAAAGTTAAACCCTCAATCAATCAATCAATCAGTCAACTACAAAACAAGATTAAATTTAATTATTTTATCAAAGAAACGCTGCATGAAGTGAATATGGAAAGTACGTGGCAGAATCAGTCACCACTATAACACGAACCGCATGAATGCAAAGTTAATAGAACGCAAGTTGCCTCTTCGTCATACTAAATATGTCTACCTCAAGCCGGGCCATATTTTACCTAAGCATAAAGGATTTTGTCAGATTGAGCGATTACCTAGCATATATACTCTTTCATCTGGCTACTTATTTAATGAAATTTAGAACAGTCGATCACAAACTACCGGTGAAGCAATGCAGATGGAATAAAAGTACATGTATATAAAGATAACGAAATGTATGTGATGCATATGATTTTGTGTACTGAACGGACATGCGAGAAATCTATATCCCGAAGTATTACTGGGAAAATCCTAACAAAAATAAATTATACGGATTGCTGTCACTGCTAAATATAAGTATTTTGAAAAGAGTGAGAATTTTCTTTTAAAATAACGTTTAAAAAGTTACCAAGACGCACGTATTATATATAATATATATATTATTTGAGCCAATCCATTTAAGAGAGCATTCCTGAATATATTAGCACTAGCTACCTTTATTATTAATACCATATAAAATGATGTACATTTATGTTTTGTATTGTTTGTATATATGTATATGCGTTGACATGTAGCATGTTGCAACTTTGTTGCTGACTTTGCAAATAAACAATTCAACAGTCTTGTCTACTTGTCTACTATTTAAATGTACTTTTACTTCCACGAAATACAAAATTGACACTTGTTGCCGAATTTCGCTCATTAGACTGCATATACGCCCAATTGAATCAGCTGCCCGAACCATAGTAAATTAACCCTTTTTGCGTTGCTTCGCGAAGTTCGATCTCGCTCTATCGCTGTAAAATATACAACACCAATCTATTTTACCTTCCATTTCAGATTTCATATATCGTCTCTGCGTCGTCAACAGGTGCAATGGTTCGGCTCCCTTGGCCACGCACTGACAGAATGAGTCTAAAACAGATACCACAAATTAGACCACCTATTCACCACGAATGAAACAAGACAGGACTTGAGATGGCACACAAGCGTTCAAGAAGAGAGTCAGACAACAACCAATTCATACTCAAGCAAACATGTGACGTCAAAACGCGTCAAGATGTGCGCAGATCTTCAGATGCGCCCAATATGCAAGGTCAGGCTCCATCTCACGAAGTAGTCAATGTGCGCAGATCTTCCGAGGCCCCCATTATGCGAGGTCCGGCTCCATCTCACGGGGTAGTCAACCAATATGGGAGCCACCCACATGTTGATTTCCATGGTAATCAGGATTTACGAAATCGGATTCGCACACCAAATCCTTTTGATGGTATGCATCCCAATGGCATGTCGACACCGAAACACCGTGGATATTCTTCTCAACAGAGATTACATGGAACCAATCAGCCAGTGGGTAGGGTGGCTGAGTTAGACCAAAATTTAAACTGGACGAGAAGACCAAGTGTGTCTGGGTCAAGAGCGAGCGCCGTAGACCGCGCCCATGTTTATCTTCCGGACAAACCCCCGATGTATGAGTCTCGGGTACATGAATATGTTCCAGGTCACGGTGTTCCCATCGCACAAGAACAACCATCTAGAACAGTTCGCGTTGATGGTGACGTATACGGGTCGCGAAAACATCCCACATCCTCAAAACAAAGGTTACCGTACCCATATGACGCTGATTCAAAAACATATCGTCACTCTCCGAATGGGCGCGTTGTTCATGCGACTAAGCACAATGCATCTCATGTGAACTTCAAAACACTTACAGTACAGAGGAGGTCAGATCGAGTTTCGAGGCCTCGTGAATCAAATAAAAAAACATCATCGGCTACAAGGCACATACCACGTGACAGGAGACGTTTACCATCAGAGACTTTGTATTCCAGTATTAAGGAAGGGTGAGTATGATGAGTAAATGCAACATGGCGCATATAAGTATGTACCCCCGTGCATGTAGGCGGTGTGTGAACAGTTAACGGGTTGCGACCATTCGTAATATAATAGAACCTGAGCGTCATTCCATACGCGTACAATGCCTGATACCCGGCATAATATTACCGGAGACTACGTGTCTACGAAAACTACTACTTGTTTCGGAAAATCCTTACCCCAATTTCACATGACCAGTCGTGTGTCAGTGACCCGATTACCAAACAACAACAAAATATTAATGTGAACCGTGAATTAGCCAATCAATAAGTGCACGAGTGATCTCTTTGGCTTAGTAGAAACATATTTATTGTGCCATGAATATATAGTTTAAATTACAAAATAGTATATACTTATACATGTGATATGCAACAGGGGATTGGAGTACACGTTATACAACTTAATGATGATCCTCTCCCCGTGTTCATTGCTTTCATGAGAATATAGTAAAGAGATGGTAGTGCTGATCAGAAAAGGATATATCAGGTTTAAGTGGTTAAAGCAGTCAAAGCCGTATACATGGGTTCGGACCTCCAAATTTAAAGAATTGGCTTATTGACCTGGTGTTGCGTGAAGCAAGGAACCTCATTTCACTTATGTCAACATGCCAGCCAGTTGTATTTATATTTGTGAAATATGTCATAGTTATTTTTCTGAACCCATCGGCTGTCAGTTTTAGGACATACGTGAGGACCTAGAATTTAAAGGTGCTCAATCCGATTCGATGGTCCCCATATCATCAGATTCAAACAACAAAAACAATTTATGAAATGCCGCTTCAGTTATCAGAATCGATTAATTGCCGAAAAGTAATGCTAACCACTGTTAACTATAGTATGAAAATGCCCAAAAAGTGTTATTATATCAACATTTTGTTAAGCGCAATTTGGTATCGAGAATGTCAGTCGGCATTCATCGACTTTTTGCCAGGTGAAAAATAATAGATTTTTAGAAAAGGGGAAAAATAATAGATTTAAACAATCGATATATAATAACTCTGAGCTTTGATGGGTGGGTTCCTCGGCTCGAATCAAATGTCTTACCCCCGAAGCCAAAGAAATAGTAATTAACTGGTTCGCTGCTAAATATCCTACATAAACACAATGAAATGTGTTTATTTATTTTAATAAACAGAAAAACATAGATTTTATGCTCGGAGTAGATAATTTACTATATTTTGCACTCTGTTCTCAAGTTTGGACCCCACACATGTATACATATTCATAGGTGAGTCTTCGTGCTATTGAGGTCAGCTATTGTCTTAATTAATAGCACACATGCAGGTCTAAAGCAAAACATGATACACATGTGACTTAACGACCTCTTACCTGAGAAACGAACAATGTCCTTTGAAATGTTGCTGTATTGAAATACATTGGATTATTTTTATATCTTGCAGGTGTTCAATACACACTCTTTCCTCTAAGTCCCACTTGTGCATACTTTTCTGAATGGGTGGTAACCAGCTCACTTTCCCCATCCAGTGCCCTTGATTAATATTACACATGTGACAGGTAACACAGATAATATACAGGTAAATAAGAACATAAGCAAATCAGTAAAGAAAATAGTCTTATGATTGATGATGAATTTGCTTAACCCTTTACCCAACAAACCGGCCAAAACCGGCCAAATAAAGCTTCAACAGCCTAAAATATCTTCGGTCTGTCTCAATAGAACCATACAAATATGGATATCATTGGAACCGGCTCCTTGACCACATTGTGATAGTTACAGTTATGCCCTGTGCCAATGCATTCTCTTATATATGCGAGTCGACCATAGGTCGCCTCGCATATATAAGAGAATGCATTGGCCTAAAAAAAATCTTTTTTTTAACACTTTTTACCATTTTTTCTTACATTCTTTAACAATTTTATAATTTTTAATGTGTTAAGCCAATGCATTCTCTTATATATGCGAGGCGACCTATGGTCGACTCGCATATATAAGAGAATGCATTGGCACAGGGCCCTTCTGTTGGGTAAAGGGTTAATTCGAAATATTTTACATCCCATATGTAGCTAATGAATGACACATAACAGTTACTTAGGGTTCATGTTGGTTTCTATGCTGACATATTTAATGCAGGTAAGCAAAACATGATATACATGTGAGTTAACGACCGCTTACCTGAGCAATAAATAATTTCCTTGAAATGTTGCTGTAAATTGTAATCATAAAACTGTAATGTAACTAGTATCCTTTGTCGGGTCGAATTTATCAAGTAAATATCAATAGAGTGCAAAAATTGATTGAAAACCCTCCTGAATTGTATGTCCCATGGGTGTAACTTGGATTAAAATACTTTGTTTTTATTGTTTGTATCAAATGAAGCTCGCACAAAATCGTAAAAGTCTGACAGCATTATTGTAAACACAGCCACATGATTTGGTTTAATTGTCGGAAAAATGTAAACAAACCTTTTTTGGCAGTAAATATTACTAAATAATGAAAGACAGCATCCAGTTGTCGACACATGCATTGTTGCAACAATCTTCTAAATAGTTATGCTTTAAAGGTACGGTTGACCTTGGCGGTGGGTATCCTCTGAAAATATTTCCACCCGTCAAAAACCGCCACAAACAGAAAGAACATCAAAATGTAGACAGACTTTGTCCGTATACAAATAAGAAATATCGCATAAACAGTATGTTATTGTCAAAGTTTGACCATTGTTATGTAAACAAAAGCATAAAAAGTAACTTTTCTGGTTTTTGTTTATATTATGATGGTAAACATAAAGAGCGTTCTTTGTTGGTGAATTCCTGATATGGAACTAATAAAGAGCGTTTATGCCATTTGTGTGTGATTAGCCAGTAGCATTGTGCTGTCTTCTGCAACACAATCAGGCTCTTGCTTAGGTAAAATATAGTAGGTCTTTATGATAACATGCTGTTTACGCGATGGTCATGGTATATATGAACGAAACTGTATGCGTTTTAATGTTTTACTGTTTACGGTGATTGGAACAGATATGAATATTTTCGACAACTAAGGCCTCACGTGCCTTTAATTCGCATGATAATCGCGACTGTTTTGCGAGCTTGAGAAAGCCGCCATGATTTTTTGTCGGTTAATTGGAAGTCACCACGTTGTGTCGCCACCTCCGATGTCGTCATCACCCCTGGATAATCGGTTGGGCGCACTCTCGAAATTATGTCAATCCAGTTTGGGCACTGTCGTGTTGATAAGGGGATTTTATGATGATTTAAAATATTATTTAAAGACATATTATGGACTTGTTCGGGTGCGTGAAATTGATAAGTTAGTACGCAGGCGCTATGCCAACACGGGGAATGCAGCATTCTACTAACATCGCCGAAAATTTCAAAGAAATCGACCATACCACTCCAAAGAAAACATCGTCTGAACTATACGCCCAATTGTAAATATTTACATCTCGATTCGGGACGCAACTATCGGCGATATATAATCTAACACAAATGATTTCGCCATCGAGTGTCATTGCATTTAATTAATATATATATATTATATCGTCAATTTGGATTAATATTCGTTACAAATAACTACTTTGAAAAAGATTGTTTTCAATTTCTATGTGATCACCCTACCGGTGTATTTCACATCACTTTAAAATGTATGCCCAAAAAGCAAAAACGCATTGACACAAACCAAATCATTGCGAGAAGCTGTGAGCTAACAGTGTTAGATAGTCGGCCGATTTTTCAACGCCCAACGTCACTTGAGAAAGCTACACGTGTTTTATTTGCAGAATTTTACAAAATAAATTAATAAAAAACACAGTAAAAAAATCAATATTTTGTTTCAATGATTTTTAAAAGTGCACAATGCGGTTCAAGAAATATTCCGCTTTCCGGAAGTCGGCGATAATCAAAAGAAGAGCGCCGTAGGGAAAAACAAAAGGTAATTTTCCTCCAACTTTTCTCAATAAACTACCATTTCCGACAGTTTTATCGGTCAGCATTCATTCAAACTCACAATGTCCCAATTTAATTATATAATTATGTAACTATCTTTAAAAAGTATTACCCGACAAACTCGATTTAAATGATTAAACTAAACGAACAATACATTGACGTCACCAAAAGCCCAGATATGGACTTCCCGCACTCTCACGAGGGGTCAAAATATGTGCTTGCCGCACTGAACCAGTTAATGGGCGTTTAATCGGAGTATGCAACTTTAATGGATCATCTCGACGCCAAGTGATAATCACGTAATTTTTGAATATTTGATCGTTATGCTAATTGTAAATAATTATAGAAAGGGCAAGGTCAACTCACATGGAACGATAGTGACTATGCTAAAGTAGTCGTGTACTGTAAATATTATAATGATTACTCAGTCTCAGTCACAGAGCATGACACACACATTCATGTGCCATGGACGCTTAATGCATTTAAATTTTTCTTCAGTCCACCACCATCTTTCTCCTGGGGAAAGGAGCTGCAGTAATGCTCAAAGTAATCGACTTCTTAACCACAGCAGAATTATGGGTAACTTTTCAGGATTCCCGAGAGCTTTCCGATGAATGGCAACAAGCCATATTTCCGACTAAATCCTGAAAAGTTACCCATAATTCTACTGTGGTTAAGAAGTCGATTACTTAGAGCATTACTGGAAGTTGTTATAACTTGTTCATTCTATATTAGTATTAATATGTTTATTTGCACCATTATAAAGGAAATATTGACAAAACATCAGACAACATTATCTTATTGTACAGGAGCAGCATGACCTATGTGGTCGTCGTGGGCTGTCCCTACAGTGAAAGATGAAATGAGATGGCATAATTATGTACAATTATACATGGACTATGGTGATTGTTTGTTATAAATAAAACTTTTGAAATGTATATATGGGATGCTCAATAACATATGAAACAAGGGTATGGACGCGACATACGAATATTCAACGAGTTGTAACCATAAGTATCTACCAGGATAGCATCACTTCACTATTTGGCGCGGAAGGCACTTTCAAATAGGAGATTTGTTATTTGGATTAAACCTTAAATGAATCCTCCCATGAAGAGAGTCCCATGTGCATATTACATGTCCAAATGTTATGACACAAGTAGGTCCCGAATAGTATGTGCTACAATTATCACCAGAAGGACTATCTTCATCGCTCGTGAAACTGCCACTGAACACTTGAGGCAACATCATATAACGCTCCGTTGTACATGTAGCATGGGCCATAATGACATAAGAACTGTATAACGAGTGCAGCATTCGCTGTCTACTGATGTCACATTATGGTCAGGTCCATTTGTTGTTTAGGTTCTGATTCCAGAAAATCGATTATAATGGTGAATCGACCATCTCCTTTTATGGAAATAGTTGGTCGCGAATATACATGTAGGTTACTTACAATAATACATTTAATTTGAGAACAAAAATAACTGTATCGCATAAGTAAATAGACATCAATTATAACAGAGATCACTAAAGTAAGTAATGCGTGATTTGTCAAGATGTATTAAGGAACAAATCGGCTTGCACTTACTCTCTCTCCGACTTGGCGAATAAGTTTAGTTTGTCAGGCGTCGATACTTCTGTATAGTGAGTTTGCTGCCCATTCGACAGGTACTGTTAATCAATGATCGCGAAACATTCTAATCCAAAGAACTTGGTTGCTAATGGAAAACCCTGTTTCGAAATTGGTATTTGGAGCGTATTAGAAAAGATTGACAGTCCGTCGCCAACATCATGTAGACCTGTGTCCATACACGTAGACGTGTGGCCATATTGATTTGATAATGATCTGTATCACCTATATAATATTACATGAAATTTAGACAACAATCGCGAATGAAAGGAACATATCATGACGTACCTTACTCGTATTTAAATTCGCGCAGTTTTGAATTCTCGCACCTAGCTGCGCGAATTCAAAACTTGACCATAATATTTTCCTAAATCTTATGGATCTAGTGACAGTTTCAGTTCTTAATCGTTCCCGAAGATACATGTGTATATTAAACACAATAACGACGGATTCACACCGTGCATGTAAACATTACTGCATCATCAATGCGTTGTCAAGATATGTGTTTATATACCTCAGGGATATTCAATTGAAATAGTTATTCATTGGAATAAACTCGAAAGAAGTTAGACCACAACCACATACCAGGCAGCTGACTTCAGAAAAAAAATAAACACTTGGCTGAGGGTTGTGTTGGCATAAATAATCAGGATGTTCGGTCATGGTGTCACTCCGTGTATTGTTGATAACAGGGGTCGTACTTTCGTGCACATTCAGACTGGAACATGTATATTTCTTACAAGTATTTCAACGCCGACTATGTTACCATAATTTGTTGCTTTACATAATTATGAGTAATGATTGTTATGTTGGTAGCCCGCTTGTAATATATAGCCCTATAAAAGCAGGTCTAGTTGTCTATATTCTGTCCTGCCTTCCACAATGAATGTAACTCATCAACATATACATCTGCTTTTCCCTGTGGTTCACTACCAATGGGTGCGCGAAAACTAGTACTGCGTGAATTTTAATACGAGTAAGGCACCGGGTCATTGTTTTTTCAGTTTGAAAACCGTATGGCCTGTATGGGTCCTGGTGCATACCAACGTATTGAAACACCATATAGACACACGGCATACATCAGTGTGATCCATATTGATTTGACAATGATCTATATCACATGTTTAATGTTACATATATATTGAGACAACAATCAACAAGGAAAGGAAAATATCTTGACGTATTTTACACCGTGTCATTGTTTTCTCAAGTTGGATACACCAGAGTGACATGTATACGAACGTAAGCTGTGTATGTGGCCAGACCTGATATTATCAGATTGTACCAAACACAAATACTTCTTGTCAATAATCACAGCGCAAGTAAATAGTCATTAAACTATGCGGTAAGATTATATCTATGTTAAAAATGACCCAACATCGACGTTTGTAGAAGAATGCCGTAAACACCGGAAGTCCTTTCAAAGCACAGATTGCAATTTCTGATCGGATCTTTGATAGAGTTCGTTACATATCGACCTGCGATCGAAGTAATGAGCGATACTAATTTTACGCTTGTATCTCGTGACAAAATGGATGGCTTGCGTGCTAATGTATCGTTATCTGGAGCAATTTTCCCTGGCTCCTTCCTCTCACCGTGTGAACCTTGACAGCATAAAAAACGTAAACCATATAAAATTGCCGTAAATAACAGTGGATAGTAATGCACCATAAAGTATTCTGGATTCATCAGGCAAATTTGATACAAATATCTGTTAAGTTAATCAGTTGGATCTTGGATAAAACACGGCGTTAAAGTCGAAATGTTAGTGAAAATAGATAATCGCAGTCTATATATGGGAGAGTGCAATGCTGTCCTAAGTAACAATCATGAATGCTGTTTCGAAGATATATTAGTACATGTATTATTGCCGAATTGCATGGTAGCTATATGTGTAACAGAACGAGATGGAGGTATGGAGAGAGAGAGAGAGAGAGAGAGAGAGAGAGAGAGAGAGAGAGAGAGAGAGAGAGAGAGAGAGAGAGAGAGAGAGAGAGAGAGAGAGAGAGAGAGAGAGAGAGAGAGTGCGGGAGTAGCACCGAAAGTTGGCAGCACCCGGAATCCCAAGCCGTCACCCATCCAAGAACGAACCGAGCTCGACGTTTGCTTAACCTCGGTGATCACGCAAAGCGTCTAACGACTGTGATAAAGATATCTAGAACTTTCCTACAGAGAAGTCATCGACCTTCTATACAGCATGTATTTGCAACGCCACCGCTACATATGTATATGAGGAATATCTTTGATTCTCAGAGGACGCGATTTAGTCTCATATAGGGCTCCGACTGGCTCCATTGGTTTCATGCATTAAATGCAAAGCTTGGCGTCATAGGTTCAAATTCGGATTACCTCGGTTTTATGTTCTGCGCTGCATTCGCATTGCAGCGTGCCACCACCAACATGTATATAACGACCGATGAGAATCGTCGGCGAGGTTTATAGTGCGGGGACCAGTCAAGGTATCGAACATCGAGAACGGTCCTATAGAAGCACGTGTTGAAGTCATTGAACCCGTGCTTCTGGAAACGATAACTCCAACCCGCAATCATAACGTCACGTTCGAGAACCCTCATGATAACAGTTTGTCGAAAAAGGTGACGAACAGAACCATTTCTATACCCCATCAAACGGTCATAATGAGAGAGGACGTAGCGACAGGGGGTGTGGTGTTTCAACCCCCTCCCCAACGTTTGCCAAACGTTTCAACAATTAAAGGTACTTAATCCCCTTAAGTTACAAGAACAACACTCCTTCAAAATACTCTTTAGTTATCAGAACGGATTAATTACGGCTAACCACACTCAACTATAAAATATACAATTTTGTTCAACGAAATATGGCCGTATTATCACTTGACTATCACGAAACTTTGGCCGTATTACCACTTGCTTTTAGAGTTATCCATCTTCATCCGCAATTTTGTCCGAGACCGTCGCCTTTTTCCAGGCCACAAATAACTACACATCTCGAGAAATAACAAATATCAAAAATCGATATCTGATCACTCTGAGCTTTGATGGGTCGGTTCCTCGATTCGAATTAAATATGTTTTACCCCTGAATTAGATTAGCCAAAGAAATAGTAATTTGGGAGCGTTAATTCGGATTATGCATCTTTAAACCAGACCAAATGTAGGTTGAACTTGTTCTGAAACATGGATTTTGATAATCCAACCAGCTTCCTGAAATTTTGCGAAAACCCTGTGCCAATGCATTCTCCTATATATGAGAGTCGACCATATGTCGACTCGCATATATAAGAGAATGCATTGGCCTAACAAATTTTTATATATGTTTTATAATTGTTAACACATGTAAAAAAAAAAATGAAAACAATAATAAATATTGTTAAAGAATGTGAGAAAAAATAATTAAGAATGTAAACAAAAATTATAATAAATGATAAAATTGTTAAAAAATGTAAGAAAAAATGATAAAAATGATACAAGTGTTAAAGAATATAAGAAAAACTGATACAAAATTGTTATAGAATGTAAGAACAGATTGTAAAAAAAATTATAATTAATAGTTGGAAATCTCATGTCTGACACAACATCATTTGGAAATTTCAGATAGAAATAAGTTGAAGTTGTTCTGACATTTTGATTTTCGATCCATTATTTAGTATGAAATTTGTTGGTTTTAGATCAATAGTTGAATATTTTCCTACTTTCCGAACGTATGTTATTGAAACGACAATCAGTTTATCCTTCTAACTATAATGGAGTTATTTTAAAGACACGGTTGGCCTTGGCGATGGGTATCCTGTGAAAATATCTCCACCCGTCAAAAACCGCCACAAACAGAAGAACATCAAAATGTAGATAGACTTTGTCCGTATAGAAATAAGAAAAATCGCACAAACGGTATGTTATGGTCATATGTTTGACCATTGTTATGTAAACAAAAGCATAAAAAGTTACTTTTCTGGTGTTTGTTTATATTATGATGGTAAACATAAAGAGCGTTCTTTGTTGGTGAATACCTGATATGGAACTAATAAAGAGCATTTATGCCAGTTGTGTGTGATTATCCAGTAGCATTGTGCTGTCTTCTGTAACACAATCAGGCTCTTGCTTAGGTAAAATATAGTAGGTCTTTATGATAACATGCTGTTTATGCGATGGTCATGGTATATATGAACGGAACTGTATGCGATTTAATGTTTTTCTGTTTACGGTGTTTGGAACAAATATGAATATTTTCGACAATTAAGGCCTTTAAGTTGGAAATTTCCAACAGTTGGTTCGTTTGAGGTATCAGTTAGAAAATTCCAGCCTAAGGCGGTCCCAATGGATGTTCTTACACTTGGAAGTTTGGGTCTGGTTCAAGAGGGTGCTGTTGGAAATTCAAATACTCTCTAGCCACGACGTCCCTGTCTCCACAGTTGTTACAGACGGACGGACGCGCGGAATACATTTATATATCCCCTGTCAAAGTTCGTTTGCGGGGGACAATGAGAAGAGGTGAAACAGCTGTCAGACTCCGTGATCAGCACACTGGTGTTAGATTGAGTAAGTTTGTACTACTGTGATCGAGTACCTATGGTAAGCTGACACATGTCAGATGCTCTTGTGTTACGATAATGTCAACGAGTCATCGATTAGCTATGAACACGAGTATGGTATTCCAGGGTCCGTGTTTCACGAATTTCGAAACCTGTAATTATAAATTTCTGACAAAAGGTATGGATTGGAATCAGTCGAATTTCACATCGATTTTCGTTATTTCGTCTTTGGCAGAACTCAGATCGCCACAGGTTTCACTCTGTGCCCGATCCAGTGTGTAGATGCTCGGGACGCTCAGGCGTGAGATTTTTGCATAGTGTACATTAATCCGCGGTAAACTAGAACGAAACTATTGGACTAGCACATCTACGGTAACATATAACAGAAGAGAAAGAATTGCATATCTACATCAACCCAGCTGAACTGGAAGAATGGGATATTTTTTGAAGGCATATCAGGATTCAAATATTAGTGCTAATTCGAAGCACCTTGATGTTCATATGGTTCGGTATGGAAAAAAATTATTAGCGCGAATTCGAAGAGGTCGATGATTGAGTTGAATAGCGTTAATTTCCATGTACATGTATACATGTATACAGTATTCTGTCTGGAGACGTTATTAGTACGAATTCGAAGAGGCATATATTAACCTGAATTTTGATATTCACGTTACTGTGCAATTTTGGATTTTGGATTTTGGATTTTGTCCCTGAATATAAGAGTTTGCTGTATCGATGGCGCAGCGACGGATGTCTATGATTCATGGCGGTAAACGCCGGCTCCCTGTGCGGGGCAAAAGCAGGGGTCAAACTCGACGGCGGCGAATGTCCATCTGTGTGGCGGACGAACCAGGGTGAGTCAAGGCAGACCAGACCTATTATTGTAATCTTGTTTTTATTAATTATTATTATATATTTATTTCCTCCATTCAATGAAGATTTATTAAGAATATAACATATTTTGTGCACAGAAGAATGAAAAGATACAAAAAATTGTTGCATAAGTGGAATGGCAATTAATATGAGGAGCAAGACCTATTTGCAGATATGTTCAATGGTGAATATGATAATGATTGTGACGATTATGATGACGTGGTAGTGATGTGGTGGGATGATCACGACCGATATGATGATTGTGACCATGATGATGGTCGTGATGGTGATCACGACTGGTATGACAATGATGGTGGTGGGGTGGTGATCACGACGGATATGATGATGATGTTGTAAGAGGAGGTCTTGAATCCTGAATGCATCTTTAACAAAATAGTGTTCAAATTGTAATTTTGGGAAAATAATTGGTCCACTTTTTAAAATACCAAAAATTACCCTCTCTGTGGCTTTATATTTGACGATGCTATTACAATTCAATGACATTCCAATCCTACGACTTCGTCCGTTTGTGGCGATGCTAGTGAAGGAATGCGACTAGATGGCCTTTGTTTGGTCGGTTGGTACACAATCTTCAAATTTTCAACTGTGCCGCCACCCCAAATTGAACGAGACCACCCATCTTTTTAATTTTTCATTTGTACACCCCTCCCCCCGAGTTTAAATTTTCCACTTTGATTCAACCTGAAGTTCACCAACCAACGCTCCACTATATACAACTATTATTTTACTATAAATATTGCTTTAAAAATTCAAACTCAATCATCAGATGTTTTTTTCCGTCCGAATTTCCTACTGCTGTTTTTCATGTACGAACTTTGCAACCCTTGAAAAATTAATTTTGAGAAAGTGTGACCCAAGTTCTAACTAAAGGTGGAATCTCGAACAAGCTACGCATTACATAGTCTAAAGAAATACACGTAGCGGGAATACAATAACCTCCACGAAGTATTGCTAAATTTGTCATTCTCGCATAGTTTCGAGCAAAAAGACAACCAGGATGTCCCAAACGTTCAAAAAGACACATAGGTTCTCAAAGTCTCACCAAACAACGGGAATTTATATAAGAGTCGTCTGCTATTTATCAATACGGAACTGCGCTGCAAGTCAGACCAAAGAGGACGGTATATGCCCATTTAAATCCCGTTGATATTTCACTCCCATCACAAACAAATAATTTAATATTATAATAAATATTAATAAATAGCAGACCACTAATTTAAATTCCCGTTGTTTGGTGAGACTTTGATATCCTGTGTGTCTTTTTGCACGTTTTGAGAGATCCTGGCTGTCTTTTTGCATGTTTGAGATATCATGGGTGTCTTTTTGCTCGAAATGACCAATTCAGGCGAAGTATTGCGTCAGTGTCAACCAATCACAGAATTGAACGATGAAGCCAATCCGGCTATTGTCGGCATTCATGTACAGCCGCAGGTCGATTAGTCGCAGAGCTAAAAAGAAATAAAAAAAATTCACACAGTGTTTACTAAATTAGAGATTACGACAGCTAAGTAAACACTAAAAGTGTATATAAAGATGCCAGTATTGACCAATAACAGCAAGAAGTATATAATAAAGTATTTCCAAGAATTTCAACTGTTAAAGGGGGACTATACACTAAATCAGGCAATTTATGGAACAATCCCATGTTATACTCAACATAATATATATGCAACACATTAATGAATTTTAGCCATGGATTAGTGGGAAGTCATGTGCTCTATGAAAGATGCAAACAACATGGCAATTATAATGAAAATGAGTTTATGACTTGTCATCAACTCGTTTTCATTATAATATAATTACCACGCTGTTTGTATCATTCATTTGTTGCGTATATTCTGTTGAGTATAATATGAGATGGTTATATAAATAGCCATATTTAGTGTACAGTACCCCTTTAATATCCGGTTTTGTTATTCGCGAAAATCGAATGGAGATATCTGTCAATCGTAAAACTATGTTTGCGCAGTGACGTCATACTGCAGGGGTTCCATGCATGCAGAAGTTATTTTAGACTCTGTAACCCGTATCTTGTTCCGGAATCTAATTTTAATTAGAACTGCCACGACCCTAATTATAACCGTTTGTCCCAGCTACATGTATAACACGGAGGCATATACATGTAGAGTGGATAATTGGGCTTTGTTGTGTCCACTTTGTTGGCACATTATCCGAGGAGGGTAATTATACAATAGATCTTAAATTCATTGAAGAATGTTTAATTTAACAACACAATCAGAGAAGAGTTCCAGTTTCCGCCACCTAGGTCCAATCGATGGATGCAAACGGGCGGAACAATATCATAATAAAACGGACTCAATGACCAGGGCTATACGCACTCTAGACTGCAAGCTTCGTACGGACATCGGCACTCGAGATCGAAAAGATCCGTCTGGCGTAGTGGGTAAACTGTGACTCAAATAGTGACTACATATGATGACTATCACCATAAACATGTATATACTTATTATGCAGTAGTATATATGTGTAATTTATTACTGAATATTTATTACACACTTAGCCGTGATTTATAAGGATTTCTCGGTGAATTAAAGTGATATAACATCACACCTGTGAATTACGTCCCCGGTGAGCGCACGCGATCAGCTGCATGCTCGGGGACTATTTGCTCACATATTATCTTTAGGTGACATAATTCACTCGGGGAGCCGGTCCTATTTGTAAAACCGTCGTTCGCTTGTTCACTCGGGTTTTACCATTCCCAGATCCCCTCGTGAATTATTTCACGTAATCATCGAAACAAATTGATCACTCTCTATGCATTTGGGGTTCCTGGCCTTATGCTAAACAGCGTTGTTGCTTTTGTCAGGTTCCTGTGCAATGACCAGGGCTGTACCTACTCGAGACTTCGTGCGGACATCAGCGATCGAGATTGAAAAGTGAAGTCTGGCGGAGCGGACAAACTCTGACGCAAATACTGACTATTTACAAGGACTATCACCATATACATATACCTACGATTGTGCTTATATATTTAAACGGACATTTAAATCGTCATATTAGGTATACGTAATTTGCAGAAGGAATGTCGACAATTATCCAAAATATCGATCTGAATGCTGTAATGTATATACTCTGACGAAAAATAAAACGTATTTCGGACAATCGTGATTATTTTATTCGCAAGCGCAAATTATGCGGAGGACATTATGACATTTGGTGCCTTTAAAGACGAACTATCTCTTCTGGATACAATTATAACAACGACATCATTTTATAAATTATAATTTCGAGACTAAAATAGCTTTTGTGTCGGGGGGATTTTCCGGGCACGTATGTCGGGGTGGGTGGCTGGTCGATGGGACCAACAAACAATTTTTTCTGCAACTAAAAAAATATTTTCCTGCAAATTTTTTGACTGTTTCTGCAATGAGTTTGGCTTAAAACACCTTAGAATAAGATAAATACTATAATTCTAACTGCTAAACTGACTGCATGCAGTTATCGTGTTGTATTTTGTTGCAAATTTTGAAATCCAATCATGGCCGCTGGCAGCCATGTTTTTTTGGCCGAATGACCCCAAAATGACTCGTTCCTATTTACATGTCAATGTTAATATCCATGATAAATAGTATGCACAGAAATTCATATACAGCTGTTTACAGTGAATTTTCCACCGCAAATTTATGTTTTAGTGTTAAAAGGGAGGGGGTGGATGTCAAAAAATGGTCGGAAAAAAGTGCCGAAAACGGAATAACTTTTGGACGCGGGGGTAGGTGGGTCCCAACAAGGGTAAAAATCAGCATACGTGTCTGAACTTTTTTCCGACCCCACCCCCTGAGTGTGTGAGAAAATACCGATAGCACTGAAGATTGTGTATATTACCTATATCTATATTTGCCAATGTCTGTTTTTTTCCGCTAGAGAAATCAACAGAACACACGAAGATATTGGTCCAGATTAAGATTTCTAAAGTGACGATGTTGGAGTCAGGGGCCGATTTCCACCAATTTTATATATAATCATCTCCATGATACGATAAATCTAATGGTGTAGTTTAAAGATGCCAAAGTGTTGCCATTCGAGTCAGGGCTGGCGAGGGAGAGCGGCACCAAAATCGATCAGAATATTTGTTGTCGCTGATTTCCACCAAATTAATATATAATCATCTCAATGATACGATGAATCTAATGGTGTGGTTAAAGGTACTCAATCCGATCAGACGCTCCTGAATTACTATTTCTTTGGCTTCGGGGGTAAAAAATATTTGATTCGACTCGAGGAACCACCCATCAAATCTCAGATCCACGAGCTCAAACGGACAAATTGGGGTCGTAAGAATGATAACTCTAAAATCAAGTGGTTACTATTAACAATAATAACCATCTGATTTTAGAGTTATCCATCTTACAACCGCAATTTGTCCGTTTGAGCTCGTGGATCTGAAGGAGTTTTGGCCCAGATCTCCAAAAATTAACAAACTTCAAACATCGATATCTAATCACTCTAAACTTTGATGGGTGGGTTCCTCGACTCGAATCAACTTTTTTTTTACCCCCGAATCCAAAGAAATAGCAATATAGGAGCGTCTGATCGGATTGAGTACCTTTAAAGGTGTCAAAGAGTTGTCGTTCGAGTCAGTGTTGGGGATTGAGAATTTGAGAGGGGCACCAAAATCGATAAGAATACTATAAATCCGACTTAAAACATAACCTAGTCATAATGGATTAACTCGAAATGGGGTCAAGACATCATGTGGTCGGTCCTATCCACCCACTCATTGGCTGTGCTGGTGGCGCGAATCTGAACCCATTGTAAACTTAATGGATCGGCAGTACCCCGTTGCATGTCCAACCTTTGACTGAGCACGACGTACAGATAATGAGATTGATCCTTCTGCGTTATATTCAACCAATATATTACGAGTTCTGCCCTTACTTTCCGGCAATTGTACTAATTGATTTATGTGGCGTATTTCAGATTTGGTGGATAATTTTAATTGAATGACGTGGTATGCCTAATCGTAGATTTGGAGATATTGTAGGTTGCGATTGCTACTGAAGATCGAAGGAATACATTTACATGTAAAACTATATCAGTAGCTCTATTAGTTTAAGTTATGTCGCGAGGGGTGCTAAAGCATTCCACTCGGGAACGGAATTATTTTCGAGAAATTTTAACAGTTGAAATTCCAATGCCTAAATGAGTAAAACAAGTTTAAACAACATGCCTGATATTTGAAGTTCGACACCCCACCACCCCCTCTCGAGTGAAGGTGTCCTATATAAGTAGATCCATTCTATCATACATCCAGCTATCGATCAGAGCGATATTATACTTGACAATCGTTGTCTAGATGGCTACATGCATATCATATGGTATCATACATGCAGGTCATATGAGATGAAAAAATGAAATCGTTCACAGTGAAATAACTGTTCATTAAATTGTATATTGAATGTCCGTTATTAACAAAATTAATCGCTGTTTGTACAATAATGTAGGGTCTCGATAATAACCATCCATTATCCTAAAACTGGACGCGCTGAACAAAGGAGTGACGTCATAGCCATGTTTTAATTGTATCGATTGCATGTTTTCTGTGGATGTAGTCGGCCTATTATGATCAGGTCAAATGATCACTTAGCTTACTTTAAAGCTTGATGACAACGAGTCGGTTCAACAAAGGGTGTGTATTTAAATATACATCTTCAGTTTGCTGCTTTCGGCGTTACTCATCATATCCGTGAGATTTACGCTCTTTATTTTAACCATACCTGGACTAATTTAACACAGAACGCTCTTTATGTTACATACTGGAAACTCCTATTATCTCTGATATGATGCTTATCAATCGATAATAGGGAAAGGGCCAATTTGAAAAGGGGCTCTTGTTTTCCAGATACAGCAGCCCATGAAGAAGAAATGTATGTATTTCACGAAATTGACAGAACAAATTATGACTAAATGGTGGCTAGTGGCTATCGATGATTGATGATATGCCCACCATGTCGTGACTTCGTGCAGAAATTCGCGAATTTAGTCAATCGAGCCCAGTGGCTAAGTCCCCACTTATTTATCGACGGTTTGGTGTTAAAACTACTGCATCATACCCATTGTTCTACTTGAGAGAACACAGGTAATGGTTAATAGTGATTTCACTGCGATTGGGAGCCGAACAATTTATTTTTTGCAGAAAATTGCTGTTTTCACACATTTGTTTTGTTCATTTTTCAAACACTATCATTTAAAGGTACTCAATCCGATCAGAGGTTCCTATATTACTATTTATTTGGCTTTGTGGGTAAAAAATATTTGATTCGAGTCAAAGCTCAGAGTGATTAGATACCGATTTTTTAAATAATTAACAATAATAACCACTTGAGTTTAGAATTATCCATCTTACACCCGCAATTTGTCTGTTTTGATCACGTGTTTCTGCTAAGCTAACTATTGGGACATATCTCCGAAAATTAATAGATATCAAAAATCGATATCTAATCACTCTGAGCTTTGATGTGTGGGTTCCTCGACTCAAATCAAATATTTTTTACCCCCAAAGCCAAAGAAATAGTAAAATAGGACCCTCTGATCGGATTGAGTACCTTTAAACTAATATCGCAATATTGCAAATTAATTACTTCCTATCGGATGTAGTAGTTATCCGACAATAATATACAAAATGAATTGGACTCACGTGCCGAAAACCAGGCCCGTAGAAACTAGTATAGTAATCTAGTTAACGATGTGTTCTGGCTTCCAGACCACGTTTGGTCGCTGCACTATGCGTCTCCTGTAAGGCTTAAGTATGTACATATTCCATATAACGTGGCAAACGAGCAATCTATACCTATGTTCAATTTGAGGCTTGACTATTGTGACTTGTTTTAAAATGACATCTCGTGTTTGAAGTTGAACTTTAAACATCCAAATCGTGTGCACGAAATATGATAGAGTGTATATCATTGGGAGGAAAATACACCTACATGTAGTCATGTACGCGATGGAATTGCACTTTCCTTTTTTGTAAAGTACCTGCGATTTTCAACCAAAAACGATAGGAGGAGAAAATTGTCGCACCCGACATGAATGGGACAAAAGCGACACTCAAGGCGTATAATTTGTCGCCCCAAAACAGCCACGGTTCTAACTAACTAACTAATGATTTATTGGATAAAATATTACATGATTCATTACAAACATCAACAATACATATGTATGACTTTAAGAAATGAATGTAGTGGGTGTGTTATTGGGGGATACGACGCTGTGGTCATTGGGGCACATTGTGTGAACCACATGTGCCCACAGCGCCGGTCGCGTTCCACAATAACACCCACCCGCTAGCTTTTTGATGATTTATTCCCATAAAAAGCTGAGTGTATTCTTATTCATTTTCACAAAATCTGCCGATAATTTTAGACTAGCCCACGCAGCACATTAAGCCAGCCCAATATAAGATGTCAAAGCACGTGGCAACGATAACGTGATCGATATAAACTGGCTTCAGATGCAATTCGTTTGAACTTTGAAAGCACTATCCGAGCGACGTCGTGGCCGTTAGATGTGTTCTTCCTGACATCGCTCAGGTTATTAACCAGCGAGCATCCACGTTCCCAAAGATTGTGCGTTACATGTTCTTACGGGGACTCGAGGTTTTCGAAATGTGTTCATGCGAAATAAAAAAAATGTATGTAAATCAGCATTAACAGTACATTAACAAAAAGGTTGAGTCTCCAATAATGAGATTTCGCATGCCCTTGGCATGTAGACATTACTGTTACTGTGGAATTACTGATAAAATTCCAATTAGTCGAATAACATACCAATTTTTAATCAAAACTTGACGGTAAGCGTTGGAAAAGGTCATAGCATTGAAAAAATATTCCGAAAATCATATTCAGACTAAATAATTTGAATTTTTGAAATGATGTTCGTTTTGGTCTTAATACGCGAAATTTCTTTTTTGGAGAATTATAAATAATGAATATAAAACAACCTTTATCTATTTCTCCATGTTCTGAGTGGTGGTCGTTTAACAGATATATATACTTTTTGCGAGTGCCTTGGGTCTCTTTAAAGTTTGACAATGTCTTCGCGCCGGGAATATCGAATCTAAAACGAAAAAAAAAGAAGAAAAAAATTCCCTGTATGGGCGGTATTGGTATCTGTATTGTAGTATTCTGTTATAATTGTAGCGATGACGAAGTTGTTCGCATGTACAAAGAAGAATGTAGTCTAACTACGGAGGACGTCCCTGTTATAGAGAAAATACGCCAACAAAAGGATATCATCAATAATGTACGACTACAACCTTGGAACATCAAGAAGAAGGTGAAGATACTCAGGTATACAACAACAAATACATTCATCCCATCTTATATCGCCTAACAACCCAACATATCCTCTGGCAAATAGGTTCATATACGACATAAATATTCACATTGGTTCATATACGACCTAAATATTCACATAGGTTCATATACGACCTAAATATTCACATAGGTTCATATACGACATAAATATTCACATTGGTTCATATACGACCTAAATATTCACATTGGTTCATATACGACCTAAATATTCACATTGGTTCATATACGACCTAAATATTCACATTGGTTCATATACGACCTAAATATTCACATTGGTTCATATACGACCTAAATATTCACATTGGTTCATATACGACCTAAATATTCACATTGGTTCATATATGACCTAAATATTCACATTGGTTCATATACGACCTAAATATTCACATTGGTTCATATATGACCTAAATATTCACATTGGTTCATATATGACCTAAATATTCACATTGGTTCATATACGACCTAAATATTCACATTGGTTCATATACGACCTAAATATTCACATTGGTTCATATACGACCTAAATATTCACATTGGTTCATATATGACCTAAATATTCACATTGGTTCATATACGACCTAAATATTCACATTGGTTCATATATGACCTAAATATTCACATTGGTTCATATACGACCTAAATATTCACATTGGTTCATATACGACATAAATATTCACATTGGTTCATATACGACCTAAATATTCACATGGGTTCATATAGAACTTATTTGAATCTGAAATAAGCTCATATAGGACTTATACCCGTTATCTCGTTGAATGGCGGGCTGCAGTGAACAGAAATAATAAAGACCGTCCACACGGTACGCCGTGTCGATGAAAAAGGTAGATTATACATGTCCAATAAGCTTATTTCATTTCGATTCGAATGTACGACTCTTTTGATCTTGTCCCATATATACAGAGCTTAATTCAGATTAAAATACTCCCTAAATGGGCTTATTTCGTGTGTTTTAGATCAGTTCTATGTCAGCTTATTTACTGGAGAACAGTCTGAATACTAACACGATTGAATAGCAAAAGAAACATACTTAATCGGGTTTACGATTATATAGTAATTGGTGAACACTCGGAATCACATTTGTTACGCGATGTTTGGATTATATTTCAAAATGAGTATCCTGAGTTAATCGGAAACCAATATTGAGCGTAATTTTGACTAAATAACGGAGATTTCTCAGACAGCTTACAACACCACAATGATAAACATTAGTCGTAAATAAATCAAATTCACATCGTTAAAAGCACACTTCTCTTTAATAACAGGTGTGATAAATTAACAAACATGTATTTTTTATGATGTTTTTTATTTCGTAATTTCTTCGTTATTTAGTCTATATAATTATTCCAAAAGGAAGTATGTTTAGTAGTGGATAGTTGGCACCCTGTATCTCCCTTCCAACTAAACAGGATATTCATTTTGAAATGTATTGATTAACCACGGCTATCTAATCGTGAACCTCGAATAGATACTGTTTATATATATAATCCTTTGCTGCTTACATGGAGGTTTACAGCCAAAACATCTTGAATTGGAAAAAACTCTATTACGTGTACTAGAAATTCAGATCACAACTAACGTTCAATAATTGAGTTGCGGGAATTGCACAGTCATGTTCAACATTTGATTGAGTATTTTCGTGTGATAATGTGAAATATTCGGGAACCGTCCGCCAATATCGTGTCATATTTCATTGGATTGGTGTGGGCTGATATTTCCATGTTTCCTCTCAACGTTAGGAGCGTGACCAAGATATTAAGCATGTTGCTTACACAAAACACAATGTGTCAATAGTCTTAACGTGATATACTTTTAATATTGTAAAACCTACCAATGATACCATGGCAACCATAGTTTCAAATATAACTCGCGGAGTTTGATCTGCCATGAAAGTCTTGATGCGGTTACGGTTTATAGATAAGTTTACAGCCACATTTTGCGCTATAAGGCCATGGCAAGATGTCAGCCCCTGGGTAAACTATGGAATACTATTCGGGGACAATTCCGCGAAATCTTTTGTTTTGACGTCGCATGTTTTGTTGTTTGAATGTTTCGCTTATGTCGCTTTCGCCGCGCGACGGAAATCGTGAGACAAATCATGCGACATAATTTCGCATGTTTTCTCGCTACTATCGCAGCGACATATGGGAGTGATCCCAAAAGTATTCAACAATAAACCAATACTCAGTCACTAGATTGACATTGCATGGTACTCGAATGATCACCAGCGTTCTTTTTCCTAACTATACTTTAAAAAAAATACAGTTAGAAAAAAACGAAACATGGTTTGGCATTTGAGAGGCACGAACAAGGTGCTGATATCTGACAAATCGTGGGGCACAATGAGCCCAACGCGAGTGTAACTGTTAACTCTTTCTATACTAAATGGATTCTCCCATTCAGTTGTACAAGTAGTATGAAGTATACATCGGACATATTTATTATTCATTTAGAGGGATGTTAATGTGATTAAAGCAGACGACAGATAAATAAAAGTGCAGCAGGAGCCATATTTATTGAGGGAAATGTTTAGATATGCCATCAACGTCGTTTTTCGGTTGACTTATGAGCGTACAGACCGATCAGTAGACGAATAACATACTGTATAATTCCGCGAAGCGGATTATACTAAGTATGTTATTTGAGTTTTCGAGTTGTTTTTTCACTGAAATTCTAATGGAATTCTCGTTCCGCGCTTTCGCGTCATCCGGGGACGTCGTGTGGGGCGACGGTTATAGACTCGCCCAATTTTCTTAAAGTGTCACTATGCGATGTGACAAACGACCTTTGTTGAACTTATTATCTGAACATTTCCTATGGGATAACTACAGTATAAAAGGGTTAATTGTAAATGAGATTTTTCTAAACCTCTCTACTTATTTTCGACATATGTTTGACACACAGGATGGCGAGATCGTTCGTGGAGTCGTACGAGGGGAAGCTGTCGAGGGGCCAGGGCTATCAGCAACGAGGCGCTCAGGTAAAACATGTCTGTTCTCAGTATTCTCTGTGTTTATCTTTATTTCCTCTATTCGCTGAGAGTTTAAATATTAGAAATTGATAAAACTAATTTTTAGAACACAAAAAGTAGTAAAGATAAACAGCTGACATTACGATAAGTAATAGTGGCCTACTGCGCAGCTGAAATTGGACTAAAATTTGCTAGGGGAGATTGTGCATTTTTTGACAACTACCCTGTTACCACATAATAGTTCTTGCCATATATGCATTTTTATCAGTTGTCGTGTTGTCGTATCCGTAGTTACGACTATGACCCGATAACAACATAATTAAAGACAAAATAGTTATAGCACATATGTGACCCGCCATATCAAATCCAGTTGTAAGTCGGGATTTTTTTTACCCTGTGCCAATGCATTCTCTTATATATGCGAGTCGACCATGGGTCGCCTCGCATATATGAGAGAATGCATTGGCCTAACAATTTTTTATCATTTTTTAAAATAAATGTTTCTTACAATTTTTAGGACATAAAATAAAAAAAAAACATCCATTACCCTGCAGGGAGCCCCACACATATATAGAAGCATATAGAAGAGTGTCGTCTGATCATGTTTGTCTGGGGCTCTGTATGGGTGAAATTATTAAAATTGTAAAAAATTGTTAGGCCAATGCATCCTCTTATATATGCGAGGCGACCTATGGTCGACTCGCATATATAAGAGATTGCATTGGCACAGGGTAAAAAAAAATCCCGACTTACGACTGGATTTGATATGGCGGGTCACATATATCGACATAACCCTTCTGCGAGTAGCAAGAAGTTTGAACGACGCAAATTTACGACAACTATTCACGGTGGGAAATCACGTGGGTTCGAGTTATGAGTACCACGCATTCAAAATTGCCGGGGCGAGCCCAAAAACATAATATATGAGAAACTAACACAAAACGTGGCATTTTGACTGTTACGAACATATGCTAGTTTATTTTAAAAACAAGTTGATTCATTATATGTTCCGAAATACTCAGTAGTTGTCTATAACATTCTGACCAAAGTTGCCAATCGGAGGTTCGTGGAATATACCAGTACATACATAGTTGACACTCCACAGTTTCAACAGGCAGGGGCCCAGCAATAGAGGGGGCATATATTCATTGAAATCTATCTGGATTATGATCCCAAAACATATAGACAATATATATATGTCTGAAATTAGTACAGAATAGGTATTCAAAATTTGATACATAATGCCCATAATATATGGGCTATCAAGAGTTATGGCCCTTGATCTTTTGATCGAAAATGTTATTTTTATTAAAAAAAATGACAAAAATATTCAATTTTTATACCTAAGGGGCACGAATACCGGAGTTTGTTGAGCATGGTCACCTATGTTGGTTCAAAGGCCTCTGGCTTCCAGCATCAATATGAAAAAATTCAAACTTTCGCCGTTTACAATTTCAGAAAATCAATTTTTAATGCAGATGACAAATTTTGGGTGCTAAAAAATTGACACAGTATCTAGAGCCACTGTTTCGCAGAAAACGCTACTGCTGTCTATGGGTGGGGTCAAGGTCACTTGCACTTAATTTTTTCTTCAGTCTAGAACACCTTCTAAAATTACACAAATTCATATCCCACCTTATCTCAACATACATACCACCTGAATGATGCCAGAAACCACTAGCACTTTATATCTATAAAATCACCCCTACTGATCATTCGAAACTGTGGAGTGTTACCATATCCTCGACTGACAACTTGGGTCAGAATGTTAGAGCAAACAACTGGAGTTTGGTTACAAATGAGGTATCAACTGGCTTGAAAAATAGTACAGCATATGCTCGAGCTGCCACAATACTATATAATATATCATTATCCTAGTTTATTAAATTTGTCCTCGTTTCTGGTCGCATTTGCGATTGCCTCGACCATCTTGAATACGTGATATTCATCAACTCGGAACCAAGTGATTCCCCAGCGTACCAGTAGCTACTGGTAATTCATATCAGTAATATAGCTTATTGTGCGAAAGGTGTCGAATATCTAAAGTATGTTACTTAGTTAAAAAACAAATGCATGTACCTCACCCTCGCTCCTACTTTCTCTGTCTTTCTCCCTATCTTTCTCGCTATCTCTCTCATGTGTGACGGGACCCCCCCCCCCCAAGATGTGTTATAGTCTATTCTTTAATCCTCCAGGTTTGGAAGAAGTTCAAACGAGAGATATCTGAATTCGTAATCGGAATCCTGCCATGGGAAGTGAGGATAAAACGAATTGAAAGTAAGATTCATCTCCATATGTGACCCGCCATTTCAAATCCAGTCGTATGAAGTCGGGATTTTTTTACCCTGTGCCAATGCATTCTCTTATATATGCGAGTCGACCATAGGTCGCCTCGCATATATAAGAGAATGCATTGGCCTAACAATTTTTTATCATTTTTTAAAAATAAATGTTTCTTACAATTTTTAGGACATAAAATAATAAACATCCATTACCCTGCAGGGAGCCCCAAACATATATAGAAGCATATAGAAGAGTGTCGTCTGCTCATGTTGTCTGGGGCTCTGTATGGGTGAAATTATAAAATTGTTAAAGAATACAAGAAAAAATTATTAAAATTGTAAAAAATTGTTAGGCCAATGCATTCTCTTATATATGCGAGGCAACATATGGTCGACTCGCATATACAAGAGAATGCATTGGCACAGGGTAAAAAAAATCCCGACTTACGACTGGATTTGATATGGCGGGTCACATATGCCATTATTGTATTTTGTTGAGATTACCGTCCATTTTGCCTTGTAACTTTCTCACAAGCGCAATATGTAAAACGCCATATACTTTGTATGCATGATTTAGTATTGTTTTCGATTTTCAGTCAAGAGTTACACTATGTATATTATAATATTGATAGCGGTGTTGCAAATTCGAAGGTAAAAATCATTTAGGAAGATACAATAGAAACATTTTTTTTTAAAGTAGTCTATATTTCAAATAGCTATTTAATATAATTTAAGTTCATCCATGTCTCAGCGTACGTTCACACATTGGCAAGTTCGCCTGACACTTATTACAGGCAGTTCGTCGTGGATGGCTGTAGTGTGTCAAGATGTGAACAACACACTACTTAGGAAATGCTGACAGCATGCTACGTATAAATACGATTTATCCCGGGACAGATCCTCTCGATAGCATACGTAGGATCTTCAGCTGGAATGGTTATCGATGTGAGATCCATCGATAGAACTAAAAAGAGGATCCTCAGTTGAAGCTGAAGGAAGGGTGATAACTCTAAATAGAACTATTACTAAATAACGGAGATATTTGAAGTGATTTAACGAAGTAAAGAATATATTTGAGAAACAAAGTGTTTTTGTCAACGATTATTATTGACTAAATAACGGAGATATTTGAAGAAGTATTTTAACGAAATAACTGACATACATGTATCTGAAAAACGTAATTTTTTGAGGAGCGTACTCCAAACCTCCGGCAAGTCAACCCACCCAATAAGAGAATTTGACTTATTGTAGAAGAAAATAAACACTTGTGGTGTTGTAGATTCTTTCATACAGATCTCCGTTATTCCATTAAAGGGGTACTGTACACTAAATTCGGCCATTTATGGGACCATCTCCTTTTATACTGAACAGAATATATGCAACAAATGAATTCATTTGAGGCATGAATTAGTGCAAAATACTGCCATGTGATCTATGAACGAAACAATAACATGGTAATTATAAATGACTGGAGTCATAAATTCATTTTCATTATAATTACCACGTTGTTTGCATCGTTCATAGAGAACATGAGTGTATTTTGCAATAATCCATGGCTCAAATTCATTCATTTGTTGCATATATTCTTTTGAGTATAAAAAAGAGATGGTCCCATAAATGGCCAGATTTAGTGTACAGTACCCCTTTAAGGTACGTTCCATGTTCCAGGTGAAGATTCCTAGTATAGTGTCGAGAGGATCTGCCCCGGTGTTATTCGTGTACATGTACGGTGATCCTGCATGGACGATTCGGGTGGTTTACTACATACTTGTACGCAGTGAGATTTAAAGACATATCATGTACTTATTCGGGTGCGTGAAACTAATAAGTTAGTATTCAGTCACTATGCCAACTGAATGAATATAGCATTCTAGTAACATCACCGAAAATTTCAAACAAATCAACCTTACCACTCCATTGAAAACATTGGCTGAACTACGCGCAATTGTAAATTGTGGAACTACAGATTGTTACTTCCCATGTCGTTAGCTTTGGTAACGACGCATGTTATATGTGGAACTACAGAATGTTACTCCTCATGTCGTTAGCTTTGGTACCGCCGCATGTTATATTCATGTTTCCGTTCATATTGTGACACCATGTGGTTGTATACGACGACATGCCTGCAAAACATACCGTGCCCGTCTATGAACGTACCCTCAGATATTTCACCCTCTGGGGACCTCATTCTGCAAATGACAGGCACGCCATCAGACTTGGACGACTCCCAGTAGAAGTTTCGTTCTCATGTTTGTGTCTATTTTGCAGGTCATTTCGGCTCTGTGGTTGCCTCATACTTCGTCTTCCTCCGCTGGTTGATTTGGATCAACGTATGGCTGATGCTCTTCCCACTCACGCTAATAGTGATACCAGAGGTAATTGCCAGTTTAGACAGGAAAACTCAATATTTTGCACGCAAAAGAATGAGTGTGTGAACGTGTCGGCTAACACTCATTGGCGCGCGCACCGCGTGTATACTGTTGGGCAATTTCTTGATAGCCGTGGTCCCATGGACATTTTATTTATAGATAATTGTTTTTTTTTCGGTTTAAAAGTCGAATTGCGCGACCAGGAGGCCGAGTCCGGTAAAAGGTGTAGTTGGGAATTTCAATTTCGTTTATTGTCCTTTACATTATTATGCCAATAATGTTGATTTTTTTGTTTGTGACAAGCTATGTCAATTAACAATAAAAGAAATGTAAAAGATAATTTGTAAGTCTTATATTTCAACTTTTATATATATTTTTCGTTCTAAAGCACACTGATGGTTGTGGTCGGAGACGGCCGAGTCGGCCGCCGGTTCGTTAATTATGTGCTGGTTGTTATTGTTATTTTAACGAAATTCTGAGTTGGTCATCCGCGAAACCAATATATTTTATATTCTGTAATTACAATCATGGGTATATAACATATTATCTTGAGCGCGTTACCATTTCTGACTATAGTTTTCTTATACTGAAATGCTGACCCTATATCGTAGTCTCGTCGACTTGTCATTTATGGAGGTGTCATCCGCCCCCCTTTTTTGGTATGCGGGATTCAGGTGATGTTCAAGCGATACGCGGGATTTATACCCCGCTGTTGACTGGTACACTGAATTCATATTATGCCAACATTAACCGGTATCTAGGATCCAACAGAAAGGCTGGTACGCATCTTTTATAGCACAATTATACAAATTTTGATTATTTTCCAACTCAAATGACATGTTTTGATGTAAATCAGTCTAATACATCTTGATATGTTTAATTTATCGATATTACTTTAGCAAATGTGTGAAAACTAATATATTAGTGAAGTTACTAAACTTTTTTTTGTCTTTTATTGGTACGCATGATTCACCAATCTCTGGATTCAGGGAGCAGGGGTGACACCCTGAGTTCTCGGTAGGGTTGCGGGCTTCCCCCAAATTACGCCACTCTATATTAGTTCGAGGTAATAACGAGTTGGTTATACGAGTCCGACAGGTACTGGTAAATCACGTGATCAGTATGAAATGTCCATACAGGGACTTGGTGACATGGCATTTGGAGTGAAACTTTTCGGGGTTGTCTCATCCTCAACTTTGATCAAACATTTCAACACGAGCAAGTTTCATGGCACAATATTAGTTGAACATTTCAGACCGAAAATATAGTTTGTCTGATAGTTTACCAATCGATCTGTTTTAGACCAATATATCGAATGTTTTCATATTCAGTGTTGACTGAAATGGCATTCAGTTTGAACCATTGAAGGACGTTAGGTTGGAAACTTCCAACATTTGGTAAGTTTGAGGTACTAATTAGAAAAATTGGGCGGGTGTACAAATATAATTCCTCGGATTGTTTTGTTTGCTGTGTATATAATTTGGTTGATAGTTTACTAACCGATCTAAATTTGCTGTTTTTTTGGACCCACATGGTTACAATACACCAAATACAAATTAGTAGAGTGATTTCCCCTGGCACCCCCAAGCTAGGATCAGCATAAACAAAATACTGGCAGCTGAATGGTCAATGATACATGGATGAAAAGTGCACGAAAAAATGCACAAAAGTGTTTCCCGACGAGAAACATCAAATACAGCACCGTGGTGAACGATTATGGCTGTGCAAATGGCGAATAATTTATGGGAGGTTTTTTGTGTTTGTTTCGATGTCATTTCTTTCTCAATTTTAAGGGTATTGTGACGTTTGTCAAGCTGCAGTGTGACCCAGTACGTTGGCAAGTACTTTTGGGCACATCTTCGTGTGTATAAAAGGACGTTCTTTAATTTGTAATAGTCGTGCAGGGTCAACTCTTTTCCGCGAATACAGGGCAGCGGGATTTGTTAACACTGAGACCTATGTAAATCATTTGGTTTATTGTAACCATATAGCGAATAGTTTCACCGAAAATCCAAAGTGGCAACCAGTTGGAAATTTCCAACCATTGAAGGATATTAGTTTGGAATGTTGGTAAGTTTTAGATACTAGTTGGCAAATTGGGCGTGTGTAAAAATAGTTTCTCGGATGCTTTTGTCTGCTTCGCTTTCATTGCATAGGGTGTTGTTTACAATGTGGACACCCACAAGGGACGTCCCTGAATACTTATGTGAGATAAAAATACTCATCTTGCATTGTAAATCCGAAATTAATGCATATATATGGACTACTAGCAGGGTTACCCGGCGTTGCACAGGTTAAAGTGATGTGAAACCCTCTGTGGATATTTGGTGGGAATAGAGAATACTCTTGCTCTCAAAGTGTTACACGTATTCTCATAAATTTTATATCCAAATGGCATCACAAAACATTATTCTTACACATGGAATATAAGTAGTGGCTCACCTTGTCAGATCACGTTTAATCCGTCCCACCAATAAAGAAGTATTTATTTACTTACAACGGCGTATACTTCAGACGTTATAGCATGAAACATGAATCTCATAGACATATTAGTTCGAAAAAATAAAAGACGACAATTGTGTTTTATATAGAGATGTATCAATCAATCAATCAATCAATCAATCTAGTTTATCATATATTCACGAAGATACAGAAGTTGTAAAGATATGTCCATGTGCTCCTCTGTTCTGATGCTATATACTGGCTAATCATTTTAAGTTTAAAAGAAATGATGTTATGCAGGTATAGCAGCTACATGTGCCCGACACAGCGAGAGTTTGAGTTGTTTATGTTAGGCGATGAGTCTGCTCTAAAAAAAATGGAAGAAATTCTCTGTATCGGGCAGATATACCCTTGTCAGATGTCACTATTGGAGGATCCCGAAAAGTCATGTGCTACGGACTGCGTTATCCTTTATCTCAGAAGTAACCATATTTGACTGCACACTGTAACCACTATTTTTGAACGGGCCTGCTCTACATTTCCATATCTCTTGGCAATTGTAACTTTTTTTGTGAAAACTATATTGAATGGGACAGACTCAATCGTGTTAGAATATATACATGAGCCATTCTAATATGCAATCCTCTGTCGATTCAAGGTCCCTCAGTTTGAATGAATATATGTCGTAAATAGATTGATATAAATATACTTTTAATGTTTTCTTCTATGTATCTGTGTTGCTGGACCATTATAGAAATGCCCTGATTTCCATCCACATATAAATATGATAGTTGAGAAGATATAATTGTTCAAGTGTCTTAATTCGGTCACCATTTGTCGAGATTGTGAAATTGGAATGCCATAAACTCCTTAAAACGACATGGAGATGGCCTGGGAGATGACTATATACAACTTTGTTGAAAATCGGCGAATTTAACAATCTTAGTGAATATCCTCTCGCCATCCAGGACCCAAACGACCCCAAATGTGATTTGATTCATCATATCATTAGAGAAGAACGTGCATGAATTTGGTGGAATTAGTGCTAAATATATTTTTATCAACTTTGGTGCAACTCCCCTCATGCATGACTTGAACCGGGCCACTTTTGTCATATTTAAACCACGTCTATCAGACTCATGCATGTATTATATGATGGAGATGATTATATATAAGTTTGGTGGTAATCGGCAACTAAACAAATTATTATCATAGTTATTACCCCCCCCCCATATCTCACCCAAACGGCACAAATTTCGCGTCTTTAAATCACACGTTTATATTCCCCGTTTCACGGAGAAGAATAATATACCAATTTGGTCGAAATCTGCGCTAAAAATAGCCCTCCCCTGACACCAACAACGTCACTTTAGAAAATTATAACCCGCACCATTATCTTACTCGTAAAAAGTTACCCATGTTAGACCGCCTTGGTGCCATCTCGACTGTACCCTTAAAATTATATATAGAACACAGACATATATTCGCAAATATTTGATTCATTGTATCATTTGAGAAGAACGTGTATGAGTTTGATGGTAATTGGCACTAAACATATTTTTATAAGTTTTTGGTGACCCTCCCGTCCCTATTTCGGACTCAAGCGGCGCCACGTTTGACACCATTAAACCACACACTTAGACTCATTATAGAGATGAATATATATATAATTTATGAAAATTGCCGAGTATACACATTCGTATTAAATTTAGGGCCACCATTGCATATCTCTCACCCAAAAGGCACCAATTTACCACACGATTAGATTATTCGTATCACGGAGAAGAATATGTATACATCAGATGGAAATCGGCGCTAAACATACTGTTTATCAATGTTTGTGTCCCTCTCACACTCTAGGCACCCCTGACTCGAATGGCCCCACTTTTGACATCATTAAACCACACTATTAGACTCCTGATATCATGGAGATTATTATTTGTAAGTTTGGTGTTAATTCGCGACTAAACAAATTTTTATCAATTTAGTGCCCACCCCACCCCCAACTCTCACCAAAGCAGCACCAACATGACGTCTTTAAAATCACACGATTAGATTCCTCATATCATGGATAAGAATGTGTATCAATTTGGTGGAAATTGGCGCTAAAAAATATTGTGTATCAATTTTGGTGCCAATCTCCCTTTCAGTGCACCCCTGACACGAATGACGCCACTTTTGACAGCTTGAAGCCACGCCATTAGACACCTCATACCATGGGGATGAATTTGTATAAGTTTGGTGGCAATCGGCGACTAAACCAAATCTTATCATTTTAGTACCTACCCACCGCCCCCCCCCAAATCTCTCATCCCAACGACACCAATTTGGTGTCTTTAAACCACACAATAAAATTATTTTGATCAATTTTGGCGCCACTCTCCCCTTCCGGGCATCCCTGACGCGAACGGCGCGACTTTTGAGAAATTTAAACCACACCATTAAATTCCTCATATTATGGGGATGATTATATATAAGTTTGGTGGCAATCGGCGACAATTTTTTTTCTTCTGCCCCTCCCCCTTTTCTGCCCCTAAAAACAACAGCGTCAATTTAGAAAATTCTAACCCTCGCCATTATATTTCTCGTAAAAAGTTACCCCTATTAGACCCCTTGTGTGCCATCTAGGTGGTCCCATGTGAATTTCTATAGAACACAGACAGACAGGCAGACAGACAGAGACAGACATTCGCAAATATAAATATAGATGAGTCTATGTTCTTTCTCACACACACACGTGCATTTTTATGCAGTGGGAATGGTACATGTAGCCGTGTTTATTTTATGTCTATACATTTATTTGGAGTTGGTGACGTATTATGCCAGCCTAATGTAAATATTACTCGTCGCAGTTGATAGCTGGACTCGCACATGGAACAACGGACAGAAAGAGAGTTCCAGAGAATGAAAAAGAGGAAGCTTCAAACCTCAAGACTTTATGGGACGCTGAAGTGAGTGGTCAGCCTGTGTTAACACTTCCATGACTTGAGCTTCCTGAAAATGTTCGAAAAACCTGTGCCAATGCATTATCTTATATATGCGATTACCTAGTCCTTGTGACCCAGTGCATTCTCCTATATATACGAGGCTCCCTATGGGAGACTCGTATATATAAGTGAACATAACTGCCACGTGATCCTTAGTGATGTACCAGCGGAGCTTCCGTCACGAAAGGGTTAACATACATTCAAATTCATACTGATACTCAGTCTATCGTATATATTCCAGTCAACTTTTCATTTCTTCAAACGCTTGTGGTTTTTGTCCCAAATTACGTCACATGGCGCCGTACATTAATCATCTCGATTGTGCACTTGCTAATAACATGAATAGTGAGCTCGGATGGGAGCTACTGGTGTGGAATCCCGCGGTTCGGGAAATAGAAAGTTTGAGACAAGTAATCAAATCAAACTATTTGTATGTGGGTCTAGTTAATTTAGACTGGTGAGTAGCATAAATGTATTTTCTTGAAACAGGCGTCCGACAAGGAGATATTCTATCTCCTGTTCTCTTCGCGTTGTACATGTATACCAATTACCTCGAAGTCTACTTGCAACACGTACTGTAAATTGATTATATATCTCAGACTTAAATATAGATTTAAGTTTTGGATTTCTCAGGTTATTCTGTCTCTTGTGGGTAATACATGTATGTGGTTACATGTATCATCCACGTTCGATAACCGTGTCCCGAAAGTGCGAATATCATATTTTACTTTATGAATTGCATCCGAGAACCGTTTATCTATTTTCTGAAGCCTGACAATTTTTTTTTTTATTCGGATTATTTGGCAGAAATGAAACTTCTGCTCTTCCATTTAGAACATGTTATGTTTGTGCCACACCGAATGTCAAATGGCTGTTAGGGAACTACATTCTGACCTCATTTGAGGGCGGTGGTGTGAGATTTTTGCTAGCTTTGCGCCGTCCTGATTCATTTCCTTGGTCCATTTTCGAAAATATACAATTAATTTTCACAGTAGAGTTAGAGTATCATCAGATCGGCACCAAATTGGTTAGGTGTGTTTCTCAACCCACAAAACAGATCGAGTTCGAATATCCGGTCGATACCATGCATGATCTTCTTGGAGCATATGCAATAACTTTTTGGCAACAGATTGGTTCCGAATAATGTCGATTTAAGTGGACTTTAGAGCTAAAATCTCATGTAGTCGTTGGAGCGATTTCAAAACACAATCGACATGGATCCGACGCATGCGCAACCACGTTTTATCTATCGGTTGTCGTTTTATCATATCCGTATTTGCGAGAACCATGCAAGGGTATTCGAGCTTTGTATGCAATTATCGATCTTACCACTGTCTATGACATGTAAACAACATAACTAAGTGCCAAAGAATCACGCCACACAGAACTATATATCCTTACTGTGAGGGGCAAGAAGTTTGAACGTCAATATTATCTCACAAACGGACTCGTTGTCGTCAATTGTGCGACATGGTTTTTGGATTGTCCGAACAATTTGCTACTGTTATTAGCTGCTCTTAATTCTTATCAGTAGAAGTTCATAATGCAATAGGTGTCAATTATCCCTCCTGAATTACATACCCATAGACATATCAAATGAGCAATTCCGTTTAAACTAGAGCGATATTGCTACACCCCCCCCCCCCACGGCCACATGTATATTTAATAACATATATTATCAATAATTTCAGGGTGTGCTGAAATACTCACCTATGTTTTACGGGTATTATGGTGTTGACTCCAAAATCGGGGCTGGCTATCCACTGCCACTGGTGTATTTGTTGACGGCACTTGCAACATTCGCATTCAGTTTCATCGTAGTTCTTCGAAGGTGAGTCGACATGTAGAATGCATTGTCGGATTATTTCGCGTTTGCAAATGTATATACACCGGTGGCTCAGTTGGTAAGTTGCATTGCACATTAGACCAACTTAAGGGGAGACGAATATTTTGTATAATTCCAGCCAAAAATGGCAAGAGATTTTCAACAAAGAATTTCTCTGGATCTATCTGGCGAAAAACTTGAATTTCACAAATAATAATATTCATTGTATTTAGAATGTGAGCAATTATTAACAGACGACTAAAACAATGGATTTTAATACATTTGAGATGATGAAATTGGTATTTTCTTTTTTGCCATTTCGGTACCAAGAAACGCTAAAATAATTACTAATTTCACACAACACTCCAATCACAAAATAGGTTATTGTCATGGCTCCATGAGAGGAGGCTTCATTTTTGTATCATAATATTGCGCAATATTTTTAATTGCATAATATAGCACGATACCCACATACATTATAATGAAGAATAAGCCGTCCCAAATATTCCAGCGCAATGAAATAAATGTTTGATCTGCAGTGTGGACCACCCAAGCAGGGGACAATTAACTGGATTTAGACCACCGTGTTAGGAGGTGTGGTGATCAGCTTAACTTGGTTATATACCCATGACTCACAACTCATCTCATCCGAATGTGTCATTGACCAACAGGCATACTATGTCAATTCTCAAATATAGATGAATATAAATAAAATAAAAATGATATATTTGTAGTTGCCTTTCTAAATGAAAATAATAATTAAATTTCACAAATCAAGAATAATTAAGTCTCCTCTCATGATATTCAAATATGATGTCATGGATATATGAACTGCACTCTTGAAAAACAATTATTTTACAGAAGTTCTTGTTACCTGAAAGCAGTGAATTTAAATATTGTTCATGTCATAGAAGTAAAGTAAACGAGGCTACAATACCCAATGGTTCTTAAACATGACGTCTCAATCGCTTGTACCAAATTTTACAAAAACATTTTGAAATACCACGAAAGTTTGACAAAACGTGCGTCTGACCCTTAAGAATTATAGGTATATTACTGTTAGCATTTGCAACACGCGCGACAACGTCATATATTAGCCAGACTTAGAAGATTAACACGCACATCGCAAACTTATAATACGGTATATATTTGGCGGCGACAAAAGCATATAGTATTATATAAGGATTAACTGTCATGTGGACTGTTTTTATTGAGATGTAACCGTAAAGGTTTTACATACAAGTAGTTATGACCACTTACCTCACGGTTACATCTCCATAAAAACAGTCCACATGACAGTTAATCCTTATATTTATATACATTTAGCGAAAAAGCCACTTTTGTAAATGTATTTAAATCGAAAAGTGTATCGTGACAAAACCAGCCCAAAATACCCCATAGCACCCTTGGCAAAAGTTAACAGGAACAATTGAAACCCGATGATTTATTAAGTCAATCATGTGCGAATCCAAATGCGCCCAAAACATTACGCGTTCGTCTTTCCAAACCCAAATGACGTATCGATGTTGTTATGAGCTTGCAGTTATTAGCTGTTGCGCATTCACCGAGAAATAATTGCAACTAGCCACGTGGGCGCCGACCAATCAGAATGCTGGATTTAGTGATGACAACACTTATTATGTAAATATAATGATATCATATTTCATTATATACAACCATTTTCCGAATGTTCGTCTCAATAGCAGGTTTCAAATTCAGATATCCATTTAAAAGTTTTAATTACACGCTTGTTCCTAGAAATACAATAGATAGATTCCGCTTGTAACTTCTGATGTGTAGCTTTTAAGGTAAATGGCAGCATGTGATAGCGACAATTAGTACGAGACAATTCAAAACAAATGCATGCAAATAGGGAACACCTCGTTACATCAAATGACGACAACACTTTGGCAGTATATTAATAAATGTTGTTTCAAAACGCATAAATCTGTAGCAGTTGAGGTCAAAAGAGCTTGTGGGAATCGGCTGATTTATAACAGGTTATAAATTTGAAGGATCAATCACCATATTATATTCTATTATAACCAACCCTGCATGAGCTGTCTTCCAAACAAAATAAAGCATGTTTATGATTGGACAATTTCCTAAAATGGCAGCTTAATGCCTACACATTACACGCCATAACCTAGAAGTGGAATCTCTCTAATGTCCCTGCTGTTCCATACTTACAAATCCGTACGGAACACGCATTCCATACGCACCAGTTGACACCAAACGACGTATAGGACGTCCGCTTGAATCATGCAACCGGAACTGTTAAAATAAAGCTTCATGACGCATGACAACACAAGCCTGTATATGTGCCTAAAATAAACCTTGTGGCCCGATTCGTCATCTCAGGTTTAAACCTGGTCTACGTAAACCTCTAGGTTTAAACAAGTGCCGTGAGTCAGCAAAATCCGTGGTTTAAACCCGCGACCGCAGGTCTAAGTGACGCATTCGTCATCTCTGGTTTAAACCTGGTCCAGCCAGACCAGTGGTTTAGCCGTAGTGTCTCTGTATCGTCGAGATAATTAATCGTACTTTCCTAATGCGGACCGCCTCGTTTTATTGATTGCGAAAATCAATAATTACGACAACGACCATATTTTAATTGGAAATTTATAAGCGAGAAGCACTCACACCTATAAAGCGTGTGGGGATAAGTTTTTGTCAATTTCGATATATTGTTTGCGTTTTATAAGCTTAAACCGGCAACTAAACCATCTAATTCGGCGGTCCAGCTAAACCAGCTTTACCGAGGCTAAACTTGAGATGACGAATCCGTCATTTCTTCATCGCGGTTTAGAATAAAAACAATCAATCAAAGGGTGGAGCTGTAAATTATCTCGAGTGAGGGCTTGTCTAAGTGGCGTCTGCCGACTGGTGTTATCATGTCACACTTGATTCATTCGCACGCGATCTTTGCTCAGATATGGACCTGTTCCTTCAGTATGATTTTTACAACTATCTTGTGGTTTTTTTTGGCTTGTGGCAAAAGCATCTTGCAGAAAATCAATCACAAACAAAATGATAAACAGCGCGTGAAGCTCGTGTTGAGAGACATGCCCTTTGTCAGATTGATTTAAACTCACTAAGATATCGGATTAATGGCCCATGAGCGATACTCATTTCTCAATGAATAAATCGTGCGCGTATTCGCGATGATTTATGACATGTCAATAACCATTATATCGGCTTGTCTTTTGGTCCGATAGGTAATAGGGTAGTTTGACTGTATGCTCATATCACCAAATCGAGTTGTCAATTAGTTGGTAACTGAACGACAAAAACGCCCCCTTATACCCGGTTTGGCTGGACCACCAGTGTAGGTTTAAACCATGTTTAAACTCGGAGGTTTAAATCCTTACCAAATGTCATTGTTGGTATCTCAGCGGAGCGATGAGAGATAACCCTGCCTGTAATTTGGCTGTTTTCGCCAAAAAATAAACAAACGGGTGTGCAATAAACAAATGTTTCACATTTTCTATTTCTCAAGGATGGCAAATAATTCCCAAAATAAGAGTGCAAGTTCTAAGGACGAGCACTTCATCTTTTCCTGGAAGCTGTTCACGGAATGGGACTACACGATCGGCAACACCGAAACATCGAGCAACAAGCGAGCCGCGATTATCACCACGTTCAGGGTAAGTTCGAGCCGCTATCACCACGTTCAGGGTAAGTTCGAGCCGCTATCATCACCACGTCCATGGTAAGTTCGAGCCGCTATCATCACTACGTTCAGGGTAAGTTCGAGCCGCTATCATCACCACGTTCAGGGTAAGTTGGTGCAGATTAACCCTTTATATTCGGAATGAAATCTCCAAACAGTTATACAATTATACATTGGAATGGTTTATTATTCATCTGGAGGGGTGTCTGTAAAGCACTTAGCGGATCGATATTAGCTCGTTTCATCCGTCATAATACACTGATTATATACAGAATGCTAAATTTCGCGACAATCGGCGTCAGGATTCTTGTTGTAGCTTCAGGTCCATGCAAACCATATACCGTGGTATGCCAATGTTTCGACTATGCATACTATGATTTACTGCAGCACAACTGTGATAAGGCCATGCACCGTTGTATACCAAATGTATGGTATGAACCACGGTTTACTGTGGTATACGGTGGTATACAATGGTATTACCATGCTAGTACATGTACCGTTGTACTTTGTTTATTAGGGCTACGGTGTACTTGGATAACATTTGTACCCAAGTATAAATAGATACTTTAATACTCACGTATACGTTGGTGTTTCCATCGTGGATTTTATAACTCGAAATCGTTATATGGCGGAGTTGCCAGTTACTCGCCGATGGCCGGTGGTTTGCCGCACATGGTCGACGAGTTTATCAGCCAATGAAATCACTGTTAGTTTCGCCGTAAGTGTGCGTATTTCCTCCACCACTAAAACTGGCAATGTCGTGATATGGCCTTAGTTGCTGAAAATAACATTAAACCCAAACCAATCAATCAATCATATTGGTGAAGTTCATGATTTGTCATTTCATCAGTCATTAATGGTACGTTCACACCTTCGCAATTTGCATGCTATATTTTCTAGGCATTTCGTCGCAGAAAACGATATGGTGCCAGATTATAAACGGAGACAAGCATATAAAATGTATCTGGTCAATTGCTAACTGCGTGATAATTAAAATCTCAGAGGTTCCACATGTACCGATGCTATCGATAACAAAAAACAACAACATTGGTATACCACGGTGCATGGAAGGCGCTATTGCGGTAACCCATGGTTCTAACACCCACGTATACGAGGGTATTAAACGTTTGGGTAATGCCCTTGCATACTTGGTGTTTTATATTAAAAAAAACAAGTATGCAAGACTATTACCCAAGTATACGAAGATATTAGAACACCCAAATGTAGGAGGGTATTAAATCACCAAGTATACGAGGGTAATAAAACACCTAGTAAAATAACAATTAAAAAAGCGAGGGAACAAACAGTGAGTGTGTTATTTCTGAATGAAATTGCTATATTTATAGGAATGTATTCTGGAAGAAGAGGAAAAGAAAAAAGAGATTAACATGTGAGTCACGTCATATCCAGATGTCCGTTGTATTTGACTTGACTTGAAACATATTTTATTTGCATAATATACAAAAGGGATTGGGGCACAAGTTTTTACAACTTATGAAGCCCCTCTCCCAACACAATATAGCAACACACATGAAATCAAGATGACGATACAAACGTATTTACATGGTGATAAGTTTCCAGAGAATATCGGGCTAGATCGAGGTTGGCTACTGGCCTGATTAAGTGGTCCTGCTAATTTTCTATAATGATGTTGTTTCCCAGTTTTAATTGTTATTTTCGTGGTGTTAATTGCTAATACAAACGGTTTGAGAAAACGCCAATGTCTGTTTCCGATGAAACATTCAAGGAGATTCAGGAGCGGATCGGTCAGTTGGTTAGTGGGCCGTCCTATGAGCTACACCATAATTAGAGACGGTTGGGTTTCGAATCCGTATAAAATACTAGTCATCGGACTCAGGTGACCACATTGCAAATGGGGCACTTGTATGAACCTTAATGTTGTTACCGGCCCTTGTAGCCTAATAAACTCACATTTTGTAAACTTCATATCTACACCCTACTGTGGGTATACAGCTTCCTACTGTGTGTATACATTTCTACTGTCGGTGTAAATGTTCAAACCTAATTTTATGTGTTAAACGTTTATACCCATAGTAGAACTACTTTGTAGTTAGCAGAATAGTTCCTATGCCACACTCATTTAAAATTGAAAGTTGTCATGATATACATTAGATATGAGCAAAACTGCCTGCATTTCATTCAAATGCAGCATTGTAGCTTGCTAGTGTTATATGAACTAGGAAACATATGAATGGTAATTTCAAGTGACTGATCGCTCAGAAACAGGCTGGCATCATGACGGGAATGTGTGCATCACTATATAATATACGCTTGACGCACCTTAAATTGTGTCTAGTGTTATATGAACTAGGAAACATATGAATGGCAATTTCAAGTGACTGATCGCTCAGAAACAGGCTGGCATCATGACGGGAATGTGTGCATCACTATATAATATACGCTTGATACACCTTAAAATGTGAAGATATATATTAAAAGTAAACAGCGGGGCAGTTAAATTCGTGGAACAAATTAAAAATAATAATTATGGCATAAATAAAATACACGGTTGTACAACATTTTCACAAATCGTGGTATTGTGGTTTTAACCCTTTACCCAACAAAACGGCCCTGTGCCAATGCATTCTCTTATATATGCGAGTCGACCATAGGTCGCCTCGCAAATATAAGAGAATGCATTGGCTTAACACATATTAAAAATGATAAAATTGTCAAAGAATGTAGAAAAATATTATAAAAATTGTAAAAAAATGTAAGAAAAAATTATAAAATTGTTAAAGAATGTAAGAAAAAATGGTAAAAAGTGTTAAAAAAAAGATCCAAATGCATTCTCTTATATATGCGAGGCGACCTATGGTCGACTCGCATATATAAGAGAATGCATTGGCACAGGGCATAACTGTAACCATCACACTGTGGTCAATGAACCGGTTCCAATGATATCCATATTTGTATGGTGTTATTGAGGCAGACCGAAGATATTTTAGACTGTTGAAACTTTATTTGGGCGTTTTTGGCCGTTTTGTTGGGTAAAGGGTTAACCACTCGCCAAAAGCACACTCGATGTGAAAATATGGTGCTCTCGGATACTATGGGCGTACTCTATATATAACCTCGAACTCCTGATTATTCGCGTTTCAAGACATCAATTGCGGGACCAGGAACCTATACGTAATATTGTTCTCGAAAATGTCGACAAGATGTCTAACGTCGAAGTGAGAATGCACCGTGTCCTTCATCTATGAGTAACTTAGCCAATAGATAGTGAACGATAGACTATGTATCAATTATTTCTAGCTCACTATGTTTCCGTCCTCACATATATATGACTGTTAATCCGTGTCCAAGTTACTTCTGTCACCATTGTTCGAGATTGTAACATTTGAACGCCAAAATCTCTCTTTAAATTAATATTTTTTATATAAAAAATTAGCAGTATCCAAACTGAGTTATTGGAATATCTCATTATTCCAGACAGTGCTTGATATTATTTAATTACTCGCGATCTAGCCGTGAGAATTCGCAGTTTAAACTACCGGTTACTACCAACTACGAAAATCATTCCACGTACAATTGAATCGTGGTCGTCTATCGGCCTGTTCTCCCGAAAACCAGCACATTATCTGCTTATAATAGAACTTGTTTTAGGCAGATAATCTGCTTAATGTGCTGACAATGAGAACATTTAGTCACATTATCGACTCATAATGAGGCGATTCTAAGCAAATTATGTGCGGACAATGACACAAATGAGCCAGCTCACGACTGTTTAGGTGTACTAAAGAGATGTTTTCACTGTGGCCCGCACCATAAAACGAAATAACGGGAAATAATCCATATATCTGCTTATTTCAGAATCAAATAATCACATTATGTACATATTTCACATTATAGGTCGATTATGTACCTATTTCACATTATAGGTCGATTATGTACCTATTTCACATTATAGGTCGATTATGTGCGCGAGGATATGTTGTTCACTATACCTTACATTGACAACATTTGGAAGCTCGAATGAGCCACGTCCGTATTGAAAGTATGCGAGCCAATCAGAAAGAACGTCGTTGTGATCGCGGAGCACATGACCATCGAATTCCATTACTGAACATATACCAGATGAAACACCATGACGAGGTCGTAAATAGCGCCAGAAAAATGTGTGGTTCTTCCTTGCATATGTGTCGAGTTTACGATTCTGCTCATTCGAGAAGTTATTAACAGCATGCATTTAAGCGCGACGAAATACTCGTTTCCCATGTTTATAATTCACATATGTTTGACAGTTTGTGCTGCGTGGACTCCCGTCCTGAATCCCAGATAAGTCAGATTCTTCTTAATGTTGTCGAGTTCCGTGTTCCAATATGGTTTGGTATGACGCGTTGATGGTTTTGGTGGTATTGCATTTAAAGATGCAGAGTGCAGTACGTCAACAATGTCGAATAGAAAGAATCAGTATGATGTTTGGAGGTGATTTCGCGGTTAGCAAGTCCGCTACATGTCACAACCAAATGGTCCCAAACGAATATTCGTTTCTTTTGTATCGGCCTATGTAGATCGGAACGCGTCAGCACTGTCAAGTTACACGTACCTGTGATTGGAAGGTGGTTTGAGGTATTCATAGCCTGGTCAGAAAAATCGCAGTCAGATATCAGGTCACTGTCAATGAGCGAATGTTGATTCAGTTGAACGTATGGTACGAACACATGTCCACTGCCCCACACATATATGTCTTGCTGTTACAGAAATAATTTAAAAGTAATAGGACGTACCTATCGTTCAGGAGTTATAACGCCGTTTGAATAACCCTTAGGCAGGTGGGCATTAAAATCACCCATTAGTACCATATAGCCTTCTGTTGAATAGAACTGTTGGATGCATAATACGATATCCAGTGATTCCAGAGTCACTGAAATAGTCATCCCGTGATTAGTACTGGGAAGATAAACTTGGACGACGGTTAAAACAGTATTTTTGAACAGCAGTTGCACACATTCAACTCGGTTTTCATCTAGGCTTCAATGCAGTTGTGTTGTGTCGATCTCTGAATAAGAAGGGCTGCGCCGTCTCTAATTGTGAATTATCCACCTGTTTTTGTGTTAATGATTGTCCCAGCTTTTGACAGACATTAACCCTTTCAGTGCCAAGTCCGATTTTTGTATCAACCCATATTTCCTTGATCGTCTTTCAAATTTATTGATTATAATAATGTGATACATTGATGGAAAGAGCTCTGAAAGGGTTAATATGTATCACTTAGTGAGTGTAAGGAGCTCAGGTGTTCTGAGTTTAACCAGTGTTCTGAAACTCCAACGATGTGATATGTTTCGTGCTCCAATATGTCCTGTAGGTATGTGACACTGCTCTTTATGGTTATCGTGGTGCGACGTTTGCTCAGAGGCTATATGTGAGCTCTCCAAAAATGTCTATATGTCAGATTATCCGCATATTTTCAAATTATGTTCTATCTCAAACATTACTCTTTAATTCTCTCTTTTCTCCCACTGATCTCATATTAATAGTCAAATACCAACTTAATTTCTCTGTCTCTTATTCTCACTTAAACCGTTTATATTCCATAAAACTTAATATCGACACAACTAATATGAATGAACCCAATACGTGAGTTGGTGCGAGATAAAAAATAAATAAACGCTAATTGTGTTGTCTGGAATACGTCGCACTTAAATCAAGCACACTCACGTTGTGGGGTTTGTCACACCGTAACTGCTATGGCGATGATATAATATATACAAGAAAATAATAATCAGAAATGGTAGCGCCCTCAAGATCACATTATTATGCATAAAGATAAATTACAATATAAAATATATTGGTTACATGAATTACGTTAAAGCAACCAATCCTTGAAATAATTACAAAAAACTACGGCTTATTACTGCAGGTTCTCATTCACCACACCGAATGCGGATCAAAAATCTAGTAATCGGAGGCATTGTGTTCCAGCCATAAAATCTTCAAGAGTGACCCAGCCATTGTTCATACCTAAACATCGAGAGTAATTAACGCGGTCATAATAGTTAGATACTGCAACTATAAGACATCTAGCGAATACACACCCCGCGAAAACCCGAAATGTGTTGTCCTGTGAGATATCCCATCGCTATAGCTCAATTTGACACGGCCAGATTAGGATTCCTACAATATCCTAAAACAACAAACCTTCTCAAATCATCGGCATAGTCAATCGAACTTTCACGAACTTGAACATCGATACTTTCCGATCGCTCGACATAAGCATGGTCAGACCTATCATCGAATACTGTAACTCTGCATGGAGCCCACATCACAAATATCAAAGCATTGTGTTAGAGAAAATAAAAATAAAAGCAACGAAACTAGTTCCTCAAATCAAAACTATGCTACCGAGAGTCCGAGACCGAATGATAAGATTAAATATGATGTCTTTAAAATATCTAAGCTTTAGAGGAGATCTAATCGAGGTATATAAACTGTTGAATGGTCATTACAATATCAATGCCTGTGACCTATTAGAAAGACATTCACCATGAAGAACAAGACGACATAATAAAAAGCAACACTGTTAACAAGGAGATAAGAAAATATTTCTTCACGCAGAGGGTGGTAAATAGCTGGAACTCTCTGCCAGACTTCGCTGTTGGGGCTCCAACACTCGATCAAGTCAAAATATACTTAAACTCATTCTTCTATGATATAAAATACGAGTTCTACGACAAGTAATATGTTTAAGTGACTCACAAGGAAATATCGAATGACGATACATATATTTATAAACAAACATTGCAAATAATGTTATTGGGATGAAAAGTCGCAAGACTTGTTCCGTATGATGATGATGATGATGATCATCATCATCATGGTGATACAATTGATAGGACAGACCACTATTATGATTATCGTGTTGTCATTTGTTTAAAATACGTATCAATTGACATATATCCGCACCCGTTCGCTCATTAAAATCAACCTATTTCGACCATTTAAGGGAACTCCGCGAATTCGAGGATCTCCGCAAATTGACTTCTGCAAATAGGGACCTACTGCAAATTGTCACACCGATGAGCACCTAATTTCAGCCAAACCTTGGCTGTTTATTTCACAGGAGTTTCTGGGATAACATGTGTGTCGGCTCAGAACATGCGTGCCAATTGAGGAGAACACGCGAAGGATTTGTGTAAATGTTAGCCCAAACGACATTTCGAAGTAACGACTGCTTTGTTGTTTATTTCGAGGAATAATACCGCATCATATGAATTCAGCCCAAATATATTGACAGGTGTCAAGGGTCAAACTCAAAACTGAGCAATAAAAAACTAATATTAATAAATACCGAGTATATTTAATTTAACGCCAATGGGTCGTTTATGTGCGTTCAAGAGTGTATTTATGCCTAAAGCAAAGTGAAATAACGATCTTAAAATGAATTGGCCGGTATATTGTATTAGTTATCAGGGTTACCAGGGTCGTAGTTGTATAAATTACAATATATTTTTATGCTAAGATAATTGCGTGGTAATTTGTTTGCAATGGATTGATCGGTATTCAGGTCCCATATATGGAAATTCCAAATATGGAAAGTGACGTGCGCAAAACAGCTGCATCTGGGTCAGATATATTTATAGCGAAGAAATGTTGTCAAATTGCACGTCTGAATACGCGTCTTATTCTCACTTATACCGTGTTTATATCAGTTTTATTCTATGTGTTGTTGTGTATTGTATTACTTTGATCAAGGTTGCGCTTTTGTTATTCTCACAAAAGGTAAATTTGATGCGTGTTTGATGCGTGTTTACATTTCAAAATTTCGTCGGCCATGTACAGTAACACTACAGTGCGACGGAATTCCATATCCTTAATTACGAGACTAATTTATCGAATGAGGTCAAATTTTCGCATATAAGAAGACTCGTATGTTATTCTGCACCATTCTGACGAGTGCTGAAATTCGCATTATTTTCGTTTTTATCGAAAAATAATCGTTCTCTATGTAAATTTTTTCAACCAAAAAAAAATTCATTGTTTTGCCAATTTCAAGCTAGTTTATAGCATGGTCATGGCATAATTTGACATAGCGAGTGTCGGTAGACGTTTCTTGAGTGTGCACAACAAATTTTGGTCCCAACGAAGCAGGCTAAAATCCTGAAATTTGTCAATTTTACTTTGCGTGTGAAGAAAATATTCATTTAAACTTCCAAAATTGGTTGAAATATGCTCAACAACATTCAGTTGAATGGTGACATTATTTATAGTCACCGACTAACTTCCACGATGAATCAAATTTGTTTTTATTGGTGACAATTATGTCGCGAGAGATAAAAATGTAAATTTTTTAAAGAAAATGTAAAATTTTAGCTCATTTTAAGACTTTAATTGCTTGTAGATCGGTGTTAATTATCTTCGTCAATGATGTCATGTCACGCTTGTTAATAATTCATTTGTTCGGAAATACTTATTGGGGGTCGAAATGTATAAAATTTAACTACCACCACTTCCAAAAACAACACCAATAAACAATAACGCTCTTTGTTCCATGCAATGGAAATGGCTATTTATTGTCCTGATATCAGTGATATAAATGAATGCCTAAAATTAGTATTATCCTGAAATAAATTTATGCCACTTTGGCGAACATGGGAACCACGGTACAATTTATGCCATTTAGGCACACTTCAGAGTGAAATCAGGGCTTATATTTCGGCGAAAATCCAAATCTAGATTCTCGTAAATATTCTCGCAAATTACCCTGGATTCTCGTGAAAAAGTATATATGGATTCTCGCTAAATCAGATGAAATATATGCCTTGGAAATATAGCAAATCGTTTAATGCTTTAGAATTTTTGTTTTTCGGAGATTTATATATATGCTTAAAGACATATTATGGACTTGTTATGGACTTTTTCAGGTGCGAGAAATTGATAAGTTAGTGCTCAGGGACTTTGCCAAATCACTGAAATTTTCCACAAAAATCTGCCACACCACTTCATAGAGAACATCGTCTGAACTACTCCAAATTGTAAATATTTACATCTCGATTCGGGGCGCAACTATCGGCTATAATTAAACAAAAATGATTTCGCCATCGAGAGTCATTGCATTTAACTAATATATAAGAATGACGTTGTGTATCATCCATTTGGATTAATATTCGTAACGAATAACTACTTTGAGAAAGATTATTCTTAATTTCTATTTGATCACTCTGCCCGGTGTCTGCCGGAGTGTTTCACATCACTTTAATCAAGGAAGACTGTTCAGAAAAACTGTATTTCAAGAAATCGTTTAATGCTTTAGAATTTTGGTTTTCGGAGATTTATATATATGCTTAAAGACATATTATGGACTTGTTATGGACTTTTTCGGGTGCGAGAAATTGATAAGTTAGTGCTCAGGCACTTTGCCAACCTGGGGAATTTTATCATTCTACTAACATCACTGAAAATTTCCCAAAAAATCTGCCACACCACTTCATAGAGAACATCGTCTGAACTACTCCAAATTGTAAATATTTACATCTCGATTCGGGGCGCAACTATCGGCTATAATTAAACATAAATGATTTCGCCATCGAGAGTCATTGCATTTAACTAATATATAAGAATGACGTTGTGTATCATCCATTTGGATTAATATTCGTAACGAATAACTACTTTGAGAAAGATTATTCTTAATTTCTATTTGATCACTCTGCCCGGTGTCTGCCGGAGTGTTTCACATCACTTTAATCAAGGAAGACTGTTCAGAAAAACTGTATTTCAAGAAATCGTTTAATGCTTTAGAATTTTGGTTTTCGGAGATTTATATATATGCTTAAAGACATATTATGGACTTGTTATGGACTTTTTCGGGTGCGAGAAATTGATAAGTTAGTGCTCAGGCACTTTGCCAACCTGGGGAATGTTATCATTCTACTAACATCACTGAAAATTTACAAAATAATCTACCACCCCACTTCATAGAGAACATCGTCTGAACTACTCCAAATTGTAAATATTTACATCTCGATTCGGGGCGCAACTATCGGCTATAATTAAACAAAAATGATTTCGCCATCGAGAGTCATTGCATTTAACTAATATGTAAGAATGACGTTGTGTGTCATCCATTTGGATTAATATTCGTAACGAATAACTACTTTGAGAAAGATTATTCTTAATTTCTATTTGATCACTCTGCCCGGTGTCTGCCGGAGTGTTTCACATCACTTTAATCAAGGAAGACTGTTCAGAAAAACTGTATTTCAAGAAATCGTTTAATGCTTTAGAATTTTGGTTTTCGGAGATTTATATATATATGCTTAAAGACATATTATGGACTTGTTATGGACTTTTTCGGGTGCGAGAAATTGATAAGTTAGTGCTCAGGCACTTTGCCAACCTGGGGAATGTTATCATTCTACTAACATCACTGAAAATTTCCAAAATAATCTACCACACCACTTCATAGAGAACATCGTCTGAACTACTCCAAATTGTAAATATTTACATCTCGATTCGGGGCGCAACTATCGGCTATAATTAAACAAAAATGATTTCGCCATCGAGAGTCATTGCATTTAACTAATATATAACAATGACGTTGTGTATCATCCATTTGGATTAATATTCGTAACGAATAACTACTTTGAGAAAGATTATTCTTAATTTCTATTTGATCACTCTGCCCGGTGTCTGCCGGAGTGTTTCACATCACTTTAATCAAGGAAGACTGTTCAGAAAAACTGTATTTCAAGAAATCGTTTAATGCTTTAGAATTTTGGTTTTCGGAGATTTATATATATGCTTAAAGATATATTATGGACTTGTTATGGACTTTTTCGGGTGCGAGAAATTGATAAGTTAGTGCTCCGGCACTTTGCCAACCTGGGGAATGTTATCATTCTACTAACATCACTGAAAATTTCCAAAATAATCTACCACACCACTTCATAGAGAACATCGTCTGAACTACTCCAAATTGTAAATATTTACATCTCGATTCGGGGCGCAACTATCGGCTATAATTAAACAAAAATGATTTCGCCACCGACTCGATGGCATCGAGAGTCATTGCATTTAACTAATATATAAGAATGACGTTGTGTATCATCCATTTGGATTACTATTCGTAACAAATAACTACTTTGAGAAAGATTATTCTTAATTTCTATTTGATCACTCTGCCCGTTGTCTGCCGGAGTGTTTCACATCACTTTAATCAAGGAAGACTGTTCAGAAAAACTGCATTTCAAGATCACCAAACAACTTTCCTTTTTAGGGCCACCACATCTTTCCAAAGATGTACTTCTTCCATTTTGCTATCAAAGACCGAAAAATGTCGTTAAACTAGAGATCCAAATACCCACTAAGGGCCCCTATATCTTGAAATATTAAAGACCGAGAATGTCGTTAAACTATAAAGACCGAAAAATGTCGTTAAACTATAGAGATCCAAATACCCCCTATATCTTGAGATATTATAAAGACCGAAAAATGTCATTAAACTATTAAAGACCGAAAAATGTCGTTAAACTAGAGATCCAAACATCCCGATCCCCTATTTTTTTTAGACAATTAAGAACGAAATATGTCGTTACACCATTAATACATAATTTGTGTTTATGAAAGTCTGGCACCCATTAGCAGTTTGTTTTCAGTACATTTTAATATTCATTGGAACGTAAACAATTATTCGCTGACAGAAATCATGTTAATATCGCCTTTCGTTACTGGTTTCCTCTACTCAAATATTTCTCACTGCTCAATACTTATAATTAAAAAAAATGTTCTGTGTTTTGTGTCACTTCTTAATAGCATTATGTATTCTGCTATTGGCAAGAAACAAAGTTGCAGTATACCTTAAAGGTACGGAAGGCCTTGGTGGGTATCCTGTGAACATATTTCCACCTGTCAAAAACCGCTGCAAACGAAAATAATATTCAAATATAGACATACTTTGTTAATATACAAATGAGAAATATCTCATAAACAGTATGTTATTGTCGTAAATTTGACGATTGTTTGACAAAGCATAAAAAGTTACTTTCTTGGTGTTTCTTTATATTATGATGGTAAACATAAAGAGCGTTCTTTGTTGCTCAATTCCTTATTTGGAAATAATAAAGAGCGTTTATACCATTTGTGTGTGATTAGCCAGTAGCATTGTGCTGCCTTCTATAACACAATCAGACTCTTGTTTAGGTAAAATTTAGTAGGTCTTTATGTGAGCATGATGTTTACGCGATAGTGATCGTATATTTGAACCAATATGTATGCCTTTTAATATTTTTCTGTTTACGGTGTTTGGAACAAATATGAATATTTTCGACAACTAAGCCCCCTCGTCCCTTTAATATAATTAATATAACATCCCTCATCCAATAATCTCCAAATTGCATATCTAAGTTCAATCCTAGTTACACGTCACGCCGCCCCTCATCATTTGCCAATTGTACACCCTTTTTTTGCTGCTGCTGCTGCAACTGTTCAATTTCTTTTAAAATTATTGAAAAAATGGCCCTCCCGCCCGCCGACATTTACTTCTGATTTTGTTTTATCATCGGTCCGCACCAAAATTGAGCACACGTCCCTATATAATATACCTATTTAAACCGAGTATACACGGTGGTGTAATAGATCAACCGTTAATTTAACCGTTTAGGTAGCATATTTCCACGTATACGTTATCACGACAAATCCCTGCTGATCTGTTATTAATGAACCAAACACTTAACATGTCAACACACTCTGGCCCGCCAATGCTACAGTGTATAAACGTAACGGGGCAAATATGCACATTATATTGGCAGCTAACGAGAGCATTCATCATCGGCAATCTGCTCACCTCTTTTATCCGATACGATAGAAACTAAACGATTTGTTACTTCTAATTACCCGTACTTAATTACACTACTTGCGTGTTAATAAAGTACGACCCCATTACCACTAAATGTGAAACATGGGATTTAGAACATTAATATTCACTCTTACATATTTCCACATTCAAGGTGTAATCGTATGTCAGTTGTAACGTTGTGAAACTGCAACCGAACTGAATTATTCTATGCTAAATAGTTCATGGCTGACCTGATGCATGCATCTTAGTTTTCTTGTTAACGAACAGGTGGCTGACTCGGCTGTTTCCGACAGTCCGACTACAACCATTAGAGCGCTACGGAACGAAAAATGTCGATACAAATTGAAATATAAAACTTACAAATTATCTTTTTCAGTAATTGGCATAGCTTATCACAAACCGAAAAAAAACAACATTATGGACATGATAATGTAAACGACAATAAACGGAATTGAAATTCCCAACTACACATTTTACCGGACTCAGCCTCGGCGTCGCACTACAACGTTTAATATATCCCAAAAATCCCCATTTCTATAAACAAAAACACCTATGCGACCACTATACACCAAGAATCTCTAGCTGATTATACACCCGGAGGTCGCAATAAGCTATTAGCTTCTTTTCGAATCCCCTCATACCACAACGGTTTATTATAATGTAATTACTTTATGAATTATATGGATTAAATGCGGTTTACACTAATCAACATCGATCTTGCTTGGAAAATATACATCATCTGTAATGGGTCATGTACCACCTAGTCCACTGTGTTGTATGTAAGTCTATATATGCAAGCTGGAATACAGAGTGCGCAAGGTTGAGCGAAATGAGTGTGTATGTTTATTAATATATATTTTTTTATTTTGTATATTTTTGGTTAGGCACCAATATATCAGTGTGTATGTTTATTAACAAATTGTTATATGTCTTTCTGTTTTTATATACTACTAGCAGGTGGACCCGACTTCGTCCGGGCTGTTTCCCCTCTGATTTTCGGCGAATTGCGCGATTTGACCTTGAATTGTCCATTTTGAAGGTCAGGTGGGGTCACGATTTAACCCGTCCAAAACACTGCCCGGACAAAAGTACCCGACAAAAGTACCCGTCGAAATCCATCCGGTTTTACCCGATTTGACCTCGAATTGATCATTTTGAAGGTCAAGGTCAGGTCGGGGTCACGATTTGACCCGTCCAAAACACTCAGTGGACAAAAGTAACCCTATGTATAAAATTTCGTCGAAATCCCATCAAAATTCGCGATTTGACCTTGAATTGACCCGGTCAAGGTCACGTCGCACGGGCAAACGAATAGGCTTACGACACTCCCCATACGAAAGTATCCCTAGACACTAATTTTCATCGAAATCCCGTGATACTCGGGCGTTCGACCTTGAAATGACCCAATTTCAAGGTCACGTCACGGTCGCACGGGCAAATTAATAGGCCCATGCCACTCCCCGGCCGAAAGTATCCCACATACCAAGTTTCATCGAAATCGGCTTGGCCGTTTTCGAGTCCATCGCGAACAGACAGACACACACACACACACACACCCTCTCTCTCTCTCTCTCTCTCACACACACACACACACACACAGACAGATTTCCCAAAATATATAATAGATGTTTAATGGTTGTTCAATAAAATTATAAAAAAATAAAAAATTAAATGTGCTCGCCACTGTCAAATGTGCCTCGCTTGTGTGTACGTTCAAAAGAAAATTCAGCATAAAAGTTTCAGATTTAGATCACGTGAATTATGACCAAGTAATACTCTTTTCAGTCACTTAACCATAGGTCTGCGTGTAGCTGCCAATGTCCTCGTTGTCCTCTTGTTAGCTGCCAGCACATCTGCTATACTGTATTCTGTATCTAATTCTGAGGATGTCGACAGAGCCAAACGGGATGGAAAGGGGGCCAGTTTTTGGGAAGAAAACGAGGTTGGTATATCCCCAAAGCGAAACAGGCAGTGACTAACGTACCGTTCATACACTGGCAAGTTTGCGAGGTATGGTTTACAAGCATTTCGTCAAAGAAATCGATATTGTGCCAGAATATGAACGGAAACATGCATATAAAATGCATCTGTACCACAGATAACCACATGAGAAGTAAAATCTCTGTAGTTCCATCTGCCGCGATGTTATCGGAATTTTCTTGGAAATAGCATGAAATTATGGTGTAAGAATCAATCATACAGGTATTTGAAAGCAAATGCCAGTAGCACCGTTACAAGTGGAACTACGTAACTGTTACATCTCACGCCGTTCGCTTTGGTTAAAACGAATGTTATATGCCTGATTCCGTTCCTATTCTGGCACTAAGTTGAGTTACAGTGTCATTGGTACTTTCATTTTAGTTTAGTTTTTCTCTATATCCCCAAATTGGCAGCAGACGACACAATGTATAATCGAGGTGCCCAATGGGTGCACATTATCAGATTCACCAAATGGAAACTTAAATATGTGTCTATAGGTCTCCCATTCTGCATGAGACCATGCATTATGAGGTCCCCGGATGATGAATTTGGTGACGAGTGCATGTTGTGTCGGGTAGCGTTCCTACATTCACCCTTCATCAAACGTCTGGTACCATGTCTTCAGACCTGAATGTCACCCTGATTTATCGTATCGTATTTGGTTGTTCATATGTTTTCCTGGTCAACAATCGTGCATGTATTGTCACCGAATCCAGTAGACATTAACCGTCTTCTATACTAAAGCATCATTGATGAGTAGTTATCCCATAGGAAATGTTCAGATAATAAGTGTAACCCTTTCTATACTAAAGCATCATTGATGGGTAGTTATTAGCCTTAGGAAATGTTCAGATAATACGTTTAACCCTCTCTATACTAAAGCATCATTGATGAGTAAGTTATCCCATAGGAAATGTTCAGATAATAAGTTTAACCCTTGCTATACAAAAGCATCATTGATGAGTAAGTTATCCCATAGGAAATGTTCAATTAATAAGTTTAACCCTTTCTATACTAAAGCATCATTGATGAGTAAGTTATCCCATAGGAAATGTTCAGATAATAAGTTTAACCCTTTCTATACAAAAGCATCATTGATGAGTAAGTTACCCATAGGAAATGTTCAAATAATAAGTTTAACCCTTTCTATACTAAAGCATCATTGATGAGTAAGTTATCCCATAGGAAATGTTCAGATAATAAGTTTAACCCTTTCTATACAAAAGCATCATTGGTGAGTAAGTTATCCCATAGGAAATGTTCAAATAATAAGTTTAACCCTTTCTATACAAAAGCATCATTGATGAGTAAGTTATCCCATAGGAAATGTTCAAATAATAAGTTTAACCCTTTCTATACAAAAGCATCATTGATGAGTAAGTTATCCCATAGGAAATGTTCAAATAATAAGTTTAACCCTTTCTATACTAAAGCATCATTGATGAGTAAGTTATCCGATAGGAAATGTTCAAATAATAAGTTTAACCCTTCCTATACAAAAGCATCAATGATGAGTAAGTTATCCCATAGGAAATGTTCAAATAATAAGTTTAACCCTTTCTATACAAAAGCATCATTGATGAGTAAGTTATCCCATAGGAAATGTTCAAATAATAAGTTTAACCCTTTCTATACTAAAGCATCATTGATGAGTAAGTTATCCCATAGGAAATGTTCAGATAATAAGTTTAACCCTTTCTATACAAATGCATCATTGATGAGTAAGTTATCCCATAGGAAGTGTTCAAATAATAAGTTTAACCCTTTCTATACTAAAGCATCATTGATGAGTAGTTATCCCATAGGAAATGTTCAAATATAAAGTTTAACCCTTTCTATACTAAAGCATAATTGATGAGTAGTTATCCCATAGTAAATGTTCAGATAAAAAGTTCAAAAAGTAGGAACTTATTATCTAAACGTTTCCCTAAATAAATAGAACTCCTTCTGCACCTTTATGTAAAAATCGTCTGCTTCTATCGCATTAACATCTCTCCAACTGAATAATAGACGTTTCCTATGTATACTTGTATAACTGATTGGGAGAATCCATTTAGTATAGAAATGGTTAATACCTAGACGCGTTTTGCATAAATCCAAACTGCAAGACATAATGTTAGTGTAAACAATAATTTATTTTCTCAAAAAGGCACATAAATACATATATAACATACACAAACAGACATAAGAGATAAAGGGATCTGACAGTAAGCCTAGGCTTATTCGTGGCCATTTCCGCGATATAACATTGCTTCATGATATGTTTTGGTCTCGAGTGATGAATTGTCTGCCCCACAAACACCCGCGAGCATATCCGTGGCTGATCGCTGCAGGTCCGACACCCCCCCCCCCCCGGATTACATAATTTAGCTGTGAGAGCGCTCTTATTATTTTCACTACTCTTTAGATGAGATATGTATATCAGTTAGTGATGGTACTCAGTTAAATCGTTTGGTTCTATCTATGAACTTTTGGAGTGACATGAAAATGGCTGTATTTTAACTGTTTGTTGAATTAACCGACCCATTAAGTAAAGTGTTCGCATTTAATGTCCTAAAAGGACCCACAAAACAGTTATCTCTCTCTTTTTTGTAAATCGGACTTATTCCAAATTTACTCCCTCTCTCATCAAGCCTCACACCGAATTCATAAACTGAATACAAGTTATATTCTGCAGTTGACAATCGTGATGACGACAATATCAACAATCTTCCCGAATATATTTGAGCTGATCTCAGCGATGGAGAAATACCACCCAAGAACTACCCTTCGATGGCAGCTGGCAAGGTACAGTACTGTGCTATATAGTAGTTCAAGACGCATGGTATGCCTACATATACAACTTGCGTAATTTTTATACGCAATATTTCAAACTCTAGAATATGTATATGTATGTGTAATTTGGGAAGGGGGTATCAGAATTAATCCTAATAGATTGACCAATGAAAATTGAGATCTACTAACAGGTGATGAGGGGTGTTAGGCTCACCTTGATTGACGTGGACCCCATTTTGAAAGCCGCGCAACGGGGTGTATGAATTCCTATACGGTCGGCAGACACCATCTTGTTTTATCTTGGAAGTCTGCTGCCTCGTGGATATTTACGATGTATTATGGCACCAAGAAAAGGAATAGCTATCGCAAATCAGTTTCTACGAAATTCGTTTATAGCAATAACATTGTTTTCTGCCAAATATTGCAGATACCATATTTATGAAAATAACCCTTTGTTGCATGATTATCTGTTATTATGTCATGAATACCTCAGCGGTGTATTTCGCATAACTTTAAGTGGAGTATGAGAGGTACATGCATACTGTTTAGTGAAATGTTACCTTTTATTTCAGGATTTTCGTGCTGAACCTTCTAAACATATACACACTTTTCATAGCACTATATGAAAAACAAAGGACAATGGTACGTATTACGATAAGCGTCTAAATATAACATGACATTTGGTTTAACCCTTTGAGTGTCACGGGCCGATCTCATCGGCCCTAATTTACGGTGTGTAAAATCGGCCCTAAAAAAATAAAAAATAAATGTTTTTGTTTTTGTTTTTGTTTTTTTTGGGTTGAATTTTTTTCGGGTATGCTTAAGCATGCTATAGCGAATTTAAAAACAAACTGGATAAAACTTTAGGGGCATGTTATAACTCAAAACTATTACCAAGTATTCATAGTAATAATTTTGATGCCCATGAAAAACGTAAGATTCCCTGGCACTAAACCTACAAGTCTGTAAAAGAATATAAGAAAAAATTATTAAAATTGTAAAAAATAATAACAAATGATGAAAAATTGTTAGGCCAATGCATTCTCTTATATATGCGAGGCGACCTATGGTCGACTCGCATATATAAGAGAATGCATTGGCACAGGGTATATGGTTTGATACAAAAATCGGACCTGGCACTGAAAGGGTTAAATAATACTCATTTCTACCCTCAAGTAGCATATACATGTGTAGAATATTTTTTTACAAATGTGTTATGGCATAATTTAGAATTGATGAGTGTGAAGAGGATCTAAACACAAGCGAGTCATCACTTATGTTGAGTTATCTCCTCGTTTTAAACAACAGTTTACTACTTCACTGAGTGAACATGAAAATCCCTAATCTGACGACTACTTATTTGAAACGCATTCAGGCGGCACGCTGAAACAACACAGCAAGGGAATTAGATCGGACATAGATAGATTTATTCAGCAAAAGACGCCCCATTATAGGGACAGGTTGCCATGTATAATAATATTAACAGTGTATCACTGTCTGTCTGTCTGTCTGTTTGTCATTAATACAAATCTACGATTCTCGACCGATCGGGACGAAACTTGGTACGTGTTTGTAGTTTGACCAGGCGGTGGTCGTTGTCGTATTGGCGAGCCCGTGCGACGCCCGTGCAGCGAATGCGCAGACGAGATCTCGGAAACGGGTGGAGCTATCGACTTGAAATTTGGTATGTGAATGTATCTTGCCGCGAATACGAATTTTATCGGGTCGCCGAGCCCGTGCGACACCAGCTTCGCGCATGCGCAGACGAGATCTCGGAAACGGGTGGAGCTATCGACTTGAAATTTGGTATGTGAATGTATCTTGCCCCGGATACGAATTTTATCGGGTCGCCAAGCCCGTGCGACGCGAGCTTCGCGCATGCGCAGACCAGATCTCGGAAACGGGTGGAGCTATCGACTTGAAATTTGGTTTTTGAATAGCCCGGACAAAGTCGGGCTGGGTAGAGCTATCGACTTGAAATTTTTTTTTGAATAGCCCGGACAACGTCGGGCTCATCGGCTAGTATATATATATATATATTCATTAATTGCGTATCTTCTTATCTGTAGAGTGAGTTATGTTACATGATTCAACACACGTAATTTGTCTAGTTTAACTGTGATCTGGAGCATATTTGAGCTGTGTCGTTGACTAATATATGTGTGAGTTGGTCCAATCTACTCATCAATCGAAAATTGATAAACCATGTACTATCAAGGGCGCCGGATCTACCCCGACTATGGTCGGGGCAATACTATTATATGTCATGCGGTTTGTGAAAGCATATAAACACCATTAAAAGTTCAAGCCAAATTATCACTGTCAGCCTTTATCACTCTGCCACTACAACTATGTGATATTTAGTTCATGGGTAAAGCGGTACAGCTGTTGGTGTGGTTGGATAGGATAATAAAATAGCTATATTCTGGAGATATAATGCAAAATATCACAACACTTCCTCCTAATGACAGAATGTGATCCTTATTAGCAGTGTAAACACACAGCACGTGTGTAGGAATAATTGCTAGTTAGTGCTGATAGGGTGAGTCTACAATTTATCAGCATGCTTTTTATTGCCATTTAATATATGTTCTTGCAATAACATTTAATTTATCCAATCTCATGTGTAATTATGAGATGGTGTTTATTGTCCATCTGGGACCATGCATGAGTCCGTGATACATTGTTGGCACACTTCAGTAGCAGATGTTTGCAATTAGTGTAATCCACCTCTTTGTGTAGCCATATAAATGACATAAATAAAGCCAATTAAGTTTATTTTAAACCAAGGAAATGCGCTCCATTTGGCCTTAAAGGCACGTGCGGCCTTAATTGTCGAAAATATTCATATTTGTTCCAAACACCGTAAACAGAAAAACATTAAAACGCATACAGTCCCGTTCATATATACCATGACCATCGCGTAAACAGCATGTTATCACAAATACCTACTATATTTTACCTAAGCAAGAGCCTGATTGTGTTACAGAAGACAGCACGATGCTACTGGCTAATCACACACAAATGGCATAAACGCTCTTTATTAGTTCCATATCAGGTATTCACCAACAAAGAACGTTCTTTATGTTTACCATCATAATATAAACAAACACCAGAATAGTAACTTTTTATGCTTTTGTTTACATAACAATGGTCAAACATATGACCATAACATACTGTTTATGCGATTTTACTTATTTGTATACGGACAAAGTCTATCTACATTTTGATGATCTTTCTGTTTGTGGCGGTTTTTGACGGGTGGAGATATTTTCACAGGATACCCACCACCAAGGCCAACCGTGTCTTTAAAGTCCAAAAATATCCGGGGGGGGGGTACCCCCGGACCCCACACCTTCCAGATGGGACACCCCTCTCGAGCTCTCCCCGGGTCTGCCTTCGGCAGACCATGATGGCATTCGGCCACCAGTATGTTTATCTAGCAATTATATGGTCGGGGCAATATAAATTTCATCCGGCGCCCCTGAATGTATCCATGAATATAACAGTGTCTCTCTTTTTGCGCGACAGTTGTAACACTTTGGATATAGTAGCTTCCATAATTACTATCATATTGATTATGTTATAATATCGGAAATGTATTTGTCCGATATCGATTATTTTTGTGTTAAAATACCTACCGAACATTCAGATCATTGTCAGCTAACGGCTCATTTTAATTATTATACAACGTAGGGCAGAACAAAACATGCGTTTATTCAGACAAAATGTAGATTGAAATGGACTATGAACAGCAAAGAAATAGCACTGGATCACATTCAGAAGCCGGAATTTCATAATAAACTCGAACGATATAAATTAATAACTTACAAAAACGATCGCGTTGGTACCCTTGCGATATTGGATGACTTTATGTCAATGGTTAATCATATAAATTATGTATCGTGTACTCATATTCCAAATCGTAGAAGAAAAAATAAAAGGAAAAGAAAGTGGTTTGACGAAAGGTGTAAGACATTAATGTTAGATCTGAAGAACACGATTCATAACATGAGACAAAATCCATTCAATATCTCTCTTAGAGTTACGTTTTTCGTCACTAAAAAAGCCTATAAACGGGAACTGAAACTGAAACGAAAAACATTTTATCAAGATTTATACAATAAACTGGAAAATATGGAATCTAATGATCCAAAAACATATTGGGATATTATCGGGGAAATGCGCATCAAACCTAATCATTCACATGATTTAGATCCTGATAGAGCAGTTTGACTTCTTCACTGAATTATATTCTACAAATAATATACCACCAGTCAAGAGAAATATTATGTTGAAACAGATTAATGTTGATACTCAAATGGATAACACAAATATTACTTCTACCGAAATTTTGGCGGCAATCAGTGAACCTAAACTTGGTAAAGCCGAGGGACCGGACAATATCAGTAACGGGCTTCTGAAAACAATTGGTCCGCACATTGTGTTTGAAATAAAAAAAACTGTTCAATCAGATATTATCATCCGGGCATTATCCAGATAGTTGGAGTAAATCTGTTCTTAGTTTAATATACAAGAAAGATGACCGTAACGACCCTAATAACTATAGGGCTATTGCGGTCAGTTCTACATTGGTAAGTTATTTAATAAAGTTATTAATCAAAGTATGAATAAATATCTGGAAGTGAACACTATTATAAGCGACAACCAATTTGGATTTTGTAAAGGGAAGAGCACAACCGACAGCGGTTTTATTCTTAAAACAATCATGGATAAATACCGGATTTCTAAAAAAACTTTATATATATCATTTGTTGATTTTAGAAAGGCTATTGACTCAGTTAACAGATATTTACTCATGCTAAAACTTAAATCTATAGGCATTTCAGGTAGGATTTATGACATAATCCAATCAATGTATGATTCAAGTTTTTATAGCGCAAAAACGAACAAAGGGATTGGGCCATCGCGTTTGTCGCATGTTGGTGTTCGTCAGGGCTACATTATATCGCCCAATTTATTCACGATTTTTATAGATGATATCAAGTATGTTTTTGAGAAGACCTGTGATCCAGTTAATGTGGGAGACTCAAAGCTCAATCATTTATTATTTGCCGATGATCTTGTTTTAATCTCAAGCACTCAAACTGGACTTCAGTCTTGTCTAAATAACTTAGACTCATATACGCTCAATAATGAGTTAAGCATTAACGTTGAAAAAACAAAATGCATGATATTAGGATCTAATTGTCAAGCAGGATCTCCTAGATTCTCGATAGGAAATGAAATTGTTCATGTAGTTAATGAGTTTCCATATTTAGGAATTAAGTTTTCTTCTAACGGAAAATTTTCAAGTGCTCAAAATGAGTTATCATCTAAAGGTAGGAAAACATTTTATTCGCTTACTAATTGCTTCAACGCAACAGCTATTCCACCATTAGATATTGTATCCAAGTTATACGATAAGCGTATCAAACCTATCGCTTTATATGGCTGTGAAATTTGGGGTCCTAAAATAACGCCGAGTAGCCGATACAAAATGCCGTCTGAATTACTTCATACCAAGTTTTGAAAGATAATTTTAGGTGTTGGTGATGGTGCAACTAATCACGCTGTACGCGCTGAATTTGGTAGGTATCCTTGTTATATTGATGTCATATGCAGAATGGCTAGTTATGCACTTAAGTTGACCTCACATACTCGAAATGACCTTTTATACAATGCTATTTGTGAACAAAGAGCGCGGAAAAGTATTTCAACGTCAATATTTAGAATAATAGAGGCATATGGCCTCGATTTAGATCCCGGCATAGATTTATCAAACAACAAATTTAATGTAATTGTCGGTAAACTTAAGCAAAGATTACGAAATGAACACGTCGCCGAATTTATCAAATCGATCTTCGATGACAACAAGAAAAGTGGTGAAAATAAATTACGAACTTACAGGCTTTTTAAAGATAATTATTCTATGGAGAAATATCTTATTGGAACAAAATGTGTGGAAGATAGAATGCTTTTTACAAGGTTAAGGATTAGTAACCAAAGGTCGACATTTCAAACCGAAGAAGAAATCCATTGAAGATCGAATATGTTTACATTGTCCGATCAAACAGAAACTAGTTGAAGATGAATTTCATTTTATAATGAAATGTCCGTTATATGCTGATTTGAGAAATGAACTATATGAAGTAATGAAAGTGCAATATAATTCAATTTGATTCTCAAAAATGAAAAACCAGATTCTTGTTATAAAATATGCAGCTTGATTAGAAAATGTTTTGATCGAAGATCCCAGCAGTAGCAACTATATGTAGAGTATTATTCAACCAAACTGTATGGTTGCATCCTATACATGTATATAAATGTATATAAGGTAGTTTTTATTTTAAAGTATTAAGTGCACTTATATATATTATATTGTATAGGAAATACTAAATAACTAATTATATATTCAATGAAATAACTACATCACTTGTTGTATATTACTTGTTGTATTTATTTAGTATTTTTATTGTGTGCATACTGCCTTACATGGTGTTTTATGCTAATACATGTTATGTTATGTTATGTTATACCTGGCTTAGTGAAGGTTAATCTTGTGACCATTGAAAAGCTGCCAGCAAAGAATTCGAAATATAATTAAGACAACAGAGAGCAAGCTCGAGGTGTGACTCTTATCTGGGCTCTCGACATAGAAGAATCGATGTGATCTTTGGTGACTGGCCTGTCGGCAAGATATATAACTCTGTTGCTCATTTATCATGCAATTAAATATATTTGTTACTCAAGAAGATTAATCTCACCTCAAATTACCTGGGAGTGCAATACAGTCATTTTAATTTTCATATTTTAAGACGAGAATAAGGTTTATTACATATCTAGTGCAATCTGTCGACGGAACTATTTCATTCACTGTTGTTAGACTGGTTCTCGCCGTTACTATTTTTACTTTTTCAATCACGATAATAAAGAAACAATAAGCGATCAATCGATGAGATGATTCATTCAAGTGGTTTCATTTCAGGAATATGTTTGTCGAGGCACAGAATTTAATTTCAAACGCATCATTAAAGATGGGTCAAGGACACTCGTGGATAGACGGGTTCTGTCTGATTGTTGAGTTAACTCTAAAATGCCGTTAAAACTCAATTAAAGTCACATTGTCTGTACCGGAGATGTACGATCGTGAGTCAACTTACTATCATACGGAGATATGTAATAAAAATAGAACCGCATGAGTGTCTGGATTTTGACGAATTATCGCACTCGATTTGTTGGCTGAACGCGATAGCTCTCGTGCGGGACTGCGTCCCGCACTCAATGTATCGCTCCGCCAACAAATCTCCATGCGATAATTTCGTCAAAATCCAGACACTCATGCGGTTCTATCTATATGTTTTGGGCAGGTAAACCAGCATAAGAACAAGATGTGAAATCAATGTATTTAAGTTAAGCAAAGGAACATCTCCTACATGTAGCAACTGCTGTTCCCCGCTCCGCCTAGAATCCAATACGTCAGAAATAATTATTTTCACATCCCTTCAGATGGCCTTAAGTAAAAAGCCGGAATGTCAGATTGACATAACCACCACAACGCCATTAGCTGAGAACACCACATTTTTCTTCAACGGTTCAACGACTATTTCCGACAACCTTCTCTCACTAACTACAACACCGGAAGGCACAGCGATTGGTACTACAATAGAACAGCTGGTAACAGAAAATATCTCTATGGCAACGAATCTACTTGACAGCACTACAACATTGTGGAACGAATCCACATCTTCATGGTGGGCTTCTTCAACAAATAATGCAACAACATGGAACGAATCAAAGCAACAGCATACGGCCGTGTGTCCAGAGGGAAGCAGTGTGCGAGACCTTTGCTGGGAAACCATGGTGGGCCAGGTTAGTATCAAGTCGGGTTAACTGGGAGGGTGTCACCCCCCTTAAATCCTGAATACCGGAGGGGTGGTGAATAGTGCCTACCAGTTAACCTTGTCATTGTGGGAGTTGCGCTGGTGCAGCATTAAATATAATGTGCCAGATCATTATCTTATATATGCGAGTCTCCCACAGGGAGTCTCGTATATATAAGAGAATGCACTGGCTTGTATACAAGATCAAGGTAAACATTGTGTCGCCAATGTATTCTCTTATATTTGCGACGCTGCCAAACTGTACACAAGATTAGTTGGGCAAATTGGACATTTTGGTTATATAATATTGGTATATTGAAATAAAGTACTAAACATTTTTCAGAACAATATTCATTTAAGAGAAAAAGCCATGCTAGCTATTTATTATTCAACACTATTTCTGATTGGACAAAAGCCGTCACATGATAAGCCGGAAAAAGTCATTGGACTCCCGAAAGTCATATTGGACTCGAATCGAGTCCAATATTACTTTTTAAAAATTATCTGGACTCTGTGGCGTCACGAAGCTTTGTTAGGAGCATACAATATACACAATTATACAATAGTTTTATTTCCAAACTTTGGATAAACATAGAGATGGATAATAAAAATGTCATTATAAAATGTGTACAGTGGGTGTTTTTCTTGTACTCGTCTATCCTATATGACTTTTCACCACAACCTGGACTCATGCAAGAAAACACATACTATATATATAGACAACATTGTATAATAACTTTATAATATTAGCTACACGTTACTATATTTGCTGGCGTAGATAAGCGCGAGTGTGTTATATGCTGCTGCATTGATATGGGTTCTTCATATTCAGTGATCACAATTGTTCATTTCCTTCCACAGGAAGTCTTCAAGTTGACAATTTTGGACACACTTTTCATGATTGCGCAGATAATTATTCAGGATTTCCTCCGGGGTCTCGCTGTCCGATACTGCAACCCGTACTGCTGTTGGGATCTAGAAAGAAAATTTGTGAGTATTTGTATTCATCAGATGAACTAATTATACAACAGTGTCGCTTGCATTATTCACGTGATGCATTGTTATAAAGTTATTATACAATGTGGTGTACAGTATGTGTTTTTCTTGTACGAGTCCAGGTTGTGGTGAAAAGTCATATTGGACGAGACACACCAGTGTCGAGTCCAATATGACTTTTCACCACAACCTGGACGAGTACAAGAAAAACTCATACTGTACACAACATTGTATAATGACATTTTTATTATCCATCTGTATGTTTATCCAATTTTTGGGAATAAAACTTTTGTGGTTATTTTTTGTATTTGTCGGCACTTAATTCTCGATAAAAGCCTGTATTTTGATCATCAGAAAGCATGATTTGGAAAAGTAAACACGGAAGTGAGAAAAAAAAATTCAATGCGGAAGTGAAACGTCTGCTAAAATCCATCAGTGTTGCGCGCGCATCACAATTTCACCGATTCATTTCGCAATAGAGTTAATTCGTGACGTCACGGAGTCCCAATAAAAAGTGATATTGTACAGTCGGGAGTCCAATATGACTTTCGGGAGTCCAATATGACTTTTTCCAGGACTATCACGTGGCGGCTTTTGCCCAATCGGAAATGGTGTTAGTTAAGGGATGGATAATAATATGTTTTACATGTTTATTGATATATTTATCTATTTATTATTTGTATTGTTTATCTCGTTTATTGAATATATTTATAATATATTGCGTAACGTAAATATGTATTGAGAAAATTTTAAGATTTAATGTCATTATGTATGACGTTATACGTAATGACATTAAATCTTATTGTAACCCACGAAAATCACATTTATTGTTTTAATGTTTTAAAGGCCTTAGTTGTCGGAAATATTCATATTTGTTCCAATCACCGTAGACAGAAAAACACTAAAACGCATACAGTTTCGTTCATATATACCATGACCTTCGCGTAAACAGCATTGCTATCATAAAGACCTACTATATTTTACCTAAGCAAGGGCCTGATTGTGTTACCGAAGACAGCACAGTGTTACTGGCTAATCACACACAAATGATATAAACGCTCTTTATTAGTTCCATAACAGGAATTCAGCAACAAAGAACGCTCTTTATGTTTACCATCATAATATAAACAAACACCAGGAAAGTAACTTTATGCTTTTGTTTACATAACAATGGTCAAGCATAAGGCAATAACATACAGTTTATGCGATATTTCTTATTTGTATACGGACAAAGTCTGTCTACTTTTTAATATTCTTTCTGTTTGTGGCGGTTTTTGACCGGTGAAAATATTTCACAGGATACCCACCGCCAAGGCCTCCCGTACCTTTAAGTCATTTCCTTCTTCGGGTTAAAGTTTAGAACCCTCTCAACAATTTAGAATATAGAATTTTAACCTTTAAAATAACTAACACTCTCGGAATAGCGAAACTTCGTAATAGAGAACATTCGGAATAGCGAATCTTCGGAATAGAGACATATTCCCTCGAATGAGTAGATGTTCACCCAGACCATTTTTCTACTTTATTAAAAGCTTGTTCCTAGAATGACAATGTTCCTGATGTGCACAAATCCGCATGACACGCGTGGTTAATACGCATGACACGCGTGGTTAATACGCATGACACGCGTGGTTAATACGCATGACACGCGTGGTTAATACGCATGACACGCGTGGTTAATACGCATGACACGCGTGGTTAACACGCATGACACGCGTGGTTAATATGCATGACACGCGTGGTTAATACGCATGACACGCGTGGTTAATACGCATGACACGCGTGGTTAATACGCATGACACGCGTGGTTAATACGCACGACACGTGTGGTTAATACGCATGACACGCGTGGTTAATACGCATGACACGCGTGGTTAATACGCATGGCACGCGTGGTTAATACGCATGACACGCGTGGTTAATCCGCATGACACGCGTGGTTAATACGCACTCCGTTGATGTCACACGACGTAAATGACATTCGCGTCAACCATGAACCTGAACTATAAAATAAAAGCATCATCGCACATGACAAAACAAGCCCTCTATATGTTCCTGAGTAAACCTCGTCAGTCAGTCAGTCTTTTTTAATTCACGAGCTCATGGTGTGTAATAAACATAGAACGATGCGTGTTACATTATAGGTTTATCGATATATGGCGCGTACTTGTGCCATCGCGGAAGGATATAACTCGACGTCGTGCTTCCGCGTTGGCACTCGTGCCATTTCAACAAAAAAACAGCCTGTTCTCTCGTATAAAAGCTCACACATAACTTATTTAAAACATACGAAATAAGCCCATATAGGGATTATTTGAATCTGAATTAAGCTCTATATGAGCCTAAGTGGGACACGATAAAAAAAGGTCGTATATGAGCTTGTTTCAATTCGAAATTATCTCAAGCTCATAAAGGCACTATTTAATCTACTTGACGTACCAGATGAACGCTCTTTCAAATTTAGTATGTTGTCTAGAATATCAATAATTTTTGTTTTTTTTACACATGTATATTTCCTACCCATGAGCCAATTTATTGCATCTTCAAGCATTCATATTTCATTGCATAGCACAATTCATCTCCGCGTTTTCATTTTGTACACAGGGGCACAAGCTAGAAAACACGTTTGTTCCTTTCCAGCGGCCTTTCTCTATTGGTAAGCGGTGGTTACATGTACGGAATTGACATAGAGGTGTTCTATTATTTTTTGTTTCCAAACTATCCAAGTATATTTCCAAATAAACATCATGTTTGAAAATTGTATAGGTGTTGACTCGACAACAGTTTTCACTATCAGATAACCAAACATTAAGGAATTGACAATTTAAATAGATAGTTACAAAGTATACTTAAACTGATTGGAGAACACTTTTTGTAATGGAAGGGTTAATGTTGAAAACGTTTATCTCTTTCAGCCAGAATACGGGGATTTCAAGACGCCGGAGAATTTATTACATCTGATAAATAACCAGGGTATGATTTGGTGCGTATGTGCAGTTTGAAAAGCCTCTATATATCTAATCCTGTTTGGTGATTGGTCAACTGCCAATTGGGTCACCCGGTTTAAATCCCTATAATGCAGAGAACTCTCGACAGTATCACGAACAGGAATTTACAAATTTTTGAACTAATCTGACTAAATGTGGTCAGCAGAATAATTGGGCGTTCTTTCCAAAGCATAACATAATTTCAACTACACAATACAAGCCCTTTACTGAAACTGTTTTACTGTCCTTCGTTATCATTTTATTGACTGCTCAGCATAAAATTAACGCCCCCCCCTCAGTTGAGCTACAGTGTCATTGACAATTTCATTACTTCGCCGGATTGCCTGACCCTTGGCTAGATGTCATGATGTGAGAATATAGTGGCATTATTTTGAAGTACCCTCATCTGATCAACATGCATGCATTCATGATACCTTCCCAGTACGACCAAGCAAGGATTATTATCATAGATTTATTGAAATCAAACAATCCCCTAAAACAGGTCGCTCGAATGATTGGTGTTTCCCGGAATGCTATAAGAAAACTCAGGGACACATTTCAAGAAACTGGCAACGAGAGAACGCTTCTTATGCGGGCTTCACTTAACTAGTTACTTGAAAATAAATTTTCTCATGGCATTCGGTGAAAAACACATCATTCGAGCGATCCGAAGGTGTTCGAAAGATTCAAGAGATCTTCTCGCGTACCTTTTGTATTTAATCCAGACAATAGTTGTTCCTTTTCTACTACTGGTGTGGTGACAGCGATGGAATTATCCTTACAATATTACCTGAATATTCAGATATTGTATGTATTGAGACAAATCGCACCCGCGTACACATAGCACATCATACGAATACTGTTTATACTATGACGAAAGCTTGATCTGATTAAGGGACATCTTAAAGTGCCATTCCGATCGATACATGGCCATTCTGATTGATACATGGCCATTCTGATTGATACATGGCCATTCTGATTGATACATGGCCATTCTGATTGATACATGGCCATTCTGATTGATACATGGCCATTCTGATTGATACATGGCCATTCTGATTGATACATGGCCATTCTGATTGATACATGGCCATTCTGATTGATACATGGCCATTCTGATTGATACATGGCCATTCCGATCGATACATGGCCATTCTGATTGATACATGGCCATTCCGATCGATACATGGCCATTCTGATTAATACATGGCCATTCTGATTGATACATGGCCATTCCGATCGATACATGGCCATTCTGATTGATACATGGCCATTCCGATCGATACATGGCCATTCTGATTAATACATGGCCATTCTGATTGATACATGGCCATTCCGATCGATACATGGCCATTCTGATTGATACATGGCCATTCCGATCGATACATGGCCATTCTGATCGATACATGGCCATTCTGATTGATACATGGCCATTCTGATTGATACATGGCCATTCTGATTGATACATGGCCATTCTGATTGATACATGGCCATTCTGATTGATACATGGCCATTCTGATTGATACATGGCCATTCTGATTGATACATGGCCATTCCGATTGATACATGGCCATTCTGATTGATACATGGCCATTCCGATTGATACATGGCCATTCTGATTGATACATGGCCATTCTGATTGATACGTGGCCATTCTGATTGATACATGGCCATTCTGATTGATACATGGCCATTCTGATTGATACATGGCCATTCCGATCGATACATGGCCATTCTGATTGATACGTGGCCATTCTGATTGATACATGGCCATTCTTATTGATACGTGGCCATTCTGATTGATACATGGCCATTCTGATTGATACATGGCCATTCTGATTGATACATGGCCATTCTGATTGATACATGGCCATTCCGATCGATACATGGCCATTCCGATCGATACATGGCCATTCTGATTGATACATGGCCATTCTGATTGATACATGGCCATTCCGATCGATACATGGTCATTTCGATAATACTATGAGAATTTGTTCACGCTCACTGAAGCAAGCACATTTGAAGTAACGAGCATTCATATACTGCATGAGTCTGTGCCTCCATACATGCACATCTGATCTCTGTTCGCGAGTTTTTTTTTTACCAGAACCCGTGACCGATTTCAACCAAATTTGAGTGATAACTAGGGGTACTATGGCGAAATTTATAACGGCGTTAGTGTTTCAATATGTTTGATTAAAAAAAAATTTATTTGGAAAACATATTGTTGTTATTATTATGAATTCAAAACGATCAAAATACGAGCAAAGCTTGCAAAGGGGCCGCTGCTGAATATAGGCCTTAACACCAAAATGTGCCCTAAGCCCACAAGGGGTGCGCATGCCACAAGCGCACACAGGTACCGAAAATGTCTCAACTGATGAACATCCGACGACCAGTAGTTTCCCGCAATATATGTAAGTCCATTCTCTTAGTGAATCGTACTTTAAACGAGACATGTTCCTAATTACTCGTATCATTATACCGGGGGACCCGAACCCCCTCAATCATGACCAAGTGTCGACCAAATTATTGGACGAGGACTACTCCCTGTAATAATAGGGGACGAATATCCCCCATAATTAATAATTTTTCCAACTTCTCTATGGAAAGTTATCAAACAGGCGCATGCATTGTGATTATATCGGCCAACCGATCTCCTTCCAATCACATATGTACCTTTACGTCATAAAACATTTTGCATTGTCATTTATCATAATGTTTAATGTTACAAGTGGTCTGTATAATATATATTGTGTTGGGAGAAGGCCGGCCCAACGTTACGTATCTCGTATATCTTAAAACTGTATGTTATACAGTTTAGAAGAATAAACAATATAATATAATAATATTGTATCTTGTAGGTTGGGCACATTCTTTGCCCCTGGGTTACCAGTGTTAAACATGGGCAAACTGCTGCTGCTGGTGTATATTCGCTGCTGGTCTGTAATGGCATGTAACGTACCGCAAGAGAGGATGTTTCGAGCTTCCAAATCCAACAATTTCTACTACGCACTGCTGCTACTTATGTTATTCTTGAGCACCCTGCCACCCTTGTTTGCAATAGTATCAGTGGAGCCTTCATCACACTGTGGACCATTCAGGTAGGGGTAACATTTAAGAAATGGATGTTGATCTGCTTGCGTTCCATTGACAAAAATGTCAGACCAACTTGCATCCATGCTTTATGGAACGCAACAAAATCAACACCCATTACTTATATTTACACTCCACCGAGTCAACTGGCAGATTAGAAGAGTAGTATGCGCCCATTTCCAACGCTGTTCTCGTGTCGTGATGCAAGTTGCATCTACACTAAAATGGAGCAAGTTGGGGTCAGCGCGCGACGTCATATGACGTAATTTCGACCAACCAACGTCCTGCATTCAGATCAAGCCTTGAAATAGTGTGTTTGTCATTTGCAAAATGAGTTCCCCAGAGGGTGAATTTAGTTCACCCTCTGGGGACCTCATTCTGCTTACACCTCAGCAGAATGAGGTTCCCAGAGGGTGAATTTGGTGATGCTAGCCCGCTATGCGGGGTAGCATCACTAAATTCACCCTATGTGGACCTCATTCTGCAAATGACAGACACCCTATTTCAAGGCTTGATTCAAGTTCCACAACGCGAATGCATGTTTGAGTGTAAATATTGACATAAATATGTATGAATACTTTTCATTTCCTTGACATTTGTTAAACGCACGGGCGGCGTTCGTTGCAGAAATATTTATATTTGTTCAAATCGCCATCAACAGAAGGAACACCAAAACATATACAGTTCAGGTCATACGCCAAACATAATCAGCGCGTAAATAGGATATTGTCGTCAAGACGCACGATGGTGTACGTAAACAATATACTGCTCGTGTTATATAAGATGCGCTTCTGTTTACATAACACATCGCAATTCTATTGGTTAATCACACAAAAATAATATAAACGCTCCTTATTATTTCCATATCAGGAAAACAGTAACAAATAACGCTCTTTATGCTTAGCATATCCGGATCTAAACAAAAGACAGGAAACGTAACGTTTTTTGCTTTTGTTTACATAACAAAGGGGAATAAATTGACAACAACATACTGTTTATGTCATATTTCTGATTGGCATAAGAACAAAGTCTGTCTATATTTTACTATTCCTTCTGTTTATGGAGGTTTTTGACGGAGGTGAACATTTTAACAGTTTACCCGCCGCCAACACCGCTCGCATCTTTAAGAGATGACCATGTACTGCGCACATTTGAAAGTTAAAGTCTATCCATTCGAAGACTTTATCAGCTGTTTTAGCTGTCAAATGCCACGAATAAATCCAACATTGATTCCCCCCTCCCTCAGATATTTTAAGGCAGTTTTCGGGAAAATAACAATTGGGAAATATATTGAAGATACATCACCTCACAGCCCATTTGTAAATTGTGGTTAGCGTGCATGCATATCACGAGAGGCTTGTCGTTCAACTCCTTTTTCAAGAAGGAATTAGAAATTATGTGGGCGGAGGGAGTTATACAATAGTATAACTTTGATGTGTTGAGCGCGTGGACTAACGTGTTTCCAGTGCTTATCTGTCGAGAAACGGTCTTATCCTGGTAATGCAGCGAATATGGATATATGCATACATTCACATCGTACTCACTTGATAATTCATGTCCTATTATCGTCCATCCAGTCTCCTAAGCTTTTCACGTATACTGCTTTGGTGAAACATGTTTGACTATCACCGTGACGTCATGTTTGTTGAGTTTAGACAATGTGTTAGTAGTCGATATAAATAACCTCTGTCTTGATATCTTGTCTTGATGGTGTTTGATCACCCATTCCAGAATTTCGCTCACGCATTCACTCGTTGTTTCCATGGAGGAGATTTGCAGGGTTATAAACAAAGATAGGTCTCAAAATCATCCGCATAAAAGTGGTAGTTCATGTTGAAACGGGTGAAAAGGATTGGCAAACATTACAGGCTTGGGAATGCCACAGTGCAGGCGAAAAGCTGATGGTAGAGAAGGTCCCCATGTCATGCGATGGGTGGACTAACGCGTTTCCAGTGCGTATCTGTCGAGAAACGGTCTTATCCTGGCAATGCAGCGAATATGGATATATGCATACTTTCACATCGTGTTCACTTGCCAAATTATACCACTGATGGTGTGAAGAATTTTAAGCATATATTCAGATATATTCGTGATTTATGGTGTCAAATGCTGCTGAAAGATCAAGTAGCACTTATGATTTACATGCAATTTCAATTAGAATTTTTATGCGGCGCAATAGATTCCATGGGTGGCGGGATGGGATGGGATCACGACCAACAAGATGCGATCGCATCCACTGCCAAATTATACCACTGATGATGTGAAGAATTTTAAGCATATATTCAGATATATTCGTGATTTATGGTGTCAAATGCTGCTGAAAGATCAAGTAGCTCTTATGATTTACATGCAATTTCAATTAGAATTTTTTTTGTATCCACCTGGATTTTAAGGAGAGCCGTTTCTGGTACTGTGGAATTTGCGATATGGTGATTGATATTGCTAATAAAGATTATTGTATTGGGTTTTAGTAGAAACCAAGGCACCGATTCAGTTCGATATCCACGCGAACTGAATTATTATATTTGGTGGGAATAGATCCATGACCACCGGTATTATCATAAATATTAATTTTCACCATTATCCTCTTCCCAGCAACCGGAGCAAGATTTACCATGTACTGACTGAAACAATCAGGGATGAGCTGCCACCTATGGCCGGTGATGTGATGGGCTACATAGCCTCGCCGGGCGTCATTCTACCAGCATTTCTACTGCTTCTGTGAGTTATATTCGTTAAAGGTACTCAATCTGACTTAACGCTCGCAAATTACTATTTCCTTGGCTTCAGGGGTAAAATAATATTTTATTCGAGTCGAAGAACCCACCCATCACAGCTCAGGGTGATCAGATATCGATGTTTGAAATCTATTATTTTAATTATGAGTGGCCCAATAGACAGTCAACGAGAAGAATTTCATGGTCCAATTGCGGGTAAAGATGGATAACTCTAAAATCAAGTGTTTTTTTGTGTCAGATATTTGACAAACCGGCAAAATTTCGTTGAACAAAATGTTGATAAATAACAGGTTTTGTGCAATTTTATACTATAGTTGCTTGTACTTTTCATTATTTTTGGGCAATTATTAGATTCTGATAACTGAGGCGGCATTTCAAAAAATGTTGTTGTTGTTGGAATGTGATGATATGGGGACCCTCTGATCGGATTGAGTACCGTTAAGGCCCATTTAATTTTTGAGTCATCGATTATTTTTTTGATAGTGCCTTGATATACAGTTGAATAACAATATATGCCATAAATTATAATTAAAATATTATAACTCATCACCATTTGGAACGTATCTGTCTCAGAAGGTGCCCATAGAGTAATAAACAATTGCTGAAATCATACAAACATTTCCCCTGTTACGACTCCCAGAGTGCAACGGAATTCAAACTATATATATATTTTCAATGAAGAGGAACAACTCTATCTTTAAGATAGAGTTATTCCTCTTCCATTGGAAAATAATACATTTTGCACTACAATCCAGATAAAACTTTAAGAAACATCAACATGTTCACAGCGTGTTACACCGGATACGTTGATAATACAATGTTTTGGAGCTTCCTCTTCCAAATGGTATATACTATGGCATATATTTTATGTAATGTGATCCTGGGGGTTCGAAAATTAAGTGGGCCTTTAACAATGTCTATACCGAATACTCATTGACGAGTAGTTCCCTTAGGAAATGTTCAGATAATACATTCCACAAACGGCTATTGACCGTTATTGTTGATCTTATTATCTGAACGTTTCCCACCTTTGAAATGGAATCCTTCCACAGCACATGTATTATATGTTGTCTGCTTCTGTGGAAATATCACGTGTTTCAATGAAGATGGCGTCAAATCACGTAGCTATGGACAATACAAAATATTCGTGAACACCAAGTCAAGAGACTATAGATTATTCATGAAGTTCTAACGAACAAAGCTATGCATATGTCAACATACATATATTATTGTTATTTCTTTATTTCCTCCATGCTTTTAAGGCTATAAATAAGCCTGTTCTCATGTACATAGGCTAATATAGAACATATTTCAAGCACACGAAATAGGCCCATATAGGGATTATTCGAATCTGAATTAAGCTCTATATTAACCTAATTGGGTCATAATAAAAACAGTCGTATATGAGCTTATTTCAATTCGAAATAAGCTCATATACACTGTAGGCACTATTTAATCTACTTTTTTCATCCACATGACGTACCATATGCACGCTCTTTATAATATGTTTTCATTGCCCCCCCCCCCCCCCCCCGTGCCATTCAACGGAATAACGGAAGAACGGGTAAAAGTCCTACATGTATATGGGCTTATTTCATAATCAAATAAGTTCCATATGAACCTATGTGAATATATAGGTCCCATGTGAATATATAGGTCCCATGTGAATATATAGGCCCCATGTGAATATATAGGTCCCATGTGAGTATATAGGTCACATGTGAATATATATGTCCCATGTGAATATATAGGTCCCATGTGAATATATAGGTTCCATGTGAATATATAGGTCCCATGTGAATATATAGGTTCCATGTGAATATATAAGTCCCATGTGAATATATAGGTTCCATGTGAATATATAGGTCCCATGTGAATATATAGGTCCCATGTGAATATATAGGTCCCATGTGAATATATTTGCCCGAGGATATGTTGCATAAAGCACATAACAGCAATCGATGTGTACAATGTTCAGAGATATGGACCAATCGTGCAGAATTTTAACACATATTTCATACACTGGAGATATATCTACATATATTATATCTCACGTGACTTTCTCGCATTCTATTTTACGATAGTACCCCAGTAGGATTCCTACATGCCTACTATTCTTTTTCTATTTATAGTAACAAACTAATTTCGCGAAATCTGGTTGCCGCCTGAAGATACGGCCAATCTTAAACTATACCTTGTACAATAACTGTTGCAATATTGGTATATCATTAGATTTATTGGTGAATTGTAATGATCTTACAAATGTGCGATCATTGCTATTCAGTGTATTTAATAGTTTGTCCGTTTAGTTGGCAAGCGGCAAGTTCTAATTTTGTAACGCCAGTGGACGTTATTTCCGTTTTAATCGAAGTTAAGCAAGTTAACTTCTGAAATTTTGCCGAAATGTCTTTGCTAATGACGTATTTCTAGAAATAAATGCATGAATCACGAAGAGATGCTGTTAGATGTAACTAATAACATAGTTATGCTCCCCTGCCATCGTCAAAAGATTGTCGTAAATTGTAAAATCGAAGACCGATTTCCAAAATTCACGGTAAATAAAATTGTGACAAATCAGACAGAGAAATTGTGTGAGAATTGGCACCAATGACAATGTTCGATAATATAACAAATAATGAATGTCCTGTCGATGACTATGCCACAATAGTGGTCCTCGAGGAGGAATAGTCCACTCGCCTGCGGCTCGTGGACTATTCCTCCTCGATGACCACTATTTTGGCATAGTCAACTCCAAGCCATTCATTATCTATATAATATATACTACTGTGGACATACATAATGCATGATGATGGTATTGATCATGATGATGGTGAAGATGATATTAATGACTAATATGGTGATAATGATGATGATGTGCACATGTGATCGAAGATGAGGGTGGTGCCAATGATAGCGACGATGACGAGGAAGATTATGATGGTGCTGATAGTGATGATGTAACAATGACCTCAATCTGTGCGGATTTCCTGCGTAATGTGTGATTTTAACATAGTCTTTGTTATAAATAATCCAAAAAGGACACCGAAGTGATTATGTAAGAATTATTGTATAGTTATGTAAACTTAAGCGGTAACCCGACACCATCGTGAACAGCTTGTTCGATTTTAGCACAAATATACATCCTGCAGATTTACTTTACGAATTACCACTGATTTCCTACCAAGAAAACTGTTTTATTCTGTTCACAGCTGTACATAAATACATCATATCATCTCACCGTTTTTGTAATGAGAATATCCATTGGAATAGTAGACCACCAATTTATTCTACATAATCACATTTATATATATATATATTAAATTTAAGTGCGTGTCTTTATATTAGGGGAGAGGAGCGTTTCCTAAGTTGAAATGACTTGTGCTCCGATCCCCATTGTACTCCCATCATATGTTTCTGTTGTTACAGCTTGTGTATTATTGCTTATATTATGTCAATAGACATACAGACTGACCATATACTATTTTATTTCATATAGACTTGACCATATACTATTTTATTTCATACAGACTGACCATATACTATTTTATTTCATATAGACTGACCATATACTACTTTATTTCATACAGACTGACCATATACTATTTTATTTCATATAGACTGACCATATACTATTTTGCGTCACTGAGTCGGAGTCTTAAAGATGCAAACAGTCAGCTCAAGATGCAACTTCATTATGTAAGTCCCATAATGGCTTGTTTAACCCTTTCAGTGCCAATTCAGATTTTTGTATCAACCCATATTTCCTTGACCATTTTTCAAATTGATTGATTATAATAATGTGATACATTAGAGCTCTTTCCATCAATGTATCACATTATTATAAACAATAAATTTGAAAAATGATCAAGGAAATATGGTTTGATACAAAAATCGGACTTGGCACTGAAAGGGTTAAAACGGCTGGAAGGTTTATGCATACTTGTACATTATGCAACAGAAAAGGTCGAAGCAATCAATGTTATGTCTTATCTATCTCAGATTACATGCATATACTTACACTCCAAAATGCAAGATGCAATTATTAAGTATACTCTTTCGACATTAAAGGTACTCAATCCGATCAGACGGTTACATACCATCAAGATACAACAACAACAACAACAACATTTCTTCAAAATAATGCTAACCACTGTCCCAAAACTTGTTATTTATCAACATTTTGTTCAACAAAATATGGCCGTATTACCACTAAAGTACATTGTATCACGAAATTTGGCCGTATTACCACTTGATTTTAGAGTTATTCATCTTTGAACATCCGCAATTTTGTCCGAGACACTTCCGTTGACCACGTGTTTCTCCTCTGAGCTTGGGAGGGTGGGTTCCCCGACTCGATTCAAATATGTTTACCCCCCCCCCAAGCCAAACTATATTAATTTTGAAGCGTCTGATCGGATTGAGTACCTTTAAGTAAAACATTAGTAAAAATCATAATAAACCGCAGTGTTTACACAATAGATCAATGTTTTAATTCTCACTCTCCGTGAGCGCTTCGAATATTTCTCAACTTAACTAGACATCCACGCAAGGAGGGGCCACCGAAAACTTTGTACTTAATAGAATGCGTATGTTTACCCTGTATTGGATAATATTTAACCATATACAGGGTAGCATCGCTTGCTTAAATATTCGGTATACGTTTAATAAATAATGTGTAAAAAGTTATTATTATAAGCTAATTTCCATGGGGTCAAAAATAGTTTAACCCAATATTGGATAGTTAATAAATTTTTGTAAAATATTACTAATATGGTGTAAAACGAGATCAACCCAATGAATTCGGTTAATTTTACTTCAAATTTGGTTAGTTAAAAATAAACCCAACGATTTAGTAAAATCTTACTGGCATTGGTTAATAATGACCAATGTATGCAGAGCAATGCTAAATGTAGGCAGACCTAACATGCAATAAAACGAAAAATCCATTCCATTCCACTCCCTCCACCACCCCTCCATCTTTGTCTTCTTATCTTAAATTCTACTCTTATTCGTTATACCCAAAAAATCCCAGGACCCATGTAATATCCGAATTATCTAGTTACTGTCCGGTCCCGACACTAACGTCAAATTCCATGATGATTTATATATATTACATAGGGGCCCTAGATGATGCATGGGGAGAACGACACACGAAAAACCATGTGCTTACTGTCGTTCTCCCTTTCTACCAGATATATCACATATTACCATATCCATTATATCAATTCCTTGTGTATTCCCTTGTTCAATTTATATTATGTATATTATATATTTGGTGGATAAATAAACAATGCTTAGACCAACGTATGTTTGTATGAATTTTTGTAAAATGTATGAAGACAGCTTACTTAATCAGTTCATAGAAAGAGACAAGACAAGTCACAGCCCACCACTCTTGCTTACGTGCACACAGCTCAAAGACGTAGTATAATTTTGTGTCTTTTGAGGAGAGCATTATACATATTACAAATGTGTGATCTTGTTATTTGTAATTCGATAAATTATCTTAACGACAAGCTGACTTACATGTAATGGCCAGGCGATGTTGGCGCTGGTTCTAACATCGGCATGGTCGAAAATAGGGATCGATTTTCAACCTTGATCTGAGTTGAGGGTCATCTCAATATGCCATTCTGATCGATACCTGGCAATTTCGATAAGTTGTTCACGCCCGCTGAAGCAAGCACAGCGTATGGGCAATGAACACTCATATTGAGTCAATAAATATGAAATATATATATAAAGTAGCTTCACTTTTAGTTTTGTTTCCAACTGTACTGCATGAGATAGATGTTTTGAAAATTTAAAACTTCAACTCTCGTAAATTTAAAATTGTACAGGAAAGAACAGAAGGTAGGAAGAAGGTGTACGCCATGGCTGGAGCTAAACATGACCTCGAGTCAAACCCAGGGAAACATTCACAGAGGTCAATCAACAGAACTAACAAACTCACTCATAAAAAGAGTTTGAAAAATATTGGTAAGAGCATTTATATTTACTAGTCATATTATATACATCGTTAATCGGGAACGGCGATGAATACACCCACTTATGATGTCGGATTGTGTTGACACTAACACACGACTCACGTAGGCAAACTTACAGGTCAAAAACTTCACTAACGACCGCATGTCCTACAGCTGATGTTGTTATTTTGTTATAGACTCCGGCATCCGTATCCATTGGGATATTGTAATAGAAAGTAGTCCGTTGGCAATATGACGATTGTGCGTGACATGTATATGCGAGTCGGAGATCAGTGAGCCGATTAGACGAGGGTGACGATGGTCCAGAAAAGATGTTCACTTGCATAATTTTTTTTTATTTCCTAGCTGGGGGAACAAATATTTCTATAAATGTGGAAAAAGTAACAACAGCACCATATTAATGTCAAATTTGAAGCAAATATCTCTGGTCGCTTTATGTGTATAACTTTATTTCAATAACTACGAGGAACATTCGTCACAATCTGAATCCAACTATAACGCAGCCAATCAACTGCAATACGACAACGTCAATACATCTGGTTTCGACCAATGCCCCATTATGCTATACTATTGTTGAAAATAAAAAGCAAAACTAATGAAGTAATAAACTATGAAGTAATAAAAATGAATGTATGTATTTCTGCAGGTGCGTCGGTCCTCGCAGCTGCTAAAATGAGTCGAATGTTGTCCGTCTCCAATGTGTTGTCACCAACCAAGCCGAGCGGTGTGAATAAAGGAGCGACATTAGCTTCAGTTGGCGAAGAACGGTCAAGCTCGATGCCCCGAACCAAGGATGAGAGACAACGGGCCAAACCACAAACACTCTCGCCCAATACTAACGCGCAGGATGCCAATACGCCATCAAGGTCTACTACCCCAAAACCAGAGAAAAAACATCAGCATAGGCCGCGAACAGCTGAAACAAGGGAGAACAAACAACCACAAACGACACAGAGGCCTAGGAGTCAAACACCAGACAGTGCAACGGAGAGGGAAACTGAAAAGAAGCATAGACCTGCAAAGGAAAATAAACGAGAGTATGTATGTCATGTATCACTGCGACAGATCACTGCCCGAAGGATGGTACTTTGCTGACTTATACATCTACTGTTACGTATCGTCGGAACTATATTTAGTCACTATTATCTTATTTTGACCACCAAAAGTTTGCAATAATGGTAATTCTTTCGTTATTGATAAGAACAATATGAACTGAGTCAGGCATAGACAATTTTAATCATAAAACATAAGAACTGAGATCATGTCAGAAATCCTTACCAAAATAATGTCCTTGGCAGTGGCATCTCAGCGGAGCGATGGGAGATAACTCTGCCTGGAGTTTGTACGTATCATATCAACGGGTACAGTTATTCGCGTGTCTGTCCAAATATGTCCAATGTTCGATACAGGTTACTACCATATATCACGAATGATTAACTCTGAATGGACGGAATAAAATCATACCTTTAGTGAAAAAATACTGTCGATGGTCACAGCCATTTCCCAGCTGTTTCAAACATCTTAAAGACATATTATGTACTTGTTTGGGTGCGTGAAACTGGTTATTTAGTATTCAGGTGCTATGCCAACTGGGGGAATGTAGCATTCTACTAACATCACCGAAAATCGCAAGCAAATCGACCATACCACTCCATAGAAAACATTGTCTGAACTACGCTAAATTGTAAATACTTACTACTCGAATCGGGTCGCTTCTATAGGCGATAAACTAACGAAAACAATTTCGCCATCGGCAGTCACCGCATTTAATTAATATATTAGAATGACGGTGTGTGTTGTCAATTTAGATATAATATTTGTAAAAATAACTGCTCTGAACAAAATTATTCTCCATTTCTATTTGGTCACCCTACTGGAGTGTTTCACATCACTTTAATTTTTACCTTATCAGGTATAGACTAACACGGACCGCTCTTTTCGGTTTCATGCGCGTGCAAATTATAGCTGTGCTTGTTGGGTCCGAAACATAACGTTCAAAGTTGTATTGTTTATGTACTTGATTGCGTCTTTCTGTGACATATACTCTCTGCCATCTCTGGAACGGTAGTTCAAGTATATATCGACATATTTCGATACTGGGAACAATTCAAAAGCGAATATTAGTATCTGTATATTGGAGCCCAAACCGCCAAGTGGATTTAATATACCAATATATGTCAAATTGCATGATATCATATAATTCTCCTCTGTTATACATATAGTAAGGTAATACACATACCCGCAATGACATTCGCATATAGGGCTGTAAATAAATAGCCATACCTATATATGTGTATAGGTTAATGATAGTGTTTTCTTGACCAAGCTCAGAAACGTTTCATATTCAGTTTGATTATACATCTATATAGTGCAAGGGGTACATTTTGTTTCTGGGCTGCATGAATATATTTCTTATCGAACTGATCAGCTTTACATGAAATGGGCATATATTTCCGTCAACTCAGATTAAGTTTTATTATAAACAGACATATCACCACGTGGTATCTTCAAATAACAATTGGTTCTGAAGCTTGAAAATACTAAAGTCTTTTGTTCCCGGTTATTTATATATTATATTATACACTAGCAGGGTTACCCGGCGTTGCCCATGCAGGTTAAAGTGATGTGAAACCCTCTGTGGATATTTGGTGGGAATAGAGAATAACCTTGCTCTCAAAGTGTTACACGTATTCTCATAAATTGTATATCCAAATGGCATCACAAAACATGATTCTTATAAGTAGTGGCTCACCTTGTCAGGTCGGAACAATTATCATTTTGTTTATCGCGTTTAATCCGTCCCACCAATAAAGAAGTATTTATTTATTTACAACTGCGTATACTTCAGACGCTATAGCATGAAACATGAACATCATAAAAATATTAGTTCGAAAAAATAAAAGACGACAATTGTGTTTTACATAGAGATGTATCAATCAATCAATCAATCAATCAATCAATCAATCTAATTTATCATATCTTCATGAAGATACAGATGTTTTAAAGATATGTCCAGGTGCTCCTCTGTTCTGGTGCTATGTACTGGCTAATCATTTTCAGTTTAAAAGATTGATGTTATGCACGTACAGCAGCTACATGTGCCCGACACAGCGAGATTTTGAGTTGTTTATGTTAGGCGATGAGTCTGTTCTGAAAAAAATGAAAGAAATCCTCTGTATCGGGCAGATATACCCTTGTCAGATGTCAATATTGGATGATTCCGAAATGTCATGTGCTACGGACTGTGTTTTCCTTTATCTCAGAAGTAACCATACTTGACTGCACACTGTGACCACTATTTTTGAACAGGCCTGCTCTACATTTCCATATATCTTGGCAATTGTAACTTTTTTTGTGGAAACTATATTGAATGGGACAGACTCAATCGTGTTATTATATATACATGAGTCATTATAATATGCAATCCTCTGACGATTGAAGGTCCCTCAGTTTGAATGAATATATGTATCTCTTAAATATATTGATATAAATATACTTTTAATGCTTTCTTCTATGTATCTGTGTTGCTAGAACATTATCGGAATGCCCTGATTTCCATCCCCATATAAACATGACAGTTGAGATGATATATAATTGTTCAAGTGACTTAATTCGGTCACCATTTGTCGAGATTGTGAAATTGGAATGCCAAAAACTCCTTAGAACGACATGGAGATGGCATGGGAGATGACTATATATAACTTTGTTGGATATCGGCGAATTTAACAATCTTATAAATGCTAGTGAATCTCCTCTTGCCATCCATGACCCAAACGACCCCAAATGTGATTTAATTCATCATATCATTAGAGAAGAACGTGCATGAATTTGGTAGAATCAGTGCTAATTATATTTGTATCAACTTTGGTGCAACTCCCCTCATGCATGACTTGAACCACGTCACTTTTGTCATATTTAAACCACGTCTATTAGACTCATACATGCATTACATAATGGAGATGATTTTATATAAGTTTGGTGGTAATCGGCAACTAAACAAATTATTATCATAGTTATTACCCCCCCCCCCGATCTCACCCAAATGGCACCAAATTCGGATCTTTAGATCACACGATTATATTCCTCTTATGGCGGAGAAGAATAATATATCAATTTGGTCGAAATCTATGCTAAAAATAGCCCCTCCACTGACACCAACAACGTCACTTTAGAAAATGTTAACCCGCACTATTATCTTACTCGTAAGAAGTTACCCCTGTTAGACCGCCTTTGTGCCATCTCGACTGTACCCTTAAAGTTATATATAGAAAACAGACATATATTCGCAAATATTTAATTCATTGTATCATTTGAGAAGAACGTGTATGAGTTTGGTGGTAATTGACACTAAATATTTGTATAAGTTTTTGGTGACCCTCCCGTCCCTATTTCGGACTCAAGCGGCGCCAATTTTGACATCATTAAACCACACACTTAGACTCATTATAGAGATGATTATATATACAATTTATGAAAAATGACGAGTATACAAATTCGTATCAAATTTAGGGCCACCTATGCATATCTCTCACCCAAAAGGCACCAATTTGGCGCATTTAAACCACACGATTAGATTATTCGTATCACGGAGAAGAATATGTATCAATCAGGTGGAAATCGGCGCTAAACATATTGTTTATCAATGTTTGTGTCCCTCTCATCCTCTAGGCACCCCTGACTCGAATTGCCCCACTTTTGACATCTTTAAACCACACAATTAGACTCCTGATATCATGGAGATTATTGTTTGTAAGTTTGGTGCTAATCCGCGACTAAACAATTTTGTATCAAATTTAATGCCCACCCCACCCCACCTCTCACCAAAGCTGCACCAATATGACGTCTTTGAAATCACACGATTAGATTCCTAATATCATGGATAAGAATGTGTATCAATTTGGTGGAAATTGGCGCTAAAAATATTGTGTATCAATTTTGGTGCGCCTCTCCCTTTCAGTGCACCCCTGACTCGAATGACGCCACTTTTAACAACTTTTAGCCAAGCCATTAGACACCTCATACCATCTTGTCAGATTTAGTAAATTAGTACCCACCCACCGCGCCCACCCCAAATCTCTCATCCCAACGACACTAATTTGGCGTCTTTAAATCACACAATAAGATTCCTTGTATCATGGAGAAGATATCAGAAGAATGTGCATCAATTTGGTGGAATTCGGCGCTAAAATTATTTAAAAACAATTTTGGTACCCCTCTCCCCTTACGGGCATCCCTGACGCGAACGGCGCGACTTTTGACATATGTAAACCACACCATTAGATTCCTCATGTTATGGGGATGATTATATATAAGTTTGGTGGCAATCGGCGACAATTTTGTTTCTGCCCCTCCCCTTTTTCTGCCCCTGACAACAATGGCGTCACTTTAGAAAATTCTAACCCTCGCCATTATCTTTCTCGTAAAAAGTTACCCCTATTAGACCCCTTTTGTAACCATATAAGTGTTCCCCTGTGAATTTCTATAGAACACAGACAGACAGACGGACATACATTCGCAAATATAGATATAGAAATTCCACAGCTATTTGTATTGAGCAAGTAAATGGTGTTTTTTTTCTTGAACCTGACCAATGTGTATTTTGCTTTGACAGTAACATGACATCCCCAAAACAAAATGTGATCACTTCTGATGTACGGAGCAAGCAACCAAAGCAAGGACAAGGTCACCAAACTCAGAAAGAGCAAGGTCAAGGACAAGTGCAAAAGTCCGGAATAAAACGAACAGAAGCAGTAATTCATCAGAGTGATTCGAACGCAGATAACACTGACGTAGATAACACAACTGTTCAGCAGCAGGCACAGTTACCAGGTGGGTAGATAAGTTACCAGGTGGGTAGATAAGTTACCAGGTGGGTAGATAAGTTACCAGGTGGGTAGATAAGCACGGCAGTTATTTGGCTCACGTGAACACCAAACAAATAACAAAAATAACCGAAAGTTGCTTTCCTCGTATCAGTGGTACGATAATTATTTAATTATATGTCAAGTTTGTCACCAAAACGGATACGGACCTTGAACAGTTCAACGACGACCAGTCTGATTTCGCACAAACGAGTAGCAAGATAGTCGTCGGTGTCTGGGTATAAAATCGCATCGAACCTGGGCTATATAATATAATATAATATAAATGGACGATATCACCCGGCCACAGAACACGATTTTATGAAGTTATAAAAAAACATGCAAATTTCTCATTTATGACTCCAGTCATAAATTCAGTTACATTATAATTACCATGTTGTTCGCATCGTTCATAGAGCACACGAGTGTATTTTGCACTAATCCATTGCTCAAATTCTATTCATGTGTTGAATATATCCTGTTGAGTATAAGAGGATATGGTCTCATAAATGACAGGATTTAGTGTACAGTACCTCTATAAGTGTGTACCTCTATAAGGGGCAATGCATAAAATGTGGTCCATATCTTCCACAGTATCATCAGATGATGGAAAGAGGAACCTGGATGAAGATGAACAGAAGAAAATTGAAATAATGAAGAAACTCTTCAACAAAAAGGTTGAAATAAAAACTATGACCTCGAGTTCTACTCGGAAGTCGTCTGCTGGTGGTGCGCGTCCAAAAGTAGGAAATGGAAGTGATGTCACGAATAGTAAACATAATAGTTTTGAAAGTAACACAGATTCAAATGACCAGCTTTATCAGATGAGTTCCGGCAGTGGAACTGAAGGCAATACATTGCAAAGTGGCCCAGGGAACAAGAACAGTAATTTAAACCGAACAAGTTCTGAAAGTGGCATAGACAACACTGCATTTGTTGATGACGAAGATAGCAATAAGAATATTAACAATCTTAGTGCGACGAACCTGGTGATTCCGGAAATAACAAACGTAGATCAAGGAATTACCCGGCCACACAGTCCTGCTGTGACTGGCGAACGAAATCAGAAGTCATCATCACACGAAATACTCCACATATCTGACGTTGTTTTGCATCTCGAGGATAGGAGAATATCCAATACGGATGTCGTTTTAAATATCGAAGGCAGTGATCAGAATAACGAATCGGTAACTTCATCTACAAACCAACCACAGATCAATACCGAAAATCGATCGTCTAAAGTGAATAATACCGACGTTGATTTGAGGACGGTATCAGATAAAAAGAGACACGACAGAAGAAGACAGGCGCATATCTCTAAATTGAAGAAGGTACCAGAAATTCCTGTCTCCGTTCTCGATTCTCGGAGGTATATGTTGATAAATGGTGCCGATCTCGACAGTGATTCTAATTTGTCAGTGATTAGCAGTAGCTCCAATGATGAGTTTTTCAGAGCCAGAAATAGGTCACCGAGGCTCAAGAGCTCATCCCACAGGCATCCAGGTCCAATCAGACATCAGCAGTACTTGGAAAATGACAACAGGTAATTAGAAGCACCTATCAAACTGATTAGATTAACCTCAGGGCGAATCCACTCGGTCGAACTTTAGTCCCCGGTCTAGTGTTTATAATTTCATGACCTAGATGCAGTATATATGGTATTTATCTGCGACATATGCATGTGTGCCACTAGAAGTTGGGTCAATACTAAAAATACTGCTATACGTGTAAGTCACAGATTAGTAACATTTGGAGTACTATAAACGGCAATAATACAGACTACATGTCACATTTGATTTCTTATTATGGGGTTCTTATTATTTATATTTATCTTCGCACACTATCAATAGATGCGATATTGAGTTATCCAACACATTCTTGTGCAAATATGTTCACATTGGTCCTAATAATAACTAATAATGGCACGGGTCACAGTGAAAACACATTACCTCGGTAAATAGGCCTATATAAAACCTATTGCATATTGGACCTATTTATTTTGAAATGCGTTCATATTGAACCTATTTCGACCTATAAGTAGGTTCATAAATTGTTTTAGTTATCTTTTCCTTTCTGTTCAGTTTGTATATCCATAATTTGCAGAGAAGATAAAACACATAATCGAGGTGACCAATGTGTGAACATCACCAACTTCAACTGGGGAACTGCGTATACAATTTGATCATAGGTCTCCCAAAGCAGTTGAGACCTTTCAGCGGGCCATTTGTACGGCATAGAACAGAAGATAGCGTTCTGTGTTAGTCTATTCCTTATATGGTAGAAATAAAGAGTTTGTTTCATTTCTATGAAAATGGCGGTGGTCACAGGTGATCATAGCAAGTATTTTTCTTCAACTGCACGAAATATTGATATACCGGCGTCATTATGACGCCGGTATATCAATATTTCGTGCATTTGTCAACCTATCGTATATACCTCCTTCCAAATTACGTAGACATGATTCAGAAACTCGAATAAGCCATGTCCGTTTAACACATCCATATAGTTAAATGCGAAGCGGACATTTCTCAGTCCATGCTTTCCATGACAAATCGTTGGAAGTTATCAGGGCCCAATCCAAACCTGGGGAAAAGTAATATTATCCAATGTCTTTATTCTCATTGAGAAATACAGATTTTGAATTTGACTCTCGTTTAAAAAGTTCAACGATAGCGACTCGCAATCTCCACAATGATTCACATTTGACATAGCATTTTCTTGTACCTGTCATGCCGGTTCCATTCAGAGACGTGGCGACTGGGGGGGGGGGGGGTGGTGGCTGGGGGTATCTCACACCCCCCCCCCCAAATTTGGTCAAATTATTCAACAGTTGGAAATCTCACACCGACAATAGGTTGAAAATGTTCTTGTATATAGTTTGATTTTCGAACTATTGGGGGGAATTTATTTTACCAATATTTGCATATTTTCCTTATTTTGGTAAACATTTTGGACTGAAATGGCCATCAGTTGGAATTTTTCCAACCATACGGGGTGTCAGGTTGGAAATTTCCAACAATTGGAAAGCTTGTGTCCTGGTCCCTTCCCGTGTCCAGTCAAAAACTGCTAGTTAATTTAAGAAAACAATATTGTCCTACATTTGGTCAAAATTGTCACTGGAATTGTCATCAGTTGGAAACCTAAGTCGGGGTTTGAAATTTCCAACTCTAGGAAGGCTTGAGGCTAGTCTAGAAGCTAGGATTTTGCGATTTTCTTGTTCAGATTTCAAAATTTTCCCACACCTGGCCGAACCATGGTTGGCCCGGTGTGTCCTGGTCCCTCCCCTGTGGCCAATAAAAAACTGCTAATGAGTTTAATAAAACAATATTTTACAACATTTTGGTCAAAATTTTGGACTGAAATTGAAACTGGTCATCAGTTGGAAAATGTCCGACCTAAGGGTGAGTGAGTTATGAGGTTTGATATTTCAAATACTAGGACAGCTTGAGGTCAGTCTAGATGCTAGAATTTTGCGATTTTCAAAATGTTCTCACATGGAGCCGAAAAACCATGGTCGGTCCGGTGTGTCCTGGTCTCTTGCCCGTGGGCTCGTGCATTTGTCTGCAGTTAGACCACTAGATGTTAGGATTTGTGCAATTTTCAGGTTCAAATATCTGAATATTATCATACAGGGTAGATAGAACTATGGTTTATGAATAGGCTATTAGGCCTGGACACTTAGGTGCAAGAGGGGCATGGAATTATGCAAAAGCTTTGTTTGGTTCGATTCAATAGGGATGCAATTATGCAAAACCGTGTCTTTGGTCTGATTCAAGGTGGTGATGCAGTTGAAATTCCCCCAACAGATACCCTTTAGCCACGTCCCTGGTCCCATTGATCAAAATTGGCCAATGGATACATCACATATATATATAAACACATTTATATACTATGGACAGACTTGTGGAAATTATAGAAGTGTACCAGCTGTTTTAACCTTTCAGCACATACACACCTATCCACTAATAAAACTAAATTGTGTTCGTCCGTCCGCTTATAGGCGATCAAACGGCTAGACATTCATAGCTGACCATCTATATCTATATTTGCGAATGTCTGTCTGTCTGTCTGTCTGTCTTTCTGTCTGTGTTCTATAGAAATTCACAGGGGACCATCTAGATGATGCCAAAGGAGTCTACTAGGAGTAGCTTTTTACGAGAAAGATAATGGTCGGGGTTAGAATTTTCTAAAGTGACGCCGTTGTTGTCAGGGGCAGAAAAGGGGGAGGGGCAGAACAAAAATTTGTCGCCGATTGCCACCAAACTTATATATAATCATCCCCATAATATGAGGAATATAATGGCGTGGTTTAAAAATGGCAAAAGTCGCGCCGTTCGCGTCAGGGGTGTCCGGAAGGGAGGGGGGGGGGGGCAGATTTTGTTTTGTCGCCGCCGATTGCCACGAAACTTACTTATAATCATTCCCATGATATGAAGAATCCAAACGGTGTGGTTTAAATATGTCAAAAGTGGTGTTGTTTGAGTCAGGGATGAACGGAAGGGGAGAGGGGCACCAAAATTGATAAAACTAATTTTAGCGCAGATTTCCACCAAATTTATATATATTCTTCTTCATGATACAATGAATCTAATTGTGCGATTTAACAACGCCAAATTGTTGTTTTTGGATGAGAGATTGGGAGGGGTGGGCAAAATTTGATAATAAGTCGCCGATTGCCACCACACTTATACAAAATCATCCCCATGGTACGAACAGTCTAATGGTGTGGCTTTTATCTGTCAGATGTGGCCTCATTCGAGTCAGGGTTGCATTGGAAGGGACAAGGGCACCAAAATTGATGCACAGTTTTTTTAGCGCCAATTTCCACCAAATTGATACACGTTCTTATCCATGATATGAGGAATCTAATCGCGATTTAAAGACGCCATAGTGGTGCTGTTTGGGTGAGAGATGGAGAGGGGAGGGATTGGCACCAAATTTGATAAAAAAATTGTTTAGTCGCCGATTATCACCAAACTTATAAACAATCATCTTCATGATATCAGGAGTGTAATCGTGTGGTTTAAGGATGTCACAAGTGGGGCCATTCGAGTCAGTGGTGTATAGAGATAAGAGGGACACAAAAAATGATATCTATATGTTTAGTGCCGATTTCCACCTGATTGATACATATTCTTCTCCGTGATACGAGGAATCTTATCGTGTGGTTTAGATACACCAAATTGGTGCCCTATGGGTGAGAGATATGGGGACCTTAAATTTGATACGAATTTGTATTCTCGCCAATTTTCACCAATTTTATATATGCATCTCTAATCTCTAATGAGTCTTAGTGTGTGCAGCTTGAGTCCGAAATAGGGACGAGAGGGTCACTAAAACTGATACAAAATATTTTTAGTACCAATTACCATCAAATTCAGACACGTTCTTCTCAAATGATACGAGAAATAAAATCGTGCTGTCTGTCTGACTTTTTGTCTGTCTGTGTGCGTTCTATATATAACTTCACGCGGTACAATCGAGATGGCACCAAGGCGTTCTAAGAGGGATAACTTTGTACAAGGAAGATAATGGTGCGGGTTAAAATTTTCTAAAATGACGCTGTTGGTGGGAGGGGAAATTTAAAAAATAGTTTTGTCGCTGATTTCCACCAAACGAATACATAATCACCTTCGCAATATGGCGTTGTTCGTGTCAGCGTTGCATCAACAATTGATTTAATAAACAAAATTCAACCAAATTCATACACGTTTTTCTCTAATGATATACCATGAATTAAATCACATTTGGTGTCGTTTGCGTCACGGATGGCGAGCGGATATGCACTATCATTGATAAGATTGCTATTCGCCGATATCCACATATAAGTTATATACAGTCACCAGGCCATCTCCATATCATTTTAAGTAGTTGGGCGTTCACATTTCACAATCCCGACATTTGGTGACCCACATAAGTCACTTGAACAACTATATCTTCTTAACAGTCATATTTATATGGGAATGGCAATCAAGGCATTCACACAATGAGCTAGCAAAAAGAGATAACTAGAAGAAGCATTACACGTATATTTATCATTCTATTGAAGAGATACATATATTCGTGCAAACTGAGAGACCTCGAACCGTCAGAGGATTGCATATATATAATAACAAAATATAGTCTGTTCCATTCAATAGTTTCCACAAAAAGTTACAATTTGTCAAGAGATATGGAAGGCCTGTACAAAAATAGTGGTCACAGTGTGCAGTCAAATATAGTTTCTTCTGATATACAAGAGAATGCAGTTAGTAGCACAAGACTTTTCAGGATCCTACCAATACTGACATCTGACAAGGGTTTTAGAACAGACTCATTGACTGAGATAAACAACTCAAAATCTCGCTCTGTGCCTGGCACATGTAGCTGATATACGTGCGCAGCAACATTTCGTTTAAACTAAGAATATTTAGTCAATATATAGCACCATGAACAGAGGAGCACCTGGAAATTTCTTTGAAACATCTGTATCTTCATGGAGATATGATAGCCAGGTGTCCTCGAGATCTTAGTCCAACCCACTAGATTGATTGATACATCTCAATATGTAAAACCCAATTATCATCTTTTATCGAACTAATGTGTTTATGATGTGCATGTATCATATTATAACGTCTAATGTATACGCAGTTGTAAATAAATAAATACTTCATTATTGGTGGAACGGATTAATCGCGATAAACAGAATGACAATAGACAAGGTGAGCCACTACTTATATTCCATGACTGTAATAATCATGTTCTGTTCTGCTATTTGAATATACAATTTATTTATTAACACTTTAAGCAAGAGCATTCTCTATTCCCAAAAAATCCACAGCATACATTAACCTGGGCAACGCCGGGTAACCCTGCTAGTTTGTAATATATGGATAATTTGACGACCTCAGGGGTGCTATTCACCGGCTGGGTTTATAATATAGTCTAGGTAGTTTTACGAGGCGACGCTCAACGCGAAGCTATCGGTGGACATATCGATGGGAAGACATCGCCGCGCGGTATAGGATTATCCAATCAAGGTGATTGGCGTCAATCATAGATTGACCACCGGTCACATAAACATGCTGCGTGTAACAGTACACGTTTGTACACATTTCAACAATGATCAACCGAGGAAAAGGACGTGGGGCAAAATATACCACCGACGACATGAGGGGGTCTACAAAAATAATCCGTATATAGGGCCGGGGTGGGTGGGTGGTCCTGAGGCCGAAACAATCGTGCTTGTAATTTTATTTCCAAAATGGGTTTTTTTTCAAACAATTTACAAGGACTGACCATGTAATGTTGTTTGTAAGCATGTTAGTATCATGTTTGTTGGCATATGGCTATATAAACAGCTATAGTGACTATTTAGCCTCAGATGTAGCAACATTTTGGATTTCACAGGATCCCGTCCCACTTCTCAGTGGAAAACCGTAATTTAGTAAAAACAAATATAATGTATTACCCAGTTGTATTACCCGAATAAAAGTAATAAAATAAAAAAACTGTATCACAAATACTACATGGTGAATACTCAATGATGACTAGATATCATTGACCCGATTGTTGCATAACATGAAATTTAAAAGGGTATCTCATAAATGTCTAATGTCTGAAATACTGTCTTGTACTGGCATGCAATCAAATTCATTCCTTCTGGTTATTTCTCATCTTTTTAATGATTGCAAGTAATGTTAATTTGCAGCACTTATCCAAATAAAACTGAATTGGTTATGATGAATGGCCGTTACTGTTTATTGTTCAGACAATCCCAACTGAAGGTGACGCTATTCTCCTTGAATTTACGAACTTCATCTTGAAGCTTAAATACTGCTCAACAAGACTAAACTACAATACTAATTGTATACTGTTATCGCTTACAAATAGATGAACTGAAATAATGTGATGCATTCAGATGCTTTGAGAAATGACACATTCTTCAATTTCTTCAAAGTTCAAACTAAAATCAAGAATAAAATCTGACTGAGACTATACTGCAGACTCTAGTGCACAAATATACATGCAAATGGTTGAGTTATAATAATTTAAAATGTGTTTACGGATGGAACCAAGTTGGTAGCTCTGGTATGCATCGACAGGCAAAACCTGTGATATGCAGTAATATATGCATACATCCTTCCCGTATCATTCAGGTCTATCACCATACCAAACCACTTCAAAATTCGACAACCGACATTTCAACTTATATGGCAAAAACTGTGTATGGATTGAATTTCATAAACAGGGCCCATGGATAAATCTGGTAGGCATTGGTACTCACAATCCGTGATATTATGCATATTCGTTCTCCATTTCTGGTCCGTCACATGTCATAGAGCATCAAAATATGACAACCGACTCTTGAGTTATGATGCAAAATGTTTGTACGGACGGACGCACGGGCGGCTCGAGACGTCAACTATATACCCGCAGACTAATATCGGGGATATAATAACCATATATCTATGTGTATACCTAACAAAAATAATTCCCCTCCTCATCCACCCCGGTGGATAAGACTAAAGAGTTCTTTGATCATGCACAAATAATTGTAGAACCCCTGACCTGTTTGCCACTATTTACACTGGCCAGTGTTCTCTGTCAGACTAAACACGCTCGATATATTGAGGCTATAATGGGGTCTAGGGCAATTTGTGACATACAGTGTACCTACACAATGCTTTATTATTGTTGTTAGATACTGGAAACACCAGGAAACACCTGGAAATACAGTTTATTTTTCGTTTTTCTGACTTGTGCTTTACCGATTAAGGATGTTATTGCTTGAGTCTTAATTTTACACACTTTGCACCAAAAAAGGATAGTGGAATGGGATTGAAAGGCAGTTAACACAGTTATTGAAGAACGGCTAAAAAACTCTGATATTTTGATAAAAACATGAGAAAGGGGGTGGGTCCCTAACATTTGGAGGAACAAATTTGCACAAATGGGGTGGTGGGTCCTTCGGGGTTGGAAAAAACCTTGTTGTGCCCTATATGTGCAATTGTTTTCCAGACCCCCCCCCCCCCCCACTGCCGACGAGCGTAACACTTTTTTTGGCATTTGGAGAGAAGAATCAAAATATTAAAGAACAAAGAAACCGGCACCATTCACCAACGCCGGAAAAATGATGCATGGAAAGAAATTTCTTTGGAAATAGCAGGGAAATATCCAAACAGAACCAAAACACAAACAAAATTCTTCTGAGACGTTATCTTCTTGGCTCTTCATTTTCACACTGTGCTAATTAAAACACCTCATTAATATCATTGAAACTCATTCTGCAGATATATAAACGCAAGCATGAGTCTCCACACAATTATACCCAACAATTATACCGCTATACATGCCGATTGTGGCCGGTGAGTGTTCATGAATTAGTCGTGAGACGGCGTCAATTGACAAGTGACAAATCTGATAGATTGGATCAATCACACCATCAACAGCGTGTGTCGTTTGCGCTAAAGCAAAGATACCTTTGCGTTCAGCCGCTACCATATAAACTACCTGGTTTATAAAATAGTCTCGCTTGGTGAATAGCACCCCAGGGGTGCTATTCACCGGCTGGGTTTATAATATAGTCCAGGTAGTTTTACGAGGCGACGCTCAATGCGAAGCTGTCGGTGGACATATCGATGGGAAGAGATCGCCGCGCCATATAGGATTATCCAATCAAGGTGATTGGCGTCAATCATAGATTGACCACCGGTCACATAAACATGCTGCGTGTAACAGTACACGTTTGTACACATTTCAACAATGAGCAACCGAGGAAATGGACGTGGGGCAAAATATACCACCGATGACATGAGGGGGTCTACAAACAAAATCCGTATATAGGGCCGGGGTGGGTGGGTGGTCCAGAGGCCGAAACAATCGTGCTTGTAATATTTTTCCAAAATGGGTTTTTTTCAAACAATTTACAAGTACTGACCATGTAATGTTGTTTGTAAGCATGTTAGTATCATGTTGGTTGGCATGTGGCTATATAGACAGCTATAGTGACTATTTAGCCTCATATTTAGCAACATTCTGGATTTCACAGGATCCCGTCCCACTTCTCAGTGGAAAACCGTAATTTAGTAAAAAAAAAAATAATGTATTACCCAGTTGTATTACCCGAATAAAAGTAATAAAATAAAAAAAACTGTATCACAAATACTACATGAACATGGTGAATACTCAATGATGACTAGATATCATTGACCCGATTGTTTCATAATGTGAAATTGAAAAGGGTATCTCATAAATTTCTAATGTCTGAAATACTGTAATTCATTCCTTCTGGTTACTTCTCATCTTTTTAATGATTGCAAGTAATGTTAATTTGCAGCACTTATCCAAATAAAACTGAAATGGTTATGATGAATGGCCGTTACTGTTTATTGTTCAGACAATCCCAACTGAAGGTGACGCTATTCTTCTTGAATTTACGAACTTCATCTTGAAGCTTAAATACTGCTCAACAAGACTAAACTACATGTACAATACTAATTGTATACTGTTATCGCTTACAAATAGATGAACTGAAATAATGTGATGCATTCAGATGCTTTGAGAAATGACGTTCTTCAATGTCTTCAAAGTTCAAACTAAAATCAAGAATATAATCTGACTGCAGACTCTAGTGCACAAATATACATACAAATGGTTGAGTTATAATAATGCAAAATGTGTTTGCGGATGGAACCAAGTTGGTAGCTCTGGTATGCATCGACAGGCAAAACCTGTGATATGCAGTAATATTTGCATACATCCTTCCCGTATCAATCAGGTCTATCACCATACCAAACCACTTCAAAATTCGACAACCGACACTTAAACTTATATGGCAAAAACTTTGTACGGATTGAATTTCATAAACAGGGCCCATGGATAACTCTGGTAGGCATTGATACTCACAATCCGTGATATTATGCATATTCGTTCCCCATTTCTGGTCCGTCACATGTCATAGAGCATCAAAATATGACAACCGACTCTTGAGTTATGATGCAAAATGTTTGTACGGACGGACGGCTCGAGACGTCAACTATATACCGCCGACTAATATCGGGGGTATAATAACCATATATCTATGTGTATACCCAACCAAAACAATTCCCCTCCTCACCCACCCCGGTGGATAAGACTAAAGAGTTCTTTGATCATGCACAACTAATTGTAGAACCCCTGACCTGTTTACCACTATTTACACTGGCCAGTGTTCTCTGTCAGACTAAACACGCTCGATATATTATTATTATTATTATTATTATTATTATTTAATTCAGGCAGGATTGCCTATAGAAATATCATAAATAAATACAACAATAAATCAAAATAAAACACAAATTATGTATATAAAAGACTATTCCAGTGTTGAATCAGTTTTGAGGATGTAATGAGACTGAAATAGCATATTGCTTTGACGATTGTATTGTCACTGTCAGTTACTCTCTCGCGAAACCCGAAAACTGTCTTTCTTCTCACCTCCGTTAACGACCTTACTCCATCGAACGCGAACATTCCACTCGCACTACAACCCCTACTGTAACCCATCACCATCCTGTACGCATTGTTATAACACACTGTGAGCTTCTTGTATGTTGACTGTTTATAGGCGACCCATACATGTGCGCAATATAGAGGCGAGACAAAACGTTCAAATAGGAATCTCTTGACTTCGCGGGAGCATTTAGAGAACTTTCGGATGATCATATTTGAGCGAGCACAAATTGACCGATATTGGCGTTGGATATCCTCATCATCGGTCTGGTCCTCCGATATGATGTGTCCCAAATATTTGAAAGATGGAACATACTTAATATCAGTTCCACATAATAGCAGTTGATGCACGGTTTTTATGGCGAGATCTTTTGGTATAAAAGACATCGCAACAGTTTTAGATGCATTATATACCATCTTAAGGTCACCGGCACAGTCCTCAGACACCTTTAAGAGTCGACGAAGTCCAAATATTGATGGAGAAATTAAACACGTGCATGTCGTCGGCATATGAGTCTTCCCCCGACGATGCAGCCAGCGTTAGTTTTGTTGAGTTCTTCACTTATCGTGTCTATGTAAATGTTAAACAACAGAGGACTAAGTAAAACTCCCTGTCTAACACCACTATGTGGATGAAAGTCACTAGAATGGGAAGACCCACAGCGTACATTATATTCCTGGTTTCTAAACCAGTCTTCCAATAGCCTGATGAAATCCAACTACACGCCTCGCCGACTCAAGATCTCGAAAAGTTTGTTGTGATCCACCCGATCGAAAGCCTTACTTGCGTCCAGGAAACAGACAAACACTGGTGTGTTTTTCGATGTGTAGGACCTGATGATTTCTTTCAGCGAGTATATGCAGCTGTCTGTTGAATGTTTTTGTTTGAAGCCAAATTGATTATCTCGTGTGGTTAACTTGTCGCTTATTTTGGTCAACATAACTGATTCGAATACTTTCGACACGATGCTGGAAATAGCAATTGGTCGATAATTTTCTTTAGTAGAGAGATTTCCCGCTTTGTTTTTAACAATGGGAACTAGTGTCACATTCAGCATCGATTTGGTCACATGTCCATGTTGTAACATTGCATTGAATATTATTGCCAAACTTGTGTTTATATTACTAGAACAATATTTTAGATGTTCTGACGTAATATTGTCCGCACCACAAGCCTTTCGCATATGTAGTTTACTTATAGCATCTTGTATGTCAGAGTCGCAAATGTTTAAAGTTTCACAATCATTCGATCTTATATTGACTCGTGTTTTCTTTGTATCATTACCAGTGCCTCCAAGGATATTGGAGAAATATCCACTCCACATTTCACAGATGTTTTCTTCTCCGGATACTCCATCTATCGTTAGCGCATTTCCACATTTGTTTCTGTTGTATATTAAGGCTATAATGCGGTCTATGGCAATTTGTGACATGCAGTGTACCTACACAATGCTTTATTATTGTTGTTAGATACTGGAAACATCAGGAAACACCTGGAAATGCAGTTTATTTTTCGTTTATTTGGCCTGTGCTTTACCGATTAAGGATGTTATTGCTTGAGTCTTAATTTTACACACTTTGTACCAAAAAAGGATAGTGAAATGGGATTGAAAGGCAGTTAACACAGTTATTGAAGAACGGCGTCCTCGGGGTCGGAAAAAACCTTTTTGGGCCCTATATGTGCAATTGATTTCCAGCCCCCCCCCCCACCACTGCCGACGAGCGTAACACTTGTTTGGGCATTGTGGAGAGAAGAATCAAAATATTAAAAAACAAAGAAACCGGCACCATTCACCAGCGCCGGAAAAATGATGCATGGAAAGAAATTTCTTTGGAAATAGCAGGGAAATATCCAAACAGAACCAAAACACAAACAAAATTCTTCTTAGACGTTATCTTCTTGGCTCTTCATTTTCACACTGCGCTAATTAAAAAACCTCATTAATATAATCATTCTGCAGATATATAAACGCAAGCATGAGTCTCCACACAATTATACCCAAAAATTATACCGCTGTACATGCCGATTGTGGCCGGTGAGTGTTCATGAATTAGTCGTAAGACGGCGTCAATTGACAGGTGACAAATCTGATAGATTGGATCAATCACACCATCGACAGCGTGTGTCGTTTGCGCTAAAGCAAAGATACCTTTGCGTTCAGCCGCTACCATATAAACTACCTGGTTTATAAAATAGTCTCGCTTGGTGAATAGCACCCCAGGGGTGCTATTCACCAAGCGAGACTATAACATGCTTAACTGGCCATTTTCAAAGAAATTTCTTTCCATGCATCATTTTTCCGGCGCTGGTGAATGGTGCCAGTTTCTTTGTTCTTTAATATTTGTATTCTTCTCTCCACAATGCCCAAAAACGTTTTACGCTCGTCGGCAAAGGGGGGGGGGGGTCTGGAAAACAATTGCACATATAGGGCCCAAAACGTTTTTTTCCAACCCCGAGGGACCCACCACCCTATTTGTGCAAATTTTTTCCTCCAAATGTTAGGGACCCACCCCTTTTCTCATGTTTTTATCCAAATTTCAAGAGTTTTTTTCAGCCGTTCTCCAATAACTGTGTTAACTGCATTTCAATCCCATTCCACTGTCCTTTGTTGGTGCAAACTGTGTAAAATTAAGACTCAAGCAATAACATGCTTAATCGGCAAATCACAGGTCAGAAAAACGAAAAATAAACTTTATTTCCAGATGTGTCCTGGTTTTTCAGTATCTAACAACAATAATAAAGCATTGTGTATGTACACTGTATGTCACAAATTGCCCTAGACCGCATTATAGCCTTTATATACCGAGCGTGTTTAGTCTGAGAGAGAACACTGGCCAGAGTAAATAGTGCTAAACAGGTCAGGGGTTCTACAATTATTTGTGCATGATCAAAGAACTCTTTAGTCTTATCCACCGGGGTGGTGAGGAGGGGAATTGTTTTGGTTAGGTATACACATAGATACATGGTTATTATACCCCCGATATTAGTCGGCGGGTATATAGTTGACGTCTCGAGCCGCCCATGCGTCCGTCCATACAAACATTTTGCGTTATAACTCAAGAGTCTGTTGTCATATTTTGATGCTCTATGTAATGGTTAGAGCACAAGAATAGTTCTTTACCAGAATAAATCGAGTCGGAGACGAGATTTATTCTGGTAAAGAACTATTCGCGTGCTCTGACCTACTTAGAGCACAATTGACCGCACATAATGCGATTATCTCGAAATACGCAATTGATCGTAAGTTGAACACGACGTACAATCCGTGCGCTGGCCGAGATGAACACAATGACCCGTTAGCCACACCAATCATCGTGATTACCCATGCAGTGATCGCCGTTGAATGTGAATAAATATGTCCGAAGCGACACGGATTAACGTGTGACGCGTTTTCACAAACCAAGTCACTCGCAGATGTGTTTGGAAAGTCAAATGTGGAAGTCGCATGATTGTGTCTTACTATTATTATATACATTGTATAAGTGGATCATGAATTCCGAAGAAGTCTGTCTCCCAGAATGATGACATGGAATTTGGACCTGTAACCAACAACCAACTACTTTTTGCCAAAGGTAATGCTGCACATCATTATTATGTGACAAACGTGTCGCCTTTTCAAGAAACTGTTTCGAAATTACTACCATAATAGTCCATTGGTTCCTCCAGATTCTCCAGATACAAGTTCTATTGTTAGTTATATCGGATATGTGGAGCGCTATATAGTGAAGTGGTGATTCTGTTGGATTATTGGATATATCACTATTTAGTGGTTCTAAATGTAAATGTTAATTCGTTTACTTTCATCGTTGGATTAGTGGTCCTGAGAATATTTTCGGAACTGGATTAGTTTTGTGGAATAATTATAATAAATGTAATTATTCTACTAGTTAATAAATAATTCAACCAATGCATGTGTTACTATTGCCACCCCCTGCGTTCGTCCTGTTGATGTATGTATATATATTGTATTTTTGGTAAATCACACCCAATTCCCAAGGCTGGCAAACTAATATTTCAGTGATATCCCATTGTTCGAGACGCGCCACTCTTAACAAACAAATCGCGCGGTCGTTTCAATGTAGCTTCAGTTATTATACAAGAGAACGTGCATCCCCCCCACCCGCACTCCCCTTATACGCCGTCCCTATATATGTGCCTGCTTAGTATATTAGAGGTGCATACATAGTAACGGCGTATAATGGCAGTGTGTTTGGGGGAAGCAGAGCGCTGTTCGTGCCCCTGGTAATTGAAGCTACTTCGAAGCGACCGTGCGATTTGTCTGTTGTGAGTTGAGTGTGCCTAACAATGGGGTAATCATTGAACTATTCATTCGCCAGCCTTGGGAATCGGTGTGCTTTACCAAAAATCAGGGAACGATTGCAACAATGGGATTGTGCTCTAAGACATGTGACGGACCAGAAATGGGGAACGAATATGCATAATATCACGGATTGTGAGCACCAATGCCTACCAGAGTTATCCATGGGCCCTGTTTATGAAATTCAGTCCGTACACAGTTTTTTGCAATATAAGTTGAAGTGTCGGTTGTCGAATTTTTAAGTGGTTTGGTATGGTGATAGACCTGAATGATAGGGGAGGATGTATGCAGATATTACTGCACATCACAGGTTTCGCCTGTCGATGCATACCAGAGCTACCAACCTGGTTCCATCCGTAAACACATTTTGCATTATTATAACTCAACCATTTGTATGTATATTTGTGCACTAGATTCTGCAGTATAGTCTCAGTCAGATTTTATTCTTGATTTTAGTTTGACTTTGAAGACATTGAAGAATGTCATTTCTCGAAGCATCTGAATGCATCACATTATTTCAGTTCATCTATTTGTAGGCGATAACAGTATACAATTAGTATTTAAGTTTAGTCTTGTTGAGCAGTATTTAAGCTTCAAGATGAAGTTCGTAAATTCAAGGAGAATAGCGTCGCCTTCAGTTGGGATTGTCTGAACAATAAACAGTAACGGTCATTTATCATAACCAATTCAGTTTTATTTGGATAAGTGTTGCAAATTAATATTACTTGCAATCATTAAAGATGAGAAATAACCAGAAGGAATTAATGTGATTGCACGCCAGAACAAGACAGTATTTCAGACATTAGAAATTTATGAGATACCCTTTTCAATTTCATGTTATGCAACAATCGGGTTAATGATATCTAGTCATTATTGAGTATTCTCCATGTAGTATTTGTGATACAGTTTTTATTTTATTTTATTACTTTTATTCGGGTAATACAACTGGGTAATATATTATTTTTTTTTTTACTAAATTACGGTTTTCCACTGTGAAGTGGGACGGGATCCTGTGAAATCCAGAAGGTTGCTAAATCTGAGGCTATATTAGTCACTATAGCTGTCTATATAGCCATATGCCAACAAACATTATATTAACATGCTTACAAACAACATTACATGGTCAGTACTTGTAAATTTACAAGCACGATTGTTTCGGCCTCTGAACCACCCACCCACCCCGGCCCTATATACTGAATTTTGTTTTGTAGACCCCCCATGTCGTCGGTGGTATATTTTGCCCCACGTAATTTTCCTCGGTTGCTCATTGTTGAAATGAACCAAACGTGTACTGTTACACGCAGCATGTTTATGTGACCGATGGTCAATCTATGATTGACGCCAATCGCCTTGATCGGATAATCATATACCGCGCGGCGATGTCTTCCCATCGATATGTCCACCGATAGCTTCGCATTGAGCGTCGCCTCGTAAAACTACCTGGACTATATTATAAACCCAGCCGGTGAATAGCACCCCTGATGTCTTAAATAGACAAGCTGGGACTCAGCACGGAATGTAATTAACGTGTTAAGCAGATTTATAAACGAGCATAACGCTCTTTATCCATACCAGATCAGGAATAGAGCAATAGTAAACGCTCTTTATTGTTAGTCACAGACACCGCACTCAACGACTCAATTTCCAGTCATACTCACCTTTGCAATGGCTATAAATGAGGCTCAGGGGCAATCCCTCGAGGTCGCTGGACTTAATTTAATATTGTCGCTTTTATCCCATGGCCAGCTCTACGTTGTGTGCTCGAGGGTTGCCTCGTCACAAATCCTATTCATGTCATGCAGTAGAAGGGAAGACCACTAATGTAGTATACAGAGAAGTTCAAATTGTTTCCAATCTTATTTAACCGAGCAACGCCTCCTGGTACCCCATCTAGTAAGCTATAAAAAGCTCGATTTGATCATATTATATCGGGAAAGAATACTACGGAAAGCTCTATACATGTTTCACGCCGAAGTAACAAGGATCTTTGTTTTCCTTATGAAGTGTTAACATATATGACAATTATATTTACCTGTATTTACCTGTATTCTTGAGCCTTATAAGCTTTCGCTTGTTGTGGCTAATACGTTAGTCCTTGATTTCAAATTTGTGTTGCGCATGTCATTGAAATCGTAGTGGAATTTATTTTCTTTGTCTCTCCATTGGTCATTAAGAATTGATTTAAATTCATTGATCGTATTTGCCGAGACGCATATATCCGTTAGACCGTTCCATGAATTTATATTTCTCGCCACAAAATTGTTGCTTGTCCTTGTACTAGTGAATAGTTCCTTTCTTAATTTTTTACTGTGCCCTCTTGTTCGACTCTCTTTATCCATTATCATTGGTAGATCAGCTTCATCATATCCTTCTATTATCTTGAAAATTTGGATCATGTCACATCGTTCTCTCCTGTACTCTAGTGTTGGAATGCCTAGTTTCCTTATCCTTTCTTCGTACTGCATGCCCCTCAAGCTTGCGACTATTCTCGTTGCTCGTCTATGTACGCTTTCTATCATGGTTTTGTATTTCTTATAGTGTGGGTTCCAAATGGATGATCCGTATTCTAATACTGGTCGAACAAAAGATTTGTATAGGATTTTTAGCATCTCTTCATCGATGTAGCTGAAAGTTCTTTTTGTTATACCTATTCTTTGATTGGCTCTTTGGACGCTCTTTGCAATATGTGTTGAGAATTTCAAGTTGTTGTTAAAGATGACTCATATGTCCTTTTATTCCGTGGTTTCCTCTATTTCATAATGTGACTCATTCTCTGTGATGTTGTATTTTTGTCCCGTGTTGCTTTTCCCTATATGCATCACTTTGCATTTTGCTGCGTTAAATCTCAATAACCATTTGTAGGACCAGTCAGATAGCTGGTCAAGGTCTCGCTGTAAATCTTCTGCATCTTCTTGGTTATTGACATTTCTATACAGTTTGGTGTCATCGGCAAAAATCTTGACATTGCTCTTCACATTATTGGTGATGTCATTGATGAAGATTAAAAACAATATCGGTCCTAGAACTGAGCCTTGAGGGATGCCACTAGTTACTTTTTTCTGCGATGAATATTTGTCAGATACTCTGACTGCCTGCTTCCTTCCTGATAAAAAATCCTTAATCCAGCTGTAAACCTCTCCTTTAATTCCGTAGTATGATAACTTTTTCATTAGCCTTCCATGTGGCACTGTGTCGAAGGCTTTCCTGAAGTCAAGGTATATTGCATCTATATTTTTTTCATCCTCAAGTGCTCTGAACCAGTCATCTTGTACTTCAAGTAGTTGTGTTACACATGATCTTTTAGCTCGAAACCCATGCTGTTCTTTATTGAATAAGTCGTTGGAGTCCATATGCTTAACCACTTCATCCCTAATGATCCTCTCCATAACTTTACAGATAATGCTGGTCAGGCTAACTGGTCTGTAATTCCCAGGGTTGCTCTTTTTTCCCTTCTTGAAAATGGGTACAACTGTTGCATTTTTCCAGTCCTCAGGTATTTTTCCTTCCCTTAGGGTTTTGTTGAATAGTGTGCTGAGGGGGGTACTGAGTGATGTTGCTGCATGCCTCAATATTGCTGGGTGAATATTGTCCTCGCCTGGGGATTTATATGAATCCAACTTGAGTAGCCTTTTCTCAACTAAGTTAGGGGTCACTTCAATTTCGCTGAGCTCAATGTTGAATTCTTCGCCATCCAGCTCAGGCGCCGGTTCGTCTTCTATGGTGTACACACTGGCAAAAAATGCGTTTAGGTTTTCACTTATTGTTTCTCCAGATTCATTTTCAAGATCTGCTATCCCGGTTTTAACTGTTGTCTTCTGTCTGACGTATGACCAGAATGATTTTTGGTCCGATTTGAAGTTTTGAACAAGTTTTTTCTCATAGTTCTTATGGGCTTCTCGGCATAATTTGGTTGTCTTATTTCTTGAAGTTAAATACTTTTTGTAGTTATCTTCCGATTTGTACTTCAAGTATTTCTTCCATATTTTCTGTTTCTCTTTAACAGATGATAACGCCTCTTTAGTCATCCATATTTTCTTTTTGGTTTTATTCTTTATATGTGTGTAGAAGCGGGTCATGTATGTATCGAGATATTTTATCAACGTGACAAAAACGATATATTTATTTTAATTTATTTTATTTATTTAGCTACATATGTAGAGCGCCTATTTCACAACAAGTTGTTTTCACAGTAGCTTGGGCATATACTATGTGATAACATATTTGTACAATAAAACAACAATTTAACTGTAAAACGCTGATTAAAATAAAGTTCACGAATTTAAAGAGTCCAAAAACACACAAAGAAGTCAGAAGAATCCGTTGCGGCGACGCAAAAAATAGATATAAATAAGAGTAAATAATAACTAAGAATTGTATACACTCAAAACAACCAATCATTTAAATATCACTTGAGTCCATATGCGATTCTGAGGAAATTAATTTTTAAAGGTACATAATCCAAATTAACGCTCCTAAATTACAATTTCTTTGATGATAAAAATATTTTATTCGAGTTGAGGAACCCATCCATCAGCTCTGTTATTTTTCACCACCTGGAATATTTGGCGGCCTAGCAAATATTCGACGAGCCGACTGACATACTATAGATATACCAAAGTACGTTGAACTAACTGTTGATCTGTTAACACGTTTTTGTAAATTTTATACTATAGTTGACAGTGGTTAGCATTATTTTTCGGTAAGTACATGTAGTCGATTCTGATAACTGAAACGTCTTTTGAAGAACAGTTGTTGTTGTTTTTGTTGACTCGGATTGTGTACCTTTAACACATTTCGAATTAGTAGGGCACCAAAAGTCAATCTGAGATCGTCCGTGAGATTATTCCACGAGGTATGGCCACACTGAAGGATCTGTCATATATTTAGTACAGGCGATCTAGCCGAAAAATGGAGTCAACCCCAAACTAATTGCAACATAAATGACTTTTAGTTTACTGGATAGTTGAATATGTACTTCATTAGAATATAATTTTTTTAGAAAAATCTAATTGGGACAAATTTGATAATTTTGTCTTTCCATGGCAACGATGGCTAATAATCGGGTATTTGAATTTTTTTACATTAAATAGTGCTTATAGTGAATAATTTAACAACTACCTAAAAGTTTACATTGGTTTATGGAAACACTTGTAATAGCCAACATTTCCATATATCCATGGTGACCTTGAGATGTCAAGGTCATATATAAAGGTCAAGGTCATTGTTAACAATCTGGATTTTTATCATATAGCTGTCATATTTTCGACCGTCCTGGTTAGGATTTATTACGAATAGCGATACCCAACACTATTTGTTAACTCCGGACTGCAGGCTCCATGGGAAGGTTCATTTGAATGGATATCGACATCTGCTTTAGAAACTACAGCAGTTTGAAATATGTGGCGACAACATTTTTATGTACAACAAGACACATATACTTGTGATATTTATGTTGTCGATTGTTGAGACAAAACATCACAGCATCACTTGTCATATGCAACATGTCAGTTATTGTGAACTGGTTTTTCAACACAGACGTCTTTTGGCACACTGGGTAGTTGAATGTCTACCTTGTTATAATATCTTTTATTTTGGAAAATCCAACTGGGATAAATTTGGTAAATTTGAGTTTCCATGGCAACGATGGGTAATAATCGGGTATTTTGGAAATTTTACATTAAATAGTGCCTATCGTGAATACTTTAAAAACTACCTAAAAGTTTACATTGGTTTATGGACAAACTTGTAGTGGCCGACATTTCAACATATACATGGTAACCTTGAAATTTCATGGTCACACATAAAGTTCAAGGTCATTGTTAAAAATAAGGATTTTTTGTCAGTTATAGCAGCCATATTTTCGACCGTCCTGGTTATGATTTATTACAAATAGCGATCACCAACACTATTTTGTAAACTCCGGAATTCAGGCTCCATGGGAAGGTTCATTTAAAAAGATATCGATAACTGATTTGGAAACTATAGCAGTTTAAAATATGAAATATTTGTATGTACAACAAGACATAACATGTGATATTTATATAGTCGATTGTTGAGACAAAACTCACAGCATAACTTGACATGCAACAAATCAGTTAGTGCGGACTGATTACAACACATACGTCTTTTAGTACACTGGGTTGCTGAATGCCTACTTTGTTAGAATATTTAGGAAATTCCCATTGGGACAATTTGGTAAATTTGAGTTTCCATGGCAACGATGGCCAATCATGGGTTATTTGGAGATTTTACATTAAATTATTCGTATAATGGGCAATTCAACCACTACCTCAACGTTTGCACTGGGTTATGGTTGGAAGGCTTGGAAGGTCAAGGCGACATTCAAAGGTCAAACTTGTCCTGTATTTTGGGCAAGTAAACTGACATACCAAATTTCATTCCATGACGTTCAGACTTACTAAAGTTATCATTTTCGAAAAAAGCGAAAGAATGGACCGACAAAAACATAATACGTTCCGTTTTTACAAAACGGGTGTATAAAAACAAATTCTTACAGTTTAACAAAGACATTTGCGACTGAGGTGGTTAAAAGTTATTATATGATGGGATAAACAATATAGTGTAGTAGATTAAGTCCAATTTCAAGGCAATTGTTCAATATGTGACTAAAGCATGAAACTTTGCACATATGTACATATTCACATACTAATTGATATTAGATGTGGAGCCATGCTGAAATTCCAAATTTAAAGAGTATTTCATGATTGGATAATTTATTAAATGTCGCAATTAATCTTACCATGAAATATGCGATTTAAATATTTGGAATATACAGTAAGTATGACTCTGTGAGATATAATGCCACATTTTTAGGGTAAAATTTGAACTCCCGCCCATGATGGCAATCAAAATGGCAGCTGGAAGTGGAAAATTTGACGTTTTTCACTAATGTCTTCTAGATCAGTTTCTGCTGTATGGAACGGGTTCAGAATTGTGACATTATTTTTGAATTATGCATATTAACTGATTGGGTCAATAAAATATGCCATCCATGATGTCCCAGCCTCTAGCGCGCCCTCAAAAGTTAGAATTTTACAGAACTCGGTATGAAATTTCACAAAAAATCAACATTATGATTCAAGTCATATTTCAACAAGAAATGGACAGAACTGTGCACACTAATTTAGGCACACCATTACTTATGAATATTTCAACTCACTGGAACCAAAATTGTCACATGGTCTGAAAATGGATGCCAAAATGTGACCAAACCTGGGAAATTGTAAATATTGGCCCAGCATGCCATGTAATCGCTTGCAAGTTGTGGTAGATGAATAAAATTGGCTATTAAATACATAAATTTCTAACATTTCTGATGCACATTTGTTAAGTATTACTAATGTAACCAGTGAAATTACCAGAAATATTGGATTTTTCTATCACAAACGTGACATCAAAATCGGCAAAAATGTACTTTTCAGGTTTGGACAATTTATTCAAGTAAATAAAACCATCTTTGGTATCAAAGATGTTTATTGTTTTGAGATGTCTTAAATGCGTTCACACTGAAGATGGCTTCCAAAATGGAAACCAAAAACGTTTATTTTTTTTAACATATAGCCCGAACATTATTCTCTGTTCCCAAGAGGCAGAAAATTGTGACTCACTTGTTTATTAACCATGTTACTTAATCCACTGGCAACTACATGTTTCTTTCTCGTTGTCCCAGTACCTTCTGTACGGTCATGATTGTGTATATGCATACCTGGAGTATAACTGGGTGGTCATTGGCGGCGTGTGGGTATATAAGTGTCCTTGTGGTCATGGTTGTATATGTGATATATATGCATCTCTGCCTTAGCTGTATACATTGGTGGATGTATATATATACTAAGAGTAGCTGTATGATAATGGATGGGGTGTGTGAGTATACATCGAATGGCTGAATTGTCATGGGCGAGGTGTATATGCAAACATGGAGTGTACGAATGGTCCTGGGGGGTATTGGTATATCAATTGGAGAGGTATATATGTACTTGGATTGACGCTTTGGTCACGAGGGGTGTATATGTATATCTTGATTTGGTAAATGGTCATGGGTGTGAAGAAAATGTATACAGGGAGTGACTGTATGACCAATGGTGATGTCCTGCGCGTTGTATTGCTATAACTAGAAGGTCTGTATGGCCAATGATGAGGCGTCGATGTATACCTGAAGTGATTATATAATAGGCATTGGTGGGGTGTGTATGTAAGTTGTATATATTTTTGGCTATATGGCCATGGGTGTGGCCAATATGTATACAGGGAGTGATCCTATGAATGCCGGCTGATACGGATCCTGGCTCTTACGGACCCTGGCTCTTACGGACCCTGGCCGATACGGACCCTGGCTGATACGGACCACCCGCTGATACGGACCATGGCTGTTACGGACCCCGGCTTATACGGACCCTGGCTGATACGGACCTCAATTGTATTTATATTTTTTCTTTATTTAAATAAATTAAAATACTGGCAACATACGTACTAAAGTAACAAAAATGTGAATATAATGAGGCACAACAAAGTGTAACAACGTTCCACCAGACGATCATTATTTATACTGGGGCGTACAGCTTGGGGACTGCTGGCAGTAATCCTCATTGACGAGTATGGTTTGCTTTAACAGACAGTCAAGCTTCCCAAGTGTCGCTAACTTCTCACAGGTTCTTGATGGGACGAGATTCACGTGAAACGATTCTGGTAGATAAGAGGTATGGGGACAATGCTTTGCTTCAAATCGAAGGAGAGTCATGTACCAACAACTCAATAACATATAGATTTAAAAATTTGTTACCATTTGGGCGTTCTTTGTGACAAAGATAACACAATCATTCCTGAATATTTCATGCAGACACTTATTTTCTTCGGATAGATAGGAAAACCAAAGACCGCTTCAATGACCAAATATATCAGGAACACTTAGCCAGATGTTGTATCGATACTGACAGCGTCTGTTTTTTTCTTCTATTAGATGGATCAGCTTGCAACGTCGTGTTTATCAGGTGTAAAGTAACACTGTTTAATATTTAATTACACATAAGAGCGTTATACCAAATCCCCTTATAGTGTCTTCGTCTCTTTTCCTTTGAATTGAATACGGATGCGAACATTTAGGTACTACCAGTTGAATTGCAGTCGGGAAGCACACATGGATCGACACAACATTCAATTTGACAATAGAGCGTTACTTTACGTCCCATCCTAGTGTCTTCTGAGTAATAATGCTTCCAGTACAGTATGTACATAATACCGTGCGTCATGCTTGTTTAGAATAGAACATTTAGTTGAAGGTTGATTAAGTAACATGTTTAATAACCAAGAGAATCACACTGTGCTACTTTTATGGAATAACAGACAATAATGTCCGGGATATATCTGAAAATATAAACTTTTCTACCAAATTTTGTGGACATTTTTCACACAAGCTTGAGTATTTATTTTCTGAAAACAAATCAGTGTGATGCATTCTAGGTGGACCAAATATGTTTAAATCAAAATTTTGAAAAACTAACACCAAATCGGTCTAGTGGTCTGTGAGAAAAATCGGTCTAGTGGTCTGTGAGAAAAATCCGAACAGACAGACAGACGGACAGACAGATCCTACTCTGTTATGTATATATAGATGATAATACAGTAAAACTTCGTTAAGTCGAACGTCGGTAACCCGAAAACCCCCACATAAGTCGAAGTCATTGACTGGTCCCGGCTGAGTTTGTGTGAAAAGTCATTTAAATAAACATGGTTGTCGAAGGTGGTAAGTCGAACTCCGCTTAAGTCGAAACAAAATTTGGGGCACCAGACAGCTGTGTTGCTCTTTCATATGCCATTGTCTTGAGAATACTAAGATGAACATATGGGGCATTTTGGCGAAGGTCTCAATAGACGCGGGGTCGGGGTGTCAAAAATGGCAAAATTTTGATTTCGATCTGATTATCACCTCAGGATATAAAGTCTCTAAGAGATGGCGATTACAAAGTCGCAAAAATATTCTTTAATCGGATGATACATGTCAAAGTTATGAGCCCATAAACATTAATACTATTGGGCTAGAATGGCTTGTCGCCAATACTCAGTCAAAATGAAAGCAGTTATGCCACTATTTGATTTGCCATTTTATTTAGAATACTGAGTTGAACACAATTGGTAACTTTGGTCGACGTCGCATCTGGAAAGGGGTCAGGGAAGGGGTATTATATATGCCACTGTCTTTGTCATTGTTATATTATGAAACATCATATGTTTATCGACGGTAGTCTGATGACTGAGACATGGAGATATCCAAATTTCCCGCCGGGAATTTGAAATCTAGTTCTGATTAATATTGTTCAAATTTATGATTCAGACAACCCGTACATTGAAATATTTTAAATGTAGCTCTTTGGAAGCAGTACCCAGGCCTGCTCTATATTGTGTTTGGTCACATGTCGGGTTTGATGTCGTAGAGCTATTATCATCATTGTGACATGAGCCATTGCAGTTATATAGTTTGCGAGGTCCCTGTCTATATCACTTGACATGCCATTAGATGTCACAGAACACGGACATATAATAAGATTAATCACTTCATTAAAGTACTGAATCAACGTTAAGTGTATATATGCCAGTTACCATGGTAACCAGCTACATGTGTGGTGCATCAATACTTTCCTAGGTGTAATTTTGAGCAGAGAAATGTCAATCATCCCTAACTACTCATTGATACATAACTTAGCATGCTGATACAGAAAACTGTTGTCAAACATATCAGACCAAAACAAACACGTCGCTTTCAGGAACCACACTCTCCCAATAAGAAAAGCATGTACCCCACACATTATGAACCTCCTTCTGAGATTGAAATACATAACAAGGGAATGTAATATATCGTTTTGTTCAGAATTTGTATGTGATTATTTATTGTGTTCATATCTCGTGCAATATTACAGAACATTATGCATAAGTGTATTTATCCCACAGGGTTAAAATAAAGACAAACAATGGAATGCGGTTTTAGCTACCTGTTTAGCAAAACATAATTACAGGAAGCCGATACATGAATAATAATAAAAACAATTAACAATTTTTGAGGCGCAATAACCGCCGTCATCAAAAACAAACCCCGAAAGGTGGGGGGGGGAAAGACATCAACCCTGTGTGCTCTCCAACAACCACGAAAAATGGGAGGGAGGGAGGGTTTTCAAAAATTGGTGACCGTCTTCTTCGATCGATAAGTTGGAAAGAAAGTTGACACCGACCGCGCCGCTCACCCCTACGTGTAAAAATATAGTTCTCCCCATTCCTGCTCAAGAGTTATCCCAATCGCTTCGTGGCCTAATTAACATTTTTCCCAAACTCTCGCGATTCATGATTATGTTGTCAATTTGTCCAAATACTTTGTCGCTTTATTTTATTTTGCTTACTTCTTTGGAATTCCATGCGGTATGGCGTATTGGTAGCGTAGTGATCTATCGGTGAAATATTTCGCTACCGAACATGTTTGCGTTTCTAAAAGTTTCTGGTTTAAATCTCCGCATCTGTTTAACCCTTTGGGATAAAATACGTCGCTCTTATACGACTATGTTATGTTATTGTATTTGCTTTGATGTGAGCAAAACCAATGTTATCAACTTTTCCCGAATGACCTTGACCTTTATATTTGACCTTGACATATACACATATCAGACGACAGCACATTGTGTTGGACCTTCACCCATATGTAATGTATATGAACTAATCTTACCCAGACCAATTATACTTTTAGATATGACCTTTTTCCATTTTTTGACAAAAATAGTATCTGTTGCCATGGCAACAATAATATCTACATTTTCTTTCCACTTTTGCTCACTACAACAGGGCTAATAATAATGGACAATCCACAAGCTTTCCAACGGTATATAGTAATCAGTTATATACGAATTTGCATTAAACTCTTTAAATATGGCCCTTTTCCTCCACTGGCCGCTCTCTTATATAACCATGTCTCTGGTCAAAATAGTATAGAATTTTGCTTATTACGAAAGGGTACCACCAACTTTGAAGGTCTATATCTCGGGATTGAGTTGACATTATTGCTAAAACTATTATTCTGCAAGAAGCGGTGGTCCTCAAAATTATTTTAAATATATTTTCGTCTCTCAATATCTTAAATTTCAATCAAGTGGGTCAAAGTTATATGATAGTATCGGAAAACGCACACATTTTTTTGCAATGACCTTGACCTTTACATATGACCTTGGGTGTTCATACAAACCAACATACTATTTGAGATAATGGAAATAATTCTCGCCATACATGCAATTTAACACCTAGTTTCCAAACTCAGTTAAAATCACCCCTCGTTGCCATGGAAACATGAATTTCGCTATTTGTCCCAAATATTGTTCTCTAAGATTAGAGTATGTTGCACATATTGACTTACTCTATATGACGGTAACTTTGCCATTTGTGTTGCAATTAGTTTTGGGTTAAACCCTAATTCGCCTGTACTAATTATAATGTTGGGTGACACGAATTAGGAATTGTCAGAAACCTCTTTCCATCAGCTTTTCTCTGCATTCCACAAGGCTGCCTCAAAATGACTAATACTATAGTTTTAACATAGTGTATCTATTACATGCAAATGTAATATGAAACCCGAAGATTACAAGTTGATTTCATATAATGAATCAACCATCACAATGAGATCAACGCCCGCGTATGAGCGAAATGCTCATTACGTGTCACCTAGCAACATATACGCTCATTATGTGTCACATAGCAACATATACGCTCATTATGTGTCACCTAGCAACATATACGCTCATTATGTGTCACCTAGCAACATATACGCTCATTATGTGTCACCTAGCAACATATACGCTCATTATGTGTCACATAGCAACATATACGCTCATTATGTGTCACATAGCAACATATACGCTCATTATGTGTCACATAGCAACATATCCGCTCAGTATGTGTCACCTAGCAACATATACGCTCATTATGTGTCACCTAGCAACATATACGCTCATTATGTGTCACCTAGCAACATATACGCTCATTATGTGTCACATAGCAACATATACGCTCATTATGTGTCACATAGCAACATATACGCTCATTATGTGTCACATAGCAACATATACGCTCATTATGTGTCACATAGCAACATATACGCTCATTATGTGTCACCTAGCAACATATACGCTCATTATGTGTCACCTAGCAACATATACGCTCATTATGTGTCACCTAGCAACATATACGCTCAGTATGTGTCACCTAGCAACATATACGCTCATTATGTGTCACCTAGCAACATATACGCTCATTATGTGTCACATAGCAACATATACGCTCATTATGTGTCACATAGCAACATATACGCTCATTATGTGTCACATAGCAACATATACGCTCATTATGTGTCACCTAGCAACATATACGCTCATTATGTGTCACCTAGCAACATATACGCTCATTATGTGTCACCTAGCAACATATACGCTCATTGTGTGTCACCTAGCAACATATACGCTCAGTATGTGTCACCTAGCAACATATACGTTCATTATGTGTCACCTAGCAACATATACGCGCATTATGTGTCACATAGCAACATATACGCTTTTTATTGTGTAGCTACATTTTGCTGAGCAGAAAAAATCTGCATTCACCGTATTGTTCACATGCTGATGTGTCTTGTTGAGATTCTCAAATTTGTTTCAGTGGTATTTGATTAGTCTTTATATTTTTTTCAGTACCGGATAGAACGAAGGACAGTTTTAGCATCCAGTCGTATTCCATCACTGGAATGGAAATGCTCCCTTCGACAAGCTACTGTGCGTGGTATATGTGAGGATTGCTAACAAAGTTGAATGGACTGCAAGCGAATGGCTTATCAAATCGTTCACTCTTATGCATTACATATAGTATAGCCTAATAGTATGAAGCATAATGCTCGAAATAAAAATATCGTATGCATATTTAAAATGTTTGAAAGTGTGTCCACAAGTTTGGCATCACGTGGTCAAACACTATTTGAAATTGTACGTGCATTCGTGTGCAGTGCAATACATGCACCCAACATACGCTTGTACTTTGCAGAAAATGTGAGTGAGTGTTTGCCCATCGGGATAAGAATGACGGTGTCCCTTGTCACTTACCCCGATAACGTAGATCTAGATCATGTCATGCATCTCTACACTCTATACCTAACGCCCATTATATACAGAGAGATCATATTCCACCAGTACTAAACCTGGTTATTTTTGAAGTTTTGACAGGGAACCTTATAAAGTCGAAACAAATACGCGGGGAATATATTTCTCAGTTTTTTCATGTCCCTTAATAGTTTATTTCACTGTAGGTTAAGGCCGCAACTCGAAATTGCAAGATTTAAGTGACTTTGTGTAGTTTGTGAGCGATTTTGCTTTGCTTTGTTGAAAATTATGGATTTATCCTGGGTAATTAAATCAAAGTTTATTGCGATATGGCTCACATAAAATCATGCAATCTCGAGCTGGGACAACCCCCTAATGTGAAGGAAATTATTGAGGAACAAGTATCAACAAAGAGGTATATTCCCCGCCTTGTATGTTCAATGTTATAAAGTTCCCTATCAGAACGGGTCGAAACATAAAACGTTTCCAGTTTTTGTATTGGGGGAATATGATCTTCGGGACTTTTTTATTTGAAGGCCCACTTAATTTTCGAACCCCCAGATAATTTTATTCATAATATATGCCATAGTATATACCATTTGAAAGGGGAAGCTCCAAAGCATTGTTTTATCAACTTATTCGGTGTATTAAACTGAGAACATACTGTTTGTGTTGAGATATCGATTTCTGTCCCAAGTTTCATTATATTCAATGGAAGGGGAATAACTCAATATCTGAAGATATAGAGTTATTGTCCTTCCATTGGAAATATATCTTTAGTCTGAATTCTGGTGTGTTCTGGGAGCCATAACGGGGGAAATCATTCTATGATGTCAGCTGTTTTCTATTTCTCTATGAGACACAAACGTTTCAAACGGTGATGAACTATAGTATTTTAATCGTATTGTATGGCATGGATTGTTATTAAAACAGTATATCAAGGCACTATAAAAACAATAATCGGTGACTCGAAAATTAAATGGGCTTTTAAGAGTTGTGTCTGTTACAATTCATTTTGATTTGAGGTAGTCAATTTCCAAATGCATGTTGTTAGTTCTGTTTCTCATAATAATGCAGAAGGAAAACATGAGATATTTCCTCACATTCAGTGGACATCAGGCCAGTGTAACTACTAACATGGGACTGAACTCTGCTATGGAATTTGAGTTAATACATGTTCCTTATAATGTATTACAAGGTATAGGCTGATTGAATGAGGCGATATTTGGATCCACCAAGCCCGGTTTCCATGGTTTTAGTGCTACAAGTCAAAGTTCTGGAGTAGCATTTCCATATATGGAGTTATTAATGAATTCCATATATGGAAATGCTACTTCATAACTTTGATCTGTAACGCTAAAACCTCGGAACCGGGGCTGTATGAATCTCTGAAACCACGGACCGGAGCTGGATGAATCCAATACGACCGCGACTCAGTGATCTCGCTTATGAACAAGCCTTGAAATAGGGTGTCTGTCATTTGCAGAATGAGGTCCCCAGAGGGTGAATTTAGTGATGCTACCCCACATAGCGGGCTAGCATCACCAAATTCACCATCTGGGGATATCATTCTGCTTACACCTCAGCAGAATCAGGTTCCCAGAGGGTGAATTTGGTGATGCTAGCCCGCTATGCGGGGTAGCATCACTAAATTCACCCTCTGGGGACCTCATTCTGCAAATGACAGAAACCCTATTTCAAGCACTGTGTAGGAACTGTTACATCGGAAGTCGTTCTATCGCCGGTTTGTGATGGTTCTTGACTGATTTGTGACGGTTCTTGCTGATCGAAATAATACATTTTCACGACTTTTTGACAGTTGAAACGCAATTTTGAGGCATCTAGGTGATAATTCGATTAGTTATTTTCGATCCCATCACAATCTGTGGCACCAATGAGCGTGTTAATAACGAAACTTTCATTGTGCGAGTCATAACAACGACAAAAACCGCGAATTTTGATAATTGTTTGGGTTCTCTCCTGATCGAGTCGGTTCTCTCCCCATTTAATCGTTCTATACGGGTAAAACTATGGCTAATATTTGCCATGGTGCATTGTTCAAACTGCCAATTTTGTGAAAGTATACAGAGATAAACACAACAAACTATGCATTAAGTTGAAATTTGCACCACTTGTCATTAATTTCGATGAATTACACTGCCTTTCTATGCTTATCCAATAAGCTGTGTTACGCCTATAAAAATTCACAAAGTCGCCAGCTAGTTTGAAAAATAACGCGTTTTGCAGGCCCGACATTTCCAAGAGTCAACAGCCGGTTAACAATAGTGAAATTTCATTGCGCTGGACTTCGTAAAGCGTGAGCGTAGACGGGATATATAGAGTTATCTGTCTTGTATTTTATCTCATATATATTTTGAAGACCTCTGTCTGTCTGTCTGTTTGTCTGTCTGTCTGTCATTAATACAAATCTACGATTCTCGACCGATCGGGACGAAACTTGGTACGTGTGTATAGTTTGACCAGGCGGTGGTCGTTGTCGTATTGGCGAGCCCGTGCGACGCCCGCGCAGCGCATACGCAGACGAGATCTCGGAAACGGGTGGAGCTATCGACTTGAAATTTGGTATGTGAATGTATCTTGCCCCGGGAACAATATGGGCTGGTCCAATTTTACGTGCGTCCGTGTCCTTGACCTTGACCTCGCTCATATACGCTTATATATATAGGCATGTTTCTGGACCTCGACCGATCCGACTCAAATTTGGTATAATGTAGGCCTACTTTGATCCCGGGAACAATATGGGTGGGTCAAATTTCACGTGCGACCATGTCCTTGACCTTGACCATATTCGCTCATATAGGCATGTTTCCGGGGCGATCGAACAATAGTTTGCCCAGGTGGAGACGATCACAAAAAATCCCTAAATAGCCTGGACGAAGAGGGGGCACATCGGCTAGTGTTGTCTATTTTCGTAGACGTATTTTACTCAACAAAAAGCCAAAAATAATACGTTAAAAGTTCGTTGACACCCATGAAGTTTATGTCGGGCATCCGCTTGCTGGATGCTGATTATCTAGGTTAAATTCAAGAATTATAGAATATGCAGCTATTAAAGCATATATAAGCACGATAATCTCCATTCAATCATATTTTAGATTGACTAGGAATCTCTGATTTTTTAATATAAGATATAAAAAAGCAAAGAATCCTACAGTTACGAATATTATTATATGGATGTTAAACCTTTGGTTACTAAATGCGCTGTAATGAGAATTGACTTGAATCCTATTGATTAATTTGTAGGAATGCTTAGCTATTAAGTTCAACAAGCAGTAACATATAAAAAAGAGAAAAGAATCATGCAGTTACAAATATTATTATATGGATGTTAATCCTTTGGTGACTAAATGTGCTATAAAGAGCAGCGACTTGAATCCTATTGATTCATTTGTAGGAATGCTCAGCTATTAAATTCAACATGCAGTAACAGATTGTTTGAATTATTAGCTAAACATTCATACAAATGAATCATTAAAAATTAGTGTTATGGGTGTCTGAACCTGGCTATTATAAGGCAAATTATTATTCCTCGCTACTAACGTGTCAAGTGAGCAGGGACGTGGGCTGGAGGGTATCCAATGTTGGGGCGTCCATCTTGGAATTTCCAACCGCATCATCCCCTTGAAACAGACCAAACTCATGCACAAGGCCTGTGCTTTGGTTTTCCCCAACTGCATGACACATTAAAGCTCTAGATTGTATACCATTCTTAAGTGAATTGATCAGTAGCCTTTGATTGGCCACCATGCAAACCGGGGGAGAAACTCGGGTTACATGGGCCCAGTGAGAAAATGTGGATATCTGAACCTGAAGATTGCAAAAAACATCTAGACTGGCTTAAAGATTCCCAAGTGTTGGAAGTTTCCAACCTGGCGCCCCCACCCCCACAAGATTGGAAATGTTCCCAACAGATGGAGAGAGAGATGATTTATTTTGCAAAAGAGCATACATTATTTAATACAAAGCATATTAATTAAATTGAATTAGATTATTTGTCCATTAAACCAGTTTCTTGCCAATGGGGGGGGGGGGGTAAATGTGATATAGAAAACTAGATCACACCTGCTCCCTACTTCATGTCCACCCATCAATCATGAGTTTTGGATCAACTCTAAAGAAGAGGTGTCCATTTGTCTATGTCAAATATGGTTGATTACATGTTTAAAGTGTAGGAAAGTATGCAAATGTTAGTCTAAAAACGACAAAATCCCCACTATTAAATTGTTGTCAAATCAAATTAAGAGAATAATTTCAACATATTGTTGGTGTTAAATTTCAATCCAATCTATTGTAAGATAAGAAATTTGTAACTGTTGAACATTTTGACCAAAGTTGGGGATAGACACCAATTAAGCACCCCTCCCCAAGTCCCCCACCACCCCAACCACGTCATAACATATCAATGATTCAGTTGAACGTGATTTCATAAGTTATATTCATGTCTGGGCGACAAACATGTGTAAATGTCCCTCAGGCGGACTTCAGAGGAGGAAATATGATGGCGCTGGCATTGAAATATTGTCACACCTGGATCTTTCAATAATGCCCAGATTAAGTAAATGAATATAACATCTCATATTCTCCTGAGAGTAGATTTATATTACCATTGGTCATTTATATAGGCGGGCATGATTATGATACTATACTCATCGGGACTTTCATTATTTTATTTCTGCCTATTAATGTCACTTAATATCCCGTATTAGGTATTTATTGTGTTATTTCTTAATATACCTGTTCTATTATGCAAATTACATAAGCTACAGTCATTATCTGGTTTAAAATGTCAGATACACAAGACGATTTTCGGACCCAAGTGCAGAAATCGTTCGAATAAATCTCATGGACAGAACCGTCACAGCCATGATCGGTTTGAAATAGAACCGTAACACGCACCCGTGTTGATTACGAGGTCACAGCTCCCAATTATCAACCCCTATCGGGATACTTTCTCAGCTATTTTACAAAAGAATAACACGGGTACACTTTATAGTCAGTGTTTGTCTTCAGAATGCGTTTCATATTTTATACGCCACGAAAAACAAAGAAATATACGTCCACGCGGCTTGATTTTCAGTGATAACATGTTGATATTTACGCGTTAACTCGCTAATACCGAGTTAATTGTGGTCTAGAGTTCAGGTTTCGATAACACGGCACTTCTGCGGCCTCTGTTTATTCAGGAAAGTTTAATATATTCAAGATATCTATAATTATGCGTGATTTTGTCACAAAAATGATTATTTTCAATCATCAGGAACCGTAAAAAAAAAAAAAAAATCAGGCAAGAACCATCACAATACCGGCGATAGAACGACTTCCGATGTAACAGTTCCTACACAGTGATTTCAAGGCTTGCTTATGAAAAAAAAATGTTAATTTCGTTAGTGCACAGATTGGACGATGTCATCATCCATTCATTTAGTAACAGCACGCATGTGTCCATACATTCATATAGCAACCACCAAGGGTGCTTATACCTAAGGCAGGTGAATGACGTCATATAATTTTGTTCTATATCCATCAGTGATTTTTCAAGATCGCGGGTACAGATTCTGGAGAAATTGTCACGTCACTTCCGGTTAGCAACCGTGTTGAGATAGTAAAAAATGCGGAATTGGAAATGAAGCATCGCGATAGAAATGAATGTAACTACTTAACAATTTACGAAGAATTCACCTGTGATTTAAGTCTATTAATTTCATTTAGACCAATTTCGTTGGTCAGCTTAATGAAAACGAAAAATGAAGAAGTCATGACGATAATCCAAACAAGATTTTACAATCCACGACACGTCTTGTCAATTTGGCATATCGTCTCCGTCGTGCCCACTGCATGGTGTTACGTAAATTATTCTTAGCGTTATGTCGCCGTAAAAATGCAAATTTGAGGCACATCATGATTGTGTGGTTGCTCCACTACGTGTCACGTACGATTCATATTATCCAAATAAAGCATTGGTGAGTTCCGTCAGGGGACATGCTTCCTCACCTGGAATAATTGAATGCATTATGTACCGAGTGCATGCAAAATTATGACTATTTAGTACATTCCTGTGTGTGATTTACCTTGATTTCCCGAGTGGTCATTTGCGCTATTAAACATGTATACATAATACAATACAATACAATACAATACAATACAATACACTGTAAAATCCGGAATAATTGTAGTGATCTCCGTTCGGATATTATTGATAATCACATATCCGATTCGACTATATGCCCCTGTAACTTAGACTTTGAAGACGCCAATCATTATTTTCATGTCTGCCCTTTATTTATAGATTAGAGAATTGACTTTAATCGAAATCTAAGTATTAATGGCTTTAAATCATTAGGAGCAAATCATTTCTTTTTAGGATTAAAGGCATATCAAACCACAAGAACACTACTCTTCTTAGCATTACTCAAACTGTCATAGCTAAAACAAAGCGTTTTGAACAAGCCCACATACGATATCATGGTTAATCTCGCCATTCATCTCTCAAACTCACAGAATTCTAGGCTTTTCTTTATAACCGAGATTGGAATACAGATGAAAACCCGACATCCGCAGCACACACACTCTGCACTACTCTTTATAAACACTTTGTGCTATATCTGCTATGTATGTGCCATGGTTGTATCAGGAGAGGGGCAAGTTGTAAGTTTTGTAACTTGTGCACCGATCCCTATGTATATTATTTTTCTAGATACATTAAAATATGTTTTAAAACTATACATAATGAGTATAATGGCGGTATTTCTGATAAATCAGATGTCTATAGTGGAATATAATTAACATAATAATTACTTGGTTGAACTGGTGACGAGCAATAATTCAGAGAGGGACAATTTTGTAAAAAAAAATGCGCTCTCGTGTCTGTCCTGAACTCTAACAAGAATATGGCAATAAAGAAATAACTGGGAATGTGCATTCCTCTTTAATTTCTAGGGCACCTAAACATGGTAGAAGAACTGGAGCGCGTAACGAATTTATTAGCGCGCGCACCGCGTGTATACTGTTCGGCAATTTCTTGATAGCCGTGGTCCCATGGGGATTTTATTTATAGATAATTGGTTTTTCCGGTTTAAAAGTCGAACCGCGCGACCAGGAGGCCGAGTCTGGTAAAATGTGTATGTAGTTTTGGAATTTCAATTTCGTTTATTGTCCTTTACATTATTATGCCAATAATGTTGATTTTTGGTTTGTGACAAGCTATGTCAATTACAATAAAAGAAATTAAAAAGATAATTTGTAAGTCTTATATTTCAACTTTTATAGATATTTTTCGTTCTGCAGCCCTCTGATGGTTGTGGTCGGAGACGGCCGAGTCGGCCGCCGGTTCGTATATTAGGTGCTGGTTGTTATTGTTATTTTAACGGAATTCTGAGTTGGTCATTCGTGAAACCAATATATTTTATATTCTATAATTACAATCATGGGTATATAATATATGATCTTGAGCGCGTTACCATTTCTGACTATGGTTTTCTTGTTTATATATTGTCCAACTGAGGCTTGACACCGGTGGCCATATTGAGTTGGTCTCGTTTATGTATCCGCGTAGGAGTTAATCTGCACCGAGTTGCACCCGGTAAACGACATAATGCAATGTTACCGATATGTGTAGACATATTAACATGCGAACTGTGCACACACAAGCCTGCAAATAGTGTGTCTGTCATTTGCAGAATGGGGTGCGCAGAGGGTGAATTTAGTGACGCTATCTCGCTCAGTGGGCTAGCATCACCAAATTCACCCTCTGTGGACCTCATGCTAATTAGCCATCATCTTCTGGGAAGTATCTTTAGTCTCAAGTTACCATTGTTTACTTTTTCCCTTCTATTCAGTTTCTATATCACCTAATTTACAGAAGATAAAATGCATAATCGATGTGACTAATGGGTGAACATCACCAACTTCAACTGGGGAACTTCAATCTGATCATAGGTCTCCCACAGCATTTGGGGCCTAAGCAAAATGAGGTTCCCAGATGGAGAATTTGGTGACGCTAGCCCACTGTGTAGAATAGCGTCACTAAATTCACCCTCCAGGGACCTCATTCTGCAAATGACAAACACAATATTTGCGGGCTTGTGGACTAATTTATCTCTTTTTGTAATTTTTTCGATAATTTTGCATTATTAACTGTTAATCAAAGAAGTATTGGCACAGATTTCACCACAAACACCCGCTTCCATTTTGAATGAGGATTGAATTCAGTATCTGTTCACGAATTGGCTGCTTCATTGTTTATAAATAAAGCCATGTGCTAACAAATCATGGCTTTATTTTTTATTTATAAACAGTATTGAGCAGACCCGCCGAAAATAAATTTGACCAATCAGCTGGCAATTAGTTCTCACCATGTTTCAATGTTCTTCGCATGCCAACACAATCCCGAAGATTTGGAAACCGCGACAACAATTAATTGTGAACTGATGTCTGATTTATTATATGATGAGACAAATTTTATAGCTGAGACGGAGATACCATCTCGCTACTCACAAGATGTCGGAAATGCTAACAGTTATGGTTACAAACTTATACATTTATGTCAGTTTAATGATATGCGTATCATTAACGGTCGCTTTGGAGAAGATAAGGGCACTGGGCGCTTGACGTGTAGTGACCGCAGTGTGGTAGATTACGCCGTTGGTTGTAAACGACTTTTAAAATCATTGGAAAATTTCAGGGTAAACGAATTCTCCCCACTATATTCCGACGTCCACCAAGGTATACACGTCGAAATAAAATTCCGAAACATAGATGAATACGAACCAAGCCCAAATATGCACGCACAACACGAAAAGACGGCCCAAGTAAAGCCTAAGCGATGGAAACCTGAACTCGCACGCACTTTTTCTGACAATGTAGACAAGACTGAAATAGCAGCGGTAAAGGCCTCGTTGGAACAATCATCAAGTCGACAAAACGCCAATCGTGACATTATCGAAGATGCCTGCAAGTCCATTTCAATGATATTAGTAAATTCCGCAAAAGATACGTTTGGCCTATCTAAGGGGAGTAACCCTATCGAAAAACGCGAAAAACCAAACCAGCCGTGGTTTGACTCCGAGTGCAAAGAAAAGCGGAAAGCAATGCACAAAGCCAGAGTATATTACCATCACAACAAGACTTCGCGCAATAAGGAGTGTCTCAATGTAGCTGGTAAAGAATATAGGAAAACAATGGACCGTAGAATTAAAGAGACGAAAACAAGTAATATAACTGAATTGAGAAAGTCTTTGAGTAAATCTGGTAAAAGTTTTTGGGATAAGCTCAAAGAACTAACTGGGAGGAACAATGCGAGCGATGAGAAATCTCGCAAACCAAGTTTGGAATCCTTTGTTGAACATTTTAAAGAACTAAATGAAACGTCCGATGATGACAATAATCTGAAACCAATAATCGACGAAATATTCGATGAAAAATGGGAATCTAACATTAATGCCGAGATAACTGAGGCAGAAATAGAAGACGCGATAAATAATTTGAAGAACAATAAAGCAGCTGGTATCGACCTAATACAAAATGAGTATATGAAAACAACAGTGGATCATATGATGCCGCTTTATAAGCTATTATTTAATCTGATCCTCGATACTGGGTACTTCCCCCAAGATTGGGCGTCGGGGGTTATCAACCCAATTTACAAAAAATCAGGCACAGATCATGTACAGATTCGTATCGAGGTATAACATTACTTAGTTGTTTCGCGAAATTATTCACATCTATCCTCAATAAGAGATTATCCGCCCTGTCAGACGAAGGAAACCTAATCGGAGATAACCAAACTGGGTTTAGAAAGAAACATTCCACGACTGATAACATATTCATTCTTTACCACATTATAGACTTATACATGTCAAGAGGAAAAAAACTTTATTGCACATTTATAGACTTCAAAAAGGCATTTGATACCATATGGAGAGAAGCATTATATTTTAAAATACTCAAAAAGGATATTAATGGAAAGATTTTCAACGTAATTCGGGACATGTACACGCAAATTAAATGTTGCGTCAAAGACCGTAATAATCTTTCGGGATTCTTCGCCAGTAACGTAGGCCTTTTTCAAGGGGAGATATTGTCCCCTTTGCTGTTTTCCTTTTACGTTAATGATCTGCAAAATTTCCTTAATGACTGCGCTATTAGCAATTTATGTTTATTGGACAATGTCGGTTCAGAGAAATTAGGATTTTTCATCAAGCTATTATGCCTACTATACGCCGATGACACAGTTATTATGACTGAAAATCAAAACGACATGCATCGGGCACTCCAAGCATTTCACGATTATGCCGAGGCAAGGAACATGCAGGTTAACATATCGAAAACTAAAGTTGTGATATTTTGTAAGAAAATGCCAAAGAAAATGCCAGTGTTCTTCTACAATAATTCACAGTTAGAAGTAGAAAAAGAATTTAAATATCTCGGATTGGAACTCTTCTATAACGGCCGGTTTTGCCGAGCTATCAAACGAAACGGTGTTATTGGGACGAAAGCCATGTACGGACTCTTGAACAAAGTCAGAAAACTTGATATCCCAATAGACCTCATGTTAATGCTCTTTGACACACTGGTTTTACCAGTATTAAATTATGGCAGTGAAATATGGTGTTTCGAATCTCACAAGTCCATTGAAACAATACACTTGAAATTCTGCAAATTCCTGCTAAATATGAAAACCAGTACCCCAAATTATATGGTATATGGTGAGTTGGGAAGACACCCATTATCTGTGGAAATTAAATGTAGGGCGCTGTCATATTGGTCCCGACTTATTTCCGAGGATGGATCCCAATTAGCGAAACAGATGTACCGCATTTCGTTAGAACTCTACAATAGTAACCCCGACAGTAATGTCTATCTTAAGTGGATACATTATATTGAAAACACACTTAGCGATGTCGGGTTTAACTATAAATGGTTATCACAGAATCCGCTATCAAAGAATGATATGATAGTTATCAAGCAGACACTAACCGACCAATTTTATCAAGAATGGTTTGGTTCCATGACTTCAAATCGCGGACATAACTACTTATCCCTGAAACATTACCCAAAAATGAGCCGTTATCTCATTGAAATTCCATATCATCTGGCCGAATTCCTCATGAAAATTCGCACCTCGAACCACAGACTCCCGATTGAGAGGGGGAGGTGGAAAAATCAACCAAAACTAGAGAGACTATGCAACCTGTGCCAAATTGCTATTGGTGATGAATACCACTTGGTTATTCAATGCAAACAACTAGATAAAATTAGAGAGAAATTCATTCCTAAATATTACTGGGAGAAGCCGAACAGAGAGAAATTCTACCGATTAATATCTATTGAGAATATGACCATCCTAAAACGAGTTTGTATATTCCTGAAATGCGCATTTAAGGAACTAAGCTGTTTTTGATAACGGAATACCCACCGTGAGTAGTTACTAGATTGAAATTTGTATGAATGTCCAGCATATAAATTCAACAACAGTTTGGACTTGTTTGTATTTGTCGGACGAATAACCACTTAATTATGTCCACATATGCCCAAACATACATCGTACTGCCCGTGTCTCCTATGACAAATGAGGGAGATCGTATATTCTCCACTCTACTCACTGAGGGGCTGACATCAGTGCGATGTATTCATAAATCTATAAATAGTATAAGTATATAACAGTATATAACATATGACGCATTCATACTTGTGTTGTGATGATGCGCGTGATTGGAACGCATCTGTATTCCTTCTGTATATTGTGTATATAATTATGTTCTTTGTTTTGCCTGTTTCATGTTAAATTATGACTTGGCAAATAAAACTATTCAACTATTCAACAAACAATGTCATGGTTGTTGTTAACGATCATTTTGCTGATCAATTAAACTATTTTTCTTGGAAAGATGAAATGTGCAATATATGAAGTGATCATCGCATATTAAAAACCAATTTCATTTTCGAGTGACCGATTATTATTTTTTCTTTTACACTGTAGTGCATTAATATAGGGTTTTAATAACAATCTATGACATAAAATATGACTAAAATACTATAATTCGTCACCATTTGGAACGGCTGTGTCTCAGAAGGTGCCCATATAGAGTAATAGAAACTAGCTGAAATCATAGAAACATTTCGCCCGTTTCGCTCCCAGACTGCAACATAATTCAAACTAAGATATATAGTTATCCCCCTTCCATTGATAATAATAGACTTTGCACTACAGTCCAGATGAAACTTAAACACAGAAAACACGTCGGTATCTTAACAAAAACAACATGTTCACAGTTTATTACACCGGATAAGTTGGTAATGCAATATTTGTGGAGCTTCCTCTTTCAAATGGAATATAATATGGCATATATTTTATATTAACCTGTTTGAATATTACTGCCGCAATGGCCTACCTTTCATTTTAATTTAATTATTAAATATAGTCAGTATATGCACCTGTGGGTAGACATTGAACAACAAAAATGACATGCCAAAAAATACGCGGTTCCAAGCAGTTAGTCAACCCATAAAACCAAGAGGAATCTGACCTATTATCGACTCAGATAATGAGGATGGGGGCGTATTCCAATCCAATGAACTGTGAATAATTCCATGTGGATCAACTATCGGTTGAATTGAGCGGGAATGTTCCGAGCTGATTTCCACGTCCATCAGCGTCCATGGTTCAAGCAGGGATATATAAGTTTACCAAATTATAAAATTGGTAGAAAAGTGTCAAAAACGTCACAAAATTCACAGAAAACAACTAACAATTTATCATTTGTAGTAAATAACATTATACTGGTATCAGATTTTTAGTTAAGTTTTTTTAAAACACAAGTTTATGGTTTGACGAGTGACAGTTGGCGGGCGTCCGACACCAACATATCATTGTCACACCCGATTAGATGTGTGTCCAAACGTGTTTTTTTGTTTTTGGTTCAATGACTTTAAATAATTGAATTGATTCTGGCGATCGAAATATATCGATACATACCTCAAATATATACTTCAACATGTATACGCAATGGGTATGCCAAAGTAAGTACTATTTAGAAAGAGTCGGGCTCCCGGCTGTTCATCAGCATTGAACAATAGAGAGCGTTCCTCGGTATTCTATTCCTGATATAGTAAACAATAAAGAGCGTTTCATTCGCTTATGTGTCTAACAATTCTAAAATCAAAATCTAATGTTGGACCTTTCCAATTGAGTCATATATGTGTGTGGGACGTTTCGACCCTTGGTTTTCGGCACGTGTTTGTTTCTGCCCAAGCACTTAGACGTTTCGTCACATCATCGAAGACGTTTCGGCACTTGGTTTCTGTTTTTTATTATTCTTTTTTTAGCTGTGGACATTATTAGTATGCGCATTCGGTCAGTGTTATATGTTGTCATAGTCCTCCCATGGACGTTATCGTTCCTGGGTTTTATCAACATTGGTAAATATGTTCAAATGCCGTTCAATTTTCTCACCCATGTCTTGAAGATCTGGTCATTTCAGACAAAACGTATAGATGTATCCACAGACAGAACAGCAAACATGTGTATGATACTAACACGCGAACTGTCGGTATATACCGACTTAAACGGACATGGCTCATTCGAACCTCAATTTTGTTTCTGCGTAATTTGGAGCGATGGATACGATAGGTCGATAAATAAACGAACTATTCATATACCGGCTTCATATGCTCTGAAAAATACTTGCCAAAGTCACAGCCATTTTTCAGCCATTTTAAACTTTTCGCCAGAAGACAGACAAACGGGAATAGACTACCACGGAACGCTCTTTTCTGTTCCATGTCGTGCAAATGGCTGTTTTCTGTTCACAGTTGTATTTTTCATTACTTCAATGTGTCTTTTTTGGGGGTTACAGAACGCTCGTAGATAGTTAGTTCAGATATAAATATCGACATATTTCGATACTGAGAAAAATTCAAAAGAGAATAATATTATGTGTATTTTGGAGCACAAACCGCCATGTGGCTTTAAAGACATATTTTGGACTTGTTCAGGTGCGTGAAACTGATCAGTTAGTATTCAGGAGCTATATCAACTGGAGGAATGTAGCATTATACTAACATCGCAGAAAATCTCAAGCAAATCGACCATACCACTCCATGGAAAATATTGTCTGAACTATATAATTATACGTTCAATTGTAGATATTTACTTCTCGATTCGGGACGCAACTTGAAGAAAACGATTCCCCACCGAAAACAATTTCCCCATTAATATAAGAATGACGGTGTGTTTTGTCAATTTGAATGTAATATTTGTTAAAATAACTACTTTGAGCAAGATTATTCTCCATTTCTACTTGATCACCCTGTCGGAGTGTTTCACATCTCTCTAAAGAAGTAATATAAATTTATCAGGTCAAAATTTCGGACAGAAGTGAGACAATCGCTCTTTATTGTCTCCATTATCAGGAATTTTAGAATCAAGCAATATTGGAAACGATATCCGGTAACTATAGTTATGATACATATTTTATCTGCCGTGAAGATTCAATTGTCTTTGTTTTTGTTATTCACAAATTGATATGTGTTATCACATTTTATTGAAATAAATAATACAAACAGAATTTCAAGTCATCACGGATTGGTCAGAAAATTATCAAAAAGTGTCGAAATTTCAGGTGCCGAATTGTCAAGGTGCCGAACGGAAAACCTGTGCTGAAACGTCAAGGTGCCGACACCCCCGTAATTCCGTAGTGATTATAATTGTCACAAGCCAAAATACAAAACAGTCAACAATTTCACCAATTATTGACTTCACAAAACAATATAGTATGTTGTGACAAACATGCTGCCCACAATCCATGCATATACATGCGTTACTGGTACCCCCAATACTAATACTATTAGTAGTACAATATAGTGCCTTGATCATGGTTAACATGGGTACACCCCGCAGGGGATTGAAGAAGGATTGTACATCGACGTGTCCAGAGGCTAGACGGTCTCCGTGGAATTGGGCCCCCTTGAACATGACCAAACTCGCACGTTTGAGAAATACCATTTGCAACCCTTTGGGTTGGAATAATCCAACTTCTACCTCAAACTTTCTAAATACTGGAAATTTCCGACCTGAGATCCCATAATTTCCATCTGACGGTCATTTCAGACCAAACTGTTGACCAAAAGTAGAAGTATATATATTCCGATGTTGCTATAAAAATAACATATGCCCCACTAATTACTGTTTGGAAACTCAAACAATGAGTACAATTTCTGCCTATACCAACCATCGATAGTAATGTTACCAGATTAACCCTTTACCCAACAGAAGGGCCCTGTGCCAATGCATTCTCTTATATATGCGAGTCGACCATAGGTCGCCTCGCATATATAAGAGAATGCATTGGCTTAACACATTAAAAATTATAAAATTGTTAAAGAATGTAAGAAAAAATGGTAAAAAGTTTTTTTAGGCCAATGCATTCTCTTATATATGCGAGGCGACCTATGGTCGACTCGCATATATAAGAGAATGCATTGGCACAGGGTATAACTGTAACTATCACAATGTGGTCAAGGAGCCGGTTCCAATGATATCCATATTTGTATGGTTCTATTGAGACAGACCGAAGATATTTTAGGCTGTGCCTTGGGTTGGTATGGTGTGGGGGTACTCGTTGGTCTTATCCAGTGACTGGTTTACCCTGCCCCTGATAGATTACAGCCAGAACAATATATTTGTATTGAATTGATATATTCCTTATTCGCCCAACACTGCCTCTGATATTATGTATACATATGTAAACATGTTTTCTTTCAACCATTGATGTATGGTATAAGAAATAAATATATCTATGTGCAACATATCCTCGTGCAAATACGCACATAATCGACCTATAATGTGAAATAGGTACATAATGTGATTATTTGATTCTGAAATAAGCAGATAATGGAATCATGGCGGTTATTTCGTTTTATGGCGCGGACCACAATGAAAACACATGTTAAAGAGCTTGTATACACCTGAACAGTCGTGAGTTGGCTTGCTTGTGTCGTTGTCCGGACATAATCTGCTTAGAATCGCCTCATTATGAGTAGAAAATGTGACTAAAATGCTCTCATTTTCAGCACATTATCGACTCAAAATAAGGAAATTCTAAGCAGATTATCTACCCAAAACAAATTATATTATAAGCAGATAATGTGCGGTTTATTCAGGAAAAAACAGGCTGATGAGTGGTGTAAAATTTCCAACTAATATCGGTCAGGTGTGGAATTTCCAACTGTTGGAGATGTACACCCCAACCTCGATATCTTATCTCCGCCAGCAGCTACAATAACATGATGAACATTTCAGTTCGCGGTAAATTTGAGCTATCAGTTTCAGGTCACCGAAATCATGTCATACTTAAGGGGAGACGCACGTTTTTTGAGAAAACCCTGTGCCAATGCATTCTCTTATATATGCGAGTCGACCATAGGTCGCCTCGCATTTATAATAGAATGCATTGGCTTAACACATATTAAAAATTGTCAAAGAATTTAGAAAAATATTATAAAAATTGTTAAAAAATGTAAGAAAAAATTGTAAAAAGTTTTTTTTTTAGGCCAATGCATTCTCTTATATATATGCGAGGCGACCTATGGTCGACTCGCATATATAAGAGAATGCATTGGCACAGGGCATAACTGTAACCATCACAATGTGGTCAATGAACCGGTTCCAATGATATCCATATTTGTATGGTGTTATTGAGACAGACCGAAGATATTTTAGGCTGTTGAAGCTTTATTTGGGTGTTTTTGGCCGTTTTGTTGGGTAAAGGGTTAAGGGGAGACGCACGCATAAATCCAGCAATAAATAGCAACATATTTTCAACAAAGAATTTCTCTGGATTTATGTGACGAAAAATCTTGAATTTCAAATATCAACTTCATGTATATATAATCCGAGCAACTATTAAAGGCACGTGCGGCCTTAATTGTCGAAAATATTCATATTTGTTCCAAACACCGTAAACAGAAAAACAGTAAAACGCATACAGTTCCGTTCATATATACCATGACCATCGCGTAAACAGCATGTTATCATAAAGACCTACTATAGTTTACCTAAGCAAGAGCCTGATTGTGTTACAGAAGACAGTACAATGCTACTGGCTAATCACACACAAATGGCATAAACGCTCTTTATTAGTTCCATATCAGGTATTCACCAACAAAGAACGCTCGTTATGTCTACCGTCATAATATAAACAAACACCAGAAAAGTTACTTTTTACGCTTTTGTTTACATAACAATGGTCAAATATATGACCATAACATACTGTTTATGCGACATTTCGTATTTGTATACGGACAAAGTCTATCTACATTTTGATGTTCTTTCTGTTTGTGGCGGTTTTTGACGGGTGGAGATATTTTCACAGGATACCCACCGCCAAGGCCAACCGTGTCTTTAAAGGTACGGTTGGCCTTGGTGGTGGGTATCCTGTGAAAATATTTCCACCCGTCAAAAACCACCACAAACAGAAAGAACATTCAAAATGTAGACAGACTTTGTTCGTATACAAATAAGAAATATCCCATAAACAGTATGTTATTGTCATATATTTGACCATTGTTATGTAAACAAAAGCATAAAAAGTTACTTTTCTGGTGTTTGTTTATATTATGATGGTAAACATAAAGAGCGTTCTTTGTTGGTGAATTCCTGATATGGAACTAATAAAGAGCGTTTATGCCATTTGTGTGTGATTAGCCAGTAGCATTGTGCTGTCTTCTGTAACACAACCAGGCTCTTGCTTAGGTAAATTTTGGAACAAATATGAATATTTTCGACAACTAAGGCCTCACGTGCCTTTAAGAGACGATAACAACAATGGATTTTATTACATTTGAGAGGTTGAAATACTTTTTTTTTTGTTATGTTCCTTTCGGTACCAAGAACTGCTAGAATAATTTCACGCAACACCGAAATCACTAAATAGCTTGTTGTCTTGGCTCTATATGAGCTAGATTTTTAACTGCATATTATAGCATAATACCCCCATATATTAATGAAGTTATAATCAGTCACAAATATTCGAGCTCAATGAAAATAAATGTTCATATACAGTGTGGTCCACTCAAGCAGGGAACAATCAACATGAATTAGGCCACAGTGTTAAGAGATATGGTGGTCAGCTTTAACTTGGTTAAGAAGCCATGACCAGAACTCATCTCAGCCCAATTATTCACTGATCAACAGACATGACATGACATGATCATTATCAAAGATAGAAACTTATTTATGGGTATTAACCCTTTACCCAACAAACCGGCCAAAACCGGCCAAATAAAGCTTCAACAGCCTAAAATATCTTCGGTCTGTCTCAATAGAACCATACAAATATGGATATCATTGGAACCGGCTCCTTGACCAAATTGTGATAGTTACAGTTATACCCTGTGCCAATGCATTCTCTTATATATGCGAGTCGACCATAGGTCGCCTCGCATATATAAGAGAATGCATTGGCCTAAAAAAAATCTTTTTTACCATTTTTTCTTACATTCTTTATCAATTTTATAATTTTTAATGTGTTAAGCCAATGCATTCTCTTATATATGCGAGGCGACCTATGGTCGACTCGCATATATAAGAGAATGCATTGGCACAGGGCCGTTCTGTTGGGTAAAGGGTTAAAACTTAAAGGACCAATTAATCTTCGAATGCCCAGATATCATTATATACAACGTATTCCGTTATTATATACCATTTGGAAGAGGAACCACAAATATATAAATGATATCGGTATACGGAACAGCTGTGGCATAGGAGTGCCCACCAAGTGACAGATTCTCATATTCACCTGTTATTTACCCAGAATGCATCATAATTCACAACTAAGAGATGGAGTTATTCCCCTTCCATTGAGAATAATATAAATTAAGCACAGAACACACGTCGGTACCTCGACAAAAACAATATGTTCGCAGTTTATTCAACCGGGTAAGTTGTTAACCCTTATGTCTGATCGCCTCGCATATATAAGAGAATGCACTGGCTTACAAGATCAAGGTAAATATTGACCTATGGTCGACTCGCATATATAAGAGAATACATTGGCACAGGGTTTTCGTAAAAATTCAGGACGCTCCAGTCATCAAAGGGTTAATACATGCAATGTGTTGAAGCATCCTCTTGCAATGGTATAGAATATGGAATATGTGATATGTTGTACATGTATATAATATGTAATATATTGTATATGTGTATACTATGGAATATGTTATATATTGTACATGTATATAATATGTGATGTGTTGTACATGTGTATACTATGGGATATGTAATATATTGTACATGTGTATACTATGGAATATGTGATATGTTGTACATGTATATAATATGGAATTTGTTTATATGTTGTACATGCCTATAATATAGAATATGTAATCAGTTGTATATAATGTGATCTTGTGATACGGACACTAAGAGGGCCTTTAAATTCATTTACAGTGATCATGGTTATGCAAAAGTATGGATGGGCAATTCCACTTCTAAAAAATACAAAAATGTTGTGGATCTGGTATGGCATCTTATGCCCCCCCCCCAAATTGGTGGAGGGCACGAGAGACAGGTGACCCTCTGTCTTCTTCTTCTTCAACGTGGATGTGAATACATCACTAGAAAGATAAAGAACGCATATATTATTATTTCATCTTGATTTCCTCCACAAATGAAGATTGACATACATTGACAGATATCATCAAATAAAAAAATCAACATAAACAATGGAACCACAAGGTGTGGTACACAATTACCTGAAATTGAGACATTTATAATACAGTAATTTGACTCCATGTGAACTCTTTAGCATGTATATGTGTGCAAATAGTAAAAAAGTTAATGTTTCAACATAATGTATAATCAGTTACCACAAGAGTGTCTCTCCAAGAAGTGGCACTGGATGTGAACCGACATCGTAAAAGCCTGCCGCAGTGCGACTTCGTTAAAGACGAAGCAGATGTGACCCTCACCCCGAGGCCACCAGGTCATATAACTCTGTAAGCGCCGGGTATACCTCATATTGGATAATTAATTAAGTGATGTCCAGTCGCTGTTGTGACTTCAATAAAACATCGACCTGTGCATCGATGAATAAACAGAAGAGAGACCGCGGACGTGAATACATCGCTGTGAAGACAAAGAACGAATATATGCTTCAAACGAGACACACAAAATCATTAGTAATACAAAATATATAAATATATTTCTTCATTAATCACAGATTGAAATTATAATTATTCATGGTTATTCAGCAAAAATAACAATCGCTGATACAGAATTCCACCACGCAGAAGGAACTGCGTTCCCGCCATAGACACCGCTAACTATGTCACGTGACGCTATTCCTTTGTCAGTCGGCACAAATTCATAATAAAAGCACGTGTATGCCGGTAGGAAATCGCTCTGTTGTCAGCTAAAATTCGCGTGATGGCGTAAATACGATTGGCTAACCTTCGCGTGGCCTGGTTTTTGATTGGCTGAAAGCGACCCGCCTTTGCCTTGAATTATTTTTAGTGTTTATACACGCCTCAAGATTACAAATGTATACAAATAAATTTTCGATCAGACTTTGAGTAAAACCGGCTCATTTTGATTTCGATGGACTAAATGGTTCTCGATAATCATAACAATGGCCAAAGTGAACTATCTAAATCGATTTTTGGATCAATTTCCTCCCTCACCACCGAGAGAACCAAAGGTAAGTTATTTCTATATTTTCATGCTTTCTTCTGTTCTGTCAGCTGGGAGTGAATGATCACCATGCATGTACGTGATCGCTTTGTTTCATCAACTACATGCACCCAAGACGTGCAGATGGCAAAATCGAAATTTTAAGTAGTGTTCTGGAACCTGCTGGATTTTGAAATATATCCAGCATTGATCTGTGTTGCGTTGTGGTACTATATCATCTTCTCATTTGTCATTTTAGTATTGATTTCTTGTATTTGTAAGTGACGTATTGTGGAATCGACTTTATTGTCATGTAAGGGCAAGTATTAAGATTATTAGGACAAATATTTTTGTTTTACTTTGTGGCTGGGTTATGTTGGTTCTGAATTTATCTTTAAATATAAAAAATTTGAATTAAAACACTGAAATTTAATTGCTAGCTTATGCCAAAATTAAGGTAGGTGATATACCCCAACACTGAATCGTGATCGACAGTTTTCTCTGGGAAATCTGCTTGCACCACCTTTTCGATCACATTGTACGCCTGGTGTCTGAATTTATCCATAAAATTTAGAAGAAATCTATAAACTGAAACCCCCTACACGGGAGCACGTTTTTTTAATATATATTTTTAATTGTATTATATTATATTAAATAATATTAAAATACAATCAGAAAACATATTCACATACCTCAATGCCACTACACGTATATACCTGGTCGAAGAAAAAAAATGGTCATTATCTATATTAGTCTTAGAAATAACTGGAAGTTCCGTAATATAGAAAACAATCGAATTCATTTATTATTAATTAGTGTAAAATAATAACGATACATTAAATATCTGATTACGTCGTAGAAACTAAGGAAATTATTTTTTTTTCAAACTTTTGTGTTTTCAGTTCTGAAATGTTCAGAATTTCTCACTTCTGACAGTTATGGTAAACGGAAGAGAGTTTTTAAAACGGATTGAAAGAGGTGGATAGGATAACCGACTCGATTTTATGTATATCATTCACATAAGAATACACGAAATTACACACCACCCTCCATTCTCCATATGTGTTAGGGTTAGAGTTAGGGCTAGGATTAGGGTTAGGGCTAGGGTTAGGGCTATGGTTATGGTTAGGGTTAGATTTAGGGTTAGTGTATTCTTACACGAAGGACATACTCGATTTTAGAACGCTGTCACATGACATATAGCTATATATAATGAAGTGGGATAACCAGTGTTTTCTCCCAATACAAAGCTATAGTTTATCTGTGAAATAATATAGAATACCGGTTACTGATATTATACTTTATATATATATTTCTTTCTGCATTCAGTCCAAAATTGTTACCAAAAGGATGAAAATATGCGACTGTTGGTTTAAAAACCACAAATTCCGCACTAATTACTGATTGGAAAACCAAACTATGAGAATAATATTTAACCAATATTTGGTGTTAAGTTTCCAACTACTGTTGTGTTAGGCATGAATTTTCAGTGGAAAATGTTGACCAAAAGGTGTGTTTGGGGGGGGGGGGGGCATATTTTAACGCCCGCAGAGATCATATTCAACCAGTACAAAAAACTGGGAACTTTTTGAAGTTTTGACAGGGAATCTTATAAAGTTGAAAAAATAACGCGGGGAATATATTTCTTAGTTATTATCTGTTCTTTGATAACGAACTCAATGTAGGTGAAGGTCCCAACTAGACATTGCACGATATACATGTAGGTGTCTTTGTGAGTGATTTTGCTTAATTTGCATCGCTTACAATTATAGAATTTCTCCTGGGTAATTAATTAAATGTTTATTGCGATATCGGCACAAAAGTCACAGAAAAAGCATGCAAACTCGAGCTGGGACCACCCCATAATGTGAAGTGGATTATTGAGGAACAAGTATTAACAATGAAATATATTCCCTGCCTTGTTTGTTCTATTTTATAACGTTCCCTGTCAGAATGGGTCAGAACATCAAAAAGTTCATTACTCTATCTCTATCTGATCTCTACGGATGTTAGCCATAGTAGAGATTCATGGCACGATCTAGGTCATACGTAGAGATGAGAGGTGAGGGTTTATAACACTCTCTGTGTGGCTGAAATTCTTATTTCCAGAATACACGATATAAGTTACAAGATATGGAAGCTGGAGATTTATGGGACCATGCATGCATGCAGGTTCGGAAAGCCGTTCAATACCCAAGTCCTTAAATTGAGTTTTAATTATGACGCATATAGCGATAAGCACTGATCGAAAACAAGTTGTAAATATTTATAAATGGGTCAGTGCCTCCACACATGTGATATATTATATAACAATATCCCTATAGCTATACATCGGGGGACACCGTTACATATTTAAGTTGAAATCACAATTATGACTCAGGTTCAATGTCTCAATGTCACCCGTACTGCATGAACACAGTCTCATTTTGATTTGACAAATCACGCGGTCAGTTCATGTTCGCCAAATTGCGACATACCAGCGAAAAACATAAAAGGAATTCGAATTAATTACTTAGGTTTATATACACCCACTCATAGGCCAATCGCTTTTATATAAGTGCGACTTTCGGAGTACGCTTTGACAAACAAGCCATTTTAATTGACTGCATTTGGTCCCAAAGTAATGGGTATATAACTACCGTACGTTCACTGCGCATGACACTACTATACACATGATTGGGGACCTTTGATCAGTTGTCCGTGTCTACTATACTGATCCTTTTCAAATATTAAAGAAAGAACAACAGAACAACCGTGAGCCAAGGCTACCATGCATCAAGGCCGCCATGCGCTAGTTGGAGTGTAGAACTTAAATGTTTTTATACAGTAATCCTCATGGGTACTGTACACTAAAACCGGTCATTTATATGGGACCATCTCTTTTTTTTACTCAACAGAATATTAGAAACAAATGAATAAATTTGAGCCATGGATTAGTGTAAAATACACTCGTTTGCTCTATGAACGACGCAAACAACATGGTAGTTATAATGAAAATGAGTTTATGAATCGAGTAAAAAACTCGTTTTCATTATAATTACCATGTTGGTTGCATCGTTCACAGAGCATACGGGTGTATTTTGCAATAATCCATGACTCAAATTCATTCCTTTGATGCATATATTTATATTATGTGGCCGGATTTAGTGCACAGTCCCTCTTTAACTGAGCTAGATCATGCTGCGAAGCTCTACTCTGGCTACGCCCATATATATTATATACACCACCAGTTTAAAGCCTGGACATATTTTGATGTTCGGACAGAGAAGTTTCTAACGTTGAAAAAAAACCTGTTCCTTAACACTGTATTTCACAGTATGCATGTGAAGATCCCAGCTCGAGAATGCATGATTTAGGTGACTTTGTTGTGGTGATTTTGATTTGCATCACATACAATCATGGAATTTCTCCAGGATTTAATTTTATTGCGATATCGACTCACGACAATCATGCAATGTCGAGATGCATGGGACCACCCCCTATATTGCGAAATAGATTATTAAGGAACAAATATATATCAACACAGAAATCTATTCCCTGTTTGTTCAATGTTATACAGTTCCAAAGTTCCCATGTTTTGAACTGGTGGAATATCTCGACGAGCGTAGCCAGAGTAGATAGCCATGGCATGATCTAGGGGCGGGTACAAGGGGAGTCAGGCCGAAATGACAGATGGAATGACACGAGTTGCACGATTGATTCTCCACATATATTATATGGCTTATTTCGGGCAAATATCAATTATATAACGTATGGTATTACATATGGTCTCACTTCCCGTGCATGTAGAAAACGATAGGATAATGTGCATTCTGCAAAGTATAGTATCTCTTTAATATCTTGGAACACTACATTCCTGTAAGACGAATTGTATGTAAAATTTTCAGGCAAATTTGCCAGCCTGTGAACATAGCATCTGTTGATTATATTACCTATGAAATTCACCCGCACTCTAGTATACTCGCGCGAGAATTACTGCTATAAATCACATGTACCATTAATCTATTCAGATTTGTTTTTGTCCGTCGTGTGACGAAGCTTCTAACACAGAAGACCCATGCATGCATCCAGTGAACAAATAACGCAATTTGGCTAATAAAAGAATGCTATTTACCTCACGAAAAGGGTGCAACACACGCTTCAAGCTACAAAGCTATACATAATTATAACAGCTACAAGTACAATATGCAGTGTACTTGTATAACCCAACCTCTCTGACATTTTTGAAAACTCTTTTCTTTCTTCCCATTTTGATGGGATGGATTCATAAACCAGTAAACTCGGAGCATAAAACTTTAAGTGAGGGGATGTCGTGTCCAATGATCGTGGAGTATTACATTATAATGTATGCATATTTGCACACAAAGTCACGTGCGCGATCGCGAATGCATGTTACCCTATAACTTGAAACCGACCAACCGGCATATCTAATGATAATAACTGCATGGGAAAATTGATAATTCATAAATGCTCAAGTGTACGAAGATGAGACAGACAAGTCTGATGAACAAATTATAGGTGACATTTTAGACACAGACATGCAATCCAACACGTCATGTACACCGTTTATATAGGCATGCATATGTGCACGTGACAAGTTTAAACTTGTCACGTGCACATATGCATTGCATGTCCGTGTCTAACACGTCACCTATAATTTGTTCATCATACCAAGTGGATTCTCCTTTATATAATAATGCTCTAAATAATCGACCCCTTAACCACAGCATAATTATGAGTAATTTTTCAGGATTTAGTCGGAAATATGGCTTGTTGCCATTCATCTGAAAGCTCTCACTGAGCAACAAGCCATATTTCTGACTAAATCCTGAAAAATTACCCATCATTCTGCTGTGGTTAAGGGGTCGATTATTTAGGGCATTACTGTATATACTCAACCGTAAAAGTGTACGGTGGAATGGTCTATTATCCATTTGCGGGGTTTTCAGTAAATATGACTAGACGACATTATGATGATAAGATAACACAAGTGCAGATCGATTCATATTCTTTGGTGGAAAATGTTCAGATAATTAATTGTTTGACAAACGACCGAAATATACAGTAATGCTCTAATTAATCGACTCCTTTACCAGAGCAGAATTACTGTAGGTTTGTTGAACTTATTATCTTAACAGTTCTTAAAGGAACTACTCGTCAATGCATTATGTTATGAGTTACAAAAGGGTAAATGGTTAAGTGGGTGTATCACCAACGTGCACGATACAAGTCTGCAATACAATATAAACCGGGCAATTGAGCGAACAGTTGTTTTACTGACACACATTATAGGTCTTGTTTGTAGTCATGGATGTACATGCATGGGTCACTAATCGTATTGTAAACTGGTGGAATCCCTATCCAAAATGAACTCCATATGGCCAGTCATCATGCTCGCCAGGAAACTGTCTATACCTCTGGTTAATTGGGAATTTGCTAAGACGCTGTTGTGCACTGGTAGTGCAAACTGATGATGTAACGAAAACACGCTGGTCATCATATAATCCCCGCTGCGGGCACTAAACCCCGGTGCGGGCGTCAGTAAACCGCAAATCGGGCTATAACAGCTAGAGTTTTTCATACCAGGGCTGATCTTTCACTGCAAACATTCTCGAGAATTTTTTTTAAAACGTGGAACAATCTATATGGGACACTCAACCCGTGACGTGTTTCATACTAAAAAACCCAAAATCCCTTTCCAGTAACTCGAATAAAGACATCATCCAAACATACCGTGCGTCGATAAAGTAAAACGTAATGCGGGCAGGAGTATAAATTGCGATGCGGGCAAAATCGTGCCCGCTTCGGAGTTTAGTCCGACACCGTGCAATATCATGCAATTGTCACTATTTTCCTGAGCGTCACGGCCAGTGTTGCTGTGGCTATTTCCGCGCGGGCGGCTCGAGCCCCGCGACGACGAACGACCCCAGAGAGGACCACCCGGCCATGCAGCAAATTCACACGTAAATGTAAAGTTAGTTTCCTAAAGTATCTATAACAATGTAACGTTGACAACGATGTCCAAATTTATCACCACGCACTCATCTTGGAGCTGAAAACACACAAATTTGAAAAAAATTAAGCTAATTCTCACAATTCATCGAGCATTTCGTCACTTTATGGAGCTTTATTCGTCGAACTCTTGACAATTGGCTGAAGATGGGTTCATCAAGCACCTCGTGAATCCGGAGCTGTGTCTGAAGAAAAACAATTAATGACAAATTTCCCTCAAAGAAAACCTACCTGTAGTCTTCACTCGTGGCCGCAACTGGGTTTACTCAATATTTGCCCGCAGCGGGTATTAATTAACCCTTTACCCAACAAACCGGCCAAAAACGTCCAAATAAAGCTGCAACAGCCTAAATTATCTTGGGTCTGTCTCAATAAAACCATACAAATATGGATATCATTGGAACCGGCTCATTGACCACATTGTGATGGTTACAGTTATGCCATGTGCCAATGCATTCTCTTATATATGCGAGTCGACCATACTGTAGGTCGCCTCGCATATATAAGAGAATGCATTGGCCTAAAAAAAACTTTTTACCATTTTTTCTTACATTCTTTAACAATTTTATAATTTGTAATGTGTTAAGCCAATGCATTCTCTTATATATGCGAGAATGCATTGGCACAGGGCCGTTCTGTTGGATAAAGGGTTATAGGATGACCAGCGTGGAAAAAGTACGGCTATATTTTCTAAAGTTGTCATTTTCGCGGTGTTAGGCTAAACCAAATGAAATGAGAAACAACCCGTGTCTGTATGAATGGCAAGTCAAACGCAAGTGTTCTAATTGGCTGCCATTTCGCTGAGTATAGCATGCAAAATTCGCCAACAAGACTGCCGGTGTAATTCTCCGTTTTGTAAATAAGTGTTAACCCTTTCATGGCAGGAGCTGCGCTGCGCTGGCGCAACATTAATGACCATGTGCCAATGCATTATCTTGTATATGCCAGTCGACCATATATAGGTCGCCTCGCATATATAAGAGAAAGCATTGGCATTTTTCTTACATTCTTCAACAACTTTTGTCATTTTTTATGTTTACCCATACCATAGTATGGTAAACATAGTATCGTTGTCCGGATTTACCACTCGTCGTTCGTCCGTCTGTCTGTCTGTCCGTCTGTCGGTAGACACTTTACGCATAATGCGATAACTGAAACATTTTCTATCAAATTTGATATGTGAGTTTCTCAGCCCAAAGTACAGATCGAGTTCGAATATGGGTTTGATCCGACTATTTTTAACTGAGTTGTGGCCCTTTTTCGAAAAAATATTCACTCTTAAAAAAAAAAAATATATAGATTGATTTCCTTGCTCAATTTAACAAAAAAAACAAAACAAAACAAAAAAATAAATAAAAAAATATATAATAAAATATATATTTGCTAAGTTAACACAATTTGAACAACTAACACCATTATAACTCTGCCAAGAGTACCCCGAGTCACCACACCAAATTTGTTTAAATCTGTCAGAAATCTTGTGTTATGTACTGGTAAATATGTTTGGAGCGACATTAAATCCAATTCACCAATTTCATCTCATACCTTTGGACTACTTAGCTATTGATAAGGCTATATTATTTTCTGATGTCTCTTATGCCAATGTGCAGATAATCTGATAAAGAAAGCTATGGTGTCTAATTTAAAATAAAGATTCAACAATACACATCACATGATATTAACAGTAGACTTGGACACCTGTGCTGCCTTGCACAGCTGGAAATATCACTCTACAGATGGTATGAGGTCATTATAAATGTTATTGGTTTAATAGAGATGTCAGCTTTCAACATAAACAATTCCTGTGATTTGTTGATAGCTCTGCTATATAATTGATATTAATGGGTCAGAAGTGAGGTGGCTTATCTTGATCTATATTGTTGGTATAATTTGATACATTATTATTGTAAACTTAAATCGGACTCTCTTAACCCAAGTATTCCATGTTCAGGTCACATTTCACATTTAACCCAATGCTGTGGTGGTGCAGCATTACAGATCCTGTATCAGTGCATTCTGTTATATAAATGCGAGTGAACCCATTAATTCCAATAATTTGTGTTATGTACATTTGTCTATAATAGTACACAACAGTATACTCTATAATTCAACACCAAAACTCTCATTTATTATTCCGATCATAGTAATTTACTATCGCCAAGTTATGGTTTAACATCTGCCGATCGTGATCGGCCTCTCGTTATCATTTTTTCTTACATTATGTTAAATTTTTAGAATTTTTTCTTATATTCTTTAACAATTTTATCACTTTTATAATTTTTTCTTACATTATTTATCAATTTTCATAATTTTTTCTTACATTTTTTAACAATTATAAAAAATAAAATAAAATTGGTTATGCCAATGCATTCTCTTATATATGCATTGGCACAGGGTTTTCGCAAATATTCAGGAAGCTCAAATCATGGAAGGGTTAATGCACAAATCGCCAACAAGACTACCGCTCTCATTCTCCATTTTGTAAATAAGTTTTGAGCGCGGAAAAAGCACATACAGTAATGCTCTAATTAATCGACTCCTTAAACACAGCAGAATTATGGGTAACTTTTCAGGATTTAGTCGGAAATATGGCTTGTTGCCATTCATCGGAAAGCTCTAGGCGAGAACTTTCCGATGAATTGCAACAAGCCATATTTCCGACTAAATCCTGAAAAATTACCCATAATTCTGCTGTGGTTAAGTGGTCACTTACTTCGGGCATTACTGTACGTTGAGCGATCGGTTTCGCCATTTTGTCTAGAAAAACCCGCGCTAAATATAGAAAAACACAGACTAGTACCCAGCCGGCGACAGAGCCAGAAAGCAAGTACATGACTGCATGGTGCGCACTGGTAGATATTGAAATGCATTATGGTAGTGCATGATTGGCATTTCAGTCTAAACCGTCAGCTATATTTTTATTGTAATTAAACCTAGCACATATTTAATGATGTTGCTTCTTCAAACAACGAACAGATTAATTGGTGCTGAATGATCAATCGTGCAGTTCCTAAAAAAATCGAATCATGTTTCACTTCGTAGAGCCAATGATTTGGTACACACATGGGTGTACGTAACTGAGTTTGCTTATGACGTGGAATTGAACGTTCGACTGACAACAACATAATATTAGAAAACCCTCCCTCTCGACGGACAATAGTTTCTCTTCGTGGACCATGGAAAACCATTCATGTGCGGACGCCAACACATGGCAACAGTTCAGGCTTGAGCTGTTGCCATGTGTTGGCGTCCGTCGCCAGTGCGTGCGTATGTTCGTTCGTCAATAATTTCCTTTGGCTCACCCTACAGGCCACATTCCTCATCCGATCATCTCCAAACTTCATATGGATCTTCGGGGTAACCTCTAGATGCATGGGAGCCATCAACTTTTTCTCGAATTCGTGAAAAAGCAGGGCCGCCGGCAGCCATTTTGGATTTCAAATTGAATCCATCGGCACACCCTGCAGCATGTATTTATTTTTGTTTTGAAAAATTACAGGCATGTTTAGGATCATCTCTAGATGGGAGCTATCGAATGTTAACGATTTTCTATTGAAAACATGGCCACTGGACGCCGGCAGACATATTGGATTTCACTCTTTGTAAGACTAAATCATTTGGCACATCCTATAGACCGAATCCCCATCCGATCGTCAACAAACTTCATACTTTATTCTTTGCATGACTAAATCCTTCGGCACACACTAGAGTCCATTTCCCGTTTCCAATTGTCACCAAACTTCATAATTGATCTTTAATTGACCTCGAGGTTGAAGCCATCGATTATTTCCGCAATTCGTTGTAATACATGGCTGGCAACAGCCATCTTGGATTTCAAATTTGAATCCATCAGCACACCACACAGCCCACATTTATTGGTGAAATGTTTAAAATGAAAATAATTTTCATCTACACAATATAAGACCTCAATACTGCAGCTTTTAAAAAACTTTCCTTCTTATTTATCACCAAGTTCTATTCTATTACAGCACAGCAAAAATAACTCCTTTCCAAGATGAGCTACAGTGTCATCGACACTTTCATTTTTACATGATATATTCATGCCTGTAGGACAGTTTTTGTAGAATATACCTTTTATATAAACTGAAATATAACATAATAGATTCTAATTAACCTTAAATATGTATAATCGGGCAGAAATATGAAAATACTGTAATTTGCCACAATTTACACCTGAAATACCATTCAATTTGCCCTAAATATGCCCAAATTTGCCCGAAAATATCTCCAATTTGCCCGCTGTCCCATTGGTGTATGGGGAAATATAGAGTTACCCCGCATTCAATGTTCGTTGTATGTACATAGCTGACGTTGAAAGCTGCTGTATGCGTTTTGCTCATTATCAAACGTATGAAGCAGGTAATTAATTACATTTTATGAGGGTGAGTGGATGTTCGATCAGTATAATTATATAGTCTGTCATATTTGTTTATTAATCGGTCATACACATACTAATATCGTGACAAGTCACAAAGCTTTTATGCGCTCCAAATTACACATAATATTCGCTTTTGATTTTTCCCCGTTATCGAAATGGGTCGATATATACATGAACTACGATAAGTATATGTCCAAGAAAGGCGCATTGAAGTCATAAACAAAATACAACTTCGAACACAAAAATCAGACCCCGAACTATTCCTGCGCCATTGTGTATATTATATTCATTAAAAACCGACACAATGCAAACGAAACGATATTACATTTACCGAAAAATAAACAAGAAAAAAAACACTTATTTTCAGCGCTACATCAGTGGCTACGTGGTCATATTTTATATTAATGTTTTCATTATCTTCCACCCAGGTATGTTTTGAGATGCATCAAAACCTAATTATATATGTGTATGTAATTTTGGGGTTCGACCTAGCCATGCATGTCCATATAATTAGAAAACTAACTCATTCCGAGTCCCAAGACCCAAATGACTTGGTTTTAGTAACAGGGGCTTGGCACACACAGTGCAATTTGTGTAAATCGATTTACTTATATCATTGATACCGGAAGAACCGTGGTACATGTATTAAGAAAACCAACGTTCACTATCAAAAGAAATCCCAAGATCACTGAATTAAATTTCATAAGGTGTCCAGTTGGAAACAGTCTGAACTATACATAGATGTCTGAACAGTTTGAATTTTATTTTTCAACAGTCGGGATGTAGAAGTTATAAAATTCCAATTAACCCTTTACCCAACAAACCGGCCAAAACCGGCCAAATAAAGCTTCAACAGCCTAAAATATCTTCGGTCTGTCTCAATAGAACCATACAAATATGGATATCATTGGAACCGGCTCATTGACCACATTGTGATAGTTACAGTTATGCCCTGTGCCAATGCATTATCTTATATATGCGAGTCGACCATAGGTCGCCTCGCATATATAAGAGAATGCATTGGCCTAAAAAAAAATCTTTTAAAACACTTTTTACCATTTTTTCTTACATTCTTTAACAATTTTATAATTTTTAATGTGTTAAGCCAATGCATTCTCTTATATATGCGAGGCGACCTATGGTCGACTCGCATATATAAGAGAATGCATTGGCACATGGCCCTTCTGTTGGGTAAAGGGTTAACCCTTTCTATACAAAAGACGAGTAGTTCCCTTAGGAAACCCTCATTTAATAAGTTCCGTTTGTTGAACTTATTATCTGAACATTTCCCACCGATGAATATGAATCATTTTGCTCTTATGCATGGTGTATCAATTTTTTATAAAAAAAAAAGGTAGTATAGCATATGCTTGTATCTGCCAAAATACTATGTAATATGTCATATCCTAGTGTATTATATACATTTTCCTCGTTTCTGGTCGCGTTTGCGATCGCCTATAGGCCATTTTGAATGCGTGATACTCATCAAGTCAAAACCACGTGAATAGATTACAGAGAAAGTTGTAGTTAGATAAATCTACCAGAAGGGGACATAGAAATGTTCATTTTGATATTCATATTAGCCCATGTGCTAGCGACCGATTTACATGCGTGTACCAATAAGCGACAGGAATATTTCAAAATCCTCCAAAATCGTCAGGACCCACCACATCATATCACGCATGCCCGTAATTTCACCAAAATATTAGGCGGGGGCGTACTGTGTCATTGCCTGACATATTCGCCAAATTTGGCGAAAGTTTAAGCCTATTTGAACTTCAAGTGGTCAATTTTCCCTTAGAATGCCATCCGATAATGTGACAACAAACGCATCCTTCATGGTATTTTGTATAACTAAAATCTTGCATTTCCACAACTACCCCATCAATACTGCACATAAATCAGCAGCATAAAAATACCCAGACCCCTTCCATAGCTTCGGGATCCCACCAGACTCTTCCTGGCCATCTAAACACAAATATCGCCATATTTATGTAGGCTATGATATTCTGTACCCCTTCTCAGGGAATTTCCCATCAAAGATAATCAGCAACCATAATTTGTTTTGCTGACTCCCGAGTTTACATATTCAAGAAGCGTAACTCTATATAATTTGTCGTTTGTAACCTACTGGAGTTGATGCAATAGAGTTATGTCGCGTGCATCGCTAGAACTATTTAATACTTTTAAAGCGGCTCATATTGTTCTCGCACCATATTAAATATCGCTTAATACAAATTATGATGGTGCCATCATGGTGGAAATAGGTCAAACAGCACACGCAATACTTACACACAAACTATAATTGCTCTCAAGGCTTACCGCATTAACATAGAGTTTGTACATCTACCTCTTACCGGGGACGTGGATATATAAAGCGGTCTTCATTTGGGAGTGTCCAATTCGACAATCCATCCTTGGTGTAAACATACCTTCTAGCTAGGTAAATTATATTTGCACCCAACCCGAAATTTCGAATGACATATTTTCAAAATTTTCGGAAATGTTTTATCCTAACATCCCTTGTTTGGTAGGATATATATCGACTGAAAGTAAATGAGTTTAAAAGTAGGAACCATGTTAAACCATGATCTAAAACATATAATTTATTGCTTAAAATTTTTTAATATGAGAGTAATCAATTGTTCAGTCTGAACATTACAACTGCTTTTCTGTTATATAGATGTAAAATGTCAAACTGTTGAAAACAATGTGTCGCGGATGAGGTCCTGATTGAGGAATGCCACATGCGGTTTTAATTTTGTAATTTCAGGGCATGATCGCTGATTGTGATGAGAAAACCAAGGGCTCAGCTGAATGCTATAAATCTGACGAGAGGGATGCAATCGAGTCGCTACTCTCCCTGAATGTGGTTTGTCGACGAGCGATTGAAATGGACGCGGATATTATATACCCTGCTAGGAACGCCTGCACGGTTCCATTCGCCTCCGATGACAGCACGGACTCAGAATCTCAAAACTCGGTCCCGGCGACACCACCACTCAGAAACAAGTCATGTTCGAAATTAGCACAGGTATGACAAAAACAAGAAAACCATAATCAGATATGGTAACGCCCTCAAGATCATATTATTAGCCATAAATATAAATTATATTATGATGATGATGATGATGATGATGATGATTATGATATGATTGATAGAACAAACCATTATTATGATGATCGTGTCGTTATTTGTTTAAAATACGTATCAATTGACATAATTATACGCACCCGTTCCCTCATTAAAATCAACATATTTCTACCACTTTAGGGGAACTCCGCGAATTCGGGGAACTCCGCAAATATAACTCCGCAAATAGGGACCTACTGCGAATTGTCACAACCCACTCTTAGAACAAATGTGTATAAATACTACACAAAATCTGTTACATTTGATCTTAAACAAAATTGTGTAGAAATGCCACATGCCATATAATTATTAAATGTGTCGGTGGAATATCATCAACGTTGAATATGATTGAATATGTGAGTGTATCATAGTTATTAGATGAAATCTGTTCTATTGGAGACACAAAACTCGCAAAGGCTACAACAGAACAAACAATTGGCAGCAGCTTTATACTTTGTTATACACTATGTTTGTGTAAAAACTAAACAACACATAATTGTGTAGATCAAAGTTTTAAATCAGCTGCCAATTTTGTATTATGGCAGCTTTTACGAGGATTATGTCTCAAATAGAACATATCTCATCTATTAAATATAATATACTCACATATTCACTCACATTCAATGTTGAGAAAATTCCACCGACACCTTTATGTCATGTTGCATTCTACACAATTTTGTTTAAGATCAAATGTAACACATATTGTGTAGTATTTATACACATTTGTTCTAAGAGTGCCGGAAAAACGCATTATCTATAAATAAAACGCACAGCGAACCATAGTTGTCCAGAATATCTACGACAGTATACACCCGAGGGCGTTAATAAAGAGACCTACAATATAACATGTACTATATAATCACCATGCAGGACTCAATTTAAAGGTACTCAATCCGATCAGACGCTCCTAAATTACTATTTCTTTGGCTTCGTGGGGTAAAAATATTTGATTCGAGTCGAGGAACCCACCCATCAAAGCTCAGAGTGATCACATATCTATTTTTGAAGTTAGTTATTTCTCGAGATGTATAATAATATGTGGCCCGGAAACATGTGGTCAAAATGAGGGTCTCGGACAAAATTGCGGATAAAGATGGATAACTCTAAAATCAAGTGGTAATGCGGTCAAATTTCGTGATACTTCAGTGATAATACGGCCGTATTTTGTGGAACAAAATGTTGATAAATAACAAGTTTTGGGAAAGTTGATACCATAGTAGACAGTCTGTTGTTAGCATTATTTTGTTGCAACAAATCTATACCGATAACTAAAGCGTATTTTGAAGAAATGTTGTTGTTGATGGTATGGGGACCCTCTGACCGGATTGAGTACATTTAAACCAGACATTTTTGCGCATTCGATAAGCTTTGATTAGGTCATCAAAAAGTTGCTATAATATTAACCCTTTCTATACTATATACTCATTGACGAGTAGTTACCTTAGGAAATTTTCAGATGATGAGTTCAACAAACGACTAAGCCTTGAAATAGTGTGTCTGTCATTTGCAGAATGAGGTCCCCAGAGGGTAAATTTAGTGATGCTACCCCGCATAGCGGACTAGCATCACCAAATTCACCCTCTGGGAATCTCATTCTGCTGAGGTGTAAGCAGCATGAGGTCCCCAGAGGGTGCATTTGGTGATGCTAGCCCACTATGCGGGGTAGCATAACAAAATTCACCCTCTGGGGACCTCATTCTGCAAATGACAGACACCCTATTTCAAGGCTTGCAAACGACCATTATTATTTGAACATTTCTTACCAATATGAATCATTCTGCACGTGCGTTATATTTTCGTCTGCTGTTGTCAACCTTCAAATATCCAACTGCACCCCCCGAATAAGACCAAACTCCCATTTTCACCCGCTCCCCACTTTGGTACCGGTAGCTCAACAAACTTTCCAACTGTTGGATATTTCCAATATCACACCCCATATACTTATACGGTTGGGAAATTCCAACTGATGGCCATTTCAGACCAAAGACCAAAAGTAGAGCAATCTGTTGCTGTTTGTGTAAAAACAACGTACTCCCAAAATACTGATTGCATATTAAAACAATGAAAACAAATTCAACCTATATCTGGTGTAAAATTTCCAACTATTGAATTGACAGACATTAAATTTCCAACTATTGAACATTTTGTTTGGGTGGGGGGGGGGGGGGGTTATAACCCCCTGTCGCCACATCGCTATATGGTTGTAATATATATCTATTTATCTAGCTATTTGTATTATCAGAATGTATGGCAGTACTATTGTAATTGGCTGCAAGTCGTACATTTGAACAAGAACAATATCGTGAGGATATAAAGATTATAAGCCGATTTGCAACACAAAGACACAGCTCATAGGGGACTGGTCGATAGATTATCTGATTATATAAGAATTATGCTTACGGTCTGAAGTATATATATACCCCACTATACGTCTCCGCTACTAATATCTTTCATTGCTTTAATTATTGATTTGAGTTTTCGATCTGCCTGAGATTGGCTTCCGTAGGGTTATAGTTTAATGTCGTTAATTGGAAATATTAATTTTGGGTCAGGCACACGAATACGACATCTATTACAAATGATTGCAATGTATCGAAATCCATGAGATCGCACGTGTTATGAAACAAAATAATAATCATGGGCGGCATGTGGTTTCGCAGACGTCATGATTTCCATAAATAGATTCTAATAGATACTCCAAGGGAGATTATTCCCGATTTCGATCGAGAAATCACGCCGACCCGGTCGTAATAAGGTCAGATTCGTAGTAAATGCGCACTACTCCAAATTGTACACTTCCGGTATAGCACGAAATAACGTTTCATATTTCGATGTCGCTCAGTGCGTTTGTAGGTTAGTTATATTTCCATGCATTGTTTTGATTATTGAGTCTGCTTTGCTGGCTCAATAGTATAAATACGCGTGAACCGACAGTCGCCGTGGTAATTATAGATATGGCAAGCAGACATACTTTTGAATGGTTTACCGTGCTTATCGCCTGTGTTGTTGTTATGCCAGCTATTATCAATATATATATTATCGATGTTTAATTGTGTATTTAATGTTATTTATGGTTCTAACAATGGCACCTAATCAGTTGCGTTATAATTGTCTACGTCCAGTGAAGTCATGCTGAATATCCAGGTCATGTGTATATTCAATTCTTTTGTGAGAGGCCTGTTACCCGATCTGTTGGAATTTTTCTTTTCCAGACTTATGAATAAATAACACATTGAAACGGTGCGTGCTTTTAATACCTCGTTACACCATGTATCATTTATATTCCACAGTTGTTGATGGAAGGGAGGACACCGTTGCGAATGAATGAATTTCCACCGACATGCACGCAAAGGTCAACAAACACAGCGGGGATACCTCATCGAAAAAGTGTTATTATGCGAGCCGGTGCTAAACATAGTCCGGGTGCACGCGCATTCGTAGATACGTCACGTGACTCCGGAATGCACTGCTCGACATCTGACACGACGAAGGTCACAACAGGCGATGGTTATCCGTGTAACTCAACGACATGTAGATCGTCGAATGACATAGAGGTATCCCAGCAGGCTAACAATGCGCGAGGAGCCACCGATGCGCGAAAATCAATGAAAATTACGCGTGCGAAAAATATGGATATATTGTCGTCTGCGCTCGATGTTCCAATGGGAAATATTCTCGGAGACATCGTGCCTTGGGACCACGTGAGTCAACTGACCAGTCAGTTGGAAAGCAGTCTTTGGGAGAACAGTCCTGATTCTGATTTTGGACAGTTCCAATCTGATTTTGATGAACAAGTATGCGATTATAACTGGGACGATGGTCAACGTTATGCTTTATACGGATCTAGTCAGTCGGTAGATTCTGGACCACCAGGATTTACCAATATTAAAGAATCTCCAACAATTTTATCATCTCTGGACACTCTATCGTCTAATACATGTTCTGTGAATGATAGATCGCCACCGAATACTCTACCTTCTAATATATGTCCTGTGGTTGACAGATCGCCACCGAGAGATGTACCGCCTGTGCTATTGGACGATTTCGCCGCCAGGCCACCGCCGACACAAACGATTTCACAGGATTTTAACGTACTTCCAACTTTACAAATCCCTTTACCACAGACCGTGGAATCATGTGATTCGTGTTTCAAATCCAGACAGAACCTTCAGCCTATAATACAGGTTATTGTGATAAATGGTGCCAGCAATCAGAAAATTAACACTACCCCTCCAGTGACGGTCAAGCAGGGGGTCGCAAACACTGTGTACGACCAGCGAAGACCGATCGCACCCGCGCCAGTCCCAGCCCTGATGCAAACGAGGGCACCGATAGAATCTCGCCGACGGAACTATGTGTGTACTTACGGGGATTGTAAGAAGACGTACTACAAAAGTTCACACCTTAAGGCACATTATCGTACACATACAGGTATGTTTTCTGTTTTGTTTTATATTCTATATATTCTGTAGTCCAACAAATTAGACTTTCGGATTAAGAGGAATTTTATTATTTGGACATTTACGAACCTCTTAAGATAATCGTAAATGTCAAAATATATCTTAATCCGAATAGTCTACATGTAATTTGTTGGAATATACATTCTCTATATGGCTAATACTCATATGGAAACATATCACCACGTGGTAATCCATATGGCAATACTCTCTGGAAGGCACTACACCAAGCACCATAAAATCATAAACTCATGCAAGTGAATATATTCAGCTGTCATCTTGTAAACATTGTGCATGCTTAATTGTTTGTATTGGGAGAGGGGCTTCATAAGTTGAAAAAAATTGTGCCCCGATCCCTTTTGTATTATTATATGCAAATAAAATACGTTTCAAATCAATCACCACGTGGGTGGCGGAAACACTGAATGATAAGGCAGATATTACATTTATACAGTCGTCAGTCAGTGCAATGTGTGGAGCTGGAACCCCTGCATGACGCCGTACATGCACCGCCACCCCTATATGGTATATAATACCGCTGACCTCCTAGAAGGTACACCAAACACTAGCAATAACAAAATCAAAATAATATTTGCAGAAGTTCAAAAATATATTGCTACAAACAGCTTTACCAATTAATAAATTTACCTCCCGGATCACCGTCACGATCGCCATCATTATAGTACCCCAAAACCACTAAGCTACCTAAATCACCTATCTAATGTCCATATTCAGTAATGCAGTCAAATGAACTGACACATCGAACCTGGGTCTGGTGACAGTACAATTTTAACATATTATATACTATATTCTTCTTTATATTATAATAATTTGTTGTAATTGTATGGGGAGAGGAGCTACCTAAGTTGTTATAATTATACAATACAATATATTTAAACAAAAAAAACCCGCCACCCCTGTCGAGTGAAGATAGCACAGACAACGACGGTTCCCGTTGAAAACCATTCCACTGGTTCTATCTATTAAATTTTTTTTCCAATGCGTTATACAAATGTGTATTATACACGTAGGGCCTGTCGTTTACATTCCAAATTCATGTGTGAAATACTTCAATCTTTCAGTCAGAACATGTATAGTTTTTGGCAGAACAACCCTAAATCCCATTTCTGGCAGTTCCGTTCGAACCTGAATAGATTTTCACATTCAATTCAAAACGAATAAGTTGGTGTATTATTTTATTCGTTTGCTGGAATATTCAATGATATCATTAGAACACAGCGGAATGCACTTTTACATTTTCATTTACTCAAAGTAAATGTAAATGTAAATGTAAAAAGGCATTCCAATACGGACCCTATCCGCGTGTTGGCGGTGTGAGTTCACGTTTTATAAAATTGCCCGTTGCCCTGACTCACAGTTAATGATCTGAATTGCCATTTCAGTTGAACACCACCATATGTATGTGTTTTTGGGGATTCTGTTTTATTTTTATTTGAAATAATTTATTAAACAGTTATGGTTCTCCCAAATCAAGGATGCCCATAAAGAGTTCATGAAGTGATCTCAAATTATGTCTGCATATCATGCTTTGTATTGGTATACAGTAATTCTCAAAGTAATTGACCACTTAACCACAGCAAAATTATGGGTAATTTTTCAGGATTTCGTCGGAAATATGGCTTGTTGCCATTCATCGGAAAGCTCTCGCCGAGAGCTTTCCGATGAATGGCAACAAGCCATATTTCCGACTAAATCCTGAAAAATTACCCATAATTCTGCTGTGGTTAAGTGGTCAATTTCTTGGACATTACTGTACGTAATCACTTCACTCACATCGTCACATGGTGAACATTCTGGTGACTACATGCATTTCGCAACTTAAAGGGGTACCGTACACTAAATCTGACCATTTATGGGACCATCTCCTTTTATACTCAACAGAATATATGCAACACATGAATGAATTTGAGCCATGGATTAGTGCAACAATACACTCATGTGCTCTATGACAGATGCAAATAAATGGTAATTATAATTAAATGAATTTATGGCTGGAGTCATAAATTCATTTTCATTATAATTACCATGTTGTTTGCATCGGTCGAAGAGCACATGGGTGTATTTTGCACTACTCCGCGGCTCAAATTCATGCATTTGATGCATATATTCTGTTGAATATAAATTGTCGGATTTAGTTTACAGTACCCCTTTAAGATGCAACGAGAAAGAATATGGACGTACACTTCTATAGTACTACCGGTACCCTTTTACTGCTCCAAACTTGTCACGCTGTACTTTGAAGTTGCTGACACCCAGTTACATACAAACATGGTCGAATATATATGCCGGTACTCTCTTGAACACATCGCCCTTTTCAACAGCATGTAAACTTGAGTTAGATATTTCAGGAACAGGCTTATAATGTTGATAAAGGCTAGGTGGTCGTAAGCCCCAGAAGGAGGGTTCATTTACTAAACCCATGTATCACGATGGTCCATACATGTTCTAATTGGAATGTCCTTTACTAAAATCGCTACTAAAATCGTTGCCACAACAACTAACTATTTGTTCAAATGATTGGAATTATAACGCTCATTTGTGCAAATGATTAAAACTGAGGTCTTCTTCGGTACAAACAACATTTTAGTGAATACTCTTGAGATCCAAATACTAGTCCATAGACACATACGCTGAAAGATTTTATTCGACATAATGCAAACTCAAATTGTTTTATCACCATGTACAAACGTTTCTGTTATCGCCTTCTTGTCATTTTATAACAATGTATTGTCAATTTTGTACTGGAGAGGGGCTACTTAAGTTGAAATAACTTGTGCCCCGATCCCTTTTGTATATTTATATATGATGTTTAAAGTAAAAACGTAACCAAATATTAGTACAGTGTGGAACATTTACCCAAAATTAAATACAATTACAGTCCCAAATAATGATAGAGGGTCAGCGAGAGGGTGGATTTTTTCCAGCTTTCATCGGAGTCATTATCAGATCGGCTGGTTAATATTATAGTAATCAGGAATTACCAACCTGTTATATACAAGTAAGAGAAGTATGGCTATTCAAATTATTATTAGAAAGTTGTGTGCATCTGATGTGATCTGATGGCACATATTCATCTATATATTCATGCTGGTGAGCCAAATAAAATAAACATATACAGACCCAAACAAGGAGCATATATGCAGGGTGGATATTTTTGCAGAACATTAACAATCATACATGTATGTATTTGGATTATATTACATACATGTATCACCAGGTTAAAGTTGACCAATTATTAGGTTTACGTTGACTAATGATTAAACATGGTGATATATAACTAAAATTCAATTGTTTGCACATAAGAAAGCATCAGCCCAAAGCTTTGTACCAATCAGCATCGCGGTCATCAATCATACCATCATGTGGATATTTCTGCCCCATCAATGGAAAGTAGACACTGATACTATAAATAATTTTCATTTAAAACTATTTTTCACCAATATCAGTTTATACCACTGGTGTTCTTTATCATGTAGCACTTCCTTCTCGGATTAAACGTGTTATTATACACAATGAATTCTAAACACATATAATAGGTTTTGTTAAGATTAGCATGGGGTCATATTCTTACTGGATTCATGTGAATATAATTGTGCTCTGTAAATGGGCGCATATCTTTTCAAGTAGGTAACTGGATATTTGATAACAGGTAGTTATTTTATTCCCATTCTATTTTAATATGATCAGATAATAAGTTGTTTGCTGAACTTACTATCTGAACATCCATAATTATAAATTCATGCACGGTGGATGGACAGACATAATGTATATTCTGTCTGTCTTCTTTTTATTAGCTCACCTGAGACGAAGTCTCCGGTGGAGCTATAGTCATCACTCCTCGTCCGTCCATCCGTCCATCGTCCGCCCGTCCGTCCGTCAACAATTCTTTAAACATCTTCTCCTCTGAATCCATTAGACGGAATGGGTTCATATTTGGTGTGGATGTTCCCTAGGTGACTCCCATTCAGATTTGTTCAAATGAGGTCACTGGGTCAAATAGTTGCGAAGCCAGGGCCATAACTCTTTCCCTCCATAGTATTTCTTAAAACGACTTCTTGTCTAGAACCATTGGTCCGATTTAGCTTATATTTGGTATGAAGGGTTCTTGAATGACTGGAGTTCAGATTTGTTCAAACGAGGTCACCAGATTGATTAGTTGAGAAACCAGGGCCATAACTCTATTCCTCCATAGTAATTCTTAGAATGACATCTTCTCAAGAAACATTAGGCCGATTTAGCTTATATTTGGTACGGAGGGATCTTGGGTGACTGGGGTTCAGAGTTTTTCAAATTGGGTCACTGGGTCAAATAGGGGCAGAGCCAGGGACATAACTCTAAAAACAAAAAATTACATTTTTGCATTTTGATCTTTGATTTTTTTAGACACATCACAGCTACCCAACCCCCACCCCACCTCCTGTCCCTGCCACACCATGCTGTACCATACCATATTATCTCTGCCTGCTTCACCCCATTAAAATTCTTGTTTTGATCACAGCTGTAGGAGTAACACAATACATTGGTATTGCTCTGCAAAATGTTTGCAGTCATTAATTATCTCAATGTCAACAGCTCTCCAAGACATACTGCTAGCTGATAGTGGCTTTATGAATGGAATTTTATCCCATGTTTATCTCAGATACAAATTACCTGTTTGACAGATAAAGTTTATTTTTATTAATATTAACCATTTCATGACCAGAGTTGTGCTGGTGAGAGCAATGAAGACCCTGTGCTAGTGCATTCTTTTATATATGCGAGTATCCCATGGGGAGCCTCCCATATAAAAGAGAATGCACTGGCTTTCAAGGTCATGGACATTTTGTTAAGCCAATATAGTCAGGCATTCAAATAAATCATGTATGTCATATTCTTGCAGGGATGTCCCCACATTGTTTGGGGTGGGGTGATTTACAGATTTGTTCAATGAAATGTAATTTTAAAGCTCACCTGAGACGAAGCTATAGTAATCACTTCTCATCTGTCACCTGTTCATCTGTCTGTCCGCCCATCCATCTGTCAACAATTCTTTGAACATCTTCTCTAGATCATAAGACTGAATGGGTTCATATTTGGTGTGGATGTTCCCTGGGTGACTTACATTCAGATTTGTTCAAATGAGGTCACTCTGTCAAATGGTTATGAAGCCAGGGCCATAAATCTTGCCCTCCTTAGTAATTCTTAAAAACGACTTCTTCTCATGTACCATCAGATTGAATGGGTTCATATTTGGTATGAAGGGTCCTTGGGTGACCGGAGTTCAGATTTGTTCAAATGGGGCCATTTGTTTTAAATTGGATCACCTGGTCAACTAGGGGCCAAGCAAAGGACAGTTTTCCTCTTAATATGCTTCCTTCACATGGACCATCAGGTCTATTTTACTGATATTTAGTATGAAGGGTTCTTTGGTGCCTGGGATTCAAATTTATTCAGATGGGGTCACCGATTAAATAGGGTGGGACCAGGGACATAACCAGGGATATGTCCCTATAGTAATACTTAAAATGTCTTCTCAAGAGAGGTTGGACTAATTAGCTTATATATAGTATGGATGATCCGTTAGTGACTGAGATTCAGATTTGTTAACATGAGGTCAACCTGTTAAGAAATGATGGGGCTATGGGGACTTAACACTTTTGTGTCTAATAAAATCATTAAAATACAAAATTGGAAATTTCCAACAATTGAGAAAGTTTGAGATGTCGGTTGTGAAATTCCAACCTAATACTTGGGAGTCTGGAGCCCGGTAGGGAACAGATATGTTTAGCGTGGAGGGGGGGGGGGGGTGATCAGTAGTGTACAGTTGGTAATTTAAAGGTAGATATTCACCGATCTACATATATGAAATCTCTCTAGCCACATATCCTGTTTAGATCTACTTCTTTTAAAGTGATTATGAAAAGTTCTGACTATTATGGTCTCCAGAGTCCCAGTCTTATCAGTCTTTGCAGTCTGGTGAGCGACCCCACAGTCTTTGACTGTCTTGTTTTGAACTTAACAGCAAATTAAGAATGAATAATATTAGGGTAACCACAGGGACTCAATTTAAAGATGCCCATCTAACTTGACAGAAACGTAGTCCAGATTTCCTCCGCCAATTTTCCGCCCACCAGACATAAACCAGACATAAAGCAAGCACACTGCACCGCGTATCGCCCGTCAAGGTGGCCTTTCGTTGAGATTTACTAATTTTCTAATGACTATAACGCCAAAGAAATGCCTGAGCAAAACCTTATTGTATATTGATGTCTCCCTCCAAAATTCGGCCTCACGATTAAGCTAAAGATAATTAAAACATGAGCTATGCTAACAGAGATAAAAAGTTTGCACTTTATTTCAGACATTAATGTTACGTACTTACATACATAGATGCACAGTTCATCAAACATTAAGCCTATACACGTACATTTGCAAAATATGGGAGATTCCAACTAAATCAATACTTCAATAAATTCATCAGTCTTATAATAAGTACATGTACAGTAAAACATTCCAATTTTTAAACAATCACTCAATGGGCCACGGTTAGGCCAAAACAAAAAACTTCTCTGTTTCCGATAACAATGGGATAATGTTCCAGACAGGCAGGCAGGGATTTTTTAAAAACCTTTCAGCCGTAAGTGATATAATAGTGTAGTTACAGCCCCATGGAATATGGTAGATCAATGTGCATTGAAAATGAGCCTAGCATTGGGTAAAAGCATGCTGTCCCTTGAATTCATTCACTCTGCAGTATGATCTCTACCAATAACTGACTTATTTTTGCTTTCGATAAATATTCACATTGACACTCTAACAGGTAACTTTTGACCAGCCTTCTGGAGAAAATTGAAAAAAAAAATTGAGGCAGGCAAAAAAATTGAGGCCAGGCAGGGTATCGGAAACAAAGAGGTTTTTTTTTTTTGCCTTATGCAAAAATAATGGACGAAACCATTATCCATGTGGATATCATTTCTTCCATGTTGGTTTAGTTATGAGCATTCCAAATATCATTCAATTCCAGTTTGTATGATGACTGAGATCAAGTCATAGCGAGCTCCAATGTTGTTTCGGACTCACGGATACACACACGAAACTCATTTTATATATCCCCCGCCAATCGACATCTTTCGTGACATACAGCTAGCTTCATGCACGAAGACCAACATTATCGTGCATCAAAACGATCATATGTGAATAGATATAAACACTAAAATACTTATATAATAACGCCCTTTAAAGACACGGTTGGCCTTGGCGGTGGGTATCCTGTGAAAATATCTCCACCCGTCAAAAACGGCCACAAAAAGAAAGAACATCAAAATGTAGATAGACTTTGTCCGTATACAAATACGAAATATCGCATAAACAGTATGTTATGGTCATATGTTTGACTATTGTTATGTAAACAAAAGCGTAAAAAGTTACTTTTCTGGTGTTTGTTTATATTATGACGGTAGACATAACGAGCGTTCTTTGTTGGTGAATACCTGATATGGAACTAATAAAGAGCGTTTATGCCATTTGTGTGTGATTAGCCAGTAGCATTGTACTGTCTTCTGTAACACAATCAGGCTCTTGCTTAGGTAAACTATAGTAGGTCTTCATGATAACATGCTGTTTACGCGATGGTCATGGTATATATGAACGGAACTGTATGCGTTTTACTGTTTTTCTGTTTACGGTGTTTGGAACAAATATGAATATTTTCGACAATTAAGGCCGCACGTGCCTTTAACACTTTCTTTACTGAATGGATTCTCTGTCAGTTTTAAAAGTATACTTTGGAATGGTATATTATTCATTTTGAGGGGTGCTCATGAAAAATGAGCAGACAACAAACAGAAGAACAGATAAAACAAGCGCAGAAGGAATTATTCAGACCATAAGTTGTTAAATTTATCATCTGAAATTTTTCTAAGGAAACTATTCTCGTCAATAATAATTTGTACAGAAATGTGTAAACGAACATGGCCCATTAAAACCTCCAAATAATATTTAAAGTAGTATAAGGGTATGGAGGGACCTAACCTCTGATTCTGATTTGTTCAAATGGAGCCACCGGTTCAAATAGGGGCGGAGCCAGGGACTTGACCCTTTCCATTGATAATTTGTTTAAATGTCTTCTGCTGAAAATCCGATTGCCCTATTCAGCTCATATTTGGTATGGAGGGTGATTTGTATTCAGATTTGTTAAATCGGGGTCACCAAGTCACATTGGGGCGATACCACTTCCTCCATAGTAATTCGATCTTCTCCCGAGCCATCAACCATATTAAGCTTATATATAGTATGAAGGGTCTTGGGTGACCGGGTTATAAATTTGTTAAAATGGGTTCGACGAGGTCAAGAAATGGCGGGGTGGGCGCTAGGAAGACTTACCATTTGTTTTCCAGTGAAATCACTGATATATAAAACTCATAGAACTATCCTCTCTATAACCACCCGACTGATTAATCTGACAGTTGGTGTGTATGGTCCATGGATAGTTGGAATTCAAAGATATTTCAATATTGTCGGCCATTAAAAAAGGGACATATCGGTTTGGAACTTCCCTACAGTTGGGAAAGCTTGAAGTATCTATAAATTTCCAACCTAAGGGCGGTATGCAAAAGGATTTTTGCGAACTTGGGAGTTTGCTCTGGTTGGGTTCGGATTATGGATTATGGGGGAATGGAGTCAGGTGTGTGCAGTTGAACATTTCAATACGGATGACTCACTGCCCAGCGGAGACCATCTAGCTGTGTCCCTGTGATTTTAGCAAGTTCTGACTGTTGTGGTGGTCTTCAGACTCCCAGTATTCTCAGTCTTTACAGTCAGGTGATCGACTCAACAGTCATTGACTGTCTTGTTCTAAATACTATGTCTTGATTAAGTATGTATGTTGCCTATAGAGCACTAAGAGTATTTAACGTATTTATTGGCATATTTTTTTCCGCCGATTTCGACTATATTTTCCATGATATAGGGAATCTAAGGGTGTGATTTAAAGATACCCAAGTGAATGGGGGTTGCCAAATTTATTTATATATATGTATATAAAAAAAATAAAAATTGCGCCGATTTCTACTAAACTTATTTATAGTCATCTCCATAATGTAGGGAAATTGTGTAGTTTAAAGATAACTAACTGGGTGTCATCCATGTCAGGGGGGATCGGGGAGGTGAGAGGCACACACATTGATAAAAACATTTGTCGCAGATTTCCTCCTAACTAATATATACATGTAGGCACCTCTGTGATATAAGAAACCTATTGAATGGTGTAGTTTAATTTTCCACAGTGGGCTGAAGTGGCTCCTTAAAAACATTTATCTTAAAAGAACACCTCTCTTTTTAAATAAAGCACATCTTCGGTGCGATGAATTTAACCAGGAAAAAAAAGAGATTTATTTATTTTATAATTTCTTAATATCTCCATTATTTAGTCAATATAATCCTTCAAAACGGAAGGACAATTTCTGAATAACTATATGTAGTAGTGACCAACATTTGTTCCGGTTATCCCTCTTCCGATTATACTATGTTGATACGCTCTATTCTGATATTTAATCGAACATCGCGTGTTACTCAGATCGATTGCCATTATATATATACCTATCTATAATCGTGTAACCCGATTATAGATAGTATGTTATTCTTGGCGTATTATTGGATGGGAATTTATATGGTAGCCCATGTGGCAGATGAAAACCATAATAATTTTTTATTGTATGGCTAATGAATAAATTGTGAGATGTCACATGTGGCAGTGACAGACTGTATAGCAAGGTACACTACCGTGTTGTATACATGTACATGTATACACTTGTGGTTAACCCTTTACCCAACAGAACGGCCCTGTGCCAATGCATTCTCTTATATATGCGAGTCGACCATAGGTCGCCTCGCATATATAAGAGAATGCATTGGCTTAACACATTAAAAATTATAAAATTGTTAAAGAATGTAAGAAAAAATGGTAAAAAGTGTTAAAAAAAGATTTTTTTAGGCCAATGCATTCTCTTATATATGCGAGGCGACCTATGGTCGACTCGCATATATAAGAGAATGCATTGGCACGGGGTATAACTGTAACTATCACACTGTGGTCAAGGAGCCGGTTCCAATGATATCCATATTTGTATGGTTCTATTGAGACAGACCGAAGATATTTTAGGCTGTTGAAGCTTTATTTGGCCGGTTTTGGCCGGTTTGTTGGGTAAAGGGTTAAGTGATCATGCTAATTTGGCTAGTATGTTAGTGGGTCCTACTAAATTGTTATATGTGATGTTAGTGGGTCCTACTAAATTGTTATATGTGATGTTAGTGGGTCCTACTAAATTGTTATATGTGATGTTAGTGGGTCCTACTAAATTGTTATATGTGATGTTAGTGGGTCTTACTGAAGTGCTACGATGTTAATTGGTCATACGAAATTGTTATGATGTTAATGGGTCCTGCTGAATTTTATTGCATTGTGGATCCTTCTGAATTGTTATGATGATGGTGGGTCCTACTGAATTGCTATGGTGATGGTGGGTCCCGTTGAATTGCTATGATGTTCGTTTTTTCTGCTGAATTGGTATGGTGTTAGTGGGTCCTGAATTGTTATGATGATGGTGGTTCCTGCTGAATTGCTATGATGATGGTGGTTCCTGCTGAATTGAATTGCTATGATGATGGTGGGGCAAAATGATACTGTTAAGAAATGTACCGTTATTATACCCCCGATCTCCGATGGAGATTTGGGGGTATATAGTGGAGCCCTCCGTCCGTCCGTCCTTCCGTCCTTCCGCCCGTCCGTCCTTCCGTCCGTCCGTACGAACGTTTCAACTCATAACTTTGGTTTCGCTAACTCAATTCAGTTGATCTTGGGTATGCTAATAGACCAGCCGGGGGGGGGGGGACAAGATTTCCCCATAACTGCGGTTTCGTCCGCCCATTTTTTCCAGAGTTACGCCCCTTTTTGGACTTAGAAAATTCAGGTTTTCTGCTACTTTTTTTGGTTTCCAGATGATAACTTGATTTTGGATTGTTTATTTGCAAAACCCGTTTTTTTGTGTATTACCAATATCGCAATACAAGTTCGGTTCGGTTCAATCGGATAAATTTTGTGAGAGTTATGACCCTTTTTCGACTTAAAAAATTCAGTTTTTTGTTTAGAAAATTCAGTTTTCCTTCTATTTTTGTGGCACCAGACCAAATTTGAAGCTAATATAGAACAACATTCGTACTAAATACTCATGAATAACATAACTTTACAAAGTGCCATTTAATAAGTATTTGCACAAAAATAAGAAAAATCCTCTCTGATTGTACAGTCGGGGGCGTTACCTCCGCCCAGCGGTGCACTTGTTGTTTCTAAATTTGTAATTTTCGTTGTGTTGTGGGCTAATATGAGCGATTCGAGAAAAAAGCTGGTATCTATACTAAATATACTTTATTCTCCCAGCCAATGTACATGGGTTCTTCCATTCAAATATAAAGTGTACATTGGAATGATTTATTATTCACGCAAAAAGACAATAAAGTTACCATCGCATGTCCACCTCCGGAAAGGGGGTGGGAATTTGCTTCTTGGAACCCCATACACAGGAAAACATCTACATGTATAATATATATACTCATTATACTGTGTATGGGTAGACATGAATGTATTCACAAATTATACATACGTTCTTCGGTGACATTACAACACAACCAAAGTGGTTTGTATGAGAGGGCTGACAGCCCTTTCAAATCCTCCCTGACCCGGGACTCACTCCAGAACTCCAAACTGCGATCTGTTATTCATTTGGTGGATGTTAAAGGCACGGGCGGCGTTCGTTGCAGAAATATTCATATTTGTTCAAATCGCCATCAACAGAAGTAATATTAAAATATATATAGTTTTGTTCATATGCCAAACATAATCAGCGCGTAAATACGATGGTGTACGTAAACAAGAACCTGCTCGTGTTACATTATAGTTTTGCTTCTGTTTACATAACACAGCGCAATTCTATTGGTTAATCACACACAAATGATATAAAGCCTCTTTATTATTTCCATATCAGGAAAACTGTAACAAATAACGCTCTTTATGTTTACCATATACGGATCTAAACAGAACGGTTTTTGCTTTTGTTTACATAACAAAGGAAAAACATTTGACAATATAACATACTGTTATACATTATGCCATATTTTTGATTGGTATAAGACCAAAGTCTGTCTATATTTTACTATTCTTTCTGTTTATGTTGGGTTTTGACGGAGCTGAATATTTTAACAGCATATCCACCGCCAACGTCGCCCGTATCTAACAAATACAGAATGAGCCCTATTTATTTAGGGAGCTATTTAGCTAATAAGTTCAACAAAGGACTATTAGAACTTATTATCTGAACGTTTCGTATGGTTTAACTACTCGTCAATGATGCTTTAGTATATAAAGGGCTCAACATTCAAGAACATATGTATCTAAATACGTTAACAATGGCTGCGCTGATGTTTTCAAACGACAGGAATGGTCGGTCTGTATAACAATGTTCAGCATTGTATTTTGATGACTTCAATGCGTCTTTATGCGACACATAATGCCCACAGAAAGTCAGTTCATGTATTTATCGACCTATTTCGATTCTGGGAATATTAAATTAGGTGTAGTTTGAAGCGTAAACCGCCATGTGGCTTTAAACCAGGGGTGATAGAAGCCATGGATCAGGCTATGGTCTTACAATCTCGTCCAAATACGGATACGATAGGCGAGAATCGCATGCGTTTTGATATGTCGATGCCGTCTGGAGAGTTTGGCGGGACCAGCATCCCGTCTCGATTTGCTCAGTCTACCCTTGATGCTATAAAGTGGTAGCCGCGGGCGCTTATATATAGAGTTGTTTTTATGAGCCATCAGGCCCCCGCGGCAGCGGTCGCTGGCGCGACCTGACTGCCTCGATATCAATTTGAAAAAGGGGTGACGTTGCTTAACGCGCCTGCGGCGCTTCAATATCAGTTTGAATTTTGTGTTTCCCAACAGGTCTTAGACAGTGCCGTCCGCCTCCTAAAAGTGATTTTTCCTATAGTGTTTTTGAAACGTGTCTCTTTGTGGTGTCATTCTTTTGGTATGATTTTTTACTAAATAACGGGTATGTTAGAGTTACATTTCTTTGAATTTTACAATCGAAACATATTCGCATGCGATGCTGAGTCACGCGGGACACGGCAAACTAAATCGCGCGCAAATTGGCTTGCGATTTTTCAGCATCCCACCCCATTTGGCATGCGATAGCGTTTGTACTAGGTGCATGGATATGTGTCGTGTGCGGAATGTGTATACTTTGAATGGGCATAAATATTGTATAGTACACGAGAAACTACTCGACAAATACTTTATTTGAATAAGGGACACAAGAGCTCCAATTTAAGGGTCGAGTATAGGATTGCAGTGAAATATAGCTAATTTCAATATGAACGAAATGGGGTCAAGTCAAAGCTTATTCTCTAAACCAATAATGGTATAAAGAGATATAATATTTGGACAGCTAGACATCCCTACATGTACGTCCGACATATATGGATGCCTGTGCGGAAAAAGACATAATGTGCATATATATATTTCTTCAGTATCTTTTATTATACGATCTTAAGTTTCTTTCCCCAATTCCTATGTTAAAACGTAACGAAAAAATCTAGATGTCTAACGATGTTCACCTCATTAATGAAACAACAGGTTAATAACAGTTCCGTGTGACGTCAGATACTTCCGGGGTTAACATAACTTATTATCATACCCGAAAATATATCAGGTTTTCCCAGCGACGTTCAATGTCACAACGTCTTGTCCAATCAAAGCGCGTTTCGTATAATAAAACATTTATCGCATTATTTCTTAGTTGACACGTGGAATTGTCAACCCAAGGAAGTCAATATTCACAAGGTCTTTATTCCGCTTCCTTTGAAAATACAGTTTAGTCCGAATTATGTTGCATTCTGGGAGCCATAACGGGGGAAATCTTTCTATGATTTCAGCTGTTTTTTTATTTTTCTATTGGCATCTTCTAAGACACAGACGTTTCAAATGATGATGAATTATAGTATTTTAATCATATTTTATGGCATAGATTGCTATTAAAACTGTATATGAAGTCACTATAAAAAAAAATAATCGGCGACTCGAAATTTAAGTGGTCCTTTAATAAGTTGGTGTCAAGCTACATACGAAATATTAATATATGGTATTTTCAAATTTATTTGAAGGATTATTTCAGGACATCTAAATGAAGGTGTACATTGATATTATTAACCCTTTCAGTGCCAAGTTTGAGCAGCATGCAGGGCAGGATACACCATTCATGGAGGGAAAATATCCTCATTACACCCAAGGCTGACAATTGGTGTTTCATTGTAATATTTTCTGACACAATTCTCGCCTCGCAGTGGCGTCCTGCAGGCGGATAATAGACAGGCAATTCTTTAAGGATTTGCCATTTATAAATGAACAATCGGAACCCAAAAAAGGCCATGTTTTAAAGAGCGTAACACAAGCCTCCCACAAGCCCACCTACACAATAGAATAATTCGACTTATGTTTCACCAGAGTTGATCTATTGTGTAAAGGTACATTCTTTATAGAGTTATTACCATTCAGACTTGCAGGATTATCTATATATGTCGTGATTTAGTGGTTAATCCCAAGCTCACGTGTTGCAAGATTGACCATTAATTAATGAAAATTTAGGTACGGATTGTCCATTTATTAACCCTTTCAGTGCCAAGTCCGATTTTTGTATCAACCCATATTGATTATAATAATGTGATACATTGATGGAAAGAGCTCTTAGAGCTCTTTCCATCAATGTATCACATTATTATAATCAATAAATTTGAAAAATGATCAAGGAAATATGGGTTGATACAAAAATCGAGCTTGGCACTGAAAGGGTTAAGTTAGTGTTAGATGTTCATTTCTCATGTTTCCATTCCAGGTGAGAAACCGTTCGTGTGTCAGTGGGCCGGATGTAGCCGAAGGTTTGCGAGATCTGACGAACTTTCCCGACACAAACGGACTCATACCGGCGAGAAAAAGTTCACTTGTCCTGTGTGTGACCGGCGGTTCGTGCGCAGCGACCACCTCACAAAACACGAAAAACGACACACAACGACAATGAGCATAAAACGACTGGTAACGTCTCAATCATGATACAATGCAAACCATGCATACTGAAACAAAACATTGAATTTCACTTTGCTGGAGTAACAGAGCTACTGAAAAGCAGTGACGTATCTAGGTGTTCTTTTAACCCTTTACCCAACAGATCGGCCCTGTGCCAATGCATTATTTTATATATGCGAGTCGACCATAGGTCGCCTCGCATATATAAGAGAATGCATTGGCTTAACATATTAAAAATGACAAAATTGTCAAATAATGTAGAAAAATATTATAAAAATTGTTAAAAAATGTAAGAAAAAATTATAAAATTGTTATAGAATGTAAGAAAAAATGGTAAAAAGTGTTAAAAAAGGATTATTTTAGGCCAAAGCATTCTCTTATATATGCGAGGCGACCTATGGTCGACTCGCATATATAAGAGAATGCATTGGCACAGGGCATAACTGTAACCATCACAATGTGGTCAATGAACCGGTTCCAATGATATCCATATTTGTATGGTGTTATTGAGACAGACCGAAGATATTTTAGGCTATTGAAGCTTTATTTGGGCGTTTTTGGCCGTTATGTTGGGTAAAGGGTTAAATGAATTAATTTGAGCCATGTATTAGTGAAAATACGCTCACATGTGCTCTATGCATGATGAAAACAACATGATAATTATAATGAAAATGAATAAACGGATGGAGTCATAAATTCATTTTCATTATAATTACCATGTTGTTTGCACATGAGTGTATTTTGCACTAATTCATGGCTCAAATTCATTTGTTTCATATATTATGTTGAGATTAAAATGAAATGGTCCCATAAATGGCCGGATTTAGTGTACAGTATACCTTTAAGGACATTTTGGCGTTAAAATTTCAAAACTTCAAAAAATGGTGACCGAAGTCACTTGGACACCAATGCCCTAAGTAATCGACTCCTTAAACACAGCATAATTATGTATAACTTTTCAGGATTTAGTCGGAAATATGGCTTGTTGCCATTCATCGGAAAGCTCACGTATGTTCCTGTGGCCCTGCATACACATGGGATGTGTGATGGTCCACCAGTTCATCGTTCGGTCGATACGCGCCCTATATATCACTAACTCGCGGCCATATTGGATCCACCAGGTCCGGCTCCGTGGTTTTAGTGCTGCAAGTCAAAGTTTTTGGAGTAGCATTCCATGTATATGAAAGTCATGAATAATTCATAAGCCCCATATATGTAAATGCTATACTCCAAAACTGTTACCAGTAGCATTAAAACAACGGAACCGGGGATGGAAGAATCTCTGAAACCATGGAACGGAGCTGGATGAATCCAATACGGCCGCGACCCAGTGATCTCGCTTATCAAACATATTTACATGCATCTAAAATTCCTTCTGCCTGTCCTATAACATTAAAATAATTACACGTACACCCCGAGTCGCCGGTCTGTGTATTCCAATACACATTGTCACAATCATGTCGGCTATGCACTATAAAGGTGAATAGTATTAAGGCTGCGTCCATTTACAAGCAAATTTGACTCGCGATAGTTCATCTAATTCGTCGCTTATAGGACCATATATACCTATATATTGCACCCTTTTGAGTCGTAAATTTCGGAATTACAGTGAATGTGTATTCGGACGCTGAATCGGCTTTAGAGCTACAGTAATGCCCTATATAATCGATACCTTAACCATAGCAGAATTATGGGTAATTTTTCAGGATTTAGTCGAAAATATGGCTTGTTGCCATTCATCGGAAAGCTCTACACTCTTATAACTAATGTGTAGAAACGATTACACATCAAATGTGTAAACCCGGTTAATACACATAGCAATGTGTAGTTTTACATACAAATACATTGAACAAGTGCCGTTCTACCCATAATGTGTATATTTTGTTACACACAATTGTGTAAGAATGTAGAGCGTGCGCATTGTGGTGCCTTCAGTTTCATAGTCTGCCATATTGTTTGAGTATATTTTTTGGAATACAATCTACAGCGATCGTGGACAAGGATGTAGGTTCAGAATTCCAATTTGTGGGTTTGGTGTTGATAGTGTATGCATGGGGATTTATTTGTTAAAACTTTCATGGCGATTACTGCCCTTAGACTCTTGTTATGATTGTTGTAATAATACTAATATTATGCAATCACGCCTCGACCCTGGTTTTTTCATTCAAAGGAAAAACTCACAGTACAGAACAAAATACTACATACCACTATACGCCATGAAGGTTTTAACATGTGAATCTACATATATCTTTGATACTGTACCCACAGGTCGGACTACTGAACTTGCATTTCTTGTCTACGAACTGTGTGTGTAAGAACCTACACAAAGTGTGTAAGGGATATGTGTTGATTTTATACACATGCACAGTTGTGTATAAATGTGTAAAAATTTACAGATTTATGTGTAAAAATTGTTACACAATTTGTGTACAGATATGAAACTACACATATACTACACAAATATGTTTAAGATCAAAATTGAATAATGATTGTGTAGCAGGGCTACACATTTTGTGTAGAAAACCTACACATTAGTCATAAGAGTGTAAGTGAGAGCTTTCTGATGAATGGCAACAAGCCATATTTCCGACAAAATCCTGAAAAGTTACCCATAATCATGCTATGGTTAAGGAGTCGATTATTTAGGGCATTACTGTATATCATATGGTACAAATTGCATCTTATAGGTACATGTATATTATGTCGTTGGCACACCCCTATATGTACATCCACGACAACTTAACCATTTCTATACTAAATTGACGAGTATGTATATACTTTTATAGCTCAATGGGAGAATCCATTTAGTTTTGAAAGTGTTAACATACTATGTGAAAGTAGATTTATGATCTTATCCGAATACACGCTGGTCGAAATGTGTGTCTCGATTGTGACCATGCATAGGCATGAGAAGACATGATAATATATTATATATGTGTGTAGCCAAGTGACCCTCATCATATAGTTACATACACCAACATTGACAAGATGTTAGTGGAAATTATTGTGCGGGTCACGCTATCAACAATAGGTCCTCTATCTCCCATCGAAAGAAAGTCGTAATATAGTGGTATGGCGTGCAAGCCTTGAAATAGTGTGCCTGCCATTTGCAGAATGAGGTCCCCAGAGGGTGAATTTAGTGATGCTACCCCGCATAGCGGGCTAGCATCACCAAATTCACCCTCTGGGAACCTCATTCTGTCGAGTTGTAAGCAGAATGAGGTCCCCAGAGGGTGAATTTGGTGATGCTAGCCCGCTATGCGGGGTAGCATCACTAAATTCACCCTCTGGGGACCTCATTCTGCAAATGACATACACACTATTTCAAGGCTTGATGGCGTGAGTGAACTGTTTGGGAATGTCGCATACATGTATATATATTTATGACGTGTCACGTATGGTGACAGAGTTAGCATGTATATCTGCCATTCAGCTATTATTGCCGAAAGCAAATTGTGTGCGCATGCGTATTGCTGTATTTGTGCTGACATCCAATCATTGTTCCGTTTTATTTGATTCTATGTGATGTCAGTTTACTTTCACAAGAGCTCGAGGCACGCTTTCCTATATTGATATTGCGATGAGAAATGAAATTAAACAAGTTGTATAACATATATAATGCATGTTGTGGCGCCAAATTAGGTCATTCAATATTCACGTATTGGTCCAAAAGATGCAGCGTAACTGTTTAAATTGACAGATCGACGCCAACATAATTTGTCTTAACCCTTTCACGACTGGAGCTTCCTGAGTGATGATTTTTTGCGAAAACCCTGTGCCAATGCATTCTCTTATATATGCGAGTCGGCCATGGGTCGCCTCACATATATAAGAGAAGAGAATGCATTGGCCTAACAAATTTTATATTATTTTTTATAATTGCTAAAATTGTAAGAAAAAATAAAAAAAATGATAAAACAATTTGTTAAAGAATGTGAAGAAATAATGATAAAAAATGATAAAATATGTTAAAGAATGTAAGAAAAATGATAAAAAATGATAATAAATGATAAAAATTGATAAAAAAAAAGTTGTTAGGCCAATGCATTCCCTTATATATGCGAAGCGATCGATTCTCATATATAAGAGAATGCATTGGCACAGGGTCTTTATGTTGCGCCAGCGCAGCTCTCGTCATGAAAGGGTTAACACTCATATATACAACCAGGGAAGCTGTTTTCTATTTATGAACGGCGGGGCGAATTTCTATAGGTGTAAGGTAAATAAGGTTTCGACAACTATATGTACATGCTGCTGTGCATGCATGTTTTAATGTTTGTTAAATTGCAAAGCTTTGAAGTGTGTTACTCGAAAAAGACATTTACAGTGTCAAATCTGCTAATATTTTCACACGGTTTGCCGATCAAACTGAGTGATTGCATCTAGTGTCACAAGCTCTTGTGTCCATTTATAAATGTCTTATATGAATGTATGGCATGTCTATCAGTCAGTGATGTTACTAGTTTCATGATTTCAAATAAAGATTGTAATCTTGGTAAATTATTCTCATCACTCGGGTGGACATACATGACGTTTCCACCTTCCATAATGTGCCCGAGTACCGCGACAGCGAAGATAGTAGCGTCTGGAGCCTATTGGAATAATATCGAAACAGCGCGGAACCACTTAAGGTATTATTTGCACGATCAAATATATGCAGTTTCACCAACGTGTACGTGGTATCGCCTACCCGAAAGGTATCGCCAAACCAGACTGAATGATCTTCACGTATATGATATGGGGATATGTTTGCTTCTCATTGAAATACAGACAACAAACAACGTATGTGTACGTCCACACGAAGCAGGAGTATTTACCGACCCACTGTCAATCAGTTATCCCAGATCAAACAATTTAATAATTTTCTGCTAAATTTTTCAATAGTGTTTTCGAGTCGCTGGCCTTTCACGCTGCCAAAACAAATACCGGTATATCGCTGAATCTGTCAAACAAGCATACAGGTTTGAACAGAATTTAAAAAAATCCGTGTCATTTCCAATATGCGCGTGATACGGAGGTACCTCTGTCAGTCCAGATAGATGTCAAAGTCGCGGACCAAGATGTCACTGAAACCGATCTTCTGTGCAGTAAATATGTGTAGCATGTAAGGAGATCTGATGAGTTTTCGTGTGTTTTTATGTGTACATGAGACTGATCAGTTGGACTGCGAATGTCATCTGAAATATCAATCCATAACATATTCGAAATGTTAATTTTAATTGACATTAATTGAACATCCATCTCATCATTCAAATTAGCGATTTCAAAAAGGTGAATGAATGATAACGTGATGCCTTGATTCCACGCACGTGGATGCTGACGTTCGTATGCATGCAGCTAACCGGATATTCGTTTCGTATATTAGCACACTTGGGTTTGTATAGACCCCACATGCACGCAGGACCAAACGCAACGATTTGTTATAATCATGTTATGTTTAAAGATTTAAGACTAGTTCCCACTCGAGTATACCGTTACACGACAATGAAACCGAATCATCTTATCGAATATACATATATCGTATAGTTACAAATTATACAATGTCTGGCTTTTTCAAGAGTCATCAGATAATATTGTGAAGATTCTATTTTAATCCTAAACGTCCATACGGATATGGTCACAATGTATTATGTGTGGCATAGTTGTGTGCCATCTCAGCTGGGTGTCGATGGGCCTGTTACCTAGTTCTTTATTGTGTCTATGTAACACACGGGGTCAGCATTGGCTTACCAAGCTACAACACCACGTATAAACAAAATCAGACTCATAATTTATTCTCCAATCGCCAGACGTGTTCGATATGACACAGCATACACATTAATACCCAATACATGTATGCATGTACTTACATATATAATCGTGGCACATGCAGACAGTATATATAAACAATCGTGTGCACGTGCACATGCGATGGGGTGTGTTGTGGATTAGGTTTGTTGTGGTGGGTATAGGGTGTGTGCGTGTGGCTTTTCCCTCGTGTATTTCGCTGTATGGACGCACGGTTGGTTGGGGCGTTTGGGGTATTTGTTCGTAATTGCGCGTTGGTTGGGTGTGGTTTTTGTGCATGGGGGTGGAGTGGCTGGCATTCGGATATGAGTGGTGTAACGTATACACAATGTGCCCGTTGTAAACTCGATGAAAACGCGAACCTAACATGGAGGGGGTGTTAATAGAAACAATGTTGCTGAAAGAGGGTGCAGTAAGAAACTCTATGTGAACACCACCAACAGGGACCCTCTAGACACGTCCCTGTTAACTCGTGATTCACATTGATTTAATGTTTCCATTCGTTGTACAGTTCCGGGCCTATCACATCGAATAAAATAGAATATCCTATAGTATTAATATGACATAATATAAAAATAAAAAAACAAACATACACGTTTTCTCCCTTTCACCCGCACCCTCGCCCTAATGATGGTCCATGTCCGAATGATAATGGGGATATGTTCAAGAATCAGAAACGGTCAAAATGGTTAACTAAATCATCCGCATCTTTGATATCCCAAATCCGATTTGGCGACATCTCATCGCAGGATCGATCCGCGGCTTTGACACCATAAATTATGATGGGCACCCACACTTGGTCGCGGATAGTATTTTGCGAACCGCTCTGTATGCTAGACAATATTATGGTTAATTATACCCCCTTTAAAAAAAAGGGGGGGTATACTGTTTTGCACCTGTCCGTCCGTGCGTCCGTCCGTCTAGCCATCCGTCCGTCCGCCCGTACGTCCGTCCGATGTCTGTTCATGTCATAACTTGAACAGTAGTGCTCGGATCTCAATGAAATTAGGTATGGGTGTTCACTACTATGAGGACATTAAAAATAGGTTTCCATCGTTTTGTTCGGATTTTCCATTCTAGAGTTATTCACCTTTGTTTATCTGGAAATAGTGGCTTTTTGGTCCGTCTGGTGTCTGTTCATGTCGTAACTTCAACAGTTGGGCTGGGATCTCAACCAAATTTGGTGTGGATGTTCACAACTATGAGGATATTAAATAGAGGGTTCCATCGTTTTGTTTGGATTTTCCATTCTAGAGTTATTCATCTTTGTTTATCTTGAATGTTGAATTTTTGGTCCGTCTGCTTTCTGTTTATGTCATAACTTGAACAGTAGTGCTCGTATCGCAATGAAATTTGATAGGGATGTTGACCACTATGAGAGCATTCAATATAGCGTTCTATCGTTTTGTTTTGATTTTCCATTCTAGAGTTATGCATCTTTGTTTATCTGGAAATGTTGGCTTTTTGGTCTCTCTGGTGTCTGTTCATGTCGTAATTTCAACAATTGTGCTGGGATATCAATGGAATTTGGTATGGATGGTCACTGCTATGTGGACATCAAAAAGAGGCGATACCTTCGGTGATGTTCACCCATTAGTGTCACCTCGATTATGCATTTTATCTTCTGCAAATGAGGGGATGTAGAAACTTCCCAGAAGGGAATAAGTAACTAAAAGCAATGTTGTTTGAGATTACAGATACATCCCAGAAGATTATGCCTAAGCAGAACGAGGTCCCCATAATGTTAAATTGGTGATGCTAGTCCGCTGTGCGGGGTAGCTTAACTAAATTCACCATCTGTGGCCTCATTCTGCACATGACAGACACACTATTTGCAGACCTTTATCGAATCCACAGTCTGAGTTGACACCTAATTTGACAATGTTTGCTAGAAAAAAAGAAAAGAAAGAAAAGAAACATGCCCACAATCACCATAATTCGCACAGCGCCAGTATCGATAAAACCATCCATACTTAAAGGTACTCAATCCGATTCGATGGTTCCCATATAATCATATTACAACAATCAGAATCGATTAATTGCCCAAAACATAATGCTAACCACAGTCAACTAAAGTTTAAAACTGCCAGAAACGTGTTATTTATCAACATGTTGTTCGACGAAATTTGGCCTTATCAGTTATCAACACAAAGCCTCTAGATTTTGAGTTATCCATCTTCATCCGCAATCTGGTCCGAGGTCGTCGGCTCGTCGACTTTTTTGCTGGGCCACTAATAAGTCTCGACAGTGAAAACTAATAGATTTAAAAAATGGATATCTTAGCATTGATATCAAATATTTGTTTTTACCCCCGAATCCAAATAAATAGTAATTGAGGGGCGCTCATTCAGATTATGCATCTTTAAAGGCACGGATTTCCTTCGGGGGGGGGGGTATTGCTGTTAAAATAGCCACATCCGTTAAAACCGCCACAAACAGAAAGCATATTAAAATATAGTTCTCACACCAAACATACATATCGCGTAAATAGTATGTTATTGTCAAGTTCGAATACGATTTGTTATGTAAACAAAAGCCAAAAAAGTTACAGAACCTGGCTTTTGTGTACATAACACACCATTCGAACTTGACAATAACATGCTATTTACACGATATTAATGATTGGTATAAGAACAAAATATGTCTATATTTTAATATATTTTCTGTTATGACAGTTTAACGGGGTTGACTATTTTAGCAGAATACCCTTCGCGAGGGCCCTCCGTGGCTTTAAAACGTCAAACATTAACACAGAAGCTGACAATTGAGAACCCTCTTTATTAGCAATCGCTTTCGAGCAACGGAATCATGTATATAGGCGCTCCTTATATATAAGAGATCATTATTTGACTTTTTGCTAAGCTGACAAAAAAATTCAAAACGTGCTAAAACGTCCTATTTTTGGTTTAATAGAGATGCCAGCCTTCAACATAACAATACCAATGATTAATTTAGTTGACAGCTCGTTTCCCTACACAAAAGTCAAGGGGCATAATTTCAATTATTTAGTTGCTTATAACCTAGTAATATATAGCTGGGGGATACCCATACTTATCCCACCTACGAATATGAATTCTTCTTTACCTGTATTATCTTTTTCATCCGGTTGACGTCTGCTCATATAGGGATCATGTCTTTATTCAGAATTGAGAGTTAACTTCTGGTTTTATGTGAGATATCTAAATGACCTACAAGCACACTTGTAAAATAATGGCGATACAACCGACCCCAGCGAATGAGTACCAAGACGGTGTAGAAAGTGAATGATCTTAGCGGGGACGATATATACGTCATATATAACAGAAGACTAACAGCCGGCGTTTCTACTCTTGAAGATACGGGCGGCGTTGGCGATGGGTATGCTGTTAAAATATTCAACTCCGTCAAAAAACCGCCCTAAACAGAAAGAATAGTAAAATACAGACAGACCTTGTTCTTATACCAATCAGAAATATGGCATAAACAGTATGTTATTGTCAAAATGTTTTCCTTTGTTATGGAAACAAAAGCAAAAAACGTTACAGAATCTGGTTTTGTTTAGATCCGGATATGGTAAACATAAAGAGCGTTATATTTGTTACTGTTTTCCTGATATGGAAATAATAAAGAGCGTTTATATCATTTGTGTGTGATTAACTTCTGTAACACGAGCAGGTTCTTGTTTACGTACAGCATCGTACGTCTTGACGACCATATACTATTAACGCGCTGATTATGTTTGGCATATGAACACAACTATATATATTTTAATATTCCTTCTGTTGATGTCGATTTGAACAAATATGAATATTTCTGCAACGAACGCCGCCCATGCCTTTAACGAGTATTGGAACTCAACCACTTACTGCATTGCAGAATGTCGACGAAATGACGGGAAACGAACCCACAGACATCTGGAACAATTTTGAAATTAGAATACTTTGGGGTGTACTAATGTTCTGTGGCAATGGTATTTTCCATTCCATGCATTTGTAAAGGGGTGGGTAAATATATAGATTTTGATGCCTTTTGGAAATAAAGAACCTTCAGAATAGAACATTTCGGAATAAAGAACCTTCGGAATGAAGAACCCGCCTGATACATTCGAAATAAAGCACCTTGGGAATAAAGAACGATCGAAAAAAAGAATATTCGGGATAGAGAACATTCGGAATAAAGAACATTCGGAATAAAAACATCCCTCCAAATGAGTAATATACGATTCTAATGTATACTTTTACAACTGAGTCTTATTTGTAAATATTGTACGCCACTCTCCATACGTTGCGATCAATAAATACATAAATATATAGCCCGATATATAGCCCGTCCTGACGACTGACGAACATGTACATGTATAGTGCTCTTGACATTTAACCCTTTACCCAACAGAACGGCCCTGTGCCAATGCATTCTCTTATATATGCGAGTCGACCATAGGTCGCCTCGCATATATAAGAGAATGCATTGGCTTAACACATATTAAAAATGATAAAATTGTCAAAGAATGTAGAAAAATATTATAAAAAATGTTTAAAAATGTAAGAAAAAATTAAAAAATTGTTAAAGAATGTAAGAAAAAATGGTAAAAGTGTTATTTTTTTTTTTTTAGGCCAATGCATTCTCTTATATATGCGAGGCGACCTATGGTCGACTCGCATATATAAGAGAATGCATTGGCACAGGGCATAACTGTAACCATCACAATGTGGTCGATGAACCGGTTCCAATGATATCCATATTTGAATGGTGTTATTGGGACAGACCGAAGATATTTTAGGCTGTTGAAGCTTTATTTGGGCGTTTTTGGCTGTTTTGTTGGATAAAGGGTTAAATTACAATGGACATGGTTGCATGGTAAAGCTCGAGTATCAGATTTGTCCCTTCACAACCTCCACTTATAAGGCGATGAGTTACATGAATATATCTTCATCCACGCGAGACTATCTGTATAACTGTCAAATGTCACACGTTTGGTCAACGATGTGATGTGATCTATACCATCTATATTGTACCCTTGATACAGAGGGAAAGTGTCACGAATACACGCTCAGTCACGCGAGACCCATTACTATACGGTTAAAGATGTACTTAACCCTTTGAGTGCCAGGTCCGATGTTTGTATCGACCCATATACCCTGTGCCAATGCATTATCTTATATATGCGAGTCGACCATAGGTCGCCTCGCATATATAAGAGAATGCATTGGCCTAACCCAAAAAAAAAAATGAAGAAAAAAAAAGGGCACTCTACAGACCTTAACTTAGGGCCGATAAGATCGACCCCTGGCACTAAAAGGGTTAAAGATGTGCTCTTCGATTTGACACCACATAAATAAGAATTTCTTAAAGGTACCCAATCCGAATCAACGCTCCTAAATTACTATTTCTTTGGCTTCGGGGGTAAAACATATTTGATTCGAGTTGAAGAGTTGAAGAACCCACCAAAGAAACCACCAAAGCTCAGAGTGATCAGATATCGATTTTTGAAGTTTGTTATTTCTCGAGATCTGCAGTTATATCAGTGTGGACCAGAAACACATGGTAAAACGGGCGGTCCCGAACAAAATTGCGGATGAAGATAGATAACTCTAAAATCAAATGAAAATCAAGTGATATTACGGCACAATTTCGTGATACTTCAGTGATAATACGACCACATTTTGTTGAACAAAATGTTGATAAATAACATGTTTTGGGATATTTGATACCACAATTGGCAGTGATTATCACTATTTTGTTGCAATAAATCGATTCTGATAACTAAAGCGTATTTTGAAATGTTGTTGTTGTATCTTGATGATATGGGGACCGTCTGACCGGATTCAGTACCTTACGCTAATCAGACAAAAGAAAATGAAAAATACTTACAATCAACATCATTCATACTACACACTCATGTCGCAAACTCCCGCAAAACCACCCATAAGTAATAAGACGAAAACGATCACAAAAACTCATAACTGACAACGCTCTTTATTCTCTACCGCTTTTGTGCGACGGAAACATGGACGATCATTTATTTTTTGCTAGACTGACAAAATTAAAAAAAAAACGTGTTAAAATTTCTTGTTTTGAAATTCGACATGAGACCACCAGAACTTATTAATGAGTTCATGGTCCGATCTAATTATTTTCTGATATCGAAACCTTACATTTGGTGGGGGTTGTGGTATCAAATTTGACAGGACGTCTTTAATACAGTATGTTTAACATGTATAGGTACTTGGATGTTCAACGATTCAACAATACCCCTCGTCGTGAAAGTGGAACATGCCCTGAATAGAAATGTCGAAATACACATGTAGGTATTTAAAAAAAAAAAACCGTATATATAGATATGTATGGGTACATATATACCGACACGCCCACATAGATATGGTACATTATGTAGGTATTTAAAAAAAAAATACTGTACATGTATATAGATTTTGGAACTGTTCCCAGACAATAACCTTTGAAATGAAACGTGTCCTCGTGAGAGGATAAATATTCAATCTTATTTCCAACGAGACTGACTCCAGAGGATTTCCGTCAATTGCCTGCGAATTCAGTGCTCTCCTTTGCCTACACCATGTGTACCGGTTGTTCTCCAGTAGTAAACAAAAACCTCACAGAAATAGTTCCGTAATTTCAAGAATCCTTTCATGAAAAGTAATAGTTGTCATGGTGATATATACATATCCAGATCTTGGATATCATATTCATTGGAACAATGCTACCATGGCCAATTCAACTCCATATAATTGCAACATCTGACCCATTCTCATCTAGAATCAATCTTCAGAATAAACATTGTCTTCCCGAAAGGACAGACCTTCAATTTTAAGGTCTCGCCATTCATGTATTTATTAGTAGCACTAACCAATTGTCGACATATTTCCAATCGGGGATGTACCCCAGAGGGTTTCCGTTAATATCAGGCGATGAACAGGACATTCCCGTCAATTATATAGCGGACGATGTGTTGAATAATTCCCATTCTAAGTTGTCCAGTGTTATATCACTGGTCACAGAAATATTAGTTTCAACAGGTGGCAGGAATAGTTCTATAATTTCTATAGTATGCTCATAGAAAGCAGGGTTGTCATTTAATATGTACATACTATGTATATATATGATATTTAACTATCCCGGACGCTCTAACCAGTTATATACTAAAGCATCATTGATGAGTATTTATCCACATTATGAAATGTTCAGAAAATAAGTTCAACAAACGGCCATCATGTCGTCTGGTGAACTTATAATCTGAACATTTCCCTCAATAAATAGGGCTCCTACTGAACCTTTATCTATCTGTCGTCTGCTTTTACAACTTTAACATCCCTCCAAATGAATAATATAACATTCCGATGTACACTTTTTAACCGACTGTGAGAATCGATTTAATATAAAAAAGTGTGAACGAAACCAAGTGACCAATTTACACATGGCATTCTAATCCAGAATCGTGAGGAATCAGTCTTCGGAGTGGACAGTGCCTTCGCGAGAGATAATATCTTCAATTTTTAGGTCCGACATCTCACCATTCATGTACCTGTTAATAACACTAACACCTTGTCGACAGATGTCTAATGGGGGATACTCCAGCGGGTTTCCGTCGATGGCGGAGGAGGTGTAGAAAATTCCCCATTCCAGGCACTCCAGCTTCCCGAAGTCCTTCGGCAGAGAGCCGAGTTTGTTGTTCCCGAGCCACAAACACCTCAGATTTATCAAACAACAGAAGGAGTCCGGTAAGCTCAACAATCTGTTCATAAACAACAAGAGGGTGTCAAGGGTCTTCATCTGCGCGATGTCGTCCGGGAGTTCCTCTATCATGTTATCACTCAAATCGAGAAATTCTAGAGCCTCCATTTTGCAGAGTTGGTTAGGAAACACGCCTATTCTGTTGTGTGCCAAGTGAAGTGTCGTCAAATTCGAAAGGTCGCTGAAATGGCTTGGTAATGCCCCTAGAAAGTTGTTACTGAGAATTAACGCTTGGAGTTGTTTGAGTAAGCAGATCTCTTCTGGTAAAACGGGTAACTCATTGGTGTCTAAATTTAGCACGATCAGACTGGTGAGCTGACCGATTTCACGAGGCAGATGGAACAGTTTGTAATCCAAGCAAGCCTCACGTTCCGGGCTGAGTTCCAATATCTCCAACTCAACCAGATGAAACAGGCTCATTGGGAGACGCATCAAGTCTTTACCACAAAGTTTAAGTTTCTTCTTCCCGGAGTATGTTTTGTCATTATGCTCCAACTCTATGCGCAAACGAAGGGTCTTGGCGTTAAGCACTGGCGCGGCCATTCTTGTCCCTCCGTTCTCAGCCGATCGCGAATGAACTGGTGGTTGTCAACAAATCTGTTTAGCCCAATTAGTTGAAGTTTCTTTACCTGTAACATTTTAAACACATTGAAGTAAGAGGGAAAGTACTATTGTTTGTATTATTAATTAATTTGTAACTCGATGTTTGCCATATTGCTTATAAAACTAACAACACGGGACTGCTGTACAAACTTTTCTGAAAGCTTAGTTTGGCCACATTGTTGATTATGTTTGGGTGCATTTGAAGGGTCTCCAAATGAAATCTTCTTGAACGATTGTGGCTCATCCAGTCAAATGAAACGAGTTGCTACACGCATACGACATGCACAATAGTCCTTTAATTTTCATAAATAGACATGTCCAATTTGAAAGTCTGAGATTATTGGTAAAGATTCACCGCTGGTTAAGTAGTCCTGCTAATGTGTTTTGATGCTGGTGGGTACTGCTGAATCGTTATGATGTTAGTGTGGCAACCCGATGTTGTTAAAGGGGTACTGTACACTAAATCCGACCATTTATAGGACCATCTCCTTGGTATATTCAATAGAATATATGCAATGAATTAATGTGAGCCACGGATGAGTGCAAAATACACTCATGTGCTCTATGAACGATGCAATCAAGATAGTAGTCACAATGAAAATGACCCCAGATGGTCCCATGAATGGCCGAATTTAGTGTGCAGTCCCACTTTAAGAAACTAGTCTGAGATTATTGGTATACATCATCGTAAATATAGATTCACCGCTGTTAAGTGGTCCTGCTAATTTGCTATGATGCTGGTGGATACTGCTGAATTGTCATGATATTAGTGTGGCAAACCGATGTTGTTAAGGAAGTGTGCCGTGATTTTTCTCAAATCATTTTCGCGACATTTGCATAATTTAATACGCCATTATGTATATAATACATTTAAAAAATAATATATATATATATATTGTAAACTATTTTGATATAAGCTGCATGGTTTACTACAAACGGACAATAATCAAGATGGCTATTCCTGTCGTTTCACAAACACATTAAAGGTACTCAATCCGATCAGATGGTACCCATACCATCAAGATACAATAACAACATTTCTTCAATATATGCTTTAGTTATCAGAATCGATTTATTGCAACAAAATAATGCTAACCACTGTCAACTGTGGTATCAGATTTCCCAAAACTTGTTATCTATCAACATTTTTTCAACAAATTATGACCGTATTTTCACTAAAGTATCACAAAATTTGACCGCATTACCACTTGATTTTAGAGTTATCCATCTTCATCTGAAATTTTGTACGAGACCCTCCGTTTGACCACGCGTTTCTGGGCCACTTATTATTACACATCTCGAGAAACAACAAACTTCAAAAATCGATTTCTGACGACTCTGAACTTTGATGGGTGGGGTCCTCGACTCGAATAAAATATTTTGTTTTACCCCAGAAGCCAATGAAATAGTAATTTAGGAGCATCTGATCGGATTGAGTACCTTTAAAATATTGTAAAATAAATATGTCCTTGAACGTTTCATACATACAGTGCCTTTTTCGCAAATCTCTTGGATTAGCTAAACATCGCGAAAATGACAACTTAAGAAAATATAAGGGTACTGTTTAACACCATCAGTTTGGCCCACCATCATAGTAATTCAGCAGGACCAACCCACCAAGTCATAGCAAATTAGCAGGAGCCTTGGCCAGGTGTGATGTTAGTCACTGGGCCCTGTTTTAACAATCTGCAGCTGAGCGCATCCCAGTGGCGTGTCATTAAAATGAGTATATTTTCCAATTATAATACAAAATTCTAGGATAAACTTTTCCAAACTTTGAAAACAGACGCTCAACACAAATATCACAGAGAGCACCGACCAATGGGTCCGTCGTTAGAACAGGAGAAAATATAACATCGATTTTAAAGTCAATAGTTATCGATAAAAACACATTTGTACAAACAATCTCCAAGTATCGACAGATATAGTTAATCTCCCCAAATACATCGCATATTTGAATCCAAGTCGCCACTGTTTTCTAATATTTAATAATAATTACGAGGCGACTTTGGAGTACACACATTACGGGTGATGCCAGCTAACACATTAAGCGATCAGTAAACTCAGTATATGTGACCCGCCATATCAAATCCAGTCGCAAGTCGGGATTGTTTTTACCCTATGCCAATGCATTCTCTTATATATGCGAGTCGACCATAGGTCGCCTCGCATATATAAGAGAATGCATTGGCCTAACAATTTTTTACAATTTTAATAATTTTTCTTGTATTCTTTAACAATTTTATAATTTCACCCAATACAGAGCCCCAGACAAACATGAGCAGACGACACTCTTCTGTATGCTTCTATACATGTGTGGGGCTCCCTGCATGGTAATGGATGTTTTTTATTTTATGTCCTAAAAATTGTAAGAAACATTTATTTAAAAAAAATGATAAAAAATTGTTAGGCCAATGCATTCTCTTATATATGCGAGGCGACCTATGGTCGACTCGCATATATAAGAGAATGCATTGGCACAGGGTAAAAAAATCCCGACTTACGACTGGATTTGATATGGCGGGTTACATATGTCATTTCGATCATTTTCAATGCAAAAACTAATATGAAAGTAATGCTGAAACATGGGCGCTTGGATTAAAATGTTATGCCCGTTGCCGTGCCCATATTGTTTAGGTCTAATGTCATGAAAAATCGATATGAACAAAATAGTTTGAGCTGATGTAATCGGGTTTTACACCTATAAATCAACAGGTCCCCAGACCAAAAATGACACCACCCCAATATAGGATTAGGCTAAGTAATATTGGGGTGGGGTTTATTTTTTTTCTGGGGACCTGTGTAATGTACATGTAAGGAGTCGTGACTAGACCTGCGCCAAGTTACCAAATCAAAATGACTACACATGCACTATCTTGTCTGTCTATATATGCTCAAACATTATATTATATCTAAATATTATTTCGTTTCGTTATAACAAAATATTATTTCGATATATCGAAATCTAATTTCGTTATAACGATATCTGATTTCGTTATAAGGATATCTTAGTTCGTTATAACGAAATAAAAAAAGAGTTCACTTGTCAACTACCGGGCTCCGTAAAATATTCATTGACGAGTTGTTCCTTTAGGAAATGTTCAGATAATATGTTCAACAAACGACCATAGACCGTTTATTGAACTTATTGTCTGAACATTTCCCTCCAACTAATAGAAATCATTATTATCTTTTCGGCTGTCTGTCGACTGCTTACATCTCATTAACACCCACCCAGGATGAATTATGGACTATTCCAATGTATACTTTCACAACTAAATTGGTGAATCAATTCAGTAAAGAAATGGTTCAGTACAAGTCTACACAATTTAATATATCATCGACTTACCTGTGTTCATGTATTCCACCGTTTAACTGTTGCAAGAAGATGATTCGATTTGTGGCATGGCTATATGACACCGTGGCGTCGTTGGTTACAATGCTTCTCTGTACTGATCAATGATATATCTGCAGCACTGCGATGATAGCCACCAATGAATCGCTGAGCCTGGAGACAGTATCCACGGCTTTCAAACCCGACTCGACTGACTTATCAAATCAATGGACACATTATCCCTCCAGACAAAAGGTCCTATGTGGATGTCATTGGAACATTCCGATCGGTTGTTTCCCAGCGTCGATCCCAGGCACCCGAGACGATAAGTGGGCTGTATACTGCAGAGTGTCGAGGCACAGGCAAACAACTCGTGTATTTATGGGCTGATCTCATCGATTTTCGGTGCGTTATGATTGGAAGATGACAGGCAAATATTATTAAATATTCAGTGTGTTGACGGAGCATCCCCATCGCGAACTACTAAAACAACGCTTAAATTCCTATGCTAGGCTATATGGCTTCATCAACAAGTATAAACACATTAAGTCGCATGCACGCAGGGGAGCTATATGGATGTGGGAGGGACAGGGGCGGTGTAAATTTTGATGATGTCTAACACAACTCCAGTTGGAAATTTCAAAATTTCGAAATGACCAAAATTTGTCATATAGTTTGATTTTTCAACTAGTATTTAGTGCGAAATTTGTTGCATTTTTTCGCTCCTTTGCAAAATTTTAGTTTATTTTTTGACTGAAATGGCCATGGACATTTTGCAACCTTAGGGTACGAAAGGACATATGGAAAATTTCCAGCATTTGGAACGCTTGAGGTTCCAGATGTTTGAAAATTTTGACTTAGGAGGGGGCAGTGGACATTCTAAGTTTGATATACACCCCCTCACCACGGAGACCCTCTATAGCCAGCCACATCTCTGATTGTCTTCCATATAATTAAACAGTTGATACCACGATCGTACCCTGTCATCATCATGTGAGTGTGTCCACATACTATTGGCACAATCTGTGTGACAAAATACACAATTCGGATTTTGAACCATCTAATTCCATGCCATATTTGCATTAGACACGATTAGAGATCCATGTATAAAATAATTAGAGGCCCTGTGATGACTGTGTATCAACGTCGAAATGTTACAACAAAGTAAACGTGACTGCACACATGTGACATTCTGTAATAGAGAGCTTCTATTGATCTGTGTGTAGAGTGTGTCCTGTAGCTGGTAGGGTAAATGGCACAATGGATATGAGATAGCGCAAACAAATATGTATAATTGTAGGGAACATCTCGTTACACCGATTTGGAACAGCACTATGATATAGAAGCATAATACGAAGGAATAGTGCTTGACATATTAATCCTTCTGTACCGAGAGCTACGCAGGTGCAGCATTAAAATCATGTGCCAGTTACATTCTCTTATATTTGTGAGTCTCACTTAGAGTGCCTCGCATATGTAAAGCCGCTTACACATAGGCGCGGCGCGGCCGGTGCGACCGACGCGGCGCGGCCGACGCGACCGGACGATCGAGTTTGTGCCGTCATGAAGCACGGGACCTTACACATTGGCGCGGCCAATCGACGCGCGGCGACATTTTTAATGAGCGGCGCGATTATTTTCAATGGAACCGTGAGCCATTTTGCAGAGAATGCATGTACTGCATACATGGCTTACTAAGTCACGGTAAATACTGTTAAGCCGGTTACACGTGAGCGCGGCGCGGCCGACGCGGCCGGACGATCGAGGTTGTGCAGTCATGAAGCACGGGACCTTACACATTGGCATGGCGCGGCCAATCGACGCGCGGCGACATTTTTAATGAGCGGCGCGATTATTTTCAATGGAACCGTGAGCCATTTTGCAGAGCGATCGCGCGACGAATTACTGTCAGATCAAAGCATTCCACACATATTCATCGGGTACTACCTCAAATTTAAGAGAAATCCTCAAAAATATCGCAAGTCTTTGCTGTGGGCTGATTGGCTTCCGCACCCTGTATTCTTTCTTTATATCATCTTCGATGAAGAAAAGTATCCGTGCGAATTGGTCCCTTGACGTTCTAAAGTATTGTATAAATTGTCCTCATCTGAACAGAGTTCACGGTATAAATGATTAAATACACCATGTAAATATCTCTTCTTATTAATTGGGTGTACCCAAAAACATTCTATTTCTCTTCTTTTTGCGTTGTCGATATACAAATATGCCAGCGCTATTATAACAAGTGTGTCATTAGACACTGCCTCCATTCTAGAAATTATGTTATGAAACACAATACTTCGGGCGTTTATAATTATTCTGCCGCTGCCATGTGAAAGCGACACACTCTCGCGGCGATGACAAAAAGTTTATTCGCTATATAACCGCGCCGGCCGCACCGCTTCCATGTGTAAGCGGCTTTAGGCCAACGTATTCTATTACAGTATGTATGCGAGGCTCCACATGGGAGACTCCCATACATAAGAGACTGCATTGGCACAGGGTTTTCGAAAACTTTCAGGAAACTTAATCTGATTACACGGCCTGATCTGCACATAAAACTCTTATCTGCGTGCCGGAACTGCTGCTCTGGGTGCAACATGTAGATTTTTGTTGTTGAGTATACTTTCCGTGGGAAGGTCATCACTTATGCGTAACCAATATACATATGTACATGTATCTTGTAACTAATGATATTGTGAGCCAGTGTCCACATGCTCGAATGACCACCAATTGAATGGGAAAAGTTGACTTTTTAAAATTCACAAAATCACTGTCTTCACCAAGAGGGAACATGTTCACGTATGCGGGACATTTAGTAATATTCAAATATCGGAATTCTCGATTTACGACAGCTGGATCCCATCTTGAATTGGTGACAGGGCACCGAAGGGAGCGATCAGTCTACAAAAGAGTGTATAATGACACACAGCGATGTGACATTCCTCATCTACTTGATTGATTGATTTGATTGATTTATTGTTCCACCAATAACATGGTATATGACAAGGTACATAATATGAATATAACATACATTAGTCAACAATATATATACATATATATAAAGATGAATTTCAACGAACAGGCTAAGTGGCACTGGGTATAAAATTCGATGAATAATATCAGTGCAGTAGTATTTTCATTTTTAAAAATAAACGGGATTTACACAACATAACGGAAACACTAGCTCTTTCCAGTATGTTCTTGTAACCTCCAGCTTCACTGCTTCATTCGTGGGAGATTACTATTTTATCCGTTTGAATGCAAGTTTTAGAAATATGCAAAGTCGTTCAGTATTGCCATGTTACATATAGTGAGTAAATCGTGGAATTTCTCTCTATTTCCAATAATATTGTTGGATGTATTTCTCTCTGAGGTCTTTAATTACGTCACATTCTAACACAAAATGGAATTCATCCCCTAAAACACCACATAATTTGATTCACTTTTGTTAGATTTCCAAATTTCGTTTGGTAACCTATGATTAGATGTTCGGATTTTTGTCAAATGTTCTGACAAATAAAATGGTATATGCGAATTAGATATTTACTGAAACTTGGATAAAGTTTAATGGCGTTATAAAATTGGCCTCTGCTGGACCCCGATACACTAAAATTCCATTGTTAACATAAATTATCATTCAGATTATATTCTATATGTTTTCGGACTGATGATGACAGTGGTAGTTGGCTATACAACAAGGGAGGTATACCGTACCCCTGTATCACACCTCGAACACCATTCAGCCACATAAACTTTTTGTGTGAACATATTATCATTACCATCTAATTACATAATTAGCTTATATGTGATTTTAGCCAGACGGCTGCCCTCTGGTGATAAAAGTTTACACCAATAATTTACCCTTCTCATTTTGACATGTATACTTATCGGGAAGCGTCCTAATTCCCCGTAGACCATATAATTTGGCATCGATGCCTTCATGTTTATTATTATCTTACAAAACTTGAGATAATTCTTTTCAAGACAGTCAACATTTTCGAAACCCTATATCTCACTTCCATAGAGGATGATAGATAAAACTGTACGATCAAACAATTTAAGTGACAAATCAATAGACAAATTAAGTTTATATATTTTGTTTAAGAGTCAGTACATAGCCCTTGTTGCAACCTTGTTCGTTTTCTTCACTGCTTGACAAAAACGGCCGTTATGAAAAAATAGAACACCAAGGTACTGAAACTCGAGAACCGTGTCCAGCACGTTGAATAAAAAGCACGGCAATGTTTTCTTATTACTCTTACTCAACACCATAACCTTAGTTTTGTTTCCGCTTATTCTTAGTCGCCATGAATCAGAGTAATCTGCGAAACAGTCAAGAGCTCTCTGCATATTTACCTCATTTTCTGAAAAAATAACAGTATCGTCGGCATAGAAAAAACAGTACATTTTTAAATAACACTGAATCACATCATAACATTTATACAAACCATCGATAATACATTCTTGAAAAAAATCTTCAATGTCGTTTATGAACAAAGAAAATAATATAGGGGAAAGATTTACTCCTTGCCTTACGTAACCCAATGTCACATCAAAAGAGATCTGACCGATGACCATCATTAGCAACACATGACTTTATTTTACTGTACATAATTCTGATAACTTTGAAAATGTTTCTATTCATACCAGCCTTCAGTAATTTTACCCAAAGTCCATCCCTCCATATCGTATAGAATGCTTTTTTGAAAATCGATAAAACAACAGGATAGCCACTTCTTGCTCACATTATATATCTCAATCAAACAATGTAAAACAAACAAGTTATCAACCGTTGAATGCTTCGTTCTAAAACCAGTTTGACTATTACTTAAAAGATAAACCCTTTCGGAAAATTTGGCTAATCTGTACGATTCAAAACATCAGTGATACTTTGCCCAAACAACTGGTGCTTTTGATACTTTTAATTTTCTTACAACTTGAATAATTTCATCATCAACAATAGGTTGATTTAGTTCACTCATATCACCTGGGTCAAACAGATCTACAGTGATATTACCGAGGTCGTCGTAATCACACCCCGGTGTATTCATTGTTTTGAAATATTCTAAGAACGATTTGTTATCTGGCATTTCTTGAGAAACCTATCTAGTCTGTCCCCGGATCATATTATTCAAAATATTCCAGAATTCCTCACCACGGGACGTCAAACTATTTCTCAATGATTACAACTTTCGTACCAATCATTCCGTTTCTTGTCCATGATAGACATCTATGCATTAGTAGCGGAAATCAGATTATGTTTGTCAACATTACTCTTGTATTTTCGATATTGACGCTTTAATTTGCAAACAGTTAATCTCATTTCAACACAGTCCATATCATACCATGTTTTACACTATTTATTCAATTTCCGCGAAAATGGAGCTTGCTTTCTACCGAAAAATTTCCCCGCTGGCTTTGTTAGTACGTCTGATATGTTCATACATAATGTTTTCACTTGTTCGTACTGCATCACTTTCCCATTGAGACTAGTACATGGAATGAATCCATAAACAGTCAATTCTGTAACTTGTGCAGGGGAGATAGAGTTGGAGACGAATACCACTATATCATGAATTGTGAAGCTATGAGGCGATTTATATCTTTGCCGTTAACAAGTTCCCCTAACTTGATACATTTAAGATCACCATGGGAACAAAAGACGCTGTTTTAATACACAAAATGTCTGATTTTATCAGATATATATAGAACAACTAACGGGTTCATCGCCAAGGCAAAGAAATACAACATGGTAATGTTTATATATTTAATGACCGTCATCGTCATATATTGTTTATGTTTTATTATTTGGGACCTCTCAGACTTGTCAATTTATTGACATATTGGGAGTGAATAAAGAAAAAGAAAGAAAGAATTGAATTGCAAGAGGAAATGTCAGCCTCGTGGGAGCATTGAATCCATTGCCTACTCATTGCAGTGAGGGCATGATGCTTCCATGTATTGTCGCTACATATGGTGATATACGTAGAACTAACCTATTTGTTACATGAGTCTCTATGTGAGTTTTCTACCATCATCACGTTTTTGTGACTTTCGATTTAAGCACTACCTCCGCACAAACATTGCTCACCCACGCGTACAAGCTCTCCGAAGGTCGACATCAGCTCACTTCGCCAATGGTAATATATTGAATATACATAAACAATTTCACGGTAATCGACCTCATGATCTTTTAGATACGTTTTAAAGGGGGGTACTGTACACTAAATCCGGCCATGTATGGGACCACCACCTTTTAAACTCAACAGAATATATGCAATCAATTAATGAAATTGAGCCATAGATTAGTGAAAAGTACACTCATATGCTTTATGAATAACGCAAACAACCTGGTAATTATAATGAAAATGAATTTGTGACTGGAGTCATAAATTAATTTTAATTGAAATTACCATGTTGTTTGCATTGCTCATAGAGCACACGAGTTTAGTGCATTAATAATCCATGGGTCAAATACATTCATTTGTTGCATATATTCTGCTGAGTATAAAATGAGATGGACCCATAAATGGCCAGATTTAGTGTACAGTAACCCTTTAATATGTCAGGAGTATATATATAATGTAGCATAGTATGTATATTATTCGTGGAAATGAATAACATTTAAACTAAACACCAGCCAAGTGGCACCATGCCGCCATCAAACACCGAACAACGTTGATGATAGAACCAAGCATCGACATCAATTTATCAATGGATACATGTATGTGATTTTGTGAACGATCAGAAAACTGTTAGAATATTCTGACCAAACACTATAACTGAAATTTGCCAAAATTATAAAATTGGATAAACTCTAGTTTTGTTTGATTCATGGTAACTTTCCTGGGTGGATATATTAAAAACTCTCAATCAAGAAATATAAGTTCCGACAACCAAAGTGACCGTTCAACTGACCCTCATGAAGACAAAACTTATAATCCTCTGCGCGACCGGAAAAGGTTCTTCTATAACAGGAATGAAACTCCCTTGACAACTACACGCTATTTCATAGAAGGAGTTTTCGACAATGTCGACATGAGAAAGGTGGCAAGCTTCTTAAGGAACAGAGGTGTAAAATTTTCAATAATTCGAATTATTAACACCATAAACGGATTCTCTACGCTCAGAATAAACATTTCGATAGAAAGCGAATCCACAGTGGAAGCGCCTGGTTTCTGGCCGAAAGGGGTTACTTGCCGACCATGGGGGCTAAGTCCCCGTTATGCAGGACAAAGTAATGATTGCTCCTAATCATAGCGGCATTGCACAATTATCACCAACTAATTAATTGTCACACACATTCAGATATGTTGTCGCTTCTCACGTGGAATATGACAGGCGCGTTGTCGTCGTCAGCTTACTTGCACTTGTTGCTAGATCGGCATAATATCGATATATGTGGTGTTTCTGAACATTGGCTCGGAGAAAAGGACTTGTTCCTATTAGATAATATTCATTCCGAATTTGAATCACACGCTGTAAGCGATTATGCGATGCGCTTACCCTTTCAGCGAGGTCGGCCTAGGGGAGGCGTGGGCCTTATTTGGAACAAATCAAAGTTTTCTGGTCGCATAGAAAGGCTTGTCATCGATGACGACCGCATAGTCGGTATACAACTGAAAATATCCAGTTCCAACTTCATCTATGTTTTTCAAGTTTATCTCCCTACAACTAACAACTCTGTCCAGTACTACAAAGAATATATTGACAAACTATCCGATCTTTATGATAAATACTTTTGTCTTGGAAAAGTTATCTTCATGGGAGACTTCAATGCGGACCTTTCTAGACATGACTCAAGATCAAATGCATTCAAAAATTTCCTAGTTAGAAAGACATTATTCTCTGTCAACGAAAGTGCATCACAAGCGCATATTCCGACATTTGTAGCGACAACAGGTCACAATTCCACGATTGATCATATTATTATGTCTTGCAATGATAAACGCAATATAATACACACCCATGTTTTCGACGAGGATGTATATAATGTATCCAACCATCGCCCTCTTCTTGTCGATGCCGACATACAATTTAGTTACCAGAACTCAAATAATGTTCAAAACACTCATTTGAGGTACAACAAGAATTTTTTTCAAAATAACCCAAACTTGATATCTAATTATGTAACTCGCTTAGAATCGTACCTGCTTCCGTTGGATACATATAACGCACTCCCGTCGAATATAGATGATTTATACAATTCCATTGTCACTGCAATAAATAGAGCAGCTAGAGAAATTATCCCTACAAAATCCTTCAAAAAACACCTGAAGCCCTTCTGGAATGATATGCTCAGTGCGTTGCACCAGGAGATGACCGAAGCCAGAAATAATTGGATTCAACATGGTCGGTCAGCTGACCCCAGCAACGCACTGCATATTACTTACAAAAGGACTAAATCTGACTTCCGCAGGGAATATCGTAAATGCTCGCAAAAATTTCTTGACGAATGTGTTAACAAGATAGATTCTTTTGTAGAAATATATCAAACTTCGTTTTTCAAACTCCTTAATGCAAAACGCGCGCGCCTTGGTACTCAATCGCAGTCATATTTTGTATCTAACGATCGTGTCATCAGAGATTACCAGGAAATCGCCGACGAATGGATACATTACTACGAATCCATATATTCAACTCAAATACACGATACCTCATTCAACGAAGACCATTATTCAAAAGTATCCCAATTTGTATCAAATGAACTTTCCCACAATAATGCATCGGAATTTGATGAACTATTGTGCTATCCGGTATCGGTCTCTGAAGTGATATCCGCATACAAAACTCTAAGCAGAAACAAAGCTGCAGGGCATGACTCTTTGAACTATGAACACCTCATCTTTGGAGGTGAACATCTAGCCGGCTCGCTCGCTCATCTGTTTTCATTGATGTTTGAGTCAAGTTACGTTCCGCGCAATGCGAAGGTTGGAATCATATTTTCGCTATATAAAGGCGCACCAAAGCCCAAAGAGTCTTTTGATAGTTACTCTACTCCCTGTACTGTACAAGCTATTTGAAAGGATTGTATTATCACGTTTGAAGCAAAACGCGCCAAATAGTATTGCGGTCCATCCCCTGCAAAATGGATTTCAACAAAATATCAGTTGCATGGCAACATCATACTTAGTACAAGAATGTGTCTCCTATACATCCAATAACCATAGCAAACTATTTTCTTGCTTCTTAGATGTATGGAAGGCATTTGACACCGTGTGGATCGGTGGCCTACTATTCAAATTACACGAACGGAGCATCCGGGGAAAAAGCCTAAAAATAATTCATAACCTCCTTACCGGAATGAAATGTTCACTGTTATACAATGGTTACAAATCAAAATGGATTGATGTATTGCACGGAACCAGACAAGGAGGTACTTTATCTCCGATTTTCTACACCATTTACATTGATCAATTACTGTATGATCTTGAGCGCTCGGCATTTGGGCTAAAAATTGGTGGAATAAATGTATGTTGCCCAACTCATGCGGATGATATGCTGTTAATGTCATTAACATCTTCAGGGTTGCAGTCACTCTGCTCGATCTGCAGCTCTTACAGCTCTCTGTGGCGTTACAAATACAATGCCACAAAAAGTTATGTTATCGTTTTCAATGAATCAAAAGCTGATTACTCTAGTTCCCAGAGAAAATGGACTTTTGGCAAACAAGAAATGTCTGAAGTCACCTCTCTCACTCATTTAGGAATACCCATACAAAAGTTTAAATTCACATCTTCCTTTGTAGACGAGATATGTACCAAAATAAGAGGTACATTTTTCATGCTGTCAAATGCAGGTATTTACGCAGGTGGCCTAACTCCAATGAGTTCACTGAAGATTTACAAATATATTATATTACCAAGAGGTCTTTATGGATCAGAACTTCTCACCAATCTTACGAACACTGATACTCTCAAACTGGAACGCATTCACCGTTTTTGTTTGAAACGTATTCAGGGATTGCACTTTCAAACCCGTACGGCTATGGTGGAGGGATTGCTTGGTATCCCATCACTCGGTATTTTCATTGTAAAACGTAGGCTCTCATTGTATCATTCTTTGTGCAGCATGAATGATGACAAGGCTACCAAGCAACTCTTCCTCCACCATACAGCTGAATCTCAATTCGGCCAAGGAGGCCCTTTCACAAGGACAATTGAATCGGATCTCGAAGATCTCAGAATTGGTTCCTTTTATTTGGAATTTTCATCAGAAGCAATCATACCTGTTAAGAAGCATTGGAAAACCATAGTTAATGAGGCGATCGGAGTTAATTCAAATAACCAATGGCAACAACTAGTATCAATGCAGAGTGATTTCGATCGTTTTTCCATTGTCCAGGAAAAACTTCAAATGTCCCATATTTGGAAAGCATGTCACAAATTTCCCAAAAACAAGAAGTGTTATTTTTTCATTGTCCAACTACTGTGTATGTTGACATTTAAGGAAGATGTTTTATGCACCAGATGTGGTCAAGTTTATAATGACACAGTCAAACATGTTTTTCACGACTGTGACTTTCTTAGCAACTCAAGAAATGACGCTTGGTATCGTTTTTTGTCCCATTTTCATATAGACTGTTTTATGTGTATTGATAGAATTCCTCCCTCCAATCAAATGCTCATGTTTATTGGGCACGTCCCAAATGCTCTATTCGACATAGCTGAAGATGCCCTCGCCATAGTCGATTTTTTCGTGCTAGAGGCCACGCAAATATGGCATTATTGGATAACTGGAACTCCCGGTTGTGCATCAGAGATCGTCCTGTGAAACGTGATGTGAAATAAATACATGTATGCAAGCGATGTTTTCATGTTGAATAAGAATTAAGGCAATATCTTTAATTTAGTTTTGTTTTCTTCTTATGCGTAAAAGCATTAGTCTCTTTTCTTGTTTGTTTACATTTTGTTTTCTGATATCGCGGTTTTCCCACGTTTTTCAGTCAATTTAAGTTGCCATGATGTAATTATGCATTCCTGTATAACATATGTTTTTGCCTGTGGCAATTCATGTATTTGTATATATGTTTACAATTTATTGTAAGTTTGTATCGAACTCTTCAAATATGGAGGATAATAAAGATATATATATATTGTATTTAATTTCGAAAAACACTAACGTATATATATATATATATATATATATATATATAACCCATGGTCAGCTTGCCTGTGTGTAACTCAATTTTAGCCAAAATTTGGAGCATATACTACATTTATGTGACACAAAATTGCAACGAATTTTCAAGCTGATCGGTTCACGATGGCCTGATATATAGCACATGTTCCTGGGGTCGCGATGGCGAAATTTACGTTGCTGATCAGGGGTATTTATCATATATAAGATAGAGTTATGCCGCTTGCGTGAGTAAACCGATGAAACTCTATATTGACCGGTCATTTGACGGGCAATCTCCTAGTATAATAATATATATATATCAAATTATTTTGTTTCCCGGAACCGGATTGGAATGCAAACAAAGTATAATTTCAGGATTCAAATAGCCACGGATTACATTGGTGCATTAGTTCATTACATGTTTACACAAAGTCAATAAGTTTTGACAATTTCAAATTGGAAGAAGAGAAGAGGCATAACTCTATCAGAAATTAACTTTAGCCGGCTGTGCATGTACTTCGCTTTAAACCCTCCCTATACTGAATGGATTCTCCCATTAAGTTATAAAAGTATACATTGGAATTGTATATTATTAAGTTGGAGGGTGTTCAGGTAATAAAAGCAGTCGACAGACCGAAAACAAAAATAGATAATACAAGAGAAGAATGAGTCATAATCATGGGGGGGGGGGTGTTCAGATATTAAACACAACAAACGATCTATGTTGAACTTATTATCTGAACATTTCATGAGGGAACTTTACTCGTCGATTGGTATTTAGTATAGAAAGAGTTAAATCTTCAACATGTCAGTAAAAATCGCACACTGTATGACGGTATGAAACTTCGAGCATTAAAATTGAAGTCGATTACACCACGCTGTCACAAAAATTCCTATGTATCGAAATTACTATGTCGCGGATTTAGCCTATATTTCCTATATAAGCTGTTTGTTGAACTTATTTTCTGAATATTTCCAACCAATGAATAGGGAATCCTTAAACACTTTGTATTATATTTTCATACATAATGTCGATGCTCAATTTCGTGAACACCACCCCGCCAAATGCATAATGTACAATTCCAATGGATACTAGTACTATTATAACTGAATGGAAGAAACCATGCACTCAATAAAGTGCTTAAACCAAACTGGTTGGATGATAAAATTGTGCTCGTTTTGTTACAACCTGGTCCAGTTCTAGCGATCAAATATAGGTCGAAAGATACGCTACATATAAGATACCTATACGGTTTTTGACTAAATACGAAATTTATATTGGGTGGGTAAAATAAAATACCGATTTGGCACGCGAGGCTTTGTCGCAAATCTGTATTTGGTGGTACCCATGAATGAGAGAATTTTCGTATTTAGTCAAAAGCCGTACAGTAGATTGGCGCACACAAACATCATATTGCCTGTCACAATCAATTTATTAATTAAGCAGTAATCTGGTACATCATATTAGAGAATTATTAACACAATTAGAGAATTTGAAAATAAAGATAACCAATACACAATAGACTATACAAATATGAGAATATGCACATATGTTAATTGTTAATGTCATGTACATACATTACATTTACTGTTGTATACAGTCGATATGAACGCAAACATATGATGTTGTTAAACCGGGTTAAATCTACATTGGCGGTCCAGCCAAACCGGATATAAGGGCGCCTGTGTGATCGTTCAGTGGCTGGCTGATTTAACTGATAACTCTATCCGGTGAGATGATCATGCAATCAAACTACCCAGTAACCAGGCGGACCACAAACAGGCCGGTAGAATGGTTATTAACGGATCACAAGCAGGCCGGCATAATGGCTATTGGACATTTCGGTGCAGCTGTGATCTTTACTATAGCGGTATAGGCTTTGCTTTCACGCTTTCACGGATCACAAGCAGGCCGGCAGAATGGTTATTAACGGATCACAAGCAGGCCGGTAGAATGGTTATTAACGGATCACAAGAAGGCCGACAGAATGGTTATTAACGGATCACAAGCAGGCCGGCAGAATGGTTATTGACGGACCACAAGCAGGCCGGCAGAATGGTTATTGACGGATCACAAGCAGGCCGGCAGAATGGTTATTGACGGACCACAAGCAGGCCGGCAGAATGGTTATTGACGGATCACAAGCAGGCCGGCAGAATGGTTATTGACGGACCACAAGCAGGCCGGCAGAATGGCTATTAACGGATCACAAGAAGGTCGAAATAATGGTTATTGACGGACCACAAGCAGGCCGGTAGAATGGTTATTGACGGATCACAAGCAGGCCGGCAGAATGGTTATTGACGGACCATAAGCAGGCCGGCAGAATGGTTATTAACGGATCACAAGCAGGCCGGCAGAATGGTTATTAACGGATCACAAGAAGGCCGACATAATGGTTATTGACGGACCACAAGCAGGCCGGTAGAATGGTTATTGACGGACCACAAGCAGGCCGGCAGAATGGTTATTAACGGATCACAAGCAGGCCGGCAGAATGGTTATTGACGGACCACAAGCAGGCCGGTAGAATGGTTATTGACGGACCACAAGCAGGCCGGCAGAATGGTTATTGGCGTGGTGGTGAATCATTTGTGACATGATAACACCAAGTTGCAACGCTCACCTTTGGCATGTCGTCAATCGAGATTATTTACTGCTCCACCCATTGAACAGATTGTATAACGATTCTAAACAGCGGTACATGTCTAGCCCCCTAAACCGTTTTTTGCTGGACCGTCGACCAGTATGGTTTAATTGCCGGGTTAGATCGCGGCGGTTCGCCTCAGGTAAGTACAATTATTTAGCTCGACGATATAAAGACACTACTGCTAAACCATGGGCGGGATGGACCAATCAGGTTTAAACCAGATATGACGAATGCGTCACTTAGACCTGCGTTCTCGAGTTTATACTATGGTTTTATCTGTCAGACGGCGGTTACACGCATAGAAATTTCCGAAAACCAGTTTTAAACTGGAGAGACGACTAATTTGTCATGATTGAGCTAATGTATGAAGACGCAAATATCCAACAGCATCACAAAATTCAGTTACTTCTGACAGTAATGCAGTTCATTTCGTGCCTGCACTATCGTTTGATATTTAATTTCTTTTAAATTGTGAATATAGAATGTGAATGTTCAACCATGTACACTTTCGTGAATTCCAATTGTGATCTTAAAGATGTATGCAAGGCTTATTTATATATATAATGCAACTAGAAAGGTGACCAGTGGTTTAACAGCTTGACTGGTATTCCACGCTGGAGACAATGTTCGTGAATCACCGGTCCATGCATCAGGGTCAGGAACCTACGTCATCAATGGAATCTACGTAACGTCGTTTCAGGAACATATACGTGACTAAGATAATATCTAAACCGTCGATTCAGACATACAGGAACCTATGTGACTAAAGTAATATATACACCGTGGTTTCAGACGTTCAGGAACCTACGTCACTAAAGTAATATCTAAACCATCGATTCAGACATTCAGGAATCTACGTCACTAAAGTAATATAAACCGTCGATTCAGACATACAGGAGCCTACGTTCATAAAGTAATCTCTAAACCGTCGTTTCAGACATACAGGAACCTACGTTTATAAAGTAATCTCTAAACCGTCGTTTGAGACATTCAGGAACCTACGTTTATAAAGTAATCTCTAAACCGTCGTTTCAGACATTCAGGAACCTATGTTTATAAAGTAATATCTAAACCGTCTTTCAGACATTCAGGAACCTACGTTTATAAAGTAATCTCTAAACCATCGTTTCAGATATTCAGGAACCTACGTTTATAAAGTAATCTCTAAACGTCGTTGCAGACATTCAGGAACCTACGTTTATAAAGTAATCTCTAAACCGTCGTTTCAAACATTCAGGAACCTACGTTTATAAAGTAATCTCTAAACGTCGTTGCAGATATTCAGGAACCTACGTTTATAAAGTAATCTCTAAACCGTCGTTTCAGACATTCAGGAACCTACGTTTATAAAGTAATCTCTAAACCGTCTTTCAGACATTCAGGAACCTACGTTTATAAAGTAATCTCTAAACTATCGTTTCAGATATTCAGGAACCTACGTTTATAAAGTAATCTCTAAACTATCGTTTCAGATATTCAGGAACCTACGTTTATAAAGTAATCTCTAAACCGTCGTTTCAGACATTCAGGAACCTACGTTTATAAAGTAATCTCTAAACCGTCGTTTCAGACATTCAGGAACCTACGTTTATAAAGTAATCTCTAAACCGTCGTTTCAGACATTCAGGAACCTACGTCACTAAAGTAATCTCTAAACCGTCGTTTCAGACATCCAGGAACCCACGTCACTAAAATAATCTCTAAACCGTCGTTTCAGACGTTCTGAAAGCTGCAATCTGGAACTCATGCGATGGAATTGAGCTCGCTATTTGTTGCAGTAGTCATTGCAGTTATTTTGCTTTTGACGTACATATGTTAAATGACTGAGGTGTGTTTGGTGTTCAATACAGGGACATAATCTATACCAATATTCTTTGTAAATTTCAGTTATAAACATGAGTTTTTAAGGATTACCGAGTTTTGAATGTGCATTGTAAATTTCCACAGTTCATGCCACAGAGTATATTACATCTGATACACGTTTGCGGTGTTTTAAACAAATGTAAAATCAAAACTTAAGTTCTTGGTCATGTACATGTACGTATAATATTGGGGCTTGGCGAATACTACGTGTAACAGCGATCACTGGACAATTGTGTGATTAATCAGTATTAGTTTCCCCCTGGATCTTCAGACATTACTAGAAAATATAAGCGTATTGTGTCTCTCGACAAGTATATTTTCGGCCATTAGTCCTTCACTAGGCATTTTATTTTAACCCTTTACTAAGTACTCATTGGTGAGAAGTACCATTAGGCAATGTACAGATAACAAGTTTAAAAAAAGAAGTTTGCTCAGATCTCCCGAACATCCCTCCCAATGAAAATAGACCACTTCAATGTATATTATCATAATGGGATGGGGGAATTTATTTAGTAAAGAAAGTGTTAAACTTTAATGTTATTCCGAGCAATACTTCCAACAACACAAACCAAACGTTTTATGAAACTCTGTTTTGAAGTTAAATCGTAGTATGTGTTTTATATAGATGATATAGTTTTAATCTAAATTGTTGTGATGTTCTATATATAGCTACATTTCCTGTTCAAGTTCGTGGAAAATACTTGACATATTTTCTTGCTGACTGGTCCCTGATTAAAAACTACTATTTTTACTTCTGAATGAATATCGAACATTAAAGTATGAGATACAACACCATTAAATGCCTGAGGTGCTACAGGGAGAGTGGGATATGCTATATCTATTTAGAATGTGTATGTGGTGTTTTTGGGTGCTAATTTATCGACAACAGCACCTGAGCACATATAGATGGTGTCAACACTTCAAAATCATCTAACTATATATATTTATTGGCCTCCACGTATGGAGAGTAGTGACTTACAATATTTACAAATCAAACAACTTGAAAATATTATGCAAGGGTTACATCTAATAACAAATACATGCATTAAAAACAAATATCACTATATGCAGCAAGTAATATGTCACAAGCATACGGCTATATAACAGATCGATGCTCTTTATTGTCCCAGACATATGGGCCGGATTCGTCATCTCAGGTTTAAACCTGGTGTACGTAAACCTCTAGGTTTAAACCGCCGTGAGTCAGCAAAATCCGTGGTTTAAACCCGAGACCGCATGTCTAAGTGACACATTCGTCATCTCTGGTTTAAACCTGGTCCAGCCAGACCAGTGGTTTAGCAGTAGTGTCTCTGTATCGTCGAGGTAATTAAACGTACTTTCCTAATGCGGACCGCCTCGTTTTATTGATTGCGAAAATCAATAATTACGACCGCGGTCATATTTTGATTGGAAATTTATAAGCGAGAAGCAGTCACACATATAAAGCGTATGGGGATAAGTTTTTGTCAATTTCAATATTGTTTTTGCGTTTTATAAGCTTAAACCGGCAACTAAACCATCTCATTCGGCGGTCCAGCTAAACCAGCTTTATCGAGGCTAAACTTGAGATGACGAATCCGTCTTTTCTTCATCGCGGTTTAGAATTGTCAAATAATCAGTCAAATGGTGGAGCTGTAAATAATCTCGAGTGAGGGCGTGTCTAAGAGGCGACTGCCGACTGGTGTTATCATGTCGCAGTTGATTCATTCGCACGCGAGCTTTGCTCAGATATGGACATGTTCCTAAATATATGATTTTTACCAGTATTTTGTGGGTTTTTTGTTTGGCTTGTGGTAATCACACATACTAGTGTTTTCTACGAATTCATTTGAAGGGTTCAACATTTTAATTTTGACAACAAAACGATGCTACTGCATGACCAGATATGCTATACACATAGTTTGCAATCCTAAACTTATATTGCTATATGAGTCAAATTTGATAACTTATTTTGATGTAGATCATGCAACAAAGCTCTACTCTGGCTACGCCCATAAATTCCAATAATATTCTACCAGTTCAAAACCTGGGAAACTTTTTTATTTTCTGCATGACTGGAAATTTATGACATTGAAAAAAAAAACTCATGTAATATATTTCTTTATTAAAAGCTGTCCCTCTGCGTGGTTTCCCACTTCCAACAGTTCAGATGCCGCTTATGGTGTGCACTCATAAGCAAATTGCCTTTAGTTGACTGGCCTCTTTGTCCAGGATTGATTCGATTATGGAGACTTTATTCAGCGCCAGAGGGGTTTGCGCACATTTTGATCATTTGAACATTTTAATTAAAAAAAATAATTTAATTAAATTTAAAACAAACAAATGTTAATTTAAATTTTAAATTTTGTTTCTTTTTATATTCAATTCCTTACACAATTTAACAATTTTTTCATTTAAAAATTTTTTATATTTTACTTATTTTTAAAAACCTAACGCCGTTATACCACACGAATCACCACACCAAAATTAATTGAAATCGGTCCAGGGGTATTGGAAAACAGTTGCGAACTGACACACGGACATACATATAGACAGCTCCTATACCCTTTAATATACACATATATACATGTAAATACACCAAATTTTGTCTTTGCGGGTGAAGCATCTTGCAGAAATCTATCACAAACAAAGTGATGAACAGAGCGTGAAACTCTTGTTGAGATACATGCCCTTTGCTAAATTGATTTAAACACACAATGAGATCGGACTAATAGTCAATGAGCGATACTTGTTTATCGATGAATAAATCCATTGAGCGTGGACGCGGTCACGATAATTTATGACTTGTCAATAACCATTATATCGGCCTATCTTTTGGTCCGATTGGTAAGAGGGTAGTTTGATTGCACAATCATATCACCGAATCGAGTTGTCAATTAGCTGGCAACTGAACGAAAAAAACGCCCCCTTAGACCCGGTTTGGTTGGACCGCCAATGTATGTTTAAACCAGGTTTAAACTCGGAGGTTTAAACCGGAGATGACGAATCCGGCCATGTCGTTGTTATATGCAGTAGAAGAACATTTCCTTATGTCTGACTATATTATAAGGGAGAACGTATTGAAGTTCGTGATGGTGCCATAGCTTAAAGGACGGATTAGAACATAGGCCGTGTACGAATGAGTCTACAAGCAATGAGAAGAAATGTAGCAGCGTCCAGAAGTAAGTCTTGCAGGCAATCCAAGAATTTCTCGGTCAGTGTTTGAAGTGTGCTTCCAAGAAAGAGAGCAAACAGATGAATTTCACCAAGAGCAAGCAAATGTTACATGCAATTACAATGCCATACCGATTCGCATTCCGCATTCTCCCGCGGATGCCTTTGGATGTCCGGTTTTTGAAACACGTCATCGCATGCACGCATAACATTATTAAGTGCATGCAGTTGTGCATGTCCATTCGACTTGTTGAAGGTGCGATCGCCTGTATCAAATTCAATTCAATATCTGTATTGTCTCCGCCCACTAATATGTGGAATTGGAGTTATATATAATTAGTAACACACTTAGCTGGATAAGCTGCACTGGGACATTTAAATCTGGGCGAAAACTAGTACGACTCTGAATATAAAATAGACCACATAACAGTGAAAACAAGATGGTTCTGTTGTTGAGTTACATACATTACGAAACGTTGGACACTGAATAGGTAATTTCGCCTATACATGAATGCCTACGTACACTGTTAAAATCCCCCAGTTTCAACATAAACTTTGTTTCGATTTGGGTAGGTTACGTAGGTAACATAGTGCCGTTAGATTTCTACTGTCGCTATGAGTCGGTTTGAACGCGCAACAAAGTGCCGGAATGCGCAGGAATTATGTTCCGGCAATTGGACGCTGGGTAATATAGCACGCAAGGCGGGAGCCATTTTGAAGTTGTCCAGCACTGAAAAAAAAAACTTAGTCATAGCCTTAGTCAACCCGTAACTTAGTTATTTTTGACTAACGTAGCCAAAAGTAACTAAGTGTGACCTTAGTCACACCTTAGTTACTAAGGTTAATATTTTCTTGATTCAGTCATGCCGTCAAAACTGAATAGTATACTTATCGGCGACATATTATATACGGCAATGACTCCATACAGTATGACTGAATCTTACTCTGCTGACATTTAATATGTATATAACATCGCATTCATACTGTGTTAATCGGGTCGGTACGTATATGGACGAGTACGTAAATTTAACGCAAATTATTGTCTCACCATTTTGTGGCTGACATTTTTAATTCGGAAAAATCACTAAAATCAGAGTGATTTAGACGTGATATTGGCGTCGAACGAACTAAAAGAGACGACATATTACATAAATAACAACCATGGCGTATTTGGAGAGCGGATCAAATCAGGATAAAAGAGAAGTCAGGAAAATACTCTGCGAAACCGTTCATCGTGTATTGTTGAACTAATTATTCAGCTGCTTTCAACAAGTGGACAATTTGTCAATAATAGCTTGAATCTTTATTCTACATGTGAAAGAACGGCGCCTGAAATATTTGCTGCCAAAATTAGATTTGTGTCTGATGACTCCTTCAAGGTTACATGTACCGTACACAGTACTGTACAGTACATACAGTGTGCACTGTGTGGTGAACGTTTTTTGCTGTGGCATTGTGGACGACTACCACAAGTAAAGGCAAGTTGAAGTTCATTCCGGCTTGGTTTGGTGATCGAGACTGTTACCTGTTCGATTGCGGACAAGTGTTAGACGGTCTGATTTCGGTTCCTTTGATAACCGCACAAGTTTAAATTCTGCAAAAAAAGGCTTATTAATCATTGACAATTTCCACTAAATTCATCGAGAGCAGAGATGCATGCCAATGAATCGATGAATCATGACATGATCCATTCAATCGAATCAATGGTCTGACTTCATTCAGATGAACACAAGCTTCGATGTCAAGCAATAGTGACAATAATAACAACGACTCAACGAGCAGCTATTAATATTAGAATGTTGAAAATGCAGTTGACAGTACTTGTTCAGAATCTGATTCTTTCAGAGCACATTGACATGTATGTACAATTACGGTACAAGAGAGGATATGCGGCGTGCGCACCAGTGTAATTCACAGAGCTTCAAATTATTAACCATGAGGGTTCTATGTCCCATTGGCACGTTTTGTGGGAAATCGATGTTGAAGATTCATGATCCGATTCTTCAAACTTAAATAGCTGTAATGTTGTTGTATTTGAGTTAAACGGTTACAATATATCACAACGTGATTCCATGTGAAATATTAATACCTAAAACCAAAGAGTTTTCGTGAAAAACGTGTTTGGAGATAGAACTTTTATGCACAAAACTGCCACTTTGTCTCCGGGCTAAAAAGCACTCGGAGTTAGAACATTATGGCTCGCCGGAACTGTATATTTTGGTGCGGACTAAAGGGTTCAATAACGGTGCGGGAAAAATAATTTCTCCGTTGTATTCGAATGATATTTTAATTCAAGCTAATGACACTCACGAATCCAAAATACACACAGTCTAATATTCTGAACACATCAGGTCAGTGTTAATCGCACGATATTTATCAAACGAGGATTTTATAGTCGAAAACTTAACAACAGGCGAAAATTCTTAAAGCTTTTAAAATGTCGGTAAAACGATCGAAGTTACTGACGATCGGCAATCCGTACAGATTCCGACACAAAAATCTAGATATCCATAGAAAGTAATTTTTGGCAGTGTGTGCAAAATGGTGCATGATCTCCGGGACACGATGCCTTTACGAGTCTGTCACAGTGGACGTGTGCTTGTGTGGTTAATAAATATCTTATATTAAGGTATTCCTTCTCACACAGGGAAATTGTTGAATCGAATAAGACAATAACGATCGTTATAACAGAACGTTTTCTTTTAAATCAAACAATATTGTGTTTAATACACTGTTAAAATTAACTTAAGTGTTACATGCAGTCAACTCGAACCTTGACAAAGTTAACTCGTTGTACCCTGCTCTAATTCCACACAATCATTCAATAAGCTTGGGAACAAGATTATTTTATTTTAACTCGGTAACGGCCAAACGGCATGTATGATCAGGCACATCTACACAACGTCATTATACTATTTAATTTCCTTTTTAAAAACGAGGCCGATATAACACCCATTTCAATTGGTAATTATGTTGTCAAGGTACGAGAGCAGCTGCTCACGCCTCCTTCGAGTGAGACCGTGCAACAACAAAAAATAAAGCAAACTTCAGCAAATTATGCGCGTCAGAAACAGACACAAATTAAAACACCCTGACTGGGTTTTAAAGTTACACATTTAAAACATGGCAAAACTGACATAAAGGGACGCAAGTACTTTAACGTTGGTACATTTTGGCTATGATTAAATATATACCAATTGAAGACATTATTGAAAACTTATATTCTGAGACACATCTGCGTTAACATCTTAGTGAAAAAGTGTCCAGTTTGGAAAGAACTCAACAAATGAGAGTAAATGCGATGACTTCTTGACTTCAATGAACAATTTACATGATATTCGGCAAATAATATTTTCTTAGCAATCCCGAACTAACACCACATCACAATAATAATAACAATATTTTAAACTTAAAGTCACAATGGCTCTCACGTGGGTAAACTCGCGGCATAGATTTTAATCACTTGGAACAGCTCAGTTTTCAGATCTTGTCTACACTCTTGGTACACTTTAACAAACAATAACATAAATGGTTCCAAAATTACAACATCAGATGAGATCAGATTAATTTTATTTTTAGTCGGATATGCATGTACAACAATATGTGTTTTATATCGTTGTACATATCGGACTATAAATAACATTGATCTTATCTCATCTTATCGGATGGTGTGATTCTGTACCCACTTATGTTATTGTTTGTTAAAGTGTACCATGCTAAAGTCTTTTCTACAGGAACAAACATTCGAAAGGAGTAAAGATGCAGATATCACTGTGCTACTGTACTTTTACAATTTTAGAGAGTTATTTGCGAAAAAATTACATCATATAACTCCGTGTCGATTGCGGGCATCCATCGCATCACACTTCGTATGTCCTTGACCTTCTCCGCCGGCAGTTTTTTTTGTCTTAACCGTAGCTAGAACCTGAGGCAGATCATGAGTCTGCTGACTTCTTATGTTCAAGGTTAAGCTTACCTCAATAAACTTAAACTCCGCAAGACCTAACTCACACACGGGTTATTTCTTAATTTAGTCGGATTTCTACAACCTCTTGCAACATGAAAGAGCATAACCATTGGTTGCACTTGGTCTTATCAATGGATGACATGACTTATCTCGTCTACTGTCTACACAATCAAGCAGGGCAACATGCAGGTGTGTACTGTTGTAGAAAGTCTATATTTATTGTGTATATGTTGACAAGTCATGTAATTCCACGTGAACATTTATTTATTTTGTGTTTTATTGTCGATTTCGGCGGTCAGGGTTATATCGCGGTCGTAGAGAAGAGAAATCACTGGGATATTTTCACAGACAAACCACCTACATGTACCTTCGGCGAGTGCATGACCAGCAGCTCCCTCGGAAAAGCTGGTCCGAAATTCGCGAAGAACGGGAATCAAGCGTCGTACCTCCAGCGCAGAGATGTCTATTGGCTTGGAGTCATAAACATTACACGTTATATAACCGAGACCCCTTTCCATGTGAACTAGGGTGACAAATAGGTTGTCTCTAATTTCCTGCATGCATTTCCTATCCAACTTTTCATACATTTGGTTAATTATATGACATATTTATAGTTCTTATCTTTTTTTCAGATGGAATGAATTACAATCGAGATAAAGAAACTTCGTTTCGTTCGATTTTGGCCAAATAAACCGCGAACAAACTATTGGAGAACTCGCCTTTCAGGTTCTTTCTCCAATAGATCTTTTGCCGTCTATTTGACCAATATTGAATTTAATAAGTATGTTTATCTCCTAAATATCAGACGAGTTTCTATTTCATACGCAATCTCCGATGAGGCTTAAATAGAAGTGATCCCATTTTTCTGCCTGGTTGAACATTTCTGATTATAACATAATATGTTATATATGAACGTACATGTGTCATATGGGTGTACAATGCATATCCCGCAAAAATATGTTACAACCATGACTATTTTCATGTTAGCAAATTCGAACAGGAAGACCCAAAACCCCATAAACTAAACATTCCGGCGTCCCTATGCATGGCTATGTTTGCGTGCTTCGGGACCGTGACTTTGCATGAACTTTGGGAATATAAGTACACTATATATACGATAACCATACTATTTTTGTATTAGTTCAATTTAATATATAGTCATAAATAATATACATGTATATAATAATGAATATATCGAAATAAGAAGGTTCTCAAGAGAGGCGGCCGAACTGGGGTAGGAATTGTCAGAGCAAGAACGTTCTATCTCCCGTAACGTAATGCAGTGGCATGGATTTTTGCTGCATATTATTTCAGGGCTAAAGGGTTCTATCTCCATATACCGACTAAAACAAGCCGCTAAACGATAAGCAATGAGTAGAAAAATATGTAAATTGGTAGCAGGGTCATATCTGCGTAAAATTAACATATATAGAATGAAAATGATACGAACAAATCGTGAGAAATGTCTGTTTACATCATTGTATATTATCGCATATTTTTCATAGCAGCCATTCGTCAATTTTTGATCACATGACATATATCGTCATTTTCATTGGCTAAGGAGATAGAACCTTTTTGCTCGGACGAATTTGTTCGTTATGGAGATAGAGCCTAAATGCACTGCGTTTTACGAACGAACGGTGCATATAGGGTAAGGTATGTTTGGTTCATTCGATAGAAAATTCTCTTCCGATTCCAATGATACCCATAACTCATTTTCCCGCCAAAATGGACATAGAACCATTTGGTTCTCATGCGACGCAATGTCAACAAAACACCAAAAACAATGAAACTGATGCCGTGTACGGTGTAGTGATGGATGATCACATATCTACAATTCCAACTTTACAATGACCAATTCATCTGTGTTCATCATTGTTCATTGAAATGTGTGGATATGAGACATTGTCATTATTCAAGTTCGCCATGTTATCGTCAAGTTACCGGTATCACGACAATTTACCAGGAGTTCACTGTTATTGGTTGGATGTTCTTATCAAACTATCTTCGGCTGATTCACTGATATTTCATGGAAAATGTGCGACTACGTGAGAACATTGTCGCCAAGTCATTGCGCACAGTTACATGTTTATTGCATCTGCTGTTGTCTTGAAGGGACCAATCCCAAATACCGGTAGCTGTTGTTGATATATACAGTAGTACAGTACCAGTCAAAAGGAGTGGTATATTAAGCATGCTATTTTCGCAAGTGGAAACATTTATAAGCATGTCGCTTGTGATATTATTGCAATATTTTGCGCTTAATATGGTGACACTTTGCGCTCAAAATTGTGACATGTAAATCAAATATTGCGAGGTTTGTTTCCGCGATTCACTCAAAATGTGACCGCAACAAAGCGTTCATAATTGCATGCATTTCTGAAAACAAACATTCATTTGTTAAATAGAGGTATTCACCAAGTGCTATGTATGTGTGGATATACACGCTTGTATCAAGCCAAGGCGGTGTTCCTGAAATTATTGTGACGAGTCTGAAGGCAAGTCACGATCATGTGTGTCGGAAACTCCACCGTGGCTTGATACAAGCGCTCAGTTCCACACTGTAGTGGTGAAGATATTTATCATATAACTTTTCTTCTAAAAAACTCTTCATTTCCTCCGATTTAATCTTCTATGTTGGTAGCTCGTTATCATTTTAATGTAAGCATACATTTTTGTTTCAATTTGAAACAATTATCGACTGGTCAGATATTGAATGTATATTCAATGCATACTAGTATTCTGTGATGAATAATTTTCTTTCAAGATAAAACATTGTTTATATTGTCTAATTGTTTCAATAGTTAATAAAATTTATGTTGATACCTGTAAGTCATTATTTTCAGTTATTTTAATCTGCAGCTGCGATGTTCAGCTGAGGCTGCAGGGCTATGATACCCCCAATAATTAGGCCCAATCAAATGTACTAATGGATACAGTGATGACTTAGTCAAGCCTTAGTTATTTCTGACTAAGGCCTTAGTCATTCTGACTAAGGCCTTAGTCAGAAATGACTAAGGGCAACCTTAGTCATTTTGACTAAGCTAAGTTAGTTAGTTTTGAGACGGGGGTTCTGACTAAGGTAACTTAGTTACTTTTGACTAAGTTTTTTTTCCAGTGAGGTGGCGGATAAGAAACTTTGAAATCCAAGGCAATCCAGTGTCAATCGTAATATCTTTCTCACCACAACGTCTTTTGACTATAGGAGGCACATTTAATCTTATCAGGGGAGTTTTTGTATTGATGTTAACTCAGTTATTATCTACTTTAAAACAATGTTTGTTGTTGAAACAATTTATCAGGTCAGGGAAAACCCAAACTCGATCTATTAAACCTCGTTTTGTCTATTTAACCTCGTTCGAGGTTTCTCAGATATTATGCAATTCCATCTTAATTGCCTATTGTTTAGCTCACACCGAAAGTGACATTAGATAATGTGATTTCGAGCGAGTGCTCAACTATACATACACTGTTAAAAAAAATCCAATTTGAAAAGGAAGATAGTACCGGAAAATTGCTGCCGGAATTATGATCTGTAAAATCACGGAACATTGTAAGCATATTGGTACAATGTTCCGTGTGTTTCTGGAACAATGTTCCGTGAGATTCTGAAACTATGTTCCTTTAAAATGTTCCGATTTGAAACAGAACATAGTGCCGGAAACTTGCTGCCGGAACTATGACCCATAAGTACGGAACAAAGTTCCGTGATTTTATAGATCATAGTTCCGGCAGCAATTTTCCGGCACTATGTTCTGTTTCAAATCGGAAATTTTTTAACAGTGTACAAATCATGGTAACATCGACGGTGTTTAAATTATTGTAAGCAATATACAAATTCTAGATTACACGTGCATGAATGCACGTCCCACTATTCACCACCCTGGAATGACATCGTAACCATACAGTCCGAGTTAGTTATGTCATCACAACCAAGAGCAAAGTGTTGAATTTTCTGAAGTCTGTTGCCTTTGCCGTTTTCTATTTTCGAGTTAATTTCATTGATGTCCAGTCCATTACTATTTCAATATCAGAATAATTATTTGGATCATATAAACATCCATCATCGCAACAAAATGATGATGCTGTAATGATATACACGATGTAAAGCCGCGGTCAACGTGTTCAATGCACATGTATTTTCAAAAACGACTCAGAACTGAAAATGTCATCAGTGACATGTATAAAACTCTCACGAAAATATTTTTGTCAGTTTTGAATTCGCGGAGATAAGTGCGCGAATTTAAAGTAAATTAAAAACTGAGCAAAAATAGGAGTAATGAACCCGATATGTTCAGCGACCTCCCGATTGGCGTCTAATCTTCATAATCGTACATAAATAACGATCAAATTCTTTGGTACATAGAATTGAACATAGAATGTTGAACAGCTTTTATTTTCTAAACTGAAGAATAGATAGATAGAATATCAAATAAATTGATACGTGTAGATATTCTGGTTCCTCGTGCATATTCAGAACATAGTAAATGACCTTTCCGTCAACAATCATGATTGTTCTTACTAAGAGCAAATAGTCCGTGTAATTCTCAGCTTATACAAGTAGTAGTGATTCAAAGTTGAAGTTCAAACCTTGCGATCAGTTGCATGTTATATTGTTATCTCGCGCTCACATGTACGGTCAAATTGTGATACGTTTTTATCTTTGTGGGCATGGGCACCTTACTTTTGGGAGAACTGGAGCGAACAAAACGACATACAAATCGTATAAGTGCTGGACAAAACCAATGAACCCTGAACTCAAATCAAATCACCGATAGGTGCGCGAAAAATAGTACTGCGCGAATTGAATTACGTGTAAGGTACATATTATTTAGTCCTTTGCTCCATATAATATAAAAGGTAGTGCTGTAGTTTCAATGCTTCCATATGAACGATAGGGGTCGTCTTGGAGAAAGTTCTGTTTAAGTTTGAATTCAAATTGCTACACGTTGTAAATTTTCTAACAGCTCAGCTGAACAATTGTTCCAGACCAGGAAAGAACATTCTATGGTATTACGACAATTTACCGGGAGTACACTATTATTGGTTGGATGTTCTTATCAAACTATCTTTGGCTGATTCACTGATATTTCATAGAAAATGTGCGACTACATGAGAACATTGACGCCAATTCATTGCGCACAGTTATGATGGGATCTGCTGTTGTCTTGAAGGTTCCAATCCCAACTAGCTGTTATTGATATACACTCTCAAATAAAGCAATTGATTTAGGCCCCCCATAGAACCAAAAGCCGCGATAGTACCAAACAGTATGGTACTATAAGCCTTTAGAGCCTGTTTAGCGCTATAGAACCCAGATGAGTTGGTACTCCACAGAGGGCCAATCGTTGGCTCCAAGTTGATTGGGTGAGACCATGGGTGTGTCAATATCGAGTGCCGTGTGCAAATGATAAAACTAAAGTGAAAAGATGGTCGCTCGTCGACTCGCTGTCATAGATCTATCGGATTATTTCATTTAGCACTATACAAGGGAGTCCATGTGGTTTTGTACTTAATTCGATGTTTAAACGCGGCAGCATCATTTGGAATATAACATGCCAAATTGTTAAATTTGCCGTCGGCCATGTTTCGTAATTTCGAGTGCTTGGTATCTGGGCTGTTTTGTTCTCTGGAGTACCAAATTTCTGGAACTATTTCTATTTCTTGGCACTTCATATCGTGTGCGTCATCGCTTCGGTGACATAAATGCGGGGTGGCTATTATATGCATAAAGCCCGGATACATATAGGTACTCCACATAACCTAAATATAGGTACTGTAGAGAGCCTAAAAATATAGGTACTCCAGAGAACCTAAATATATGGGTACTCCAGAGAACCATAATATATAGGTACTCCAGAGAACCTAAATATTTATTAGGTACTCCCCCTGGGACAAGGCTTAGTACCTACATAGGTACTCTAGAGTACCTATTGTTTTAAGAGTGTATACAGTACCAGTCACAAGAAGTGGTATATTAAGCAGGCTATTTTCGCAAGTGGAAACGCTTATATGCATGTCGCTTGTGATATTATTGCAATATTTTTTATATTTTGCGCTTAATATCTCAATATTCATGTTTTGCGCTTAATATGGTGACACTTTACGCTAAAAATAGTGACATTTAATCAAATATTGCGACTTGCGAGGTTTGCTTCCGCGATTCACTCAAAATGTGACCGCAACAACGCGTTCATAATTGCATGCATTTCAGAAAACAAACATTTATTTGTTAAATAGAGGTTATCACCACTATGCATGTGTGGATATGCACGCTTGTATCAAGCCAAGGCGGTGTTCCTGAAATTTTTGTGACGAGCCTAAAGGCAAGTCACGATGTGTGTCAGAAACTCCACCGTGGCTTGATACAAGCGTTCAGTTCCACACATAGTGGTGAAGATATTTATCTTACAAATTTTCTTATAAAAAACTCTTCATTTCCTCCGATTTAATCTTCTATGTTGTTCGCTCGATATCATTTTAATGTAAGCATAACATTTTGTTTCAATTTTTAAACAATTATCGACCAGATATTGAATGTATATTCAATGCATATTCTGTGAGAAAATGTAACACCAGTCCAATGCATCGATATAAATAGATGTGCCTTCAATACTCTTGATGTCATGCAACTTATTTGTGTAGGTAATGATTCTTATTTGACAATTATTGTAATATGTCATTTGTGGTAAAAAACAACGTTAATGTTTAATGCACACAAATATGCTTAATTTGTAATTTGTAAGTTAATCATTATAATTTTATCTGGTGTGTGATGAATAACGTTCTTTCAAGATAAAACATTGTTTATATTGTTTAATTGTTTCAATTGTTAATACAATTTATGTTGATAAGTCATTATTTTCAGTTATTTTAATCTGCAGTTGCGTTGTTCAGCCGAGGTTGCAGGGCTATGATACCCCCAATAAGTAGGCCCAATTACACGACCTAATGGATACAGTGTTCCCTCTGACTAAGGCCTTAGTTATTTCTGACTAAGGCCTTAGTTATTTCTGACTAAGGCCTTAGTCAGAAATGACTAAGGACCGCCTTAGTCATTTCTGACTAAGCTAAGTTAGTTAGTTTTGAGACGGGGGTTCTGACTAAGGTAACTTAGTTACTTTTGACTAAATTATTTTTTTCAGTGTATAATAGGGGTCTACGGCCGAATACCCACTTTTGTTATATCCTTCCCCATTAAATAGTGGAAATTGCCGCATAGTAAATATCGTATGTAGTGTCTAGACCAGTCTAGACTAGTGTCTAGACCAGTCTAGACAGACATTAAAGATATCATTTTGATATTCAGAAATAATATCTTCATAGAACCCCTATCGTTTGTGAGTGAATACCTTATAATTATTTCATGAGTGATTATCAGCGGAAATATCAATTTTCAACGAGCGACCCGAGTTGTAAATTAATATTTCCGCTGCCAGTTACAAATGAAATAATATGGGATTCACTAAAAAACACCATACATGTAAGTGTTCTATTATATGCTTTAACCATGTCGATAATTATTTTAATGTATCAATATTCATTAATGCCAAATAATCACAAAGCGTACACACAATTTCAGTTGAAAATTGATTGTTGTTGTTCGCCAACTGATAGTAAAACACTGGTATGCTGTGGTATTCTACCAGGGTGATTCGAATCAGGGTAATTTTACTCGGGTAAAATTAATCTAGTGAATGTCACCATAGTGTACGCACACAGGTAGACCAACCCATGCATTTTTTAATCTAACAAAATCTCCCCCGCCCATGTATTTCACCAATGTATTTTACCGGGATATTAGTATGCATGTGGAATTTTACTAAAGTAATTCTACCACAAGCTGCGTCCTAACTTATTTGCCAACTTTGTTGGTGTTAAAATTACTACATCATATCACATCTTTACTTGATATGAAAAAAGTATTGGTTAATTTGGATTTTCCTGCCATTCGGAGCCGAAAAATTTATTTTTTGCTAAAAATCGCTGTTTTTCACAAAAATATTTTTGTCAAACATAATTCCAATGGATATTGCAATGATGCCAAAATATTTAATCCATATGGTGTTGGCAGTTATCTGACAAGCATATGTAGACAGAAGTGAACAGCAATTTAGAAATAATGGATTTTAGCTACCCCTCCCCAAACACGTTTTTGTCGAAAAATTACATATTTTTGTTAAGAACTTAACAGGGGGGGGGGGGGGGGTCTGCAAAAAAAATTGCACATATGGGGCCCAAAAAGTTTTTTTCCGACTTCGAGGGACCCACCACCCCATTTTTGCAAAAAACATATTTTTTTCCTCCAAAATTTTGGGGACCCACCCCCCGTTTCTCATGTTTTTATCAAAATTTCAGAGGTTTTTTTTAGCCGTTCTTCAATAACTGTGTTAACTGCCTTACTAATTGGTAAACACAGATCAGAAAAACGAGCATTGTGTAGGTACACTATATGTCACAGATTGCCCTAGACCCCATTATAGCCTTAATATATCGAGTGTGTTGTGTCTGGCAGAGAACACTGGCCAGTGTAAATAGTGGTAAACAGGTCAGGGGTTCCACAATTATATGTACATGATCAAAGAACTCTTTAGTCTTATCCAACCGGACGGGGTGGGGAGGGGAATTGTTTTTGGTTAGGTATACAAATAGATATATGGTTATTATACTGCCCGATATTAGTCGGCGGGTATATACATGTAGTTGACACTCGAGCCGTCTGTCCGTATAAACATTTAGAATTTTGACTCAAGTGCCAGTTGTCATAGTTGATGCCCTATGGCATGGTGACGGACCAGAAATGGGGGACGAATATGCATAATATCGCGGGTTGTGACCACCAATGCCTACCAGAGTTATGGGCCCTGTTCGACTTTATGAAATTCAGTCCATACAAAGTTTTTGCAAGATAAGTTAAGTGTCGGTTGTCAAATTTTGATGTGGTTTGGTATGGTGATAGACCAGAATGAAGAATTGAATGTCATTTCTCAATGCATTTGAAGGCATCACATTATTTCAGTTCATCTATTTGTAAGTGATAACAGTGTACAATTATTATTTTAGTTTCGTCTTGTTGAGCAGTAAAGCTCCCAGATGAAGTTCGGAAATTCAATGAGAATAGCGTCACCTTCATTTGGGATTGTCTGAGCAGTAAACAGTAATGTCATTCATCATAACCAATTCAGTTTTATTTGGATAATTGTTGCAAATTAACATTACTTGCAATCATTCAAGATGAAAAATAACCCGAAGGAATGAATTTGATTACATGTCAGAACAAGACAGTATTTCAGACATTAGAAATTTATGAGACACCCTTTTCAATTTCTTGTTATGCAACAATCAGGTTAATGATATCTACTACATGTAGTAGTCATCATTGAGTATTCACCATGTAGTATCCAATTTGTGATAGAGTTTTTTTTATTTTATTACTTTTATTCAGATAATACAACTGGGTAATATATTAATTTTGTTACTAAATATTTCTTCCGTTGATCATAAGTTTCCTGAACGTTAATACGGTGGTCCACTGTGAAGTGATCCGGGATACTGTGAAATCCAGAATGTTGCTAAATCTGAGGCTAAAGAGTCACTTTAGCTGCATATATAGCCATATACCAACAAGCATGGTACTAACATGCTTACAAACAACATTAAATGGTCAGTACTTGTAAATTGTTTGAAAAAAACCCATTTTGGAAAACAATTACAAGCACCATTTTGTCCGTCTCTGGACCACCCACTCACCCCGGCCGTATATGCGGAATTTTTTTGCAGACCCCCCCCCCTGAACTTAACCAAATTTTCCAATTGATCATAATGGGCCCAAACATTACTCCTGATAATTGGGCCCGAGGACATTGCTGAAGTGATTAAAGACGTGATCAGCCATCCACAATCCCCACTATAGCCTCACCAAGGTGGCAGTTCTCTCAGTTTTAAATCAAAAGCAAAATTGTGTGATGTGTAGCTGAGCTGAGAGAACGTTGTCATATATTCAGTTACTTGGGTGTTCAAAACTTAAAATAGGGTAGGTTGTTCCCAAAACCATTGTCTTTCTTATATTTGCCGTTCTCTTTTTTGTAAGGTGTCGCAGGCTTTCTGAAAACGAGCCCATCGAAAGTAATTAAATATTTCCTGATCGAGTAGCCTTTCTCCACATTATCTGCTAAAATATATTCCGTACATCATTTTAGTTCGTGGTATGTATGTTCAAGACTTCAGATAGTGTATGAATTGAATAGCCCTTCGGCCACAACAATGATTAGTATTGAGAGTATAACCCCTTCAATACATCAGGTGGTCAAGAATTAAAATAGGGTAGGGGTACACAAGACAGTGAAAATATTCCAGCCGCTTGATGTGAAGTGCCACGTGATACAGGCTTATGTGAACCAACACATCCATGGTGTGTATAAATATTAGATAAAAACTATCAGGTCACACCCTCGGTTAATATTGAGAGCATATCATTTCAGCATGTGCTTCAAATAGGGTAGTGTGTCCTCAAAATTTCGTCTTTCTTATTTTCCAGCCACATTGCGTAAAGTACTATGCTGTATCAATTAAACAACTACCCATTGTCTATACACTCAGTTAATACTGAGAAGATACCGTTCCAGTTCGTGGTTGTTCTAGTCTTCAAATTGAGCAGCCGTTTTTTTGTAAAGTGTCCCTGGCTGTCTGGTATCATCCCACCTATAACAATTGTGTATTTCTGATAGAATAGCCATTTGTCCATACCGTCGTTTTGCATTGAGTGCACATCCATTGAGTTTGTTATGGATTCAACAGTTTACATGGGGTAGGGGGTTCCACAACATTCGCCTTTATCGTTTGCCATTTGATTTTTGTAAGGTGCCAGTGCTTTCGTGAATAAACCTATCATTAAGCAATTGCATCTTTTCTGATAGAACATCCATTCGGGCACAATCGCGGATGATATTAATGGCATATGCCTTTAGCTAGTCGTGTGTGCAAGACTTCAAATAGGGATTGGAGTCCCCCCCCAACAGGCTAAAACAGTGAATATTAGCCTTTTTCGTTTGCCTTGCTTCTTGTTGTAAAGTGCCATAACATTCTGGAACCACCCCAACCATAACATATGTGTATTTCCGGATACTACTACTACTACTACTACTACTACTACTACTACTACTACTACTACTACTACTACTACTACCATTTGTCACCATCTGCAGTTAAAACTGAGAGCATATCATTTAAGGTCGTGTCGTGTTTAAGACCTCAATTGGGATAGTGGGGTCATCAAAACATAGCAAATGCGCATTTCGTATTTGCCAGCCGCTTTGTGTAAGAGCATACATTTTCAGTGCATGATGTATTCAATAGTTTAAATGTGTTTATAAAATGGTCCGACAAAACAAAACAATATTCGCATTTGTCGGTTGCCATCCGTTTTGTGCTAAGTGTCAAAGACTTTCGGGAACCATCCCATCCATAAAATTGTGTATGTTCTAATATTACCCTTTGTCCATATTCTCAGTCAACATTGAGGTCAATCGTTTCAGTTCGTGGTGTGTTCAACTGTTTAACTTTTCAATTTGGTTGGGGGTCCTCAAAACATAGCAAATTCGTATTTAACAGCCGCTTTGTGTAAAGCGACACAGACAAGAGCCATCCATACAAATTATGTATTCTCTGATAGCACTACCTTCCGTTTTAGACTGTCAGTTAATATAGAGAGCACATAGCTTCAGTTCGTATTGTGTTCACGAATTTAATAGGGTAGAGAGTTCGCCTTTCATATTTGCCATGCAGCTATGTTTAGTAACTTGACACACTATTTCGGGAACCAACCCATCGATAAACATTGTGTATTTCCTTGTATAAATATCCTTTTAGTGTGGTCGTGGTACGCAAAAAAATGGGTCAACCCAGAAGAAATTGGTATAGAAGCGATCTCGGTGTCATTCGACGCGGGAGAATCTCTGCTACAACATATCCAAAATCCGCTAAAATCCGCTTTGGGCAAAATCCAGGATCCAAGATGGCGTCCAACATGGCTGCCATTAGTCAAAAGAGATTCTGACTGAGATTAATTCGACATAATGAGAACAAATGTTGCCATATTAATACAAATGTATACATTTTTGCGAAGGTAAAGTATTATGCCACATATCTATAGAAAAAATGGAACCCCTCGCCCCAGATGGCTGCCAAAATGGTGGCCTAAACTCGAAAATTTGAAATTGTTGCCTAATATCTTAAAGATCAATTCCTGTTGTTTGATAATGGTTCAGACTGGCGACATTTGATTAGTCATATTCATGTTAATTCATCATTGGAGCAATGAAAGATACCATAAATGGGGTCCCAGACTCATATACACCCTCAAAAATTTGATTTTACAGAACGCGGTATAAAATTCCACAAATATCGCCATTGGGATTCCAGTCGTATATCAACAAGAAATGGACAGAACTGTACAATGTAAGTTGGGCATACCATTATCTATAATTGCTCCAATTCAATGAAACCCAAATTGGCGCTTTGTCTTAAAATGGCTGCCAAAATGGCGGTCAAAATATGGAAAATGGCAGATATTTAGAATGGTCGTCAGAGGGTTAGACCCAGAAGGAATTGGTAAAGAAACGGTTTTGTTGTCATTCGACGCGGGAGAATCTCGTGTATAACATATCCAAAATCCGCTAAAATCCGCTTTGGGGAAAATACAGAATTCAAGATGGCGTCCAACATGGTCGCCAATAATAATGAAAATGGCAAATATGTAGTTATTCACGAAAACCCATTCGACAAAACGCCAATTCGGCACCAATACACATCATTGATTGAAATCAATGTTTTTTGTGGGTATGAGTAGCCAATCACGATTCAAAATGCTAAGATGGCTACCAAAATGGCCACCGAAAATTGTCGAAATTTAAGTTCTGCTCAGAGGAAAGCCGAAACAACACTTCGGTTGTGAGCTAACGATGACAGATCTATTAAACATGTTGCCAATAATCTACTACCACAATCAGTTCAGCCCTAAATGTTCCAACTAAGCAGTATCTACTGCAGGAACCAACACGATGTCCACTTATTACGAGGGACTATCTGGAAATTAATTAAAAATAAATTAAATTGCTACGAATCTGGATTATTTGAAAACACAGTGTCAACATTTCTACTTATAACGACTATTCGGAACATCAATTATATGGGCATCGGTGGTCTAGTACGGAAGCATCAGGCTATAATAGGTTTTCCAGTGCTGGCGAAAGTGAAAAGGACAGGAGGGAAAAGCGAATAATCTGGGGTTTACTTAATTGGTGGGCAAGTTGGTTATCGGAGCTGGAGAGTTTCAAAGTAAAATTATTTTCTTCAATATCAAGAGGAAAAATGAAAATTCGCACGTACATTGTATACCCTTCACACTTTATGTGACAATTCCGTGTCATGCGATTGTGGGTATATACATGTGGATAGAAACATTCTAGTACATATATAGACGCACCTATATCTTCTACACATTTAGTGAATTTCATCAATGGTATGTAGACACAATGTGCGTCACGGCTGGATCTGACCCGTAGGCGTAAAGGTATCAACCATTTAGCTTGATTAACTGGCATTTCAAGGTTGTCGTTGGATAGAAATGCCACATGAAGATGGTGATTAACAACATGTTTGTCTAAGAAATGTGAACAATGAACATGTTATTTTCCGGATGTTAGACAATCAAACTGCCACATAAGGCGTTCATCCATGCTCATCAGAGCACGAACTATGTGCAAATTAATGACACGAAACTATTTCATGCGGACGACGTACTCTAGACCTACATCCAACGTCATTTCCTATTAACTTTTATTGTTTGTACGGACGGTTTCGAGGTTTGAAAATCCCGCTTGTCCAAGAAAACCTCCACATACTTACGGAGTCGATGTGTAAACAATGTGTGGGAATAGTTTCTTCATACATGTACATATATGTATTTGGCACACGTATTTTCTAGAACATAAGAGATCACCATTTACCGGAGAGTTGATATCTGGGAAGAGATCAGAGTAAAACTACTTTTCTTACATGTCGAAATGGGGAATCCATGGGCTACATTTAGTTCCAGCTTGAAACTTGAAAATGATGGCCGAGCCCGAATAGTTAATATTTCGTCGCATCAGTGCTATAATGTAACCCACATTTTCAACTTTCCGAGAAAATGAAGGTTGAAGTTTTTAGACAACATTTCTCCTAATGTTGACAAAGCATGACGTATTGTTGTATTTATCCCAATGAAAACTGACATTAGCTGTTCATTGAACCACATATTGTTTTCTGTTTATTCCCTCGTTTTCTTTTAAAAAGCAATAGCTTGTTTGGAGATATGACATTTTACGTATGCCAGCGACGATTCGTTTCCGTGCTATAATGAAGTTGTGCTAATAAATGCAGATTAAGCTAAATATGGTGGCAATCGCATGTGTCTATGAACTAAAAAGTGCCTATTCTACACTATGAAAATTCACCCATGTGCATCATCATACAGAAATGTGTGGACAATCAAAAAATTTAAATCACCAAATGATCACGCGACTAACATGGAGATACTGCCATATAGCACACATTTTAGAATTTACAAACACAAAACAGAAGTCACGTGGACAACCTGAAGCGTCCGATTGGCTGCTGTTGGACATACGACCTCATAGTACGAATAATTGTAAAGACATTTGCTTCACTGGTTTGTGCGAATATTTGTCATCCAATGCAAGGACAGTTTGGCCCATCGGATTGGATTTTTTCTCACGATTCGAATGGTATCAAATACTCATTTCCCGCCATAATGGATATACGACATTATAGCACTGATGAGTCGAGATTTTGTCAACCCGATGGAAGCCACCAAAAGATTGAAAATAAATAGTTTTGATGTATATGAGCCACATACATGTATATGAGCCAACTATCAACTGCATCCACCACTCACAACTTCCATTATGTGATAAGCTGGGCAGAGTCTACCATTTTCGTTTTGGAAGCCATATTAGATCAAATTTATTGTTTCTTTTGGTCTATTTGAGATGGAATGTTCACAATTAAAAGAAACGATCAATTATTTTGTAGACAAGATCTGCTCATCCCTAAATATCAAATGTGACCAGAACCCCAAAGTCGATTTTGGTTAAATTTCATACCGCATTCGTTATAACTTATTAGTGAAGGACCGGAGTAAACTATGATCTAATCTATTAGAAATGTCATTGCTGTAATGATCAGTTGACACGATCATTGAAAGAATATACCCATTGTTTCCCAGTTCAGAGAGCAACAAGTGATAAACAGAAGTGATAGAAAATAGTATTTTTCACATCGGTTGGCCATTTTGGCAGCCATTTTTGGTACTGATTTTTAAGTTTTTACATAGAGCTAGCATAATGGCATCATAAAGAGGTATTCATTCGTATTTATTTAGTCAATTTTATTCATCAACCACTACTTATAATGGATTGAATGACACTGTGATCAATATCCGCCATTTTCCATATTTTGACCGCCATTTTGGCAGCCATTTTGAGACAAAGCGCCAATTTGGGTTTCATTGAATTGGAGTATTTATAGATATTGGTATGCCCAACTTACATTGTACAGTTCTGTCCATTTCTTGTTGATATATGACTAATCACAATGGAGAGTTTTGTGGAATGTTATACCGCGTTCTGTAAAATCGAATTTTTGAGGGTGTAGATGAGTCTGGGACCCCATTTATGGTATCTTTCATTGCTCCAATGATGAATTAACATGAATATGACTAATCAATGTCGCCAGTCTGAACCATTATCAAACAACAGGAATTGATCTTTAAGATATTAGGCAAAAACTTCAAATGTTCGAGTTTAGGCCGCCATATTGGCAGCCATCTGGGACAATGGGTTCCATTTTTGCCATAAACAGGTGGCTCAACATTGTACCTTTGCAAAAATGTATACATTTGTATACATATGACAACATTTGTTCTCACTGTTATCGAATTAATCTCAGTCAGAGTATCTTTTGACTAACGGCAGCCATGTTGGACGCCATCTTGGATCCTGAATTTTGCCCAAAGCGGATTTTAGCGGATTTTGGATATGTTATACACGAGATTCTCCCGCGTCGAATGACACCAAAATCGCTTCTATACCAATTTATTCCGGGTCGAACCCTCTGACGACCACACTATTTGTAAACACCCTCAGTTAATATTGAGGTCATATTATTTCAGTTCGTGGTGTGTGTTAATTATATCTAATAGTTTAGGAAACCCCAAGACAGAGAACATATTTGAACTAAACTTGCCACATTGGATACAATATCCATTTTTCTATATTTGTTTGATTTAGAGGGACACCAACAATAACTATGGCAGCAACAATGATTTTCTTCTGTATAGTTTAGTATATGGTATGTATCGTTTATCCACGTCCTATCCCTCTCTACTATACACATACAGCCCATCTTTTAATCGACGCCTATATCCGTCTACTAGACAGTTAAAGCATTCTCTACTAGACAAACTTAATAATATGCGAATAAGAAAGGCTACAATAACTTGGGCAAGTTAACCTCCAGCAGTTCGTGAGTGACGTCAACGTGTCGAACAACGTTATGGAGCATCATTAGAACGGACCATGTTGGTTTCCGTTGTTAGCGACAGCGTCCTTGAAAACGTCAACATCCAAAACGTATTTTCATGCAATCGGTGGCGACACCTTTTTAGTCGAGTTTTTCAAAAACTCGACTTATGGTTTGGCGAGAGACGTTTGGCGGGTGGGCGGGCGGGCGGGCGGCGGCGGGACCTAAAGAATGCCTTATAACTTTGACATTTGTGAACGGATTCAAAACATTTTTGGTATGGCAGTTGCTCCCAATGACTATTTACTGCCTGTAGAAAATGGTTCACGTTTACAAGAGTTATCCATCTTAGATGTTTTTAATTAAGTTTTTCACCGATAGCGCGATAACTCACGCAAATATTAACCAATTTCAACAATATTTGGTATATGAGACTCTTGCAACAATATCTCGGACGAGTTATGGGTCTTAGTTTGTCTATTTTTATCAATTTTATCACCGTTAGCGCGATAACTCGATGAAAAATTAACCGATTTAAATAATATTTGGTATATGAGTCTCCTGCAACAATATCTCGGACGAGTTCGAAAACCAGCTTTGTCCAAATTTTTTTCGCGGAGTTATGGGTCTTAGTTTGTCTATTTTTAGCAATTTTATCACCGTTAGCGCGATAACTCGATGAAATATTAACCGATTTCAACAATATTTGGTATATGAGTCTCCTGCAACAATATCTTTGACGAGTTTGAAAACCTGGTTTGTCCGAATTTTTTTCCGGAGTTATGGGTTTGTCTATTTTAATCACAATTTGATCACCGTTAGTGCGATAACTCAATGAAATATTAACGGATTCAATTGATATTTGGTATATAGGTCTATTGCAATAATATACCACCGTCCAACTTTTTTCCCGGGGGTTGTGCACCTTATTGGCAGAAGTTTGGTTCGACTGCCAAAAAACTCGACAAAAGCATCTTAGATGCGTACCCCTTGTTAAAAGATCAAACGATGCGCCACAAAACGCACTCAAATAGTATTTTTCAATGTTCAGTTGGTGAAGTCTATACATTGATTAAGCAATTGGCAGTTTGTTACTATACAGTATACGATATTCTGCCGTGAGCTGGTGCATTTGCACTGCCGACATTGATGCTGGTGCTACTGCTAATGTTCAGACTTTCAATTCATTAATAAGTGTCAAGCACAAACACCCAAATTCATATGACTGCTATACTCAAATACTTCAGTTTTAGATCTGAACGTTACGCGAATCATTTAGATTTTATTAGAAATTAAACCATGCTATGATAGTTTTCCGGCATTATTTAAAAACATTATAAAGCGGACTATTTCGCGTTGCAGTCGCATGAATACAAAACAGTTTCATAATTAATAATTCTCTACTATACACTGTACTATACAGATAAAGTTGCTAAGTAGGTCATCGCTTCTCTGTAAGGAACCTGTGCATTTTGCGATGTGTTTTTACAAAAAAACTGTGATAAAATACATCTAAATTTGTTCGGTGGATAAACAGAACATCCGTATAGTGTTGCTGAATAGAGAATTTATTTTTGCTCGTATGTGGGCATCTATTTGGCTCGCCTAGAGACTCGCCAAATAGATGCCCAGATATTCGCAAAAATAAATTCTTTATTCAGCTACACTAGCGGATATTCTCTATTTATAACAACTGCTTTAGTTCTACAAAATCGCTATATATTAATATAAAATTACATGGCTGTTTTAAGTAAAATGTGTTGTTGTAACTGAGGTTTGGACGCCCGATGATACCTTTAACAACGCTCCCGGTGTCTACGGATCCGATTTTCATCACATGAATCATGATTTGGTCCCATTAGAATCATGCAGAAAAGTGTAAACATGTAAATATGTTTCTTTTTTCGACCAAAACATGTTCGGGGGAGCGGGAGCTAATATCCAATATATGGCAAACGAGTCACAATTTCTGTCAAATCCTTTCTACATGTGATGTCCAGATACGAAGAATGTAGTTGGTCATGTGTTGTTCAACATACTTTAGTGCTCTAAATCGATGTTAATGAATGTACAATTACCTGTTATCAATACAATACGTTGCTGTTGTGACTGGGGGTATGGAAGCCTGAACACACCTCTAATCAATTAAACGGTTTATCTGGACAAAGCTTTCAGTACAAGATTAATATTGGGTCACATTAAGATTAATTAGAAAATGTTATAACGTCGTTATTAAAAATGTGTAATTTTTCGACAAAAAACATGTTTGGGGGAGAGGTAGCTAAATTCCAGTACATATGTATCTCGCAAACCGTTCAACATTTTTCTGTTAACTTCTTTCTATATGTGCTTGTCAGATACCTGCTATACCATATGGATTAAACATTTCGGCATTATTGCAATATCCGTGTGAATGATAATGTTTGATACAAAATACGTATTGTATATAATGTGATGTAGTAATTTTAACACCAACAATGTAGGCAAAAAATTTAGGATATAGACGCAGAGCTCGCTCTACCAAAATCGTTAATTTCTGGAAAAAGTCACGGGTGGATATCCTTCATCGTCGATTTGGCAATAGCCACCACCAATTCCGTTACTTCCCACTATCATTTTCGTTAACAATACACATTTCTCCTTCCAAAATAATGGGTTTCAACTTATTCTACCGCGGGTATGGGTACCCGACCACTTTTGGCGTCTGCACTACAGTAATTTGCCTCGACATCAGGGTAAAGTTTTTTTGTTTGGCCCGGGGCTATTGCCGACCACTCTTATGGGCTGGAGCACCCCGAAAGAGGTGACCCACCATTATGAGATGGTCAAATTGCATGTCGGGTACGTTGGTACTGATGTGCGCTTTCAGAAGCATTACATTTGAGATAACATATTGGACGATATATGAATCACACAGGTGATTACAAAAGGTGTTGAACTCTTCCGGATTTAGGCTACTTATTTATAAGAATATTCTTGTCCCATTATTTTAAATTTTGAATACGAAACTCGGTACAATTGTTTTCCAATGATTAGCGAGCAAAATATGATTTTATTCTCACAAAAGAGACAGAAAACACATCAGCTGATAAATGTGCTGTGAAATAGAGTTATCGCTCATGTATATCCGTGTAATATGGTTTATATGGATCTACGCTGGTAAAATATGGCAAAGTCAGATAGACAATGATATATTCTGGTAAAAGCCACGTAAAGTACATGTTAATAGGATACACGTACCATTGTAAAGTCCAAGTGAAGGTATTGGGTACCCCACGTACATTCTACTCTGGTAAACTACCTTTACATACAAAACATTAAACCAAACGGGAGCCTATGTACCAGCAATTTTGAGATTGGTTGGACTCCACCTTGCAGAGTTGTTTCCGTTTTGGACTTAAACATACACAAAACCTAACCCACCTAAATTCTTGTCCTGGTTGAAATACGTTTTGTATGATCGGTAATGTAAGTCTGAACTGCTACAAGGACAACATACCAGACTTTAGTCTAGAAATAGGACTAAGAAATCATACTATCATTCCCCTTGTGTCACTTGTATATTATTGTATGGCATCTCATTCGAAATCAAAGGATATGTGTTGTTAGCTGCCATATAACATAATACTAGAGAAGGTAGAACTCAGTTATTCACAAATTCCATCTCTGACTGGAACCAACCCATATAAAAAGTACCATGGTTGTATAGCACCACGTTTTGAAGTAACTGACGAATTTTGAAGTAAAGCGTTTTCTAAAGAACGTTTTTTCCCCCGAAGAAATCTATATTGACTAAATAACGGATGTATTCAGAAATGAAAAAAAATAATACAAACATTTAAAGAGCGTTTTGTTAAAGATCGTTTTTCCAGAATTTACTATGTACAGTGTGTTCTGATTTACATGTATGTCATGTTTCATCAGCATTTACGAAACTAAAATTGGGTACAGCACGCCTTCACATGCAAGGAATTTATAAGGGTTTGTCTTTCTACGTGGGTGTACATGACCTTTACCAGAGTTAATCATTGTTAACCCGACTTTACCATGATTTACTTGGAATTTGCAATGCTATGTCATTTTTGCATGGCTTTTAACCGGTGTGACTAATTAGCGCCCGGGACCGCCTGGGCGCCCACATGGGCCCGTGTACACTATATCTCGACGTTATGTGGTAGCGACATACCACCTGAGGGCAATCTAGAGGATTTTACTCGCTCGTCTCCGGTATATACAAATGCCGATATTGGCTAAGAGAGCCCGGGTGATTACGGGTGTCTTCGTGTGTTTTCGGACTGTATATTTTGGTGATGCGTGGTATAGAGCAATACACCTGAGTGTGAATTACAGATATTGACTCGTTGATGCGTCCACGGCCGATGTTATTAACCCCTCAAAATCCGGTAAAATACCATAGAAAACAAAAAGATCCCGGGACCGCCCAAGCGCCCCCATGGGCCCGTGGACACTATATCTCGAAGTTATAACGTAGCGACATACTCCACGAGGTCAAACTAGAAAATATTACTCGCTCTTTCGACTCCGGCCGGTGTTATGAACCCCGCAAATACCGATATTGGCTATATACGAGAGCCCGGGGGAGCCCGGTGTCTTGGTGTGTTTTCGGACTGTATATTTTGGTGATGCGTGGTAGTGCAATACACCTGAGTGTGAATTCCATATATTGACTCGCTGAAGCGGCCACGGCCGATATTATTAAGCCCTCAAAATCCGGTAAAATACCATATAAACAAAAAGAGCCCGGGACCACCTGGCGCCCTCATGGGCCCGTGGACACTAAATTTCGGCGTTATAACGTAGCGACATGTCATACCCCACAAGGTCAACCTAGAAAATTTTACTCGCTCGCTCGACTCCGGCCGGTTTTATTAACCCCGCAAATGCCGATATTGGCTAAGAGAGCCCGGGTGTCTTCATGTGATTTCGGACAGTATATTTTGTTGAAGCATGGTAGTGTAATACCACCTGAGTGTGACTTCCAAATATTGACGCGCTGACGCGTGCACGGCCGATGTTATTAACCACACAAAATTCGGCAAAATACCATCTCATCATAAATATTCGTTTCTGATCGTAAATATCGCAATTTTTTTGAAAGTTTCCAATGAAAATTAATAACTTTATCCTATGATTTTTATATTTTGACACGAGCGGGTGTAATTATGTTGATTTCGACAACAACTGCTTGTCTGACGAGAGCCGCGGCAGATTGGAGAAAGTGTTAATATCAATTAGCAATAAAACGGTATCGCAATTGTTATATTGTATACATTGACAACTTCACAATAATTAGAAGACATATTGGCGGATTTAAACCGTAATTGTGTGTTTTCATATCACTTTGGAAAGACGAACAGGGAATCTTGTGAAAACAGTGGAGATTTGCGATGAGGTTTCCGTGTTTTTGTTGCAATCGAAAATGATCGTAATCCCAAATATTTTTGGGGCTAGACAATAACGATCAAGATGACGAAGAGAGTATTTGTGATACTGGAAACCCGTGTCCTTAATTTGCTTACCGACCAATCACACGATATTACGTTATGGGGTAGATTATATATAATCGTGTGTGAATTAAAAATAAAATATAATCCTAAATATTTTGAGGGGTTAATAACATAGGCCCCCGGGCCGTGGACGTGTCAACGAGTAAATATATGGAGTTTCACACTCAGGTGTGTTGCACTACCACGCATCACCAAAATATACTGTACGAAAACACACGAAGACACCCGGGATCACCCAGGGCTCTTTTAGCCAATATTGGCATTAGCGGGGTTAATAACACCGGCCGGAGATGAGCGAGCTAGTAAAATTTTCTAGGTTGAGCTCGTGGTGTATGTTACTATGTTATAACGTCGACATTTAGTGTCATCGGGCCCATGAGGGGGGGGGGCGGGCGGTCCCGGGCTCTCTTTGTTTATATGGTATTTTACCGGATTTTGAGGGGTTAATAACATCGGCCGTGGACACGTCAACGAGTCAATATAATTATGTAATTCCCAATCAGGTGTATTGCACTACCACGCCTCACCAAAATATACAGTCCGAAACACACGAAAGACAGCCGTAATCACTCGGGCTCTCTTATCCAATATCGACATTTGTGTGTTAATAACACCGGCCGGAGACGAGCGAGCAAGTAAAATCCTCTAGGTTGCCCCCAGGAGGTATGTCGCTACCTTATAACGTAGAGATATGGTGTCCACGGGCCCGTGTGGGTAATTAGTCACACCCATTTTAACAGAGTATATCATTGTAAACCCGACTTTATCAGAGTAGAGCCTATTAGTCCCAGGTTTTCCACAAGGGACTCACTGACATTGAATTGAGCGTTATAGAAATGTGTAGGATTACATTTTTTTAGGATAATATTTCAATTCATTATAATATAAAGTGGTAGCAATGTTTTTCTTAAAAAAATAATAAAAAAACATTGGTTGACAGGCCGCCAAATATTCCAATTGGTGAAAAATAACAGATTTCTAAAATTGATATATAATAACTCTGAGCTTTGGGTGGGGTCCTCGACTCGAATAAAATATTTTTTACCCCAAAGCCAAATAAAATATTAATTTAGGTGTGTTAATTCAGATTATATATCTTTGATTGGCATTTGACTCCGCTGAATGATAGAAGACTCATGCACATGTCTTCGTTGAATATTCATATGGAGATATTAGCTGCCAAATTATTTATGACAAACAAAAATATGATGGTATCAGGAGTGATGCATGCACTTGGTAACTAAATTGAATCGTCATCGTATCTGTTTTGGATTATGTGCGCCTATTTTGCCAAACGTACAAAATATATCTACATGTCATGCCAGTCATATTCATATATAGAAGTTGAGTATAACTCCGACATAGATAATTGAATCCGGTCGGTGCCAGACCTGGCCAACAAGTAGCATTTTGAATAACAAAATAAAATAGAATATTATTTCTCACCTACATGTATGTGAGGCCCTTTTCACATCTAGTCCTTCATATTTGTGATTCAACGCATATATTTGAATTTCAGCTATTAACCTAGTGCTGGACGTGGAAGACTGCAAATAGTTCCCGTGTCAGCTCACCCGTTGAAATCTTTGCCGCTTTGAGTCAAGATTACCTTTGAGTCGATTCAAGGTGGAAAATGAACTGAATAGATGCGCATAATTACTCTGACTCATTTAAATGGAATGGACGTTGCTTGCACTCATGACCGAACTACATGTTGGTTGTATTCTATTGTTCTCACTGTTGACACATTTTTGTACTGACATGAAGTCTGATTCATGGTCGCAACATATATGCCAGCATGGGCGGTTACATCGTGGCTCTTACTCTTAGAAATTTCTGGTCTTTCTTATCCAGGTAGCTGGTGAATATAACTGGTATATACCAAGACTGATAGCAGGAATCTTCGCAAGTGGTCATGTTAACCAAAATGCCACCTTCTTATTATTATACAATAGTACACTTCAAAGACATATTGTGTGAGAACAGAGTTGGTGTCGTTCGTGTATATTCCTAGTGATCGATACATGTATTTGCACACAAAATACGTACAGCAACAGGGTATGCTCAATTAAATTGACAAGTTTAACGAAGTTGTAGGCCGGTATTGGCCGAGGGTATACCGCCAGTCAACTGCGGTCGAGTGGTATCATAGCGAGTGGGGTAGCAGTAGACATGCATGCGATATCCACCGGTAATCTTACCGCGACATTATTATGCTTTAACTGCGGTAACCAAGTACCAAGTAATCCACAGCATTATTTTTAGACTGCGGTACGCCACATAATGTTTTTGTTGATTACCGCGTTAAACCCAGGTCATTTTCCATTTATTGTGAGAGCCATGCACTGCCTCAATGCTGTTCAGTTCGATCTAGAAATTACGAAACACGTGCGCGTTCGATTTCCGGTGCCATTTCATGCACCAAGTTTTCAAAATGATAAATACCAATCTAGACCATGGGGATATCACGCCAAATCAGCAAAAAACTCTCTGGTGTGTTTATAAGGAAGACCTAAAATTAATTCATATAAACATCACATCAAGACCGAGGTCTTACAGTGAAAGCGAGATGATGCCGCGGTATAACGATAAACTTATTCATGATACGATATAAATCTCGATATGTGGTCAACGTTACGACACTTATCGTGATACACCTAAATTCAAGTAACGTGTTTTATAGCCGGAGAATGAATTTTGAATTGTTAGCTAGACATATAAACTTGAGCGAAAATTTAAGGTTTTGTTCATTTACACATGCCCATCTTAAGAAATTATTTTATTTCCTGTATCGCAAATTCTCACACGAGGCAAATCGATATGCATATCATTTCGTATTGTATCACGATACATTGAATTAACGATGAATTGGTACAACCATCAGTATAATCGACAGCAGTCGATCACATGGATGTGGTAATACCGATGGTCAGCCTCGTTAATGGGGTCGATTAATTAGAGCACACCCGTAATTCAACAGTGGTTCTAGACTTCCTTACATACATGTGAATTCAACTGCAATAGTTTTCCTTCATCTCTTCGAAAGGGAATTTCAGCTGGTCGAAATTAGTATACATTAGGCCCAATCCTAGTCCAGACCTCCGCCCTTACTAATTTTATCGACACCGTGAACATTTTTGATAAAGCCACTCAATGACCGAAATAGAACAAAAATCACTATTATCGATATCTTATCATCAGTCACCGTGAGTCACGTGTCTGCGTGAAATTTTGGGTTTGACGGCACCATTGTACCCACTCTTCTGTGTTTACTGTTTTCTGTTATATCATCGGTTGTGCCAATTCAAAAAACATAGTATTTTCCCGACCATTAGCGGAAAAATCGATATTTGTTTTTAGGCATGATGGTGGTTTCCCAACTCATGGATATAGTGTCGACTACATTTAGCTATTCTTATTTGTAAATGTATGTGTGGCCAAACGAATTGCTTTGCAAATCCAGTTATAATGACAATGATTCAGTATATTCACGAATAATCGTACGCCATGGAATTTTAACTATGCATTATCTTCTTATTTTCGTTACATAAACTCTTCAATGACACGATTTCACAGATCGAAACCATTGTTATGTAAACAGTACTGCTACAGTCTGACATTGTCGATGAATGTCTAATTAGTCCAAAACAATACATTTTTGTGTGTGGAATATGTCAAATTATTGAAAAATATTCTAATAATAATATTTAGACTAAAGTATTTGATCTTACTTCGCGATTAGCAAGATTAGCAAAAATCATTGTAACAGTTCTGTTTACATAACAATAGTTTTAATATGTGTCATTTTGTTATTCAGGAACTTTCAATAATTTATATTGTAGCCAAATCGAGCTACACAATTGTATTACCACACATAATGGTGAACTTTCAACCCCTACGGGGGCAGAGCTGAACTTCATATTTGGTAATTTAAAGACATATTATGTACTTAAACTAATAATTTAGTATTCAGGTGCTATGCCAACTGGATGAATGTAGCATTCTACTAACATCACCGAAAATATCAAGCAGACCGACCATACCACTCCATAGAAAACATTGTCTGAACTACGCTAAATTGTAAATAGTTACTACTCGAATCGGGACGCTTCTATCGGCGATAAACTAACGAAAACGATTTCGACATCAAACACATCAAACTGCATTTAATTAATATATTAGAATGACGGTGTGAGTTGTCAATTTAGATATAATATTTGTAAAAGTAACTACTTTGAACAAGATTATTCTCAATTTCTATTTGATCACCAAACCGGAGTGTTTCACATCACTTTAATCAATCTAAAGTGGTTAGCCCTTACCAAGATGGTAAAGTATTACCCCCCTCCTCAGATGTTGGAATATTCACCCAACTCATGTATGTCAAACTAACCTACATATATAGGGAGGATCAATAGTGGCATACATGGTGGGTGCTATTTGACCCCTAATGGGTCAATGTTGACCACCCTATATTTAGATCATCAAGATCATCAGCAGGCAAGTACAATCCGTGCACATTGATGCATGATTTTATCTTGTTAGATATATCACAAGGTCATGTACGTGTATATTATTAAAGAAACAACGAGAACCATCTAGGTGTACATGTAATGTTTTATATCTTTACTGAACACTCATTTCTTTGCTTGTCAAACAAATAAATTAGCTCGAGCTATTGTTGTTTTTGATACTTTTGTATGTGTTAAAAAAAAGCTATGGTGACCCAACATTTAGTCACCCTTTGACCCAATATTTAGTCACCTTTGGTCCAATTATGACCCAATTTATAAAGTCATATATGACTCAATTTTAGTTAAAGGCTACTAAATATTTAGTTAATTTGATAATCCGATTTCATGCATTGGGTTTTTTTGTTGGGTTAATATCTGACTAAATATCGGGTTAAATGATAACTAGTTAATTGTGAATCCAATTGATTGGGTTATAATTTGCTGAAATTGTGTAGGGGAAAACGTGGTAACTCAATTTAGTTAGTATACATTTAGTTACCCGTTGTTTAGTCGGAAACGTTTGACCCAACAGTTGAATTGGACTAAATATTAGTTTGTCAGTGTCAAAAATTTATTTCTGACATTGCTTAAATATTACATATACAAAACCAAATTTGACCCCGATACCTTATCCCTGAAATCATTTCTACGTGAACTTGATGAGAGATACCGGTTAGAGAAATATATAGCACTAAAGATAGATATCCTTAACGACTTCGAATTTGAATGGTGTGAGATATACCTTGCCCTGTCAAGTACTTTGAGGACAAATAACTATTTGTGATTATGTTCGTTTTTTCACTTGTTGATGGTTGGTCGAATTAACGCTATATAAATACCGGGCACGGATAGAGGCATTTTTGTTTTATCATATCGGAGACTATAAATTACATGTATATTTAAAAGCATACAAAACGATTTCTGATGACATTCCAGTCATAAACATAATCTGTGTAATCAAAAACACGCATGAGGTGTCTTCGAATTTGAACGTGTGTAAGGCGTGTGTGAGTTGCGAGCGAAAGTCCCCCCTCCCGAAAAGACCAGGACATTATTTTTGTTATTGTCATTATGCTGTATTTTAAATATATGAATATGTCCATGTATATATTGTCAATAAAGTATTAAAAAAAAAAAAAAAAAAAAAAAATCAAGCATACATTAATGCTCACGTAAAGTTCAAACAGTCACGTTCACCGATGTTTAATGTACAATATTATATGGTTATTTTAAATATGAAAATAAGATACCTTCTACATATTTCCAATAAAATTCTATTATCCCACAAAAAAAAAAAAAAAAAAAAAAAAAATATATTATTTGAGTCGGTGGTAATCAATGAGAAGCCAATATTAACCCATCTGGGACAATTTTTGCTTCAAATTTTCACCTCGAAAATCACCCTTTTTTGTCCGTTATGAACCCATATGTGTACCTTTAATGAATGTCATGGTAACAAATCACGCACTGAACATCGAGGGTCAGTACACAACTGAAATAAAGGCTTTTCGACTAGCCATGAAAGCAATCTACATAGCTATATGTGGCAGGTCTCTAAAATTTGATGTAAAAAAAAAAGAAGAATAAAAAAGAAAAAAGAGAAGAAAAAATAAAATAAAAAAAAATAAAAAAATATTAGTTTGTCAAGATTTATCAACCAATTGTTTAGTCGGAGGAGTTTGACCCAATAGTTTAGTTAAAAGTTGACTCAAATTTAATCACCCGTTTAGAGTGAGCGCACACTGAAGCGTAAATGTCATTACACTGAATTATAAATAAATAATTCCAACTGATTTCCCCAGAGTCTGAATAAGTGAGTCCATCTCATAGTATTGGTGGTATCTAAACCTATGTTTGAGTGATGTCTTATGGCCTGAGTAAATGTGAGTTGGAAGGAATCGCTTAAGCGTAATTCATTTATGCTTCAAGCGTAATTAATCTATTATGAGAATGAATTACCAGTACGCTTAAGTGTTAACGAATTATGCTTAAGTGTAATAGCCATAATTCTATCACGCTGAACTGGAATGCATTATCTATATTACATTTAATAGTAAGTGAATTACGCTTTATAGAAGTAATGCGTTTATGTTTAAGTGTAATGCATTACGCTTAAGTATAATTCGCTTACACTGAAGCACAATTGACTAATAAATGTGAAAAGGCCCCACATAGTTACCAGCATGCCTATCAGAATGAATATAGTGCTGAATCAAACGGATGCAAATTGTAATGACAGCATTTTTTGCCATGAGGACTAGCTTCAAAACTGAATTGGCCCTTTCAAAAAATATATCATGGTCATTGAGTTCAGCAATACAATACAGACTACCAAAAGGGCATACACAATCGTGTGGTAGACAAATAAGATAACTCTTTATACCCGATACTGTACTTCCTGCAGCTTCCACCACAGGCGACCCTTGTTGTAGGTTATACTACAAATTCAGTCAACGCAGAGCTGTCAATGTCATTTAAACTATTACAAATAATTAGTAGGATCGAGATTAGCCTATTCAGCATTTGAATGTATATATAATGATGAGGAGTCGAGCGTAAAACCAGTCAACGAAGTTACATGGATAGACATTTCTATAAATAGTAACATTTTGGAATTATTACCGGTCAATCAGAGTCTTTGAGATAACTCGGTCAACATTCTTTCGTTTATGATTTCGCAGCAACAAATCCTTCTCCCTCACTTCGAATTGACCAGCGATTGAGAATCTTGAAAGTTTTGTTTCTGCCGTTATGTGAAGCTATTGCAACGAACCGGTGACCCTCTCTGGTTGCCATTTTTGAGAATGAAAGCCGATTCGATCCGAAGTGCTCGGTTATTTCCGCGACAATACAATACATTACATCGGATTCCGTCGGCTTATTTATATCGCATTTTTTATGAATATATTCTGGACGCTTGAGCAAAGTAAACATAAGCTACATGGCCGTATAATGTGTACAGAACGATTTCGGGCGGGGGATTCGGTGTATCGGGGTTATTTTATTCACTCATCCCACAGAATAACGCAGGAAACTCAATTGTCAGGTTCAATTTACGTTTTACATTACTTTATAATAACTGACATCCAATGTCGCTGGGTTGTGGGATCTAGTTGAGACGTTGCAGATCAATTACGGGGCGGGCCCATTAAAACCAATATGATAAGATGCGTGATGCTATAAATGAAACGGCAAAACCAACGGTTCCGCCCAAGACTGCGCCCGTGAGTTCGCCCATGGGTGCCAAACCGAGTGCGCCAATCGGTCCGACAATCGGTGCGACAATGGTTCCGACAATGGTTCCGCAAGCTATTCCGAACACTAGGGAATATTTTTCAAGGATTTCTAATCCTTTCTGTACAGCTCTTTTGACCTGAAATAAAAATGTTATCATTATGGTCCTGCGGTTGTCGATTATATGCTATTCGGTATCGTTCGGCTGTCCTTTTTCGACTTTTATCAAAACTTTGTCATCAGGTGTATTCCCGTGCTGCCGACAGTGTTAACTGACAAGTTACTTAACATTTGCTACAGATCACAGCAGTTTTGCTCGAAGTGACTTCGGATAAAAACAAACAATCGCACATACAGGTGACACTGTATGGATCCATCACACATTGTGTTCGCCGCATTCAGTCTTTACGCTGCATGCGCGTTCGAGAATCGGGCGCGCGGTCGAAAAAAAAACCCTGAAATCCGCACTCTGGCCTGTTTGGGCTAAATGCACATTCTTGCTTAAAACCCAACTCCTTTATTCTATAGCTCGACCTTCTATTTATCCGAATCAGCACTTTATATCATGCTTCATAACACAAGTCAACATTCCTAATCTAGAATGGTCATTTCTCCCAATGTATGAACAACGAGCTCCCACTTGGACCTTTATTAGAGAAATAGTTCGCTTCTTAGAGCCGCCAACAATAACAAACACCAACATAGTGCTTAACCACATAATCCATTCCAAAGTCGGTAGAGGTGTCATTAGCATACCAGGGGGTATATATCACATTGAATCATTCGAGACTCCAGTAATAGAGTTACTGTTTATTCTGGGAACAACAATGAGACTGAGTCAAAAATATACTAAAGGATGCAGTATGGAATTTTGCAGAAACGTTCTTATGGGATTCTGGCCCTGTGTTTGAACGGAAATGACAGAATATTGACACTGAACTAAGAGGGGCCATATTATGTTCTACTCTGGCCTAATAACATAAAAGTTCTGGTCCATTGGCATCAAAATTGTTTGACTAATTCCAGGAAAATGTGTTCCTCCATTGTGCATATACAACGACACAAAAGAAGGAGAACTGATATTACCTCTTTATCGATTGTCATATCCTTATGATATACAACCCACACATGACTATACAGTCATAAGTCACCGCGCAGTTACACCAGATATACTCCTACACCTTACTCTTATAGTGACAGAATATACACTCTCGGTTTAGCTATTCGTCACAATCATGACCATAAGGCACTTCTTGTATACATATACGCCTCACCATTGGCAATACAATCACTCCATGTATATATACATTTGCCACACCATGGCCATAAAGCCACTCAAGATATACATATACACACAACCACGCATATAATGTCATTCCATGTATATATATTCACATGACCAATGTCCATTCATCAATTCTAGATAGACCGATACACCGCATACCACCTCATCACTGGCCATATGTCACTCCATGTATACACATTGGCCACACCCATGACCATAGCCACCCAATATATATTATATATATATATAATACATATATAATACATATACACCCCACTCATGACAATAAAGTTACTCAATGTGTACATAGACACCTCGCGAATGGTCATACATCCCTTCAAGATACCCATACTCCGGGTATATAGGTGCAAATAACAGAAACTGATCATAAAGTTATTAGAGAAAAAACATCAAATTGTCCAGTTTCGGCTGCCATTTTGGCGACCATCTTGGCCAGGATTTCCAATTTTGCCCCCAAAATGTGGAATTATATCTTATTCTCACAAAATGGTATGCGTGTGTATATATATGACAACATGTTCTCACTATAATTTGCATCATACTGACTTAGTGTCCCGTCTGAAAAACGGCGGCCATGTTGGACGCCATATTGTCTGGTGACCATAAATAAAGCTCAACAGGTCGGTTATATATGGACAACACGAGCCTGTTGTGGAAGCGGCCACTAATTAATATTGCAATGAGCAATGATTCAAGCTTGATTAGATTCACTAGGTGAATAGAAAAGTCCAGTAAATTTTATCCATTATGACTAACATTATAACAAGTCGCTGGTTTTGTCACAATCATACGGTTGTTTACGGAACTATTTTCATTACGTCGTAAATGTGCGTGAACAAGAGTTTCTGGTCCGGCTGCGATACATTGGTATGCAGGTATTTGCCACGATGGAGTTATAGTGGGAAGTGTTAACTACTCTAAACACCGGCTACGGTCTCGGAGACCCACACGTTACAACGTGTAACAATCGTATGGGCGCATTATAAAATTTGTATATTACACACTTATTATAATATTTGTTGGGAGTTTGGCCACAACACAGAATACTATGCGAATATATACTAGGCCGATGTAGACCAAATAACATGCACAATACTACATTTTTGTTCGCATTAGACGATTTTTACAGACGCTTACATCTCCAAATACCTTAATCTACCATACACTTCTTAAGTGTTAAATTCGTACTGGAATGTAGAGATTTACGCCTGAGTTTTATTGGGAAACTTGCTCATTACTCTCATGCGCACGGCTTACTTACATTTTATTTGGTATTTTTGTTTATTGTCCTTAGTTATAATTAAGTAATATGTCACACCCGCGTGGTCTTATTGCCTGGTTATATGAGTAGCAGGTATTTGCTCTCTATTTAATTTTAATGGCCATACCGATGTCATTATTCCCATTTTTTTTATTATTCCTTAATTCGATCTTAATGATTGGCACGCGCATGGTCGAATTTGTTTTTCTGTTTTATATCCGCTTCCATGTGATCTTACATGTAACTACTTCCGTTTCACACGGCTCAGTGTTTAATACTAGCACGCAAATTGTTTGAGATCACTTCCAAATTGTCCCCACTGATCTGTATATATTCTCACATCCGAAACATGTTTCCTTTGCCATAATTATATTTTTAAACTGTTCAAGGTACTCAATCCGATCATACGGTTCCCATATCATCAATATACAACAGCAACATTTCTTCAAAATACGCTTTAGTTATCATAATCGATTAATTGTAACAAAATAATGCTAACCACTGTCAACTATGGTATCAAATTTCCCAAACCGTGTCATTTATCAACATTTTTGTTCAACGAAATACACTTGAGTATCGCGAAATTTGGCCGTATTACTACTTGATTTTTGAGTTATCCATCTTCATCCGCAATTTTGTCCCAGACCGTCCGTTTGACGACGTTTTTCTGGACCACAACACATTGCACATCTTGAGAAATAACAAACTTCAAAAAAACTATATCTGATCACTCTGAGCTTTGATGGGTGGGTTCCTCGACTCGAATCAGATATATTATAACCCCGAAGTCAAAGAAATAGTAATTTAGGAGCGTTGATTCGGATTATACATCAGCATCTTTAACACTTATATGCAGATGGTCTTATATTTGATGTATTTATGTGAGATTACTTGAGTGTTCATATTTTATCGCACGTGTTGGGCCAGTATTAACTTTGTAAACCGTTTTAGAGCACATCTGTGGTTTTACGGTTATATAAACTAAATTACTATTATTATGATACTCACATTTATTTCTGGAATCCTGAGTAAGACTATGAATAGTGTAGAAATTATGATAGTATTGTTAATGATTTTTCGCTGATTAAAATATCGTACGTTCTCGCACTTGTTTCAACAATATGTCAGCGCAGTGTTGACATCGGTATAACAAGCTTGTAATAAAACAATTGACTGATTCCGGGTTGATTGGAATCTTATCGGGTAGTTATTCTAGCACGCTTAGACACAACCGGAAGTGAAAAGTCCTTTGATTCAACAAACAAATATCGTAATACAATGCATGTGTGCCAATGGTAGTTCCATGGGAAGATTGTTTTTGTGAAACAAATATATAGATCTAGGCAAAGTGTAGACCAAATATTATCACACAGAACAGAATATCATAGCACAGAGCAGCTGTTAAAACAGAAGAGCGATCACTGCCATTCACTGGCTATGTCACAATGGGAAAGATTGATGTCATGAAATCCATTGAGTTACTATATGTTTTGATGAAAAAACAATTCAATGCGAATGACATTATATAGCACCAGTTTGCTAGTAATGCCCAACTATTCACAATGTCACATTCGTATTGTTGAAGTACTGGAATCACTTTAACCCGTACTATGTTACTTCAGTAGTTTGCTCGTTGATGCTTGTGGCTATGACAATGTGTGTTGAAACCCATTGTATGGGAGTCGAAAATGATTAGCCCCAGTCCAAAGAGACAACCCCAATTAATGTACAGCATATACATGTATTATAATTAATATTATTTGTACTGAGTGTTGCTATACATGGAATTAGGCAGGTGCATGATGTAAGTTAAATCATAGGCAATTCCAACACAAATAACAGCAACACAAAATTACTGCTAGTGTCTGGGAGCGAATCTGTATTGGTACACACATGGACATATATAGGTTATTCGTTAAAGGCACGTGCGGCCTTAATTGTCGAAAATATTCATATTTGTTCCAAACACCGTAAACAGAAAAACATTAAAACGCATACAGTTCCGTTCATATATACCATGACCATCGCGTAAACAGCATGTTATCACAAAGACCTACTATATTTTACCTAAGCAAGAGCCTGATTGTGTTACGGAAGACAGCACAATTATACTGGCTAATCACACACAAATGGCATAAACGCTCTTTATTAGTTCCATATCAGGTATTCACCAACAAAGAACGCTCTTTATGTTTAGCATCATACTATAAACAAACACCAGAAAAGTAACTTTTTATGCTTTTGTTTACATAACAATGGTCAAACAAATGACCATAACATACTGTTTATGCGATATTTCTGATTTGTATACGGACAAAGTCTATTTACATTTTGATGTTCTTTCTGTTTGTGGTGGTATTTGACGGGTGGAGATATTTTCACAGGATACCCACCGCCAAGGCCAACCGTGTCTTTAAAACGCTACATTCGTTCAAGCATATAAATTGGACTGAGAAAATCTCTTCAATGATAGCAGAGTCCTTGATAAAACGTTGCAACAACCACGCATATACGACCCCATCGATACGGGAAATCAGCTGCTTATCAAGTATATCATGCTGCACAATTCAATAAATATGGTACTCGTATATCAGCTTATTTGAATAATACGGTTTCAGCATGAGACGAGACGGATTTGGGTGCATATCGTTCTTGGAACGAATAGTCGCCCTTTAGACATCGATTCGGACACATATACACGCGATATGTACTTTCCGTATAATTAGACGGGAATTCTGCAACACAGATGGTTGGTTGTTGGTCACAAAGAAGCATTGTCGTATATTTTTCGATATACCCACTTTTCAATTTATGGAAATTGGCGCAAGGATGGATTTTCGTTTCAACGCAATGTGATTTTAGGAAGGTTTGACAATAGGAATCCGAAAAAATACTCAGCCGTGTCGCCAAATGCCGATACATTTGTGAAAAAATATGTTTCAAAGGTAGGACCCCGGGCTGTTTCTGCAGCCTATTTATACCCCAATGCTTTGCCGAAATATACATAACTGTATCGAATTCAACCCGACAAACGTCGAGGTATTGAGCGAATATAACTGCTATACTACACCAACCGTTCTATTCTGTCAAGATAAATTAAAACACTCCATTTCTGTCGATATCGCACTACACATTGCAACATCAAACACGGAGATGCGCGGTTGTATCGTCGTAGAAGCGCGGTTGGCAACACAGATGCGCGTTTTCGAATGGTCGGTGTGAAGCTGTATGTTCATTAGCGAACGTGTTGGTATATAGGGAGTGCCCTTATGGTAACGGGTGGGATGTATATTGATACACGTCGTGGATGTATTATCATTGGTGGTGTATATGGAGTAGCTTGTCGATCATGGCGTGTATGAACATACAGTGAGCTGCTGAATTTTAATGTGTGAGGTGCATATGCAAGTATGGAAGGTATGAGTGGTCGTGTGTGCGGTTATTGGTATATCTGAAAGGGCTGAATGACCATTGGTGAGGTGCATATGTATACCTGGATTGACTCTATGGTCACTACGGTGTGGAAATGGGTGGGTTGTACATGTGTACATTGGGTGGCTATCGCTTTCCACAATAAATCAAGGATATGTTAATCAATAGATAGGTCATGTCAGCGAGTTCTCCGTCTTGGTTTTTTGTTTGCACAACAGAGGAATCGTTAAACGTGGAAAGCGATAGCACCACACAAATGTAAACACACTCCCTCCCTGTATACATATCACCACATTTATGATCATAAGTCAATACGTGTATACCCATTCACCTCACCATTGGCCATACGACACCACGTGTATACATATTGTCCACACCATGGCTAAATAGACATGCAAGATGACCGTAAACACCACAATAATGACCATAGAGTCACTACAGGTATACATATGTACCTAACCAATGGCCATATAGCCAATCGCTTCATACACATACCTTTACACATGACACCAGGTATACTGCTACACCTGACCTATGACCATATAGTCACCCCTGTGTACATATTCAAAACATTCATACACGATCATGCAGTCAATCCTTTCATACATATTCATCTCATCATTGGCCATAAGTCACTGTATTCATATTCGTCACACCATAGCCAAATAGCAACTCAAGATATAATAATAAACCCAGCCATGACCGGAGTCGATCCATGTATACATATGCACATCACCCATGGTCATATAGCCACCCGCTTTATACATATACCCCTCACCCATGACCACACTTGTGTATACTCGTACACCCTACACATGACCATACAGACACGCGTCACCATGCATGAACACTAGGTATACTCTTACATCTGACACATCACCACATAGTCGCTCCCTGTATACATATTCACTACATTCAGGGTCATAGTCACTCCTTGTATGACTATTCACCCCATGCACTATTGACAATAGTCACTACCTGTATACCTATTCGCCACACCATAGACGTATAACCACTCGATAGATACATAACAGGCCACCCATGACCACATAGTCACTCCAGGTATACATATACACCTCACCAATGGCCATTCAGCCCTTCCAGATAAACCAATACCCGCACAGTACACACGACCACTCATACCTTCCATACGTGCATATACACCTCACACATGACAATTCAGCAAATCACTGCATACTCATACACACCATCCATGGTCATACAGCTACTCCCATTACACCCACCAATGATAATACATCCACGACATATATACATATACATATCACCCGTTACCACACGGGTACTCCATGTATACCCACACGCTCGCCAATGACCATCCAGCTTACTCCAGTTATGCATATACACTTTAATCATGACCGTACAGTCCTTCCATGAACACCAGTACACATTAGCCATAACCATAAAATCACTCCCTATCTATCCACACAACCCATACGCGATCGTACAGACAGCACATGTATACATATACACCCACCTGTCACAATACAGCCACATACGGTACACCTGTACATCCCACCCATGCCCTTACAGTTACTCCATATATACATAAACAACACCCAGATTACCATGTAGCTACTCTCGTTATATCCACACATAACATCAATGCCCATAAAACCACATCGGATACACCCGTACTGGGTATATGCAACCATACACCATACAGCCACTCGTTTTATACCTCACACATTACCATGTAGCCACTCCATGTATGCCTATACATCTTACCATGGAGACCTCACTTACAACCATATAGTCACTCCTTGTATACATGTTCACATTATTCATGACATACAATAACCCCCAGTATACTTCCTTTCAATAATATTGCCAGATTCGCAAAAGAGGTTCTCGGCAAAATGCCATAATGCAACTTAAAATGAATTTATCATGCCCCATACGAAACTCGGACAAACAGAATAGAAAATGTGGTTGTCAGTTAATTAACTAACATGCATAAATAACAAAGTGAGTCACAATTTGCTACCATTTCGGAAAACGCAGAGAATAATGTTCGGGATATTTGTACAAAATCAACATTTTACCCAATTTGGCTGCCATTTTGAAAGCCATCTTGAGCAATTTGGTCTATAAACACCGTAGCGTGCCACATTTGAGACAGACCAAAACAATAAACACCTATCATACCAAAGATAGTTACATTTTACTTGAAAAAATAGTCCAAACCTGAAAAGTTAATTTTCCCCGATATTTATGTCAAGTTTGTGAGAGAAATATCCAATATTTCTGTAATGTCATTGGTGACAATAGTAACAAATAACCATGGTGCATCAGGCATGTTAGTATGCAATGTATAGAATACAGTATAACCAATTTTATACATCAACCACAACTTGTAAGCGGTTGCAGGACACGCTGGGGCAATATCTCGGTTTTCCATATTTTGGCGGCCATTTTGGCAGCCATTTTGAGCCAAAGTAACAGTTTTGTTTCCAATGAGTTGGAATATTCATAGGTAATGATATGCCTCACTTACATTACAAAGTTCGGTTCATTTCTTGTTGAAATAAGACTAGAATCCTAATTATAATTTTTTGGGTGAAATTTTATACCGCGATCTGTAAAATCGAATTTTTGAGAGATCGGAAGGGGTTATGACCCCAATGATTACATATTTCATTGCTCCAGTGATCAGTTAATAAAACAAAAACAAAATAAAGTCCCATTTCTCAACCAGTTCCAAACAGCATAAACTGATCTAGGAAATATTAGTGAACAAACGTCATATTTTCAACTTCCGGCGGCCATTTTGGCGGCCATCTTGTATGGGGAGTTTCAATTTTGCCATATGAAAGTGGCATTATGTCTTAGATTCACTTAGATTTTCCCGCAATAATTTGCATCAAACTGACCTAGGGCCTAGTCTTGCCTGGAGTCTACACGGCCACTTTTGTTCGTGTTATCATTGCTTAAAAGTTGAAGGACATAATAAGGAACAAAATGAGTGGGTTAAAGTTAAGTCATGGAGGGTGCAACTGTACCCCTATCAGCTCCCGGACTATGGAACAAATATGGTAAACTGTGAATAAAAGGGATGAGGGATGATTCTACATGGTGTTGGGGTGTACCCCCAAATTTGTTGTCAAACTTTTCAACAATCAGAATTTTCAATAACTTAATTTGAATATTTTACGCAAAACATTCTTAAAATCCTTTCGATACGTTAATTTCCCAACTACTATTAGAGTACAATATTTGGTTTTTGTTTTCAATAGATGTAGAATTGAAATGGTAATGGGTTGGAATATTTAGAGAAAAAATGAGACGTTATGTTGAAAATGTCATAAAATATGAGAGCCAGAGATATTAGAACATTATATTCCATGTAATTTCTCAGGTATGAGGCAGGGTGGTTTAAGATAAGGGTGAGCAATTAGAAAATCGAAATTGGACACCCTTTCAACGAATATTCCATATCTGTTCAGCCTCTATATGCAATGAGTATGGCGTTTTTATTTAATTAAACGAGACAATGTATACAGTTGTATGTTGGGCACCAGGGACGTTACCTGTGATAATTATGGAAGGAGGGGGTATAATGAATTTCATGTAATCACAAGTAGCTTACAGTCAGGCCTACGGGATGCGTTTCATTTTTATTATTCTCCAATTTTGACGAGAATCATACATTCTAATGAAATGAGTGAATGGCCATATACATAAGAGTTGATATGATTATCATAATTGTGGGTTTTATTGTACGTTCTTGATCTTATTCCGCGTACGAACGCCTATGTACTATTGAGTAGAGTTTATTGGATTTATTGCATGACATGTTGTTTAATAGAAAATCGGGGTAATCAGACAATATGCATGAAATATCACTCGCGTACTTACGTACACTGTTCGGTACTCTATTCCAACATGCACACTGAGCAATATCCCGTGGTGTTGTCACACTTCAACGGTGGGTAAGATAATTACCTATATTTCGCTCAATGGTATTGATGTTGTGAAAAGTGTCAACGCACTCATAACACCTCCGCACTCCACTGTGGTTTTTCCACAACATGAATACCTACATATCAGTTGGTATTTATTACAAGCATTACCATAGTCGTTGCTGTTTTGTTTTTTTGGAGATTCTCTGTGGTACGTGGTGTTTCTTGGTGAGACCTGGTCATGGTCGGTCTTCGGTATTTATGATCAATTCATATTAATCAGCTCCACACCAGTTCACTGCGAAAAATTCACCCATGAATCCTGGCGATCTAGTGGGCTTAGTGGGGTCTCTCCGGTGTTGAGTGTTTTATGAATCCTGGCGATCCAGTGAGCTTAGTGGGGTCCCCCCGGTGTTGGGTGTTTTATGAATCCTGGCGATCCAGTGAGCTTAGTGGGGTCCCCCCGGTATTGAGTGTTTTATGCATCCTGGCGATCCAGTGGGCTTAGTGGGGTCCCCCCGGTGTTGGGTGTTTTATGAATCCTGGCGATCCAGTGGGCTTAGTGGGGCCCCCCCCGGTGTTGAGTGTTTTATGAATCCTGGCGATCCAGTGGGCTTAGTGTGGTCTCTCCGGTGTTGAGTGTTTTATGAATCCTGGCGATCCAGTGGGCTTAGTGGGGTCCCCCCCGGTGTTGAGTGTTTTATGAATCCTGGCGATCCAGTGGGCTTAGTGTGGTCTCTCCGGTGTTGAGTGTTTTATGAATCCTGGCGATCCAGTGGGCTTAGTGGGGTCCCCCCCCGGTGTTGAGTGTTTTATGAATCCTGGCGATCCAGTGGGTTTAGTGGGGTCCCCCGGTGTTGAGTGTTTTATGAATCCTGGCGATCCAGTGGGCTTAGTGGGGTCCCCCCGGTGTTGAGTGTTTTATGAATCCTGGCGATCCAGTGGGCTTAGTGGGGTCCCCCCCGGTGTTGAGTGTTTTATGCATCCTGGCGATCCAGTGAGCTTAGTGGGCCCCCCCCGGTGTTGAGTGTTTTATGAATCCTGGCGATCCAGTGGGCTTAGTGGGGTCCCCCCCGGTGTTGAGTGTTTTATGAATCCTGGCGATCCAGTGGGCTTAGTGGGGTCCCCCCGGTGTTGGGTGTTTTATGAATCCTGGCGATCCAGTGGGCTTAGTGGGGTCCCCCCCGGTGTTGGGTGTTTTATGAATCCTGGCGATCCAGTGGGCTTAGTGGGGCCCCCCCCCGGTGTTGAGTGTTTTATGCATCCTGGCGATCCAGTGGGCTTAGTGGGGTCCCCCCGGTGTTGGGTGTTTTATGAATCCTGGCGATCCAGTGGGCTTAGTGGGGTCCCCCCCCCGGTGTTGAGTGTTTTATGAATCCTGGCGATCCAGTGGGCTTAGTGGGGTCCCCCCCCGGTGTTGAGTGTTTTATGAATCCTGGCGATCCAGTGGGCTTAGTGGGGTCCCCCCGGTGTTGAGTGTTTTATGCATCCTGGCGATCCAGTGGGCTTAGTGGGTCTCTCCGGTGTTGAGTGTTTTATGAATCCTGGCGATCTAGTGGGCTTAGTGGGTCTCTCCGGTGTTGAGTGATTTATGAATCCTGGCGATCCAGTGGGTTTAGTGGGGTCCCCCGGTGTTGAGTGTTTTATGAATCCTGGCGATCTAGTGGGCTTAGTGGGTCTCTCCGGTGTTGAGTGTTTTATGAATCCTGGCGATCTAGTGGGCTTAGTGGGTCTCTCCGGTGTTGAGTGTTTTATGAATCCTGGCGATCCAGTGGGTTTAGTGGGGTCCCCCGGTGTTGAGTGTTTTATGAATCCTGGCGATCCAGTGAGCTTAGTGGGGTCTCTCCGGTGTTGAGTGTTTTATGAATCCTGGCGATCCAGTGGGCTTAGTGTGGTCCCCCCGGTGTTGAGTGTTTTATGAATCCTGGCGATCCAGTGGGTTTAGTGGGGTCCCCCGGTGTTGAGTGTTTTATGAATCCTGGCGATCCAGTGAGCTTAGTGGGGTCTCTCCGGTGTTGAGTGTTTTATGAATCCTGGCGATCCAGTGGGTTTAGTGGGGTCCCCCCGGTGTTGAGTGTTTTATGAATCCTGGCGATCCAGTGGGCTTAGTGGGGTCCCCCGGTGTTGAGTGTTTTATGAATCCTGGCGATCCAGTGAGCTTAGTGGGGTCTCTCCGGTGTTGAGTGTTTTATGAATCCTGGCGATCTAGTGGGCTTAGTGTGGTCTCTCCGGTGTTGAGTGTTTTATGAATCCTGGCGATCTAGTGGGCTTAGTGGGGTCTCTCCGGTGTTGAGTGTTTTATGAATCCTGGCGATCCAGTGGGCTTAGTGGGGTCTCTCCGGTGTTGAGTGTTTTATGAATCCTGGCGATCTAATGGGCTTAGTGTGGTCTCTCCGGTGTTGAGTGTTTTATGAATCCTGGCGATCCAGTGGGCTTAGTGGGGCCCCCCCGGTGTTGAGTGTTTTATTAATCCTGGCGATCCAGTGGGCTTAGTGGGGTCCCCCGGTGTTGAGTGTTTTATGAATCCTGGCGATCTAGTGGGCTTAGTGGGGTCTCTCCGGTGTTGAGTGTTTTATGAATCCTGGCGATCTAGTTGAATTAGTGTGGTCTCACCGGTGTTGAGTGCTTTGCGTATCGCACGCTCTTTACACACTGGCAAATGTTCATGTTATATGTAAACTATGTTCTAAGTACCGTAGTTGTCGGTGCTCTGTGGTGTTTCTCAGTGGTTTGCGGTGAATTTTGATGATTCTTGGTCAGTCCTCGTGATTTATGTTGATTCATATAATCCGTTCCACGCATGTTCACCGTGAATCAGCGCGAAAACAATCACCCGATGAGCCACAATGTGCTTTGTTGGGGGCCCCTGATATTAAATGTAATCCAAATACATAGGCTGTACAAATAACTAACCTGTTCACTTATCTTCAAACCGTATCTGCACCAGTTGGCAAAATGTTCACAGTTTTTCTTCAGGATATTATATCCTTTTTCACCGACTTTTGAGAATGCGCTTCTCACTATTTCTCCCGGGAGGTAAGGACTGAAATAAAAAATGAAAGTGTCAATGACACTGTAGCTCAACTTGGAAAGGGAATAATTGCATGTGTTACTGTCAATGGAGTGATTAGGAATGTGGAACGTTGAAAGGCCTAGTTATGCAAAGAGTAAAATCCAAGATGGCCACTGGCAGCCACGTTCTTTTTCCGAATGACCCAAAAAAGACTCATTCCCATTTACATGTCATTGTCAACATCCATTACAAATGTCATGAAGATCCGACAAAAGATACGACCTGTAGCCCGTGCCAAAATGACTCGTTTCCATCTACATGTCAATATTAATATCCATGACAAATTTTATGATGATCAGACGAACAGTACGACACGTTGCCCGTGCTAATGGATTGAATTTTGAAATCCAAGATGGCCTCTGGCGGCCATGATTTTTGGCCGAACGACCCCAAAATGACTCGTTCCCATCTACATTTCAATGTAAACAGTCATGACAAAGTTCATGAAGAACTGACCAAAGTTACGACCTGTAGCCCGTGCCAAAGGATTTAGTCATGCAAAGAGTAAAATCCAAGATGGCTGCTGGTGGCCATGATTTTTGGCCGAACGAGCCCAACATGACTCGTTCCAATCTACATGTCAACACTAACATCCACGACAAATTTCATGATGATCAGACTAACAGTGCGAGCTGTAGCCCGTGCTAATGGATTGAATTTTGAAATCCAAGATGGCCACTGGCGGCCATGTTTTTTTGGCGAATGACCCCAAAATGACTCGTTGCCATCAACATGTCAATGTTAACAGCCATGACAAATTTCATAATGATCCGACCAAAGCTACGACCTGTGGCCCGTGCTAAAGGAAATTGTTGACGAATCACACACGCACGCACACACACACACACACACACCCTCTCACACACCCACACACCCACACACATGGACGACGGACGACAACGCCATGGCAATAGCTCAAACTTTACAAAGTAAAGTTGAGCTAAAAATATATAACAAATATATTTATAATAAAATTAAAAGTGTAACCAAGAGAAAACATAATCCAATACCTATCTATTATGTTCATACTCCATATAAATAGTTGAGTATAAATATGCGCATCGCAGCTTTGGTATATGCCTGTAGATGTTCCCCAACTTTACAGTTGGTATGTTGGTACAAACGTGTTCTGTTTGTTGCCTCTTTTCCTTAATAACATTGGGTAGTTGCTGATATCGGCAAATAAATCCTAATTTGAAAATGCCTCCAACAGATTCAAATTGTATCTGCTACAACAGTCATTATGATGTGAGATGATGTTTTGACATTAATAATATTCGTGGGTTAATTTCTGTCTGATAACAGTCGGTCATATCTGTGACATATCACATCAGATAGGCAGATTGAAATATAATAATCGCATCTGAAAATATGGGCAATTTTGGATGATTGTGTAGATGACTTTGTCTTTTTCAGGCGACATTGACCTTTGCTTGGGTTCAGCCTGTATCCGTGTTCTTCCATGTCTATGAACGACAGATTACCAAAAAACATATACCAAATGTAGCTATTGGATCACAAGCCCTTTGTTACAATCGTCCCCCGTTTTTATTTTTGTAAAACTAAGCGATTGAAAAGTCCAATGATTCCATTGTTCGGCAAACGCCATCCATATAATCACATGTGCGCATGCAATATCACACTGCGTGTTCACTTGGTAAAACCAAGTAACCGATGCAGACACTGCGACGTGCCAATTAGATTCATGTTTTTAGACATTATGCATATTTTCGCGCAGACAATCATGATTTCAAAAGGTAGAATGAGCGCATAGTCTAGATAATTCAGTGTATTTTTTGCAAATATTTTCTGTCAAACTCTGTCGACCTACCTAAAAAAACATTTAAACCACTTCTTTTTTTTACATAATTAGAACGTATCACTCATATTGTGAGGGAAAACAGTTGTTGTTATAGTACTATAGCATACATTGGTTATAAGTGATAATGATTTTTCCTTTAAATTGATACAAACGCCAGATAATTTCCCATTGTGCGTACAGTTATTGTGAATGACCAATGCAAGATTTGTACGCACAATGGGAAATTACCTAGCGTTTGTATTCAAGCTATTAATGTCGCTGGTGATAATTGTAAAAGGTCAGATGTCCATGGTCAATACACTTTATCATTAAACGAAAGCAAATACCGCTATATCTCATTTGAACTGAACTTTACAACCTGCTCAATATTGTGCAATGCATTATACACCTTCATGTCACGGCTTGTATGGTTACATAATGATCTCATGTAAGAAAGAGACCCGATACCAACAAGGGGAGAACGCTCACAAAATCGAGAGGATGCTGTTCTGAGAAGTTTCACGAATTCGCATTGCGCCATGACCTCGTGCTTCGGTGTAATGCAGCTATGTTGGACATTTATATAATTGTGTAATATATATGCTGGACATCAGTAATATTGGCCGTCACTCTGGCCAGAGTGGCAGCCAGCAAGGGGTGGACCAGAGTGACAGGTTCCCAGGGTAGGATTCATCGGTCCAGAGGTTGTGATGTTAGATTCCAAAGAGTCAGGTGAGCGCTTCGAAGGTTTTTTGGACCGAAAAGAGAACAATTTACCAATGTATCGATTTTTTCTCGGATTATAATGCCAGTTTGGTAAGCGAAAGGCGTTCCCCTTCGCTGTACACATTGAATTTAGAATAATACCGAGAAAAATAGATTTATTGGTAAATTGTGCTACTTTACCAGTGCATTTTTAACAAAAGCGAAAGTCTTCGAATAAATTCGAAGACGCTAGCGCTGTGAAAATGTGCATGCAAGAGCCATCTGATAGCAGGTTTTGGGTGGCCCTGAAAAGGGCCGTTTTACGTCAGATCACAAGAAAAGTGGATAAGGGGTCTTTAGGAACTCAAATCCACCCTCTTGATCCAACTCCCGAAACACAAGCGAACCCTCGATGAGCTAGAGATGGAAATATACCTTGCGGTACATTCACACCCTTCAATGGGGATACATCTAATCTGTATTGCTTTTTCTCTCTCCAAAACACGAGTTTTCTCTGCAGAAGGGTTGCCGCCACCGTAAGTAAGACATATGTTGTCCCAAGCCATTCGATATGTTCTATCTCCTGTCCATTGAACAGTGTAGGATTGCGAGCCCAAGTTGCACAGACAAACGTGAATAGTTCAAAGAACTTTTCACCTGTACCATACACTGCCCAGGAAAGGGTCTCCCACACCGCAATGTCCCTCGGGGCCGATACACAGATGGCTCTGACATAAGATCCAAGATCACACTGCATGAAAACTGGAATTTATTCATTGCATAAATTCCGGATAAATGTGCATAAATCAGAAATTTATTCACTGAATAAAGGTGCATAAATCCGGAAATTTATGCACATTTATTCACAATTTATTCATGAATAAAGGCCGACATTTATACTCAATTTATTCAGTGAATAACCCCGCATTTATTCAGCAGGATAAACTCGCATTTATTCGCACGTTTATGCATTCATTTATTGTCTACCTTTTATGCATAAATACAAATTTATTCACGGAATAAACCTGCATAAATATATGTAGCTACATTTATTCTGGCTATAAACTCTAGTCTATCCACATTTATACCCGGTATAAATTTGAATTTGAACGTATATATCCATATATATATTTGTGAAATCTACTTTTGAGTGACATTTGGCTTGTAACCAGCATATACGGCGACACTGATGTGTATATCTAACTATACATATACATATGTGTCACCCCGATTCTGGTATCTCCATGTGTAGTAATTTGCCCATCAAAATGCTGCCCTATTGTTGGTTATACCAGTCACAAATATAACAACTTGAACTACTTGAACGTAGCACTTTGTATCATGGTTGTATCTTGCCGTCGTCAATTTTCGTAGTCTCTGCAATAAAGAATAAATATTAAATAATTAAGTGATCACATCGAAAATAAGTATAAACACTAAAATATTCAAACTAAAATAAGAATTTTTGTTTTCTGCTAAAGAGTGATATCGCCCTTCAAGGCAACAATTTTACGGGATTAAAACTTCAAAATTGTGTTACATCACTGATTTATTGTACAATGAATTTATATGCGATATGGCAAAGCGTGATATCACTCTTCCATCACCACAATTAACTCTATTCAAACTTCAAAACGGGATTACATCATAGATTTACTGTACAATAGATTTATATGTGATATGGCAAATGGTGATATCACCCTTCCATGACCACAAGGGCAATTTTACGCGATTCAAACTTCAGAACGGGATTTCCCCATGTACTTACTGTACAATTGATTTATATGTGATATGGCAAAGGGTGACACTGATATCACCCTTCCATGACCACAATTTTACGCGATTAAAACTTCGAAACGGGATTACATCATGGATATATTGTTCAATGAATTTATATGTGAAATGGCAAAGGGTGGTATCACCCTTCCATGATCACAGTTTTATACGATTATAACTTCAAAACGGGATTACATCATGGATATATTGTACAATGAATTTATATGTGATGCTGGCAACGGGTGATATCACCCTTCCATGACCACAGTTGCAATTTTACGCGATTAAACTTCAAAACGGGATTGCATCATGGATATATTGTACAATGAATTTATATGTGGCATAGCCAAGGGTGAAATCTCGCTTCCTACTCTACATTTTACGCGATATTTTAGCCTGTTTAGCAAAATATTTAATTGTAATGTACGGCATGTTATTTGTGATCAGGCTAAGGGTGGAATCGCTCTCACAAAACAACATTTTCACGCGATAGAATAACCTTATTCCGACGTCTCTGTATAATAAAATATTAATTTTGACATGTGTCGATCACGCTGCGAATTGATGAAAGAATGAATCGGCAACATAAATTGTGAAATACCTTCATTTCATAGCCACATATGTGTTAACTTACCCTTGGTAAAATGTATAATTAGAAAGGGAATTTAAAACTGAAATGATGTGGCGATCATGTTCTAACCCAAGCAAATATACCACCACCAATACCCCCCCCCCCCCGCCACACGAACACCCCATCCTACCCGTCTTGGTCCCTACTGTATGCATGGCTACATTACTGTCCATTGCAAATATGCCTTATAGTTTAGACAGAACATGCGAAGACAAACGTATTTGTATAGTACTCGCCTGAGTTAAGAGTTCCCATCTCATTCACGCACGTCTTCGCAGCAGCGTTGTTCGCAGACAAAGAAACCGGTATCCGGTCGTTATCTCGTGTTATATGATACATGTCTCACATATCCACAAGGTAGTAATTAAGAATGAAACCCGCCGTTGGTTACAGTAATGAGCGAAATTAATGCGACATTTATGCGAGATTTAAAAATATAAATGCGAGATTTATATTTTTGTATAAATGCGAATTTAATATTCATAAATGCATGCATAAATTTAGGGCCATAAATTTATGCAACATTTATATTTTATAAATCTCGCTTTTCATGCAGTGTCAGTAACAGCGTATTCCATCGTGGAGAAATTATATGCTCTAAATGGGGTTTTGTTATATGTAAAACGCGCGGACGTCGTTGGCGACGTCATTGTGTTTTTCTACCAATTTTCCCGAACGTCATTTCAAATGTGTTTCTTTTTTGGTGAATTAAGATCTTCATCGACATTGCCGAAGACGATCATTAAAAACAGACACTGTTTTTCAACAACAAAACTTTTATTTTTGAATTAAGAATCAACATATTTACAACTGATCGTGAAATTATCATATTTACAATCAATAACTGGTAATGCAATGAACATAATTTACATTTGGTAACTCATTTAATCATTAATTAACAATCATCATATTTACAAAATGATTATGATTTTTTTAAACATATTTAAACAATTGGTAATGAGTACATTTTATCAATAATGAAATTCACAGTAAGTCTTACAAGTTTGTGAAATACATGTTTTGGGTAATGCTTCTGATTCTTTTCGTAAGGGCTCATAGTTTCTATGAAACCAATCAAATACTTTTCTATCATTTTGAAGTAGTCACCATCAAAATTCATTTCAACTAATACTTTTATACCATATCCGCTTTTCAAGAAATGTAAAGCAAATATGCAGTAGATACCACACACGTTTGTACCGTGATGTTGAAACCGCCCAACGTTTATTTTACATTTGATCGAATTTCTTTGAATAAATGATTTGATATATTTATCAATAACTGGTATCGAAATATGTTGCAATGTTTCCATTGAAGAAAATTGCAACCCAGTGTTCTCCTGGTTTTTCTGACGTATGTGTATTTACTATGTATGCGTTTAAATGATGAGGTTTCTCGTGTGGTAACTGATGTTTTGCACACACCACACCACACAATGAACAGAGGTAGGATGATTTGTCCAGTAAATGCTGAAGTTCGCTAGTGTTCATCTTCGTAGTATTTTTTTAACTTTTTCACACCACAAGTCAACAAAAACCGAATTAAATTGGTTACAGTTTGCATGAACAACTTCCTTTATATCTTTCCAAAGTTTGAATGCCTCAAATTTCTCTTGTGGTGTAAATGATTCTATTTCTGGATACCATTATTCCATAACTCGGTTGATGTTCAATTTAAGTAGCGCCGTATCAATGAACAGATCTACCCATTGTATAGGTGGTGTCCAATGACAAAGTAAATGTCGTGTCTGACTTGGATGATCTATTTTACATCCTTCACAATTGAGTGTCTCTTCTTTTGAACTTTGTTTTGTATTTCTTGAACGAAACATTTCTCGAAAGTTTTTCGAACTTTGTCAAGGATAGAAACATATGGAATGAAATCGAGTCCACTCTCAATTTTTCCTCCAAATGCAATCCATCCATGTTTTTAATAATCTGTTATTATTTCTCGCAAACTGTTGATTTCAATTTGATTATCGAACTCAGCATAGACTATCACGTTGATCACTGAAGCTAGAGCTGCAGCAAACTGAAGCTCTAACCTTATGTTACCGGTTTTTATAGGATGCAAATGTCCTTCCTCTGCTCCTTGGTCATGTGTGAGGTCGTATCCCCAGAAACAATAACCATTCATGTATTTTTCGAGATTCAAAGCAAAGGATTTGTTTTGTCCAAACATACCCGAAGACTGATACAATGATAAATAAGTTCTTAGGCATTGTTCTGATTCAAAGTTTGGTTCAAATGGTCGGTTATGGATGGTATGTCCGTCCTGACTATCTTAAAGTTTTTTTCAGATTGAAGTGTTGGAAATGAAATGGGTTCGTTTCAATATCGCCATTCATATCTTTGTTTGATACCAAGCCTATGAAAAGTCTCTTTGGCAATTGTCCTTGAAAAAGGTGATCTTCAATTTTTGATCTAAGCCCTGCACCAATATTGAAATTTTTTACTTCAACTCTTCTAATCGGTATTTTCATATTTTTCTGTATTATTGTTTGGTTCAAGTTATTTGCTACTACTGGCATCAGCGTAATTGTACGAACATTGAAAACTGCCGTTTCAAATACTATTTTTCCGTTGGCCTGACCAATTAAAGAGAATTTTGGATTCGCTCTATTGAGACGAATTCTTATCTCAATTCCATTTGGTAAGTATTTCTCTTGTAGAAATATATCTGTGTGTAAACGACCACAAAATTCTACCGTTTTACTACCTGTTATGATTGCTTGGCGAGATTTCAATTCATCATTACCACCAGCTTTGGTGAACTGTTTAGCGGTGTCTTGATACCACATTTCTAGTGCGGCAAGTTGATTTTCTTTACATTCACCAGAATAAGCCAAGAGATTTTCCATGTAGGCTTGATAAGGATAGGTATCTCCGTTCGCCGTTACAAGTCTGTTATTTAGGTAAATATCGATACTACTGAACATGCTATGGAAAAAGTTGTTAATAGGCGCAATTTCAGCAGTACCATCAACCAAGTTTGTTCCATCTGCTTTTGTGATTTTGAATTTCAGGTACAAATATGATTGATTTACATCTGTCCATTTTTCAGTTTGAGGAGGAATTACAAATTCTACTGGTGCGGAATTATTCAAAGAGCTAATCGGGTGATGTTCTATCCATTGTGAATCCAACATCGTTGTCATTGTTGGTGGAACATCAGAAGCATCTAACTCGGACTTGCTGCATTCGCATGATCCATTTTTCATCATCATGATTAATCAAATATATCGAGAGATCGTTTTGATTTCTTTACAAGCGTTTTAATAGACTTATTTCTAGCTCGTTTGCGAGAAGAATTATTTTTCAAAGGTCGCGATGATATATTTATGCCATTTGGTGTTGATATTTCTTTATTGTTTCCCTTCCAAAAGATTTCAATGCTTCTTTACCTTTTTCCAAAATACTTCTTTTGGAATTTTACCACGATGAATGATATCTTCGACTGCAGAAAGTCCATGCTTGAATACTTGTTGTTTAGCAATCTGACCAATAGGTTTTAGAAACGGTACTACTGTTCTCATTGCAGATTTGAATAGTGAACCAATTCCATTTCCATACTGTCTAGGTACGCCTCTATACACGGGGATCATCATAAATACAAATTACTTCGGCGTCGGAAATGCAACTTTACCATAGACTTTCCACCAATAAACTGAATTGGTTTGCCAGTATCACCAGTTATATATACATTTATGGTATCAAAGCTAGACTTTGATACTGGTACATAATGTAAGTTTTTGAATTCATGCTTAATATGTTTACCATCATGTATTCTTTTACTCTCGAATGATGTCACTCGTAATATCGGTGCCTCAACATCACTAAGAATTGTATAATCAGCAATGTCAGAATAAACAAACAACTGATTATGCTCCGCATTTAAATCAACTCCATATGGAAATGTTATCGAAGGAATAGCAAATGTTGCATTCTCTGATTCTGTTCTGTAACCAAGTTTATCCAAAAGAGCTCTGGGGAGTACAAGACCTACTTTGGTGTAACTATTGGTTGAAATTTTAACGCGTTGTTGTGCTTTGGAATATCCGAATTCGAATTCCAGTTCTGGAATCAATCTACCTACTGTACTATCAATTACACCTTGAATTGTATCTGTCAAATGTGATGCACCAGAATATGCTCCTTCTGGTATTTTTAATTCAATACCATTTTCTGGTTTTGAAATTACTACTTCACTTATTGGTAACTTGTGCAGGTATTGTAAAATTCTTGGAACAGAAGTTTTTATTTTTACTATGCAAGCTTATCCAATAATGTTGTATGTTTCTGATGGTACAATTAGTTCAACCATTGCAACTTCCCAAAGCTCTTTATCAATATGTATGATTTTTGGTAACTTCACTGTGAAACAACATTGTGAGTTGGCTGGGTAAAGTGACATTGAACTATCACTCATGAGAGTTCTGTAGAATGAATTCATTTTTTTCTCAGTATTTTTCAATTATTTCAGTCCAGGTGTTGGTAGAATATAACCTAGAGAACTACTTAGAAGAATAAGCCACAATTCTTTGTTTGCGCTCTGGATACTAATGTGTACAATAGATGTAATTATTATGATATAAATAATAATTATCTGCGTGAAGTAGGTGACTTGGTTCTTAGCAACTTTTTCACCACAGAACTTAAATTGTGATGGTTCATCGAGATTAATTGAATCTGAATGATTTTGCGACATGATATATTCTGTTTTATACTAAATTTGAAGCTGGGATCCAACTGTCAAACTTTTTTGGATATCCAAGCCAATGAACTTTAATTTCTTTTACTGTTTTACCAACCACTCTTCTCGTTATTTTATCAATAACTGATTCTATTTCATACACCTTACTGTCTTTTATATGCTGGATTTCATGTTTGTAGAATGATCCATCAATCTCTTCAGCATCAAGATCAGAAACTTTGTATGTTATTGGATTAGTTTTACAAATTTTATCAACTTTGAAAATTTGACGACTCCAGTTTGGTAAATAACCCTTTTCAAATGTTCTTTTGGTTTTGTTGATACGAACCAAGTCACCCACTTTCAGTGTAGATTTTCCTTTTTTATTCCCTGTTCCATATAGATTTTTGGAAATTTCAGCTTCAGTTTTCAAAGTAACTTCCGACGGTTTCGATTTTATGCTACAGTGATAACTATTGTTGTAAGAATCGACCAGGGGCTGTAAAACATCAATATATCTTGAAGTTTTATTGTGTGTGAAATACTTCCACATACGAGTTTTTAAAGTTCTTTGAAATCGCTGGACAATACTTGCGTTAGTCTCTGGATTCTCAGTTGTGAAGAAATGAATGCTTTCTGATCGCAGAAATTTCAAAAACTTTTCATTTTTGAATTCAGAACCTTTATCAGCTTGAAACGATTTTGGTTTACGTTTTGAAGATTTCAAAATTTTCCTGAATCGATCAAAGTTTGTCCAGATTTATCGTGGATTGGAAGTACCCACACAAATTTTGAAAAAACGTCTATCACACACAACAGATATCTGTAATTATCATTATGTTTTTTCAAATTCTGAAGATCAGCTAAATCTGCCTGCCATTGAATATCAATCCCAGCTACAACATTCTTTCTACGTTGGAATTTTCGAATTATTGGTTTGTGTAAAGTATATGTCGACTGACCTTGCAACCATTTCTTCACATCTATGAGTTTTATTTTTTTATTTTGCTTTTTCGCTTCATCAAAAAGCTTCTTTAGACCGCCATAACTTCCAACTTTCTTCGGATTATAGAAAATTTTAGATAACTGTTCATCTAGTATGGATCAAATTGTGTTTTTTCTGTTTTGATACCCTTTGGTGTCAACCTATCTGCTATTTTAGTTTTTGAATGTCTTGCTTTTATACCTATCATTGGTGTAAATCGATGAGAATCAAATCGTTTTGGTGTTATGCTTTGTACCGGAGTTTCAAAATCATCATCTGAATCATCTTTCAAATGTTTTTTAATCCAAAGCCAGCGGTTTCTGTTCCCTACAAAATCTTGAGGTACATTAAGCTCCCTCAATCCTTGTGAAAAGGTTTGCCAACCTCTTGGTTCGAAACCTTTTCTTTGTCGTACAATATCATTGAGGAGATCAACAATATTTCATCCTCTAATAACTTTTTCACCATATGTTAATTGTCCATGTTCATCAAACTTCATTTGTGGATGTTTTGAAATCAGTTGTAAAATTTGTTCAGCTTTTTTTCTCATCTTTAACGGAATACTTTCTAGCACATCCCTATGATGATGATTAAATGGTTGTTCTGTTTTCGGGGCTGAAATAGCTCTAACTGATTTTTGAGAAGTTTTCAATTTGTGCAAAGTTGTACCATATAATTGAACCTTCTCAGATTCTGACAAATTTTGATCAGAAACTGAATTCAATTCTCTGCTTAGTTTTGAAACATTCGTAATTTCATGATTAGGTGGTAATTTCGGATTAGTTAGACTCATTCTCCATTTTTTAATGTCATCCAACATTTTGAACGGAACAGCGACCATTTTCTTCATGTTTAACCGCGAAGTATTCCAGCGACTGCTTTACCAAGCAACGGTGCTAGCATAAGAAGTGGTAAAAAACCTCCTTTCTGGTTTAAAATTTGTTTTTTTCGTTTCAAAGATGTTGATATACTTGCAAGTTCTCTGAGGTGTCTACACCTCGGACGAAGTTTGCGCTTCTGAGCTTCTGTTAGTTTTACATTGCCTTTTAAAATATTTTTACAGCATTCTGACATGCAATCAATCAATCTCTTTGGGGCAACTTTTATCATTTTTTTCTTCCGAAAATGAGTTGGTGCCTGATTCATAGCCATTACAAAACTACCATATTTTTGAATCAGTGGAGTTTTGTTTCGCCATCTTTACTCTTCAACAGTTGAATGTCAAATGACTGAATTACTTTTTACTTTTACGTTTATTAAAATTACGATCAAATGCCATTAAAGCTAATTTCGATGGGTTTGAAAGATTCATAATATTTTAATATCGTTGAACCAACGGGTAATATTCTACTTCTTGAATTGATGGAATTGGTTGCGGACCATTATCGTTGAGTGGTTGAAATCTAGCAAATGTAGAAGTTAATCCAGTAAAATTTACTCTAGCTGGAGTATTCGCTGTGCAATTGTAGAATTTACTCTGACTGGACTAGCTCGCTGTGCAATCGTAGAATTTACTCGAGTAGCATTTACTCTATTTGATCTAACTCGTGCAATTGATTTATTTTCTTTTTGTCTGAGAAGACTTCTGATCAAAACTCCACTGAGAAAACCACCGCCACCAGTTTTTAAAAGTATTTTCTTTTTTGAATCGATATGAGTTCTACTGTCAGCTATTTTCTTCAGCTCTTTTTTGTGTTTTCGCAGGAATGTTCGTGTCTGCTTTGGAAGCTTTAAGTGATTATCAAGTATTAATTTAGCGATAGTCGAAAATACACTCAAGACTGCTTCATGCGATTCCATGATTGGAAATGAAATATTATGTTGATAAACTTATCTTTATACTGATGAAAATATTACTGCACCTCGATCGTCAATTATGAGTTAGCGATGGAAAATATCAGTTCTAAGTCTCAACGATTTATCCGTTTTTGGGTGAAAATCGAGTAGTAAATAACCATGATTGGTTGAAGTTGCATCATCATATGCTTGCATTAAATGAGGTATTTGCGTTTGAGAGGCAAGAATTTTTATTTGGCCTTTATCACGCACACTCTGAAAAAATACCATGTAATGTGCATTCAAACTCAAAGTTCTACTCGCTTTAGATTTCTGAAACATGTTTTGGGTTATGTAAATAACAGACGTATTTCTGTGATGTCCTTTTCTTGTAAACCACAACGTAATATTTTCTTCATCTTTATCACCTAACATGTCATCAAAAACGACGAGGTGCGGTAAGTCTGTGTCATCCTTGCATCTGACTATAAGTATTTTGCCATTCTTTGTAACACCAAACGACTTTGTATGGAACAGATTTGAACAAATCATCTTTATATTCGATTAATTTCTTAACAAAATCTGTTTTACCACAACCACTTGGCCCCGATATGAAAATGTTACAGGGATGTTTGAACAACAATGATTCGTCCATCTTTGCCCTGAGACAGATCATGTAAGACTGATTAGGATTGTTCGGAATCAACCTTTTTAATGAAAAGTCACCAAAACTCCAGATTATTCCAAATGTCCATATGAGTTCATTATCTAAATCTGAAATAGGTCTAGTGGTTTTTACAATATAATCCAAAGACACTTTTTCTTCAAATAACTTTTCAGCAGTGAAAATTGTACATGGTTCTCGGAGAATAATGTATCCATATATTCTCGTCACCTCTTCGAATTTCAAAGTTTTTTCATTGAGAATCCTGTCTTGATATTCAGCAAAACGAATAAAATTATTTTCAACTAATTCACGAATTTCGTTTATTTTGTTTTTAGGAGCACCATGAAATATCCAATAATCTGAAAACAGTTGATCCAATATATCCATTAAGAAATCAGTTTCAAATTCTGAGCTCTCAATAAAACATCTCAGTCGAATCTGCCCCTCAGAGAAATGTCCGTTCAGCAAAGTCTGCACTATAATTTTACTTTCCCTCAAAAATCAAGTTTGCTTAAAGACACGTGCGGCCTTAATTGTCGAAAATATTCATATTTGTTCCAAACACCGTAAACAGAAAAACATTAAAACGCATACAGTTCCGTTCATATATACAATGACCATCGCGTAAACAGCATGTTATCATAAAGACCTACTATATTTTACCTAAGCAAGAGCCTGATTGTGTTACAGAAGACAGCACAATGCTACTGGCTAATCACACACAAATGACATAAACGCTCTTTATTAGTTCCATATCAGGTATTCACCAACAAAGAACGCTCTTTATGTTTACCATCATAATATAAACAAACACCAGAAAAGTAACTTTTTATGCTTTTGTTTACATAACAATGGTCAAACATATGACCATAACATACTGTTTATGCGATATTTCTTATTTGTATGCGGACAAAGTCTATCTACATTTTGATGTTCTTTCTGTGGCGGTTTTTGACGGGTGGAGATATTTTCACAGGATACCCACCGCCAAGGCCAACCGTGTCTTTAAGTTCTCGTTTGATTTCTTGATCCATTTTTGACATTTCGATCAAGTTATTATAAATTTTCAAAAGCATCTCTGCAGGTAACACATCAATTCCATCCATAAGGAATTGTATTGTATTCACCCACAACAAGTCGTTTGGTGTACACAGATCGGAATGTTTCTGTTTGCTCTTCACTAATTACTTCTCGGTTCTTTGTGGGTTTAATTCTGCATGGATAGTTTATGACACGTTGAAAATTTTACCGGTCGTTAACACATTCAACCATCGAATGAAAATTTATTTGCTGTTTAGTTTTATAATCCAGAGTGATACCCTTGACCTTACATACAGATTTTATGACACTATCTTTCATGTACTGATATCCATAATTTTTTGCGGTCCTAACCCTACAATTTCATGATTTTAGCATCCGGATGCTCATCAGTCCATTTACCAAGGTAGCTGTCTTCGGTTTTGATATTTTCTTTTTCTGGATCGAAAATATACATACAGCTATCGGTGTCGAAATACAACACCCTATCTTGGAGTTTTTCTAAAACATTATACAACTCCAAGCGTGCATATGCTGTGACAAATGATGCAACAACTACATTGGCAGATGGATGTGGTTCTATAATATCGGTTTTATTCTCATAGCTGAATAATATGAATTTATCCTGTTGAAAATTAATTTTCAACTGCTTTAACGGTGATATTTTTATCATTTAGTAGTTCAAAATATCTGGATGGTTCTGAAATATATTCAGTTTTAGAAAAAATATTATTTTGTGCATTGTTTCCCCATATGCAATTTATCATTAATTTTGCGCACTGGCGGAGTCCTGTGTTTTTTTTCGATTTTTTCTTTTTCAAGTTTTATACCTTCAACCTCATAATAATCATTAATGTATTTATCTTTTTCTTCTTCACTTTTAACAGAATTTGGATATCTACTTGCTTCTTGTTTAATTTTAAGGTATTTATCAATGTAATCCCTGTATACTTTGTCCGACCACTCAGTCCAATGCCAAACTTGATACACTTCCAGAATTTGGTAACCCAATTCTATTGCTTTGAATAATTCTACATGCGTCCAAACTCCAACTAAAGTACGTTGTTCAGTTTTATGACTACACTGTCCACTTTCATTTTCTGCACAAGTTTTACACAATGTATATATCATTTTGTTATTACAGTGGATCGGTAGCACTGGAATGTACAATTTATTTGGAGGTAATACTTTGCATTTAATGAGTACTTTGTAAGATTTGATGTCTCCTATTTGTTCCTGACTTAGAATTGCAGGGTGACCAAGACGGTACTCCCTATATTTATTCACACTAGGATACAAACTGCATACATCAATATATTTTATTTCTTGTTTAGATGTTGGTTCTATTTCATGATATAATTTTAGAGCATTAGTCCTACCACCAAATAATGCTTCCCTTGGTTTAATTGGGTCTTGATGCAAATATAATTGATCCATAGTTTGTTTTAAATTTTTGTCAGCTTTACATTTATTGTCCAGGTAATGTTCCCAGATGCATATTAATTTGCATCCCAAGCTTTGATTTCAGTTTCCGTTTTTATTATTTTGTCATACAATTCATGCATTGTTATATTACTGTATGGGTTTCGGCGGTTTCTATCTGGATAGCAAGTAGGTCAGCCATGAAAAAACACCCATACATTTCATACACTGTGTTTGATTCTGCATGATAACCATCAACAAAATGTGTGCATATTTTAACTTCACCACCATTTAAAGCATGTTTTATGTTTATATTTTGTTTTGTAGCAATGTACTGTAGCCATCGAATTGCTTTCATTGAAAATTTACACACTTGTGGATATCCAGCGTCTGAAATTATACCTAGAGAATTCTCTGGTAATGAATTTTGTCTCCACGCAAGGTTACAGGTTTGAGCTAATGTTATTGCTTCCCGGAATGGATCTATTTGATCAGTTTCCATTACACATAGTCTGAATTTGCCACATCCACGTCTTAAAATGTCTACATCTGATTTACAATAATTTTGAATTTCTTTTTGGAAATCAAAAATATCCCACCCCTAGCTTCGTACCATTTGAGAAATGAAGTCCTATTTTCCTCAGACATGATTTCAGGTTTATAGTATTTTTTGTCTAGATATGGTCCTACGTAATTCTGAAAGTACTGTGTATTTGCCTAATGTGGATAATAACCTTTAGCCATTTCTTCAAGTTGGAATGTTTTTGGAAATTTAGCTAATGCCATTGGGATGAAACTCAATGAATCGATTACTCTAACACCATTACATTGTGAACTCAGTAATTTGTTACCATTCATAATAACATTAGGTTTTGAATTTCCATTGTTCACCAAGTAATGTAAGAGGAACTGACTATCGTAACATCTTGCATTGTGAGCAATACATGTTGTACCTTTATGGTCGTTGGTGTAAAACAACCATTTACAAAATCTTTCCAATCACATGAATTGCATATTTCATCAACGGGTTTACATATACAATTTTCACAAGCAGAAGACCAAAATTCTGAACTGATAGAACATATGAGTCTAAATTGTGCAACACAAACATTGGGTATATGAACACCAGTATCTTGTTGACATTCAAAATACAAAAATATGAATGGTACCTTTACTTCTTTCTGTGTTTCTTTCTTTTGGTACTGTTGGATATGACATATGTGGTCTGTATGGAACGGTTTCCTTACAGTATTTACACTTATTTGTTCCCGAACAGATATGTCTTTTCTCCTTTCATGTGACGATTTCAACCCCACATTTCTGGCATTTGTGTATCACATCACAAATAGTTTTGTCTTGTTTTGGTGATTTTTTCAAATGATTGTCGATACATCGTTTACTTCTAAAAGTCCTCTTACATTTGATGCAGTGTAACCATCGTTCAAGGGGACATATCTGACCCTCGAAACACATACACTTGTATGGACATAAATGGTCACCTCTGTGGCTCGAACCGACATTACAGTGTTCACAGTAATACTCACATCCAAGGAATCCCGTGACAGTTGTGATCACATCGAAGTGGTTGTCATTGAAATATAGATGGACATCTTTACTTTCTTTCCCAACTGGTGGTGGTTGAAAAAGAAAGCCTTTGTCAGCAAATTGATTATGTATTTTTATAACATACTCCGGATATAGTTGTTCCTGAATAATTTTGTATTCCTCAACCCCGCAACTGGTGTCGTGTGATAACCCCACTTTACCCAACAATGACTTTGCAGCTTCCTGTTGTGGAGCTCTTGCTGGTCTCGTAATCCGTTTCCATTGTTGCTTCCATTCAGCGGTATATTTTGTGTCAGCATTACACATAACAACAACGACAGCCCTCGCAAAACACATGTTATCTTCTGCGTTCTGAATACTTTTCTTTACTGTTTTCATTTGATTTTTTTCACCGAATGCTCCACAATGTAAGGTCTGTCTTGCGGTCCCTGTATGCATATGCGTGACAGTGATATCAAATGTCATCTGTCCGTCATGAATTTTGAATTTTTTGTTCGATTGTGCAACTTTTTCTATTTTGTCAAGCAATAATTCACCCGTCAGGTCTTTTGCTTCACTGAATGGGACGTGAATCCCTAGATCTAGCCCTGGATGAAAGATGGAAATTCTCATTTGATCTTTTGGTCCTGCATCACACTCATCTTTCAAACTGTTCACCAGATCTTTGAAAATTCTGTGAACAGTTTGAAATGGTTGAAGAAATTCTTGAAATGTGACGTTGTATTTCTTTGATGCTGTTTTAAATTTCCTCGAGTATTTATCGGTAAGATTTTTTATAGTATAATATTTACAGTCATCGTCCAGTCGCACTCTCTTTCTATTATCTCGTTCGCTTTCGCTATCTGAATATGTCACAATGCGCTTCATCATGAAATGACGACGTGATGAAAAATCGCGTCGCTTTTATGCTCTGACACGGACATGCTAAAAGCGACGCGCTTTTTCATCACGTCGTCATTTCACTGACGACTGAATAACGCACAGAACGCTCACAATGGATCCACGATTGCAGAGTAACAACATACAACATTTACGAAAAATTGCATTAGAAGTTTTAAAGAATACAAAGTGGATACCACCATACAGTAACTGTTTTAGGTGCAATTCGATTTCACATTGGGCTTTTCAATGTGATGGCACTACGAAAAAGAAGATTGATCAGATGAAAAAATCATCATCATTAATGGTGAGTGAATCTACTCCTGGGAAGTCTACTTGGGCGCACACATCAGACAACGATTATCTCACACCATGTGATGTAATGGACATTGATCATACTGAGACATCAACTAACGAGATCGCAGATGTGAAAGCTGAAAGTGGGAAACAATGCAACTCAACCGCGATGTCAATTAACGAGATCGCGGATATGAAAACTGAGAGTGGTGAATTATACGCCTCAACCGAGGTGTCAAATGATGAAATCACTATTCTAAACATGGAGGAATCGCAGATGGCAGTGATAAACGCTGTAGCCAAAAGCGCTGACGATACTGAAATTAAGCAAAACACTTTGCCTATCAGAAAGAGAAAAAGATGATTATCGCGATAATCTTCCAAGAAAGTTTTTTTTTTGGAGAAATTATGTGAACATTCTCTCCAAATTCAGGAAGAATGAACAGTTCGTACAGTAGCAATTTCAGAGCGTATTTTTTGAAAAATTGGGTGGCCCTGAAAAGGGCCGTTTAAATTGTTTGCTGAGTCAAAAATTTGAGACAAATCAGGATAAATTCATCCCTTGTTGTATGTGGGTCTCCAGTGTGGACCCCGCACGTATTTCACTGCCTCAGTGGTAATCCACCTTAGCAGTGGTCTTGGAGGATTATATTCAGACAAATCTGGATATATGCTCCCTCCTTATACGTGGGGTTCCACTCTGGAGTTTCCACATACACCTTGGGAGGACTATGTCTCCGTCTTTGCAGGAATTCTTTAATTCCAGCTCTAATGGTTATCTTATGTCTCTCCGAATCTCTAACATTCTTCTGCCAATGCTTTAATCGAGCATCGGCAGAGAATTTTAGCAAAATTTTCTCTATTAGTTTAGAGAACATTTTGAAGATAAAACAAAACGATACACTGCGCTCCATATTATATGAAACGCGCAGACGCCGCTGACGACGTCATTGCATATTTCACCAAATTTTCCCGAACGTCAACTCAGACAAAATGAAACACACTTGTTTTGACGTTCGGGGAAATTTGGTGAAATATGCAATGACGTCGCCAGCGGCGCATGCGCGCTTTCATTAAAAAATAAACAGATATCCCTATTCTTCATTCATACCGAAATGGATTACCGAGATCTGTATCGGAGCTATTTGGAGGATGGGGTGCTGGTGAGAGGTGTGTTTGGGGATGAAGCACAGATGAGATGGAAGGCTTTGAGTTTAGCAGAAACGGGTACTGTAGATAACTTCTTTGATATCTACAGGTACACCGTTATGCTGATGGCGGAGCACAGAGACCAGGTCTTTGGATTGCCACCACGGTGGTTCCGACACACCGGATTGCTGGGGACGTCAAGATTGGTGGTACGACTCGCGGCTACATCACTGCAGCGGTCTATCATAATCTTCTCAGGGCATAGAGTTTACGAATTCTTGTCGCTCTGGTGGATACAGACAGGCCGGCAGTGCAATTGTGCCGTTTGGTTGGGAAGTTCCCAAGACAACTTTCAGCTGTATTCAAACCCAAACACATCGTGCGGTTTCTTTTGAAACCATACAAAACGGCCCTTTTCAGGGCCTCACAAATTTTTAAAAAGATACGCTCTGAAATTGCTACTGTACGATTTGTTCATTCTTACTGAACTTGGAGATAATGTTCACATAATTTATCAAAGAATACTTCCCTAACAATAAAAAAAAACCCACTACCACCCTTCATATCTATAATACGATCATCATATAGCATAATAATACAGAGCGTATCTTTCGTGAATTTTAAGTGTCCCTGAAAAGGGCCGTTTAAAATAATATAAAAATCATTTCTTTTGTTTCTTCATCACAGTTAAATCTTTCCAGAGTGATCCAAATGTTGATCGCTTCGTAGGTTCTTTCTGGAAACCATGTACCTCAATTGGTTTGTCAATCGTGTGAGGTTTCAAGTAGATTGTACATTCAGCCGGTTTTTGTGTTAATTGCTTTCGCAAATCCTTCATTTCCTGACAAATATTCCGTAACAATTTTGTCTGTTCTTCCCATTGTGAACTGTTGATAACTTGGTATATAACAGGTTGAGTCATTTGATGTGTTTTCACCGGCGGTGTATACATAGGTTGTTGATCCGTTCGCGGATACACCATTGGTACCTGTTGCTGTTCTACCCGTGGTGTTATATTGCCTGCATACATTGGAGTCGACATTTGCGTTGTTGCAGGAACATGGTCGTACTGCACATCAATAGTTTTTAGAAATTCCGTTACTGGATCCATGTTTCAAAATAACGTTAACGTTACAATTTTACGCATGTAATAACGTTAACATCTTCGAGGATCAAATATATGTGATGCGCGGGTCTCGTTGACGACATCATTGAGTTTTTCTACCAATTTTCCCCGAACGTCAAATCAGCTGTGTTCCTTTTTTGTCAAAAACATCATATTTCTATGAATAAAACACCGATTTGACTCGGGAAAATTTTATCTGTACCATTTTACCATTATCTCATAACATTTCACTGAACGGCAATTTTAACAAGTACATTTTACAACGCTATCGTCTTCGAATTTATTCGAAGACTTTCGCTTTTGTTAAAAATGCACTGGTAAAGTTGCACAATTTACCGATACATCTATTTTTCGCGGTTCAATGTGTACAGCGAAGGGGAACGCCCTTCGCTTACCACACTGGCATTAGAATCCCAGAACAAATCGATACATTGGTAAATTGTGCTCTTTTCTGTCAAAAAAAAACCTTCGAAGCGCTCATCTTAATCTTTGGAATCTAACAACACAACCTCTGGACCGATGAATCCTACCCTGGGAACCTGTCACTCTGGTCCACCCCTCACTGGTTGCCACTCTGGCCCACCCCATCGCTCGTCGTGAGTCTGGCTCATGGGCCAGACTCACGATGAGCCCGGCCCTGGACCGCCACTCTGGCCCACCCCTCGCTCGTCGTCACTCTGGCCCATGGGTCAGAGTGACGACGAGCGAGGGGGTGGGGCAGAGTGACGGCCAATACTACTGACGTCTGGTGTATGTACATTAAAGCTGCTTCGCCAAGACTTGTGCACTTCTTAGAATCCGGAATACCTATTTAGCTACACGAAACAGCGCTAAGATAAATGCAGAAACACGCTGTGCTAAACATGGATATCCGGGCACCGCTGGCATGAATTTTATTCATGTGGTTCACGACATCTTTGGGGATACAGGAGTAACTTCCAGTTGGAATGTATCTCCGACCACCCCTCGTATATATAGAGGATTCCTGTCGCCATTTCTGGTGCGTACGTCATTTCACGGACACTGACTTCACTAATCGGACGTTAACGAACTGTAGATAACATTTCGGGGGAGTGCGTAATTTTCGGGTTTAAGCATGTAGATAAAACGTAAACTCGCTGTCTCCCTTGTAGCCTTTTCGGTTATGGCTACCAAGGAAGTGGACGCAATTTTGAGTTAATCGTTATATTATAGAACTGAACTTGTCTTTTTGTGTTCAAATATTTCCACATGGCACGCGTGGTCGATTGTCCATTTAGAATGAACCATTAACGCTAATCATTTAATTTAATTTGTATTAACTAAATAACGGAGATATTTGAAGAAGTGTTTTTGGCGAAATGACGGAAATATTTGAAGAAGTGTTTTTGACGAAATAACGGAAATATTTGAAGAAGTGTTTTTAAAGATCGTTGATAATTTGAAATTGAGATTTTTTGAAAAATCACGAAATATTAAAAGGGTGGGGACTTATAAGAAAACAAGTTCAGTTCTATAAATATAATGATTAACTCAAAATTGCGCATGTAGCGATAAATCCGGTTACTTATTACAAAAAAAAAACAATTGTTAAGTTTTTATAGTCTTATACGGAAAAAATGCAGACTATATGGAGTTGTGTTTGTATCACAATAGGTCATGAGATGTGTCCTTGGTACTTCATAGTGTGCGCATTTTTGTGTGAGAATCGGGGACCCTTTTCTCGAATATATCGATAAATGCTGTTACTTATTACAACAAACTAATGCTAAATTGATATGGAATTATACGGAAAAGGGAAGCCTATTTGCAGTTAGATCATGATAAGGTAGTCCATTGTGCATCACACTAGGTCATGAGTGGTGCTCCCGGTGCTTCAGTGTGTGCGAATTTCTGTGTGAGAATCGGGCACCCTTTTCCCGCATAAAGAGGTATGTGACGTTACTTATTTCAACAAACTATTGTTAAATTTATATGGCCTATTGCAGTTAGATCGTGATACAGTAGTCTATTGTTCATCACAATACGTCATGAGTGGCGCCCCTGGTGCTTTTGTGTGTGTGCATTTCTGTGTGAGAATTGGGTATCCTGGCTCCGCATATAGCGAAAAATGCGGTTACTTATTACAACAAACAATTGTTTGCATATTTGCAATAGATCATGATAGAGAAGTGCATTGTGTATCACAACAGATCACGATATATGCACCGGGTGCTTTAGGTTGTGCGTATTTCTGTGTGAGCATCGGGTACCCATTTCTCGCATATAGCGATAAATGCGGTTACTTGTTAACAAACAATTGTTAAGTTGTTATGGTCTTACACGGTAAAAGGCAGCCTATTCAGGGGGGGGGGGCAGGAAAAAATTTGCATAAATGTAACAGAACGATGTGCGCCCCTGCCTGATCACGCCCCTGTGAACTATTGCATCAGTTCCAACTATTACGATGCATGAATAACAGGCGTGGGATTGTTAGCTAGTTCTCAGGAAGGTTCCCAGTCGAACCAGTGCAGAGGTCTAAAAGTTATTAGTTGTTTTGGTACACTGCACTGGTCATGATATACGAAAGCTATACTAAAGCTAACTTTAGTGACGAGCCGTTGACAACTAGTTGTCAAGCCTGGCCAGTAACATCGTCACATGATTTTGAAAAGTAGGTTACCACTTTTACATATAAGCACTGAGGTTTTACCCATCAGTGTTCAGTTGACTGAGTCCTCCTATGAGTACCGCCCTGGGAAAGACTTACTGATCCAGAAGAGCCTGAGAATGCTAGCATCAGCTGACCTATCTTGAGAAGCGAAATTATGCTCTAGAAATAAACAGATCTACGGTTCCATGAGTTGTCGTCATACCAAAAATAATACACAACGTGAAGTCCGGTCAGAACGTCGTATCTCCAACGTACGGGGTTCTGCCACATAGAGATCAACTGGTTGCAGTGAGCACGGATCAACCACGACGACAATTTCAAGGATGAAGATAGGTGAGTACACCTAAGACCCTAGAATCTGACGTTTTCTAGCCCACCTTTTCTAAAACACCATGGCTCATAAAAACGAATTTCTGACACCCTGGGTTCTAAAAATCAAAATCTAACATCCTGGCTTCCCAAATTCAAGACGAATTAAAACCAGATTTATTGGCTAAAATTCATGCAGCATTAAAAACCGTTCCGTCCTGGCCTGACGAAAATTATGACGATTTTCTGCCGGACTGTTTTGAATTGGAAAAGCTAACGTATGATGAATATTGCGCCATTTTAAAACCACAAATATATCAATTAGAAAATACACGGTACGGGACCGTCTCCGAAATCAAAATAATTCGAAAATGTATACTATTTAGAGACTGGGTTCACGTCATAGAATTCTCCGTGTGGATTAATAATAACAACATTTGTCACACGTTTGAAAGTGGTCGATGTATAAAGTATCCGTTTAAAACGAGTTAAAGATATTTCAAATAATGGCTCAAATTGTTGATGATATACAAGGTGCGCATTTGAACGTACCCTTACCCGCGGACGAACCAAATATGGACGCACCTGTTCAACAACAACAACCGCAAAATCCTCAACCACAACCCGGGCAACAAGGCGACTTAAATGCCGCCTTACATTTGTTGAGACAAAACGAGCAAATCGGGCTCGTCTTGGCAGGAATCCAGCAGCAATTTGCTGGATTCAATTTGAATCTGGGACAACAAACCAATGCGATTCGTACGCAAACCGCCGCGCAAAGCGCGTTGACTTTATCTACAATGGTAGAAAAGTACGAGGGACAACCTCGGAAATTAAGGGAATTCTTAAAACAAATAGACCGGTATTGTAATATACTCGGTACACCAGAAGAAGAAAGATGGTTAGTCGCACTTCAGCGTACAGGCGGCCCTGTAGCTGAATTTCTCACGCGATATCAACACGAAAATCAAGGGGTCACGTGGAACCAAATAAAACGCGAACTAACGATTAGATTCGCGGAAATAACAGACAAACATCAGGCTCTTGCAAAAGTAAGAAGCTTCAAACAAAAAGCAGGGGAAAATATACATATATATGTAGAGGCAGTTCGCCAATTAGCAGTGGATGCTTTCGAGTATGAAGAATTAGCCATCCCTGCAATACAACGTCAGTTGGTACAGTATTTCACTGACGGGTTAAATGACACAAACCTCAAGATGAAAATCTTGAGAGAAGATCCACAAACATTGGATCAAGCAGCTTTCGTAGCTGTGGAGGAATTTAATATCCTTAAACGATTTTCAATGCGTTTCAATCGCACACCGACGAATGAAAACCCATCGGGACAAGAACCGATGGATGTAAATAGGGTCAAACCAAAAATAGTGCAGTGTAATTACTGTCACAAATTGGGCCACAAATATGAAGCTTGTAGACTCCGCCCAAGACAAAATACACATGTTCACACAATAAATAACTCTCCTCAACCGCCAACCAAATTTTGTCGAAGCTGTTGGAAGCTAACATATCATGATACTCGTGAATGTTGGTACAAGGACCACTTGTACGATTATGGGACAACGAACCCAAACTTTAAACGCCGAATGCGTAACGAGTTGGACGAGCAGCAAAACAGAAAACCGAATCCCTCTTTAAACGAGTAGAACCTGTTCGTGACAAGGCGCGCGCGCGGGTTAACCATATTAAACATAAATCAAAGCCTTACAAAACTGTATCCAATAAAGCACTCTATCCAAATTTAACACGTAAAAATTTACCCTCAACGAATGTAATTCCATTAAATTCGCACAGATTTACTAGAACGTATGACAACCGTTACGATTCACATTGTAAAAACATATCTGGTCATGGGAGTACAAAGCATATACACTATGCCAGACCCACAGTAAAAATGATTGACAACGCGCGACCCAACGCCGACCTTCATGTCAAACCGGTGCACCATCACTTGCATTCCGAATTGTCATATGCTGATCGAGTAAAATCGAACAAGAAATCATTGGAGAACACAAATAAGTTAAATAAAGTGAAGAATACTTATGTCATGGGTCACAAGACGCCAAATACAATTGACACTAAACGTGCGGATCCACGAACGCGAAAATTCGACAACCGTGGGTCTAACTCCCATAAACATGGTAAATCACTGAATAATCCGCATAAAAAATATGCGAATCGAGAGAGACACTCCATAAATCCGCGATTCGCCTCGCCATGGGATAATAAAACTGAAAAAGCACAGCAAAACTCGAAAAATAGGAGTTTTCAAAAATCACATATTGAGTGCCCATTTAAGGGACAAAACACTCAGAAACAACCAAATCAAGCCTACAGTAACTTATTACATTACGGTAAATCGAAAAATTCACAAAAACAAAAAATAAAAAAAATTCTGTATGATGGCGACCAAAATGGCCAACAAGATGGCACAAAATTGAAAAACACAAAAAATGGAATAAATCAATTTCCAAACAAAAATCTTAGTCCCAAACAACGAATTCCGTATTCTCAAGGTCAAACGAACTCAAACAAGACTGAACATCGTAATAAAACTCAAAAACTTAAAAATCAGCCCAATTTTCAAATTTCTTATCCAAACAACAGGTATAGTGTACTGGAACAAGACTATTGTCCTCCAGACTATACAAATATACATGTGCCTGATAGTCCAATGCCTTCAAGGCCACAACACCGTCGTAAAACAAAGGATGTTATGAAAAATCAAAATTCCAACTCCAAGTTCAAACTTGTTGAGACTAATGATAAATACAATGTACTTAAAATGAAATTACCCAAACCGAATGTACGGTACACAAAACACAATAAACCGACTAGTAAAACTGCTAAAATAGTTGAAAAGTCTCATAAAACAAATGATGTTGCAAATCAACTTAAAGATAGAAAAGAATGGTTAAACCAAGTTAAAAAGTTAACTAAAACAAGCAAGCAAACAGATACTCAAATGAAACATACCATACATGGTCGTGGAGTCTCTCATAACCCCAAATCAAATAAAAATGGTAAAACTTCTGAAAAATTCAAAAATGAAACATCCAAAGAAGTGAATGTTACAGGTACGCCTGTACCATCCTCAATATTGCTTCAAATAGGCAAACAACGTGTTCGTGCCCTTTGTGATACTGGAGCACAGTGCTCCATACTTAGCAACCGTTTATATAAACAAATCACAAATAGACCCAAACTTAACAGAAGGAAGGATAATTTGACTTCAGTCACAGGAAGTGAACTCAAATGTATCGGTCAAATTGAATTACCTTTCAAAGTTAGTGGGTTAAAGATGAAACATGATTTTTATATTGTGGAAAATATGACCCGCAATATAATCTTAGGTACTGACTGGATGGTTCAAAACTGTGTGCGAATATTCTTCGACTTACAATGTTTGAAGATTAATCATCGCATCGTTCCAATGGTACCTGACTTAGAGATTGCAAGCCTTGTTAGACTTAAGAAGGAAGCACTTCTCAAGCCCCAGAGTTGTCTCTTAACTTGTGCTCACATCGTTGGCGGATGTGGCTTATTCGACACTAACCTGTTACAAGTTAGTTCTCTGGATCATGGGTTCTTGTCTGAACAACCCGGCTTGAACTTAAGTGATGCAGTCATTAATGTTAATGACCTTACTTCTTTTTGCAGCATCCCTGTATACCTTGTCAATGATACTGACAAGTTCTATAAACTTAGAAAGGGATGTGTCTTAGGCAAGGTTGAACCTCTTGAGACAGCTCAGATTTCTGAAGTCTCCCAGTCACCCACTCAGTCATTTTCCCGTGACACCAAGCCATCAAAAATTAATTATGCTGAGGTTGATGTGCCCTCAGATAAGAAACAAATAATCACAGATCTTCTTAAAAGTAATGAAGGTCTCTTTGCTGCAACTGATGCAGACCTAACCTTTACTGACACAGTAAAGATGAAAATAGATACACAAGGTAATGCACCCATCAAGTGCCAACCATACCGTGTTCCATTGGCTAAAAAGCAGATCATGGACCAGGCAATTGATGATATGCTTGAATCAGATATCATTACCCCTGCTAGATCACCATGGTCCTTTCCTTGCTTACTTGTGGGCAAGAAAGATGGTTCATCAAGATTTTGTGTTGACTTTCGTAAGCTCAATGCTATTACTAAACCAATTACTTGGCCACTCCCGGTCATTGATGACATATTGAATTCTCTAAATGGCTCTAAATTCCTGACAGCGCTTGATCTTAAGTCAGGCTACTGGCAAATCTTATTAGATGAAGATGCCCGTTAAAAGTCTACATTTACTTGCCATAGAGGGACCTATTCTTTCAAGGTGATGAGTTTCGGTCTTTCAAACGGCCCAAATTTGTTTCAAGAGCTAATGTCCGTCGTCTTAGAAGGCCTACAAGATCGCTCATTAGCCTACTTGGACGATATTTTGATATTTTCGCCGACGGAGGCTCAACATCGTAAAGACATTCAAACTGTCTTCGATCGCCTTCAACAACATAAATTGAAACTCAAATTGAAAAAGTGTAAGTTTTTCCAAACTGAGACCAAGTACTTAGGTTTTGTTATTAACTCAGATGGTGTCAAACCCGACCTTGATAAAGTCAAGGCCATTCGCGATGTTCCACCACCTACCAATATTAAAGGAGTTAGATCATTTATGGGAATGACATCATACTATCGTCGATTCATTCCTGGTTTTAGCGTCATCGCTACACCTCTGATTAATCTCACTAAAAAGTATTCAAAGTTTAAATGGACTGATGAATGCCAAAGAAGCTTTGATACCATGAAATCAAAACTAACTGGAATATCTTATCTTGCATACCCAGACGTCAACAAACCATATTGGTTATATACTGATGCCTCTGACAATTGTATCGGGGCATGTCTTACTCAACCTTATGAAGACCCAAGTCTTGATCCCACCATCGCTGGTGAATTGGAAAGACCAATCTATTTCCTCTCACACAAACTTAGTGATACTCAACGCCGCTGGGCCACAATTGAAAAGGAATGCTTCGCCATTCACTATGCCCTTCGAAAGTTTGATCATTACTTATCAAATGCTCAGTTTACCATTCGTACTGACCACAAACCTCTTGAACATCTTCTTAAAGGCCCTCTTAGTGCCAATAAGAAACTTCAGAATTGGGCACTGGACATTGCTGGCTATAATTGCCAGATTGAATACATACCAGGTCCTTCGAATCTCTGTGCAGACTGGCTCTCTCGTCCACCTGCACCTTCTCCGTTAAATCCTCATACTCATACTGATTCCTCAGATGGTGAAGACATTCCTGAGATCAGTGATAAGGCTTATCAAGTGACAGCCATAAATTCTAACAAATTTGAACCCAAAGAATTTGCTAAGTGCATAATTCCTCCTGATGACTTACCTCGTCAATCTCAACTCACACATGTTGATTTCAACATGACTCTAGAACAAGATAAAGACGCTGAGATAGTAGAGCTTAAGAAACAATATAATTGCAACAATCCACCCCCCTCCATTTGGGAAAAATACATACTTATCAATGACATCTTGCATTATATTAGTCATGCCAAGGATGACCCTGTTCTTCGCATGTGCATTCCATCTCATTTACAAGCTCACATTATGCAGCAGTACCACGATGATAATGGGCATCTAGGTACCGATAAAATGTTTTCCTCAATCAAATCCAAGTATTATTGGAAGAATCTTTACAAAGATATATATGCATATTGTGAAAAATGCATTCCCTGCCAAAGTCGAAAACTTCAGAAAAAGAAATCACCTCTTCAAGAAACAGACATAGCACCTTACCCCTTCGCTAAAATTGGTCTCGATTTATGTGGACCCTACCCTAAGACGTTAAGTGGGAACGTCTACATCGTCACTTTCATCGACCTCTATAGTGGTTGGCCAGAAAGTTTTGCAGTACCAGACAAATCTGCCTCCACTATTGCCAATTTGTTACTCAGTGAGATTTTTCCTCGTTTCTCAGCACCGCTGGAACTGGTAACTGATAATGGCACCGAGAATATTAATCAAGTCATGCATGATGTCTTAGAAGAACTTCGTATTCATCACGTCACTTCTTCTTATTATCATCCTCAGAGTAACGCCAAAGTTGAACGCGTTCACCGGACTATGCATGACATTCTTTCCAAGTTGCTTAAGAATCAACTTGAGACATGGGATCTGTATCTTCCCCAAACACTGGCTAGTATACGATTCAGTGTGAATGAATCTACTAAATACTCGCCATTCTACCTGCTATATCAACGCGACCCCATTTTACCAATTGACAATTTGCTCCGCCCTCATCACAAGTATGTGGGTGAAGACTTTCACAAGGTCGCACTTCAAGAAATGCATCGTTCATTTCGTTTGATGCATCGTCATCTACAGTCTGCTAAAAAGCGACAGAAAACCTACCAAGATAAGAAGGCGACCGATAACTCTTTTGAAGTGGGCGACCCTGTCTATTATAAAGACAATCGCACCAAAAATAAGTTAGCCCTTAAGTGGCAACCATATTTTCGCGTCATTGAAAAGCGGTCCCCTGTTTCATACCGCATCCGTAATCAACTTACAGGTCGTGTGACTAAGAGTCATGCTGACCTCCTCCGCAGAGCTGCCATAGATTGGACTCTGCCTGTCAAAACTGACAAAGAAGCTGCTGTCAGAGCGCAGCGCTATGTTGTACCCCCCTCCTCATCTGATTCTGACTCCGACTCCGAGGATAACATACCTCTTCAGCGTCTTCGTACAATGAAACGCCAGGTCAGATCAGATTCGGAGGACGAAGACGATATACCCCTTAACGAGCTTCGCACCAAGCTGCGTGCTCGTAAACTAGCTCAAGAGGCTCAGAATGATTATAATGCCTCTACTGAAGAGTACAGTGATGATATGCACAATGCATATAACGCATCTACCGACGATTATGATGTACCTCCCAATCTGGGATTACAAGACATCACCATGGCTGCAGACATTGAATCTGTTCATGCCAAATTATCAACAGCAGAGGACGACTCAGCTGAATCTCAGTTTGAACCTGGTCGCCTGCTTACCATTGAACCCCTGACAGTTATCCCCCTTCTAGAGACTGATCTCTAAATATCTGACTACACCGTCAAATAGTCTGTTGTTCCCTTTTCCATTAATGGATATGGATTAGCCGAAATCACATGCATTTCTACTGCATGTCCTTGATTATTTACAAGGTCCCATTAATGGCCGAGCTTATTCCGCGGTTTGTTTATCCCCGCTGCTCCTTTATTCTTTGCCTTCTTTAGCTCTGCTAAAGAATTCCTTGTTAGGGAGGATTGTGCAGCGTTGACATGTGCGACGGCACGGTGTTGACCTGTATACGTCTTTGGAAGAATTGACCTGAGTACGTCTGTCACGTACACCTCTTCAGAAGACCTGTCCTCTTTCAAACAAATATCAAACAAATATTTTTTTTGTCTGAACTCCTCCCTGTGACTGCAGTCTGATTCCTTCTTTGTAAAAATAGATAGGTGTAAAAGTAAGAAGGGAAATTTGATTTTATTGACTTAACTTTAAATAGTACCATTGCACGCCTGAAATTCGCCAATCTAAATAATACCATAGATAGGAATGTTTGAATTAATATTAGTTTTTGGAGAAGTGCACATCTCCAACAACGAGTGTATTTAAGTTAAGTAACTAGTTACAATTACAAGGATAACAAAGGCAACCAGACACAACAACTAGACATACCCCAACCCTAACCTACGAGATCACTCTAATCATGTGACTCTTCTATTTTCAGCAATACTAGTACTCTGTGTGACCTTAATCTCACTAGAATTAGGTCAAACGAATAGCATTATTGTGACGCGACATAATGTGATTTTCCAAAAACTTAAAGATATATATATGACCAATGCAGATTGGACAATAGGTTTCGTAGTAAACTTAGAACCATTTCAAAACTACTTGAAATCCCTGTCAAGACAAATAAAAATAGCTCGAAAAGAGTTGGACCGAACAAAGTTAAAAACAATACAAACAAACGGACATGAGTCGTTTAACTTGACAGGTACAACTAAACAATTCGACGATCTCTTCGCGAGTTTCAGTGAAAACTTAGAGATACTGAACACCGAATACTTAGAAGTTGTTTCGCAATTTGTTGAATACAAAACGCTTCACGATGACTCGCCGCATAAGATTAAAAGGTCGCTGCTCCCCTTCATAGGAGAAGGATTATCCTGGCTGTTTGGAACAGTCAGTGAGAGCGACCTCAATAATATTAATAATAATATTAATAAATTGGCTAATAATCAACGAAAAATTGAGCACACTCTCAAAGAAAGTTTTAGCCTAATGGACGTCTCCCGGAATTACATCCGTGAAAATAGAATGAAAACTAATCAGTTGGTTGAAACAGTTAAATATATTCAGCATGTACTCACTGAGGCATTCAACAAGCAATCACACAAATTAACGACATTGGAATATTACGCTAATTTGCATAATCATATTGACTTAAGAATTACAGAGATAACTCAAATGATTACTGCTGCTAGATTTCATGTAGAAACATGCATACGCAAATAAGTATCTTAACTACCAAACGAATTGCTCCAAGTGTGGTTCGTATTAATACCTTACGACAAGTGTTATCTGACTTGGACAAACATCTTCCAGATCATCTTAAATTACCATTTGATCCCAACACTGAATTGTGGAAGTATTATCAAAACTTTAAGTGTTCTACTCTGTTGACAAACAGTCGACTAATTGTACTAGTGAAAATTCCTCTGATCAACATAAGGAACAAATTTGAACTCTTTAAGATTCATTCGTTCCCATACACACCTAATAACAAATCTTTATCTTCGGATATAAGACAAATGATTGCTGAATATCGGTTTGACCATAAACACTTAATAATAAATGCTGGTCGTACTCAATTCATAACATTACCCGATAACTCGCTCTGCTTAATGAATCCATTGCCATTCTGTCCTTTTGATGGTGTTATTCGAACGCTTTACAACGATAAACCATGCCCTATCGCATTACTCATGAATGACACGAGGTCAATAAAAGACCAGTGCATTATAGAAGTGCAACCGAGCGTTAAACTACCATATGTCAGAAATGTAAACACTGGACTCTTTGTCATTAGCTTAGCTAAACCTATAACTTTCTCGGTAATGTGTAAAGATTATGTAAGTTCTCAAGAAGTGACATTATTTCCGCCTATTGGATTATTAACTTTACAACCTACGTGTATCGCTTCTGCCCCGAATGTGAAAATTGAGAGTCACTTCTCAGGTGACAACTCTCAGCTTATAAATGCGTTTGATAACGAGATTCTTCCTAAATTTAATCTTTCCAAGTTCTACCTTTGGAAACCTGTCTTGGACAGAATTGATCGTTTTAGGAATTTTACATTACCAATCGCAATGAAAGGTGTTACTAAAATACCTTTACATCTGTTAATTGATTCATTGGACAAACTGGAAAGCATAACACCCCTTAATTCTGAAATTCAAAAATATGTTTATGTAATTATAATTGTGGCAATGTTAGCTTCGGTGCTTGCCCTCTGTCGTTACCGGAATAAAGTTATGTCCCTCTTATGCAAACATAAACGCCGCAATAGGCGCCATAACGTCAGATTTGGGTCACTAGGTGTACGTGAAGACGCAGGTACCTTGAACGAAGAACCAACCACGTCTTCATCACTTGCATCAGAAACCAAGCGATCAGCCGAATCGCCATCCACTCCTGTAACTATCAAACGTACCAAAATTCACCTAACTGAAAATGATATTGCCTATTTACAGCAGCACCAACTCATGGAACTGCCAGAACTGATTACCACTGACGAAGCTTCTTCAACATCTACCTTATAAGAAAATGTCCAAAATCAACGTTGTCATCTTCGGATCCAGCCATATTCAACGACTGGCTCAACATTTACTATCAACGGAGAAGAAGATGACGCTATATCCCAACAACTTCCGCAGAGCAGTGAACTTAATCGACCCCAATATTACCGATATGTATGGTATTAGTGGATTGTGACTCCACAGCCTACAAACATCAACCATCAACCAACTACAACAACTACGTCCGTCCATCAGAATAATGATGTGGAGAGGCAATGACCTCTCATCTAGATGCCAAGAAGAAGGAAATAACCGTATATCCCGGAATATAAAACATGCGATTGTGCTCGCATCAACGAACTCATATCCATTATAACCGCTGGATTGGATCAAGAATTTAACCACTTGCGCTTGGGGATTCTTGAGTACGTAGTCACGTACGTCTCAGCCAAGACCTGTGCTTGGAATTGTATCCGGTTCAGCTGAATCATGTTCATTACAGAAGAGGATTAGATGAAGAGTATATACAATAAATATATGACATTCCCTGAATATGATGTCAAGAAAAGATGAAGAGTATATACAATAAATATATGACATTCCCTGAATATGATGTCAAGAAAAGATGAAGAGTATATACAATAAATATATGACATTCCCTGAATATGATGTCAAGAAAGCAACAAGTGTATATAAAATAAATATATGACATTCCAAGAAGACGATGTAAAAAAGAAACCTCGTGATTTAAAACACGAACTTATTGTGATGTGATATAATTCCAAATACGGTATTGTATACCCTGATATTATGTGCATGCTCAAATTAATTCGTCGCATGCCATAGGATTATATAAAGACCACGGTCTAAGGCTAAAAATTAATCAGATATAATATGTAGATTAGCTCATTATAGCTGGATACGTGAGATAGGTAGTATCATAGTTGTTCCATAAATTATAACAGACTTTAAAGTCTTCAACATATAAACACAACTTATGGTTTACTTTTGAATCAGGCTATCATGCCAATTAGATGTTCTGCACAGCCAGATTTTTAATGGAGTAAAAATCTAATTTTATCCATACATCTAAACCCTGCTAACATGCAAAGGTCATATCCTCTTTTCAACAAGCAGGTACACACATGTGTTCTCATTTAACTATAGTTAACTCTGCTTAGTAACTGGATGGAGATGTACTACTCACGCATCCTGCCCATATTTTCCTTTTTCAGCATTTGAAAAAACATATATAGATGTATTAACAATAGAAGTCTTGCCTTAGACCTTGGCCGTCATTGTGCTCAGTCTGTCCTTCAATGGCAACCAGAAAGGTTGCCTTTACACTAAAGGATAATAAATCCCAATCATAACAATAACTTAAACTAAAACTAACAGTGTGCCATCTTTCTGTTAACGATTCCTGCTAGGATGATTTCGCATCAGCCTATGCGAAATCCTCTTGGTATGGGAGGTATGTAACAGAACGATGTGCGCCCCTGCCTGATCACGCCCCTGTGAACTATTGCATCAGTTCCAACTATTACGATGCATGAATAACAGGCGTGGGATTGTTAGTGGACAGCCGTACTTAGCACGATGACGAGATCACGCGATGCTGATTCTAGCTAGTTCTCAGGAAGGTTCCCAGTCGAACCAGTGCAGAGGTCTAAAAGTTATTAGTTGTTTTGGTACACTGCACTGGTCATGATATACGAAAGCTATACTAAAGCTAACTTTAGTGACGAGCCGTTGACAACTAGTTGTCAAGCCTGGCCAGTAACATCGTCACATGATTTTTAAAAGTAGGTTACCACTTTTACATATAAGCACTGAGGTTTTACCCATCAGTGTTCAGTCGACTTAGTCCTCCTATGAGTACCGCCCTGGGAATGACTTACTGATCCAGAAGAGCCTGAGAATGCTAGCATCAGCTGACCTATCTTGAGAAGCGAAGTTATGCTCTAGAAATAAACAGATATCTACGGTTCCATGAGTTGTCGTCACACCAAAAAAGTACACAACGTGAAGTCCGGTCGGAACGTCGTATCTCCAACGTACGGGGTTCTGCCACATAAACAACACTGAATTTTTTTTTTTGCAGCACTTTGGACCCCTACCCCCCTCTTTGTGCAAAAAAAATATTAGTTTCCACTCATGGTTTTGGGACCCCCCCCCTTTCCAGTCACATTTGAATGAAATTTATCAAGCTGGAGAGCCATTATAGGCAAAAACATCAGGGTGTAGAATGTCCAGTGAAGGTGGCTGATGTTGAGAAACAGAGAATGGTTAAATTAGAATGAACATATATAATAATTATCAGTCATTCGTAATTTGACCATTCTGTTTTTTCAAGCATCATCCAACTTTGGTGTACTTTCGCCACCAGTTAAACTCAAATACTAATAAATTATAACTATGAGCACAAGCAATACACTCATGAGATTAAAAACTTTTATCATGAAAAACTCAACACAACCAGCTGACACAACCAGTGAAACAACTTAAAAAAAATAGTTTATCTAATTATTTATTCCAGACTTTGCACTGGACTTTGTGTAATGTGCATTTATCCATGAAATGCACTCGTGTTTACTTTATATATTTTTTTAAGTTGCTAGTTAAATAGAAGTTGTAAACACACAACACACCTGAACACACCGGAAAATTATATACTGCCCAGGTTGAGATGGGGTTTTCTAGATAAATGTTTTAAATCTCATATGAGTGTATTGCTTGTGCTGAGACAGTTCAGCTCTTTTTGTTATGCAGTATTTCATAAAGTGTATGTCCTATATATTTCCATTGGAAGTGTGTCCTTATAAGTGTTTTGATTGGTGGTATTAATATAGTTTCCTATGAACAATCCACTCCGATCTTATTGGATTTAATGGAGGCAGATGTAGCAGTGACTTTCTATGCAAAATGTATCAGATATATTCATTTTCATTTTATCAACGATGTCGTTCAACTAACATTTCTAAATTGAATTTTGAAAAACGTTGAAGCTGATTGAAGAATTATGTAAGTTACTTTAAACTCAGGTGAAGTTTCAATTATCGTTGTGCAAAGTGACTTACAAAATCTTTATCTAATCTGGATTAAGAAATGAATGAGTTTAACAAGAAATTTTGGTTACATTTTCTGGTACAAAATTACCCAAGTATTTCAGACTAGACACTTATCAAACTGTTTCTTGCCTGTTTTACAATATGCAGTGTACGTGGTTAGATGGATCATTTTAATATTAACAATAGCTAAGTGGTTGAAGAATAGCGCATATAAATAAATAATATCTCATTATTTAACAAGTGAGAGACAGTCATGTTTTACTAAGAAAATGCTATTGAGACTGATAGAGATCCATGTGAATGTCTGTTCATTAATAATTGGGTATGTAACACTGTAGCACTTTTGTCTTTTATAGTATTAGTAACTTTGTGCCAGAAATATGTTTATAGATTAGAGAACAGGCATGTTCTACATTTATTTTACACATTATTTCAGTTTCATATCAGACTTAATTGGAGAGTTGAATTTCAGTTTGATACCACAGATAGTGGTAATGTGATATTTTATATTACTTACTGAAGTATATGTGGTTTATTTGTCTTTAGAGTTCATTATAATATATTTACATACCAAGTGGTTATCCAACCCAGGTGGGCCAGCGCAGTTAAAAATTTCACGAAGGTTTACTTAGTATTAGAAGGGACCAAATAATCAAAACATTCTGAGGCCAACCTGACCACATATAACTGTACCTAGTATATTGTGTGTACACTACATGTGTTATTTAGATCATAACACATCAAATAATCATTATATAGGCTAAACAGCTTGTAATTAGGTCAAAAAAGGGCAAAAGGAAAAAATTTGCAAGCACCAGAAAACACCGGGAAAACGTCTTTTCAGGAGCTGCGACCCCCCCCCCCACCCCCGGCCTTGTGTCGGAATTTTTTTTGCACGACCCCCCCCCCCTGGCTTATTTGCAGTTCTATCATGATAGTGTAGTGTACTACGTATCACAGTAGTCGTGATAGGAGTCCCGGGCGATTTACTTTGTACGAATTTCTGTGTAAGCATCGGCTATTGGCACCATCGTCCCAACTGCAAACTTTGGACTATTCACTGTACTTCGATGTAGACGTTTCTGCTTCTCCGGTGCTTCCATGTTATTACCATGCCTCTATCCGTAGGCGTAAGCATATCAACCCCATTTAGCTTGATGAACTGGTATTTGTCAAAGAAATGTGAACAATGATCATGTTCTTTTCCGGATGCTAGACAATCAAACTGCCACATAAGGCTTTCATCCATGCTGATCAGAGCACGAAGTATGTGCACATTATTGACACGAAAACTATCTCCTGTCGACAACGTACTCTAGACCTACATCCAACGTCATTTCCTATAAACTTTTACTGTTTGTAAAGACGGTTTCGAATTTTGAAAATCACGCTTGTCCAAGAAGACCTCCACAGACTTAGTGATTCGATGTGTAAACAATGTATGGGGATAGTTTCCTCATACACATATGTATTTGACGCAAGTATGTTCTAGGACATAAGACCGGATATTCACCAGAGAGTTGATATCTGAGAAGAGCTGAGAGTAAAACCACTTTTCGTACACGTCGAATGGGGAATCCCTGGGCTACATTTAGTTTCATCTAGCACTAACAATGATGTCGAGAATGTGGGTTCACAATCCGTTTAGCGGAAATTTATAGCCATTATGTTTTACTTTCTATCGAAAACGTCAAACTAAAGAGTTTTTTTTCAACCTAGCTATAAATCGGACACGTTCCTGTTTTGGTAACCTTCTTAAGAGGTTGGGAATAGGAATTTTCATACATATTCCAGATTAAAACAATACTGTATTCAATATGAGATATATATGCACGTAAAATTCTTTTTTCAAAAAGAAATCAAAGAGCAAATATCCTATTTATGACTTATATCGTTGTCGGGGGGGGGGGGGGGGGCTATATTGGATGCCATCTTGGATCTTAAAGATTTCCCAAAGCTGATTTTAAGCGATATCCGATAGGGTATTCTGAAGTCAAAATCGCTCTCTGCTTACTTATTCTGGATCAACCTCTTTTGCGACTATCGCGATCGTGTACCGTAAGTGTAAGAAATGACGGCCGAGCCCGAATAGTTTATATTTTCCAACCCGCGGGAAGCCAACAAAAGAGTGAAAATAAACCTAGGCTCCATTATTATAAATATTAGTTTTGATGTATATAAGGCACATAGATTAGCCAAATATCAACTGCATCCACCAGTCACAACTTCCATTATATGACAAGCTGGGCAGAGTCTACCATTTTCGTTTTGGAAGCTATATTATATAAAATTTATAATTTCTCTTGGTCCATTTGAGATGGAATGTTCACAAATAAAAGAAGCGCTCAATTAATTTGTAGACAAGATCTGCTCGTTCCTAAATATCAAATGTGACCAGAACCCCAAAGCCGATTTTGGTTAAATTTCATACCGTCTTCGTTAGAACCAATGCGTGAAGGACCGGAGTAAACTATGACCTATACGATTACACATGTGATTGCTGGAATGATCAGTTGACACGACCATTGAAAGAGTATACCCATTGTACCCAAGTTGAGAGAGCAATAAGTGATAAAAAGAAGTGATATAAAATAGTATTTTTTCACATCGGCTGGCCATTTTGGCAGCCATTTGGGGTATGGATTTTTAAGTGTTTCCATAGAGTTAGCATAATGGTATCATAAAGAGGTATACATTCGTATTTATTTAGTCAATTTTATTCACCAACAACTACTTTTAATCGATTGAATGACACTCTGGGCAATATCCGCCATTTTCCAAATTTTGACCTCCATTTTGGCAGCCATTTTGAGACAAAAAGCCAACTTGGGTTTCATTGAATTTGAGCATTCATAGATAATTGTATGCCCAACATACATTGTAGAGTTCTGTCCATTTCTTGTTGATATGACTGGAATTCCAATGGCGATTTTTGTGAAATTTTATACCGCGTTCTGTAAAATCGAATTTTTAAGGGTGTGGAAAGTCTGGAACCCCATTTGTGGTATCTTTCATTGCTCCAATGCTGACTTAACATGAATAAGACTAAACAAAGTCGCACGACTATTATCAAACAGCAGGAACTGATCTTAAAGATATGAGACAAAAACTTCAAATTTTCGAGTTTAGGCCGCCATTTTGGGACAAGGGGTTCCATTGTTGCCATAAACAGGTGGTATAATATTTTACCTTCGCAAAAAAGCATACATTTGTATACATATGACAATATTTGTTCTCACTATAATCGAATGCATATCAGTCAGAGTCTCTGTTGACTAACGACGGCCATGTTGGACGCCATCTTACATCCTGGATTTTCCCCAGGGCGGATTTTAGCGGATTTTGGATATGTTGTACCAGAGATTTTCCCTCGTTGAATGACACCAAAATCGCTTCTTTACCAATTTATACTGGGTCAACCCCCTTTTTCGCGCACCACGACCATACTACTAGATCATGACAGAGTAGTACATTATGTATTACAAAAAAACAATTGTTAAGTTTGTATGGCCTTATACGGAAAAGGGAAGCCTCCCTGCAGTTCGATCGTGATCGCGTAGTGTATTACGTATCACAATATGTGCCCTTGTTTGTGCGCATTTATGTGTGAGAATCGGGTATTCTTTTCCCCGCATATAGCGATACATGCGGTTACTTATTAACAAACAATTGTTAAGTTTGTATGCCCTTATACGATAGCGTAGCGTACACTGTATCACAATAGGTCATGACAGGTTCCCCTGGTTCTTTAGTTTGGGCGCATTTTTGTGTAGGAATCTGGTGCCGTTCTCCCGCATATAGCTAAATGCGTTTACTTATTACAACAAGCAATTGTGAAGTTTTTATGGCCTTTTTCGGTATCAAGGCAGCCTAATTGCAATCAGATCGTGATAGAGTAGTGTATTATGTATCCAAATGTCGTGATAGGTACCGCGGGTGCTTTAGTTTGTGCGCATGTCTGTGTGAAAATCGGGTACCCTTTCCCCGCATATAGCGATAATGGGGTTACTTATTAACAAACAAATGTTAAGTTTTTATGGCCTTATACCATAAAAGGCAGCCTATTTGCAGTCAGATAATGATAGAGTAGTATATTCTGTATCACAATAGGTAATGATAGTCGCCCCTGGTTCTTTGTTTGTGTGCATGTTTGTGTGAGAATCGGGTGCCCTTTTAACGCATATATCACATATAGCATATATTACAATAAGTCATTGTTAAGTTTGTATGGCCTTATACGGAAAAGAGAAGCCTATTTGTCATGATAGGTGCCGCGGGTGCCTTAGTTTGTGTGCGTTTATGTGTGAAAATCAGGTACTCTAATTTCCCCGCATACAGCGATAAATGCCATTACTTATTAACAAACAATTGCTAAGTTTATATGGCCTTTCCGATAAAAGGCAGCCTATCTGCAGTCAGATCGTATAGAGCAGTGTATTATGTATCACAATATGTCATGATAGGTGCCGCGTGTGCTTTAGTTTGTGCGCATATATGTGTGAAAATCGGGCAACTTTTTCCCGAATATATATATTGAATATACGCATGGTAGTTCTGAATAACAAATTTAATCCGAGAGTGGGATTGGAGATTTACACCACGAGCTTCAGCCAGTGGTGTAAATCGCCAATCCCACGAGTGGATTAAATTTGTTATTCAGAAACACTATGGGCAGAATATAGTCAAAAATGTCGGTCTTTGAACACAAATCACTTCAGCTAATCAGCTTGCACTGTTCTATTTTAGTCCCGGTCAGAATTATGACCGGAGATCCACAAAATGGCGCTAGTCCATACCGGTCTATAATTATATAATAATGACGTCCAAAGCAGAGCGATGGCAAGGTTTATAGTCCGGGGACCAGTCAAAGTAGTATATTGTGTATCACACCAGACTATGATAGGTGCCCTGGTCTTTTAATTGCGCATTTCTCTGTGGAAATATGGTACCATTTGGCCGCATATAGCGATATTAGCACGCGAGTGGTTAAATTTAGATGGCCTTGTAGGGAAAGGTTCAGTCTAATTGCAGTTATATTGCGACAGTGTAGTCTACTTTGTTTCAATATAGAACATGGGGGTGACTCTGTGTGATGTAGCGATGAATGCGGTTACTTATTACAATGAAAGCGTCACGAAAGGGGTTAATTGTGTGAACATTCTGTTAATATTTCGAGGTGAAGTTTGTCAGAATATCGTCTGGAGAATGAATATTTTAAGTTTGCATCCATTTCAAGCGCATTACCGTTCAAATCGGACAGTAACGTTTATGGGTAACGTATGTAACTGGTCTTGGTGGTCGCCGGTCGCGGGTACCTATAACCAAATATAACCAAACTATTTTGAAAAGTTTAACGTAGTCACGGTAAGTGTCGAGTTTGCTGCGTTTTCGTCCTGTGCGAAATGGCGATTGTGGTATGTAAAAGCGAACTTTTTCCTTTGTATAGGTCCCACGTGGGAGCTCGTTGTGCATACATTGGGAGACAGCATGGCCATTCTAGATAATCAATGTCGACTTGTGTATAAATAAGTTGTCCGGGAGCAATAGGGGTGAAGTAAAAAATTCTCTGTTAATGTTTTGTTCTCCATGGATCACAATTCTGGGTGCTGTGTGCAATAATTTCTAGCTGGATGTTTAGTTCTCACCCTTGAGCATTTCCTATAACCCAAGATGGCGTCCAACATGGCTGCCGTAGTATAGAATATGAACTACATGTAAGTCAGTTTAATATGTTTTGTTTGAGAATATATTTCATCAAATGTATACAAATTTACAAATGTATATTATTTGGATGCTATTACATTATACTACTGTTTGTCGGAAAATTAGCACTCCATTGGAAAGATGGCTGCCAAAATGGCGACCGGAATTTGAAATAATATGATTTTGTTTTCACTCATATCCCCTATATCAGTTTCTATTGTTGTGAACATGTTGCAAGTTGTGCCTTGTTTTATTATTATTCATATTGCTTAATCATTATCTCGGTACTACGTGTTGTTCCTTTGTCTTACAGAACGTGGTATGAAATTTCCCCCGAAAACTCAATATTGATTCTGTAACAGAATGATGTGCGCCCCTGTCTGATCACGCCCCTGTGAACTATTGCATCAGTTCCAACTATTACGATGCATGAATAACAGGCGTGGGATTGTTAGTCGGACAGCCGTACTTAGCATGATGACGAGATCACGCGATGCTGATTCTAGCTAGTTCTCAGGAAAGTTCCCAGTCGAACCAGTGCAGAGGTCTAAAAGTTATTAGTTGTTTTGGTACACTGCACTGGTCATGATATACGAAAGCTCTACTAAAGCTAACTTTAGTGACGAGCCGTTGACAACTAGTTGTCAAGCCTGGCCAGTAACATCGTCACATGATTTTGAAAAGTAGGTTACCACTTTTACATATAAGCACTGAGGTTTTACCCATCAGTGTTCAGTTGACTGAGTCCTCCTATGAGTACCGCCCTGGGAATGACTTACTGATCCAGAAGAGCCTGAGAATGCTAGCATCAGCTGACCTATCTTGAGAAGCGAAGTTATGCTCTAGAAATAAACAGATATCTACGGTTCCATGAGTTGTCGTCACACCAAAAAAGTACACAACGTGAAGTCCGGTCGGAACGTCGTATCTCCAACGTACGGGGTTCTGCCATAGAGATCAACTGGTGCCGTGAGCAGGATCCAACCAAGACGACAATTTCAAGGATGAAGATAGGTGAGTACACCTAAGACCCTAGAATCTGACGTATTCTAGCCCACCTTTTCTAAAACACCATGGCTCATAAAAACGAATTTCTGACACCCTGGGTTCTAAAATTCAAAATCTAACATCCTGGCTTCCCAAATTCAAGACGAATTAAAACCAGATTTATTGGCTAAAATTCATGCAGCATTAAAAACCGTTCCGAACTGGCCTGACGAAAATTATGATGATTTTCTGCCGGACTGTTTTGAATTGGAAGAGCTAACGTATGATGAATATTGCGCCATTTTAAAACCACAAATATATCAGTTAGAAAATACACGGTACGGGACCGTCTCCGAAATTAAAATAATTCGAAAATGTATACTATTTAGAGACTGGGTCCCCGTCATAGAATTCTCCGTGTGGAGTCAAAATCACAACATTTGTCACACGTTTGAAAGTGGCCGGTGTATAAAGTATCCGTTTAAAACGAGTTAAAGATATTTAAAATAATGGCTCAAATTGTTGATGATATACAAGGTGCGCATTTGAACGTACCCTTACCCGCGGACGAAGCAAATATGGACGCACCTGTTCAATAACAACCGCAAAATCCTCAACCACAACCCGGGCAACAATGCGACTTAAATGCCGCTTTACATTTGTTGAGACAAAACGAGCAAATCGGGCTCGTCTTGGCAGGAATCCAGCAGCAATTTGCTGGATTCAATTTGAATCTGGGACAACAAACCAATGCGATTCGTATGCAAACCGCCGCGCAAAGCACGTTGACTTTATCTACAATGGTAGAAAGGTACGAGGGACAACCTCGGAAATTAAAGGAATTCTTAAAACAAATAGACCGGTATTGTAATATACTCGGTACACCAGAAGAAGAAAGATGGTTAGTCGCACTTCAGCGTACAGGCGGCCCTGTAGCTGAATTTCTCACGCGATATCATCACGAAAATCAAGGTGTCACGTGGAACCAAATAAAACGCGAACTAACGATTAGATTCGCGGAAATAACAGACAAACATCAGGCTCTTGCAAAAGTAAGAAGCTTCAAACAAAAAGCAGGGGAAAATATACATATATATGTAGAGGCAGTTCGCCAATTAGCAGAGGATGCTTTCGAGTATGAAGAATTAGCCATCCCTGCAATACAACGTCAGTTGGTACAGTATTTCACTGACAGGTTAAATGACACAAACCTCAAGATGAAAATCTTGAGAGAAGATCCACAAACATTGGATCAAGCAGCTTTCGTAGCTGTGGAGGAATTTAATATCCTTAAACGATTTTCAATGCGTTTCAATCGCACACCGACGAATGAAAACCCATCGGGACAAGAACCGATGGATGTAAATAGGGTCAAACCAAAAATAGTGCAGTGTAATTACTGTCACAAATTGGGCCACAAATGTGAAGCTTGTAGACTCCGCCCAAGACAAAATACACATGTTCACACAATAAATAACTCTCCTCGACCGCCAACCAAATTTTGTCGAAGCTGTTGGAAGCTAACATATCATGATACTCGTGAATGTTGGTACAAGGACCACTTGTACGATTATGGGACAACGAACCCAAACTTTAAACGCCGAATGCGTAACGAGTTGGACGAGCAGCAAAACAGAAAACCGAATCCCTCTTTAAACGAGTAGAACCTGTTCGTGACAAGGCGCGCGCGCGGGTTAACCATATTAAACATAAATCAAAGCCTTACAAAACTGTATCCAATAAAGCACTCTATCCAAATTTAACACGTAAAAATTTACCCTCAACGAATGTAATTCCATTAAATTCGCACAGATTTACTAGAACGTATGACAACCGTTACGATTCACATTGTAAAAACATATCTGGTCATGGGAGTACAAAGCATATACACTATGCCAGACCCACAGTAAAAATGATTGACAACGCGCGACCCAACGCCGACCTTCATGTCAAACCGGTGCACCATCACTTGCATTCCGAATTGTCATATGCTGATCGAGTAAAATCGAACAAGAAATCATTGGAGAACACAAATAAGTTAAATAAAGTGAAGAATACTTATGTCATGGGTCACAAGACGCCAAATACAATTGACACTAAACGTGCGGATCCACGAACGCGAAAATTCGACAACCGTGGGTCTAACTCCCATAAACATGGTAAATCACTGAATAATCCGCATAAAAAATATGCGAATCGAGAGAGACACTCCATAAATCCGCGATTCGCCTCGCCATGGGATAATAAAACTGAAAAAGCACAGCAAAACTCGAAAAATAGGAGTTTTCAAAAATCACATATTGAGTGCCCATTTAAGGGACAAAACACTCAGAAACAACCAAATCAAGCCTACAGTAACTTATTACATTACGGTAAATCGAAAAATTCACAAAAACAAAAAATAAAAAAAATTCTGTATGATGGCGACCAAAATGGCCAACAAGATGGCACAAAATTGAAAAACACAAAAAATGGAATAAATCAATTTCCAAACAAAAATCTTAGTCCCAAACAACGAATTCCGTATTCTCAAGGTCAAACGAACTCAAACAAGACTGAACATCGTAATAAAACTCAAAAACTTAAAAATCAGCCCAATTTTCAAATTTCTTATCCAAACAACAGGTATAGTGTACTGGAACAAGACTATTGTCCTCCAGACTATACAAATATACATGTGCCTGATAGTCCAATGCCTTCAAGGCCACAACACCGTCGTAAAACAAAGGATTTTATGAAAAATCAAAATTCCAACTCCAAGTTCAAACTTGTTGAGACTAATGATAAATACAATGTACTTAAAATGAAATTACCCAAACCGAATGTACGGTACACAAAACACAATAAACCGACTAGTAAAACTGCTAAAATAGTTGAAAAGTCTCATAAAACAAATGATGTTGCAAATCAACTTAAAGATAGAAAAGAATGGTTAAACCAAGTTAAAAAGTTAACTAAAACAAGCAAGCAAACAGATACTCAAATGAAACATACCATACATGGTCGTGGAGTCTCTCATAACCCCAAATCAAATAAAAATGGTAAAACTTCTGAAAAATTCAAAAATGAAACATCCAAAGAAGTGAATGTTACAGGTACGCCTGTACCATCCTCAATATTGCTTCAAATAGGCAAACAACGTGTTCGTGCCCTTTGTGATACTGGAGCACAGTGCTCCATACTTAGCAACCGTTTATATAAACAAATCACAAATAGACCCAAACTTAACAGAAGGAAGGATAATTTGACTTCAGTCACAGGAAGTGAACTCAAATGTATCGGTCAAATTGAATTACCTTTCAAAGTTAGTGGGTTAAAGATGAAACATGATTTTTATATTGTGGAAAATATGACCCGCAATATAATCTTAGGTACTGACTGGATGGTTCAAAACTGTGTGCGAATATTCTTCGACTTACAATGTTTGAAGATTAATCATCGCATCGTTCCAATGGTACCTGACTTAGAGATTGCAAGCCTTGTTAGACTTAAGAAGGAAGCACTTCTCAAGCCCCAGAGTTGTCTCTTAACTTGTGCTCACATCGTTGGCGGATGTGGCTTATTCGACACTAACCTGTTACAAGTTAGTTCTCTGGATCATGGGTTCTTGTCTGAACAACCCGGCTTGAACTTAAGTGATGCAGTCATTAATGTTAATGACCTTACTTCTTTTTGCAGCATCCCTGTATACCTTGTCAATGATACTGACAAGTTCTATAAACTTAGAAAGGGATGTGTCTTAGGCAAGGTTGAACCTCTTGAGACAGCTCAGATTTCTGAAGTCTCCCAGTCACCCACTCAGTCATTTTCCCGTGACACCAAGCCATCAAAAATTAATTATGCTGAGGTTGATGTGCCCTCAGATAAGAAACAAATAATCACAGATCTTCTTAAAAGTAATGAAGGTCTCTTTGCTGCAACTGATGCAGACCTAACCTTTACTGACACAGTAAAGATGAAAATAGATACACAAGGTAATGCACCCATCAAGTGCCAACCATACCGTGTTCCATTGGCTAAAAAGCAGATCATGGACCAGGCAATTGATGATATGCTTGAATCAGATATCATTACCCCTGCTAGATCACCATGGTCCTTTCCTTGCTTACTTGTGGGCAAGAAAGATGGTTCATCAAGATTTTGTGTTGACTTTCGTAAGCTCAATGCTATTACTAAACCAATTACTTGGCCACTCCCGGTCATTGATGACATATTGAATTCTCTAAATGGCTCTAAATACCTGACAGCGCTTGATCTTAAGTCAGGCTACTGGCAAATCTTATTAGATGAAGATGCCCGTGAAAAGTCTACATTTACTTGCCATAGAGGGACCTATTCTTTCAAGGTGATGAGTTTCGGTCTTTCAAACGCCCCAAGTTTGTTTCAAGAGCTAATGTCCGTCGTCTTAGAAGGCCTACAAGATCGCTCATTAGCCTACTTGGACGATATTTTGATATTTTCGCCGACGGAGGCTCAACATCGTAAAGACATTCAAACTGTCTTCGATCGCCTTCAACAACATAAATTGAAACTCAAATTGAAAAAGTGTAAGTTTTTCCAAACTGAGACCAAGTACTTAGGTTTTGTTATTAACTCAGATGGTGTCAAACCCGACCTTGATAAAGTCAAGGCCATTCGCGATGTTCCACCACCTACCAATATTAAAGGAGTTAGATCATTTATGGGAATGACATCATACTATCGTCGATTCATTCCTGGTTTTAGCGCCATCGCTACACCTCTGATTAATCTCACTAAAAAGTATTCAAAGTTTAAATGGACTGATGAATGCCAAAGAAGCTTTGATACCATGAAATCAAAACTAACTGGAATATCTTATCTTGCATACCCAGACGTCAACAAACCATATTGGTTATATACTGATGCCTCTGACAATTGTATCGGGGCATGTCTTACTCAACCTTATGAAGACCCAAGTCTTGATCCCACCATCGCTGGTGAATTGGAAAGACCAATCTATTTCCTCTCACACAAACTTAGTGATACTCAACGCCGCTGGGCCACAATTGAAAAGGAATGCTTCGCCATTCACTATGCCCTTCGAAAGTTTGATCATTACTTATCAAATGCTCAGTTTACCATTCGTACTGACCACAAACCTCTTGAACATCTTCTTAAAGGCCCCCTTAGTGCCAATAAGAAACTTCAGAATTGGGCACTGGACATTGCTGGCTATAATTGCCAGATTGAATACATACCAGGTCCTTCGAATCTCTGTGCAGACTGGCTCTCTCGTCCACCTGCACCTTCTCCGTTAAATCCTCATACTCATACTGATTCCTCAGATGGTGAAGACATTCCTGAGATCAGTGATAAGGCTTATCAAGTGACAGCCATAAATTCTAACAAATTTGAACCCAAAGAATTTGCTAAGTGCATAATTCCTCCTGATGACTTACCTCGTCAATCTCAACTCACACATGTTGATTTCAACATGACTCTAGAACAAGATAAAGACGCTGAGATAGTAGAGCTTAAGAAACAATATAATTGCAACAATCCACCCCCCTCCATTTGGGAAAAATACATACTTATCAATGACATCTTGCATTATATTAGTCATGCCAAGGATGACCCTGTTCTTCGCATGTGCATTCCATCTCATTTACAAGCTCACATTATGCAGCAGTACCACGATGATAATGGGCATCTAGGTACCGATAAAATGTTTTCCTCAATCAAATTCAAGTATTATTGGAAGAATCTTTACAAAGATATATATGCATATTGTGAAAAATGCATTCCCTGCCAAAGTCGAAAACTTCAGAAAAAGAAATCACCTCTTCAAGAAACAGACATAGCACCTTACCCCTTCGCTAAAATTGGTCTCGATTTAAGTGGACCCTACCCTAAGACGTTAAGTGGGAACGTCTACATCGTCACTTTCATCGACCTCTATAGTGGTTGGCCAGAAAGTTTTGCAGTACCAGACAAATCTGCCTCCACTATTGCCAATTTGTTACTCAGTGAGATTTTTCCTCGTTTCTCAGCACCGCTGGAACTGGTAACTGATAATGGCACCGAGAATATTAATCAAGTCATGCATGATGTCTTAGAAGAACTTCGTATTCATCACGTCACTTCTTCTTATTATCATCCTCAGAGTAACGCCAAAGTTGAACGCGTTCACCGGACTATGCATGACATTCTTTCCAAGTTGCTTAAGAATCAACTTGAGACATGGGATCTGTATCTTCCCCAAACACTGGCTAGTATACGATTCAGTGTGAATGAATCTACTAAATACTCGCCATTCTACCTGCTATATCAACGCGACCCCATTTTACCAATTGACAATTTGCTCCGCCCTCATCACAAGTATGTGGGTGAAGACTTTCACAAGGTCGCACTTCAAGAAATGCATCGTTCATTTCGTTTGATGCATCGTCATCTACAGTCTGCTAAAAAGCGACAGAAAACCTACCAAGATAAGAAGGCGACCGATAACTCTTTTGAAGTGGGCGACCCTGTCTATTATAAAGACAATCGCACCAAAAATAAGTTAGCCCTTAAGTGGCAACCATATTTTCGCGTCATTGAAAAGCGGTCCCCTGTTTCATACCGCATCCGTAATCAACTTACAGGTCGTGTGACTAAGAGTCATGCTGACCTCCTCCGCAGAGCTGCCATAGATTGGACTCTGCCTGTCAAAACTGACAAAGAAGCTGCTGTCAGAGCGCAGCGCTATGTTGTACCCCCTCCTCATCTGATTCTGACTCCGACTCCGAGGATAACATACCTCTTCAGCGTCTTCGTACAATGAAACGCCAGGTCAGATCGGATTCGGAGGACGAAGACGATATACCCCTTAACGAGCTTCGCACCAAGCTGCGTGCTCGTAAACTAGCTCAAGAGGCTCAGAATGATTATAATGCCTCTACTGAAGAGTACAGTGATGATATGCACAATGCATATAACGCATCTACCGACGATTATGATGTACCTCCCAATCTGGGATTACAAGACATCACCATGGCTGCAGACATTGAATCTGTTCATGCCAAATTATCAACAGCAGAGGACGACTCAGCTGAATCTCAGTTTGAACCTGGTCGCCTGCTTACCATTGAACCCCTGACAGTTATCCCCCTTCTAGAGACTGATCTCTAAATATCTGACTACACCGTCAAATAGTCTGTTGTTCCCTTTTCCATTAATGGATATGGATTAGCCGAAATCACATGCATTTCTACTGCATGTCCTTGATTATTTACAAGGTCCCATTAATGGCCGAGCTTATTCCGCGGTTTGTTTATCCCCGCTGCTCCTTTATTCTTTGCCTTCTTTAGCTCTGCTAAAGAATTCCTTGTTAGGGAGGATTGTGCAGCGTTGACATGTGCGACGGCACGGTGTTGACCTGTATACGTCTTTGGAAGAATTGACCTGAGTACGTCTGTCACGTACACCTCTTCAGAAGACCTGTCCTCTTTCAAACAAATATCAAACAAATATTTTTTTTGTCTGAACTCCTCCCTGTGACTGCAGTCTGATTCCTTCTTTGTAAAAATAGATAGGTGTAAAAGTAAGAAGGGAAATTTGATTTTATTGACTTAACTTTAAATAGTACCATTGCACGCCTGAAATTCGCCAATCTAAATAATACCATAGATAGGAATGTTTGAATTAATATTAGTTTTTGGAGAAGTGCACATCTCCAACAACGAGTGTATTTAAGTTAAGTAACTAGTTACAATTACAAGGATAACAAAGGCAACCAGACACAACAACTAGACATACCCCAACCCTAACCTACGAGATCACTCTAATCATGTGACTCTTCTATTTTCAGCAATACTAGTACTCTGTGTGACCTTAATCTCACTAGAATTAGGTCAAACGAATAGCATTATTGTGACGCGACATAATGTGATTTTCCAAAAACTTAAAGATATATATATGACCAATGCAGATTGGACAATAGGTTTCGTAGTAAACTTAGAACCATTTCAAAACTACTTGAAATCCCTGTCAAGACAAATAAAAATAGCTCGAAAAGAGTTGGACCGAACAAAGTTAAAAACAATACAAACAAACGGACATGAGTCGTTTAACTTGACAGGTACAACTAAACAATTCGACGATCTCTTCGCGAGTTTCAGTGAAAACTTAGAGATACTGAACACCGAATACTTAGAAGTTGTTTCGCAATTTGTTGAATACAAAACGCTTCACGATGACTCGCCGCATAAGATTAAAAGGTCGCTGCTCCCCTTCATAGGAGAAGGATTATCCTGGCTGTTTGGAACAGTCAGTGAGAGCGACCTCAATAATATTAATAATAATATTAATAAATTGGCTAATAATCAACGAAAAATTGAGCACACTCTCAAAGAAAGTTTTAGCCTAATGGACGTCTCCCGGAATTACATCCGTGAAAATAGAATGAAAACTAATCAGTTGGTTGAAACAGTTAAATATATTCAGCATGTACTCACTGAGGCATTCAACAAGCAATCACACAAATTAACGACATTGGAATATTACGCTAATTTGCATAATCATATTGACTTAAGAATTACAGAGATAACTCAAATGATTACTGCTGCTAGATTTCATGTAGAAACATGCATACGCAAATAAGTATCTTAACTACCAAACGAATTGCTCCAAGTGTGGTTCGTATTAATACCTTACGACAAGTGTTATCTGACTTGGACAAACATCTTCCAGATCATCTTAAATTACCATTTGATCCCAACACTGAATTGTGGAAGTATTATCAAAACTTTAAGTGTTCTACTCTGTTGACAAACAGTCGACTAATTGTACTAGTGAAAATTCCTCTGATCAACATAAGGAACAAATTTGAACTCTTTAAGATTCATTCGTTCCCATACACACCTAATAACAAATCTTTATCTTCGGATATAAGACAAATGATTGCTGAATATCGGTTTGACCATAAACACTTAATAATAAATGCTGGTCGTACTCAATTCATAACATTACCCGATAACTCGCTCTGCTTAATGAATCCATTGCCATTCTGTCCTTTTGATGGTGTTATTCGAACGCTTTACAACGATAAACCATGCCCTATCGCATTACTCATGAATGACACGAGGTCAATAAAAGACCAGTGCATTATAGAAGTGCAACCGAGCGTTAAACTACCATATGTCAGAAATGTAAACACTGGACTCTTTGTCATTAGCTTAGCTAAACCTATAACTTTCTCGGTAATGTGTAAAGATTATGTAAGTTCTCAAGAAGTGACATTATTTCCGCCTATTGGATTATTAACTTTACAACCTACGTGTATCGCTTCTGCCCCGAATGTGAAAATTGAGAGTCACTTCTCAGGTGACAACTCTCAGCTTATAAATGCGTTTGATAACGAGATTCTTCCTAAATTTAATCTTTCCAAGTTCTACCTTTGGAAACCTGTCTTGGACAGAATTGATCGTTTTAGGAATTTTACATTACCAATCGCAATGAAAGGTGTTACTAAAATACCTTTACATCAGTTAATTGATTCATTGGACAAACTGGAAAGCATAACACCCCTTAATTCTGAAATTCCAAAATATGTTTATGTAATTATAATTGTGGCAATGTTAGCTTCGGTGCTTGCCCTCTGTCGTTACCGGAATAAAGTTATGTCCCTCTTATGCAAACATAAACGCCGCAATAGGCGCCATAACGTCAGATTTGGGTCACTAGGTGTACGTGAAGACGCAGGTACCTTGAACGAAGAACCAACCACGTCTTCATCACTTGCATCAGAAACCAAGCGATCAGCCGAATCGCCATCCACTCCTGTAACTATCAAACGTACCAAAATTCACCTAACTGAAAATGATATTGCCTATTTACAGCAGCACCAACTCATGGAACTGCCAGAACTGATTACCACTGACGAAGCTTCTTCAACATCTACCTTATAAGAAAATGTCCAAAATCAACGTTGTCATCTTCGGATCCAGCCATATTCAACGACTGGCTCAACATTTACTATCAACGGAGAAGAAGATGACGCTATATCCCAACAACTTCCGCAGAGCAGTGAACTTAATCGACCCCAATATTACCGATATGTATGGTATTAGTGGATTGTGACTCCACAGCCTACAAACATCAACCATCAACCAACTACAACAACTACGTCCGTCCATCAGAATAATGATGTGGAGAGGCAATGACCTCTCATCTAGATGCCAAGAAGAAGGAAATAACCGTATATCCCGGAATATAAAACATGCGATTGTGCTCGCATCAACGAACTCATATCCATTATAACCGCTGGATTGGATCAAGAATTTAACCACTTGCGCTTGGGGATTCTTGAGTACGTAGTCACGTACGTCTCCGCCAAGACCTGTGCTTGGAATGGTATCCGGTTCAGCTGAATCATGTTCATTACAGAAGAGGATTAGATGAAGAGTATATACAATAAATATATGACATTCCCTGAATATGATGTCAAGAAAAGATGAAGAGTATATACAATAAATATATGACATTCCCTGAATATGATGTCAAGAAAAGATGAAGAGTATATACAATAAATATATGACATTCCCTGAATATGATGTCAAGAAAGCAACAAGTGTATATAAAATAAATATATGACATTCCAAGAAGACGATGTAAAAAAGAAACCTCGTGATTTAAAACACGAACTTATTGTGATGTGATATAATTCCAAATACGGTATTGTATACCCTGATATTATGTGCATGCTCAAATTAATTCGTCGCATGCCATAGGATTATATAAAGACCACGGTCTAAGGCTAAAAATTAATCAGATATAATAAGTAGATTAGCTCATTATAGCTGGATACGTGAGATAGGTAGTATAATAGTTGTTCCATAAATTATAACAGACTTTAAAGTCTTCAACATATAAACACAACTTATGGTTTACTTTTGAATCAGGCTATCATGCCAATTAGATGTTCTGCACAGCCAGATTTTTAATGGAGTAAAAATCTAATTTTATCCATACATCTAAACCCTGCTAACATGCAAAGGTCATATCCTCTTTTCAACAAGCAGGTACACACATGTGTTCTCATTTAACTATAGTTAACTCTGCTTAGTAACTGGATGGAGATGTACTACTCACGCATCCTGCCCATATTTTCCTTTTTCAGCATTTGAAAAAACATATATAGATGTATTAACAATAGAAGTCTTGCCTTAGACCTTGGCCGTCATTGTGCTCAGTCTGTCCTTCAATGGCAACCAGAAAGGTTGCCTTTACACTAAAGGATAATAAATCCCAATCATAACAATAACTTAAACTAAAACTAACAGTGTGCCATCTTTCTGTTAACGATTCCTGCTAGGATGATTTCGCATCAGCCTATGCGAAATCCTCTTGGTATGGGAGGTATGTAACAGAACGATGTGCGCCCCTGCCTGATCACGCCCCTGTGAACTATTGCATCAGTTCCAACTATTACGATGCATGAATAACAGGCGTGGGATTGTTAGTGGACAGCCGTACTTAGCACGATGACGAGATCACGCGATGCTGATTCTAGCTAGTTCTCAGGAAGGTTCCCAGTCGAACCAGTGCAGAGGTCTAAAAGTTATTAGTTGTTTTGGTACACTGCACTGGTCATGATATACGAAAGCTATACTAAAGCTAACTTTAGTGACGAGCCGTTGACAACTAGTTGTCAAGCCTGGCCAGTAACATCGTCACATGATTTTGAAAAGTAGGTTACCACTTTTACATATAAGCACTGAGGTTTTACCCATCAGTGTTCAGTCGACTTAGTCCTCCTATGAGTACCGCCCTGGGAATGACTTACTGATCCAGAAGAGCCTGAGAATGCTAGCATCAGCTGACCTATCTTGAGAAGCGAAGTTATGCTCTAGAAATAAACAGATATCTACGGTTCCATGAGTTGTCGTCACACCAAAAAAGTACACAACGTGAAGTCCGGTCGGAACGTCGTATCTCCAACGTACGGGGTTCTGCCACATAAACAACACTGAATTTTTTTTTTTGCAGCACTTTGGACCCCTACCCCTCTCTTTGTGCAAAAAAAATATTAGTTTCCACTCATGGTTTTGGGACCCCCCCCCTTTCCAGTCACATTTGAATGAAATTTATCAAGCTGGAGAGCCATTATAGGCAAAAACATCAGGGTGTAGAATGTCCAGTGAAGGTGGCTGATGTTGAGAAACAGAGAATGGTTAAATTAGAATGAACATATATAATAATTATCAGTCATTCGTAATTTGACCATTCTGTTTTTTCAAGCATCATCCAACTTTGGTGTACTTTCGCCACCAGTTAAACTCAAATACTAATAAATTATAACTATGAGCACAAGCAATACACTCATGAGATTAAAAACTTTTATCATGAAAAACTCAACACAACCAGCTGACACAACCAGTGAAACAACTTAAAAAAAATAGTTTATCTAATTATTTATTCCAGACTTTGCACTGGACTTTGTGTAATGTGCATTTATCCATGAAATGCACTCGTGTTTACTTTATATATTTTTTTAAGTTGCTAGTTAAATAGAAGTTGTAAACACACAACACACCTGAACACACCGGAAAATTATATACTGCCCAGGTTGAGATGGGGTTTTCTAGATAAATGTTTTAAATCTCATATGAGTGTATTGCTTGTGCTGAGACAGTTCAGCTCTTTTTGTTATGCAGTATTTCATAAAGTGTATGTCCTATATATTTCCATTGGAAGTGTGTCCTTATAAGTGTTTTGATTGGTGGTATTAATATAGTTTCCTATGAACAATCCACTCCGATCTTATTGGATTTAATGGAGGCAGATGTAGCAGTGACTTTCTATGCAAAATGTATCAGATATATTCATTTTCATTTTATCAACGATGTCGTTCAACTAACATTTCTAAATTGAATTTTGAAAAACGTTGAAGCTGATTGAAGAATTATTTAAGTTACTTTAAACTCAGGTGAAGTTTCAATTATCGTTGTGCAAAGTGACTTACAAAATCTTTATCTAATCTGGATTAAGAAATGAATGAGTTTAACAAGAAATTTTGGTTACATTTTCTGGTACAAAATTACCCAAGTATTTCAGACTAGACACTTATCAAACTGTTTCTTGCCTGTTTTACAATATGCAGTGTACGTGGTTAGATGGATCATTTTAATATTAACAATAGCTAAGTGGTTGAAGAATAGCGCATATAAATAAATAATATCTCATTATTTAACAAGTGAGAGACAGTCATGTTTTACTAAGAAAATGCTATTGAGACTGATAGAGATCCATGTGAATGTCTGTTCATTAATAATTGGGTATGTAACACTGTAGCACTTTTGTCTTTTATAGTATTAGTAACTTTGTGCCAGAAATATGTTTATAGATTAGAGAACAGGCATGTTCTACATTTATTTTACACATTATTTCAGTTTCATATCAGACTTAATTGGAGAGTTGAATTTCAGTTTGATACCACAGATAGTGGTAATGTGATATTTTATATTACTTACTGAAGTATATGTGGTTTATTTGTCTTTAGAGTTCATTATAATATATTTACATACCAAGTGGTTATCCAACCCAGGTGGGCCAGCGCAGTTAAAAATTTCACGAAGGTTTACTTAGTATTAGAAGGGACCAAATAATCAAAACATTCTGAGGCCAACCTGACCACATATAACTGTACCTAGTATATTTTGTGTACACTACATGTGTTATTTAGATCATAACACATCAAATAATCATTATATAGGCTAAACAGCTTGTAATTAGGTCAAAAAAGGGCAAAAGGAAAAAATTTGCAAGCACCAGAAAACACCGGGAAAACGTCTTTTCAGGAGCTGCGACCCCCCCACCCCCGGCCTTGTGTCGGAATTTTTTTTGCACGACCCCCCCCCCTGGCCTATTTGCAGTTCTATCATGATAGTGTAGTGTACTACGTATCACAGTAGTCGTGATAGGAGTCCCGGGCGATTTACTTTGTACGAATTTCTGTGTAAGCATCGGCTATTGGCACCATCGTCCCAACTGCAAACTTTGGACTATTCACTGTACTTCGATGTAGACGTTTCTGCTTCTCCGGTGCTTCCATGTTATTACCATGCCTCTATCCGTAGGCGTAAGCATATCAACCCCATTTAGCTTGATGAACTGGTATTTGTCAAAGAAATGTGAACAATGATCATGTTCTTTTCCGGATGCTAGACAATCAAACTGCCACATAAGGCTTTCATCCATGCTGATCAGAGCACGAAGTATGTGCACATTATTGACACGAAAACTATCTCCTGTCGACAACGTACTCTAGACCTACATCCAACGTCATTTCCTATAAACTTTTACTGTTTGTAAAGACGGTTTCGAATTTTGAAAATCACGCTTGTCCAAGAAGACCTCCACAGACTTAGTGATTCGATGTGTAAACAATGTATGGGGATAGTTTCCTCATACACATATGTATTTGACGCAAGTATGTTCTAGGACATAAGACCGGATATTCACCAGAGAGTTGATATCTGAGAAGAGCTGAGAGTAAAACCACTTTTCGTACACGTCGAATGGGGAATCCCTGGGCTACATTTAGTTTCATCTAGCACTAACAATGATGTCGAGAATGTGGGTTCACAATCCGTTTAGCGGAAATTTATAGCCATTATGTTTTACTTTCTATCGAAAACGTCAAACTAAAGAGTTTTTTTTCAACCTAGCTATAAATCGGACACGTTCCTGTTTTGGTAACCTTCTTAAGAGGTTGGGAATAGGAATTTTCATACATATTCCAGATTAAAACAATACTGTATTCAATATGAGATATATATGCACGTAAAATTCTTTTTTCAAAAAGAAATCAAAGAGCAAATATCCTATTTATGACTTATATCGTTGTCGGGGGGGGGGGGGCTATATTGGATGCCATCTTGGATCTTAAAGATTTTCCAAAGCTGATTTTAAGCGATATCCGATAGGGTATTCTGAAGTCAAAATCGCTCTCTGCTTACTTATTCTGGATCAACCTCTTTTGCGACTATCGCGATCGTGTACCGTAAGTGTAAGAAATGACGGCCGAGCCCGAATAGTTTATATTTTCCAACCCGCGGGAAGCCAACAAAAGAGTGAAAATAAACCTAGGCTCCATTATTATAAATATTAGTTTTGATGTATATAAGGCACATAGATTAGCCAAATATCAACTGCATCCACCAGTCACAACTTCCATTATATGACAAGCTGGGCAGAGTCTACCATTTTCGTTTTGGAAGCTATATTATATAAAATTTATAATTTCTCTTGGTCCATTTGAGATGGAATGTTCACAAATAAAAGAAGCGCTCAATTAATTTGTAGACAAGATCTGCTCGTTCCTAAATATCAAATGTGACCAGAACCCCAAAGCCGATTTTGGTTAAATTTCATACCGTCTTCGTTAGAACCAATGCGTGAAGGACCGGAGTAAACTATGACCTATACGATTACACATGTGATTGCTGGAATGATCAGTTGACACGACCATTGAAAGAGTATACCCATTGTACCCAAGTTGAGAGAGCAATAAGTGATAAAAAGAAGTGATATAAAATAGTATTTTTTCACATCGGCTGGCCATTTTGGCAGCCATTTGGGGTATGGATTTTTAAGTGTTTCCATAGAGTTAGCATAATGGTATCATAAAGAGGTATACATTCGTATTTATTTAGTCAATTTTATTCACCAACAACTACTTTTAATCGATTGAATGACACTCTGGGCAATATCCGCCATTTTCCAAATTTTGACCTCCATTTTGGCAGCCATTTTGAGACAAAAAGCCAACTTGGGTTTCATTGAATTTGAGCATTCATAGATAATTGTATGCCCAACATACATTGTAGAGTTCTGTCCATTTCTTGTTGATATGACTGGAATTCCAATGGCGATTTTTGTGAAATTTTATACCGCGTTCTGTAAAATCGAATTTTTAAGGGTGTGGAAAGTCTGGAACCCCATTTGTGGTATCTTTCATTGCTCCAATGCTGACTTAACATGAATAAGACTAAACAAAGTCGCACGACTATTATCAAACAGCAGGAACTGATCTTAAAGATATGAGACAAAAACTTCAAATTTTCGAGTTTAGGCCGCCATTTTGGGACAAGGGGTTCCATTGTTGCCATAAACAGGTGGTATAATATTTTACCTTCGCAAAAAAGCATACATTTGTATACATATGACAATATTTGTTCTCACTATAATCGAATGCATATCAGTCAGAGTCTCTGTTGACTAACGACGGCCATGTTGGACGCCATCTTACATCCTGAATTTTCCCCAGGGCGGATTTTAGCGGATTTTGGATATGTTGTACCAGAGATTTTCCCTCGTTGAATGACACCAAAATCGCTTCTTTACCAATTTATACTGGGTCAACCCCCTTTTTCGCGCACCACGACCATACTACTAGATCATGACAGAGTAGTACATTATGTATTACAAAAAAACAATTGTTAAGTTTGTATGGCCTTATACGGAAAAGGGAAGCCTCCCTGCAGTTCGATCGTGATCGCGTAGTGTATTACGTATCACAATATGTGCCCTTGTTTGTGCGCATTTATGTGTGAGAATCGGGTATTCTTTTCCCCGCATATAGCGATACATGCGGTTACTTATTAACAAACAATTGTTAAGTTTGTATGCCCTTATACGATAGCGTAGCGTACACTGTATCACAATAGGTCATGACAGGTTCCCCTGGTTCTTTAGTTTGGGCGCATTTTTGTGTAGGAATCTGGTGCCGTTCTCCCGCATATAGCTAAATGCGTTTACTTATTACAACAAGCAATTGTGAAGTTTTTATGGCCTTTTTCGGTATCAAGGCAGCCTAATTGCAATCAGATCGTGATAGAGTAGTGTATTATGTATCCAAATGTCGTGATAGGTACCGCGGGTGCTTTAGTTTGTGCGCATGTCTGTGTGAAAATCGGGTACCCTTTCCCCGCATATAGCGATAATGGGGTTACTTATTAACAAACAAATGTTAAGTTTTTATGGCCTTATACCATAAAAGGCAGCCTATTTGCAGTCAGATAATGATAGAGTAGTATATTCTGTATCACAATAGGTAATGATAGTCGCCCCTGGTTCTTTGTTTGTGTGCATGTTTGTGTGAGAATCGGGTGCCCTTTTAACGCATATATCACATATAGCATATATTACAATAAGTCATTGTTAAGTTTGTATGGCCTTATACGGAAAAGAGAAGCCTATTTGTCATGATAGGTGCCGCGGGTGCCTTAGTTTGTGTGCGTTTATGTGTGAAAATCAGGTACTCTAATTTCCCCGCATACAGCGATAAATGCCATTACTTATTAACAAACAATTGCTAAGTTTATATGGCCTTTCCGATAAAAGGCAGCCTATCTGCAGTCAGATCGTATAGAGCAGTGTATTATGTATCACAATATGTCATGATAGGTGCCGCGTGTGCTTTAGTTTGTGCGCATTTATGTGTGAAAATCGGGCAACTTTTTCCCGAATATATATATTGAATATACGCATAGTAGTTCTGAATAACAAATTTAATCCGAGAGTGGGATTGGAGATTTACACCACGAGCTTCAGCCAGTGGTGTAAATCGCCAATCCCACGAGTGGATTAAATTTGTTATTCAGAAACACTATGGGCAGAATATAGTCAAAAATGTCGGTCTTTGAACACAAATCACTTCAGCTAATCAGCTTGCACTGTTCTATTTTAGTCCCGGTCAGAATTATGACCGGAGATCCACAAAATGGCGCTAGTCCATACCGGTCTATAATTATATAATAATGACGTCCAAAGCAGAGCGATGGCAAGGTTTATAGTCCGGGGACCAGTCAAAGTAGTATATTGTGTATCACACCAGACTATGATAGGTGCCCTGGTCTTTTAATTGCGCATTTCTCTGTGGAAATATGGTACCATTTGGCCGCATATAGCGATATTAGCACGCGAGTGGTTAAATTTAGATGGCCTTGTAGGGAAAGGTTCAGTCTAATTGCAGTTAGATTGCGACAGTGTAGTCTACTTTGTTTCAATATAGAACATGGGGGTGACTCTGTGTGATGTAGCGATGAATGCGGTTACTTATTACAATGAAAGCGTCACGAAAGGATTTAATTGTGTGAACATTCTGTTAATATTTCGAGGTGAAGTTTGTCAGAATATCGTCTGGAGAATGAATATTTTAAGTTTGCATCCATTTCAAGCGCATTACCGTTCAAATCGGACAGTAACGTTTATGGGTAACGTATGTAACTGGTCTTGGTGGTCGCCGGTCGCGGGTACCTATAACCAAATATAACCAAACTATTTTGAAAAGTTTAACGTAGTCACGGTAAGTGTCGAGTTTGCTGCGTTTTCGTCCTGTGCGAAATGGCGATTGTGGTATGTAAAAGCGAACTTTTTCCTTTATATAGGTCCCACGTGGGAGCTCGTTGTGCATACATTGGGAGACAGCATGGCCATTCTAGATAATCAATGTCGACTTGTGTATAAATAAGTTGTCCGGGAGCAATAGGGGTGAAGTAAAAAATTCTCTGTTAATGTTTTGTTCTCCATGGATCACAATTCTGGGTGCTGTGTGCAATAATTTCTAGCTGGATGTTTAGTTCTCACCCTTGAGCATTTCCTATAACCCAAGATGGCGTCCAACATGGCTGCCGTAGTATAGAATATGAACTACATGTAAGTCAGTTTAATATGTTTTGTTTGAGAATATATTTCATCAAATGTATAGAAATTTACAAATGTATATTATTTGGATGCTATTACATTATACTACTGTTTGTCGGAAAATTAGCACTCCATTGGAAAGATGGCTGCCAAAATGGCGACCGGAATTTGAAATAATATGATTTTGTTTTCACTCATATCCCCTATATCAGTTTCTATTGTTGTGAACATGTTGCAAGTTGTGCCTTGTTTTATTATTATTCATATTGCTTAATCATTATCTCGGTACTACGTGTTGTTCCTTTGTCTTACAGAACGTGGTATGAAATTTCCCCCGAAAACTCAATATTGATTCTGTAACAGAATGATGTGCGCCCCTGTCTGATCACGCCCCTGTGAACTATTGCATCAGTTCCAACTATTACGATGCATGAATAACAGGCGTGGGATTGTTAGTCGGACAGCCGTACTTAGCATGATGACGAGATCACGCGATGCTGATTCTAGCTAGTTCTCAGGAAAGTTCCCAGTCGAACCAGTGCAGAGGTCTAAAAGTTATTAGTTGTTTTGCTACACTGCACTGGTCATGATATACGAAAGCTCTACTAAAGCTAACTTTAGTGACGAGCCGTTGACAACTAGTTGTCAAGCCTGGCCAGTAACATCGTCACATGATTTTGAAAAGTAGGTTACCACTTTTACATATAAGCACTGAGGTTTTACCCATCAGTGTTCAGTTGACTGAGTCCTCCTATGAGTACCGCCCTGGGAATGACTTACTGATCCAGAAGAGCCTGAGAATGCTAGCATCAGCTGACCTATCTTGAGAAGCGAAGTTATGCTCTAGAAATAAACAGATATCTACGGTTCCATGAGTTGTCGTCACACCAAAAAAGTACACAACGTGAAGTCCGGTCGGAACGTCGTATCTCCAACGTACGGGGTTCTGCCATAGAGATCAACTGGTGCCGTGAGCAGGATCCAACCAAGACGACAATTTCAAGGATGAAGATAGGTGAGTACACCTAAGACCCTAGAATCTGACGTATTCTAGCCCACCTTTTCTAAAACACCATGGCTCATAAAAACGAATTTCTGACACCCTGGGTTCTAAAATTCAAAATCTAACATCCTGGCTTTCCAAATTCAAGACGAATTAAAACCAGATTTATTGGCTAAAATTCATGCAGCATTAAAAACCGTTCCGAACTGGCCTGACGAAAATTATGATGATTTTCTGCCGGACTGTTTTGAATTGGAAGTGCTAACGTATGATGAATATTGCGCCATTTTAAAACCACAAATATATCAGTTAGAAAATACACGGTACGGGACCGTCTCCGAAATTAAAATAATTCGAAAATGTATACTATTTAGAGACTGGGTCCCCGTCATAGAATTCTCCGTGTGGAGTCAAAATCACAACATTTGTCACACGTTTGAAAGTGGCCGGTGTATAAAGTATCCGTTTAAAACGAGTTAAAGATATTTAAAATAATGGCTCAAATTGTTGATGATATACAAGGTGCGCATTTGAACGTACCCTTACCCGCGGACGAAGCAAATATGGACGCACCTGTTCAATAACAACCGCAAAATCCTCAACCACAACCCGGGCAACAATGCGACTTAAATGCCGCTTTACATTTGTTGAGACAAAACGAGCAAATCGGGCTCGTCTTGGCAGGAATCCAGCAGCAATTTGCTGGATTCAATTTGAATCTGGGACAACAAACCAATGCGATTCGTACGCAAACCGCCGCGCAAAGCACGTTGACTTTATCTACAATGGTAGAAAGGTACGAGGGACAACCTCGGAAATTAAAGGAATTCTTAAAACAAATAGACCGGTATTGTAATATACTCGGTACACCAGAAGAAGAAAGATGGTTAGTCGCACTTCAGCGTACAGGCGGCCCTGTAGCTGAATTTCTCACGCGATATCATCACGAAAATCAAGGTGTCACGTGGAACCAAATAAAACGCGAACTAACGATTAGATTCGCGGAAATAACAGACAAACATCAGGCTCTTGCAAAAGTAAGAAGCTTCAAACAAAAAGCAGGGGAAAATATACATATATATGTAGAGGCAGTTCGCCAATTAGCAGTGGATGCTTTCGAGTATGAAGAATTAGCCATCCCTGCAATACAACGTCAGTTGGTACAGTATTTCACTGACAGGTTAAATGACACAAACCTCAAGATGAAAATCTTGAGAGAAGATCCACAAACATTGGATCAAGCAGCTTTCGTAGCTGTGGAGGAATTTAATATCCTTAAACGATTTTCAATGCGTTTCAATCGCACACCGACGAATGAAAACCCATCGGGACAAGAACCGATGGATGTAAATAGGGTCAAACCAAAAATAGTGCAGTGTAATTACTGTCACAAATTGGGCCACAAATGTGAAGCTTGTAGACTCCGCCCAAGACAAAATACACATGTTCACACAATAAATAACTCTCCTCGACCGCCAACCCAATTTTGTCGAAGCTGTTGGAAGCTAACATGTCAGGATACTCGTAAATGTTGGTACAAGGACCACTTGTACGATTATGGGACAACGAACCCAAACTTTAAACGCTGAATGCGTAACGAGTTGGACGAGCAGCAAAACAGAAAACCGAATCCCTCTTTAAACGAGTAGAACCTGTTCGTGACAAGGCGCGCGCGGGTTAACCATATTAAACATAAATCAAAGCCTTACAAAACTGTATCCAATAAAGCACTCTATCCAAATTTAACACGTAAAAATTTACCCTCAACGAATGTAATTCCATTAAATTCGCACAGATTTACTAGAACGTATGACAACCGTTACGATTCACATTGTAAAAACATATCTGGTCATGGGAGTACAAAGCATATACACTCTGCCAGACCCACAGTAAAAATGATTGACAACGCGCGACTCAACGCCGACCTTCGTGTCAAACCGGTGCACCATCACTTGCATTCTGAATTGTCATATGATGATCGAGTAAAATCGAACAAGAAAACATTGGAGAACACAAATAAGTTAAATAAAGTGAAGAATACTTATGTCATGGGTCACAAGACGCCAAATACAATTGACACTAAACGTGCGGATCCACGAACGCGAAAATTCGACAACAGTGGATCTAACTGTCATAAACATGGTAAATCACTGAATAATCCGCATAAAATACATGCGAATCGAGAGAGACACTCTATAAATTCGCGATTCGCCTCGCCATGGGATAATAAAACTGAAAAAGCACGGCAAAACTCGAAAAATAGGAGTTTTCAAAAATCACCTATTGAGAGCCCCTTTAAGGGACAAAACACTCAGAAACAACCAAATCAAACTTACAGGAACTTATTACATTACGGGAAATCGAAAAATCCACAAAAACAAAATATTAAAAAAATTCTGTATTATGGCGACCAAAATGGCCAACAAAATTGAAAAACACAAAAAATGGAATAAATCAATTTCCAAACAAAACTTTTTGTCCCAAACAACGAATTCCGTATTCTCAAGGTCAAACGAACTCAAACAAGACTGAAAATCGTAATAAAACTCAAAAACTTCAAAATCAGCCCAATTTTCAAATTTCTTATCCAAACAACAGGTATAGTGTTCTGGAACAAGACTATGTTCTCCAGACTATACAAATATACATGTGCCTGATAGTCCAATGCCTTCAAGGCCACAACACCGCCGTAAAACAAAGGATTTTATGAAAAATCAAAATTCCAACTCCAAGTTCAAACTTGTTGAGACTAATGATAAATACAATGTACTTAAAATGAAATTACCCAAACCGAATGCACGATACACAAAACACAATAAACCGACTAGTGAAACCACTAAAATAGTTGAAAAGTCTCATAAAACAAATGATGTTGCAAATCAACTTAGAGATAGAAAAGAATGGTTAAACCAAGTTAAAAAGTTAACTAAAGCAAGCAAGCAAACAGATTCTCAAATGAAACATACCATACATGGTCGTGGCGTCTCTCATAACCCCAAATCAAATAAAAATGGTAAAACTTCTGAAAAATTCAAAAATGAAACATCCAAGGAAGTGAATGTTACAGGTACGCCTGTACCATCCTCAATATTGCTTCAAATAGGCAAACCACGTGTTCGTGCCCTTTGTGATACTGGAGCACAGTGCCCCATACTTAGCAACCGTTTATATAAACAAATCACAAATAGACCCAAACTTAACAGAAGGAAGGATAATTTGACTTCAGTCACAGGAAGTGAACTCAAATGTATCGGTCAAATTGAATTACCTTTCAAAGTTAGTGGGTTAAAGATGAAACATGATTTTTATATTGTGGAAAATATGACCCGCAATATAATCTTAGGTACTGACTGGATGGTTCAAAACTGTGTGCGAATATTCTTCGACTTACAATGTTTGAAGATTAGTCATCGCATCGTTCCAATGGTACCTGACTTGCAAACCTTGTCAGACTTAAGAAGGAAGCACTTCTCAAGCCCCAGAGTTGTCTCTCAACTTGTGCTCACGTCGTTGGAGGATGTGGCTTATTCGACACTAACCTGTTACAAGTTAGTTCTCTGGATCATGGGTTCTTGTCTGAACAACCCGGCTTGAACTTAAGTGATGCAGTCATTAAAGTTAATGACCTTAATTCTTTATGCAGCATCCCTGTATACATTGTCAATGATACTGACAAGTTCTATAAACTTAGAAAGGGATGTGTCTTAGGCAAGGTTGAACCTCTGGAGACAGCTCAGATTTCTGAAGTTTCCCAGTCACCCACTCAGTCATTTTCCCGTGACACAAAGCCATCAAAAATTAATTATGCTGAGGTTGATGTGCCCTCAGATAAGAAACAAATAATCACAGATCTTCTTAAAAGTAATGAAGGTCTCTTTGCAGCAACTGATGCAGACCTAACCTTTACTGACACAGTAAAGATGAAAATAGCTACACAAGGTAATGCACCCAACAAGCGCCAACCATACCGTGTTCCATTGGCTAAAAAGCAGATCATGGACCAGGCAATTGATGATATGCTTGAATCGGATATCATTACCCCTGCTAGATCACCATGGTCCTTTCCTTGCTTACTTGTGGGCAAGAAAGATGGTTCATCAAGATGTTGTGTTGACTTTCGTAAGCTCAATGCTATTACTAAACCAATTACTTGGCCACTCCCGGTCATTGATGACATATTGAATTCTCTAAATGGTTCTAAATACCTGACATCGCTTGATCTTAAGTCAGGCTACTGGCAAATCTTATTAGATGAAGATGCCCGTGAAAAGTCTACATTTACTTGCCATAGAGGGGCCTATTCTTTCAAGGTAATGAGTTTCGGTCTTACAAATGCCCCAAGTTTGTTTCAAGAGCTAATGTCCGTCGTCTTAGAAGGCCTACAAGATCGCTCATTAGCCTACTTAGACGATATTTTGATATTTTCGCCGACGGAGGCTCAACATCGTAAAGACATTCAAACTGTCTTCGATAGCCTTCGACAACATAAATTAAAACTCAAATTGAAAAAGTGTAAGTTTTTCCAAACTGAGACCAAGTACTTAGGTTTTGTTATTAACTCAGATGGTGTCAAACCCGACCTTGATAAAGTCAAGGCCATTCGAGATGTTCCACCACATACCAATATTAAAGGAGTTAGATCATTTATGGGAATGACATCATACTATCGTCGTTTAATTCCTGGTTTTAGCGCCATCGCTACACCTCTGATTAATCAAAACTAACTGGAGTATCTTATCTTGCATACCCAGACGTCAACAAACCATATTGGTTATATACCGATGCCTCTGACAATTGTATCGGGCATGTCTTACTCAACCTTATGAAGACCCAAGTCTTGATCCCACCATCGCTGGTGAATTGGAAAGACCAATCTATTTCCTCTCACACAAACTTAGTGATACTCCACGCCGCTGGGCCACAATTGAAAAGGAATGCTTCGCCATTCACTATGCCCTTCGGAAGTTTGATCATTACTTATCAAATGCTCAGGTTACCATTCGTACTGACCACAAATCTCTTGAACATCTTCTTAAAGGCCCTCTTAGTGCCAATAAGAAACTTCAGAATTGGGCACTGGACATTGCTGGCTATAATTGCCAGATTGAATACATACCAGGTCCTTCGAATCTCTGTGCAGACTGGCTCTCTCGTACACCTGCACCTTCTCCGTTAAATCCTCATACTCATACTGAGTCCTCAGATGGTGAAGACATTCCTGAGATCAGTGATAAGGCTTATCAAGTTTGAACCAAAAGAATTAGCTAAGTGCATAATTCCTCCTGATGACTTACCTCGACAATCTCAACTCACACATGTTGACTTCAACATGACTCTAGAACAAGATAAAGATGCTGAGCTAGTAAAGCTTAAGAAACAATATAATTGCAACAATCCACCACCCTCCATTTGGGAAAAATACATACTTATCAATGACATCTTGCATTATATTAGTCATGCCAAGGATGACCCTGTCGTTCGCATGTGCATTCCTTCTCAACTACAAGCTCACATTATGCAACAGTACCACGATGATAATGGGCATCTAGGTACCGATAAAATGTTTTCCTCAATCAAATCCAAGTATTATTGGAAGAATCTTTACAAAGATATATATGCATATTGTGAAAAATGCATTCCCTGCCAAATCGAAAACTTCAGAAAAAGAAATCACATCTTCAAGAAACAGACATAGCACCTTACCCCTTCGCTAAAATTGGTCTCGATTTAAGTGGACCCTACCCTAAGACGTTAAGTGGGAACGTCTACATCGTCACTTTCATCGACCTCTATAGTGGTTGGCCAGAAAGTTTTGCAGTACCAGACAAATCTGCCTCCACTATTGCCAATTTGTTACTCAGTGAGATTTTTCCTCGTTTCTCAACACCGCTGGAACTGGTAACTGATAATGGCACCGAGAATATTAATCAAGTCATGCATGATGTCTTAGAAGAACTTCGTATTCACAAGTCACTTCTTATTATCATCCTCAGAGTAACGCCAAAGTTGAATGCGTTCACCGGACTATGCATGACATTCTTTCCAAGTTGCTCAATAATCAACTTGAGACATGGGATCTGTATCTTCCCCAAACACTGGCTAGTATAAGATTCAGAGTGAATGAATCTACTAAATACTCGCCATTCTACCTGCTATATCAACGTGACCCCATTTTACCAATTGACAATTTGCTCCGCCCTCATCACAAGTATGTGGGTGATGACTTTCACAAGGTCGCACTTCAAGAAATGCATCGTTCATTTCGTTTGATGCATCGTCATCTACAGTCTGGTAAAAAGCGACAGAAAACCTACCAAGATACGAAGGCGACCGATAACTCTTTTGAGGTGGGCGACCCTGTCTATTACAAAGACAATCGCACCAAAAATAAGTTAGCCCTTAAGTGGCAACCATATTATCGCGTCATTGAAAAGCGGTCCCCTGTTTCATACAGCATCCGTAATCAACTTACAGGTTGTGTGACTAAGAGTCATGCTGACCTCCTCCGCAGAGCTGCCATAGATTGGACTCTGCCTGTCAAAACTGACAAAGAAGCTGCTGTCAGAGCGCAGCGCTATGTAGTACCCCCCCTCCTCATCTGATTCTGACTCCGACTCCGAGGATAACATACCTCTTCAGCGTCTTCGTACAATGAAACGCCAGGTCAGATCAGATTCTGAGGACGAAGACGATATACCCCTTAACGAGCTTCGCACCAAGTTGCGTGCTCGTAAACTAGCTCAAGAGGCTCAGAATGATTATAATGCCTCTACTGAAGAGTACAGTGATGATATGCACAATGCATATAACGCATCTACCGACGATTATGATGTACCTCCCAATCTGGGATTACAAGACATCACAATGGCTGCAGACATTGAATCTGTTCATGCCAAATTATCAACAGCAGAGGACGACTCAGATGAATCTCAGTTTGAACCTGGTCGCCTGCTTACCATTGAACCCCTGACAGTTATCCCCCTTCTAGAGACTGATCTCTAAATATCTGATTACACCGTCGAATAGTCTGTTGTTCCCTTTTCCATTAATGGATATGGATTAGCCGTAATCACATGCATTTCTACTGCATGTCCTTGATTATTTACAAGGTCCCATTAATGGCCGAGCTTATTCCGCGGTTTGTTTATCCCCGCTGCTCATTTATTCTTTGCCTTCTTTAGCTCTGCTAAAGAATTCCTTGTCAGGGAGGATTGTGCAGCGTTGACATGTGCGGCCGCACGGTGTTGACCTGTATACGTCTTATGATGAATTGACCTGAGTACGTCTGTCACGTACACCTCTTCAGAAGACCTGTCCTCTTTCAAACAAATATTTTTTTTTGTCTGAACTCCTCCCTGTGACTGCAGTCTGATTCCTTCTTTGTAAAAATAGATAGGTGAAAAAGAAGGGAAATTTAGTTTTATTGACTTAAATTTAAGTAGTACCATTGCACGCCCGAAATTCGCCAATCTAAATAATACCATAGTTAGGAATGTTCGAATTAATATTAGTTTTTGGAGAGTTCGAAATCTCCAACAACGAGTGTATTTAAGTTAAGTAACTAGTTACAATTACACGGATAACAAAGGCAACCAGACACAACAACTAGACATACCCCAACTCTAACCTACGAGATCACTCTAATCATGTGACTCTTCTATTTTCAGCAAACATAGTACTCTATGTGACCTTAATCTCACAAGAATTAGGTCAAACGAATAGCATTATTGTGACGCGACATAATGTGATTCTCCAAAAATTTAAAGATATATATATGACCAATGCAGATTGGACAATAGGTTTCGTAGTAAACTTAGAACCATTTCAAAACTACTTGAAATCCCTGTCAAGACAAATAAAAATAGCTCTAAAAGAGTTGGACCGAACAAAGTTAAAAACAATTCAAACAAACGGACATGAGTCGTTTAACTTGACAGGTACAACTAAACAATTCGACGAGATCTTCGCAAGTTTCAGTGAAAACTTAGAGATACTAAACACCGAATACTTAGAAGTTGTTTCGCAATTTGTCGAATACAAAACGCTTCACGATGACTCGCCGCATAAGATTAAAAGGTCGCTGCTCCCCTTCATAGGAGAAGGATTATCCTGGCTGTTTGGAACAGTCAGTGAGAGCGACCTCAATAATATTAATAATAATATTAATAAATTGGCTAATAATCAACGAAAAATTGAGCACACTCTCAAAGAAAGTTTTAGCCTAATGGACGTCTCCCGGAATTACATCCGTGAAAATAGAATGAAAACTAATCAGTTGGTTGAAACAGTTAAATATATTCAGAGTGTACTCACTGAGGCATTCAACAAGCAATCACATAAATTAACGACATTGGAAAATTACGCTAATTTGCATAATCATATTGACCTAAGAATTGCAGAGATAACTCAAATGATTACTGCTGCTAGATTTCATGTAGAACACATGCATACGCAAATAAGTATCTTAACTACCAAACGAATTGCTCCGAGTGTGGTTCGTATTAATACCTTACGACGAGTGTTATCTGACTTGGACAAACATCTTCCAGATCATCTGAAATTACCATTTGATCCCACCACTGAGTTATGGAAGTACTATCAAAACTTCATGTGTTCTACTCTGTTGACAAACAGTCGACTAATTGTACTAGTGAAAATTCATCTGATCAACATAAGGAACAAATTTGAACTCTTTAAGATTCATTCGTTCCCATACACACCTAATAACAAATCTTGATCTTCGGATTTAAGACAAATGATTGCTGAATATCGGTTTGACCATAAACACTTAATAATAAATGCTGGTCGCACTCAATTCATAACATTACCCGATAACTCGCTTTGCTTAATGAATCCATTGCCATTCTGATGGTGTTATTTGAACGCTTTACAACGATAAACCGTGCCCTATCGCATTGCTCATGAATGACACGAGGTCAATAAAAGACCAGTGCATTATAGAAGTGCAACCGAGCGTTAAACTACCATATGTCAGAAATGTAAACACTGGACTCTTTGTTATTAGCTTAGCTAAACCAATAACTTTCTCGGTAATGTGTAAAGATTATATAAGTTCTCAAGAAGTGACGTTATTTCCGCCTTTTGGATTATTAACTTTACAACCTACGTGTATCGCTTCCGCCCCGAATGTGAAAATTGAGAGTCACTTCTCAGGTGATAACTCTCAGCTTATAAATGCGTTTGATAACGAGATTCTTCCTAAATTTAATCTTTCCAAGTTCTACCTTTGGAAACCTGTCTTGGACAGAATTGATCGTTTTAAGAATTTTACATTACCAATCGCATTGAAAGGTGTTACTAAAATACCTTTACATCAGTTAATTGATTCATTGGACAAACTGGAAAGCATAACACCCCTTGATTCTGAATTTCCAAAATATGTTTATGTAATTATAATTGTGGCAATGTTAGCTTCGGTGATTGCCCTCTGTCGTTACCGGAATAAAGTTATGTCCCTCTTATGCAAACATAAACGCCGCAATGGGCGCCATAACGTCAGATTTGGGTCACTAGGTGTACGTGATGACGCAGGTACCTTGAACGAAGAACCAACCACGTCTTCATCACTTGCATCAAAAACCAAGCGATCAGCCGAATCGCCATCCACTCCTGTAACTATCAAACGTACCAAAATTCACCTAACTGAAAATGATATTGCCTATTTACAGCAGCACCAACTCATGGAACTGCCAGAACTGATTACAACTGACGAAGCTTCTTCAACATCTACTTTATAAGAAAATGTCCAAAATCAACGTTGTCATCTTCGGATCCAGCCATATTCAACGACTGGCTAAACATTTACTATCAACGGAGAAGAAGATGACGCTATATCCCAACAACTTCCGCAGAGCATTGGACTTAGTCGACCCCAATATTACAGTAACTATGTATGGTATTAGTGGATTGCGACTCCACGACCTACAAACGTCAACCATCAGCCAACTACAACAACTACGTCCGTCCATAATAATAATAATGTGTGGAGGCAATGACCTCTCCTCTAGGTCAGTAGAAAATACATATTACGACCTAACCCAACTAATCCACAAATTACAAGACCCAACTCCTACCAAAATAATTGTCTGCGAGCTACTTCAGAGAAGAAAAGTCCGACTTCCAGGTCCAGAAAAGAAGACCAGTACTCGCAGTATTGATGTCAATCAATATAATGACCGTGTGATTCAATTAAACCAATTACTTCGGAGCGGATTACATAAAAATTACCCAGCAGCATATTACTGGCCGCTTCGAAGACTATCCACCTTCGTTGAGGAATCAGCCTTGAATCGTGATAAAGTTCACCTCAACGAAGAAGGAAATATCCGTCTATCCCGGAATATAAAACATGCGATTGTGTTCGCATTAACACATTCATAACCATTAGAACCGCTGGATTGGATCAAGAATTTAACCACTTGCGCTTGGGGATTCTTGAGTACGTAGTCACGTACGTCTCCGCCGATACCTGTGCTTGGACTTGTATCCAGTTCAGCTAAATCATGTTCATTACAGAAGAGGATTAGACGAATAGTATATACAGAATATATGACATTCCCTGAATATGATGTCAAGAAAACAACCAGTGTATATAAACTAACATATGACATTCCCTGAAGATGATGTCAAGAAAACAACCAGTGTATATAAAATAAATATATGACATTCCACGAAGAAGATGTCGAAAAGAAACCTCGTGCTTTATAACACGAACTTCTTGTGAAAACACGTGTTAGTTATACAGGAACTCATTGTGATGTGATATAATTCCAAATACGGTATTGTATACCATGATATTATGTGCATGCTCAAATTAATTCGTCGCATGACATAGGATTATATAAAGACCACGGTCTAAGGCTAAAAATTAATCAGATATAATAAGTAGATTAGCTCATTATAGCTGGATACGTGAGATAGGTTGTATCATAGTTGTTCCATAAATTATAACAGACTTTAAAGTCTTCAACATATAAACACAACTTATGGTTTACTTTTGAATCAGGCTATCATGCCAATTAGATGTTCTGCACAGCAAGATTTTTAATGGAGTAAAAATCAAATTTTATCCATACATCTAAACCCTGCTAACATGCAAAGGTCATATCCTCTTTTCAACAAGCAGGTACACACATGTGTTCTCACTTAACTATAGTTAACTCTGCTTAGTAACTGGATGGAGATGTACTACTCACGTATCCTGCCCTTATTTTCCTTTTTCAGTAATTGAAAAAACATATATAGATGTATTAACAATAGAAGTCTTGCCTTAGACCTTGGCCGTCATTGTGCTCAGTCTGTCCTTCAATGGCAACCAGAAAGGTTGCCTTTACACTAAAGGATAATAAATCCTAATAATAACAATAACTTAAACTAAAACTAACAGTGTGTCATCTTTCTGCGATTCCTGCTAGGATGATTTCGCATCAGCCTGTGCGAAATCCTATTGGTATGGGAGGTATGTAACAGAACGATGTGCGCCCCTGCCTGATCACGCCCCTGTGAACTATTGCATCAGTTCCAACTATTACGATGCATGAATAACAGGCGTGGGATTGTTAGTCTGACAGCCGTACTTAGCATGATGACGAGATCACGCGATGCTGATTCTAGCTAGTTCTCAGGAAAGTTCCTAGTCGAACCAGTGCAGAGGTCTAAAAGTTATTAGTTGTTTTGGTACACTGCACTGGTCATGATATACGAAAGCTCTACTAAAGCTAACCTTAGTGACGAGCCGTTGACAACTAATTGTCAAGCCTTGCCAGTAACATCGTCACATGATTTTGAAAAGTAGGTTACCACTTTTACATATAAGCACTGAGGTCTTACCCATCATTGTTCAGTTGACTGAGTCCTCCTATGAGTACCGCCCTGGGAATGACTTACTGATCCAGAAGAGCCTGAGAATGCTAGCATCAGCTGACCTATCTTGAGAAGCGAAGTTATGCTCTAGAAATAAACAGATATCTACGGTTCCATGAGTTGTCGTCACACCAAAAAAGTGAACAACGTGAAGTCCGATCGGAACGTCGTATCTCCAACGTACGGGGTTCTGCCACAATTCCTGACCATAGTTTAATGTGAAATAAACAGATTTGAAGGAATTATCGAATGGGGGTATGCCTATAAAATTCAGGTGCATTAGATACATTAAGAAAACACACTTTAAGTATGACATAATGGAAGACAATATTAACATGTACATTTCATGGACCCACACATATGGTATATAATATATATTGTAGAATACCAGAGAATACGATACACCATTGTGTAATATAGGACACGGCCACGGCACTATGATTGGCGTATAGTGACGTGGTTATAGCTTGACCCTATGTACAGGAAAATTGTGTAATATTTGTCTTGTGGGCAATTATATGAGTAAGTCCTTACAGTGTAATTTCCGTGTGCAAAACTAGTAGAGGGATGCCACGAAACCTAGTTTCACAATCACCAATCTAATTATCTTGTGAAAAGACGTAGAACAATAGCGTGAATACAATGATATCTCAGCGACAGTTGGAAGACATAAATTTCTCAAAGAATATACCTCATGTAATGACCCAATCCCAACGTCAGTATGGTCAAAATATTGGCAACAGTTTAATTCTCAACATGATGGATGAAGCGTAGCACACAGTAGGTTTAATATAGGCTAGCTCTAGTCACGGAAGTGTGCAAATTTGGATTATTCAGTGACATTTAAATCACACTGGCGATCACTCCCGATCGGTAGCGGTTGAGAAATTTCAAAGTATGCCCAATACTATTTTTGTTTGTAAACAATATTTGCGGAGAGGATCGGGTCACGGCGGAGCAAACTTGAGGATACACGGGAATAAGCTAGGATATCAGTTTTTTTCTCAATCAGTTGTTCGCCCATGACACACCCAAAATTGGGTGAGCTAAATCAATTATGGTCACAACACATGACATACTAAATATGACACTGGCACCAAATTAATGACTAGCTCCACTCTGGTAGTAAACACCTCTAAAATGTAAGTCCCCTCTCATATAATACTATGTATATCATATGTTATTCGCCCGATCTTGTAGACATTTTGAACAAATTAAGAACGTTGTAAATGCCGTATATTGTGGGAGTCCTTCTGAATGTTGCTTGATTGGAAAACTTTACATTGTCAACAATCACACTTCAACTTCAACATAATTGCGTGTCGATCGGATAACTAGGGATAAGTGTTTCTTAAGTAGCAATGGCCTTATTACTGCGTGGGATTTTCTTGATTTGACCAGTTGTCACTCTGTGGTTATTTGAACGTGTTTCTGTCCCGTATGGTGGACCTACATATGTATGTGGGACGTATCAGTCCCAAAAAAGACTAGAGTACAGATTTAAGACCAAAACTCAAATGGCATGTCCCTCAAGTGAAGCATGAGTTCGGTCGGTTCTACTTCGAGAGTTGGTGTTTGTTACTTATGATGGGGTGATCACGTTGGGCGCTATCTCAATGTTCTGAAAACGCTCGCATGTGACCAATAATCATCCTCATGCATTATTTTTCGGTGGTCATAACGCCTTTCTACGAATATTTAGCATAATCAAGAATGTTACCGGAAAAGGTAATTGACTGTTGATTATTTCATTGGTTGTATCAGTCGATAGACCAAATCACGACTAATGCTACACAATTCCCGCAGCCAGAACTTTGAACCAAAATAATTAGTTTTATTTCCGTAATTGTTTAGCTATTTTATTATTTAATTCAATGAAAATGACTCAATAGTTACCTCGATGTTTATAAACATAAATGATGTCTTAGTCGTATAAGGCTAAATACTCATTTTTACAGCCGTTTTGAATGATACTTCAGCTATTACAAACTTTTTCAAGAGTGTGACAACAACCTTATACTTTCGATACATTTGCCATTTTGACTGTCATGATTAATTATATTGACCACTTGAAGCACAACTGACATTGAATTGTATAAATAATAATAGCCTGTTCTTGACTCCCTCGGTTCAGGTTCGTTTCACGTTGCGACATGGCCACACCGAACATTCGAAAACGCGCATCTTTGTTGCAACCGCCCTTCTACGACGATACAACCACGCATCTCCTAGTTTTATGTTGCAATATGTACTACGAAATATACAGACAGAGTGTTTTAATTTATTTTGACAGAATGGAACGGTTAGTATAGTAGCAGTTATATCCGCTCAATACCTCGACATTTACCGGGTTGAATTCGATACAATTATGTATATTTCGACAAAGCAATGGGGCAGAAACAGCCCGCGGTACTACCTTTGAAACAAACGTTTTCGCAAATGTATCGGAATTTAGCAACACGATTGAGTATTTCCTCGTCTATTTTTTTCGGATTCCTATAGTCAAATCTTCCTACAACCACCTTGCATTGATATGAATATTCATCCGTTCGCCAATTTCCATAATTTGAGTCGTTTCTTAGCTGGGTATATCGAAAAATATACGACAATGGTTCTTTGTGACCAACAGCCAACCATCAATATTGCTGAATTCCCTTCTAATTATATATAAAATAAATATCGCGTGTGTATGTGTCCGAATCGATGTTTAAAGAGCGACTATTCGTTTCAGGAACGAGAAGTACTCAAATGCGTCTCGTCTCGTGCTGAAATGACACATTCGACAAACCATATTATTCAAATCAACTGATATACGAGTCCATTATGATCTTGAATTTTGAAGCATGATATACTTGACCAGCAGCTGATTGTCCCATATCGATGGGGTCGCATGCATGGTTGTAGAAACGTGTTGTAAGGACTCTGCTATCACTGAACATAATTTCTCAGTCGAATGTATTGGCTTGAAAGACTTTAGCGTCTGAACGATTATTTTTTTTTTATTTATTTATTTATTTTTTTTTTTTTTTTTTTTTTTTATTATAAATTTTTATTTGAAAAAAGACAAATACATTGTGATAATACATGAATTATATTACAGTTAATGGTTGGTAATTAAACAGTTTTTGTCTCTTTCGTTATTTTTTTTTTTTTGAGACTGTAGAAGGGTAGAAGAGAACAAAGAGTGTGGAGTGAATGGTTCTATGAATGCTGTGTTGTTTGGTTATATTAAATTTCCATTAGTTATAATAATAAATATAATGAATATAATGAAAATGAAATATTGGGTATATGTATTATTTGTAATTTTTTCTGAGTCCCTCACGTTATTAGGTATATATATGGTAATTACATAATGCAAAATATTAACATTGAGGGATTATTAATTAGTGTTAGCATCGAGCTAAAAGTCTTAAAATCTGGTATATTTACGTAACGTGATTATGTACGGCATGGATAGGTGGTATGCAATTAATTTTACTCACTATATGATTCAAATAAGTAAGCATACTATTAGGTAAGTCACACAACACGGCACATGTCTGGTCCACATTCGTGTTTAAACACAGTTTTTACAATACTAAATAATATTTACGGAATACTTGTGTGCCAGGCATGTGCAATGTTATGTACTACATTTCCAGCATACATGTAAATATCTATAGTTATGTATGTGCTGTTTAACTGTACTAGTGTAACAGACCTTTCCATTTATCCCACCGATATTCGAACTCAGTATATCTAGATTTGCTGTAAAAAATCCATCTTTCAGTTTTTGCGTACATTCGTATTTCTGCTTGGATATTTTGCAATTTTGGTAATTCAGATCTCATCTTTGATCGGTATATATTATACTTAATTATGACCAAGATCGTTTGGAGGAGTGGATCAATTTTCAAAGTATCAGCTTTGCCAAATAAAATAGTGTTTGAATTAATTTCTAATTTATTTGAAGTCGTGTTAAATATCCATATACGAATCTCGTTCCACAGCGAAGCAATAATGTGACATTGAAACATAAGATGGCTAATGGTCTCTTTTTCAATTTTACAAAAAGAACATGTATCATTTTCAGATCGACCCATTTTCTTTAGTACATTGTTAGTCCCTAATATTCTATTGTTTATCCGATATTGAAACCATACATATTTCGTGTCACAAAACTGAACAAAGGGAGTTTTAAAAACGTCTGACCACCAGTCTAATTCATGGTGCATATTTAGTTTCTTCTCCCATTTTGAGATGAGGTTCATGTTCATTTTTGGGTCTTGAATGCAATTGTATATATATTTCGAATTCGATTTGAGTAAGTGTTCGAGCTGATACGGTAGTATTGGGTTGTTCAGTCGTTCGTTGTTACTTTGTTGATAGCTACTAGAGTTTTCCATTTTAGTTAGGTATTTTGTTATTGAAGAGATTATACCGTTGTATGTCAAAAAATCTGTTTTAATGCCATATAACCGATTTGCTTCGTCATAGGACATTAATTTGTTATTATCACACATAAGATCGTTCACAAAATATATGCCACGAAGGGCCAACGATCTGTCATTAATTGCGTGTTTGTTTATTTTGAAAATATCGTTATTTACAATCGTCGATGAGAGCACATCACTGTGCGTTTTTGGGGCCATCTTTAAGTTTAATATTTTCCATGCATCTAGAACATCTATCCAGAATTGATTGATATATTTGCTTTTATATCTATTAAGGGCACATCCATTCGATAGATACCATTTGTCATTGTTTGTACACTCCATTTGATATCGGACGAGGTTTTGCCAAGACTCCGGTTGAGTTATGTAGCGTTTCACCCATGATATTTTCATTGAATGCATAAATGTTTGGATATCAATCATTTTACAACCTCCCATGGAATAGTCTTGTTGAAAATATTTCCTAGCAATTTTGTCAGGTTTTTTATCCCATATGAAATTATATATGTCTTTGTTTATGTCAGTTAAGAATGTTTTTGGTGGATTTGGAATTGTCATAAATAAAAACGAGAGTTTAGAAAGTACCAATGACTTGAATATTGTGACTCTCCCGATAACCGTCAGGTGTCTTTTAGACCACACAGAAAAAATTGTTCGTATCTGGTTGTACGCTGTGATGTAATTATTCGAAAATATATCATCGGCATCTAATTGGAAATTTACACCGAGAACTTTAAAACCATTTGATAGCCATCTTATTTTCCATCTGTCACATATAGAGTCAGTACAATCTCTTTTCTTACCAATCCATACCGCAACTGTTTTGTCGTAATTAATTTTTAAACCTGAAATAAGATAAAAGTCATGTAATAGCTCGAATGCATTGTCAAGGCTTTGGGGGTCACCATCAAGAAAAAATGAGGTATCGTCAGCATATTGTGAAAGTTTAAATTCTGAATTCCCTATCTTAATACCCTTGATATTTTTCCGTTTCCGGAATCCTATACCTAATATTTCTACACACAATAAAAAAATGTAAGGCGAAATTGGATCACCTTGGCGACAGCCCCTCGAGATTCTGAAGCTACGAGACATATGCCCGTTGATATTGACATTTGACGATATACCGTTATACAAGCAATTAATGATTTTAATAAAATTATCCCCAAAGTTGAAGTATTTTAAGACTGACGACAAGAATGACCATGAGACCGAATCAAAAGCTTTTTCGAAGTCAAGGAGTACAAGTAGTCCAGGGATATTAGCAGATTTTGTTGTGGACAGGATGTCTGATATTAATCGTATATTTTCGCCAATGAATCTACCTTTTAAAAACCCACTCTGGTCATGATGAATAAGATCTTGAATTACACTTTTCAATCTTTCAGAAAGTATACCGGATAAAATTTTGTATGACACATTAAGAAGTGAAATAGGTCGCCAGTTTTTTAGGAATTGTTTTGGTTTATTTTCTTTTGGAATCAGAGTAAGAATACCGTGTTTCTGTGTAACCGATAATTCACCTTTATCTAAGCCGTAGTTTAATGACCTAACTAGGAATTTACCAATTTTATTCCAAAACATTTTATAAAAATCACACGAGAAGCCACTGGAACCAGGGCTTTTGTTATTGCGCATATGTTTTAAATAGGTTAATGCCTCGTTTTCAGAAATACGTGATTCAAGGGTGTGAGAGATTTCTGGAGATAATTTATTTGGGAAATTATTTGTGTTATCATTTTGAACGCGAACAAATTGTTCAATGTCCGATACATTTGTGTTCTCGTGTCTATTTTCATATAATTTTTCGTAATATAGTTTGGCCTCTTCGAGAATATCATTTTGATCTGTAACCACTTTACCATCCTCTTTTTCAACCCGAAGAAGTGCTTTATTCATATAATGTCTTTTTTCTAAGTTAAGAAAATATTTAGTTGGTTTTTCCCCATCACTGACCCATCGAGCTCTTGAACGTATCATTGCGCCTTCTAATTTCTTTTTTCTTATATCTTCTAATCGTAGTTTAAGTTGTTGTAATTTCTCAATACCATCATCATCAGTAAGCCGATTTTCTAACACTTCAATGTCTGCTTCAAGTAAAGATTCTTCTTGGCGTTTAGTATTTGCTAGTGCTTTTGAAAAAGTTAACGTCGTTTTTCTCATCTCCATGAGCAATGTTTCAAAGAATAATTGGTCGTTTATTTGAAACTTTGGACTCTCTTCGTTATCACATAGCGTGTCATTGTCCGACGATTTATATTGTTCGACAGTCGTCTTTACAGTTTCATTTATTTTATCGACAAAAGTTTTATTAGAAAGTAGAGAGTTATTAAATTTCCAATAGCCACGTCCGGGTTTCGTATCACATAATTTGAAGTTCACAGCTACTATTGAATGATCGGTACGATAACCAGGTATTACGGAAGATGATTCAATAAAAGGCCAAATACAGTTTGATATGAGAAACGATTATCATATATATGTCCATGTGTACTGGTACAGTTTCGTTCCCCGACACTAGTAGGAATTTTGTGTTGCTGTTATTTCTGTTGGATTGGCCTATGATGTAGGTTACATGATGCACCTGCCTATATTGCCATGTCTAGCAACACGCATTACAAATAACACGCCTATAATACATGTATATGCAATCATTAATTGGGGTTGTCTCTTTTGACTGGGGCTAATCACTTTTGACTCCCGTAAAATGGGTTTCACCACATATTGTCATTGCCACACGTGGGCCGGTGTCACCACACACTATCGAGAAAACTAAGGGCGTCACACTGCACGAATTAAAGCGATTCCAGGACTTCAACAGTACGAATGTGGCATAGTGAATAGTTGGATATTACCAGCCAGTCTGGTGATACATGATGGCATTCGCATTGAATTTGTTTTCATCAATTCCAAAATCGACTCAATTTATGGAAATTGGCGAAAGGATGAATATCCATTTCAACGCAATGTGATTGCAGGAAGATCTGACTATAGGAATCCGAAAAAAATCGACGAGGAAATACTCAATACTAAATTCAGATACATTTGTGTAATTCAAATCTGTTTCAAAGGTAGGACCCCGAGCTGTTTCTGCAGCCTATTGCTACCACAATGCTTTGTCGAAACACACAGAATTGAATCGAATTCAACCAGGCCAATGTCGAGGTATTCAGCGGATATAACTGCTACTATTACCAACCGTTCCATTATGTCAAAATAAATTAAAAACGTCCATTTCTGTCGATTTCGTAGTACATTGAACACAAAACTAGGAAATGCGCGGTTGTGTCGTCGTAGAAGCGCGGTTAGCAACAAAGATGCGCGTTTTCGAATGGTCGGTGTGATGGCTAGAAACACGAATATATACCAAGATAAATTTGTTTAGGGATTGAAATGGACTGATACTGAGATTACAAGTACACTGCCATATAACAACTCGTCGCTTTAACGGTGTAATACTGCGCAACATCGCTGCCAACCTTGGACCGTTAAACATACGGTCAGACTGCAGCATGTTCCACGGTACAAAACCGTTTAAGTAACTGGCAGACTCTAACCTGTAACTGTCAGACCATTCTATTTTTTACAGCTCAACACAATTTAATTAATATCAAGACCGTAACTAATAAATGTCAGACCAATGGTATTTTTCATGGGACCACACCAATATTTTGCTCTTAATTTGCTAATTTACCGTATAATTAGCCAAGTTCACATGGCGACAATATTATTTACGCATTACGATTCATATTTTACAGAATGGTCGAAACGAGTATTATTCGTAACTGAAAAATACATCTTAATTATTCTATTACGATCATAGTTTTGATGAAACGTAAATGCTTAAAGGCACGTGCGGCCTTAATTGTCGAAAATATTCATATTTGTTCCAAACACCGTAAACAGTAAAACGCATACAGTTCCGTTCATATATACCATGACCATCACGTAAACAGCATGTTATCATAAAGACCTACTAGATTTTACCTAAGCAAGAGCCTGGTTGTGTTACAGAAGACAGTACAATGCTACTGGTTAATCACACACAATTGGCATAAACGCTCTTTATTAGTTCCATATAAGGTATTCACCAACAAAGAACGCTCTTTATGTTTACCATCATAATATAAACAAACACCAGAAAAGTAACTTTTTACGCTTTTGTTTACATAACAATGGTCGAACATATGACCATAACACACTGTTTATGCGATATTTCTTATTTGTATACGGACAAAGTCTATCTACATTTTGATGTTATTTCTGTTTGTGGCGGTTTTTGACGGGTGGAGATATTTTCACAGGACACCCACCGCCAAGGCCAACCGTGTCTTTAATGCATAAAGTGACAGACAAAACTTATGAAACTTTGCAGTTTGCAAAGGATCAAAATTGATATCTGCCTCCTCGAATTTAATCCGGAAAAAAAAGGCTGCACACGCGTGATGTGTTCACCTTTCACTGACTACTGTATAAATATGGCTGTAAATAAAAGACGATACTAGTAATAGCCGAAAAGCCAACGCATCAGTATTCAGTTACGAGTAATACTAATTTCGACCATTCTAAAACATATGAATCGGCATGCCATTTTAATACATAAAAGGACAAAGCTACATGTATCACAGTTAAAACTGAAATTTATGTACATGTAAATGCAGTCTATGTAAACATACACTCAGATTCATACTGATACTGAGTCTATTGCATTCCCATCAACTTTTCATTTCTGAACGGTTGTGGGCTTCCCCCAAATTACGTCACACCAAACTAAATATAAATCTGAAATTAGTTGTGATTGGCAGGCGTAAACATGGTCACGTGCCAGTGCCGTCATGGCCGCTTCAACCATGTGAAGCCGATTCTAAGAATCGGAATTAATAGTTGCAGGGTTTGTGACTTTTCGTTCGGCGGTTGTTTTACTGACAATAAAGGGAAGCAGCTAGCTTCCGGGATCCAAAATAATATGTACAATAACTAAGACAGATTTTCTTGAAATTATAAAAAATGTCACTTTATGTGGATCTCTTGGACTCAGAACGAATTATTTTTTAGATTGGCCAGGCGATTTGTCGCCCATGTTGTCAAAAAATAACACAAATCAACGGCCACGAATCAAAAATACATGAATGTCGGGATTATCTGCTAAAACAACTACAGAACTAAAAAAAAGTTAAATGACATAACAAAACGATCTATCAGTTCCCCAGTACCGGCAGTAGTACCACCGCAGCCAAAACGAGCGAAGAACAACACAATTCTACCACCAACCCCACCGAAACGCTCCCGACATTACACAGCCGTATTATTAGCTCCAAAGATTGGCCAGTTGTACCATAATTACAGTTGCCTGCAATCCAAATTCCGGTGATTCTTGATTTTAAACTTTCGACCGCTCGTCAACAATCTACTTTATTTGTCGATTTGTGAATTTCTCTTCCGGTATAACATGACGTCATGGATACTATTTTAACAACATTTAGCCACACCTTCGGAATTTCCACACCGAGAGCACGTGACATGTTACTAGTTTTTTATTGGGGCACACATTTCTTGGAGCTAAGTTTTGATTGGCGGTAATTACAAGGAATCCCGGGTTTGGGAAATGAAAACTGAACGAAAGGTCGTCAGACCCACTATTTTTTATATGTAGTTTACTCCAGACTGATGTAAATGTAAAACAACTTAATGGCATACCTTTGGTAACATGTACGGCGTGAAATTGTCCAGTCACTTGTAAACACAGTTTTTATTTTAACAGATGAATCCGTACATTACGACAGTATATCATCACATCAGTATATCAGCTAGTATAGTTGAGATTGAAACATTCAAGACAACAGCAGATCCTGCAGTAATTGTGCGCGATGACTTGGCGACAATGTTCTCCTATAATCGCACATTTGCCCATGAAATTTGACAGCATAATGCATCCAATTGTGTATACTGGTATCACGACACTTAGTATCCATATCAGTGAGTCAGCACAATATAATTTGATAAGAACATCCAACCAATAGTGGACTCCCATCAATTAAACTTTATGAAGATGGGATGAATCGGTCCGTGTAATTGTAATAGTTGTACTTTGTAAGTTAGAATTGTAGATATGTGATCATCCGTCACTGCGCGGCTTCAGTTCATTGTTTACGGTGGTATTATTGTTGTTGTTGTTGTTGTTGTTGACATTGAAGCTCTTGTGAGTTACTCTGGTGCGTACAGTATATCATCTCATGTAAATTTACATGTATGTGCTTTGAAACAATCAGAACTCTGCAAACTGGATTGAACAGGTCAAGTTAAAAACAACACTGTCAACATTCTAATTGCTGCTACGTTGTCGTTTTTGATATTGTTGTCACTAGTGGTTGACATCGAAGCTCGTGTTAAGTGTACCTGCATCCTCTTGTGTCAGTAAATGTGCCAGTGATTTGAAAGTCACAGCACTGTCAATTTCAACATCAACACTGAGTATAACTCCTTCGGATCTGTTCATTTCACATTAAAGTATTACACCGGTTTAGCTTTTAATTAATTTAATTAAATAATTAATTATATACCCAAAATGGTTTCAATTGGTCGGTAAAAATTAAAACACGTGATATGTTGACCCATACGGAATTAGGAAATAGACGCCGTGGACATCAGATGACTGAAGATGGCACATATGAACATAAAGAGTGTTCCTGGTGTAGGAAGATTGGTCACCTGGCCAGGGGAATTGTATGGGATAAGCGCATTTTTTCATGTTCCGTCCACGAATAATGTCTGATAAATAAAACATTAATTACTTACCTTTGACCTCAGATGACTTAAACTGGGACTAAGAGATTATATTTTCAATAAAGAGCGTTTATTATCATTCCAGAGGGTATGTGGTAAAAATTGGTGGCCGATATTTAAATAGCAGTCTAACACCTCCATCCTGATTCCATTTACGACAAGTATAAACACCATAATATATGTAACCTCTGACTGATACTCGTTCTAGCATACAATAGTTTTACCTCCAATTTCCCACATATCTTCCAGACTGATCACAAAACGCTCTTTATTGTTCTTAAAATTTAGTATTCCCCTTTTAAGGAATGTCAATGGTAAGTAATGCTTTATTCTCAGTCAGTATTCATGGGACATGAAAAGATGCGCATATCCCATGACATTTTCCTGGCCAGGTGACCCAACTGTACCCATACTAATTTTTCTACACAAGGAACACTCTTTGTTGCTCATATTTGCCCCTTTAAGTCGTCTGGTGTAAACGATATATATCTCATTATACTCTACGGGTCAATTTACCCCCGTGTTTAAATTTTCACCGACCAGTTTGGGTATATAATTAAATATTGAATTGAATTAATTATTAGAGGGCTTTTAAGACAGCTTATGTCAACGAGACCTATCTAATAAGATTGCCTGGATCAAATTACCCATATGTACAAATGTTCAGCTCCGATGATCCAGCCGTTTCAGTATAAACAATCAGTTTATAAAAAAAATTACTTACTCCTAAAATTGGTCATTTGCTTCTGGACTACACCATGCATGGGCGATGCAGCCCGCCATGGCCATATGGGGATGCACTTGAGAATGTATTTAATCCGGACCACAATCATTGCTTCGTACTTTAGCTGTTTCGTCCATTGTCCCCTTCTAAATATCTAATATATATTTTGGGACTTCTGTTTGTTTGTTTGTTTGTTAGCTATTGCCGGGAAAACTGTCGGACGGATTGAGCCCAAACTTCCTATCTAAGGCCAGGTAAAATGTACAGATGGAATGTCATCGCACCGCTTCTGAGAACGTCAGAGCACTAATTCTCTAATCCCCCGCCACCGCAATGGGTAGTTTATGGGTTAATCGCGTGATAGTTAAAGAGCGGTCGTATCCGCAGTGTCGTTGATAAAGAGCGTGTATATGTGTCCAGACATGAGCGTGTTGTGTCTGTGTACAGACATGAGCGTGTTGTGTGATTCTGTGTTCGTATACTTAGGGGTTCCAGGGAATGGGGGAGATCTTCATCGGGTCAGCTTTTCCGCCCGAGGTGATCTTCACCTTGAAGCGGGTACCCACAAATGATCTAATATATATTTTTTGACTTCTGTCTGTTTGTTTGTCTGTTAGCTATGGTCGGAAAACTGCTGGACGGATTTCGACGAAATTTGATACCTACGGGTAATTTTGTCCGGGGAGTGTTTTGGACGGGTCAAATCGTGACCCCGACCTGACCTTGACCTTCAGAATTGTCAATTCAAGGTCAAAGTCCGGACGAAGTCGGGTCACCTGCTGGTATTATATAAATGACACACACACAAAAAGATGATAGGAGTTAACTCGCAACAAACGAACAGCTTCATATTCTATATTGAACCTTATACCTATACGTATCTTGACAAGAGACCATTACATGGCATATCAAAATATGACATTGATTGTGTTTGTCTTAATTGCATTTGTTTATATATAGTCACCAAACTGTGTGTCATTTTCACAACTTGTATATATCATTTATTTAGTTATAAATAGACAGAACACAACGCGCATCTTAATCGTGAATCTTTTATCGAATGAGTTGCGGATGGCGCAAGGATATATTTCGCAAGAGCGTACGTAGCTCGAGCGAAATGTAACTATGCGCCGTCCTCAACGAGTTCGATAAAAGAATCGAGATTATGATGCAAGTTGTGTTCTGTCTTTATTCTACACCGTTGTGTCAGATAAATTAAATCCATTACTGTCACCTTCATTGATACTATGACTACCTTTATTGTGTTTTCACTCTGATTTTCGGGGCATCACCCGAATCGGATCGTTGACGTAATGTACGTCATCTTTCTTGGCGACAACGTCAACACGAATAGTTCCGGCTTGTATTTCACTAGATGTATACGATAATATGTATTCAATGGATCGTATTCCTTTGAATACACGTGCCTCGCGTCGATGGAGGTGGAATAAATATTCATCGATGGAGGAAAATTTAAGAATATATAAACAAACATACACATGTATAAACAAAACAACAACCACACGAAATAACTTCAAAGCATGAACATGGTGTCAGACCAATACGTTACCGTAATCTCATGTCTCTGTCGTTATTCGTGTTAACCATTCTGCCATTTGCTGCATCCCAAAAGCTGTCACACTTTACCACAGCTTTTTCAGTTTTCTCAGAGAACGAATTGCTTGGGTTACTGCTGCCACTGCTGCCATTGATACCACCACGGTCCACTGCAGTGAGATGGACGACTGTCTTGTCACCTGATTGAATTGAATTAAAACATCGTGTGAGCTTATTTCAGTGAATAAAATGCTCATTTTTCAGGGTTACTGCAATTTAACGATTAGCAGAAAAATATTTTATTCGCCATTCGCAATAGTCAATGAGCGATGTATTATCGCTTCGTGCATGACCAACGAAAAGAGGCCATGCTATTATAGAGCGTGTGTTGTCATTTCCGGCCAAAGAGCCTTTTCGATCGGATCAGCTCCAAATTCTTGGTTCTTTGTTTGTGTTCATTGTCTGACTGGAATGGTACCCAAATGACAAAAGGAGGATCAGTATTTAATAACATTTTGTTATAAATTAAGGATATCCGTAAACAACTTATGTTTTGAAAATGTTGCTGGGTTATAAATATGTACTTGTATAAGGAAATACTAAACCAATTTACATATTCATATGCCTGCAAATCGATTTGGCAATAATACTGTATTTGTTCGCCGGTTATTTTTCATTAAATGTTTTCGCAAAAAACATGAACTGTTTTGTCATTCTGCTGGAAATATTTCCACGCTTATTTGGGTAAAATTTAACCCTTATAGCTGATGATTCAATTCCACGGAATGCGTGAGACAGTGGGTGACATGCAGGCGATATCAGTGAACAGACTAGTATGAGGACATTCATGGATGATTCCAGATTGGATCGAACATACGGTTTGCATGAAGGCTTGAAATAACAGTATGGTAGTTGCTTGCATGTTTTGTCAGTACGACTTGGTAAAACACTTTTAGATAGCGACATAGCAGAATGCGCTTTGCGTTCAGTAATTTTGCAGTTAAACGCAAATAGCATTATGTTTCTGAAAACTACGCGTATACATGTACTCCGTTAACGTGTACATTCATTTATAGCGATTCTACGTTTTATGCATATACATTTGCGTGCATGTATGTGTGGTAGTATATAATTGGACTTGTACGCCGATGATGTTGTATAGTATATAAATATAGAAAATTCCAGCCGAGGAATTAATAATAAAGTTAAAGAATGTGATTGTTCGTGGTACGTTGATTGTATCAGAATCAGAATACTTTATTTCATGACATGACATAGTATATAAAATATAAACATAGCCATAAGAACAAGAAGTGAAACGTCATGTGGAGGCAACATGACCTATCCAGGTCGTCTTCCTGTTGCCACCATCAATAACAAAAACATTTGGCTGATTCTAGGTTTATAACATAACACATGACACGTGCGAGCTGGATTGGTTATGTTATAGTCCTTGTTAATTACTAAAAACTAATAAGAGGACAAATAGATTTAGAAATCAAGATGAGAAACCACATAAGATTGGTTAAATAGACAATGTTTTATGAATCAATTAATAAAGCAATTAGCACTAATCAACCAATTAATTAATTAGCACTGAATATAGGCATGCTAAAAGACAGAGAAGAAAACAATATTTTAAAATTTGTTTGAAAAAAAAATGAAATAAACATATAAATATATGTCAGTCATTATGAAACAAATTAAATTTACTAACGAGGGAAGGTCGTCCAATGGTAACAGTTTCTTTCCTTTTAACTCGTTCGTTGAAAGTTAGGGTTAATTATATCATTTTTGTATAATCTGAACAAAACTCATTTTTGCACTTAATAATCATAGAATAATTATCAATAATGGATTTTGTAAATTGGCTCTTAAAAGCTGACTTCGGTCGAATACTGTATCTTTTTATCTTCAATATGAAGTCAAGTTGTGACCCAAACTACACTCAATCCGACATCACAATGAAGGTGACATGAAGGTTATATTATGTATCAATAAAGTATGATCCCTTTTAGTGCATTCCTTATACAGCAAATACGAGTGACTCTCACTTTAGTTGAAATTAAATTAATTAGTACATGTATTTTTTAATACTTGTATATTTTAATTGTAAATTTGTGAGTCTAGAGTGGATAATGTTATACATATATTTACTATGCATGTAATTTTGTATTACCTACATCAGGCTACATGTACATGTACTATGTACTACTATAGCTATATAAGTTCATGAAACATGACTGCAAACAACAATTGTTATGTTCAATTAGACACTCAAAGAAAGAACATACACCAGTCTTACTGGCTGCAAGTTTATGAAACTCATGCGATCCCATAAGAATAACACATCTATGGTATTTCACTGTTCGTGCAGACAAATGTGCTTAACTTGCGCCTTTGCACTCGTATGGTGAACTGACGAAGTTGTGTGTATATATTTCTTACCAGTGTTTCACATTGGTATAGTGGCACATGCGTCTCAACTCTACTTGGTATGATTGTGGTTTGATATTGATGGTTTGTGGTGTCAGTTATATTTAAGCAGGTAGTTACAAACAATTGCAAAATCCTTAAAATGTCCAGTTTCTAACTTGTAATTTCACGATTCCATTGTAGGAACACACACCTTGCAAAGATGTTAAGATGTGGGGTGGACTTGCGGAATGTTTATGAAATTCATGCGATCGTGGAAGTGTATTTGACAGGTCAAAGCTATCATTACGCCATTGCACTTATCAGATAAACTGACAACATGAACACACACATGTGGTTTTGTATAACATAGTTCATACTAAGCGAGTGATATTGATATGGTTGCAAGGTCGTTCATATGCTTGCGACATACAGTATGGATATATTATGTCCAGCCAGTAGTGGTACGAAGTTCAATGGTGGCTATTTCTTATGTTCACAATAGGTTCCAGCGTTCGGTATGTCGATATTCCGGAAGGGACGCCATATGGTTGCGACATTGATCAACGCATCCTAGAATATAGACTGAAAGTCCTCTATCGATGTACCAGCGAAGCGTGAAAATAAGTGATGTAAGAACGCATTAAAAATATATAATACGGCCTTAGAATTGTGACATAACCAGTAATTGTGTACAGTGTTCTCAACGCTACCTGTTATTAGAGTATTGATGCTGAGGGTGTTGGTGTCTATTAAATTTAACACTTTCATGACTGGAGTTTCCGGAAATATTGCGAAAACCCTGTACCAACGCATTATCTTACATATACGAGGCTCCCTATATAAGAGAAGGCACTGGCACATGGTATTTAATGGTGCAGCTCCCATCATTAAAAGGTTAAACAAATATTGCAGGAAAACTACAAAATTAATAGTCACTAAAATGCTTAAAATTTCCAGGTTTTGTGGTTAAATCCATGAGTTTAAAACTTCATATTTGGCACTTTTATTGAAGAAACCGTGTTAAGCAACACCCATATTGCAGGACGTAGAGACGCTTGTGGGGAAGGGTCAGTCGGAATATGCATTTCCAGCGTGTGGATAACAGCCCCGCATATGTGTATCACTGGCCGCTAGTATATGACATACTTGCATACGTCGCGTAAGGATAACAATTTGTATTTGACTGATCGTGCGATCATTACGCCATTGCACTCACTCGTCCGATATACAGACAACAGTAAATCGCACATGCGATTTTGTGCATATATTCCATACCAAGCGTGCGATATTGATATCGTGTCAAGTGCGTCCATATGCGTGCGACATACAGTATGACAATAGTTTGATAATCCGTTAGTGGTATACTATCTCCAATCATAGCTAATTCTTAATTTCACATTGCGTTCTAGAGTTGGGATAAGTCGATATTCCGGAAGGGGCGCTCACATGGTTGCGACATCGTTCAATGCAGCCTGCCATATGTACTGAACATTGCTTTATTGACGTAGTAGCGCAGTGCACAAAGTATTGTACAAAAAAAATAAAGCTTTAAAATGGTTACATGACCAGTAATTGGGTACAGTATGCTCGACTATTGAATGACTGAATGTTGGTGCTGATGGTGTTTGGTGTCCGTATTAAATTTAAGCAGATATGGCAATTATCGCAAGAACAATACAAATGAAGTCACTAAAATGCTTAACATTTCCAGATGTTATGGTTAAATCAATGCGTTTTTTTTTACCTGAAATTGAGCACTTTCATTCAAGAAACAGTGTTAGGCAACATCCATCTTGCGGAGATGTAGACATCGGCGGTGAAGAGTCGGTTACAATATATCGGTCGAGCGTGTGGTAAACAGACCCACGTGTGGGTTACTGGCCGATAGTGTATGATACTCATGCATGTGTCTCTTAAGAAGAACAATAATGTTTTTGGCAGAGTGTGCTATCCTACGCCATTGAACTCGTCCGATAGTGTCAAGGTCAATTACTAAGGTCAATGTCATTGACAAAAAAGTTATATTTTGGTCTATGTTTTATAATTGTCTCATATACCGCTACCCATATAGTGACTTAGTCTTAAGAGCAATCACCACCATAATGCACACAAACTAGGGCGAAATCACGTTGTTCAATTTGATATATGACGCACTTGGTATACTACAGTAACTGTCAACAGGTGATAGCGTTTTTGTGGTACATAATCACATTTTAAGTACTAATTGTTAATGTATTTGTGGCAGTACGAAAGTCACGATACATTACCCTGAGACCATCAGACCAAATAAATGATTTTGTGACTTTAGCACTAAAACATGACGCTTCACCATATGTGTTGCTTACTTATAGTGGAAACGTTTTGGTGGGGGATGCCTTGGTGATGGATAATAATAAAATCTGGTTTCCATGGCAACGGCATCAAATATTTGGAGAAAAGTTGAAAAAAAACCCTGTTGGTAACACGGTGAGCCTTGTGTTTGAAGAAATGGTGTGAAGTCATAGTGCCAATAATGGTCCATCAAATGGACTAGGCCATAGTACATATATGGTCAAGGTCATTGGAAAAAGGTAATTGTTTATCTATTTATATATATTTCTCATATTCCGCTACGCATAGCACATTTGTTCGTCACAAAAGCAATTCCCTTCATAATACACAAACACTTGAATATATTTTGTTTGATACAAGACGATCACTGTCAACATGTCACAACATTTATATTTTATATTTAATCACATTGTAAGTTTTATAATATTTGAGGCAGTACTTAAGTCACGATGCATTACCCTTTAGGGACCATCAGATCAAAATATACACGATTTGTGTACTTAGTAACTAAAACACTATACGTCACAAATATGCTGCTTAGTTATTGTGGGAACTTTTTGGATTGGGGTGGTTGCATGTGTCAGGATAAAATATGGTTTCCATGGCAAAATACTTGGAGAAAAGTTAAAAAAAGACCACTGTGGAATCCCGATGAGCCTTGTATACACAAGTCACGATCCAACTCCGAATTAAGGGACAATCAGACCTCCTATGGGGGAGTTGTATTTCAAGGTCAGAGGACTACGGTCAAATACCAAATGCCATAATGTTCAAATAACTGCTGTTTTGTTGTGGCTAAATAATGTGATTGATACTGTATGCCCCACAATACATTTCAACCATCGCAAATCTGCATATTAGTGCCCTAATATGTTCAGCCAATCAGGATAGTCCACATGGGGGTAACTAGCTGGGGTTCGAAGGGTTTGGACGAACCCGCCCTGTGAAGGACAATTGTTCAACCACGCACTGTCTATACTATGCACGTTATCGCAACATACATGACATTGTGTGTTACCAAAATTACATTAATTTCGGCCATAGTTTGATCAGAAAGAGATCTGATACTCAACAGTATGACAAGCTGACTGGTACTGGTACTCGTTTAACGCACGAATGGTTCGAAGTCGACACAGTACGAGCGATCTTGCACGTCGCCCAAAGCGACCAAGACACTGCTGTGTGAATTCACAATAAACCACCGGCGGGCTGCGAACTCATTTCTATGTGTTGACAGCGAAGACACGCTGAGCACTGGACCACCGTGCTCCACGTGACATATTTTCGAATTACAGAAGAGACAAAAACATTATCCGATTCAAGTTCGAAGCAGTTTGAGTCTTCTCTTAGGACCCTTACGCTCAGTAGGGAATCGCGCTGAAGAATCGACAGGAAACCAGAACCTTTCGTACTGTTGGGAAATAAATATCCAAGTTAAAACAGTTGGAGTCTATTCTTGTGATGCTTGCGCTTAGTTGGGGGTCGCGATATTTGGTTCGGGAACTGAAGAATCGACAAGCGTCCAGAACCTTTCGCGCATACTGAACTATTGGCGTTAATCCACTTAGACAATACTTGAATAGTATATACATATGTCGTACACGAACCACCCGTGCAGTGGTTCGATTATAGCTCATGGGAGGAAAATGAAAGTTAATGATTCATAATGTTCGTCATCAAGAACGCTGATCGTTGTGTTGTGTGATGAGTCCGTCACCAGGTCGTGCTAATATCACCCCACCCAATGCGGTCCCCCGCATAAATTATGCCGTTGCAATCACACGACGAACCCGCCTTAGGGAAACACTGGCTACGCCTATGATAGTCCACATAATTATGTCAGGGTTACTAACGGGCGGAAATGGTTTCTGGGGCCAAATTAGGATATATTTTATAACACGACCACACAGAGCCAATATTACAGAGAGGAACTATCATGCATCTTTTACCCTATTCTCACATCTGACTGGGATCAATGCACATTCATAATCCTTACACATAGCGGGGTCCCTTAATAATCGCATGAATCATGACTATAGTATCTAAAGCATGAAACTTGGCATATTGGTCGAGTGACCTCAAGCTGAACATTGTTGGAGGTGGTTACCGGATGGGATGAGATTGATCAAGGTCAGGTCAACATAATCTATGTCAACATTTCCCCCTTAAACTTGTATCATTTGTATGCGTTTAATTGAAATATGGGATATATTGCCCTTTCTCCGACAGCTTGGACCATTTACAAAACCCGGCTGGTAAGTAACTTGAACAACCACAATAATTTTGTTTATGTTTTTCATTATCTCATTCAAATACCCTAGCAAACCATGGAATGCCACAAAAAGACAGTTGGGTACATGTGGCAAAACGGCTGTGCTATCAGACAGTGTACATTATTATGAATATAAAGTGGCCTATGGCACCACGGATTGAGATAATATGATGCTTTGCGACTCTCAGGATTTGGCGAAAAGGTTACTGGCGTAATGTGAGGTCTCAGACTCTCAGTCGTAGACTATTTATACAAGATAGTCAATTGATTAATGTTGAGTCGCTCGCCTGACTGTAAAGACTTTGCATACTCGGACTCTGAAGATTACAACAGTTAGAACATGTCAAAATCACTTAAGTAGTTCTAAACAGGGATGTCGCTAGACGGTCTACGTTTTGCAGTGGGTGTCCACTGCCAACTGGAGCAAACATACTCACAAGTTCGTAAAATTCCTTTGCACACGCTCCTTAGATTGGAAGTGATGCATCCAACCTGACATGCCCTCTTCTTTTTTTTAATGGCCGACCCCATTCAAACATATTTGTTTCCCAACTTCCTATGTACCCTAAACACCAAAACGCAATTTCTTGACTGGTCGGACCAATTTTAACAAACCTAATCTGCCATACTGTATATAGGCTAAACAGGACTGATGGCTCTTGAGAAAATGTTTTAAGAATAACTATTGAGGAAAATAATTATGTCCCTGGCTCCGCCCATATTGGACACAGTGACCCAATTTGAACAAATCTGAATCAGTCATACAAGGGTCCTTACCAAATACAAGCTGAATTGGCCTGATGGTTCTTGAGAAGTTGTTGTAAGAACTACTATAGAGGGAAGAGTTATAAACCTGGCTGCACCACTATTTGACCCGGTGACCTCATTTGAACCAATCTGAATCACAGTCACGCAATGACTCTCCATACCAGATTTAAGCTGAATATGCATGATGGTTTTTTTTATAAGAAGACATCTTAAGAATTACTATGGATAGACACGTTATGTCCCTGGCCCCGCTCTTATTTGACCCGTGTTCCAATTTGAACAAATCTGTATCTCTGTCATCCAAGGACCCTCCATACCAAATATCAGCTAAATAGCCCCAGTGGTTCTTGAGAAGATCTTTTAAGAATTACTATGGACAGGAGAGTTACGCCCCAAGCTTGGTCCCTTTTCGACACCATTTGAATAAATTAGAATCCCAGTCACCTGGGAACCATCCACAATATATATAACTCAATTCTGACTTGCGGTTCTTGAGAAGATGTTGACGGATAGATGAGGAGTGATAATAAGCCTCCACCCTCATCAAGTTTCACATATGTAACTACCCAATAACACAGATCCACACTTGGGGCAACAGTTATATTTATGAATATACCAATATTGATCATCTGGATTGAAACAAATAAGATATCATACACAATTCTGAACATTCAACAAGGCTGTCACACCCAGCAGATTTGATTTCAATTAAAGCTACTATGCACTGTTTTGTTAAAATTGGAGAATCATTGACATTGGAATCTCATTTGGTGAAAACTGCTGGCTGGCTGGATTTAGTTGTGCAAAGAGTAAAATCCAAGATGGCTGCCGGCAGCCATATTTTTGTTCAAAAATCGTTCAAATTCGATAGCGTCCATCCAAACATGAACCTGAACATGACTGTAAATTGTAAGAAGATTTCTCCACCGATGGATTCAAATGTGAAAATCAAAATGGTTGCCAAATTTTAAAATTAATTTCGGGGGGAAATTATTGCACCCATGCAGCGATCACCACGAAGACACACATAGAGTATGTTGATGATCAGATGAGGGAAGTGGCTTGACTGTGCAAGTTGAGCTAAATAGAGGGGAAAGTGGGGATTGTTAAAAAATAAGCTTGCCACGATAACAAGGTTGTTTTAATCAGGAAAATTATAACCCAATCTAAAAATATAATAATAAAATACATTCGCTTTATATGTATGTTATATGGCTCTTTAAATGTTTTGTTCATAAGAATAAACTTAACAATCGCCTAATTTATCTTTAACGAATTATGTAGGCCGTTTTGCCACATATACCATAAACAAGTAGTACTATCACTAGGATTTAAATTTCTGAAATACCAGAAATGTTATACTTCCATGGAATATTTAATTTTTAATGAACACAATCTTTATATTATACGGAAATTATATATCAAATAATTAAAAGAAATAAATAAGAAAAATAATATCGTGCACAAGCATGCTCGTGACTGTGTATGTATCCACCTAGTATATGAACTGGAAGTGATCCCAAACATGCCTGATGTATAAAACATTATGAACGATATAGTTCTCTACTTATAATATTAATAGTTGCAATAGTATTACCCGATCATGATGGAGACAGAGTATAATAAAAGCTACGCATCCTTTCCGGTGGTAATATTATTACTAGATCATGACGGAGATAGTATACACTCTTATAACTAATGTGTAGAAACGAATACATATAAAATGTGTAAACCCGATTTATACACACATCAATGTGTAGTTTTGCATATACATGTAAGTACATGAGCCAAGGACCGTCCTACACATATTGTGTATATTTTGTTACCCACAATTATGTAAGAATGTAAAGCATGTGCATTGCGGTACTTTCAGTTTCATATCGTCTGCTGCAGACGGCGGCCCTATTGTTTGAATTTTTTTTCTGAATACAATGCACAAAGATCGTAGACAAGGAAAGTAAGTTCAAAATTTCGACTTGTGGGCATATTATTAATGATATATGAGGATTTATTTGTTAAAACGATCATGGCGATTACTGCCCTTAGACTCTTAATTTATTGTTGTAATGATTATAATATTATGCAATTCGTCACGACACTGGTTGTTAATTTAAAACAAAAATTCACAGTACAAAGGAAAATACTACGTACTATTGTACGCCATGAAAATTTTAACATATATAATTAATACTATACTCATGCACAGGTCTGAATACCGAACTTTCATGTCTTGTCTACGATCTTTGTGTGTAATAATCTACACAAAATGTGTAAGGGATATATGTTGATTATATGCACACAGTTGGGTATAAACGTGTATCAATTTACCCATTTATTGTGTAAACAGTGTATTCTAGATTGTGGTGAGAGAAAGATACCGTATCGGGGGTAGATTTTAGGGATAATATCTATATATAAAACAAAACTGTGCAATTCTTATAAATTGGTCTGGCTAAACTGATACCTCAACAGAAAGCATAGATACCGTGCATGAGAAATATGTGGTGCGTGGGATTGATGGTATCCATGACGGCCATGGCTTATCGCTGTGTGAGAGACCAGGAAGTCCTACATATCAACAGCACAATGATGGCACTTCCTTACCATCAAAATGCAATTATAGAACTAATGCAGTTTGGCTGCAACGATCCATGCGAATCGAACAAATATTGTTATTTGGTCGCAGCCATGCCATGGTGTACTGGTGTATGCAATTTGAGGATATCTACAAGAACCAAACTGGTGTCAATTTTCAACTAACTGGCTACGTCTGTGGGTGAGAGAATTGGGCATTTTGGACAATCAATTAATCGGCACAACAAAAGAATTGAGACAAAATATTAGAGCTCTTTAGTTTGTTGACAAACAACAGTGAATGCATCTCTTAATGACCAGTTCCCTCTTCTCCATATGGCGAATCTAGTTAAATTGGAGTTGGATCGGTCGAGGTCCAGAAACATGCCTATATGAGCGTATATGAGCGAGGTCAAGGTCAAGGAGACGGTCGTATGTGAAACTGGACCCGCCGATGTTGTTCCCCGGATCACAGTAGGCCTATACATACCAAATTTGAGTCGGATCAGTCGAGGTCCAGAAACATGTCTATAAGAGCGTATATGAGCGAGGGCAAGGAGACGGTCGCACGTAAAATTGGACCCGCCCATGTTGTTCCCCGGAAAGTAGGCTTACATACCAAATCTGAGACCGATCGGTCGAGCAGTTTTTAAGTCTATAACACATACACACACACACATACATACATACAGACATAAGTTCCAAAAATATATAATAGACTAGCTGATGTGCCCGACTTCGTCCGGGCTATATAGGGATTTCTTTGTGATCGCCTCCGTCTGGGCAGAAGCAGAAACATGTCTATATGAGCGTATATAAGCGAGGTATAGGTCAATGTCAATGTCAAGGACACGGCCGCGCGTGAAATTGGACCCGTCCATATTGTACCCGGGATCAAAGTAGGCCCACATACCAAATTTGAGTCGGATCCACCAAGGTCCACAAACATGGAAATATCAGCGTATATGAGCGATGTCAAGGTCGGGACACAGCCGCACGTGAAATTGGATCCGTCCATATTGTTTCCGGGATCACAGTAGGCCTACATACTAAAATTGTGTTGGATCGGTCAAGCAGTTTTCGAGTCTATAACACACATACACACATACATACATATAGACAGAATATATGGACAGTTCCAAAATATACAACACACTAGCTGATGTGCCCGACTTCGTCCGGGCTATTTAGTGATGCCTATATGAGCGTATTTGAGCGAGGTCAAAGTCAAGGACACGGTCGCTAATGAAATTGGACCTGCCCATATTGTTCCCGGGATCAAAGTAGGCACACATACCAAATTTAAGTCTGATCGGTCGAGGTCGAGAACCATGCCTATATGATCGTATATATGAGCGAGGTCAATGTCAAGGTCAAGTACACAGTCGGACGTCAAATTTTGCCAGTCCATATTGTTCCCAGAAACAAAGTAGGCCTACATACCAAATTATAGTCGGATCGGTCAAGCAGTTTTCGAGTCTATAAGACACATACATACTTAACACATACATATATACAGACATAAGTTCCAAAATATATAATGGACTAGCTGATGTGCCGGACTTAGTGCGGGCTATCGAGGGATTTCTTTGTAATCACCTCCGTCTGGGCAGAATATACAGTGTTCGATCGGTTCAGAAACATGCCTACATGAGCGTATATGAGCGAGGTCAAGGTCAGGGACACGGTCACACGCGAATTGGACTCAGCCATATTGTTCCCGGGATCAAATTAGGCCTACATACCGAATTCGAGTCGGATCAGTCGAACAGTTTTCGAGTCAAAACACACATACATACACACACACATACAGAAGTTCCAAAATATATAATACTAGCAGATTAGCCCGCCAATGGCGTGATTGGTCCCATGGCTTTGTTCGATCCATTAATTTTTTTTTTCAAGGTAACCCTGTACAGGCACGCCGACGCGAGTTGACCATACGTAACAAATTTCACGTCGAGGCCACCACCGATGTGAGATATATCATCCAAGGTTATTTGCGGGAACCCGTTTCAAGGTCAAGGTCACGTCGGGTGGACAAACTGAACCGACGAAAATACTCCCCGTCCCGAGTTGACCATACATAACAAATTTCACGCCGATGTCACCGCTGACGACCGAGATATCGCCCAAGGGTTCCAGTTTCAAGGTCAAGGTCACATCGGCGGACAAACTGATCCGACGAAAATCTCATCCGTCCCTTGGAACCCCTTAAGTACGAAATTTCGTCTCGATATCCCCAGTTTCCGAGACGGTCAAATGCCGTATTTTCACTCAAGTAGATAAACGCTCTTTAATAGCAACGCCTCATATACAAACGCGATTAACCCATCAATACCCATTGCGGTGGCAGTTGAAGAGTGAAGAAGTGGTCGCACGGGCTCGAGAATGGTCCGATGACACTTCCCGTTGCTTTTGACCCTTAGATAGGAGATTTGGGCTCAATCGGTCGAGCCGTTTTCGAGTCTATAAAGTATATACAAACAATATACGGAAGTCTCAAAATATATAATAGACTATTTTATGTGCCCGACATCGTCCAGGCTATTTCGGGATTTCTTTGCCAATATCATGCCTATATGAGGGTATATGAACAAGGGTAAAGTCAAGGTCAATGACACGTTCGCACGTGAAATTGGACCCGCCCATATTGTGTCCTGGATCAAAGTTGGCCTACATACCAAATGTGAGTCGGATCAGTCGAGCTTCAGAAACATGCCTATATGAGCGTATGTGGTCAAGGTCTATGAGACGGTAGCACGTCAAATTGGACCAGTCCATACTGTTCTCGCGATCAAAGCAGGCCCACATTCCAAATTTGTGTCGAATCGGTCGAGCAGTTGGGAGGTAATGGCCAACTAAACACATTCTTTTAAAATTTAGTGACCCTCCTATCTCTCACCAAAACGGCGCCAATTTGGTGTTTAAAGGGGTACTGTACGCCATTTTCATTAAATTTCCGGTGACAACAACGATCTAATATCGATAATATATGGAAACATAAGTAATTTGAGTCGAAGATGTATTCTGTAAACGCTCAGGTTAATAGGCTATCTTAAAATTTAATAATTTAAAAGTTAATAATTTGATATCAATTGAATTTATGACTGGAGCCATAAAATGGCGTCAATTAAATTACGAATTACCGTAATCAAAAACAGTAATTGAGGGATACTGGATTTTTAAACCGATCGCACACACGATCGCTTAAAATATTATGATGATACGGGGAGAACACTCAAGCCACTCACTGACTAGCGACGATACAATAACTAAAATGATTATATGGGACTAGTATGCATATAATATAACTTTTATTTGATTCATTTGGTTGAAAACTTTACAAAAATTACTCGACAACGACAATTTGTATTTTTGCATTCCGGTAAATTTGTCATCCGTAACATGACTTCGTACTCAACAGACTTTCAAATAATAGAAAAATTGTTACCTTATTCTCCGACTCGGAGACTATAGAAACCAACAACAACATTTGGCGTACAGTACCCCTTTAAGTCACAGGATGAGATTCCTCGTATCATGGAGAAGAACATCAATTTGGTGGAAATCGGCGCTAAAAATAGTTTTTGTTTAATCAATTGTGGTGCCCCTCCCCACATAGATCCTCGCACCGCTGACTGTACATTTTGTTTCCCCTCAAGCGCGCCATTTTTGACATCTTCAAAACACACACTAAGACTCATTACGAAGATGGATATATATAAAATTGGTGGAAATCGGAAATCTCTCACCCAATTTGGCGTATTTAAACAACACGATTTGGAGATGAACATGTATCAATATTGGTCGCAATCGACTCTAAAAATAACTCTCATCATGTTTGGTGTTTCTCTCCCCTCCATATAGACTTGACCCATGTGGCCAGCTTTTGACATCTTTAAAGCTCACAATTAGACTCCTGGTATAAAGGAGGTTATTATGTATAAGTTCAGTGGTAATCGGCGACTAAACAAATTCTTATCAAATTTGGTTCGCCTCTCATCTCTTATCCAAAACGGCACCAATTTGCCGTCTTTGAATCACACAATTAGACGCATCGCATCATGCAGAAAATATGTCAATTTGATGGGAATCAGCGCTATTTTTATCAATGTTGGTGCCCGTCTCCCTTTAAGTGCGCCCCTGACTTTTGACAGAATTAAACCACACCATTATACTTCTGATATAATGGAGGTGATTATGTATAAGTTTGATGGTAATCGGCGACTAAACAAATTCTTATCAAATTGAGTGCCTCCCCCATCTCTCACCCAAACGGCACCAATATGGCGTCTTTGAATCACACGATTATTTTTATTAGTTTCCTTGTAACATATTTGTTTATAATTACTTATTTTATATGAATCCATTTGTTTCTTTGTTCCGTATATGTCGTACATTGCTCAGTTATGTATATATAATGCCAGACTACAAACATGATGGTACATAGAGTAAATTTCGATGAGGTAAATGGAAATCCGAACATGAATTTCATTACATTATACGAGGAACTTCTAAAACAAACTAATGATCTTGATGAACTAGTTCCCGACTCGCCATTTAGCGTTCATAATCACCGTTGTCACTACCACTCACCATCGGAATTTAAAGCTAAGTTTGGTGCGTCAAACACTAAAGGACCTAACATCTTGAATCTCAATTGTCGGAGTTTGAATGCAAATTGGGATCAATTCAACTCATTACTCTGTGATCTACAATATGACAGCAATGTATTTGACATTATAGGACTCACCGAAGTGTTCAAAATACACAACAACCAAGATTTCCTGTTAGATGGTTATCATCCACTCATCTATAAGACCAGAGCAGAAAATGACGATGGTAGAGGCGGCGTGGGTATCTTTGTAAATGAAAATGTGCCTTATAAAATTAGAGATGATCTTACTGTCTTTAACGCTCATATTTTTGAATCACTCTTTCTGGAAATATTTCCAGAAAAAAGTAGTTCGTACATAATCGGATGTATTTATAGACCTAATACTGCTCCTCTGGCTGATATAGACGCTTTCCAATCTTCGCTTGAAAATGTTATAGGTCTTATAAATAACGAACATAAAAAATGCTATTTGCTTGGAGATTTTAACATAGACTTACTTAAATTATCTACTTATGACAAAACAGAAGAATTCGTCGATACATTGTTCTCAGAAGGCTTCATGCCAACCATTACAAGACCTACTAGAATAACAGATTTTACAGCTACTCTCATTGACAATATTTTTTCCAATGATTTCTCACTGTATGATAAATCAGGAATAATAATTACCGACGTCTCAGACCACTTGGCATGTTTTTACATCCATGGAGAACATTCTCCAGCATCTCCTATTAATTCGACACGAGAGCGAAGGGTATATTCATCGCATAATATAAATTGTTTCAAGCAAATTATTACGGCAACTTCTTTTGAAAATGTATACAATTGTCAGTGCCTAAACGATGCATACAATGAATTCATAACAGCTTATAAAGACGCATTCGAAATAGCATTTGCTATCACCAATACGCGCATTCCAAAACGTTTCATTAAGCAAAAACCTTGGATGACTATAGGAGTTCTAACCTCTTCACAAACTAAAAACATATTATATAAGAAAAAATTGAAGGACCCCACTGACGCAAACACGACAAAATATAAAACATTCCGTAAAGTATACAACAAAGTTGTACGAAAGAGTAAAGCACTATATTATACGAACATATTTGAAGAAAACAAAGGCAACATGAAAGCAACTTGGAACATTCTCCGAAACGTAATCAATAAAAATAAATCATCGCTCCTAACACCCACTGAATTCATTAGTGACGGTATACGAATTACGGACCCAAAAGAGATTGCATCGCACTTCAACACATTCTTCGTTGATGTAGGGCATAATATATCTAATTATATACCCCAATCCGAATTTTCACATTTCGATTACCTTACCGATCACTACCCAAAGATCTTTAAAATATGTCCAACTAACGAACAGGAAGTAATACTGACAGCTTTAAAGATAAAATCAAAAAATACCATTGATATTAATAATTTTTCTAGTAAACTCCTGAAAACAGCGATAAATGAAGTAGCAAAACCATTAGTGGACATAATAAATAAATCATTCGCAAATGGGAGATTCCCAGATAGCATGAAAATAGCAAAAGTTATCCCAATATTTAAAAAAGGCGACCACTCAAATTTTAATAATTACAGACCAATTAGTATACTACCAATTTTTTCTAAAATTCTCGAGAAAATAATGGCCATTAGACTCATGGATTTTATAAATGATAATGATATTTTGTACAAACATCAATATGGTTTTCGGAGTAAACACTCAACAGTACATCCCATACTTCATCTTCTGAGTTCTGCTGCAAGAAATAATGATCGAACATCTAGAGACTCAACATTAGCACTATTTATCGATTTTTCAAAGGGTTTTGACTCAATCGATCACGAAATTCTTCTCTCAAAACTATCTCATTATGGAATTATAGGCCTGACAAATGATTGGTTTCGTGGTTATTTATATAATAGACAACAATGTGTATATTTCAAAAATTTCCTGTCTGAAACTTTACAAGTAAATTGTGGTGTACCAGAAGGGTCTATTTTAGGACTACTGCTCTTTCTTATTTATGTGAACGATATGAAAAATGCAACAACCCTATCTGTACTTTCATTTGCTGACGACACGACCCTTCATACATCCAACAACGATATGCGTGAATTAGAATTATATATGAACACTGAACTAGAAAACTTTAACCAATGGTGTTCTGCAAACTATCTGCAAATAAATCCATCTAAATGTAAATATCTCCTCCTACATCCTATGAACAATTCTCATAGAGGTAACAACTTAACAATTCGAATCAACGAAACAGAAATAACTCAGGTTGGCAACAATAGATCTGAAAAATCAGTTACTTATCTAGGCATAAAATTAGATGAAAATTTGAAATTCCATCAACATATAAATTCTGTGTGTGCTAAAATTAGCAGTACGAATTACTCTCTCAACAAAATCAAGCATTTTTTACCACGTGAAGCACTGAAATCCTTATATTTTTCATTAGTTCACAGCCATTTGATATATGCAATTCAAATATGGGGGAAATTCAAATAAAAAACACAATGTTTTCAAACTTCAGAAAAAAGCAATGCGCATAATTAATAATAAGAAATATAAAAGCCACACTGACCCACTGTTCAAAAATATGGAAATTCTAAAATTTGCTGATCTGCATAACTTACATGCAAATCTCCTAATACACGATTGGTTTCACAATCAACTACCAAGTTCATTTCAAAACTTTTTCACAATTTTACAAAATAATACTCGTCAGAATAGAATGCTAACGTCTGGAATACCTGGAGTGTTTTCTCAGAAGATTTACCAGAACATTATTTTCCAAATATATGGAACCATTTAGAAGATAGACTTAAAGATCTCCCAACAAGACCAATGTTTAAAAACGACTATTCTCGAACGATCCTATCTACTTACCAAATGAAACCAAAATGTACATACAATAGATGTCCTGACTGTGCTCATGAGTAATCCTGTTAATTTAGTTTACCAATATAGTAATAGTTGAATAATGATTCCCTAAAAATTAATACCCTAAAAAAAAAAAGTATTTACCATCCCCCATCTTATTCCATTTCATCGCATTGCGAACCTCAATCATGAACGACCTATGACCTCATCTCCTCAAAACATTGCACTGATATATTATACATTATATGTTATTAGCTGAGCGATGGACGAATATTATTACTTGAATGTTTCTTCATTTCGAAACAAATGTAAACATTCTATATATATTTAAGTAATTAACATAATTCTATGATTTCTTTATATCCTCCGGTTTTGGGGACGGCATGAAGACAGCCTTTACAGGTTATGCCATCCCCAATAACTCATTGTCTGTATAAATTAATTGTGTAAAAATATATGTTATATTGAGTTATGAATAAATAATCATAGTCATAGTCATAGTCATGTAGAATAATGTGTATCAATTTGGTAGAAACCGCCGATAGAACTATTGGTATCAATTTTGATGTCCCTCTCCCTCTCCCCTTACTTGGACACCTGACTCGAACGTCACCATTAATGCGACTTTAAATCACACCATTAGATTAATCATATCATGGAGATGATTGTGTATAAGTTTGGTGGAAATCGGCGACAACAAATTTTGCTACCCCTCCCTTTTTTCTGCCCCAGACAACAACAGCATCAATTTAGAATATTCTAACCCGCACCATTATCTTCCTCGTAAAAAAGTTGCCCCCGTTAGCCCCTTTGTTTCCATCGAGATGCCCCCCCCCCCCGTGAATTTCTATAGAACAGACAGACATTCGCAAATATAGATATAGATGCCCTATACATCTTGCTGGAGACTCACCAACATATACTGCCCAATGACAGTAAGATCCTGCTGCAATCTCTAGCAGGTCTCCACGTTCCAGTCCATCCAGAACAGTTTGGTTATGTTGCTTAATACACTCGGCTGAAGTCATTCTCGTCACCTATGGCAGCCACCTGAAACATTAAATTTAAAGCTAAACTCATATGATAATCACAATGTATTTCAGAACGGATGAAAATGCAAACTAACCATAATTCCATGTTGACCTGCTAGACATGGGGTCATGTCTCCACACTGAATGTTCTCTATTCTGAAGGTATTTTTTGTATTATATTACTAGTAGGGTTACCCGGCGTAGCCAATGTCAAAGTGATGTGAAACCCTCTGCTGTGGACATTTAGTGGGAATAGAGGGGGTACAATTTGCAGGAAGGTATGCCGGGGTGGTGGGTAGCCCGAGGGGCAAAAAAAAAGTTTTTTACAACCTCATGCAATTTTTTTACTAAAGACCTTTTGTGCCCTTATTTGACATTTGTAACAGTTTAAAACATATTATAAGAATTTATAACTGCAAAAACACCATATATATGTTATTGGTACCTCATATGGGCCATAGTGGAGATGACATTAAGCTATGGGATGTTGCATATGGGGCGGTGGGGTGAAAAAATTCCTTCTCGACACCCTTCGGAAAGAAGCTTCGAGAAATGTAAAACTGAAATAAATAAACTTGGCTTGATGTAACTAAAGCCTAGATCATTGTGTGCATGGAAAAAGAGCGAGCAATTGTCTCAAACATTAATGTGATTATGAATGGCTAGAATATAACTGTCATCACACTGTTCATCGGTGCATCAAGCCAATCAGTGAAATAGTTGCATGTCTATCAACTCATATGATCTGTTACTCTCACAACACCTAAAATATCCAAGTCTGGCATAGTGACTGTTCGTCATTTATTATAACAGAGGTTGCTCCAGTAGACTAACAAAAGTGTTAAGGCATAATGCTAGATAATGGGCTGGTTGACAGACTAATCGGGAAATGGTTAGAAATTATGGAATTGTGTGTATCCTGCACAATGACCTAAGTTTGCATATATAAGTAAACTTGTCCTGATGTAACTAATGCCTACACCATTGTGTACATGGACAAAGAGCGAGCAACTGTCTCAAACATTAATGTGACTATCAATGGGTAGAAAATATCTGTCAGCAGTGCATCAAGCCAATCAGTGAATTATTTGCATGTCTTCAACTCAGATGATCTCTCACAAGACATAAAGTATCCAAGTCTGGTATAGTGCATGATATGAATGCTTGTCATCTACATATATACACGAGTAGGATCTGTCCGGATTTTTCTCTCAGACCCTGGACCGAGTTCAACCAAATTTGGTGTGGTGACTCGAGGTACCTTGGCGGATGTTATAAATGTATTAGTTTTTCAAAAATTTTAATAAAAAAAAATAAAATAAAATTGGTTTTGTTAAAGGCACGTGCGGCCTTAATTGTCGAATATATTCATATTTGTTCCAAACACCGTAAACAGAAAAACATTAAAACGCATACAGTTCCGTTCATATATACCATGACCATCGCGTAAACAGCATGTTATCATAAAGATTTACTATATTTTACCTAAGCAAGAGCCTGATTAGGTTACAGAAGACAGCACAATGCTGCTGGCTAATCACACACAAATGGCATAAACGCTCTTTATTCGTTCCATATCAGGAATTCACCCACAAAGAACGCTCTTTGTGTTTACCATCATAATATAAACAAACACCAGAAAAGTAACTTTTTATGCTGTTGTTTACATAACAATGGTCAAACATATGACCATAACATACTGTTTATGCGATATTTCTTATTTGTATACGGACAAAGTCTATCTACATTTTGATGTTCTTTCTGTTTGTGGCGGTTTTTGACGGGTGGATATATTTTCACAGGATACCCACCGCCAAGGCCGCACGTGCCTTTAAATTGAGCAAGGAATTCAATCTTTAAAAAAATATATTAACACAATAAAAATAAATCCAAATGTTTCAATGACCAAATGTGCTTGAAGCGCACAAGGGGCTGCCGTTAAATGAAGGCTCTGTCCAGCTCTGTCTAAGATCAAAATGTGTGCGAAGTCCCACAAAGGGGGCCACATGTATCTCCGATGCTGAATATAGGCTCCCAATTAAAGGGAGCCTGTTTCAGCTAGTTTAGTATAATAGAAGTAAGTTGCTCCAGTATAAGTGGTATGGAATATGTTATATAATGGGCTGGTTGACAGACTAATCAGGAAATAGTTATGAATTATGAAATGTTGTGTATTCTACACAATGACCTAGGGTTACAGATGATCAGCAATTTATAAAACTTTGTTTTTTCAATTAAAACAGCTTCTGAAACAGGTTAAACTGTTATTTGAACTAATTGAGATAATTACCAGTCATATGAGTGATATCAGTAGAATTTTATGCGACTTTAGACCAATTTTAGTAAAAATTTGGGGGGGGGGGGAGGTGTCCAAAAATTGGGACTAAAATATTTTTATTTTTTTTGCTAGATGCAAAAAAAACGGCATACCTTCCTGCAAATGTTTTACTACCCCCCCCCCCCCGGGAATATAGAATACTCTTGCCCCAAAGTGTTGCACATATTCTCATAAATTGTATACGCAAATGGCATCACAAAACGTCTTATAATTAGTGGCCCACCTTGTTTGATTGTCATTTAGTTTATCGCGATTAATTTGTACAATCAATAAAGAAGTATATATTTATTTACAACTGCGCATACTTCAGACATTATCATTTTTAAATCGTACAGTCGATGCTTTTTATAATAATTTACTCTTTACATCACTAAATAGTTTAACACATCCTGCAGAGCTTATCCCTCACCCGATCATCACCAACCTTCATATGGATCTTCGGTGTGACTTCTCGATGGGTGCCGCCTACCATTGTTTTCCGAATTTTGTAAAAAAAAATGGCTGCCAGCAGCCATCTTCGATTTTAATCTTTGTATGACCAAATACTTTAGCACACCTTACAGGTCACATTCTCATCCAATCGTCACCAAACTTCATATGGATCTTCGAAGTGACATCTAGATGGGAGCCTCCATTTTCCCCCAAAATTTGTTTAAAACATCCCAAAAGTATTCAAAAAAAAAAATCAAAACAATCACAGATATAAAACAATTTCAACTTATTTTTGTCAGGTTCTTCCAGGAATGCATGCCATTCCTAGCTGCTAAAAGTTTGACCAAAGTTTGGTTGCGACAACCATCATGAGTATCTTTAGGAAACCCGACGTTCCAACTTGAAAAGATCACGTTCACAGCATGATTTAAATATAAGACATGGACCTGACAATGTCAGCCGTTACCGTACAGTCATAATAGTCCCGAACACGGAGTGGTGGCATGAGCGAAATATGCAGGGTCGTGACTAAAGGGGCTTTGTTGGGTTCGGGGTGTTCAACTTTCAACTTATCATTTCCGTTTGCACACCACTAAATTCACAATTCCAGGGACAACTGAATATATCCTCTTTAAGTTTGCAATATTCTAAATGATACATGTATATACCCCATTGTCTTCGTGTATCTGGGCAAGTTTTTCGGTTGCTTTCCGTGGTCGGTGGATTCTACACACAGCGGAGTGATTTATTGGTGAAAGTTACTCTCTGCGTAGACTTTCCTCCACCCGTAAAACTGATAACGTCGTGACATCCGCATAGAGGATGAGAAATCCGCACCATGCACCATGCCCGTGATCCCTATCTAACGGCGACGGCATACATGTTCCGCTATACAACACGGAGACAAGCTGCTTTCACTTGCTCATGTTTGGCGACACCAACACACCAATCTCGATGCAGCGCGCAGAACGCTTTTGTCCATAGAGTGTTGTTGATGGGATCACGGAACTAACTGGTTTCCCACAGGCGACAGTGTTAACTAACGTTTCGGCCAAATTCACCGAATTGAAGCCTGCAGACCATACCAGTGATGTTTACCCAGCTAGATTGACACCAGTTGATCACGAAAATGGTAGAAAACTTATAGGTCATGTGTTTACTTTTTTAAATAAATCCACAAGTGTACGACAGGGCTAGCTCACCGCCAAATTTTATCTGGAAAAACCCAGAACTAAAGCAGCTAGTTAATAAATTTCCCGCTCACAAAAATCCATACCCCCATTCATTCACCAGTTTAAATTATTTAAATATGATGTACAAATCAAATAAACGCGATGTCGTCCTTTAATAACGTGTCGCATGTATCAGGTGAAGGTCATTCTTCAGTTACCTTCACCTTTAGTATTCCACGGTGTACTCGTTCCCCGACTCTAGAACACATTTAGCTCCCTGATTCCTATATATATGTATATGTGTAAAACACAGCGTTTCTTATAGTATTTTATCCAAATATAGACCTTATTGAAACCAAAAATGGATTATATCGGGCAGTAGTGGTTTATTTTTTCAATATGAGGCATCCTGAAAATTAGTGTCAATCATCAAAATAAAGCCAAAATATTTCGATTTTTTTTTCAATTTTACAAGCTGATGCATCTCGTATACTGAAGTATGCCATTATATACCATAATATGACTAAATTGATGAGGAAATGTTAATATACATTTTGAGAGGGATATCTTGTCGAATTTTAACACGTTTCGTGCAGAATTTGGCAATTTATAATAAACATTCACCAAAATTAACAGAAAATTAAAATTAAAAATACTTTAATAGCAATATAAATCAACCATAAGTCAATTGACATATCTAAACATAATGATACAACATCAGACAAAGCCTCAGGTATGAAACTTGACGAGATGACATGGCATACTGTCTGTTTAACAAACCTACCATGACAGTCTTGCACGACAGTTAGTGGTGATGCCATCAACCCCCCGACCTGGGGTGGGGCTACGATCACCGATAAGGCTACTGGGTGTCGGAAGCTTAATTATGTCAACTGCCACCTTTTCCCAATGGGGGGGGGGGGCTACCACTCCTCAAAATTGTGGGGAGTGGGGCTTTAGACCCCCTGACCCCCTAATGGTCCATGCAAAACTCCCAGATTTATCACTGTCTTTACTATCTACAGGCGAATCCATTTCTTCTTTAAATCTGTCCAAAATGTGGTCATTATCATTTGAAAATAAGAAAATATGAAATTAACAACTTATCATGGCGAGACGTGAAATTTCGTAAAATTCAAATTTTTCTTATAGGGATCACGGAACTAAATGGTTTCCCATAGGCGACAGTGTTAACTTTTCGGCCAAATTCATCGAATTGAAGCCTGCAGGCCATACCAGTGATGTTTACCCAGCTAGATTGACACCAGTTGATCACGAAAATGGTAGAAAAATCATAGGTCATGTGTTTACTTTTAAAAATAAATCCCCACGTGTACGACAGGGCTATCCCACAGCCAAATTTGATCTGAAAAAAAAAACAGAACTACAGCAGCTAGTTAAATAAATTTCCCGCTCACAAAAATCCATTCCCCCATTCATTCACCAGTTTAAATTATTTACATATGATGTACAAATCAAATAAACGCGATGTCATCCTTTAATAACGTGTCGCATGTATCAGGTGAAGGTCATTCTTCAGTTACCTTCACCTTTAGTATTCCACGGTGTACTCGTTCCCCGACTCTAGAACACAATTAGCTCAATGATTCCTGATTGTCGTTGATCGTACAATAATCCGCCAATCCCAGCTTGGGACCAGGTGGTTTCTCGAGACCAAGTCCTGACTTGGAACACCGTGATTATTAGGGTGGTCGAGACCAGAGACCAGAATTCAGCCGATAACGTGTCGTGTCCATCTGTATGTTTATCCAAATTTTGTGTATAAAACTTTTGTGGTTAGTTTTGGTATTTGGAACAGTAAACACGGATATAAAAAAACTCAATACAGAAGTGAAACGTCTGCTAAATCCACCAGAGTATTGTGTCCAAATGACTTTTGGGATTCAATATGACTTTTCTCGGATTATCATGTGACAGCTTTTGCCCAATCAGAAATAGTTAAGAGGTGGATAATAATACATGATCTTTTATGCCATGCCACCCTTTGCCGGTCTATTCTAACATGCCACACTCTGACATTTCAATGTCGCTCAGTTTGCAAGAATATATAAATAGCTTAAATAGAATGATAAAAATACTTTCAATGCTTCTATGTATCCATTTTACTAGCTCACTATAGCTCACTAAATCAATGCCTTGATTCCAGTCCGCATATAAATACGACAGTTGAAAAGAAATTATTGTTCAAGTGACTTAATTCGGTCACCATTTGTCGAGGTTATGATATTTGAACGTCGTGAACTCCTTAGAACGAATTATGGAGATGACTATATATAACTTTGGAGGACATCGGCGACAAAAACATTCTTATCAATGTCAGTGACAATCCTCTCTGAATCCCTGGCCTAAACGGTAAGAACTGTGGTATCTTTAAACCACATGATTTGATTCCTCGTATCATTGAAATAAGGTGTATGAATTTGTAGGAAATTAATGCTAAACATATTTGCATCCGCTTCGGTGCCACTCCCCTCCCAATTCATGACTCGACGGTGCCATTTTCGACATATCTAAACCACGTCCATCAGATACCTGATATAATGGAGATGATTATTTATATATTGGTAGTAATTGACAACTAAACAAATTCGTATCAAATTCAGTGCCCCCATGCATCTATCTCTCACAAAAAGGCCACCGATTTGGCGTCTTTAAAACACACGATTAGATTCCTCGTATCATGGATAAGAATGTGAATAAATTTGGTGGAAAATTATATTATTATAAAACAAATTATATTACAAGCAGATAATGTGCGTGTTTTTGTGAGAACAGGCTGTGAAGTTATATAGAACATAGAAAAGATATTCGCAAATATAGGCACCAAATCGTATCATTTGGAGAAGAACGTGTATGAATTTGGTTGAAATTGGCACTAAACAGACACACTTTTGATATCTTTAAATCACACAATTAGACTCCCGATAGCATGAAGATGATTGTGTATAAGTTTGTTGGTAATCGGTGACTAAACATATTCGTATCAAATTTATTGCCCACCCCTCCCCCATTGCTCACCCAACGGCATTAATTTGGCGTCTTTACATCACATGATTAGATTTCTCGCATCATGGAGAAGAATGTGTGTCAATTTTGTGGCAATCGGCGCTGAAATATTTGTATCAATTTTGGTGCCCCTCTCCATTTCAGTGCACATTTGACCTGAATGACGTCATTTATGACCACTTTAAGCCACACTATTAGACTTCTGATCATGGACATGGTTATGTATAAGTTTGGTGGTAATCGGCGACTGAACAAATTCTTATTAAACTTAATCCCCCCCACCCACCCAATCTTTCATATAAACCAATTTGTCGCCTTTAAATCAAAAGATTATATTCCTTGTATCATGGAGAAGAATGTGTATCAATTTGGTGGAAATTGGCGCTAAAAATATGTGTTTATCAATTTTGGTGCCCCTCTTCACTTAAGCGAACCCATGACTCGAACGGCGGCATTTTTTGACATCTTTAAACTACACCATTAGATTCCTCATATCATGAAGATGAATAAGAATAAGTTTTGTTGAAATCGTCACCATTATCTTCCTCATAAAAAGTTACCTGTGTTAGACCCCTTTGGTGCCATCTAAATGGTCCCCCGTGAATTTCTGACGAACACAGACAAACAGAAAAGAATCGTAAATATACATGTAGATAAACGAGTGAGGTTCTATCCTCCTCGATTGTCTGTGTTACAAACATGCGCCATCTAAAGGTAAATTCACACCAGGTGTAGGCGCGTGATTTTACGGCCATTTTCTGTCGTCCGTAGAGGTTCAAAGCACGAGATTTCTATATGCAAACTGAAACTCATTAATTGTCAAATAGACTTTGTCAAGTGGAATGGTGCATGGGCTTCCTAAATTATCATAGGAATTGCGTTTAGGCCTACACTCCAAATTTTAATCGGAACAGTCGAGGTCCAAAACATGCCTATATGAGCGTATATGAGCGAGGTCATGCAAGGACACGGTCGCACGTGAAAACAAAACACCATTGGGCAAAACGGCATTATTACAAAACGCCCTCGGCTGATATAATTTATCTTCTTTAGCACTGGTGCTCAACTGCTCCTATGAGATCACTTCTTATCAGTTTTATGTGCCATTTCGTTTCGATTAGGTTCCGCAGCTATTCCGATTTTTTATTGTTTTTTTTAGAAGTTTAGAAGAGCGGCAACGTGAAAATAATGGCGAAAAGGTGAGTTCGCGACCGTTCACCCAATCGTTGGAAACCCCGTAATGAAATTGCCATGTGGATAGATGGTTTATGATTACCATTATACGTTATTTCTGACATTTAACTGTCTTTCCATATTAATCCAATGGGGAACTATCGAGTCATTTTGCTTCCGAACCATTCAGTATAATAAATTGAAACTGTCGGAAAATCTCCCCCAGGTAGCCCTAATTGTATATACACACAAACAGCATTCTCTCTTGTTCGCTTCCTTATATAAAATGACCTGTAAATTCACTCCAAAATGTTCCATTTCTTAGCCGACTTTCAGTTTCTGATCACTTCTTAGTGGTTCCATTTCTCAGCTGATTCACAAACTATCTATTGCTATTCTACAGCCCAATTCGTGTCACATTAAGGCGCTAGTTACTTTGTATGATTTCCTACGACTACTAGGATCTTCAGCAATATCCTACGTAACATTTGATACATATATAAGCCGATATTCCAGGTCTAGTTGTCAAATAATTGCGATTACAACAGTACAACATGTAGCCCGTGCTAATGCATTGAATTTTGAAATTAAAGATGGCCGCTGGCGGCCATGTTTTTTGTCCGAATGACCCCAAAATGACTCTTTCCCATCTACATTCCAATTGCAACAGCCATGAGCAATTTCATGATGATCAGACTAAATGTACGACCCGTAGCCCTTGCTAAAGGATTTAGTCATACAAAGAGTAAAATTCTAGATGGCTGCTGGTGGCCATGTTTTTTGGCCGAATGACGCCAAAATGACTCGTTGCCATCAACATTTCAATATTAACATCCATGACAAATTATATGATGATAAGACTAAAGGTACCACCTGTAGCCCGTGCTAAAGGATTTAGTCATACAAAGAGTAAAATGCAAGATTGCTGCTTGCGGCCATGTTTTTGGGCCGAATGACCCCAAAATTACTCGTTCCCATTTACTTGTCAATATTAACATCCATGACAAATTTCATGATGATCAGACGAACAGTACGACCTGTAGCCGGTGCTAATGGATTGAATTTTGAAATCAAAGATGGCCGTTGGCGGCCTTGTTTTTTGTCTGAATGACCCCAAAATGACTCGTTCCCATCTGCATGTCATTATTAACATCCATGACAAATTTCATGATGATCAGAATAAAGGTACGACCTGTAGCCCGTGCTAAAGGATCTAGTCATGCAAAGAGTAAAATCCAAGATGGCTGCTGGCAGCCATGTTTTTTTGGCCGAATGAGCTCAAAATGACTCGTTCCCATCTACATGTCATTGTTAACATCCATGACAAATTTTATGATGATCAGACTAAAGGTACGACCTGTAAAGGATTTAGTCATGAAATCACTAAGACGCGGACCGTACCTGATTTCCAGATCTAAGATGTGGAACCATGGATACTAAGAAGTGAAACCCACGTGTTAGCCCGAAAATTGGCTATATAGCATATATCCTTGTAACATCTGACAACATAACACCCATAAATCATTACGTGACGTTCTTGTGTAGTATTATTTCACATGGCGTGGTCGCGAAACTATTTCATCTTAGAAAAAATAACGATTTTGTCAGTCAACTGCGCAAAATGGTGTGAATTTTTGGTGATCAATGTTTCCTTTAGTGTATACAAATATATTTGTCATACCAATGTCAGTACATTTGCGTTTAGTGTTAACCATAGCTAATAACTGCAAACGGCAGCCGGTCAAATTGTGATATATTGTGATAAAACTTACCGTTTTTTTGGACAACACCCTCCATTTTTCTCAAAACTCGACTATGACTGTCAACAAAAATCAGCTAAGAAATGTCACATAAAACTGCTAAGAAGTGATCTCATAGGAGCAGTTGAGCACCAGTGTTTAGGAAGAAAACAAATATCATGAATTTGGAGTCGTCCGGCAAAAACATGTCATCCTGTAACAGTTTGAGTTCTTCATACCAGGGCTAGTCTAATTAGTTAAAAGTAGTCAATTTAGAAGTTGTACCAACCAATGGAAGACATGTATAATAGGCAGTGCCTATTCATGCCGTGACAGGAGTTCAGAGAAAATCCAGATATCAGTTCTCGAGAAAAGTACAATCTTAGTCGAGCGCATTCGGAATTTCGGGGTAAATTTAAGTTTCATTCAGCAAAACTTTCACGGCAAACACTTATCGAGATTTTTTTGAAAACGTTTAACACTCGATATGGGACACTCTGTCCGTGACGTGTTTTCATACTAAAAAACCCAATTTCCCTATCCAGCATCTCGAATACAGACATCTTTCCAAACATACCGTACATAGATGAAGTAAAACGAAATGCGGGCATGAATAAACTGCAATGCGGGCACAATCGTGACCGCGCTTTGGTGTTTACTCAGACAACGTGACGTATCACATGCAATTGTCAATATTGTCCTACTTAAATGCAGCAAATTCCAATGTCAATATAGATTTAGTTTCCTCAACTGTCTATAACAATGTAACGTTGACAACAATATCCAAATTTATCACCACACACTCATCTTGGATCAGAATACACACATATTTGAAAATATATATATATGCTTATTCTCACAATTCAACGAGCATTTCGTCACTTTTCGTCACTTTTGTCCGGGGAGTGTTTTGGACGGGTCAAATCGTGACCTCGACCTTACCTTGACCTTCAAAATGGTCAATTCAAGGTCAGATGACTCAGATCGCGCAATTCGCCGAAAAGCAGAGGGGAAACAGCCCGGAGAAGTCGTGTCCACCAGCTAGTATATATATATATATATATATATATATATATATATATACTAGAAGGTGACCCGACTTCGTCCGGGTTTGACCTTGAATTGTCTATTTTGAAGGCCAAGGTCAAGTGGGGTCACGATTTGACCCGTCCAAAACACAGTGCCCGAACAAAAGTACCCGACAAAAGTACCCGTCGAAATCCATCCGGTTTTACCCGATTTGACCTTGAATTGACCATTTTGAAGGTCATGTGGGGTCAAACACCAACACCCCAAAAATGGTGGAAATCGGCCCAGCGGATACCGGGAAATCGGCCCAGCGGATACCGAGATATCCTATGCATCAAATTTCGTCCGTAAAAATCCGCCAGTTTAACCCGATTTGATTTCCACTCAAGTATATAAACGCGCCTCATACACACACGCTCATTAATTATCAAGTTTCAACGTAAAGATAAATTACCATCGGTGCCCGAGATATCGCCAAGACGTCTGAAACAGTCAAATGCATCGGCCGGTTAAGCGTTAACGTGATCTAACGTTATGACCTCTAACGACGTCATAGAAGTTACGCATTGTTTTTATCCTGATGGAAGATAGTACCACTTCTTCTTGATAATTGAGGCAGATAACTAAAACGGATACATACGCATTATATATCGTTGGAAAGAGGAAACACGAAAGATTCTCACAGTGTCATTATTATGACTGGCATTTTATTATTCGCGCTGTTTCGAATCGATTTGTAAGCACCGAACTCAAATGAAAGTCCCGTAACACAGCGTAAAAACAGATTTGACCTCGGCACGTGAAAAGTTGACATCGGATCTGAAAATCAATAGGCCTATGTTACTCCTGACCCGAAAATACCCCCACATACCAAGTTTCATCGAAATCGGGTCGGCCGTTTTCGAGTTCATCTATTACACACACACAAACAAACAGATCTTCCAAAGTATATAATAGACTAGCCGATGAGCCCGACGTTGTCCGGGCTATTCAAAAACCAAATTTCAAGTCCGGGCTATTCAGAAACCAAATTTCAAGTCGATAGCTCCACCCGTTTCCGAGATCTCGTCTGCGCATGCGCGAAGCTGGCGTCGCACGGGCTCGGCGACCCGATAAAATTCGTATCCGGGGCAAGATACATTCACATACCAAATTTCAAGTCGATAGCTCCACCCGTTTCCGAGATCTCGTCTGCGCATGCGCGAAGCTGGCGTCGCACGGGCTCGGCGACCCGATAAAATTCGCATCCGGGGCAAGATACATTCACATAGCAAATTTCAAGTCGATAGCTCCACCCGTTTCCGATATCTCGTCTGCGCATGCGCGAAACGGGCGCCGCACGGGCTCGCCAATACGACAACGTCCACCGCCTGGTCAAACTACACACACGTACCAAGTTTCGTCCCGATCGGTCGAGAATCGTAGATTTGTATAAATGACAAACATACAGACAAACATACAAACATACAGACAGACAGAGGTCTTCAAAATATATATGAGATACATATATGCATACACACAGCTACACACACACACACACACACCCTCTCACATACACGCATACACATATACACAAACAAATATATATACACATACATACACATATACATATGGGTATGGCTTGTGCGATCATGTATCCTGGAGAATACTAAGATTCGTGGATGTCCGTTGAAGTGAGGCTATGTGAAATATATCGTACGTAAACTGTTCTAACAGCGTACACATGTAGGAAAATAAGTTGTCCTAACGATACATGAAATACACAATTCATTGATTTATCACGTACCTTGCCAATAATGTCTGTTCATACGTCCTCGTAAATATATAGGTAAGTATAAACATGTACCATATAAATTGTAGCAATTTGCGGTAAACTAATTTATCTAGAATATATACTGCATGGGATATCACTGTCACTCATTTACCCTTTTATTCTGTGTGGCTAAAAGGAGAAGATGTCGCGCTATAGAATGATATCACCCACTGGAATCTTGAATCCGGCTATAAAATTGGCATGGAATGCAGGATCCATTTTAAGGGAATACTGTAAGCAAATTTCAATAAATAATAACAACGACATAATATCGATAATATACAGAACTAATCAATTTGAGTCGGCGATGTGTTCTGTAAACGTTCAGGTTAACAGGCTAATCTTAAAATCTTATTTAATAATGTAACATAACTATAATTTATGGCTCAAGCCAGGGGGGGGGGGGGTCTGCAATTTTTTCCGAACACTAGGCGGGGGTGGGTGGGTGTTTCAGCAGCCCGGCTTACACACCTTTTTCCTGGCCCTGTACATTTTTTCCTAGGTTATTTTTCTTCAAAATAATGGGACAAAAGGTTTTAAGAATGGTTCTATTATGTAATAATTAATTAGGTATGCACTAAACTCTTGGTAGTGGGTTTTGAGTTCACCATCAGTTAATAATCAGGGATGACACCAACTTATTCAACCTGACATAAATAAAAACACTTTCCGCCAATTAATTTGATTGCGTCGTGTACATAGAATAACGTACATTAATTTATGGCTTGAGCGCGGGGGGGGGGGGACACTATAGGCGCAAAAAATAATTTCCGGCCTCTGTGTACCCACCACCCCCTAATTTATATTTTTTCCGATTCTGGGATAGGGACCCACCACCTCCAAACTGCTTCAAATGACTATTTTACTCAGTTTCCTGATCTTATCAGATCTATGTTCCGTATCATGATTATAGAAGCATCCCTACTTTTTATTTACCAACAAAACTTTAAAGATTCAAAATTTTGCTGTTGGATTGACATTTGAAATCCAAGATTGCTACTGGCGGCCATGTTTGTTTTAAATGAATTTTGGGGGAAAAAAGGAGCCTCCCATCTCGAGGTCACCTCGAAAATCTATATGAAGTTTGGTGACAATTGGATGAGAAATGTGACCTGTAAGTGTGCTATATATAAAGGGTTTAGTCATTCAAAGACTAAAATCGAAGATGGCGGCTGGTAGCCATCTTTTCACAAAATTTGGGGAAAATGGTAGGCACCCATCGATAGGTTACACCGAGGATCCATATGAAGTTGGGTGATGATAGCTGAGGGATAAGATCTGTAGGTTGTATTAAAGGATGTAGTGATGCAAAGAGTAAAATCCAAGAAGGCTGCTGGTGGCCATATTTTTCATCGAAAATCATTCAAATTATAGTCTATTTTTATTTGAAGAGTTCAGTGAATAGTTAACATTTATTTGAAGAATCTATTATTGTGGATTGTACAACACGCACGTTTGGTATGGCACACATCGTGTAACAAATTAACAATGATGTTGTTACGGGCGTGGTATCAAGCCACTCACTGACTATATAATACAATAAATATGTATCTGGGACTATTATGCATAATTAAGCGCTCTATTTTTAATATCCCGCTCAACTTCCATCCGTAACATCAAGCTGCATATATACCGCGCCATCGAGATCCAGATAGTGGAACTATGGTTACCCTATTCTACGGATCAGAGAATATAGAAAGTAACAACACATTTGAGTACAGTAGCTCTTTAAGGATAATGTGGAATACCAGAGCATTTTGAAGAAGACGAATAAGAAAAACATAGTAGCCACCTTTCGCATTTGGAACAACGACAGATAATTATTACGAATACCTATTTTTAGACCATGAGCTACCATATGACCACCCTACCCCATGCGGATTTTCCCCGACTATGTTTTTTCCCAATAGACGGATGTATTTCACACATTTTTCTGCTTGTTTGCCACTTTTCAACAAACTTCTGTGATATTTTGCGATAAAACCTTATTGGGGGTAGGGGAAATATTTCTGTCAAAATCAATACTAAAACTATGTGTATCTTTTCAAACGCAGTTTCATTCGAACTGTATATAATACGTGTCTGCATCGGTAGCGTTAGATGGGCACCTGACTCGATATTTTTCTTAAATTGACACCGAAGATATGATTTTTTATTTATTTTGAAGATATATCTGAAATAGTACAGTGTGTTAACTTACACGTGCATTTTTCACGAGAAAATAGGCCAGGGCAGTTTTCTATAACATTCTACGAGCACATGGATGTATATATAGGTATTAATGATGGCCCATGTGTAGGTAAATTGCCATGCAGTCGCTCGATTTGGGTGCCAAAATTGATTTTATGGTCTTAGTTTATTCAATACAAAATCGTTGATAACCTATTAGGTTTTACCGAGTGATAAACACAACTAAATGATTGATTTAACTCATCAAACAATATCTTTGAATAGTCACTATCTTATGGTGATAAGTTGTCCCCAATATAAAAACTACGGTGACATCGGCTACTTATTCCCAGTTCCTTATTCCTTATTCGGAAACATTATATATTGACCAAATAAACAGTGCGGTAGGGTGGCCCACCCCAAAATTAGATATAAAAACCGAAAACCGCACCCCTCTAGCCCAGACGGTTGCCACAGTAGGTGGACAAAGTGGCAACCATAGCCGTTTTGGTATTTATGAACCGATTTTGACCAAATAAAAGGTGCGGTAGGGTGGCCCACCCCAAAATTAGATATAAAACCGAAAACTGCACCCTCTATCCCATACCGTTGCCACAGTAGGTGGCCAAAGTGGCAACCATAGCCGTTTTGGTATTTATGAACAGATTTTGACCAAATAAACGGTGCGGTAGGGTGGCCCACTCCAAAATTAGATATAAAAACCGAAAACCGCACCCATCTATCCCATACGGTTGCCACAGTAGGTGGCCAAAGTGACAACCATAGCCGTTTTGGTATTTATGAACCGATTTTGACCAAATAAAAGGTGCGGTAAGGTGGGCCTCCCCAAAATTAGATATAAAAACCGAAAACCGCACCCCTCTAGCCCATACGGTTGCTACAGTAGGTGGCCAAAGCCTCTATTGGACGATTCATTGTTTTCGGTACCAAGGAAACTATTTAACTTTTAAAAATGTGTTTTATAAAGAGATAATCCATCCTTAATAGCTTTAATTAATACATATTGCAAGGGATATCCTGTTAAAGGCAGGGTACATTAAAGAAGGTCTATCTCTTTGTAAACATGTGTTATATCGTTACCGTGTCAGAAATAGTGGTAGTGTGATTTCGTTCCTGATTTTAGAAAAAAAAAAGATTTTATAGAACAAGAATAAAACTCCTATAAGAAATTCATGACTTGCTTCTAATCTAATAAGAAAATGAAAACGTTTGTTATCACTCAGCCAGACCAAACCATATGATCAAGTAGACAGGAGGAATAACTAACATTATTCCAAATATTCCCATGTATGTCATGCAATTATATTTACGTAGAAAGTGTTTTTAACTGCGGAAAAATTATTTTATTAAGTCTTTTACTTAAATAAGAATTTTGATTTCTCAATATAAAGACCTGCTTTTTTAACTAAGAACAACTATCATAAATCATAAACAATATTTTCGTGGGTCACTCCCAAAACAATAAGCGCAATTAGATATTCCTTCTGTGCAAAAAGATCTTCACTTATTGCGTTTAACCTGAATTATGTTTTCCATTATTGTGCTTAAGCTCAATTAGGGATTGCACTTAAAGATGGATTATCTCTTTAAATAACAAATTTTAAATAGTTGCGTGGGTATAAAATAATAAATATGAACTGAAGACCCCTGTCCGGAAAGACTTCTATCAATTAATATTGATATTATTTCGAATATTTAATCGGGACCGTGTATGTGTCTATTTTTATAACAGACCATTCGGATGCTACGATATTGCGATATAGAGCACTGGGCTGTTCCTATGGCTACACAACCAAAAGTCAAATGTCCCAGATTGATTGTTTGTATTATTTTGTTCCATAGTTATAAGCGATAATGAGTATAGTTAACGTTTATTTGTGACAAAATTGTACAATAAAATTTCTGGTTACCACTATTGTTCGTTAGCTAAACAACTACACCTTTTTAGACTAGAAAATATTCTAAATAAAATTAATAATAATCGATAGAAGCATATCTGGACACCTTTAAGAGCAATAATATGTTAGTTATTTATTGCGTTTGAGCATAATTTCATCCTTATTGTGCTTAAGTGCAATTAATATCTCCCTCTGCAAATAGTAGAATCCAAATAGTTCTTAATGTGGACAAGTCACCAGGTCACCAATAAACTATACCCATTGCAATATGGACTACATCATTTGAATTACAGGGAGTTTATGGAAGCGCAATAATGAAGATTTTTAATTGCACTTAAGTGCAATTAGCTCTTATTGCGCTTAAGCACAATAAGAATAGTCCTGCGCTTAAAAGTGCAACTAGAGATTCCTTATTGCGCTTAATCTCAATTATATATTAAATGTCAATTGGCTTCCCATATGTATATGAAGGGGCCATCTGCATGCGAAGTCAGAAATGTAATATAAATTGAAGAAATCAATTTATTTTATTTCAATTAACGAGATACAGAATAGATATATCAACACAAAATGTGTTTTATAGTTACAAATAGTTATTTGTACACGATTCACAATATAATGAGTAGCTCACAAAATTTGGACATATATGTTTGACTCCAACATATACATATATTTAGTTTACTTCATGAACTGCAATCATTCTTCAAATAAATAGAGTGGGCGTTTGTATGCGATGTACACTATTTTGTATCATCTACATTGCGTTTACTGAAACTGGTGGAATTAATTTCTTCTTTGTCATGTTATATACTATATGGCATGACTAGCCATTAGAAAGAGAAGTGCAATATTTTGAATCGCACGCATTATGTTCAGATAAACGTAAATCATATATCTAATTATTGTAATTCTTAACGGAAACAAATTGGCAATTACAATGGTACACATGTTCTTCATAATGTTAAACAATTAACGGTTCATTAACTCAATTGAAGAAGTAATATGCCATTTAGATGTTCTCCTCGTAAATTCACAAAATGGCCGTTTAAATGAGAGATACATTATATATAAATTACAGGCATTGTGAATTTGAACTGGATTCCGTTTACTTGAATTTACCGGGATTTTTCAGAATAGTAGTGTGCATTAACTAGCAGTAGCTATTTGCAAGAGAAGTGCATTGTTTTTGTTTTGATCGCAGCCATTATGGTCACATAAACGAGTGTCTCACACCGGTATTTACTTTACATGGAATACATATTGGTATTTGCGTGCGATGGATAGTATTATGAATAGCCAACGTTCAAACTTACATAAAAATATGTCAGCACAATTCCCCACTTAAATTGTTACACAAGAACTACACATAGTCAGATAATAAGTAATATACTCACTGAATTGAAGATACTGTTTATATAGCTTCAATATCTCATGAAATTAACAAAAAAAGCCATTTGCGTGCGACATGAAATATTCGCCGACATTGTGGAATTAAAAAAATATTTAGTTTACTTCATTTACATATAACTACGGAATACACGAGCCATAATATTTCGAATAGCTCGGACTGTTCTTACTTATTTCGGACAAATATATTTCACTCCAACAAATGGTCAAATAAATAGAGTGACCGTTTGCATGCGATGCGAACCATTTTTATTGTATTGCTAACTGACGTGTATCATAAGGAATTCAGTCATATATGGAGTCTGACAATGCATAAGAGAACGAACACCGGTGATCGACCATACGAGAGTGACGTGTATGAGAAAGAATTCAGGCATATATAAAGTCTGGCAATGCATAAGAGGGCGAACACCGGCGATCGACAATACGAGCGTGACGTGTATCATAAGGAATTCAGTCATATATGGAGTCAGACAATGTATAAGGGAACGAACACCGGTGATCGCCACACGAGAGTGACGTGTATCAGAAGGAATTCAGTTATATATGGAGTCTGGCATAGCATAAGAGGAGGAACACCGCGATCGACCATACGAGCGTGACGTGTATCATAAGGAATTCAGTCATATGAGTCTGACAATGCATAAGAGAACGAACACCGGTGATCTACCATACGAGTGTGACGTGTATCAAAAGGAATTCAATTATATATTGAGTAGTCTGGCAAAGCATAAGAGGAGGAACACCGACGATCGACCATACGAGCGTGACGTGCATCATAAGGAATTGAGTCATATATGGAGTCTGACAATGCATAAGAGGACGAACACCGACGATCGTCCATACCAGTGTGCTATATATAAGTAATTTAGTTGTTCATAAAACCTAGCAACTACTGTGTCATGAAGTGGATTCTCATATGATCTGACAAAGATGTATGGTCGATTGCGGGTGTGCACGACAACAGCATAGCCCTGTGTCTCAATCGGGAATTTGGCAACATTGTCTGGTCTATTCAGATTCCAGGAACTACTTACGCCTAATTTTTGGCCGGGTATAATGGGCTAACTGGGTATTTTTTTGACAGAGATTTTGCATATTGGGTGGTTAGCAACATTTTAGGGCCCGTTGAATTCTAGGCTCTACATACGCCCAATTTGTGGCCGAATATGATGGGCTAGTCGGATAGTTATGATTTACCTCTTGTGTGGCTACGAACGAAGTCGCACCAAAAGGGATTAGCAATGACATAGATCTCTCACAATCTGGAATTTAGCAACATTTTAGGGTCCGCTTGGAATCCGGGCTTCACTTACGCCCAATTTGTGGCCGGGTATAATGGGCTTTTATGACACAGATTTGCCTCTATGGTGGCTATGCACAACATCTTATCATCCTTCGAATTTCTCGAATCGGAGACTGAATTTGAATAAGGAGCTGAATAAGGAACAGTGAACTGGGAACTAAAAAGTTTTGAATGGGGAGCTGAATAAGGAACTGGGAACTGGGAATTAAATTCTATTCGAAATATAATTAATATTAATCGATAGAAGCATGTTCGGACAGCTGTCTTCGATTCATATCTAATATCTTATACCACGGTAACGATATAACACATGTTTACAAAGAGATAGACCTTCTTTAATGTACCCTGCCTTTAACAGGATATCCCTTGCAATATGTATTAATTAAAGCTATTAAGGATGGATTATCTCTTTATAAAACACATTTTTAAAAGTTAAATAGTTTCCTTGGTACCGAAAACAATGAATCGTCCAATAGAGGGTTACGATGCAACAAACCATATAATTAGTTTGAAAGTCGTGACTGTTTTCGGTTATTTTTCGGGCCACCCTACAGCACCGTTTATTTGGTCAAAATCGGTTCATAAAGACCAAAACCGCTATGGTTGCCACTTTGGCCACCTACTGTAGCAACCGTATGGGCTAGAGGGGTGCGGTTTTCGGTTTTTATATCTAATTGTGGGGTGGGCCACCCTACCGCACCTTTTATTTGGTCAAAATCGGTTCATAAATACCAAAACGGCTATGGTTGCCACTTTGGCCACCTACTGTGGCAACCATATGGGCTAGAGGGGTGCGGTTTTCGGTTTTTATAGCTAATTTTGGGGTGCGCCACCCTACCGCACCTTTTATTTGGTCAAAATCGGTTCATAAAGACCAAAACCGATATGGTTGCCACTTTGGCCACCTACTGTAGCAACCGTATGGGCTAGAGGGGTGCGTTTTTCGGTTTTATATCTAATTTTGGGGTGGCCCACCCTACCGCAGCTTTTATTTGGTCAAAATCGGTTCATAAATACCCACACGGCTATGGTTGCCACTTTGGCCACCTACTGTGGCAACCGTATGGGATAGAGGGTGCGTTTTTCGGTTTTTATATCTAATTTTGCGGTGGCCCACCCTACCGCACCGTTTATTTGGTCAAAATCTGTTCATAAATACCAAAACGGCTATGGTTGCCACTTTGGCCACCTACTATGGCAACCGTATGGGCTAGAAGGATGCGGTTTTCGGTTTTTATATCTAATTTTGGAGTGAGCCACCCTACCGCACCTTTTATTTGGTCAAAATCGGTTCATAAATACCAAAACGGCTATGGTTGCCACTTTGGCCACCTACTGTAGCAACCGTATGGGATAGAGGGTGCGGTTTTCGGTTTTTATATCTAATTTTGGGGTGGGCCACCCTACCGCACCTTTTATTTGGTCAAAATCGGTTCATAATTACCAAAACGGCTATGGTTGCCACTTTGGCCACCTACTGTGGCAACCGTATGGGATAGAGGGGTGCGGTTTTTGGTTTTTAATCTAATTTTGGGGTGGGCCACCCTACCGCACCTTTATTTGGTCAAATTCGGTTCATAAATACCAAAACGGCTATGGTTGCCACTTTGGCCACCTACTGTGGCAACCGTATGGGATAGAGGGTGCGGTTTCGGTTTTTAATCTAATTTTGGGGTGGGCCACCCTACCGCACCTTTTATTTAGTCAAAATCGGTTCATAAATACCAAACCGGCTATTGTTGCCACTTTGGCCACCTACTGTGGCAACCGTATGGGCTAGATGGGTGCGGTTTTCGGTTTTTATATCTAATTTTGGGGTGCGCCACCCTACCGCACCTTTTATTTGGTCAAAATCGGTTCATAAATACCAAAACGGCTATGGTTGCCACTTTGGCCACCTACTGTGGCAACGGTATGGGATAGAGGGTGCCGTTTTCCGTTTTTATATCTAATTTTGGGGTGGGCCACCCTACAGCACCTTTGATTTAGTCAAAATCGGTTCATAATTACCAAAACGGCTATGGTTGCCAGTTTGGCTACCTACTGTGGCAACCGTATGGGCTAGAGGGTGCGGTTTTAATTTTAATATCTAATTTTGGGGTGGGCCACCCTACCGCACCGTTTATTTTGTCAAAATCGGTTCATAAATACCAAAATGGCTATGGTTGCCACTTTGGCCACCTACTGTGGCAACCGTATGGGATAGAGGGATGCGGTTTTCGGTTTTTATATCTAATTTTGGAGTGGGCCACCCTACCGCACCGTTTATTTGGTCAAAATCGGTTCATAAATACCAAAACGGCTATGGTTGCCACTTTGGCCACCTACTGCGGCAACCGTATGGGATAGAGGGGTGCGGTTTTCGGTTTTTATATCTAATTGTGGGGTGGGCCACCCTACCGCACCTTTTATTTGGTCAAAATCGGTTCATAAATACCAAAACGGCTATGGTTGCCACTTTGGCCACCTACTGTGGCAACGGTATGGGATAGAGGGTGCGGTTTCGGTTTTTATATCTAATTTTGGGTGGGCCACCCTACCGCACCGTTTATTTGGTCAAAATCGGTTCATAAATACCAAAACGGCTATGGTTGCCACTTTGGCCACCTACTGTGGCAACGGTATGGGATAGATGGGTGCGGTTTTTGGTTTTTATATCTAATTTTGGGGTGGGCTATCCTACCGCACCGTTTATTTGGTCAATATAAAATGTTTCCGAATAAGGAATAAGGAACTGGGAATAAGTAGCCGATGTCGCCGTAGTAATTCCTCCCGCCATTGCCGGCTACGAGTTATCTCGTAGTACTATCAATCGCCGTTTCTGTCATCTAAAGTCGCGACGTCATCCAATTCTTGCTTCATTGAAGCCAAATTATGGTATACTAGAGGTATCTATCTTGTCACGATTTGGCAAACTGGCGAGATTACTAATTGATTTCCGGCACTCAACGTGTTAAACCGAATAATATCATTTTATCACACATCCGAGTAATATAGTTTTCACGACGTGCGATAATTTATCTACTTCACTACTAAATAACGTATTTATTGATTTGGTGACGTCACTCATATGAAAGAGTTGTCAGTTACTAAGAGGCAATCTAATTAATAATTAGGATATTACTTGGTTGGCTTGATAGTATATAGGCCTGATATTAAGCATCGATAACCTCATTTCAGCCTTCGGCCTTTGGTCTCAGGCTGATATGAGGTTACCTCGGGCTGATATGGGGCCTAATATCAAACCAACCAAGTAATATCCTCTAAATAGTCCCTGGTGGACAAGCATCGCATTTTGCACGGAGAAGTGTATTATATGTACATCAATAATGTACTGATATTTCAGTCTTCCGACATTTGATTATCACTTGGATAGTGTCGGTATTAGAATGGGAATGAAGCTTTCATCAGATGAACATGCATGTGTAGCACTCCCCAGGTTCTAACCATTAAGTTGGAATTCTCGGAAACACGTTGATGAATTTTATTGTACAAATATTTACAATAGTCACATCAGGTGGCCACGGAGAAAAGTGTAATAACATGGTTTCTCGCTAATGCGTTCGAGTCGAGAGTCTGAGCAAGAGTCTCCGAGAGCTTGGCTCTCCTAGTATATATCCGCTGAAAATGACAACGCCCCTATCCCATCAAATGTCGTGATTTGCTGGAAACACGTGTCGCTTACATCAAACCAGATGGACAATTAATAATCCGCTTTGACAAAGCATTTAACTCCAAAAGTCAACGACCCATAATTATAGGTCATCCACTCACAGCTATAATTCCCAGCAATTTAGGACACCGGACTATCAGCTAAAGACATTGAACTTTCAGCTACGATTAACCCTACTTACATACGTCGACGTCGTCTGAAAGTATTACATAACTCTCATCACCTTTTTCAAGATTTTTGTCCTAAGACAAAAAACTTGATAATTCCGTGAGTGGAGATACAAACTATCCCATTTGGAATATACATTTAACACAATAAAACATAAGTTTTAACACATGAATGTCATAATCCGAATCGTCGATAGCACGAATTGTTCCGAACAGGAGAATGGCACCATCCTGGAATATTAGCTTCTCATTCTGTGTTGGGAGTCAATAGTGGCCTCCCTATTAACTCCGTTCATCCTGGCTCCATTCCGAATACCCAGCGGATCCAGATCCAAACGATAGAGGCGTCGATCCCATCGTCATAGCTATGTTCAAATAATCGCCTTGTGTCGGTACGAAAATTGGAATGAATTTCAATTTGACCTTGAATTCGGGCGACATTTGACAAAGGATCAATATGGTTTAATATCCAGAATTTGACTTCCTGTGGAGGGTTATATTTGCCTTGTTTTGATACGAAAGATGAATAAAGTTCAACTCGATCTTGAATTTGGGCATAAATAAAGGTTCAATACTGTCTAGTGGAAAGGACTTCATATACGTTGTGTAAGAACTGAAATGAATTATCTGGGTAATGTCAATAGCGTTACAACACGCTTATACATGTAGAACATGATTTCAACCTTGAAATGACAATCTAAACAATTCACATTTTAATTTGGCTCCAAGCTTCTACAAATACGAGCATGGTACAAAACGATCTTGCACAAATGCTCTATCAACTGAGATTTTAGAAATCTTTGGCACTGCGTGTCGAATCACGAATGTCATGTAAAAATCGCTATCCATTAACCTGGAATACCAAACTAAACATCTCCATGTATACCAGCATGTAACTTAATGCTCTATTACATAAACGTTTTACAACATCATTAGCGCCGACAAGTAAAATCTCGTCATTTGTGTCAAAGCACGATTCCATAAACTTGGAACGCCAAATCAAATATCACGGGCCCCGTATTTGGGCATACCCGTCGAGTAATCTATAGCTTGTCAGCTAGTAATTCTAACAACTATCATGTAACACCCACACCAATTACGGACATTTTACATAAATGTCAAATATTTCATATATAGTTATTCCTTGTGAAACAACGGAATAAAATGTACAACCCCTGAGACAATTTGCTTGGCTTACTGCATGGTTCACATAGCTAATTATATATGGGTTTTTAATACAACCTACATTACATTATTATATATGTTATGTCCCTTTAAAACAATTCAATGGTTCACTATACAACTTTTATTTTCCTGACATCAGTTAATGCTTTAAATGTATTTCCAGTTCATCATTCTATGTCCATTTAAACTTAAAATCTACAAACAACTCCTAACTTATAATTTCAGGAACTCAGACAACTCCTAATTTGAAAATATGCAAATTTGTTTTGGTAACGCTCGATGTGACACAGAACGGATGTTGTACTATTTATAAACAGGCTCAGGCCTACACGTTCATCTTAATACGGGTATTGAGATAGGCTTCACAACACTAATTATCTCGAGACTGGTCAATTGATGGCCATGAGAAATGTTTTGTTCACGCCAAATTGGTCATACACGCATGCAGCTTTAACGGGCCTGCATACTCGAACACCGTGGGTGGACAACGACTTAATTAAGTTAGCATGCATGAATAATCTTCAAAGGTCAACTCAGTCCCCTGTACAATTACTATGTATTGACCCGTGTTTGGAGGACCTTTGCTAGACTTTAATTTTCATGCCCTGGGGCAAGGTTTCATTTCTAATAAATTATATTCACCCGATCAGCTGCTGTGGTATGTTTTCGTTGGACAGTCAGTTGTGTACTGTTTTCTGCGGGGTGGAGATATTTCTCCTGTTTTCAAGGAATATTTCATCTTGATTTACTATGGTTCCAATGTTTTTAAACAGTATAATTTTCATGGAATTAATAGGATTATTTTCGGATCCATTTAAATTCCGTTAAAGGTAAGTTCCTTCTTTGTTTCTATTCTATTCCGTGTATTCGGTGCCGTCAACAAACATTTTAGACATGCTGGTAGCATGTTAGTCTCGTTTATTACTTACAGACACTCTCAGAATTCCCGGAACAGATTTTAGTATGGCATAATCAATTTTCTAGCCATTCTGTTCGTGTATGGGCATACCATAATTGATTATTCAGTTACATTTCTGACTTTCCGACTTGTCAACTCTGATCAACTTTGGTTTGTTCGAAACTTGAACAAATTAAAACCATTTTGATAACGCCTATATACAATGGCGATACATGTACAGCGATCTATCTATTTTTAAAATCGACAATTTAACCCAATCCGGGTGTGTCATAACACAAAATACCACTGACCATCCGTGTAGATATTCTTGCAAAACATTGGAGTCATTTGGCTAAATTGAACATTCCCAAACCATACTTCAAACTTCAAGAGACTATAATGTCTGTAATTTAAAATTTTCCGAATTACTTCAACTAATTTCTTTTATTTAAAGATATATCTCGCTGGACGCAACCAGTTTTTCTGACAAACTGTCATAAATGACCAATGTTTTCGAATTGATAATCTGAGCACAATAAACTTAATATTATACGCTCAATTGACTGACAGAACAGCCTTAACAGAAATTGAACCCACAATTCGTTCAAAACCAGAACTCAATAAAATCTTACTGATTAACTTGACAACATCCTAAAATCTTCAGTAAATTTAATACCTATATAACTTGCATAATGGTGTGACAATTTAGTACTTGTATAACCTGAATTTCCTAGAACATTTTTGTTCAGTTCAAAAATAAGTTATTCAACCTCCACCAAGTTTACCAAAAGGTGCGTTAATAATATATACGCCTTCAGTTTGCTCAAAACAACTTAATTATCTCTAAAGTTCTTTTCCAAAACCAAGACCTATGTCAAACCAGACTACTTTTGTATTTTGACAAACTCCTACTATATAGACCATAATAGGCATCAAGGACACTGTTTAAACTATCTAACCATAACCTTGTGACAGATTTCTTTGCTCTAAAAATGTTCAACCAAACTCACTTGTTTAAAATCAAACAGACATACAACTGCGGCGTATTCACTACCTCTGTATATATATGCATCATCGAATAATTCACTGGAATCTTCACGTGTAGACTGTAAAATCAATCTTACCAATTTGGATACCATATACCGATGGACACACATTATATTCCAGCGATTATTTCCTATATAGTTGATAAATAACAACTCGACATAGAAAAACGCCAACCATAACGGTAATTTCCTAGCATACCTTGTATAGAAAAAAATCTCTATCATGCATAATTTAATAATTCACTGGGACTGATCTGTGTAGAATGTGACATCAATTCTTATCCATTTCTTGGATACCATAGCCTGGACACAAAAATTATCCCAGCAACCATTATTATGTCTAGTAACATGTGTCAGGTTTAATCCACTCACACCGAGCATACATGTAACAAAAATACTTCGAAAATAATTCAAATCGGCACAACGATTTTTGAAACAACAACAACTCAAAATAAACATACTGAAGCAACAGTAGTTTCTAAGTATACCTTATTTTTAAACCATGATAACTCGACTCATGAAGAGTTCAGCCAATTTACACAAAAATTAAGACTAGATATCATTTATTCTAATCGGCGCAACGATTATTGAAACAACTTGAAATGAACATACTAGGTCAACAGTAGTTTCTAAGTATACTATATATGACAAAATTGGCACAACAATTTTAAATCAAAGATAAATGACCTAATAGCTATACGGGTTGTGAACCAGGTGAACCAGCCAATGAATTGCAAATTGCCTCATATATACCTTATTTCGTCCATTTAATTTCCTCCATATTTTTCTTCCGTGACCACCTGTCCAAGAATTCCAAGAAATGTGCTAGCTCACGGCATCATCTCGGGAATGTAGCACTCCCCAGGTTCTAACCATTAAGTTGGAATTCTCGGAAACACGTTGATGAATTTTATTGTACAAATATTTACAATAGTCACATCAGGTGGCCACGGAGAAAAGTGTAATAACATGGTTTCTCGCTAATGCGTTCGAGTCGAGAGTCTGAGCAAGAGTCTCCGAGAGCTTGGCTCTCCTAGTATATATCCGCTGAAAATGACAACGCCCCTAGCCCATCAAATGTCGTGATTTGCTGGGAACACGTGTCGCTTACATCAAACCAGATGGACAATTAATAATCCGCTTTGACAAAGCATTTAACTCCAAAAGTCAACGACCCATAATTATAGGTTATCCACTCAGAGCTATAATTCCCAGCAATTTAGGACACCGGACTATCAGCTAAAGACATTGAACTTTCAGCTACGATTAACCCTACTTACATACGTCAACGTCGTCTGAAAGTATTACACATGTGTACCTCAAAATGTATAAAAAATAGTCCCCATGCAATACATAAATTGGTATGACTATACGCACACATTCGGGTTCTTTCAGAAGCATATATATAGCTATGCATGTTGTTAATAATAAACAAATCCCTGGGCATATATCTAGAGATTATAATAAAGAATTATTGTGTAACTTAATAAGATACTTTAATCAGTTAAGTAAAGAACTGTCGATCGTTTGATAACATGCATGAGTATGAAACTGGCAACGTTTCGTTCCATTTATTCGCTTCCCCACACTTTCCTGAGTAGATTGTTCGTAGGACACCATATTATGCACACTTCTTTTGAGAATTTGGTAGTGATGACTCTGTCATTGCGACATATATAACCTGTGGAAGATATAAAAATCATTCTCAAGTAAGAAAATAGTCAACTGACTATATCCACTGGCTAAAATGGATCGAAACTGATGTGAAAATGTGAGTATCCATGTGTGACGTGAGCGTTACCCGCAGTATGGGCGTTACTTTTTTTTATAGAACTAGGTTTAAGACAAACAATTGTTAACAATTTGCCAACAAGTGCATTTTAAAAATATTCCAGAGACATTTTGTTTCTCATGCACTATTTAAATTAATAGTTTAGCTCCGTTTAGCGGCTGTATTTGCAATTAAAGTGAATTGTTTGAGCGCAATCGCAATTTGCTATACGTCGACAATAGGCAAGTTAAACTTGTTGGGAAGGCATCACGAAGAACTCGAAACATCTAATGGAAATTATTCTAATCCTTCCATTTTATTTTTTTACTCCACCTTCTCTCCGGTGGGTCTACTAGTGGTCAACTGAACAACAAAGTTATACAGAGCTCAGTACTTACTTTGAGGTGATAAATCCGTCGGCCATTTGTACACTAAAAATAGTAACCACGTGACCGAGTTTGGTGGCCCTGGTTTTCACAGCCGTCAGTTGCCAAAAAATTGTATCGTGATGCGCATTGCATCATGATACTGATAATACTCATCTCAAAAAACACTAAGTTCAGATAATACTCATCTCAAAACACACTAAGCTATTGTAGTATTTATCTAATGCTGATCAACATGATCATTTTTGGGCAAGTTAAGCCAAATATATATCAGTTTTGAGACAAAAACAACCTACATTTTTGTCATTTCGAAGAGTAATTCCCATTATAGTTCAGAATTCACTAGATTGAAAATAACCATACACATTCTTAGAAAAGTGAACATGGTAAATTTAGCAAATTTTCTGCGGTGAAAGCTGTCTAAAATAACAGGAAAAATATAGTGAAAGCTGAAATTTAGTCCTATTAGGGACATTTAATCGTGTTTCATCATTTATGTAGCTACATTACTATGTATGCATTAATTTATTCGTTTAAAACATCCGAAGTAGTAAGATACGTCTTGTTGACGTCGTTGATAAAATTGGGCATAAGTGTATTTTGAGTATGATAGTGCTATAGTACTATATATTAGAGAGTCGTTGATAAAAATGGGCGTAAGTATATTTTGATAGTCATAGAGCAGATCGTCATAGTTATATTTGAGCGTCATTGTTAAAATTGGGTGTGGGTATATTTTGGATCGTCATGACAAGTACATACTTCATCGTGTATATATACGTGTGATGTTGTCACCTTTTTGTGTGTGAAGAATACATCCTACTGAAATAATCTCGAGCAACTATATATTTGCGAAGAATTGGCTGACACACCAAAAAAAATAATCTCAGCTTAAGTTAATTCACCTGGCTTAGCCAAATTATTTGCGTAAAGGTTCAGACACTTTAAATACTGTAATCTCAGATTAGGCAAATGGTTTACCTGTATTGAATGCTCATATGTAATCTCTTAGATAAAACATTCACTCGTATACTGCACATAAATGACATAATAGACACCCTCTCTCTCACATGGGTGCAATGTTGACATTTTGTTTTTAGGTTCACGATGGTAGAATATGTTATGACAATATATATTTTTTGTACAGATTCGTTGACGACAGAATTGTTGACGACAGATTCGTTGACGGCAGATTCGTTGACGGCAGATTTAAAATTGGGCCTAAGTATATTTTGATCGTCATAGTCATATAGTATATTTGAGTGTCTTTGTTAAATTGGGCGTGCGTATATTTTGAGTGTCATTACAAGTTGGTGTGAAGAATTGGTTGATAGACCAACCAAGAAACAAAATGCAAATAGTTTAATCGTAAAGGTTCAGTAGAACCAACCAATAATATTAATTTATTAATCGATGTCTACAAATAGCTTAAAGTGATATGAAACACTCCCGTAGGGTGATCAAATATAAATGGAGAATAATCGTGTTCAAAGTATTTATTTGTACAAATATTATATCTAAATAGACAACACACACCTTCATTCTTATATATTAATTGAATGCAGTGACTGCCGATGGCGAAATCGGTTTCGTTAGTTTATCGCCTATAGAAGCGACCCGATTCGAGTAGTAAATATTTACAATTTAGCGTAGTTGAGACAATGTTTTCCATGGAGTGGTATGGTCGATTTGCTTGATATGTTCGGTATGTTGGTACAATACTACATTCATCCAGCTGACATAGCACCTGATTCATACCATGCTGATGGTAAACACTGGCCATAACATCAAATTAGTCTCACGGGTTGCATGTATGATCACCCGTACATGCTAGCAGCTTATCGCGTTAATGCTAATAATAATCGTATCACATGTACATATTAGTAGTTTATCGAGCTATTCAGACTTATGCATATATATAGTAATCGTATCACCTGGATATATTAGCAGCTTATCACGTGATCATTAAATGCGCCAATCTGGTGTCCGCAGATGCCCGCAATATTTGATTTGCAATAATTGAACGTCATTGCTCTCACGTAAATAATACGTTTATTCTTTATATCTCTCTATCACGATGAAGGTATTGAGCCCAATGTATCACTATTTCATCAGAGGCAAAATGTTAGACCTTGTACACTTAGACATACGTAATATCAGACTAAACAAAGCTGATGATATGTTTCTTTCATCTTTTATATGATGGTGCCATATGCTATATATTCAATTCAATGTTGACATGTCCCCTACTACGAATGTTCTCTATTCCATTTTTTTCTATTATAAACTAGGGAGGACCTTTCCACGACGGTCTGTGTTACAAACATGCGCCATCTAGCGTCTATGACTGGTGTGTGGACTGACGTTAATATATAAATATGTTATTCACTCATTTAAAACACATGTATGTGACATAAGGGGTCAAATGTTAATAATCTTGAATCAAGGAACTGGCATTGGTGACACATGCATGAATTATCCAGTAAATAATTATGAATTGAATGTTGGTGGGTGGGTTGGGTCAGCGGTGAACCAAGAAGTGTATTATGGCTCGTATACATTCTCCTAATTTGTGAAGTTTTACGTCATTTTTTGTATTAATGATATGCCCCAGATTGCATCAATTTGGTGACTGAATAAGGGATAAAGGTAAGAAACGTCGCCTCGGTTATTCCGTTTTCACATAATTAAACAGATAATGATATTCGTCCTCAGTTGCCGCTACATTTCATGCAGCACAGTCGTATCTGGATCCATGGTCTGCTGTTTTTCACGATCACCCTGTTTCAATCGGGAGGCGGTAGTTGCGACACCGAAGACGAACAACATATATTGCATCTTTTCTGGATACATAATTTAAATAAGATTCGACATTGAACTTGTGTTTGATATGCCGATAAAGTGAACATTTATTCGTAGTGTTTCTATTTTGTCGTCAATCAATTTACATATTGCACAGTCAGCGATTTTTAACAAATTATTTGTCCCATGTGCAGGGGTCAATTTGCAAAGTGCCTTGTATAATACATATATAGTATAAGTAAGTGTTATATAAAATATTTCAAACAAGATTCAGCCATGCATGGGTGCAGGGATGTGGCTAGAGGTTCTCCGCGGGGGGGGTGTCCACCTTGGGAAATTCCAACTGCACCCCCTCCCTTGAGTCGGAATCACACCAACAACTTTTTGCATAATTCCATTTGCACCTCCCCCCCCCCCCGTTGTACCTCATGCTCAGGCCTAATTTCCTATATATTCATAAGCCATGCTTCTATGTTCCCGGTATGAGAACATTAAGATATTTTAACCTGAAAATTGCCCCCCTCCCCCCCCCCCAAAAGAATAGTGGTCTAATTCCAGACAAATTCACACAGCTACCGACAACAGACCAGGAAACACCGGGCCGACCATGGTTGTTCGGCCCGGTGTGAGAAATTTTTTAAAACTATACAAGAAAATCGCAAATCCTAGCATCTAGACTGGCCTCAACTGAAGCTTTCCTAGTGTTGGAAATTTCAAACCTCATGCTCCCCCTCAGGTTGGAAAATTCTTTAACTGATGACCATTTATGTCTACAAGTTTGACCAAATGTAGTAAAATATTGTTTTGCTAAACTAATTAGCAGTTTCGTATTGGCCATGTGGATGGGGCAATGACACACCGGGCCGACCATGGTTTTGAAATCTGAACAAGAAAATCGCAAAATCCTAACATCTAGACTAGCCTCAAGTCTTCTTAGAGTTGGAAATTTTAAACCTGACACCCCCCACTTAGGTTGGAAAATTTTCAACTGATGACAATTCCAATGACAATGTTGACCAATTGTATGACAATATTGTTTTCTTAAATTAACTAGAAGTTTTTGACTGGCCACGGGGGAGGGACCAGGACACAAGCTTACCAAATGTTGGAACCTGTCACCCTCCTCAGGTTGGAAAATTTCCAACTGATGACCATTTCTGTCAAAAATTTTGACCAAAAATAGGAACATATGCAAATATTGGTCGAAAAACAATAAATTCCCCCCAATAAATTGTTTTTACCTGAAATTAGGAATTTCCAACTATTGAAAATATAGCTCTCTGCTGGGGTGAGACACCCCCCCCCCACCCACCCCTCTAGCCACATCCATGCACGGGTGCATATACTTGTTCGTCAATTGCATACATCTGTAGTAACAATCTATAATAAGCCAGGCAAATATGGACATAGGTGTCGCCTGGAGAGGGAATTTATGAGACCTACATTTTTGGTTAGCGTAAATACTAAACTTTCGGGATCCGTATGTTGGATTTGTCAGATAGGCGGACATTTTTGACAGAGCATTTTCACACATTTTGAGAAGAAATATTCGTCCCATTTTTATACCTGAGGGTGGGGCGATAACCAGAGTAGGGTAAAACATGTAACCATTGAATCTCGGAATTGCAGTCATGACGTCATGTGACGTCAAATAATATTTTGGGTGAGACAAATATGACGATTCACGCACAGCGTTGTCTTTCGTTTCTTTTAAATCATAAAGTAAGACGGGTATGCCACATTGTTTTATACCATGGGAAACTACTGCCAATTGGCTATATTTTGATATATAACTTATCGCTGCTGGCCGCATTATTTTTATCAGAGGCAGAAAAATCAACCCTCCCCCCTAAAGTTAAGATGCGCCACGATGTGGTATAAGTCGCACAGAACTCACGGTTACATGTCAATAGGCTTAATTAATACAATGGCCGTTTAAAGTCTGATAAAGAATATAATAATATATTAGTTTCTGACTACAAACTCGAACATTAACGTAGAAACAATATATAATGTACCCCCAGACCCGAAATTTTAGAATTTTTCCTAAAAAATGATATAAAATACGTTTTTTTTTATTTTCTGGAAGGCAAAAAAAAACAAAAAAATAATTAGTAAGGGGTCGAGATAATTGGTGTATATGGCAATTTCATTCCGCCTTGGATTAAAAAATGACATACTAACCCAAAATGGCTGCCAATGTGGCAGCCGCAATATAGGTAGAAATTGTGAAATATGTAAGAACGCACAATTACTTGCTTAAATGGTTTACATAACAAAGCGGTTGATGATGAACTGCTAAACTATAGTTTAAGGTATATATCCCGATCTAAAAACTCGAACAATAAAGTTAAATTATTACACAATGCACCTCCTGGCACAAAATTTTGATAAAATTTAGGCATTTTTCTCCAAAAATAACCTAAAGCCACTTTTGTTATCTTCTCGGAAGCCATAAAGCGCATAATGTAGCGTGGCGAAGATGTTTGGTGTGTACGATAATTCAATGTCGTTTTTGGATTACAAAATGGCTTACTAACCCCAAGATGGCTGCCAATACGGTGGTCAGAATAAATGGTGAAATATGTCATGTTTCACTTTAATCGCCGTCATTGCCGCCATCTAATGTCTCACAGAACCCAACGTATTATATTCATGTTACTCCGGGACATCATTATGCGCAATTCTACTTAAAATTGCTACCTGAATGGTGCCCATTATTGACGAATCTTGCATTCATGCTCAAGTAAACCGTGTCCCTTGAAATAGGTGGCAATTTGAGCGAGGTATTTACAGATGAACAGGATTGTTTAAAACGAAGAACCGAGTAACAGTAATACATTGAATGCCTGATTGTTATTTATGCCAGTCACCTTTGACATAATCAATATGAAATTACTTAAACCCGACAATAGAAGGTCAATCTTTCTCAGTGAATATTATTCCAAGTGCTACCAAATATGATGGTACATATGAGGTGGATATGTCGTGGATACCATTATCGAAGTCTGAGCTAGACGAGGTTGATGCGGGTTCACATCGGGCGAAAATTGGGACCGATTATAAAGCTAGATGTGAGATAAGGAACATCTGATTGTGCCATCCGATAAATATATGACCACTTCGATAAGAAATGATAATTTGTTCACACTCACTGAAGCAACCACATTTGAAGCAATGATTTTGATTCTGAGTCAGTGCCTCCATTAATCTGTTATATATACAATGCACAATTGCTGTACAATAGCTTCGACCAACAGAAGACGGCCGTACTAACACAGAGTGAATTTTTCCAGACCCTAAATCACCATCGCCGCTCGTTGACTAAATATGCAGGTTCTGTTGAACAAGATCGCCACGAAGGACCGATTTCTTTGCAATATATGAACGCGATAACCTTCAGAAATATCAAATGTTGTTTCCAACTTGGTGGAAAAGTAAACTTGTCTACGTTATGTTACATCTGAACTGGTCATATTCTGACCAGGAGACCTGCTGCTGTTGCAAGTACCATTGGTGTTTGAAACGTAAAACCCATGACATTAATGTATCAATCGGGCTGTATTCAATATTCGTATTTACAGGTAACTCCGGCGGAAAACAATTTGGCGAATAATTCCTCGTCCCCATATCGTCCCGATTTTACAAAGACATATGCATGTATTCCCCACACGCTGTTCAGTAAATACTAAACTACGGCTATCGTGTCCAGTTACTAATCTCGCTCAGCACAATCGGAGTTGTTATGGATGAGTTGTCGTAGATCAGATTCTGGTCTGCACATAATTTGTTGCTATATGTCATTTCTGAGATACAGCGACAAATTACACCAAGACTCGTGATCTCATTTTGGTTTACCCATTTGTACATCAAACACTACCAGGATACGCACTATAAACACGGCCTACTCACGCCGCGCATAATGTGTTAACTATAGATACATTTGAATTTAACTGTAACACATCTGGCGTTAGATATGACGTGTGGGTGGAATTATAATGCCTTAATCATGAATGGTCATAATCAAAATATGGTATGTTTTCAGACATCCGATTGCTGACATCAGCAGGTCCCTAACCGCATTATATTTGGACTTATCAAGAAAGTTATTATACGCTTCCTGGTATCAACCTGTGTATGGCATGTATACAAATAATTGAAATTGTTGTCCTTTTCATTTTGGTGTCATAATGAGCTAAGGCGTACACTGGGATACCACAAAGTCCAAAATGTATCAGTCTTCATGATAAAACTCCATGCCAATACTCCGATATATATGCTGTTTTCTGAATGTACAGCCTTCCAGAAGTAATCATACCTACTCATCAGCATAGAAAGATATGGGTAATATGACCGTTCATCTAGCATGGGATAACTGTCCATATTTAGGGTACCTCGTCTTACAAGTAAATGTTCAGTCACTTCTGGAAAGCACGAGTGCACATGGGGTGACACGAGACTCCAGTACCATACTATACAGAGTAACATACAATCGAAATATATAGGGACATAGTTTGATAGTTTTATAGATTTACCACATCGCTGGTATTTTCGTTATTGGAAATGTCGCTTAGAGCCTTGACTTTGCTTTGCAACTTATCTACTGCTAGTACAAGCAAATACCTCCCACCCGTTAAGCAGCTGACAAACTACAAGAGGAAAATTAACCAGGTTTCCGTCTCCTTGTGTGCGAAATATGTGTCCTGGAAAATAATCCGGTAAATGTTTGAATAAAAAATTCAACGAGTCTATTGCGTGATGATGAAACTGAACGAACCTGTATGATGTGACGGTTTGATAATTTGCTGGGTATGTCCTCTTGCGGACTGGGCAGCAATTGCTATTGGTCAATGCGATCCATTTATACTTACTTTTAGAACGGTATACATGAGACCCAATGTATCAGTAGCTCCGTTCTTGTAACCACGCCTCGTTGATAGATGGTAACTAACTATTCGTATCAACATGAGTTATTTGATGAGATATGTATCCGAATTGGTTAATTGGTTAATTATGTTATTCGCGGTCGCATTTTGTTACAAATAGCCATAGAGCGTGCCAAGTATGCATAAATGTCGTGTTAGATTTAATGTAACAAACACAATTCCCTTATTCTTTTCACAAAGATAGTCAGACAGCCATCTGCCTTAAATCAATAATGTTTATTGTGAAATAATTTTCACGACGTGCCACCGATTTCGAAGAACAAATCTTACTTGAGCGCGAATGAATGCAAAACTTTTCGATCCTCTCACTCGTGGGTACCAATCTGGTTGTCATTTTAATAGAACTGACCAATGGTACGTCCTGGTATTGCAAAATGATATGAATAAAATAGGACTATTGATTTTATAAGACATTTCATTCCGATGGTGGTGTTAATGCGGCATGACAGATTTTACAATTTCCATCCATATACCGGCCACCGTATTGGCAGCCATCTTATGGTTAATATGTCACGTAGCAACCGCCGACGGCATGACATTATCGTACGTACAAATTATATCCACCCACGCAACATTATTGTCTTCATGCATTTCGAGAAGATGACAAAAATAGGTTTTCGATTAGTTTTGGACTAAACTAATTAAATATTTAATAAATAATTTGGGCCAGGAGGTGCTTTGTGTACCGGTTTCACTTAAATTTTCTAGTCGATGGATCGAGATATATATATTACACAAAACTGTAGCAGTTTATCAACGGCCGTTGTGTTAGTTAAGTCATTTTGGCAAGTAATCGTGCGTTCTTACAAATTTCACAATTCCCACCAATATACCGGCCACCATATTGGCAGCCATCTTGGGTTATTTGGCCAGTTTTTAAACCAAGACGGAACGAAATTACCGTATACACTAATTATCTCCACCCTTAATACATTATTTTCATTTTTGCCTCCCGGAAGAAGACAAAATGCATTTAAGATTATCTTTTTGGGGAAAAAATCTAAAATTTGTTAAATAATTGAGTCAGCTAGGAGGTACATTATGTAATATTGTTACTGTAAAGCTCGACTGTGTCGATCTACACATATATATTAGACAATACCTTAGCAGTCCATCAACGGCCGTTGTGTTAACTTCGCAATTTGGCACATAATCGTGCGTTCTGTGTGCATTACACCACAGCCTGACGCCTCTCATCTTTAGGGGGAGGGTTGATTTTTCTGCCTTTGATAAAAAATGATGCACCAACAGCGATAAGTGATATATTAGAACGTGGCTAATTAGCATTAGTTTCTCATGGTATAAAATAATTGGGCATAACTATCTTACTTCTGAGTTTCTAAGAAACGAAAGACAGCGCTTTGCGTAAATCGTCATATTTTTCTCACCCTAAACATTATTTGTCTTACCGAGATTCAATGGTTACATGTATTACCTTACTCTGGTTATCGACCATTCACACGTATCAAAATTGGACGAATATCTCTTCTCAAAAGGTGTGAATATACTCTGTCAAATATGTCGGCTTTATTTAAAAAACGACGATTTTATCACCAGGTGCCTCAATAAAACCACGCGGTGCGAAAAAAGTCCGCCTATCTGACAAATCCAACATACAGATTCCGAAAGTTAAGTGTTCATGCTAACCAAAAATGTAGGTCTCATAAATTCCCTCTCCAGGCGACACCTATGTCCATATTTGCCTAGACTATAAAGAATAGCGTTAATTTTCGCACTTCCGGAGTTTATAACACTGACCCAGGTTGAGATCATACGAACATCTATCTCTATACTAAGTGGATAAATTCCAGTTTCTCCATATACCATAACATCTGGTGTAATCGGTTTTAATTGGAATTTCTCGAAATCCTGAATATTTTGATAACCCCATACAATAGAACGAGTTTAACTACCTTCCCAAACAGGTTAATATGTTGTGCAATTGGGATATTCATTACCCGTGATACATAAATAAAGCTATAGCAAGCATATGTTCACAAAAATTGTTCGACTTCGTTAAAGGTATTCCCAGATATGTATATACAGTTACTGCTTCTATGAGGTTACAATTTAGGGAGAGACGATTTTTTTGTTTGCGCCCAGAGCCAAGTACTATCATTTTCAGTTTTGTTATATTAATCAGGGGGGGGGGGGGTCGTGAGAAAATTTACACATACAGGGCCCAAAAATTTTTTTACAGCCCTTTTGCTACCCACCCACCCTTTTTGTGCGAAAAAAATACTTTTTTCCGCCTGATTTTTTTGGACCCACCCCCTAAAATAAGAAAAAACCCATTTTAAATCTATTCAAGACCGAATCAAACAGAATCAAAGGTAAGTTTTAAATTGGTCCGTTTCTGGCAGATTCCAAGTGTTCAAACAATTGAAAAACTATCAACAGTTATGATGTTGTTTTCGACATTGAAAAATACATTTTGAAATAAAAAGTGTTTTATTCTACAGTATGCACAGATATTGTGAGGTAATATTTATAGTGCCAATAAGCCAACATTGTGTTTAATTTTTACATAAATAGTCCAGTTATGGAAGATGCAAAAGTCGAAATGTAATCGCCCGAATGTGAAGCCTGAAGATGCAAGTCGAAATGTAATCGCGCGAATGTGAAGCCTGAAGATGCAAGTCGAAATGTAATCGCGCGAATGTGAATCCTGAAGATGCAAGTCGAAATGTAACCGCGCGAATGTGAAGCCGGAAGATGCAAGTCGAAATGTAATCGCGCGAATGTGAAGCCTGAAGATGCAGTCGAAATGTAATCGCGCGAATGTGAAGCCTGAAGATGCAGTCGAAATGTAATCGCGCGAATGTGAAGCCTGAAGATGCAGTCGAAATGTAATCGCGCGAATGTGAAGCCTGAAGATGCAGTCGAAATGTAATCGCGCGAATGTGAAGCCTGAATATGCAGTCGAAATGTAATCGCGCGAATGTGAAGCCTGAAGATGCAGTCGAAATGTAATCGCGCGAATGTGAAGCCTGAAGATGCAGTCGAAATGTAATCGCGCGAATGTGAAGCCTGAAGATGCAGTCGAAATGTAATCGCGCGAATGTGAAGCCTGAAGATGCAGTCGAAATGTAATCGCGCGAATGTGAAGCCTGAAGATGCAGTCGAAATGTAATCGCGCGAATGTGAAGCCTGAAGATGCAGTCGAAATGTAATCGCGCGAATGTGAGGCCTGAAGATACAAACAATTGCTGAAAGCGCTAGCTTAAGAACACATTCTCAGTTTGGTTCTCGGATGGAATCTCGGACCATGTTTAATTTCTTCAATCATTATATCTAACTGCACGCATGTTCTCTTTCTTTTTATTCATGTATATCATCTGCGCGCATGACAAGCATGGGAGAGACATACGCAAGATAGATTATAATGGAGATAGAAAGGCTGTTCACCATAAGTTCGTTATTGTTTTCCGAAATACTGAACGCACCAAGTTCAGCCATAACAACGGAAACGGAAGTGACGTAACAATGGACTGGCAGTAATCTTCAAACAAGGAACATGTCTTGTGTTATCCATCTCAGGTCGTACAAAGATCGAGAGAAACACCAGTAAATACATCGGAACAAGATGTTAAACGCGGTCGAAATGTAATCGCGCGAATGTGAAGCCTGAAGATGCAAACAATTTCTGAAAGCGCTAGCTTAAGAACACATTCTCAGTTTGGTTCTCGGATGGAATCTAGGACCATGTTTAATTTCTTCAATCAATATATCTAACTGCACGCATGTTCTCTTTCTTTTTATTCATGTATATCATCTGCGTGCATGACAAGCATGGGAGAGACATACGCAAGATAGATTCTAATGGAGATAGAAAAGCTGTTCACCATAAGTTCGTTATTGTTTTCCGAAATACTAAACGCACCAAGTTCAGCCATAACAACGGAAACGGAAGTGATGTAACAATGGACTGGCAGTAATCTTCAAACAAGGAACATGTCTTGTGTTATCCATCTCAGGTCGTACAAAGATCGAGAGAAACAACAGTAAATACATCGGAACAAGATGTTAAACGTGGTCGAAATGTAATCGCGCGAATGTGAAGCCTGAAGATGCAAACAATTGCTGAAAGCGCTAGCTTAAGAACACATTCTCAGTTTGGTTCTCGGATGGAATCTCGGACCATGTTTAATTTCTTCAATCAATATATCTAACTGCCCGCATGTTCTCTTTCTTTTTATTCATGTATATCATCTGCGTGCATGACAAGCATGGGAGAGACATACGCAAGATAGATTCTAATGGAGATAGAAAAGCTGTTCACCATAAGTTCGTTATTGTTTTCCGAAATACTGAACGCACCAAGTTCAGCCATAACAACGGAAACGGAAGTGACGTAACAATGGACTGGCAGTAATCTTCAAACAAGGAACATGTCTTGTGTTATCCATCTCAGGTCGTACAAAGATCGAGAGAAACACCAGTAAATACATCGGAACAAGATGTTAAACGCGGTCGAAATGTAATCGCGCGAATGTGAAGCCTGAAGATGCAAACAATTGCTGAAAGCGCTAGCTTAAGTACACATTCTCAGTTTGGTTCTCGGATGGAATCTCGGACCATGTTTAATTTCTTCAATCAATATATCTAACTGCACGCATGTTCTCTTTCTTTTTATTCATGTATATCATCTGCGTGCATGGCAAGCATGGGAGAGACATACGCAAGATAGATTCTAATGGAGATAGAGAAGCTGTTCACCATAAGTTCGTTATTGTTTTCCGAAATACTGAACGCACCAAGTTCAGCCATAACAACGGAAACGGAAGTGACGTAACAATGGACTGGCAGTAATCTTCAAACAAGGAACATGTCTTGTGTTATCCATCTCAGGTCGTACAAAGATCGAGAGAAACACCAGTAAATACACCGGAACAAGATGTTAAACGCGGTCGAAATGTAATCGCGCGAATGTGAAGCCTGAAGATGCAAACAATTTCTGAAAGCGCTAGCTTAAGAACACATTCTCAGTTTGGTTCTCGGATGGAATCTCGGACCATGTTTAATTTCTTCAATCAATATATCTAACTGCACGCATGTTCTCTTTCTTTTTATTCATGTATATCATCTGCGTGCATGACAAGCATGGGAGAGACATACGCAAGATAGATTCTAATGGAGATAGAAAAGCTGTTCACCATAAGTTCGTTATTGTTTTCCGAAATACTGAACGCACCAAGTTCAGCCATAACAACGGAAACGGAAGTGACGTAACAATGGACTGGCAGTAATCTTCAAACAAGGAACATGTCTTGTGTTATCCATCTCAGATCGTACAAAGATCGAGAGAAACACCAGTAAATACATCGGAACAAGATGTTAAACGCGGTCGAAATGTAATCGCGCGAATGTGAAGCCTGAAGATGCAAACAATTGCTGAAAGCGCTAGCTTAAGAACACATTCTCAGTTTGGTTCTCGGATGGAATCTCGGACCATGTTTAATTTCTTCAATCAATATATCTAACTGCACGCATGTTCTCTTTCTTTTTATTCATGTATATCATCTGCGTGCATGACAAGCATGGGAGAGACATACGCAAGATAGATTCTAATGGAGATAGAAAAGCTGTTCACCATAAGTTCGTTATTGTTTTCCGAAATACTGAACGCACCAAGTTCAGCCATAACAACGGAAACGGAAGTGACGTAACAATGGACTGGCAGTAATCTTCAAACAAGGAACATGTCTTGTGTTATCCATCTCAGGTCGTACAAAGATCGAGAGAAACACCAGTAAATACATCGGAACAAGATGTTAAACGCGGTCGAAATGTAATCGCGCGAACGTGAAGCCTGAAGATGCAAACAATTGCTGAAAGCGCTAGCTTAAGAACACATTCTCAGTTTGGTTCTCGGATGGAATCTCGGACCATGTTTAATTTCTTCAATCAATATATCAAACTGCACGCATGTTCTCTTTCTTTTTATTCATCTCATATATATTTTGAAGACCTCTGTCTGTATGTATGTTTGTTTGTTTGTCTGTCTCAGTGTCTATCTGTCATTAATACAAATCTACGATTCTCGACCGATCCGGACGAAACTTGGTACCTGTGTGTAGTTTGACCAGGCGGTCGACGTTGTCGTATTGGCGAGCCCGTGCGGCGCCCGTGCAGCGCATGCGCAGACGAGATCTCGGAAACGGGTGGAGCTATCGACTTGAAATTTGCTATGTGAATGTATATTGCCCCGGATACGAATTTTATCGGGTCGCCGAGCCCGTGTGACGCCAGCTTCGCGCATGCGCAGACGAGATCTCGGAAACGGGTGGAGCTATCGACTTGAAATTTGGTATGTGAATGTATCTTGCCCCGGATACGAATTTTATCGGGTCGCCGAGCCCGTGCGACGCCAGCTTCGCGCATGCGCAGACGAGATCTCGGAAACGGGTGGAGATATCGACTTGAAATTTGCTATGTGAATGTATCTTGCCCCGGATACGAATTTTATCGGGTCGCCGAGCCTGTGCGACGCCAGCTTCGCGCATGCGCAGACGAGATCTCGGAAACGGGTGGAGCTATCGACTTGAAATTTGGTATGTGAATGTATCTTGCGCCGGATACGAATTTTATTGGGTCGCCGAGCTCGTGCAACGCCAGCTTCGCGCATGCGCAGACGAGATCTCGGAAACGGGTGGAGCTATCGACTTTAAATTTGGTATGTGAATGTGTCTTGCCCCGGATACGAATTTTATCGGGTCGCCAAGCCCGTGCGACGCCAGCTTCGCGTATGCGCAGACGAGATCTCGGAAACGGATAGAGCTATTGATTTGAAATTTGGTATGTGAATGTATCTTGCCCCGGATACGAATTTTATCGGGTCGCCGAGCCCGTGCGACGCCAAGCTTCGCGCATGCGCAGACGAGATCTCGGGAAACGGGTGGAGCTATCGACTTGAAATTTGCTATGTGAATGTATCTTGCCCCGCATGCGCAGACCAGATCCCGGAAACGGGTAGAGCTATCGACTTGAAATTTGGTTTTTGAATAGCGTCGGGCTTGGTAGAGCTATCGACTTGAAATTTGGTTTTTGAATAGCCCGGACAACGTCGGGCTCATCGGCTAGTCTCATATATATTTTGAAGACCTCTGTCTGTATGTATGTTTGTTTGTCTGTCTGTCTGTCTGTCATTAATACAAATCTACGATTCTTGACCGATCGGGACGAAACTTGGTACGTGAGTGTAGTTTGACCAGGCGGTCGTCGTTGTCGTATTGGCGAGCCCGTGCGGCGCCCGCTTCGCGCATGCGCAGACGAGATCTCGGAAACGGGTGGAGCTATCGACTTGAAATTTGCTATGTGAATGTATCTTGCCCCGGATGCGAATTTTATCGGGTCGCCGAGCCCGTGCGACACCAGCTTCGCGCATGCGCAGACGAGATCTCGGAAACCGGTGGAGCTATCGACTTGAAATTTGGTATGTGAATGTATCTTGCCCCGGATACGAATTGTATCGGGTCGCCGAGCCCGTGCGACGCCAGCTTCGCGCATGCGCAGACCAGATCTTGGAAACGGGTAGAGCGATCGACTTGAAATTTGGTTTTTGAATAGCCCGGATGAATAGCCCGGACAACGTCGGGCTCACCGGCTAGTCACATATATATTTTGAAGACCTCTGTCTGTTTGTCTGTCTGTCTGTCATTTATACAAATCTACGATTCTCGACCGATCGGCACGATTGGCACGTGTGTGTAGTATGACCAGGCGGTCGTCGTTGTCGTATTGGCGAGCCCGTGCGGCGCCCGCTTCGCGCATGCGCAGACGAGAGCTCGGAAACGGGTGGAGCTATCGACTTGAAATTTGCTATGTGAATGTATCTTGCCCCGGATACGAATTTTATCGGGTCGACGAGCCCGTGCGACGCCAGCTTCGCGCATGCGCAGACGAGATATCGGAAACGGGTGGAGCTATCGACTTGAAATTTGGTATGTGAATGTATCTTGTCCCGGATACGAATGTTATCGGGTCGCCGAGTCCGTGCGACGCCAGCTTCGCGCATGCGCAGACGAGATCTCGGAAACGGGTGGAGCTATCGACTTGAAATTTGCTATGTGAATGTATCTTGCCCCGGATACGAATTTTATCGGGTCGCCGAGCCCGTGCGACGCAAGCTTCGCGCATGCGCAGACCAGATCTCGGAAACGGGTGGAGCTATCGACTTGAAATTTGGTGTGTGAATGTATCTTTCCCCGGATACAAATATTATCGGATCGCCGAGCCCGTGCGACGCAAGCTTCGCGCATGCGCAGACCAGATTTCGGAAACAGGTGGAGCTATCGACTTGAAATTTGGTTTTTGAATAGCCCGGACAACGTCGGGCTCATCGGCTAGTCTCATATATATTTTGAAGACCTCTGTCTGTTTGTCTGTATGTTTGTCTGTCTGTATGTTTGTCATTTATACAAATCTACGATTCTCGACCGATCGGGACCAAACTTGGTACGTGTGTGTAGTTTGACCAGGCGGTGGACGTTGTCGTATTGGCGAGCCCGTGTGGCGCCCGCTTCGCGCATGCGCAGACGAGATCTCGGAAACGGGTGGAGCTATCGACTTGAAATTTGGTATGTGAATGTATCTTGCCCCGGATACGAATTTTATCGGGTCGCCGAGCCCGTGCGACGCTAGCTTCGCGCATGCGCAGACCAGATCTCGGAAACGGGTAGAGCTATCGACTTGAAATTTGGTTTTTGAATAGCCCGGACAACGTCGGGCTCATCGACTTGAAATTTGGTTTTTGAATAGCCCGGACAACGTCGGGCTCATCGGCTAGTCTCATATATATTGTGAAGACCGCTGTCTGTTTGTTTGTTTGTCTGTAAGTTTGTCTGTCATTTATACAAATCTACGATTCTCGACCGATCGGGACGAAACTTGGTACGTGTGTGTAGTTTGACCAGGCGGTCGACGTTGTCGTATTGGCGAGCCCGTGCGGCGCCCGCTTCGCGCATGCGCAGACGAGATCTCGGAAACGGGTGGAGCTATCGACTTGAAATTTGCTATGTGAATGTATCTTGCCCCGAATACGAATTTTATCTGGTCGCCGAGCCCGTGCGACGCCAGCTTCGCGCATGCGCAGACGATATCTCGGAAACGGGTGGAGCTATCGACTTGAAATTTGCTATGTGAATGTATCTTGCCCCGGATACGAATTTTATCGGGTCGCCGAGCCCGTGCGACGCCAGCTTCGTGCATGCGCAGACGAGATCTCGGAAACGGGTGGAGCTATCGACTTGAAATTTGCTATGTGAATGTATCTTGTCCCGGATACGAATTTTATCGTGTCGGCGGGCCCGTGCGACGCCAGCTTCGCGCATGCGCAGACCAGATATCGGAAACGGGTAGAGCTATCGACTTGAAATTTGGTTTTTGAATAGCCCGGACGAAACTTGGTACGTGTGTGTAGTTTGACCAGGCGGTCGACGTTGTCGTATTGGCGAGTCCATGCGCGCCCGCTTCGCGCATGCGCAGACGAGATCTCGGAAACGGGTGGAGTTATCGACGTGAAATTTGGTTTTTGAATAGCCCGGACAACTTCGGGCTCATCGGCTAGTCTATTATATATTTTTGGAAGATCTGTTTGTTTGTTTGTGTGTAATCGATGAACTCGAAAACGGCCGACCCGATTTCGATGAAACTTGGTATTTGGGGGTATTTTCGGGCCAGGAGTAACATAGGCCTATTGATTTTCAGATCCGATGTCAACTTTTCACGTGCCGAGGTCAAATCTGTTTTTACGCTGTGTTACGGGACTTTCATTTGAGTTCGGTGCTTACAAATCGATTCGAAACAGCGCGAATAATAAAATGCCAGTCATAATAATGACACTGTGAGAATCTTTCGTGTTTCCTCTTTCCAACGATATATAATGCGTATGTATCCGTTTTAGTTATCTGCCTCAATTATCAAGAAGAAGTGGTACTATCTTCCATCAGGATAAAAACAATGCGTAACTTCTATGACGTCGTTAGGGGTCGTAACGTTATATCACGTTAACGCTTAACCGGCCGATGCATTTGACTGTTTCAGACGTCTTGGCGATATCTCGGGCACCGATGGTAATTTATCTTTACGTTGAAACTTGATAATTAATGAGCGTGTGTATATGAGGCGCGTTTATATACTTGAGTGGAAATCAAATCGGGTTAAACTGGCGGATTTTTACGGACGAAATTTGATGCATAGGATATCTCGGTATCCGCTGGGCCGATTTCCCGGTATCCGCTGGGCCGATTTTCACCATTTTTGGGGTGTTGGTGTTTGACCCCACCTGACCTTGACCTTCAAAATGGTCAATTCAAGGTCAAATCGGGTAAAACCGGATGGATTTCGACGGGTACTTTTGTCGGGTACTTTTGTTCGGGCACTGTGTTTTGGACGGGTCAAATCGTGACCCCACTTGACCTTGGCCTTCAAAATAGACAATTCAAGGTCAAAGCCCGGACGAAGTCGGGTCACCTTCTAGTCTATTATATATTTTGGAAGATCTGTTTGTTTGTTTGTGTGTAATCGATGAACTCGAAAACGGCCTACCCGATTTCGATGAAACTTGGTATGTGGGGGTATTTTCGGGCCAGGAGTAACATATGCCTATTGATTTTCAGATCCGAGGTCAACTTTTCACGTGCCGAGGTCAAATCTGTTTTTACGCTGTGTTACGGGACTTTCATTTGAGTTCGGTGCTTACAAATCGATTCGAAACAGCGCGAATAATAAAATGCCAGTCATAATAATGACACTGTGAGAATCTTTCGTGCTTCCTCTTTCCAACGATATATAATGCGTATGTATCCGTTTTAGTTATCTGCCTCAATTATCAAGAAGAAGTGGTACTATCTTCCATCAGGATAAAAACAATGCGTAACTTCTATGACGTCGTTAGGGGTCGTAACGTTATATCACGTTAACGCTTAACCGGCCGATGCATTTGACTGTTTCAGACGTCTTGGCGATATCTCGGGCACCGATGGTAATTTATCTTTACGTTGAAACTTGATAATTAATGAGCGTGTGTATATGAGGCGCGTTTATATACTTGAGTGGAAATCAAATCGGGCTAAACTGGCGGATTTTTACAGACGAAATTTGATGCATAGGGTATCTCGGTATCCGCTGGGCCGATTTCCCGGTATCCGCTGGGCCGATTTCCACCATTTTTGGGGTGTTGGTGTTTGACCCCACCTGACCTTGACCTTCAAAATGGTCAATTCAAGGTCAAATCGGGTAAAACCGGATGGATTTCGACGGGTACTTTTGTCGGGTACTTTTGTTCGGGCACTGTGTTTTGGACGGGTCAAATCGTGACCCCACTTGACCTTGGCCTTCAAAATAGACATTTCAAGGTCAAAGCCCGGACGAAGTCGGGTCACATTCTAGTATATATATATATATATATATATATATATATATATATATATATATATTTATAGTTGGTTAGATGTGCCTATTGTTAATGTTATCTGCTCCACAATTATTGCCATTTCTTAGCATATAGATTGGTTTTAGATGTCAATTTCAGAAATGGATTTATCTATATCGTCATTTTTGTATTCCTCATTGTATTTGTTAATATGATATCGTCACTTGATTGTTATGTAATGGATAATATTCGAAGCAGAGGGGATTCGGTAAAAGAATAGACGGGGCGCCTGCGCCGAGTTTATTCTTGACCGAATTCCCAACGCCGAGAACACAAATATAGAACCTGTGTTATCTTTTCTTAGAAACAGCATAAAATCGTGTAAATATTGCCAATATATCGTTCAATATATAGTTGATTACTGATTAGTCATCAGCGACGTGGCTAGATAGTGGAGTAGATCAGTAAAAGAATTGTGCAATTCGTGACTAAAGCATGAAATTTTGCACATATGTACATATTCCCATACCAATTGATATTAGATATGGAGCCACGCTGAAGTTTTACTTTACCCCTCTTTTAAGGGGTTTCCGAATTTAAAGAGCGTTTCGTGATTATATAATTTATTAAATGTCACACTTAATCTTACCATGGAATCTGTGATTTAAAATTAGGCATATACAGTAAGTATGTCTCTGTGAGATATAATGGCACATTTTTAGGGCGAAATTCGAACTCCCCGTTTAAGATGACCGTCCAAATGGCAGCCGTAGGTGGAAAATTTGACGTTTTTTCACTAATATCGCCTAGACCAGTTTCTTCTGTATGGAACTGTTCGGAAATGTGATTTTATTTTGTATTAGTCATGTTAACTGATCACTAGAGCAATGAAATATGCCATTCATGAGATCCCAGCCCCTTCCGATCCCTCAATAATTCAATTTTACGGACTTATACAACTGGAATGGATACCACCATCTCTTAAAATTGGAATAATCGTGCCATTATACAAGGGTGATCCTAAACCGAAGCATCTACCTGACAGCTACAGAGCCATAACCTAATTGCTTGTAATTTATAAAGTTTTCGAACATATCCTTCTCAATAGATTTCGTGATGATCCCGACATCGCAATGTTCCCACATGAGTTGCAGCACGGTTTCCAGAAAGGAGTTAGCTGCCAAATGTCTGCATTTCTTGTCCAATAATTCATCAACTATACTGGTGATCTCAATTCTCGTGCTTTTGTGTGCTTTTTGGACTCGGCAAAAGCCTTCGATCGTGTCTGGCATGGAGGTCTCTTTGTGAAACTTCACTAACTAGGCTTCTGTGGTAGGATACTACGTGTCGTGACTAACATGTACTCTGACTGCTCTAGTCGCGTGTTGTATAACAAGGCTCTCTCGAATACACTCTCAGTTAAACAAGCAACACTGGCAGGGTGCAGTGTGTTCCCCTTTCTTCTACATAGTGTACATAAATGACTTGCTGAATCAATTGAACACCTCGAACTGCGGTTTTTCAATTGGATCTGTACATTGTGTCGCCCTCACAGCAGCAGCAGACGACATTGCTCTGCTCTCAAAATATGGAATGGACAGTCTTCTAGACATATGTTGCAGATACAGCCGACTATGGCGCTTTAATTTCTCAGAAACAAAAAGTGTGGTCGTCGTTTTTAATGAGACGAAGCGTCAAGACGCAAATCACGACAGAAAATCGTACTTGGGAGATCAAATAATATCAGAAACTTCCTCGTGTGTTCATCTCGGAATTCCACACAACAAGTAACAAAATGACTCCAACCGAGCCATTGAGCTAATGTCCGATAGTACAGAAGATATCGGTTGATATATAATTAATTATGTTCCCAGTTATTGCTATAGCGTATTGTACAGATAAACACAGCACATCGAGATATAACTAATAGAATAGATACAATCATAATTATCAAGATCATATTCTAAATTTGATGTGACATGTACTACCATCTTATGTGTTGGAAGGATCAGACCACTATCATTCCACCATACCGATGGTGATACACGTCACAGGTATGTGTATCATATGCATCATACCTTATTATGATGCATGATGCACCATACGTTGTAATAACTACTGGCGTCGAGAGATACGAAGAACCACTCTCTCTCTCCATCAGCCGATCCGACTAGACCTCTTTTACCGATGCTCCTGCTGTGTTTATCACTATGACTTATACACATATAAAGTTATCAAAAGCTACGGACAGTTATTGTTATCAATGTTCCCGACACGGCCAATTCAACATCTAAACCCTAGACACCGGGACACTAACCACGAAACTGCGAAAAACTTACTTCGCCTTAGCTGGAAAGCAGCCTTTCAAATCATGCTCTCCCCTGACGATGGGGTTTATGCTGAATACACATCTCACTAGAACGAGCTTTCCGATGCTGTGTTAAACACATAGAAACTCTTCCTGGACGCACATCAACAGACGTCGCTCTCAGCTTGTTGGGACTCGTGCCTCTTGAATCCGAAATCCACATCAGAAAGTTGAACTTCCTCGGCCATCTGATTCACCTTCCCCAAGGACATCAGGTGCCGTTAAAGATCTTCCTCTTACGATTCTTTAAATTCACTCTGTATAATAGACATACAACTGGATTTGTGTCAGACATTGTTCCTATTCTTCAGCAATATAAAATCTACGATTACCTTGACACCTTCACACAAACCGGACATTTTCCGTCAGACTCTACATGGAAAACGATTTACAAAAAAGCTGTTCGGGACCATTATTTCTCATTCTGGACTTCATCCGTTGCCAACAACCTATCACTGACCACATTTCGACTAGTTCACTCAGATCCTATGAATCCCTGGTCGATATGGACACTTCTTAGACAGTACCCAAACCGCTCAGTTCAACTTCGGAATCTTGCTATTCTACTCAATAAGACGACGTATATTAACCATTTGACATGCTGTGTCTGTGATCAGCAGTACAACAACGAACTTCTCCACGCAATGAGGTATTGCTCTTCGGAAGTTATTCTTTCATTACTTAATAGCTACTGGGAGACTATTCCCAACCACTATGGGGTGTCTGTATTCATCTTCATGCACGATTCTTTGAGCGACGAAGAACTTCCAGCACTGATTCTTGGAGGGAACATTCCAGGGCAACCACACCATCTAATCGAGAACAAGCATACAATAATTCTTTTCTCCGCTGCGTACCTTCTTGTCGTGTGTTCCCTGATTAGAGGATAACCTATGACCACCAGCCGTAGATGATTCCATACGCCATCATATAATGTCAGGCATCAACCGCAACATACCCAACTTTTACATGCCCTGCCACTCATTTTATAGATTGTACATTGTTCACACTTGTTATGTACACAATTGTAAATACCTTGCTGTAAATATTCTTCTCCAGAAATGGAGGTATTGAAATAAATAAATATCAACATTTATGGATAAGTGTAACTATTACATTACTAAAATTATTGGAATTTTCTCTCGAAATAGGCAAAAAATATTTTTTCAGGTTTGCACCATTTATTCAAGCAATTATCTTTGGTGTTTGGTGTTTATCCGTCTTAAATGCGTCACAATGAGAATTATCTATGGTGTTTATCGTTTTGATCAGTCTTAAATGCCTCACTTTGATGTGTTTTTAGAAAAACATACTCAAGCTGGCTTGCAAAATGTCCACAAAATTTGGTAGAAAAGTTGATATTTTCAAATAGAAAGTCAAACAAGGAGATTAGTGAAAAACTGCTTAATAACATCAAATTCTGGGCCATTGTCATCAAGATTGATTGACTCATGTCGTGAACACCATTTCCACCATTGTGCATATAAAAGGCCACCACGATGAAGAACTCTCTAGCATTACCTCCCAATCGATTAGCATATACTTGACTTATTTTGGAAAGTGTCCAAAGTGACCAAAGGTCCAACTGTACAACTCACCCATGACAAAGCAATCATGATATTTATACATGAACACCACACAAATGACCATGTGGCCATTACATTTATACACATACACCTCACCCATGACCATACAACACAATTGGGTTTACCCGTAAACGACACACGTGACTACACAGCCATGAGTCACCATTCAGGTACACCATGTATACTCCTACACTTCACCCATGATCATATAGTCACTTCCTGTATACATATTCACCACATTCTTGGTCATGCAGTCACTTCTTGTATACATATTCGCCTCGACATTGGCCATACACTCATTCTCTATATCTATTTGCCACAGTTATGGCCATATTTCCACTCAAGATATACATATACACTGCAACCATAACTGTAGAGTAACTCTGTGTATGCATATACTCCTGGCCAATGGCCATACAACCATTTTATATATACCAGTGCCCCGCACAGTGGGCATTCACACACTCCAGGCTTGAATATACTCCTCACTCAAGACAATTCAGCCACAACATTCGTGGTAATACAGCCACTCCTTGTTTAACAATTCTCCTCACCATTGGCATCTAATCACTCTCTGTGTGCATATCGGTCACACACATGGCAATATTACCAATAAATATATACAATGTACATACACCCCCACAAATGCCGAGAATCACTCCAGGAATACATCGACACCTCATCATTAACCATACATACCTTCTAGATGTAGCAATACAACGCACATCACCTCACCATTGACCATACAGTCACTGCCCTGTGTAAATTTTCTTCACAACCATGACCATATACCCACTCATGATATACATATACACCACACTCATTACCATAGATTCAATCCAGGTATACGTATACACCTCACCAATGGATATACCAATACCCTGCACGACAATTCCTACACTCCAGATTTGCATATACACATCGCCCATGATAATTCAGCCACTCGATGTATACTCACGCACCCCACCGTGACCATACGGGTACTCTCTGTATAACTATACACCCACCTATGACAATACAGCCATGACAGAGATGCATATAAGTTGGCGTTTTTGAATGATTCTAACACACGACAGGGACATTTTCCTGTGAACGTGATGTGCATCTTTCCAAATAGCTTCAGGATGACATGGACAACTAAACACGGTTGTGATCATATCAATATTTAGTGAGAATTATTTCCTCAGACTGTAAAATTATCCAAGTAATAATTTCAAATCATTAGAAAAATCACGATTTAAATGGGCCAGAGAATTTCTATCAACGAGTGATTATACATCTACATAATATGTGATTATTTGTTCTTCTGGGATATCGATTTGCAGTCATTTTAGCGATGTTAACATAGTATATCTTCCTCCATCATGCGGGATATGCTTGAACGGATTCTCGGCCGGCGGTACGATTGCCGTGTTGGTGATACGCGGGTGACCGGGGTGTTCCATGTATCGTGGGGAAGAATTTGCTGCACAGCTGATTTCAGATTAAGCCATTCATGGTATATTATCACTTTATATACGGTACACATCTTATTTCAGACTAAGCCCTGCATTGTATATTATCACTATATATTCGGTACACAGCTGATTTCAGACTAAGCCCTGCATGGTATATTATCACTATATATTCGGTACACAGCTGATTTCAGACTAAGCCCTGCATGGTATATTATCACTATATATTCGGTACACAGCTAATTTCAGACTAAGCCCTGCATGGTATATTATCACTATATATTCGGTACACAGCTGATTTCAGATTAAGCCAAGCATGATATATTATCACTATATATTCGGTACACAGCTGATTTTAGATTAAGCCGCGCATGGTATATATCACTATATATTGGGTACACAGCTGATTTGAGATTAAGCCATGCTTGCTATATTATCACTATATATTCGGTACTCAGCTGATTTCAGATTAAGCCATGCATGGTATATTATCACTATATATTCGGTACACAGCTGCTTTAAGATTAAGCCCTGCATGGTATATCATCACTATATATTAGGTACACAGCTGATTTCAGATTAAGCCAAGCATGGTATATTATCACTATATATTCGGCACACAGCTGATTTCATATTAAGCCATGCTTGCTATAGTATCACTATATATTTGGTACACAGCTGATTTCAGATTAAGCCATACATGGTATATTATCACTATATATTCGGTACACAGCTGATTTCAGATTAAGCCCTGCATGGTATAGTATCACTTTATATTCGGCACACAGCTGATTTCAGATTAAGCCAAGCATGGTATATTATCACTATATACTCGGACACAACTGATTTCAGATTAAGCCCTGCATGGTATATTATCACTATATATTCGGTACACAGCTTATTTCATATTAAGCCTTGCATGGTATATTATTACTATATATTCGGTACACAGCAGATTTCAGATTACGCCCTGCATGGTATATTATCACTATATATTCGGTACACAGCTGATTTCAGATTAAGCCTTGCATGGTATATTATCACTATATATTCGGTACACAGCTGAGCCCGACGAATCGGCAATTTCAACATCGAATCGAATCTCGAATCGAATCACGATAATGATTCGAAATCGAATCGAATCATTTTCGAACACTTAAGTAGATTGGCGGTACCGATCAGTGGGGGTACGAGCAAAAATGGGGGCAATTATCCAATGATTTTATAACGTCAGTGAGATAACTCAGATTACGAAGGAGGTTCATTAAACTTAATTTCTATGGCATGATATGAACAATATTTAATCAGGGTTTAAACAGTTTAATATATGAGAATGGCACGCCATCATTTCATATTTTGTGACACTGACTATGCGTGAAGTTCGTGAAAGTAAGCAGTTTGGAACTTTGGATTCAATGGAGTCTGATTCGAGTCATTGCAAACGGAAACTCTTCTGCGCATGTACGCTTCACCCTGTTGTGCACAGCAGACACACGCGATATCATAATTGCGCATCGTGACTTGGCAAACGGGATTACAGTATGTATAGTATCCCAACTTGGGCCTGTCCATCGGATCAATTGAGTTGTCATGAAAGCTAAATGGTCATCCGTATTCCATTTCCCGGATAACATATTCTGTATAAAGATGTTGATCGGATTTAGACATGACATGTTGGAGCCCAGAATGTTTATTTAATATTTTTATATCGTGTTAAGTTTTAAATTTAAAACAATAGATATTATTTGATTGAGCTGAGTTAGGCAATATAGGCTTTTCTGGTATAAGAATATCAAATATCGATATACAAATATGTCCTACAAGAAATTCACTCGCTTCTGCAGCTGGGGCCGGGCAAAATCGCGACATAACTGGTTTTATGTGGGGGAGGAAACCCGTGTGCGCTGCGATTATGGTACAACCGTGATGAACACGCGAACCACCACGGACATACCTGCAGGTCGCACGGAGGCCAATATATATATGAGCAGTGGGCTATATATTGGACAACTTGCCCTGTACACATTGGACCACGGAGGTCCCAGTTGGTCGCGGAAGGAGCCTCAGGTTAAGTATTGGGGATATAAGGAATGTTTTGTATATATAATGCAGTCTATCTATATATTATCACTATATATTCGGTATACAGCTTATTTCAGATTAAGCCATGCATGGTATATTATCACTATATATTCGGTACACAGCTGATTTCAGACTAAGCCCTGCATGATATATTATCCCTATATATTCGGTACACAGCTGATTTCAGATTAAGCCAAGCATGGTATATTATCACTATATATTCGGTACACAGCTGATTTCAGATTAAGCCATGCTTGCTATATTATCACTATATATTCAGTACTCAGATGATTTCAGATTAAGCCATGCATGGTATATTATCACTATATATTCGGTACACAGCTGATTTCAGATTAAGCCATGCTTGCTATATTATCACTATATATTCGGTCCACAGCTGATTTCAGACTAAGCCCTGCATGGTATATTATCACTATATATTCGGTACACAGCTGATTTCAGATTAGGCATTGCATGGTATATTATCACTATATATTCGGTACACAGCTGATTTCAGATTAAGCCTATGCATGGTATATTGTCATTATATATTCGGTACATTTTACAACGTTAACTTGGAATCATTACAGCATCTACAGTATATATATTTCGTTATTTCCTACGGCAAATCTGAATTATATATTAATCAACTTTCACCTCGGTTCGATGGCGTTTAATACTATTCAGAGTCACGTCCATCTATGTTACTGGGTAACGCTACTTTAAAATCGTGGAATGACATACCCACATAAATAACAGATGCCGAATCTATCGCGGACTTCAAATGTTATCTCGAATTAATAGATCCTACAGTAAAACCACCATCATACTTCTATACAGGTCGTAGAACGCTTAATGTCGCCCATACCAAATTGCGTAACAAATGCAGTAGCCTACGTTCCGATATGTTCCAAAATTATATCTCGGACAGCCCCCAATGCCATTGTGGAAATCCATGCGAAGATACTTACCACTACCTCTCGGCGTGTCCCCTATTTCACACCGAACGAATGGAAATGTGTCAAAAATTGTACCAAAAAGGACTGAAAATTACACATATCAATGATTTACTTCTCGGAATCCCGATATCTCAAATAGAAGAAACAAAATTCTCTTCAAAATAGTCCATCGATATATAACAGCGACTAAACGATTCGAAGTCGGATAATCAAACGCATTTCAGAATATAGTCGGATTCTTTATGTCGAAAAAAATGGTCGCGCGTTTTCGGAATGTTAAAAGCGATATGAGAGCAGTTTCTATACCACCAGTGTGTCTATTTTCAGAATCTACCTGTTTCCAGATTGATATTTTAGTGGAAACAGGTTTATGTGAGGCTTTTGTTTGTGTACCCCTCTATTTTTTCCCCGTCCACCTGGTAATACAAACATGCTATTACGCATAGCAAATTCGGTGAGTGGCGTTCTTTGTTCTTAGAAATCGAAAAACATGGAGAGATCTGGCCACAAATTACTTAATTACATATCTTAATGTGGAATTTTATCATAAAATCATCAGATGAATTTTATTTATGACTGCATTTTCAATTTTGTTTCCCAAATATTAAGGTGTTGTATATTCTTAAAATCAGCTACATCACATATAGACAAACAGGAACAATCTACAATGATATCTTGATCATATGCCACAAACAAAACTTCGATACATCGATTTTTGGTAAAGATATCGCAGAAAAGCTAACCCTACCCCCACCCTCGCTGATTTCACAAGTCAGATTCCTTTGGTCGAAAACAACGGTCACGCAATTTCGGATTGTCTAAAACGACATGCGAGCGGTTTATCTACCAATAGCGTGTCTATATACTTTCAGAGTTTACCTGTGTCCAGTTTTATTGCAAAAAACTGTTTTTGGACTGTTTTAAGAATTTAAAGAGCGTTTACTTATTATACAAATATTAATCCTCATAACTAACCTTCTGGTGGATGTGCGAGTTGAAATTAACAAAAGTATCAAATATGGCGGTCTACTGTCAGAGTCTACTTGTTTCCAGTCTGACAATTTAGTGGAAACAAATTGTTTGGACGGTTTTAAAACTTTAAAGAGCGTTTACTGATTATACAGATATTAACTAACACGATTAGCTGTTTCATGAATTGTGCTAGTTGAAATTATGCACATGTGTCAAATATAACTCTGAAATGTATTTTTGATAATGGTGTCGTCAGATAAGTCTCCGCGGGTAGTGTACTACAGTTGCGAACAAAACTAACGTTGGACCCTATAGAGAGTTTGACAATTTACTCAAATATTCACAGTGGTGGAACTTAATGGCTATCATATATGCATGGCTCTTACATGTAATCTACTGTAACTACATGTGATTTTTACCAAATTAACTTGCAATATAGTCAGGACACCAGATACAATAGTTGATAAAAAATGTGGTTCACGACAATCATATACATCACAATCACGTGCTTCAGTGATAATGTCCACTATTCTACAAATGTAATGCTTATCATGACTAAAGTTTCAGGATGTCGTTGTAAAATTGATTGAAGTTGTTTTTTCATCAATTGACAAAATCAATGGTTATTGCCATGACGAAGTACCGCATAATACGGAGTTGTGTGCTAACAATTCTGCGAGTCATATTTATGCGTCAGTCAAAACCTTTAGGAAATGGGAATATTTTTTTTATTTTGTGGCCACGAAATACTAAATCGTGGCCACGAAATAACTAATTGAGATATACGATCGTCAGTCCCATTGTTGTAATGGAAGCGGATGAACCACGGCGATTTGAGATAAAGGGTGTTGTATAGAGTGGCCCGTAAAACAAATTAAGTAAACACCCCTTTCACCAACCCGATCCAAAGTTGCCGCCGTCCTGGGGGTGGGTCACACAGGGCACACACGACATTCAGTATATCTTGGGGCCACCCTACAGCACCACATCAAACGGTTAAGGGACCGAGAAATTGTATAGGTGCCATTTTGGATCGGGGATGGTGAAAGCGGTGAATATTTAGTTTGTCTCAACAGGTGGTCACCCTACAACACACTGTATATATTCGACCTAAAATGGGGGGGGGCAATTGCATGGTACCATATATGGACCCCTCTGAGCAGTTATCATTTTCGCTCGAATGGGCTGAAGGTGTGAACATTTAACTTGCTTTGCGAGCCACCGTACAAAACCCTTTATTTGATCTATATCGGTCAAGTGACCAAGAAATAATGTGTATCCTATTTGACCCCTTCTGAGCGGCGACCATTTTGGGTCGGGTATGGTTGAAAGGGATGAATAGTTATACGTTTGTTTTGGGCCCACCCTACAAAACCCGTCATTTGACTTAAGTCGGCCAATATGCCGAGTGAAATGTCATTCCAATTCGATGCATTGTGGTAAAAACTAAGGAATATTCAGTTTGTCTTGGAGCCACCTGACCCGTGTTTCCCCGTTCTCTCCGTGCTAGTTTATATCGGACGTCCATATCCCCATAGAGCCCGGGTCCCACACCATAAGGGGTTTATAGTAGCTTCTCTGCGATCGTAAACATTGTTTCTAAAACATCATCAAGTGTAACCATACCATAAAGGTATCTGGATATATATGCAAAGGTCAATCAGTTATAATTAGCCACGAATTAGCATTTCGTTGCCAGGAATTAGTAATTTCGTGATAAGGAATTAGTATTTCGTGGCCACGAAATAATAAAAAAAATTCCCACATCCTAAACCAGCCACCGTAGCTTATAGGTCATTCTGTTTTAGTATTAAATTTGGAGAAACCCGACCATGCAGCATCAATGTAGCAACTACAACAGCTCATCTATATGCCAATGATATGTTTAGCCATACATGTGGATAGGGTGGTATTGTTTAAAAATGTTAACTAATGTTATCATGTCCATATGTATTGTTAAATATTGCTGGTTGTTCTCTAATTCCTGGTCGGGTTTATCAAAATTGGGAGTTTAAATTATGTTCATTCTAATGATAAAGAAAACACTTTCTCCGACTACTCGATACACCCCCTGGATACATGTGTCACATACTAAATTAACACCTTAGTCAACATAACAAATCACTCCCTCAAATCCTTTGCCACAAGAATAAATTGTCAGTATAAATAGGCAAGACATCTCTGGACACTTTCTAAGAGATAGTTTATTTATAAGAACATATATATGTTCATTATGTGTTTGGTCTTATATATAGTACAACACAGTAAGATGCAAGTGACACAGTGCGGGAACAATACTGTGTCGAAGTTGAGAGGACCCGTCCATCATCCTTCATAATGTATCATGACTCCACCTGTTGTGAACAAACCATCGACTTGGGCTTAATGGATCGTTCTCCCCAATAATATACTTGGCTTTGAACCGATCAACACTCTGGGCCGTGGTATTTTCCCGTAAATTAGATAGTGTCTATAGTCGGATGGTATTGGTTATGTTCAAATGGTGACACAGATATGAAACTGTACATGTTAGTGTCCCATGGGCCATCGATCATTATAAGATCGAAAAACTTAGTCTAGGAAATTACCGGGAATTCACTGGAAATTGCAATTGTAACTGATAGGGTCGTAATTCAACGTTTGCTTTCCGATGCAGTTAATACCCAACTGTGAAATTTGAGATATACATGGCCGTCAACGTGAACAATATGTCTTATTTAGGGTTAGCAACGGTTGCTAATCAAATGCCACAATGGTGTACTAATCATTCATTGGTATTGCCTTAATTTAATCAGTGTCTAATCACACGGTGCTGGTTTTGTTCAAAGTTGGGCACATGTATATGTCTAAAACTATGCAGCCATGCTCTGCATATAGACCACTGATCATTATAAGATCGGGAGCCTGTGCACCGATTCCCATAGCTCATTAGTAACGGTTACTAAGCACCTACTCGGAATTTGCAGGAAAATGCAACTATGGTTGATATCTATTTTACTCATTAAGCTCTACTTTAGTTGAAATTCGAATTTACTTGATTGTACAGCTATACACGAAGCGTGGAGATTAACTGTGGTCAGAATATTGATGGTGAATGTTGGGTTTCAGTCGCTGTACTGAAGTTGGCCAAATGTAACTGGCATGGGAAGAGTGAAAGCAAAGCCTATACCGCTATAGTAAAGATCTCAGCTGCGCCGAAATGTCCATTTATCAGTAGCACAAATCCTGCGAAAACACAGATTCTCTCAGTGTGGGATAGACTCCGATGACAACGATTGAGTTAATGACAACGAACATCTACTATCTATAACTGTGTATGTGTGACATTACATCCCGTTATGATCAACGATGTGGTTTTAAACACTAGTCAGTGGACAACAAGACGGACAAGTATCAAATAAAACAATAATATAATATGTAATCACATCGTGAACAGTCTTGTTGTGAATAATTTCGATTGATTCAACAGACTGCATATTATCGAAATTACAAAACCATTCGACACTATACTTTTGCCAATTACTGTATCTTGATGCATAACTATATCATACAGTTGCATCTATTAAATCACGGGTAGTTACAGTGGGTCAAACACGAGTGTTAGTCTATTTATATAGTTGCGCACGATTGCCAATAAGTGATATTACAATCAACGTTTGAGCATAACACGAAATTATCCATAGGGTTAAGTGTTAAATTTTGATCGCAACTGTACCCAACAAGAATCATCTGATCACATCCATTCTTTTTTTAAAACTACGTCTGTGTTTCATACTTAGTAATTTTTAGGAATATCAGTACGCGCGTATCATAATACGCAAAATGGCGCCATTTATCCGAAGTACTAGAATCTCCATAGGGCTCAGTGTTAAATTTTGATCACAACTGTAGCCAACAAAAATGAACCGATCACATCAAAATTTTCAAAAATACATTTAAGGGTCATATCTAGTAGTTTGGAGAAGTTTCAAATCGCACCGATCATCATACGCCAGATGCCACCATCTATCGTTTTCTGTAAATACGAAACGCTCTCTAAATTAAGTTGACCCCGATTTAGGCCGACCCGCCAAAATTCAAGAATGGAAACAAGTGAATCCTGAAAACACACCTACTAGGCATACATAATCCGTTTTCAGATCGCTTTTAACCAAAAATGCAAAATGACATAAGGAATCCGACTAATAGCCACAAAAAGCAAATTAGTCACAAATCGGTTTTGGCACCTCCCACCCCAAACCTCGAACACACTCATTTGTAAATGTAAATATGTTTAACCTATATATGATTTTGAATCTTTCCTTCACCATTTTGTATGAATAATATTATTGTAAACAGGGAGAGGGGCAAAGTAAGTTTTGTAACTTGTCCCCAATCCCTTTTGTATTATTCGATATACAAATCAAATGTGTTTAAAGTACTGGGTAACACTATTCAGTGTTATATTTATAATAACTATATAAGGGATACCCTTCAGTATTACATTCAACTATGTTACATTTTAACATTCTACACCATGCAGTGTTATATTCCTCTTTTCAATTCGATTACCCAATTGAATTTAACCCGATTTCGTGTGAATTTAACCCGATTTTACCGTGTTAAATTAATCCAACATGAAATTCGGTAACATATAATCATATATCTATTTAGATTTAACACGGTATCGTGTTCAATTTATCTAACATTGTATATCGGATTAATTTAACACTTATCATGTAAGGGCGTGGTATTTCATCCAGACATGAAGTCGGGTTGAATATAACACTTTTCGAGTTAAAGGTACTCAATCCGATAAAACTCATCTCAATTACTATTTCAATGGCTTCGGGGTCAAAAATATTTGATTCGAGTCGAGGAAGTCACCCATCAAAGCTCAGATTTGTTAGATATCGATTTTAGAAATCTATTATTTTTCATTATCGGGAATACTATCTGGCCCAGAACTCAGTCAAAATTGCGTTAAAATTACCACTTGATTTTAGAGGTATCCATCCTTGTCTGTTTGAATAGATTTGGAGTACACATCCAGAGCAGATTACGGCAGTTATTATATACTCATCTCGAGATCATAACAAATTTCAAAAATCAATATCTAATAACTCTGAGCTTTGTTTGATGGGTTCCTCGACTCGAATCAAATATTTTTTACCCCCAAAGCCAAAGAAATAGTAATATAGGACCCTCTGATCGGATTGTTGTTGTTGGAATCTGTTGAGATGGGGACCCTCTTTACGGATTGGGTACCTTTAAATTTAACACTATCGGGTTTAGAGTGAATCTAATGCTATGGTAGTTTCGAGAGTGACGCTTTCAAAGTCAAGATCAAGTTTTGGTCATGACGAGTAAAACGGACGGTTAAAAATGGTAGAATACCCAAAAGACTTCGCTGTGTGTTTGGGAGAAACAAAAATACTTAAAACGTGTGACAAACGAATCCGACGTATAAGCACCAATCAATGTCATTTTGTTATTTAGAAACGTTAAAGACTCTTATTATTCTAATTCGCGGCATACTCACATATATTCCTCTTACCGTTTATTCCGGAGTTGGTATTGTGACTGACTGGTTTTTCCGTCTCGTATCTCACTCTATACCTACGCAATACAAATATAGGTGCAGTGTGCGAGAGTGGCTAAAATGCAAGCTTGGCGCCAAGCTTGGCAGTTTTTAAGGCAGGTGACTAAAAGACAAGCTTGGCGTTTTCAAATTTTTAAAAAGCCTTTTAAACGCTGTTTTCGGGTGAATTATGCGGGAATAGCACCAGTTAATTACTTATATGGCCCATTTTCGTAAATTAATCGACAATAGTGGCAGTAATGTCCCCGATTGGTTGGTTAATAGGGGGCGTGGTATCAAAATCAAAACATCGTCTTTTTACGCAGATTTCTTGTCGGTTTTTGGTCGATTTCTCTTTTTAAACATCAGTTGGACTAAGTTTTTTATTCGAAACATGTTAAATGGTTATCATTTATCACTCTCATAGTCGAGCTTGGCGGTTTTGAACATTATATACAAAGAATTTTTGACTTTTAGATGACCGACCACCGAACCGCCAAGCTCGAATAAAAAATCAAAATATTAAGCTGAATTTTCGCCGATTTCTCGTTTCTAAAACACGTTCCATCTAGTTTTTATGTAAAAACGTGTAAACTGATTATCATTCTTCACAAATATAATCGGGCTTGGCGGTTTTGAACATTATATACAAAGAATTTTTGACTTTTAGATGACCGACCACCGAACCGCCAAGCTCGAATAAAAAATCAAAATATTAAGCTGAATTTTCGCCAATTTCTCGTTTCTAAAACACGTTCCATCTAGTTTTTATGTAAAAACGTGTAAAATGATTATCATTCTACACAAATATAATCGGGCTTGGCGGTTTTGAACATTATATACACAGAATTTTTGACTTTTAGATGACCGACCACCGAACCGCCAAGCTCGAATAAAAAATCAAAATATTAAGCTGAATTTTCGCCAATTTCTCGTTTCTAAAACACGTACCATCTAGTTTTTATGTAAAAACGTGTAAAATGATTATCATTCTTCACAAATATAATCGGGCTTGGCGGTTTTGAACATTATACAAAGAATTTTTTACTTTTAGATGACCGACCACCGAACCGCCAAGCTCGAATAAAAAATCTAAATATAAAGCTGAATTTCGGCCGATTTCTCGTTTCTAAAACACGTTCCAGCTAGTTTTCATGTAAAAACATGTAAAATGATTATCATTCTTCACAAATATAATCGAGCTTGGCGGTTTTTAATATTTTATATTAAGAATTTTGGACATTTTGATGACAGATGGCTGGTTAATAGGGGGTGTGTTAACCGAATGAAAACCTCGCTTTTTTAGGGACATGACAATCTGCGGGATGGGATGGGATATGGGACAAAACGACAATCTGCGGGACAGAATTTCAAATTGCGTGGGACGGCCGATATATCGAGGAATACAGGGCGTAGGGGGCTCATTTTGGTGTCTAACGAAAGGCACACGTTCGCCCTATCCAAACATATTAACCCCGCCACTAACCAAACACCAGAAGTTGCATTATTTGATCGACAACTGACCTAACATGGGGTGGAATTTGGGATAGCATGACAATCTGCGGGACAGGATTTTCAAATTGCGTGGGACGACCGATAGCTCGAGGAATACAGCGCATAGAGGGCTACTTTTGGTGTCTAACGAAAGGTCCACATTCGCCCTATCCACACATATTAACCCCGCTACTGACCGGACACCGGAAGTTACATAATCCGCTCGACAACTGACCTAACATAAAATGCCACAAACACGAAAAACTGCGTTCGACATTAATGTTTAGAATTTAGATTTCTCGATGAATACACTAGCAAACAACAAGTTTTAGGTATCAAATAACGCAGTGGAGTACTGTGCATTCGTTTTTAGCTACAATATGACTGTTTTAGTGCGAATATTGTAATGGCGAACACGCAAACACGCTCCGATAAAACAGCTAAAAATAGACTCGATGTTTACAATTACAGGATCGATTTCAGCCAGTATATTCAATATAATGGGGCGTATAGTATATCAAAATGTAGAATTAGACACAGGGAATGCATTTTTTCCCAACTGGGTCCACCAGGCGGTGAAATAGTTGCAGAAATTCGCTCCAAGATAATCTCACTTATTTTTATTTTAGTTGTGACTAAAAGCCCAGATGCCGGAGCCCAGCGACTAAAAGCCAAGTTACAAAATAGATCAACTGGTTTGAACGAATGAATATGTCAATGGTAAGACTATTCAAAAGAATATTCAAATCAAATAGTGTTTATAGACTTAAAAACTTATGTGTCCGCCATTCATATGCGGTGGAGGTTCTCATATTATCTGCCAGTCATACGCGGGGGAGGTTCTCATATAAACATATTATCTGCCGGTCATACGCGGTGGAGGTTCATATTATCCGCCGGTCATACGCGAGGGAAGTTCTCATGTTATCCTCCAGTCATACGCGGGGGAGGTTCTGATATGAACATATTATCTGCCGGTCATACGCGGTGGAGGTTCATATTATCCACCGGTCATATGCGAGGGAGGTTCCCATATTATCCTCTGGTCATACGTTGGGGAGGTTCTCATATGAACATATTATCCGCCGGTCATATCCTCCCTCGGGTGTGACCGGTGGATAATATGAGAACCTCCCTCGCATATGACCGGCAGATAATATGTTCATATGAGAACCTCCACCGTGTATGACCAGTGGATAATATGAACCTCCACCACGTATGACCGGCAGATAATATGTTCATATGAGAACCTCCACCGCGTATGACCGAAGTATAATATGTTCATATGAGAACCTCCACTGCGTATGACCGGTGGATAATATGTTCATATGAGAACCTCCCCTACGTATGACCGGTGGATAATATGAACCTCCACCGTGTATGTCCGGCAGATAATATGTTCATATCAGAACGTTCCCCACCTATGACCGAAGGATAATATGAGAACTTCCCTCGCGTATGACCGGCGGATAATATGAAAGTAGTGTATAAGAGTAATCTTTCCGTATACTTGATAGAAGGAGAGATATAGTAAGACTTATTAAAAACTATTTCTAGGCAGATGGTTATAGTAAGCAAACTATTTCTAGGCAGATGGTTATAGTAAGCAAACTATTTCTAGGCAGATGGTATAGTAACGCAAACTAATTCTAGGCAGTTGATATAGTCAGACTAACTAGTAACTATTTGAAGGATTAGTACGCACGATTGAATACATGTATTATTATGTAATATAGTGATGATAGGTTAGTAAAATAATAGTCCTAAATGAATGATACAATGATATATTCGTTAGCGAATAAACCTATGCATGTAAAAACCACAAGTCTAAACACATTGAACTTTTTTAGGAACGTTCTTCTGTAGATTAATAGGCAACACATTTCAAAAACACCATTCCATAGTGATAGAAATCGAAATGTATAACCATTATCGGTTACTTTAAACATTATGAATGATGGAAATATATTCAAATCAATCAACTTATGTTGGAATATATAAAAATATGTGTATCAAGCATGTTAAATTGTGAATAATTAGTTATTTATATCACACCAACGTTAATTCATAATCTATAGTATGTTAGGAAAGAAAACTGGAACAAATAGTAACTATTTTCGGTTTATATCAAGACAACGTATTTCAATTCCAACACAAATTCAATATTTCAGAAAAATAAAAAAAATCGCTCTTTTAATGAAATATTAAATGTAAAAGCACGATAAAGCAATTAAAACACAATTTAAGTTACTTTTTCGTCAACAAAATTGAAGTTATATGTTATAATGCTTAAAAATACATCAAAATATGAAAATCCTTAATCAAATATCTCAATTTAAAGCTGAATTTTTAAAAAACAATTTCAATGTTAACTTTATCTGTTTCGCTCGCAAGCATCAAAAGTTCCTTTTTATTACCACAATAATTGTAAAAGACAATAAAAGTTTTGTCTTTAATAAAAAAATGTAAAAATATTATAATCTTAGGAAAACACTAATGTTTTCGTCAACAAAATTCAAGCACAAACTTTATATGTCAATAAAATAATATGAAAATTCAATAAAACTTTAATCAATTTATTGCTAAATTTTTTTAAAAATGTTGACTGTTGACGCATTCAACTGATATTCCAAATGTTTTTACTCTGCATCAATTTTACCTATGCGAATGTATCTGTTTATATAAGGAAAATTCATTCTATCTTTAGTACCAACAAATGATGTCATTCGAGCCATCTTTCTTTAAGTCGAATAATCTACCAACATATAGCACTAAACATGATGAGGTCTTCATCGAGAATTCATGTCCACCTCTGTTTTGCATAGTAAAAGCTACTTACCTATTAAACAACAGATAATCCATCGAAGTATAGTTCTATCTCTCAATTTTACCTATGCGAATCGTCTGTTTATATAAAAAAAACATTCATTCTATCTTTACTCTCAACAAAATGATGTCATACGACCCAAGTCGAATAATCTAATATCATTCGTCGAGAATTCATGTCGAGCTTTGTTTATATATAGTAACACATTAATTTACTCAAGCTATCTATACTCCCAAAAAAATCATTCGAGCTATCTTGTTAAATGCCCTCGTATGCCTATCATAATGTACCCTCCCATTTTATCCGACGACATGAATAATATAATTCATGTCGACATATATCTGTACAAGGCGACTAATTTATTCAACTAGGCTACCTAGCTTGGATCATATTTCAAAGAACGCATTCGTTAACGACCCGTCCTTACAAAACGAATAATTTATACTACACCTGTCAAATTTGCATATTTAAGGTATGTTACGGTAAACATTCCAATGTATGCTATATAAGCCAGCTAAAATAGGAAATCAAAGCATGGATTCAATAGTCAGATAAGTTTATTATATTATGATTTCAGATAACTTTTAATTAATTATTATCTTGTTCAACATATATTCTATGTAATTTAAAACAATAAATTATATAAAGTTTCTATATTAATCGGAGCGAAACATATTGAGGAAGTTTAAAGCAGTTGTCTTAAAGTGACATTAAGATTTATTTTCTTATTTGCATATAGTATACTATGTTCAACCCAGATGTCTTAAAATGGCAAAAGATTTATTTTATTATTTTATCCTATTTATAAACAAGATGTCTTAAAAGGGCACTAAGATTTCATTTAAAATTTTCAATCTCCAAAAGTGTTTCAATATTACAGCAAAATTTGATTTTTACCTCAGAATTGTTAATAAATAGGTCTTCTTCACATCATAATTCTTAAAAGGGAGCTAATAATTTAACTTAAATATGATTGAAAATTTATCGTTAAAGAGCGTTTATTATCTGTTTGTATGCAACTCTTTCAATCCCTCGTAATATTTGGATACAGTATACTTTGTTCATCCCAGATATCTTAAAATGACACTAAGATTTATTTTATTATTTTATCCTATTTATAAACAAGATGTCTTAAAAGGGCACTAAGATTTCATTTTATAATTTCAATACCAAAAGTGTTTCAATATCACAGCAAAAAAAATTGTAATAATTTTTACCTCAGAATTGTTAATAAATATGTCTTATTCACATCTTAATTCTTAAAAGGGCGCCAATAATTTAACTTAAATATGGTTGAAAAATTATCGTTAAAGAGCGTTTATTATCTGTTTGTATGCAACTCTTCATTATAAAAAACGGATACTGTTACACTATTACACACAAATAGTATATTACAGTATCCAAATTAACATTGTTGCAATTCCGATTCTACGGAAAGTTATCTTTAAACATGCAAACTAAAAACAATAATCTTAGTTTTTTTATGTAAAATATTATTTGTCTACACGTTGTGGCTAAGGATATCGTAACAGTATATTTACATTTATCTAGCAAATGCGCTCTAATTTCTACAAATTAACATTCCAATTCAAATTTTTTTTTTTTTTTTTGAAAAAAATAAATACTGTAACAGTTTTGTTTACATAATAAATAAAGATAACACTTAACTGATTATGGCAAATAATTCTTCTCTTAATCATAATGGCAACATGAGTTGGAAAAAAACATGCTGGTTAATCCGTACGCAATTTAGCATTTAATGTAAACACGATCGGACAAAAACAATGCCCGGTCGTTCGTTTTTAAACTGGAATCTGCACACATGCATAAAACTCATTACTCACCGCCATTTTGAAATTTAAACATTTAGAGTAATTGTTTTTCTCGCATTTCTGTAAAGTATAATGATGAACCAGAATATAAAATGCTTATGTGCACACACGAGCACATGTACTTGCAATGATACGGCTATCAATAGTATGCAATTATCTCACAGAATCAATCAAACAATAATATTAAGCCAATTAGTTGCAACATTACATCTGGAATTGCTCGATGTCGTTAGACTAGGTTAATGTGTGTTTTATATGCATGTCCCCGTTCATTATCTGCACATTTTTAAATCGGCACGGAAATCTACACCCAATATAATTTGGATAGTTAAATATGGTGGACAGCACTCAATTCTATCTGCAGAGCAATAAAAAGATATGTACGTGGCCGAGGCGGAAGAAAACAAAGCCAAATTATCACCAGCATGTTAAATTTCACTACAACAGTTTTGTTTACAATATACTGTAACAGCTTTGTTTACGCAATAATGTTCTATTTATACATGGAATTCGATTTACAAACCCCTACCAAGATGAGACGACAGAAATGTAAATTTTGTTCGCAGTTGGAAGTGTATACACAATCTCCTATCGGGCAACTAATATTCGTATGTTGCCAAGCGCATATACATCGCGGGTGGACTGGAGTAATTTCCATCTTCATACTATAGGTGTGCAGAGCAATATCTATGAACCTGTATTCCAACAGCGATTTGGTTGAATTGTATAGACAAGATTAATTATCTGAGATATATGGCCCAACTTAAAACCAATATAGCACCAGCATGTTAAATTTTATGGAATTATGTATGTGTCATGACGGCGTTGCAAATGCGGGATTTAATTGAATATTTGTTGCTGAACAGGATTATCGCGTAAACAGTATGTTATCAGAAACACCTATGCAACACTCTACTAATTGTGTTACAGAATACAGCAAAATGTTACTGACTAATCGCGCATAAAATGGAATAAACGCTCTTCATTACATATCAGGTATTATACAACGCTCTTTATGTTTACCACAATAATATTTCAAACCCCGGAAATGTAACTTTTTAATGCTTTTGTTTACAAACGTATGACCAAAACATACTGTTTATGCGAGACGGGTGGAGATTTTTTTCATAGGATACCCACCGACAAGGCCATCCTTGTCTGTAAACATGATGAATTTAACATAATTGAACTAAATTTGCGCAGATCCGACTATAAAATGTTGAGCGCTTCAATTATCTGTATGTATCAAGCCAGTGCATCATTCTTACTACTGCTGTAACAGTTTTGTTTACGTATATAAATTGCACTTACCTGATTATTAAGAAAACACATGTAGCAAATAATTGTTTCCCCGCATATATTCGCAATGCCAATACTAGTTTTAAAACACGCATTAGACATGTGAAAATATATATGGGGGCCCTATTCCCTTTTATGGGAACAAGGCCGTTGAAAAACCCGGAGTAACAATCTTATGTTACTCTGGAAAGTTTAAATTTTCATATTTCTGTACCATCTCTCCATTGACCACCTCGTCGAAACCATCATCATCCGAGGAATCATTTAGCGCTAGCCTTATCCTTAAATCTCTCATCCATATGGGTGTATGATCGAGCTCAATTGCTCTGCACATTCTACCCCTTGTATCACTCATTGTTTCCAACAATTCCTCCAACCTTACGATATTCTCTACCCGCCGAAATTCTTCTGTATATTGAATCAACCGCTCTTTATATATCGTTACCAGACGTTGGTTATCCAATGCAGGCCATGAGCGATATGTTTTCAGATTTTCCATACAATTCCGATAATAGGTGCTGGTATCTGTAGGTTTTACTAAGCATCTCAGCCTCTCTATCACATCCTTCTCAACCGAAGACAACTCTCTCCTTTGGTAGTAAGCAGCAGCAGCCATAATTTTTTGTGATGTTAACAATATGAAGAAACAGATCGTCAATAAACAAATCAGGTTTGCGAATTTATAAATGCTTCGTTCCGCACGCGATTAATATAAAGCCATTGTGTTGAAAACACATGATAATTTTTTTGTATTCTATACATCTCATTCTCGTTTCGCGATATTAAACAGAGGTGACAGTGTTGTAACTGGCTTAACACGGACTCGATAATAGGGTGGCGGGTACTAAAAACATGTTAATTGTTTTTCGCGATGCCGTGCATGCAGTGGATAATAGCGTTAGGGGCGGCTATTTCAAACATGTACTCAAATTAAAATTGAATAGGTGTTTTCCAGACAATAAATTGTAATGTGATAGCATAGAGTTGACAGATAAATTTGAATATATATGGGCTGACGCTGGTACGAAAAACATCAGATTCTCTCTTGTCAATTTTTTCCGACATCCAGTGGGAACAAATTGTGTTTTACTGAATTAAAGAGCGTTTGACAAAACCGTAACATGAAAACGTACAATTATGTATGTTTTCAGGATATATTTAGGGCCATAATAAATGGCCCTTCAGCTAGTGGGAAATCTACGTTTATATATAGTTTAATCGAAAATAAAGATAAATTAATGTGCCCAGTTCCAGAAAAAATAACTTATGTGACTCCTAATTGTGATCAACAGGTGTCTGATAATGTAGAATTAGTAAACCAAATTCCAGCATCGTTGTGCGATTGCGATTTATTAATATTGGATGATATGGATCATATTGACAAAGAGATCGATAATGTAACAGATATATTCGCTAGAAAATCACATCACGAAGGATGTAGTGTGGTATACGTGACGCATAATCTTTTTGAAAGAAAATGTAGAAAATTATCGTTAAACGCGAATTATTTTATTTTATTCAAATCTCCTAGAGATTGTGGTCAGATAAATTTCTTATCTACCCAATGTGGTATTAATAATTTATCAAAAGCATATAAATTGTGTACAACAGATCCATATTCTCATTTACTGGTGGATTTCAACCAAACTTGTCCGGATAACCTTCGATTGAGATCAGACGTCCTCAGTGAAACTCCTACGATATGGGCCCCAGCGTGAAATTAAGAAAAAATGCAAAATATTTGAGAAACATGTTACGCACTGGAGACGTGAGGGCATTAAACAGACCGAGATTAGACAGTCTATCTGAAAGTTGTAATAATTTGCTTAAAGGAAATGTACCAATCTCGTCTAAAATTAAAGCTAATTTAAGACCAATTAAAAGTTCTATTCGTCATTTGTCAAAGAAGTCTAATCCTGTTAAAACCAGGAAAAAAAAATTACAACACGGCGGTTTTTTGGCTGCACTGGCTGCTAGTTTAATTCCTGTTTTAGGAGACATTTTAGGCAAAGTTTTCTGAAGAAAACAAAAATGGAAAAAATGGTTTTGGTGCCTTTTAAGACTTTTGCAAACTGGCAAAATTCTCAGTCTATTCAATCGTTGAAAACAGGATGTGAGACAAAAAATGCATCAAATATTAGACGATAAAGATATGCCCGAGTCAGTTAAGAAAAGAAAAATTAATTCCACGTCTATTGAATATGACATGGCTAAGAATTCTATAAAAACAACGCCGATTCCAGTCAAAATCACGAAAGAGCCCACCGGTGACGTCGTTTTACCTGAACCTAACCAAGTAGATTTAGCGGTTGAAAGTTTGCCAAAAATTTACCAGAAAAAAGGCTCGTTATTTTTATCGCATTTAAAAAGAATGCCAGGAATTGAAATTAACGACAGTGGAATGATTTCATTATCTGACAAGCCAATCGGAAGCATAACTGATTTGGTAAATGATATAATACCTTCTAGCAAGGTCAGGAAACCCAGTACACTTAGAAATTGGGATAGTTTGTCCCGATCATTACGAGATAATAATATACCAACACATTTCATAGGAAATAAATATCGTAAAGCAGATCTAATAGTTGCAGATGCCTCCAAAGGCAAAAAACAGAAGCTTTTTAAATGGTCATCAGACTCGTCAAATTGATAATCTTTTATCATCGATTTATTACGACCCATCTCACCGTTCATCCTATGGATCTGAATATAATTTGTATAAGGAAGTAAAAAATAAAATATCGAGAAAAAATGTCCGACTTTGGTTACAAAAACAAAATTCGTACTCGTTGCACAGGCCCAAACGAATAATATTTCCTAGGTCAAGAACAGAGTCTTATTCTGTAAATAATATATGGCAGATGGATTTGAGTGATGTGCGAAATATATCCAAGCAAAATGACGGTTATTGCTACCTGTTGTTTTGCATTGATTGCTTTTCAAGATTTTTAATTGTTAAACCATTAAAGAACAAGACTGGTGTTTCTATAATAAAGGCTTTAGAAATTATTTTTAAACAGCGCAAACGACCGAATGGTATACATGTTGATCGCGGAACCGAGTTCTACAACGCTAACGTTAAGCAATTTCTGAAGAAGAATGGTGTACATTTATATTCTACGGGAAATTATGACACGAAAGCCGCTTTGGTCTAAAATGTATAAATATTTCTTCAAATCTAAATCTATGCGCTATTTAACAGTTTTGCCTAAATTGGTGAATTCCTATAATTCGAAGATACACCGAGCGATTAAAATGGCACCGAAAGATGTCTCGTGTTTGACATCGCAAGCAATTGCAGCTAGAAATGAATCGAAGACTTATAAATTACCAGTTACAAAAGCAAAATTTAAAGTGGGAGAGAGCGTTCGCTTGGTAAAATTAAAAAATAAGTTTGAAAAGGGTTTTTTGGCCAATTATACTTATGAAGTGTTTAAGATTACGTCTTTGGTACCTGGTTCTAAACCACATAGATATAAAATAGCTGATCTCAATTCAGAGGAAATATTGGGTACATTCTATGAGAGCGAGTTATCACCTGTAACGATTGATTCTGATACTATGTGGAAAATTGAACGTGTATTAGAAAGAGATGGAGATCAAATAAAAGTAAGATGGAGCGGCTATCCAGCCAGTTTCGATTCGTACATTCCTAGAGAATTGATAACGACCTCAGATTAAAACGACAATCGTCAAAATGGACTTTTTTCAATAATAAAGTTTCCAAAGGACAGGTTGTATATATCAGTCAAGTATTTTTGCTTTATATAGTATGTGTTTCTGCTATAATAAATATTAGTATATACGGCGTGGACACACCATCTATTTGGATTAGTTTACTGTCGGGCTCTGTTGGGCTTTTGTCTCCGTCGCCTAAATTAAGTAAACATGGAAACGGGCCTGTTCTCGATCACTTTACCGTCTAATATTTCTGGTGATTTGTTCAGAAATTCACTATCTGAATATACTGTGAGTTTGCCTAGTGAGATTCGGTTACAGGAGGACGATTGGTATGTAGGTTTATCATCAGCCATTATTCCAACCAGATTTAAAAGCCCGCTCCTGGAACAAAGAAATTTTACCTTTTCCACAGATGATCAATCTTATGCATTTGTTTATGGAATAGTGGTGGATATGAATTTCTTGACGCCAGAAACTGATTTACCACTTGTTAGAGATCCCAATTATGGTATTATTGCTAGGAAACTTCGGGTTAAAGGTCCGATTAGATGGAGGAAAAGTGTATTTACAAAGATTGAATATGGTGTTATTTTTGATGACAAATGTTCGTTCGAAGATTTGATAGAAAGGATGCAATTAGTTCAACGAAAATTAATTTTGCATTTTTACAAAGATTCTGAATTTATGTCAGAATTAGAAAAGACAAAATATAAATTAATAGATCCAGGTTTGCATTCAATCGATGCGAAAGAGTCACAAACCATATTTGAGGATTTAATCGGGGATGTAGTGATTGACATTAAGGTGAGAAAACGTCAAAACGTGAACTACCTTTGTTTCACTAGAATGGCAAACCATACAAGCATGTCTCGTTATTCGTTGGCGATGGATTTGCAAATTACAAGGACTTCTGAATTGGGATATCTTCTTAATTTGCGTGAAAATTATCAACTAAAATTAAAAGATACCGGTGGAAAATCCAAAGACTGTTTTTTAATTGTAACTAATCAATTGGATCATATAGACGCTCTTTATATTTATTCAGATATATGTACACATAGTATAGTAGGCGATTCTAATTCACAATTATTGAAAGTAATATGCCCACGTTCTGATGATATTGTATCAACAACATATTATGAATTCGCAAATTTGCAATTTTTTCCTATACATCATAAGAATTTTGACACTATTTCGATATATATTCGTGATTCTACAGGTATGCCACCTCCTTGGACGGATTATGGTAAAACTGTTCTAGTTTTATTATTTAAACGCATTTTGATTGGATAAGGATTGATATTAAATATATATGTATATAAATAGATGTTTCATTATTTAAAGTTATGGCGAATAGTCCTATTCCTATTTTTATAGGAGATAGGTATCAGAGAGGTTACGGACTTGGTTCTATTTTTGGCAAATTAGCCAGATCAATTGCGCCAATTGCAAAAAATCTGGGAAAATCTCTTTTAACAAAAGGTTTAGAAACAGCCACTAATGTTGGTAGCGATATATTGAGTGGGCAAAATTTATCAGAATCTATTCGAAATCGGGGTAAAGAAGCAGCTTTAGATCTTTTACGGCCTAAACGTAAATTACAATATAATTCGGATATTCCATCAAAAAGACGTAAATTACAAGAATATTCGGATATTCCTTCAAAAAGACGTAGGAAGAGACGAAAAACAAAACGTGATATTTTTGAATAAATGAATCCCAACAGCTGTCCAGTTTCTAAGAGTGAGGTGGATGTTTTTGAAATTCCACCTACTGTGGTAACTATAACAGACGGTTCATTTACAGAGAAACATCCATCGAATTCAAATTATTCAAATAGTAACGTACTAGAGTTCTTTTTAGAGTCTCCATCTGCACATTATGTTGATCTTTCGGAAAGTTATTTGCAAACCGACGTTAAAATATCGAAAACTGACGGTACCGTATTTGCAGGCGATCAGCACGCTTTTCCAGTAAATAATTTTCTTCATTCTTTATTCGAGAGAGCTGATTTATTATTAAACGGTGTAGAATGTGGAATTGGTCGATATTATGCTTATAGATCTAACATAGAAACTTTCTTAAGTTCTACAAGAGAAAATCAATTAGAGAGAACAACTTTATTTATACCTCAGAAAGGTGGGACTTTGGATAATGTACCGGGAGACATTCCCAGAGGTAGGCAGTTACTTGGAATAATTAAAGACGGTAATAATGCAAAAAAAATTCAATTATGCGGTAAACTACATTTGGACATGTTTAATCAACCAAAATTGTTAATTCCAAACGTACCCATAAAACTTCGACTGCATAGATCAAAGCCTACTTATTGTTTACAAGGTAGTGCTGGTGATTATAAGATTGAGCTGTCAGATACTAAATTGTTTGTACGAACCGTAGAGTTAAGTGATGTCACTTCAAATGAAATAAGCAAAAAGTTATTAAGTGGAACCAATGCTCAATATCCTTTGGATAGAGTTTCGTTAAAAACATTTAGCGTAGCACCTAGGACTTTAAGCTTGATTAAAGACGATTTGTTTTTGGGTGATCCATTTCTTCCAAAGAGAGTGTTAATATTTTTAGTAGATAATACAGCATTTAATGGTACTATAACATCTTCTCCTTTTAATTTTAAACATTATGATTGTTACGAAATGGAATTGTCTGTTAATGGTAAACGTAGCGTTTACACAGGTGGAATATTTTAACATTATGTTGAGCAACTTAGATATATCTGATGCATTAAAATCAGACTCAGTTTTGAATTATATGATATTAGGCGTTTATGCTTTGGACGAATTACCTGATACTATTAAGCCGAACAGAGGTTTAATTTGTAATACTGACCCATCTTGGTTAGATGGTGAACATTGGATATGTATATGGAAACGGGATGATAATTTTATAATATATTTTGATCCTATCGGATTACCTCCATCTGAGCAGTTGAAAATTATGTTAGCTAAATATGGTAGATTGTATTATAGTACAAATTATATTCAACATATATCTTCTTTTTTGTGTGGTTATTTCGTATTATATTATTTGTATCATACTTGTAGAGGATTGGATTGTCTATACGTTTTAAATAAACCCGGTTTTCATAATGATACTTACGATTATAATTGGTGTAAACAACATCTACCCGTATTGTTCGATATTTAGTTTTTTTTCTTCCTATAAATGAAATGCTTTTTTATAATATTTTTTAAATCAAAATGTCTTCTGACAGTGACTTCGAAGTTTCTCAGAAAGGAAAGAACAGAGGGAGTTTAAAAAGAAAACTTTTAGATAATTTGGCTGATATAGAAGAAATAGGACAACAAATTTCAATATTAGCTGATAAAAATGCTAAAATTTTGTATAGGATATCTAAATTGAATTCAGCTGATAAATTAAAAAAGACTCGTGTTAGATGTTATGAATGTAACGGAGATCATTTAAGACCAGACTGTCCATATCTTAAAAAAGATTGATTTGATTATGTTTGTTTTATGATATTTTGTATTTAATATATATTGATCAAAATATTGATATAATTCTGTTTGTTTATGATATATATATTATTAATATTCATTAAAGGAACTAAAGTGTGAAGGGTTCCACATTTCGTTTTCTACGAGACTCTGTAATATCGAGTTTTATGAGATCGAATAGTGTTACCTACAAATCTACAATAAAGAAAAAGTTCCGACACTAACAAATATTCCATGTGTTTTAGCCTTGTGGTTTTTTACATGCACGAGGTTATTCACTAGCGAATAATTCATCTCATTTAGGACTATTATTTTACTAACCTATATTACATAATAATACATGTATTCAATCGTGCGTACTAATCCTTCAAATAGTTACTAGTTAGTCTGACTATATCAACTGCCTAGAATTAGTTTGCGTTACTATACCATCTGCCTAGAAATAGTTTGCTTACTATAACCATCTGCCTAGAAATAGTTTGCTTACTATAACCATCTGCCTAGAAATAGTTTTTAATAAGTCTTACTATATCTCTCCTTCTATCAAGTATACGGAAAGATTACTCATATACACTACTTATGAACCTCCACCGCGTATGACCGGCGGATAATATGTTCATATGAAAACCTCAACTGCGTATGACCGGCGAATAATATGTTCATATCAGAACCTCCCCCACGTATGACCGGAGGATAATATGAGAACCTCCCTCGCGTATGACCGGCAGATAATATGAACCTCCACCGCGTATGACCGGCAGATAATATGTTCATATGAGAACCTCCCCAACGTATGACCAGAGGATAATATGAGAACCTCCCTTGCGTATGACCGGTGGATAATATGAGAACCTCCCTCGTGTATGACCGGCGGATAATATGAACCTCCACCGCGTATGGCCGGCGGATAATATGTTCATATGAGAACCTCCCCTACGTATGACCGGAGGATAATATGAGAACCTCCCTCGCGTATGACCGGTGGATAATATGAGAACCTCCCTCGCGTATGACCGGCGGATAATATGTTCATATGAGAACCTCCACCGCGTATGACCGGCGGATAATATGTTCATATGAGAACCTCCCCTACGTATGACCGGTGGATAATATGAATCTCCACTGTGTGTGACCGGCGGATAATATGTTCATATCAGAACCTCCCCCACATATGACCGAAGGATAATATGAGAACTTCCCTCGCGTATGATCGGCGGATAATATGAACCTCTACCGCGTATGACCGGCGGATAATATGTTCATATGAGAACCTCCCCAACGTATGACCGAGGATAATATGAGAACCTCCCTCGCGTATAACCGGTGGATAATATGAGAACCTCCACCGCGTATGACCAGCGGTTAATATGTTCATATGAGAACCTCCCCATCGTATGACCGGAGGATAATATGAGAACCTCCCTCGCGTATGACCGGTGGATAATATGAACCTCCACCGCGCATGATCGGCAGATAATATGTTCATATCAGAACTTCCCTCGCGTATGACTGGAGGATAATAAGAAAACTTCCCTCGCGTATGACCGGCGGATAATATGAACCTCCACCGTGTATGACCGGCAGATAATATGTTCATATGAGATCCTCCCCCACGTATTACTGGCAGATAATATGAAAACTTCACCGCATATATGAATGGCGGACACATAAGTTTTTAAGTCTATAAACACTATTTGATTTGAATATTCTTTTGAATAGTCTTACCATTGACATATTCATTCGTTCAAACCAGTTGATCTATTTTGTAACTTGGCTTTTAGTCGCTGGGCTCCGGCATCTGGGCTTTTAGTCACAACTGAAATAAAAATAAGTGCGAATATCTTGGAGCGAATTTCTGCAACAATTTCACCGCCTGGTGGACCCATTTGGAAAAAATTACATTCCCTGTGTCTAATTCTACATTTTGATATACTATACGCCCCATTATATTGAATATACCGCCTGAAATCGATCCTGTAATTGTAAACATCGAGTCTATTTTTAGCTGTTTTATCGGAGCGTGTTTGCGTGTTCGCCATTACAATATTCGCACTAAAACAGCCATATAGTAGCTAAAACGAATGCACAGTATTCCACTGCGTTATTTGATACCTAAAACTTGTTGTTTGCTAGTGTATTCATCGAGAAATCTAAATTCTAAACATTAATGTCGAACGCATTTTTTCGTGTTTGTGGCATTTTATGTCAGGTCAGTTGTCGACCGGATAATGTAACTTCCGGTGTCCGGTCAGTGGCGGGGTTAATATGTGTGGATATGGCGAATGTGGGCCTTTCGTTAGACACCAAAATTAGCCCTCCGTGCGCTATTTTCCTCGAGCTATCGGCCGTCCCACGCAATTTGAAAATCCTGTCCCGCAGATTGTCATGCTATCCCAAATTCCACCCCATGTTAGGTCAGTTGTCGATCAAATAATGCAACTTCTGGTGTTTGGTTAGTGGCGGGGTTAATATGTTTGGATAGGGCGAACGTGTGCCTTTCGTTAGACACCAAAATGAGCCCCCTACGCCCTGTATTCCTCGAGATATCGGCCGTCCCACGCAATTTGAAATTCTGTCCGGCAGATTGTCGTTTTGTCCCATATCCCATCCCATCCCGCAGATTGTCATGTCCCCTTTTTTACGCCGATTTCTTGTCGATTTTTGGACGATTTCTCTTCTTAAACACCATTTACACATAGTTTGCATCTGAAAACACGTGTAATGATTATAATTTATCACTCTCATAGTCGAGCTTGGCGGTTTTGAACATTGTATACTGAGAATTTTCGACTTTTATGTGACCGACCACCGAACCGCCAAGCTCGAATTAAAAATCAAAATATTAAGCTGAATTTCCGTCGATTTCTCGTTTCTAAAACACGTTCCAGCTAGTTTTTAGCTCACCTGAGACGAAGTCTCCGGTGGAGCTATAGTCATCACTCCTCGTCCGTCGTCCGTCCGTCCATCCGTCCGTCCATCCGTCCGTCCGTCAACAATTCTTTGAACATCTTCTCCTCTGGAACCGTAAGACCAAATGGGTTCATATTTGGTGTGGATGTTCCCTAGTTGACTCTCATTCCGATTTGTTCAAATGAGGTCACTGGGTCAAATAGTTGCGAAGCCAGGGCCATAACTCTGTAATTCTTACAACAACTTCTTCTCAAATTTCATTGGTCCGAATGGGTTCATATTTGGTACAAAGGGTCTTTGGGGGACTGTTATTCAGATTTGTTCAAATGAGGTCACTGGGTCGAATGTGGGCAGAGCCAGTGACATAACTAAAAACAAAAAGCATATTATAAAATTTGAAAAAGTGACACCATTATAACATCTGCAGATTTATGAAACTTTAATCTTTAATCTTCTGAAATTACAGAAATATTCCATCCCATCCCATCCCCCTCCCACATGGCCCAGATGCACCCCACCCTGCAGTGGCCTACACCCAACCAACATCCCTTCCAATGGATATCATTTCCAGCTTCCAACATTAATACCTGTTCTATTAAAGTTGCAGATATCTCTTTGTGGATAGACATAGAGAAACACAGGTCATTAATCAAGGAATACAATGTCACTGACAGCTTGTATAAACATACTGCTAGCAATTTAAACAAACTGCCTGAATTTAGTGTGTCTGACATTTGCAGGTCAGAGAATCATTAATAAGAGGTACAATCTATCATGTATTGTTCAACATGGCAAATAGGAGGTCTGTCATTTGCAGAATGAGGTCCCCAGAGGGTGAATTTAGTGATGCTATCCCACACAGTTGTTAGTTACATTTCCCTTCTAGGAAGTTTCTATATCCCCTAATTTGCAGAATATAAAATTCATAATTGAGGTGTCCAATGGGTGAACATCAACTTCAACTGGGGAACTTCAATCTTATCCTAGGTCTGCCATAGCAGTTGAGGGCCTTAGCAGAATGAGGTCCCCAGAGGGTGAATTTAGTGATGCTAGCCCACTGTGCAGGATAGCGTCACTAAAGTCACCCTCTGGAGGACCTCATTCCGCAAATGACAGACACACTATCACACTATTTCAAGGCTTGATTGTATAATACATTGTGTTGCTTGAGGCCAGGCACATACAATGTAGGAAAAGGTGCACTATTTGCAGGCTTGCTCCTTTGGTGATTGTGGTTCAGATTTGTTCTACCAGGGTCACCAGGTCAAGTAGGTGCAAGGCCAGCTACATTACTCTTTCTCTACATAGTAATTCATGATGTGTCTTCTATGCAATAATCAAATGGCCTATTTTGCTTATATTTGGTATGAAATTACCTTTGTGAAAATGGGATCACAAAGTCAAATAAGGGCAGAGCCAGAGACTATTTCACTACATAGTAATTCTTAAAATATGTTTGCAAGAACTGGTTGGCTTATTTAGCATGGAATGTTCTTCCTTGACTGCAATTCAGATTTTTTTTTAATGGGCTCACTTGGTCAAATAGGGGCCAAACGAAGAACAGTTTCCCTCTTAATATGCTTCCTTCACAAGGACCATCAGGTCTATTTTACTGATATTTATCATATGTATGAAGGGTTCTTTGGTGTCTGGGATTTAAATTTATTCAGATGGGGTCACCAGGTTAAATAGGGTGGGACCAGGGACATAACTATATGTCTCTATAGTAATTCTTAAAATGTCTTCTCAAGAGAGGTTGGACTATTTAGCTTACATATAGTATGGAGCAATCAGGAGGATCCTTAAGTGACTGAGATTCAGATTTGTTAAAATGAGGTCAATTTGTCAAGAAATGGTGGGGCTATGGGGAGTTAACACTTTTGTGTCTAATAAAATCATTGAAATGCCAAATTCATTAAAACATCTACCTTGGAACCACCTGACTGATTAATCTGACTTACATGTATTGTGTTTTGGATCCATGGATAATTGGGCTTCAAACATGTCTAAATGGTTTTGGAAAAAGGCGCTTGTGAGATTGGAAATTTCCAACAATTGAGAAAGTTTGAGGTGTCAGTTGTGAAATTCCAACCTAAGACTTGGGAGTCTGTATACCGGTCAAAGGGGACTTGTTGAGCTGGAGGAGGAGGGGGTGATCAGTAGTATACAGTTGGTAATTTCAAGATGGATTTTCACCATCTACATATGTGAAATCTCTCTAGCCACATATCCTGTTTAGAGCTATTTCTTTTAAAGTAATTATGAAAAGTTCTGACTGTTGTAGTCTCCAGAGTCCCAGTCTTATCAGTCTTTGTAGTCTGGTGAGCGACCCCACAGTCATTGACTGTCTTGTTATGTAAAAACATGTAAAATGATTATCATTCGTCACAAATATACTCGAGCTTGGCGGTTTTGAATATTTTATATTAAGAATTTTTGACATTTGATGACCGACCACCGAACCGCCAAGCTCGAATTTTAAATCAAAATATGAAGCTGAATTTCCTGAGATTTCTCGTTTCTAAAACATGTCCCAGCTATTTTTCATGTAAAAATATGTAAAATGATTATCGTTCTTCACATATATACTCGAGCTTGGCGGTTTTTAACATTGTGTACTTAGAATTTTCGACTTTTATATGACCGCTCACCGAATCGCCAAGCCAATGCAAAATGATACCCAGACCAAACCGAGGCAAAATGATACCCACCAAATATTGTCAACGTGTACCCATTAATGATCGTCCATGCAACTAATCAAACTTGTTCAATTATGTTATATTCTTGTTTCGATGTAGCATTGTGATTTAAATGGCACGTATATATAAGATAAGTTAGTCGTGTGTGGAACGGTCACAATGATAATATACATGAATTCCAGAGGGCAAACTGTAATATAATTTAATTCTCCATCCACATTAAATTATTATTATTATTTGTTTTGGGGGGGGGGATTTGACACAGGAGGATTTGAAAGGGCCTGAGACGTCATTTTTTTCTTTCTTTTTAGTGTAAACATATTTTTATTTCCAACATAACATAATATGCACGTGTACAGGTGATACAAAATTAATATGCAATATAGAAGAGATAATGTATGGAAATGAGGACCAGACAACAAGCCCGATGGCTTATATGAAGTCTTTTCCTCTTTGGCGACATGCCACTTCCCCGATAAGTGAGGGAGGGGTATCGATCAGATGGGAAAGGCTTGAGATAATGTTTATTTTTCTTAGCTTTCTTGAGTTTTCTTTCATCCGTCCCCATTAATTTAGGTTTCATTTATTTTATATATATCACTGATTAGCCAAGAACCGGTTAGTTGCAATTCGAGTAGTTTACTCAACAGGATGAAGTGAATTATAATCGACACGAATACTCCGTTACAGAATAGATCCATACCCTCTGTCAGAATTATCAAACTAAACGCGTTGGTTCAACGTGGGAATCTGAACCCCAACTCATGATTTGTTTTAGTTTTTTTGACACAGCTCAATTGACTAGCAATTGCTTTAAAAACAATTCATGACGCTTACTAAATCGGACAAACTGTTATCGCTCATAAACACATCATACAGTGCATTGGTAAGTGAAGTGGTGGAACTGTTTATTCAGTGACACGTCTATGTGCCGCTGTTTTGATAGGGTTGTTTTTTTTTGCTTCCCCGCAGAACACTCGTCACTTTTGTGTACATGCCGCCGATCATGCGAAGTGTTAACGATGACACGCACGTGCGACGGTGTGGGTTTCGTTTGAGTTGATTTAGACACGCCTTCTTGCTATAAATTCCCGCTGGTGAGCGAACAACATCAGTTCCAGAAAGATAGTGGCAATGGTGAGTAATATATAATATTGCATATGTATATAGCATTCAACTGTACTCCGGTTATTGGTCCGTTTTTTCATGGGAAGTCAAATAATATATATTTTCTACAGTATATTGTGAAGAAAAAACATTTAGGTGATGCAAATAATTGTGATATTAGAAAAGCCTAATATAAACACTATAGTTAATGTCGACAACGCATATGTGCCATGAAACTACTCAATCGTAGTGCGATACAACAATTAAATTAGTGACAAATAGAATACATTTATGATTTTATTTGTTGTCGTGGAATTCAAATCCTCCTGGGTCAAATCCCCCCCCCCAACAAATAATAATAATAATTTAATGTGGATGGAGAATTAAATTATATTACAGTTTGCCCTCTGGAATTCATGTATATTATCATTGTGACCGTTCCACACACGACTAACTTATCTTATATATACGTGCCATTTAAATCACGATGCTACATCGAAACAAGAATATAACATAATTGAACAAGTTTGATTAGTTGCATGGACGATCATTAATGGGTACACGTTGACAATATTTGGTGGGTATCATTTTGCCTCGGTTTGGTCTGGGTATCATTTTGCATTGGCTTGGCGATTCGGTGAGCGGTCATATAAAAGTCGAAAATTCTAAGTACACAATGTTAAAAACCGCCAAGCTCGAGTATATATGTGAAGAACGATAATCATTTTACATATTTTTACATGAAAAATAGCTGGGACATGTTTTAGAAACGAAAAATCTCAGGAAATTCAGCTTCATATTTTGATTTAAAATTCGAGCTTGGCGGTTCGGTGGTCGGTCATCAAATGTCAAAAATTCTTAATATAAAATATTCAAAACCGCCAAGCTCGAGTATATTTGTGACGAATGATAATCATTTTACATGTTTTTACATAAAAACTAGCTGGAACGTGTTTTAGAAACGAGAAATCGACGGAAATTCAGCTTAATATTTTGATTTTTAATTCGAGCTTGGCGGTTCGGTGGTCGGTCACATAAAAGTCGAAAATTCTCAGTATACAATGTTCAAAACCGCCAAGCTCGACTATGAGAGTGATAAATTATAATCATTACACGTGTTTTCAGATGCAAACTATGTGTAAATGGTGTTTAAGAAGAGAAATCGTCCAAAAATCGACAAGAAATCGGCGTAAAAAAGGGGACATGACAATCTGCGGGATGGGATGGGATATGGGACAAAACGACAATCTGCGGGACAAAATTTCAAATTGCGTGGGACGGCCGGTATCTCGAGGAATACAGGGCGTAGGGGGCTCATTTTGGTGTCTAACGAAAGGCCCACATTCGCCCTATCCACACATATTAACCCCGCCACTGACCGGACACCAGAAGTTGCATTATTTGATCGACAACTGACCTAACATGGGGTGGAATTTGGGATAGCATGACAATCTGCGGGACGGGATTTTCAAATTGCGTGGGACGGCCGATATCTCGAGGAATACAGCGCGTATAGGGCTCCTTTTGTTGTCTCACGAAAGGTCCACATTCGCTCTATCCTCACATATTAACCCCGTCACTGACCGGACACCGGAAGTTACATTATTCGGTCGACAACTGACCTAACATAAAATGCCACAAACACGAAAAACTGCGTTCGACATTAATGTTTAGAATTTAGATTTCTCGATGAATACGCTAGCAAACAACAAGTTTTGGGTATCAAATAACGCAGCTGAATACTGTGCATTCGTTTTTAGCTACAATATGGCTGTTTTAGTGCGAATATTGTAATGGCGAACACGCAAACACGCGCCGATAAAACAGCTAAAAATAGACTCGATGTTTACAATTACAGGATCGATTTCAGCTGGTATATTCAATATAATGGGACGTATGGTATATCAAAATGTAGGATTAGACACAGGGAATGTATTATTTTAAATGGGTCCCACCAGGCGGTGAAATTGTTGCAGAAATTCGCTCCAAGATATTCTCACTTATTTTTATTTCAGTTGTGACTAAAAGCCCAGATGCCGGAGCCCAGCGACTAAAAGCCAAGTTACAAAATAGATCAACTGGTTTGAACGAATGAATATGTCAATGGTAAGACTATTCAAAAGAATATTCAAATCAAATAGTGTTTATAGACTTAAAAACTTATGTGTCCGCCATTCATATGCGGTGGAGGTTCTCATATTATCTGCCAGTCATACGCGGGGGAGGTTCTCATATGAACATATTATCTGCCGGTCATACGCGGTGGAGGTTCATATTATCCGCCGGTCATACGCGAGGGAAGTTCTCATTTTATCCTCCGGTCATACGCGGGGGAGGTTCTGATATGAACATATTATCTGCCGGTCATATGCGGTGGAGGTTCATATTATCCACCGGTCATACGCGAGGGAGGTTCTCATATTATCCTCTGGTCATACGTTGGGGAGGTCCTCATATGAACATATCCGCCGGTCATATCCTCCCTCGGCTGTGACCGGTGGATAATATGAGAACCTGCCTCGCATATGACCGGCAGATAATATGTTCATATGAGAACCTCCACCGCATATGACCGGTGGATAATATGAACCTCCACCGCGTATGACCGGCAGATAATATGTTCATATCAGAACCTCCCCCACCTATGACCGAAGGATAATATGAGAACTTCCCTCGCGGATAATATGAACCTCCACCGCGTATGACCGGCGGATAATATGTTCATATGAGAACCTCCATCACGTATGACCGGCGGATAATATGTTCATATGAGAACCTCCACTGCGTATGACCGGCGGATAATATGTTCATATGAGAACCTCCCCTACGTATGACCGGTGGATAATATGAACCTCCACCGTGTATGACCGGCGGATAATATCTTCATATGAGAACGTCCCCTACGTATGACCGGATAATAATATGAGAACCTCCCTCGCGTATGACCGGTGGATAATATGAGAACCTCCCTCGCGTATGACCGGCGGATAATGTGTTCATATGAGAACCTCCACTGCGTATGACCGGCGGATAATATGTTCATATGAGAACCTCCCCTACATATGACCGGTGGATAATATGAACCTCCACCGTGTATGACCGGCCGATAATATGTTCATATCAGAACCTCCCCCACATATGACCGAAGGATAATATGAGAACTTCCCTCGCGTATGATCGGCGGATAATATGAACCTCCACCGTGTATGACCGGCGGATAATATGTTCATATGAGAACCTCCCCAACGTATGACCGGAGGATAATATGAGAACCTCCCTCGCGTATGACCGGTGGACAATATGAGAACCTCCCTCGCGCATGACCGGCGGATAATATGAACCTCCACCGTGTATGACCGGCGGATAATATGTTCATATCAGAACCTCCCCCACATATGACCGGAGGATAATATGAGAACCTCCCTCGCATATGACCGGTGGATAACTGAACCTCCACCGCGTATGACCAGCGAATAATATGTTCATATCAGAACCTCCCCCACGTATGACCGGAGGATAATATGAGAACCTCCCTCGCGTATGACCGGCGGATAATATGAACCTCCACTGCGTATGACCGGCAGATAATATGTTCATATGAGAACCTCCCCTATGTATGACCGGATGATAATATGAGAACCTCCCTCACGTATAACCGGTGGATAATATGAGAACCTCCCTCGCGTATGACCGGCAGTTAATATGTTCATATGTGAACCTCCCCATCGTATGACCGGAGGATAATATGAGAACCTCCCTCGCGTATGACCGGTGGATAATATGAACCTCCACCGCATATGACCGGCAGATAATATGTTCATATCAGAACCTCCCCCGCGTATGACTGGAGGATAATAAGAAAACTTCCCTCGCGTATGACCAGCGGATAATATGAACCTCCACCATGTATGACCGGCAGATAATATGTTCATATGAGAACCTCCACCGCGTATTACTGGGAGATAATATGAGAACTTCACCGCATATATGAATGGCGGACACATAAGTTTTTAAGTCTATAAACACTATTTGATTTGAATATTCTTTTGAATAGTCTTACCATTGACATATTCATTCGTTCAAACCAGTTGATCTATTTTGTAACTTGGCTTTTATCGCTGGGCTCCGGTATCTGGGCTTTTAGTCACAACTGAAATAAAAATAAGTGCGAATATCTTGGAGCGAATTTCTGCAACAATTTCACCGCCTGTTGGACCCATTTGGAAAAAATACATTCCCTGTGTCTAATTCTACATTTTGATATACTATACGCCCCATTATATTGAATATACCGGCTGAAATCGATCCTGTAATTGTAAACATCAAGTCTATTTTTAGCTGTTTTATCGGAGCGTGTTTGCGTGTTCGCCATTACAATATTCGCAATAACACAGCCATATTGTAGCTAAAAACGACTGTACAGTATTCCACTGCGTTATTTGATACCTAATACTTGTTGTTTGCTAGTGTATTCATCGAGAAATCTAAATTCTAAACATTAATGTCGAACGCAGTTTTTCGTGTTTGTGGCATTTTATGTTAGGTCAGTTGTCGACCGAATAATGTAACTTCCGGTGTCCGGTCAGTGTCGGGGTTAATATGTGTGGATAGGGCGAATGTGGACCTTTCGTGAGACACCAAAAGGAGCCCTCTACGCGCTGTATTCCTCGAGATATCGGCCGTCCCACGCAATTTGAAAATCCCGTCCCGCAGATTGTCATGCTATCCCAAATTCCACCCCATGTTAGGTCAGTTGTCGATCAAATAATGCAACTTCTGGTGTCCGGTCAGTGGCGGGGTTAATATGTGTGGATAGGGCGATTGTGGGCCTTTCGTTAGACACCAAAATGAGCCCCCTACGCCCTGTATTCCTCGAGATATCGGCCGTCCCACGCAATTTGAAATTCTGTCACGCAGATTGTCGTTTTGCCCCATATCCCATCCCATCCCGCAGATTGTCATGTCCCTAAAAAAGCGAGGTTTTCATTCGGTTAACACGGTAATAACACCCCCTATTAACCAGCCATCTGTCATCAAAATGTCCAAAATTCTTAATATAAAATATTAAAAACCGCCAAGCTCGATTATATTTGTGAAGAATGATAATCATTTTACATGTTTTTACATGAAAACTAGCTGGAACGTGTTTTAGAAACGAGAAATCGGCCGAAATTCAGCTTTATATTTTGATTTAAAATTCGAGCTTGGCGGTTCGGTGGTCGGTCATCAAAATGTCAAAAATTCTTTATATATAATGTTCAAAACCGCCAAGCCCGATTATATTTGTGATGAATGATAATCATTTTACACGTTTTTACATAAAAACTAGATGGAACGTGTTTTAGAAACGAGAAATCGTCGAAAATTCAGCTTAATATTTTGATTTTTTATTCGAGCTTGGCGGTTCGGTGGTCGGTCATCTAAAAGTCAAAAATTCTTTGTATATAATGTTCAAAACCGCCAAGCCCGATTATATTTGTGAAGAATGATAATCATTTTACACGTTTTTACATAAAAACTAGATGGAACGTGTTTTAGAAACGAGAAATTGGCGAAAATTCAGCTTAATACATTGTATTTTGATTTTTTATTCGAGTTTGGCGGTTCGGTGGTCGGTCATCTAAAAGTCAAAAATTCTGTGTATATAATGTTCAAAACCGCCAAGCCCGATTATATTTGTGTAGAATGATAATCATTTTACACGTTTTTACATAAAAACTAGATGGAACGTGTTTTAGAAACGAGAAATCGGCGAAAATTCAGCTTAATATTTTAATTTTTTATTCGAGCTTGGCGGTTCGGTGGTCGGTCATCTAAAAGTCAAAAATTCTTCGCATATAATGTTCAAAACCGCCAAGCTCGACTATGATAGTGATAAATGATAACCATTCAACATGTTTCGAATAAAAAACTTAGTCCAACTGATGTTTAAAAAGAGAAATCGACCAAAAACCGACAAGAAATCTGCGTAAAAAGACGATGTTTTGATTTTGTGACCACGCCCCCTATTAACCAACCAATCGGGGACATTACTGCCACTATTGTCGATTAATTTACGAAAATGGGCCATATAAGTAATTAACTGGTGCTATTCCCGCATAATTCACCCGAAAACAGCGTTTAAAAGGCTTTTTAAAAATTTGAAAACGCCAAGCTTGTCTTTTAGTCACCTGCCTTAAAAATTGCCAAGCTTGGCGCCAAGCTTGCATTTTAGCCGTGTGCGTGTATTACGAATCACATGTTAAACGGAATCTTTTTCCACGAAAGGTGTATATGTTATCTATCAAATTGAGTAAGAAAACACATCCACAGACTATACAGGTCAGGATTAATAGTGATTTTAAATCAAATATAGATAAAAACTAGCTGCGTAAATGATTGTATTTGCTCGGAAATGTTATATCACGGGGGACATGACAATCTGCGGAATGGGATGGAATATGGAATAGAACGACAATCTGCGGAACAGAATTTCAAATTGCGTGGAACGGCCGATATCTCGAGGAATACAGGGCGTAGGGCGCTCATGTTGGTGTCTAACGAAAGGCCCACATTCGCCCTATCCACACATATTAACCCCGCCACTGACCGGACACCAGAAGTTGCATTATTTGATCGAAAACTGACCTAACATGGGGTGAAATTTGGGATAGCATGGCAATCTGCGGAACGGAATTTCAAATTGCGTGGAACGGCCGATATCTCGAGGAATACAGGGCGTAGGGCGCTCATTTTGGTGTCTAACGAAAGGCCGATATTCGCCCTATCCAAACATATTAACCCCGCCACTGAACGGACACCGGAAGTTGCATTATTCGGTCGAAAACTGACCTAACATAAAATGCCACAAACACGAAAAACTGCGTTCGACATTAATGTTTAGAATTTAGATTTCTCGACGAATACGCTAGCAAACACCAAGTTTTAGGTATCAAATAACGCAGTGGAATACTGTGCACTCGTTTTTATCTACAATATGGCTGTTTTAGTGCGAAAACTGTAATAGCGAAACGCAAACAAGCGCCGATAAAACAGCTAAAAATAGACTCGATGTTTACATTTACACGATCGATTTCAGCTGGTATATTCAATATAATGGGGCGTATAGTATATCAAAATGTAGGATTAGACACAGGGAATGTATTTTTTTCCAAATGGGTCCACCACGCGGTGAAATTGTTGCAGAAATTCGCTCCAAAATATTCGCACTTCAGTTGTGACTAAAAGCCCAGATGCCGGAGCCCGGCGACTAAAAGCCAAGTTACAAAATAGATTAACTGGTTTGAACGCATGAATATGTCAATGGTCAGACTGTTGGAAATAATACCCAATTTTTTTTATAGACTTATATAAACACTTACGTGTGAAACTCGAATTTTAATTAAATCCATGATTGTGTAGTCTCTCGTATATCACGAACACTGCGCGCACACATTTTATTGGAATACATGCCATCTTTGCCTTGTGTTTTGTTTAGTTTAGTTTTTTTGGCGACCAAAGATGAGATGTGTTCGCACCACACTGTGCTAAGGCCAATGAAATCACTGAATTTCAGATTATCAGCATAACCGCATTATTTCATTAGTATCTGAAGCAAATTAATGAACACCATAAACAATAGAAAATTAACACAGCTCTTCGTGCGGGATAATCTTTAAAGCCAGTGACACCTCAGTCATCCTGACAGACTGTACAAACATAATGATAATGGGGCATTATGCATCATGAATATTTTTGTTAATTGGAATTGTCAAATCTAACATGCATGTTGTGGCTTCTAAGTAAACAAATTACCAGTTTTTTTAAATGGAGGCATGATGTTAAAGGACTCTTAGTTGCAATTAAGACCCTCGCAATAAATGCTTCAACAAACGCTCTTTATTGACTACCCTATACATGTTCTATGTATACTATAGGGCGACTGTATATACACAGACGGTATAGATAACTTTTAAGAGTGTTAACAATATTTTATTAGAACGAAAAAACAGAACGTCACATTTACAATGTATACATAGAAAAATAACAAATAGTTCAAATGGCGATATGATAACAAGCAATAAGCCTATTTTATAAAAACTTTATTTAAATCAAATACACGACATCGTTCTTGTAGAGCGACATGCATTGACAACACTGGGCATAAAATCCAAATATGCTTTGTTAAATTTTATTAAATGAAATCAGTGATGACCTTGGCATATTGATGCACTTAAAACTGATTGTATTTACTAATTTTATTTACTTTATTGATACACGCTACCAGCATATAACAATTATCTAGTTTCATTATATCACATCTTCTGAGTGCTGAGACATATTTGATTTCTAATTCCGTTTCTATGTTGGACACTACCATAATTTAAAATTTCGACTATATACATGTATGCTTGTATGCACCATTTACCACACATGTTTTCCTTCCTGTTTCATTGTTTTTCCTACCTACTCCATTATCTTCTCAATCACACCCAACCCTTCTCAACCCCGCACTCGCTTAACCTACTTCACAAAAAACCTGAGAAAACATAACTATATTCAAATCCCCGCTTTCTTTACCATGCAGCTGTCTCTATTGACACTCGGGGTAACATTTCTAGAGGAAAGGATTTTTATAAAAGCCATAGGCTTATTGCTTGTTATCATATCGCCATTTGAACTATTTGTTATTTTTCTATGTATACATTGTAAATGTGACGTTCTGTTTTTTCGTTCTAATAAAATATTGTTAACACTCTTAAAAGTTATCTATACCGTCTGTGTATATACAGTCGCCCTATAGTATACATAGAACATGTATAGGGTAGTCAATAAAGAGCGTTTGTTGAAGCATTTATTGCGAGGGTCTTAATTGCAACTAAGAGTCCTTTAACATCATGCCTCCATTTAAAAAAACTGGTAATTTGTTTACTTAGAAGCCACAACATGCATGTTAGATTTGACAATTCCAATTAACAAAAATATTCATGATGCATAATGCCCCATTATCATTATGTTTGTACAGTCTGTCAGGATGACTGAGGTGTAACTGGCTTTAAAGATTATCCCGCACGAAGAGCTGTGTTAATTTTCTATTGTTTATGGTGTTCATTAATTTGCTTCAGATACTAATGAAATAATGCGGTTAAGCTGATAATCTGAAATTCAGTGATTTCATTGGCCTTAGCACAGTGTGGTGCGAACACATCTCATCTTTGGTCGCCAAAAAAACTAAACTAAACAAAACACAAGGCAAAGATGGCATGTATTCCAATAAAATGTGTGCGCGCAGTGTTCGTGATATACGAGAGACTACACAATCATGGATTTAATTAAAATTCGAGTTTCACACGTAAGTGTTTATATAAGTCTATAAAAAAAATTGGGTATTATTTCCAACAGTCTGACCATTGACATATTCATGCGTTCAAACCAGTTAATCTATTTTGTAACTTGGCTTTTAGTCGCCGGGCTCCGGCATCTGGGCTTTTAGTCACAACTGAAGTGCGAATATTTTGGAGCGAATTTCTGCAACAATTTCACCGCGTGGTGGACCCATTTGGAAAAAAATACATTCCCTGTGTCTAATCCTACATTTTGATATACTATACGCCCCATTATATTGAATATACCAGCTGAAATCGATCGTGTAAATGTAAACATCGAGTCTATTTTTAGCTGTTTTATCGGCGCTTGTTTGCGTTTCGCTATTACAGTTTTCGCACTAAAACAGCCATATTGTAGATAAAAACGAGTGCACAGTATTCCACTGCGTTATTTGATACCTAAAACTTGGTGTTTGCTAGCGTATTCGTCGAGAAATCTAAATTCTAAACATTAATGTCGAACGCAGTTTTTCGTGTTTGTGGCATTTTATGTTAGGTCAGTTTTCGACCGAATAATGCAACTTCCGGTGTCCGTTCAGTGGCGGGGTTAATATGTGTGGATAGGGCGAATATCGGCCTTTCGTTAGACACCAAAATGAGCGCCCTACGCCCTGTATTCCTCGAGATATCGGCCGTTCCACGCAATTTGAAATTCTGTTCCGCAGATTGCCATGCTATCCCAAATTTCACCCCATGTTAGGTCAGTTTTCGATCAAATAATGCAACTTCTGGTGTCCGGTCAGTGGCGGGGTTAATATGTGTGGATAGAGCGAATGTGGGCCTTTCGTTAGACACCAACATGAGCGCCCTACGCCCTGTATTCCTCGAGATATCGGCCGTTCCACGCAATTTGAAATTCTGTTCCGCAGATTGTCGTTCTATTCCATATTCCATCCCATTCCGCAGATTGTCATGTCCCTATCACGGGGTGTTCGTCACCGTGTACCTGATATCACCAACCCGGAAGGTATAACCAAACCGTACTGGGCCATGTACTATATATAGATTTCCAATACCCGTGTTTTGACTTGCGGGGAACGTGTCGAATACTATGGATGCCGGCAATATATACTAGGTGTGTGCGATTTCCCGTCATTTACAAGAACAGACAAAATCCAGCACCACATATCTCCGTTTGTTGCGCGCGAAGGTGAACACTTGTTAGTGGGTAAAGGGAATTTACTCTAATGTTATACCTGAATGGATATAGCGATGCATATTTGAATCAGTTGGCGAGTGGTTCAGTTGATGAACAAATGTGCATCTATGTGACTGGTTTCCGATAATTAGGTTATTTTGTCTACAATTGCATGAATATTCATTTCATCGGTAGTGCGTGGAATATTTCATACCACGTTGAGATGTTTTATTCCACATCGATTGCGTACCAGAGCGGAATCAGGAATCCAATGTACGTTTAACGTGACACCCCACCCCCAATCTATTCATATTGAATCCCATGCCCTATGTCTGTCAGCTTGCTCCGCCTCTGTAATTGCTACTACACAGTGCACAAGTACTTGTCCTGGCTTTTCTGATATTTACATGGTTCAAGATCAAATGTATTTAATGATGTATCTACGAACAAAAAAGGGAGAGAGACGGATATAGCGACCAAGAATAAACCCCACCGACAGAAATGGTGATTATATATATGGTGTCAAATTGAACAGGAAAACGATTTAAATACATGTACAACGTAATAAAAAAAATGAATTGCCGAAGATAGCAAACTGATAAAAAATATTTCCAAGTGGAATGGGTGCAAATACATAATTCGAGTATATTTTCCATTCCAAAATGGTTAGGGCTACTTTTTGTTTATGGAGAAGGGGGAAGGTCCAACTTAGATTTTACAGCCAAGGTTAGACCTTAATGTAGGAAAACATCATAGTATAGCAGCTAAGACCAAAAATATGAGGCAATCGTGCACTTTTGAGTAGAAATATAGAACTTTGTATACACATTCAGGGACATCTAAGAAACAAATTCTGAGATGGTGCTTCCTCGTGCGTGCATGGTGAGATGGTGCTTCCTCGTGTGTGCATGGTGAGATGGTGCTTCCTCGTGTGTGCATGGTTAGATGGTGCTTCCTCGTGCGTGCATGGTGAGATGGTGCTTCCTCGTGCATGGTGAGATGGTGCTTCCTCGTGTGTGCATGGTGAGATGGTGCTTCCTCGTGCATGATGAGATGGTGCTTCCTCGTGCATGGTGAGATGGTGCTTCCTCGTGTGTGCATGGTGAGATGGTGCTTCCTCGTGTGTGCATGGTGAGATGGTGCTTCCTCGTGCATGGTGAGATGGTGCTTCCTCGTGCATGGTGAGATGGTGCTTCCTCGTGTGTGCATGGTGAGATGGTGCTTCCTCGTGCGTGCATGGTGAGATGTTGCTTCCTCGTGCGTGCATGGTGAGATGGTGCTTCCTCGTGCATGGTGAGATGGTGCTTCCTCGTGTGTGCATGGTGAGATGGTGCTTCCTCGTGTGTGCATGGTGAGATGGTGCTTCCTCGTGCGTGCATGGTGAGATGGTGCTTCCTCGTGTGTGCATGGTGAGATGAAAGATTTGTTAGCTCTGTCATGAGATGACAGAACCAATTGTTCTAATGTAGCATCAATATTAGTACCAGTCAAAAGTTTTAATAATTGCGTCTTTTTTCGTTGACACGCAAGAAACTTTTTCCAATTCCTGGGAACTTGTGATGTTGCGACAACCTTTCGTCGAGCTCCAGATCCCCTTTTTGTTGTCGTGTGGCACATTTCAGGCTATCATCTCGGTATATATCCCATACAACGCCCACGCGGTTGGCTGATTTTAAATAGCTGCATTTCGATGTACTTTATAATAACAGTGTCAGCGTAGTCTTGGAAAGTTTTAGAAGTTCCCGGTGGTAGCATGTGTACAATGAAAGCGCCATCAAGAATACCAGCATTCACGTTTGGCGCACGGTCTTGTGATTCAGAAATTGATTCCAAACATGATAGTACATCTGCCTTTGAGGTATAGAACGGGTTTCATTGTGTTTGGAGAGAACTGGTGGCCATGGTCGGTTCTCATGTTTGTTTGAAGAAATCTTCAAGGTTACCATCTCTTGCCTGGCAAGCTACATATATTTTCAGTTCTGTAATTTGTCCCTTCCGAAGTACAAGTTTGTTTTTCTTTCTTTGAAAAACAAAGGTAATTTATTTTTCATAACTGCTTCACTTATTGATTTTGCTTCTGCATTCTTGAATCTCTCCAATACAAATTGTTGATACTATTCTTTGCCCAGTTTGCCAATATTTGCACTGCTAATTTCTTTTGTATCTTATGCGTACAAGTCACTGCTGTCGTCATTGAATGGATTTCACATCTCCTCAAATGCAGCAACTATGGCTAGTGTATCTTTTTGGAAGGATGACTGCAATTTGTGAGTCTGCTCGTGGATTGTCAGTGAGACCTACCGCACCACTTTCGCATTCCACCATAGCATTAACTTGATCATGAGCTTGATCTAGGGCCATACCAGAAAATTTCCTTTGGGTTTTGTGAGCGACGAATTTCCCAGATAAAAATCTTTAAATAAGGTCGGGTGTTGGGTTTCACACTATATATCGACGTTATATAAGGTAGCGACATGCCACCTGAGGGCAACCTAGAAGATTTTACTCGCTCGCTCATCTCCGGCCGGTGTTATTAACCCCGAAAATGCCGATATTGGCTAAGAGAGCCCGGATGATCCCGGGTGTCTTCGTGTTTTTTCGGACAGCATTTTTGTGTGATACGTGGTGGTGCAATACCACCTGAGTGTGACTTCCAAATATTGACTCGTTGACGCGTCCACGGCCGATGTTATTAACCCCTCGAAATCCGGTAGCCATATATGGTTTTCGGACAGTATATTTTGGTGATGCGTGGTAGTTTAATACCACCTGAGTGTGACTTCCAAATATTGACTCGTTGACGCGTCCACGGCCGATGTTATTAACCCCTCAAAATCCGGTAAAATACCATATAAGCAAAAAGAGCCCGGGCCCGCCCGGGCCCGTGGACACTATATCTCGACGTTATAACGTAGCGACATACCCCATGAAGGTAACCTAGAACATTTTACTCGATCGCTCGTCTCCGGTTTTATTAATCCCGCAAATGCCGATATTGGGTGTCTTCGTATGTTTTCGGACAGTATATTTTGGTGATGCGTGCATGGTAGTGCAATAACACCTGAGTGTGACTTCCAAATATTGACTCGTTGACGCGTCCACGGCCGATGATATTAACCCCTCAAAATCCTGTAAAATATAGGCCGTAAATTTTACGGTAAAATACCAGCAGCACAGTTGCCAGTAATATACCGTGAAATATACAGTACACCGTATTTTTCTATACCGTATATATAACAGATATACCGTGAAATAAACAGTACACCCTATTTTCCTATACCGTAGATTTAACAGTTATACCGTGAAATAAACTGTACACCCTATTTTCCTATACCGTAGATTTAACAGTTATACCGTGAAATAAACAGTACACCCTATTTTCTTATACCGTAGATTTAACAGAACTTTGTGTACCCGGTTATACCGTGAAATAAACAGAACACCGGATTTCTTATACCATCAATTTAACAGCTATAACACAAAAATATTGTTCTGCATATGTGTATAAATGTATATTTAGCCGTTATATCATAAAAATAATTCAATTATTAGTTTAATCGCGCATACCCATGGGTACATGTAACCCTTGGAACAAACGTCGCACTACCGACGAATCTAATTCAATTAGAATTAGACTCGAGTTTAATTCATAATTCGTCTGTTGAAACAAACGTCGCATTTAATTCAAGACGAATCTCACACGGCACAATCGTTTCGACGATTCTACGACCAATTCCACGATTCTGCGGCTTGACAAACACGGTGCTGCGGCAATTTAACGATTCTGCGACCAGGCTGATGCGATAAACACGAAAAAAACATTAAGAAATGAATAATTCCAGAAATATAGACAGTTATGTACCACATATTATATTTCTATTAGGTACGGCGATCTTCGATTCGATAATCGGTAGAGAGTTCAGCACTAGACAGTTAGCACAACAATACATAATCTTTGACACAAATAGACCAGTTGTTTTGGATTTACAAACATCACTGTGTGAAATTCGTCTTTAGAGTTGAGAAAATATATATAATGTCCTATAAAATTGAGTGGAAACCAAATAATAACATAGCCATACGTCTTTGGTTGATTTTTCACAACTGATGTTAACCTCAGTTCTGTGATTGATGGCGCTGTGTCCATACTTGTAGGGGTATCATCGCACTCAATTGACAACGCCGAGTAGTCGACTATGACAACGACGATTGTGAGACCAGCAATTGAAATTTCATTAACTTGTGCTCACGAGAAGTCGTTTTCTAATTAATGTCACGCTCGCTATAGACATGAATACGCATATGAATCACACGACCCCAAGGCTACGAGATTAAGACTCTTTTATTTGGAGCCAGCTGTGGAAAATAAAGTAATGTCGAATCGTATATTGCTATACTGTACAGGTTTAATTTCCATATATGTGCACCACACATTACATGATTTAAATTTTCCGCCTATCCAACTTTCATTCCGTCTGTCTGTACGCCTAACTAGCAGCCGACTCACAATGCCTCGGTATTTTCTTATGGCCAACATGTCTTATTCTCAGTTGCGTTGTGGTATCGATGGTGGGGAATGGTCGCCTTCATGTTAGAAATTAACTCCACACGTGTTTTGAGTATAATTCCATATTTTGACATCCAGGTATATATATCTATAAACGGTGAAAATGATATTCTATAATGATTTATTTATTTGTGATTAAAATCTAGTTATCTAAAATATAATTCCCTCGCTCAGTCAAGATTTGCCTCCAGATATTACAATTCTATGACATTTATTTCGTATTAATTCTTAACTCATTTGAAGTATGCACACACCAGTTTACCCAATTAAAAATACTACCGCAACAAAACACCCCATGTTAATAATATACCGGCAAGTTGGCGTCCGAACCGGGGGATCAGGGGTAGGGGGTCATAAATCAGCGTATCCCATTAGGTTATTTTTTTATTTTGGCTACTTTCGGGACCAACCAACCCAATGTTCTACTATTTTCTGTATGTATACGTTTTTACTGCAATTTTCTGGCATCCATCCCTTTTATTTTTATTTTTTATAAAGTGTTGCTCATTACTTTCAGTTTCAGATAACCATAAAGAATTGTAACTAATACTTTCATACAAACACATTTATAAAAGTAACTAAACGGTCAATAATTTTTCGAGGACATCTTTATATGCAGGGCCTATACCTGCCAATCAGAATATGACTAAAATAACTTATGTTATGGTAGGGTAAGTGGTGACATTTTCGAATGAACAAGTCAACTTTACAAAAATTACAAAGCCGCTAGGCGCACCAAGAAGGAAAATGTTCAGGTACATGTAAGTCGGGCATTTTGTCATGTTCAAAAAATTAAAGAATGCTCGTTTAGCGACAAATCTCTTATGCGACTTGGTATCTATACCTTCACATGTGGGGATCAGTAAATAGACAGTACTGTATTGAATCCAGGACACGTGCATTGTACAACGAAGGTACTGTTCCAAACATTTATTGATGCAGCATACATGGGCTTACACGCATAACTAAGCTGTCCGATCATGCAGTGACAGATACGTCGTATACAAATGGAAATTACCGTTCAACGAGTCGCACAATCGTCGTTGTCATGGTCGAAGAGTTGACACTGTTACTGCATTTCTGTGTGTAGTGTAATCGAATATTGCGTCAACGGAGGTACGAATTTGACACATAATACATTTATGCTTATCAAAGCTTACGTTGGATGTTAATTTTCGCACTGTTAATGTCCCCTTGTAGCCCAAGAAACGACTTTTTGCGATCGGTTCGCGGTTCGATCGGATTATCCAGACTTGACCGAGCCGATTGTGACTCATTTTATGTATTGATCGCATCTTCGTATGTATTCCGCGAGTCAACCTGATGGACCTGCAAAGTCTACTCTACACAATGCATACAAGAAGAAGCCCACTTTTATCGTCCCAATTCAGTAAAAGGCCCCAATATCTAAGTTTGTCATAAAAGCACCGTGGTTGTCAAGCCGCAGAATCGTGGAATTGGTCGTAGAATCGTCGAAACGATTGTGCCGTGTGAATCTAAATGATTTCTTAAAATGGCATAAAGCGTTCATAATGGTTTTCGTTAAAACGGCTAAAATAGGAAGTTTTATATCAATTCTAAAACGTAAAATTTAGTGAGAAAATGTGGCTTTTGACTTCCAAGCGACGAGGAAATTCCAAGGAGTGGAAATTATTTGTGTTATATCGCTATTTCGTAGGTATTTGATACATATTTTAGGTCGGACATGATTCTTTTGGTGGTATTTTGCTTTGAACTTGTCTGAAAGAAAGCCGGTCCAGTTTATTTTTATACGAAAACGTTGTATCGTTTTAACAATTTAATAGCAAGATGAGGTCAACGCGCTATATCACTATATATATATATATATATATATATATATATATATATATATATATTGCGTCAGTAAGCCTATCTAAAACCACGTGGTAAAATAACCATGGCGGGCAGGGACGTACGGTTATAGGGTCTCGATTGGGGGGGGGGGGCTAATTAATTTGCGTAATTCAATTTGCACCCCTTTGGCTGTTCCTTCACATGCCTGGATAATAGCCTATTCTGAATGGATCAGTAGACTTGTGATCATACACTGGGCGGACCATGGTTCTGCCATTAGAAGAAAAATCAGAGATCTGAACCTGAAAATCCGATCATAGTTTGGCACAGCGGGAGAAAACTTTGAACATGAAAACCGCAAAAACCTATATAGCATTAGACTGGCCTCAAGCTTTCCAAGTGCTGACAATTTCCAACCTGACACGCCCACGAAGGTTGGAAAATTTCCAACTGATGACCATTGAAGTTCATAATTTTGAACGGAAGCATACGAAAATAATTAGCTGTTTTTTTTTTGGCTGGCCACGGGGGACCAGGACACAAGCCATTTAAGTCAAAATGTTGGACCAAAAGTAGGAAAATATGCAAATGTTGGTCTAAAAACAACAAATTCCCCAATAATTCATTGCGGGAAAATCAAATTACAAGAACAATTTCAACCCATCGTTGATGTTAAATTTGCACACGTCCATGCATAGCACTAGTAACGGAATAAATATTTATTTAGTGCGTCTACTCGCATTTAATTTGAAACAAACGTCGCACTTTCGTCGAATCGAATTCAAATACCACCAAATTACGTCATGATCGTTGGTGTTTTCCAGTTTAAATTGGAATTCCCTCATTAGCATATCATTATGCAGCTCGTTTGCATGTCTCGGAATTAAATTCGAGTCGACGGTGATGCGACGTTTGTTTCAAACACGGATCTCAGACGCATCAGCAATTAAATTCGTGTTGACCACACGCATTCTTCGTCGGTAGTGCGTCTACTCGCATTTATTTGCAACAAACGTCGCACTACCGACGAATCTAATTGAAATAATTTAATTCGATTCGTCGGTAGTGCGACGTTTGTTCCAAGGGTGTTATGCATAATATATTGAGATATCATATCGGATATTCAATTGACTTTCTTATGCAGTAGCTAGAGGACATTACTGATCATTACTTGGTTGGTTTGATATTAGGCCCGATATCAGCCCGAGTAAACCTCATATCAGCCTGAGACCCTTGGAACAAACGTCGCGCTGCCGACGACTTGAATTCGAGTCGACAAAAGTGCGACGTTTTTTTTCAAATAAATGCGAGTAGACGCACTACCGACGAAGAATGCGTGTGGGCAACACGAATCTAATTGCTGATGCGTCTGAGATCCGTGTTTGAAACAAACGTCGCATCACCGTCGACTCGAATTCGGAGAAATGCAAACGAGCTGCATAATGATATGATAATGAGGGAATTCCAATTGAAACTGGAAAACCCCAACGAGCGTAATTTGGTGGTATTTGAATTCAATTCGACAAAACTGCGACGTTTGTTTCAAATTAAATGCTAGTAGACGCAATAAATCAAATTTTATTCCGTTTGGATCAGCCAATACGCCAAGGATTTGATAGCAAACAATATGTAATCGGGGTTCACGATTGGATGGCTAGAATGTAGGGTCTCATATAATCCCATATCCCATATATGTCAAATATAGCGAATTATCGAAATATGAAATACTACCAGATTAGCCCGCCACTGGCGGGATTGGTCCCATGGCTTTGGTCGATCCATTAATTTTTTTTTTTCAAGGTAACCCCGTACAGGCACGCCGACAGCATGCTATCATTTGCGGGTACCCGTTTCAATGTCATGTTGGGTGGACAAAATAACCCGACAAAAATATTCCCCGTCCCGAGTTGACCATACCTAATAAATTTCACGTCGATGTCACCGCTGACGACCGAGATATCGCCCAATGTCATTTGTGGGTACCCGTTTCAAGGTCACCTCAGGCGGACAAACTGACCCGACGAAAATCTCCCCCGTCCCTTGGAAGCCCTTAGCACGAAATTTCGTCTCGATATCTCCAGTTTCCGAGACGGTCGATTGAGCCGTATTTAAACTCGTGTATATAAACGCTCTTTAACAATGACACCGCAGATGCGAACGCTCCTTAATCATTAACCCATCAATTCCAACGACGGTGGCAGGGCGAAGGATGAAGGAGTGTTCGGACGTTCTCAGAAGCGGTGCGATGGCACTTCTCGTTGCTTTTTACCCCTAGATAGCAAGTTTGTGCTCAATCGGTCGAGCCGTTTTCGAGTCTATAAAGGATATACAAATATACGGAAGTCTCAAAATATATGGTAGACAACGAAAAATCGAAATAGGAAAATACAGCGAAATAGCGGAATAAAAAATGCAGCGAAATAGGAAATTATTTTTATTAACTAAATAACGGAGATATTTGAAGAAGTGTTTTTTTCACGAAATAACCAGAGTTGATCTATTGTGGTGTTGTACTTTCTCATACAAATCGACGTTATTTCGTAAAGGTATATTGTTTATAGAGTTATTACCCTTCAGATTAAATATTATAGTCAATCGAAACCACGCGTGCCTCCCGTCCCGGATGTCACACTCAGGTGTATTGCACTACCACAGTGCACATCCCCAAATTATACTATCGTAAAACACACTAAGACGCCCCCCCCCCCCCCCTCCGGGGCTCTCTTATCCAATATCGGCATTTGCGGGGTTAATAACACCGGCCGGAGACGACCGAGCTTGTTAAATTTTCTAGGTTGACCTCGTGATGTATGCCGCCACGTTATAACGTCGAGATACAGTGTCCACGGGGGCCCCGAGCTCTTTTTGTTTATATGGTATTTTACCGGATTTTTATGGGTTAATAACATCGGCCGTGGACGCGTCAATGAGTCAATATTTGGAAGTCACACTCAGGTGTTGTTGCACTACCGCGCATCACCAAAATATACTGTCCGAAAACATACGAAGACACCCGGGCTCTCTTAGCCAATATCGGCATTTGCGGGGTTAATATAACCGGCCGGGGACGAGCGATCAAGTAAAGTTTTCTAGGTTGCCTTCGTGGGGTATGTCGCTACGTTATAACGTCGAGATATAGTGTCCATGGGTCCATGGGGGCGCCCGGGCGGTCCCGGGCTCTGTTTGTTTATATGGTATTTTACCGGATTTTGAGGGGTTAATAACATCGGCCGTGGACGCGTCAACGAGTCAATATTTGGAAGTCACACTCAGGTGGTATTGCACTACCACGCATCACCAAAATATACTGTCCGAAAACACACGAAGACACCCGGACTCTCTTAGCCAATATCGGCATTTGCGGGGTTAATAACACCGGCCGGAGACGAGCGAGCTAGTTAAAATTTCTAGGTTGACCTCGTGGGGTATGTCGCTACGTTATAACGTCGAGATATAGTGTCCACGGGTCCATGGGGGCGCCCGGGCGGTCCCGGGTGGTCACGGGCTCTTTTTGTTTATATGGTATTTTACAGGATTTTGAGGGGTTAATAACATCGGCCGTGGACGCGTCAACGAGTCAATATTTGGAAGTCACACTCAGGTGGTATTGCACCACCACGTATCACCAAAATATACTGTCCGAAAACACACGAAGACACCCGGGATCATCCGGGCTCTCTTAGCCAATATCGGCATTTTCGGGGTTAATAACACCGGCCGGAGACGAGCGAGCGAGTAAAATTTTCTAGGTTGCCCTCAGGTGGCATGTCGCTACCTTATAACGTCGAGATATAGTGTCCACGGGCCCGTGGGGGCGCCCGGGCGATCCCTGGCGGTAATTAGTCACACCGTGATCTAAGGCAAATGCCCATGGCAGTAGCTCAGCTAACGATTGCACATATACCTGAAAATCTGCTTCCCGTAACGATCGTATAAACGAAAGTACTATTAGCTAAAATTGCAGAACAAGATTCCAGTATAAAACTGTGGTTGCATGCAACTGCGTCATACATTCACACCAGTTCTCAAAAGACAATAGAGCTCTGTCATCGTCATCATAGATCGAGAGGTTGTTGTAGTTAACATAAGCACATAAGACTATTGTATATAACTCTGTTTCTCAATATCCGTTACATGTAATTTTCATGTGTTTATTTGGATGAGAGAATAAAGCATACCAGTGATATCACGCTGTTGCAATGTATCGAGAACTGCAGCAGTCAGCAAATGGGCACGCCGAGTTCTTGTTACACTAGGGGTGGTATTCACCACAGGTCCCTGGCACAATAGACACCAACCACCCAAAGACATATATATTATTATATATATGTCTTTGGGTGGTTGGGGTCTATTGTGCCAGGGACCTGTGGTATTCACCAAGTGGGTTTATTTTATAAACCAGGCAGTTTATTTGGTAGTGGCTGAACACAAAGGTATCTCCGCTTTAGCGCCAATGACACACGCTGTCGATAGCGTGATTGATCCAATGTATCAGATATGTCACTTGTCAATGGACACCGTCTCACGACTAATTCGTGAACACTCACCGGCCACAATCAGCATGTTTAGCGGTATAATTTTGGGGTATAATTGTATGGAGACTCATGCTGGCGTTTATACATCTGGATATGACCAGTCTATATGTTTAGCGGTATAATTTTTGGATATAATTGTATGGAGACTCGTGCTGGCGTTTATACATCTGGATATGACCAGTCTATATGTTTAACGGTATAATTTTTGGATATAATTGTATGGAGACTCGTGCTGGCGTTTATACATCTGCAGAAAGAGTTTCGGTGATATTATTGAGGTTTTTTAATTGGCACAGCGTGAAAACGAAGAGCCAAGAAGACAACATCTCCGAATTTTTTGTTTTTTTTCTATTTGGAAATTTCCCTGCCATTTCCAAAGAATTTTTTTTAGAGCACTCTATCTTGTGCGCACCCTCAATCCAGGATAATTGCAGATCAACTGATATATTTACCTTTAATTATGATCAAAATATTTTTTTGTATTATGCCTTTATAGACAAATAATATACCCAGTCTTCAGGTGTTGAGTGTTTTGCTTATTGCACGCTCTTTACATTCTGTACATTAGACCTACATATACGCATCAACAAAGGACGTCAATTTGTTATTTAAAAATCAACATAATAATTACGGGTGACCCTATAAAATATCAAAACTATATGAAATAAATAGATAGTAATGTGAATATTAACACTTTCATGATGGGAGCTTCCTGATTTTTTGCAAAAACCTGTGCCAATACATTCTCTTATATATGCGAGTCGAAAGGTCGCCTCGCATATATAAGAGAATAGATTGGTCTAAAAAAAAATATATTATTTTATATATTTTTTATTAAAGAATGTAAGAGAGGCCGATCACGATCGGCAGATGTTAACCCATCCCTTGGCGATAGTAAATTACTATGATCGGAATCATAAATGAGAGTTTTGGTGTTGAATTATAGAGTATAGTGTTATGTACTATTATAGACAAATGTACATAACACAAATTATTAGAATTTATTGGTCACTCGCATTTATATAAGAGATTGCACTGGTACAGCTAAACCACCACAGCCTTGGGTTAAATGTGAAAGGTGGCCTGGACATGGAATACTTGGGTTAAGAGAGTCCAATTTAAGTTTACAATAATAATGTATCAAATTCTACCAACAATATAGTATACAGATAAGCCACCTCACTGCAGACCCATTAATATCAATTATATAGCAGAGCTGTCAACAAATCACAAGAATTGTTTATGTTGAACACTGACTTCTGTATTAAACCAATAACAATTATAATGAGCTCAGACCATCTGAAGATATCACTCTACAGCACAGATGTCAATGTCTACTGTTAATACCATGTGATGTTTATTGTTGAATCTTTATTTTAAATTAGATACCACAGCTTTCTTTATCAGATTATTTGCACATCAATTGGCATAAGAGACATCAGAAAATAATATAGCCTTATCAATAGCTAAGTAGTCCAAAGGCATGGGATGAAATTGGTGAATTGGGTTTAAAGTCGCTCCAAACAAATTTACCAGTACATAACACAAGATTATGGAGCGATTTAAACCAAATTTGGTGTGGTGACTCGGGTACCCTTGGCAAGGTTACAATGGTGTTGGTTTTTCAAATTATGTTACTTTAAAAAAATTTTTTTTAATGATTTAAACAAAAAATATTTTATTATATATTACTTTTTTTTATTTATTCATATTCATTTTTTTGTTAAATTGAGCAAGGAAATCAATCTAAAAATATATATATATTTTTTTTGAGTGAATATATTTTTTCGAAAAAGGGCCATAACTCAGATAAATATAGTCGGATCAAACCCATATTCGAACTCGATATGTATTTTGGGCTGAGAAACTCACATCCCAAATTTGGTTGCGATCAGATAGAAAATATTTGAGTTATCTCACCATGTGTAAAGTGTCTACGGACAGACAGATGGACGGACAGACGGATGCACGACGAGTGGTCAATCCGGACAACGACACCATGTTTACCATACTATGGTATGGGTAAACATAAAAAATAATAAATTGTTTTTAAGCCAATGCATTTTCATATATGGATGCGACCTATGGTTGACTCGCATATACAAGAGAATGCACTGGCATAGGGTCTTTAAATTGTGCCAGAGCAGCTGTAATAATAAACAAGATAGGGTCTTTTGGGTGGGATTGTCTTGTTACCCTCTGGGGACCTCATTGGCGACCAAATGTCAGACACACTATATCCTGGCTTGATGAAAATAAATAGTTTCACAAACAAAGGTATGAAATAGGAAGTAACTTAGATGGGGTGTTCCACTTTGAATTTCAAGCCGCATCTTCACCATTGACCAAAATGATTATATTCCACTTAGTTTGCACTAGCAGAAAAAGGATTGGCACTTGGTTGTTGTAAGTGTCCACTATGTCAACTAATGTCACTGACTAGCAGAGCTGTTAACCCTTTACCCAACATAACGGCCCTGTGCCAATGCATTCTCTTATATATGCGAGTCGACCATAGGTCGCCTCGCATATATAAGAGAATGCATTGGCTTAACACATATTAAAAATGATAAAATTGTCAAAGAATGTAGAAAAATATTATAAAAAATGTAAGAAAAAATGGTAAAAAGTGTTAAAGAATGTAAGAAAAAAGGTTAAAAAAAAGAATTTTTTTAGGCCAATGCATTCTCTTATATATGTGAGGCGACCTATGGTCGACTCGCATATATAAGATAACTAGCAGGGTTACCCGGCGTTGCACAGGTTAATGTATGCTGTGGATATTTGTTGGGAATAGAGAATGCTCTTGCTTAAAGTGTTATACGTTTTCTCATAAATTGTATATTCAAATAGCATCACAAAACATGATTATTACAGTCATGGAAATATAAGTAGTGGCTCACCTTGTCAATTGTCATTCTGTTTATCACGATTAATCCGTTCCACCAATAATGAAGTATTTATTTATTTACAACTGCGTATACATTAGACGTTATAATATGATACATGAACATCATAAACACATTAGTTCGATAAAAGATGATAATTGGGTTTTACATATTGAGATGTATCAATCAATCTAGTGGGTTGGACTAAGATCTCGAGGACACCTGGCTATCATTTCTCCACGAAGATACAGATGTTTCAAAGAAATTTCCAGGTGCTCCTCTGTTCATGGTGCTATATATTGGCTTAATATTCCTAGTTTAAACGAAATGTTGCTGCGCACATATATCAGCTACATGTGCCAGGCACATAGCAAGATTTTGAGTTGTTTATGTCAGTCGATGAGTCTGTTCTAAAACCCTTGTCAGATGTCAGTATTGGTAGGATCCTGAAAAGTCTTGTGCTACTAACTGCATTTTCTTGTATATCAGAAGAAACTATATTTGACTGCACACTGTGACCACTATTTTTGAACAGGCCTTCCATATCTCTTGACAAATTGTAACTTTTTGTGGAAACTGTATTGAATGGAACAAACTAAATTTTTTTATTATATATATGCAATCCTCTGACGGTTCGAGGTCTCTCAGTTTGCACGAATATATGTATCTCTTCAATAGAATGATAAATATACGTTTAATGCTTCTTCTAGTTATCTCCTTTTGCTAGCTCATTGTGTGAATGCCTTGATTGCCATTCCCATATAAATATGACTGTTAAGAAGATATAATTGTTCAAGTGACTTATGTGGGTCACCATATGTCGGGAATGTGAAATGTGAATGCCAAACTACTTAAAATGATATGGAGATGGCCTGGTGACTGTATATAACTTATATGTGGATATAGGCGAATAGCAATATTATCAATGATGTGCATATCGCTCGCCATCCGTGACGCAAACGACACCAAATGTGATTTAATTCATGGTATATCATTAGAGAAAAACGTGTATGAATTTGGTGGAATTTGGTTTATTAAATCAATTGTTGATGCAACGCTTACTCGAACAACGCCATATTGCGAAGGTGATTATGTATTCGTTTGGTGGAAATCAGCGACAAAACTATTTCACCATATTTTTTCCCTCCCACCAACAGCGTCATTTTAGACAAATTTAACCCGCACCATTATCTTCCTTGTAAAAAGTTACCCCTCTTAGAACGCCTTGGTGCCATCTCATTTGTACTGCGTGAAGTTATATATAGAATGCACACAGACAGACAAAAAGACAGACAGACAGCACGATTTTATTTCGTGTATCATTTGAGAAGAACGTGTCTGAATTTGATGGTAATTGGTACTAAAAATATTTTGTATCAGTTTTGGTGACCCTCCCGTCCCTATTTCGGACTCAAGCTGCACACACTAAGACTCATTAGAGATTAGAGATGCATATATATGAAATTGGTGAAAATTGGCGAGTATACAAATTCGTATCAAATTTAAGGCCCCATATCTCTCACCCATAGGGCACCAATTTGGTGTATCTAAACCACACGTTACGATTCCTCGTATCACGGAGAAGAATATGTATCAATCTGGTGGAAATCGGCACTAAACATAGATATAATTTTTTGTGTCCCTCTCATCTCTATACACCATTGACTCGATTGGCCCCATTTGTGACACCATTAAACCACACGATTACACTCCTGATATCATGGATATGATTGTTTATAAGTTTGGTGATAATCGGCGACTAAACAATTTTTTTATCAAATTTGGTGCCAATCCCTCCCCTCTCCATCTCTCACCCAAACAGCACCACTATGGCGTCTTTAAATCACGATTAGATTCCTCATGGATAAGAACGTGTATCAATTTGGTGGAAATTGGCGCTAAAAAAATTGTGCATCAATTTTGGTGCCCCTGTCCCTTTAAATGCAACCCTGACTCGAATGAGGCCACATTTGACAGATAAAAGCCACACAATTAGACTCCTCATACCATGGGGATGATTTTGTATAAGTGTGGTGGCAATCGGCGACTTATTATCAAATTTAGTGCCCACCCCCTCCCAATCTCTCGTCCAAAAACAACAATTTGGCGTTGTTAAATCGCACAATTAGATTCCTTGTATCATGAAGAAGAATATATATCAATTTGGTGGAAATCGGCGCTAAAATTAGTTTTATAAATTTTGGTGCCCCTCTCCCCTTCCGTTCATCCCTGACTCAAACGATGCCACTTTTGACACATTTAAACCACACCGTTGGATTCTTCATATCATGGGGATGATTATATGTAAGTTTCGTGGCAATCGGCGACAGAACAAAAATCTGCCCCCCCCCCTTCCGGGCACCACTGACGCGAACGGCGCGACTTTTGCCATATTAAAACCACGCCATTATATTCCTCATATTATGGGGATGATTATATATAAGTTTGGTGGCAATCGGCGATAATTTTTTTTCTGCCCCTCCCCATTTTCTGCCCCTGACAACAACGGCGTCACTTTAGAAAATTCTAACCCCGACCATTATCTTTCTCGTAAAAAGCTACTCCTAGTAGACCCCTTTGGCATCATCTAGATGGTCCCCTGTGAATTTCTATAGAAGACAGACATACAGACAGACAGACATTCGCAAATATAGATATAGAAGATGCATTGGCACAGGGTATAACTGTAACTATCACAATGTGGTCAATGAATTGGTTCCAATGATATCCATATTTGTATGGTTTTATTGAGACAGACCGAAGATATTTTAGGCTGTTGAAGCTTTATTTGGGCGTTTTTGGCCGGTTTGTTGGGTAAAGGGTTAAGTCAGTGACTAGCAAAAGAAGAATTGGGGCAGTTTAAGTCTGGCTTATTTGAGAGACACCGTCTACAATAACTACATTCTCCAAACAGTTTATTTAATTCAGATAAATCATAAGAATTCATATAACGTATACACGACATACACAGAGCAACAATTCTCCAACAGTTAAAGGTACTCAATCCGATCAGAGGCTCGTAAATTACTATTTCTTTGGCTTCGGGGGTAAAAAATATTTTATTCGAGTCTAGGATTGTGGATGAAGATGGATAACTCTAAAATCAAGTGGTTATTATTACCACTTGATTTTAGAGTTATCCATCTTCATCCGCAATTTGTCCGAGACCGTCAGTTTGACCACGTGTTTCTGGGCCACATAATATTGCACATCTCCAGAAATAACAAACTTCAAATATCGATATCTGATCACTCCAAGCTCGACTCGAATCAAATATCTTTTACCCCTGAAGCCAAAGAAATAGTAATTTAGGAGCTTCTGATCAGATTGAGTACCTTTAATAGGAAGCTCAGGCTAAATGGAAGACTGGAATAGATTGATAGTATGGTAAAATATCTCCAATAGCAATTACATAACATGGTCTGTTAGTATTATTTGATTTTTTCCAAATTTGAACCATTTTTATGGTTGTATATAGAACAACCACTTTATTCTAGAAACTAACAAGCTGTCAATGAACATTATTGTTGTTGGAAATAATTACAATAAAATAACAAATTAAATAGAACAAACGTGATGTAGGCACTCACTCTTATATAATATATAAATATCTATTATCTAACATATGTATTAAATATCAATATCTTATCACAAGAGTAATATTCACACTAAAAGCCACATATCACAGACTGAGAATGTCACCCCCATTTATGGTAAGCGGGATTCAGGCTATTTTCTGGCGGTACATAAATGACCATATGAGTTCTACATATCACTCTCTTGTTACCTCTCTATGTGTAATACCAGAGCCTCCTGTGTTAGAAAGACGCGAATCAACTTCAGTTGTAGTCACATTTCCTATTTGCGTGATATGTTTAGGTAATCCGTTATAATTTATATTATAAAATATAATTTATTCTAATAAATATTTCATGTCAAACCATTTCATGATACACATCAAAATTTCCCAAGTGGGTTGTAGGAGAGGGGCTCTGCCCCTTTCAAATCCTCCCTGGTTAAGTCCAAAATTCCCAATAAATAAACAAAATAAATTCTAATAAATTTCTTCTTTAGGTTTCTAACTTTTTAAATTCCAATCGGATGATCAAATAAACAATTAAATTGAATCAAATTTAAGTTTTTGTCTGAAATCCCAACATGACAAATGACTCCCGCAAAAATCCCCCTGATTGCCATTTTCAAAACTTAACAGGTCTGAGTTGTACAGTAATGCCCTTATTAATCGACTCCCTAACCACAGCAGAATTATGGGTAATTTTTCAGGATTTTAGTCGGAAATATGGCTTGTTGCCATTCATCGGAAAGCTCTCCCCCGAGAGCTTTCCGATGCATGGCAACAAGCAATGATTTATTCTCATGACACATGACAGATGCGTATGGAGATTAACATAACTTATACTTATAAGCCATATTTCAGACTAAATCCTGAAAAGTTACCCATAATTCTGCTGTGGTTAGGGAGTCGATTAATTTGGGCATTACTGTATATACATAACCATTAAAAGGATTCCAGTGGATTCATGCTAAATAACATAACAGTCTGTAAAACAACTATCCTCAACATTATACTGACTTTGTTCTGATTTTTTTTATTAATAACTCTCCAATAATGAATTTGTATGCAAAACCATCGTTATGAAAATATTCTGAAAATCATATTATTATTATTATTATTATACTAAAATATTTGAACTTACTACACAATGAGCGATGTTTGTTAACACTGTCCCGGTAACAGTTTTGTTCACATACGTGTTTCAACGCACAAAATTTTAGTATTGGAGAACAATCAATAAAGAATATGAGAACAAGGTTTATCTATTTGTCCATGTTCATGTTATAAATTGAAATGTTTTAACCCTTTCATGACGAGACCAACGTTGGTGGACTATTAAATATCCTGTACCAGTGCATTCTCTTATATATGCTAGTCTCCCATGGGAGCCACGCATATATAAGTGAATGCACTGGCTTACCAGGTCAAGGTAAATATTGTTAGTCCAATGTATTCTGTTACCGTACATATATATATATATGCAAGGCTCCCTGTGGCAGACTTGCATAATATATAAGAAAATGCACTGGCACAGGGTTTTTGAAAAAAAATTCAGGAAGCTCCAGTCATGGAAGGATTAACAGACTTATACAGTTTTGCACATTTACCCACTGCGAGTATCTTGAGTCCCTTTAAAATACAGATATTCATTCTTGAATTTTCTTTATTTCTGATCATTTAACCCTTTGAAGGCAAGAACAACATTTATGTGGTCACACGGTTGGCGAGTGGAATGACATTTATATAACTTTTCAATAGCTTTATTTGCATACACACCACATTGGATTGTCCGTGAGAGTCCCAGATTGCCATATGAAAAATGTCCAAAATACGGAAGACCATCTATTTCTCCCGCATTCGGCCCAATAAGTACTTCTGATTTTGTCGGTAAAATGGACAGATGCAGATGCACTGTAGGTAACTTCAACACTAATAGTTGTTAACTGTGATGACCAAGGTGACAACCTTAAATGATTTTCACACTCTCCCAAAGCCATGATTGTGTCATGATGTGTGAAAATGCTGTATAAACAATGACACTTCACAAGTGCAGCAATTGAGTGAAAATTACCCACATGACTATGTGCAATGTGGACAATTGAAGGGGGAACACTCTATTTTTAACAGGAATTGTTCTTCCACTAGATTATGCCATGGAAATCTACTCTGGCTAACGCCTGTAGAGATCATATTCATCCAGTGCAAAACCTTGGAACTTTTTGAAGTTTTGACAGGGAACCTTATAAAATTATCTGTTCCTTAATAGTGTACTTCACTATATGTGAAGGTCCCAACTCAAAATTGCATGCTTTTCTGTGACTTATGTGAACCGATATCGCAATAAACATTCAATTAATTACCCAGGAGAAATTCCATAATTGTAAGAAACGCAAAGCAAAATCGCTCACAAAGTCACTTAAATCGTGAAATTGCAAGTTGGGACCTTCACCTACAGTGAAGTACATTATTAAGAAACAGATAATAACTAAGAAATATAATCCCTGCGTTATATTTTTTCGACTTTATACGTTTTCCTGTCAAACTTAAAAAAGTTCCAAGAGTTTTGTACTGGTGGAATATGATGTCTATGGGCGTTAACCAGAGTAGAGATTCATGGCATGATCTAGAAGACCACAATTGGTATAGCTTAGGTGTCCATGACCTTTGAGTAAGCTTGACCATGTTCGACCATTGTATTATTTCATATAACATGAATGTATCTCACATTAGCCGTAGTTTTAATTACATTTTTATTTAGGTGTAAATATATATTTAATAAATAAAAACAAATAGAAACTCATAAAATTCTATAATCTTCATCATAAATAAAAATAATTAAAGATGAAAATCTGAATTAAAATTTTTTTTTTTAACATGAGCATATTAATGATATTTGGGCATTTCTCCCACAAAAATCTCACGGATGGCCATTTTAAAAACTTAACATGTCTAAAGGCCACAACCCATCAAATTAATGAACAAAACCATTTGTATATAAATATTCTTTCTCTCATTGTGGTTCATCAGCATAACAATTAAAGATCGGTCTCTTTACAAAGTTGACAAGCCTGCAAATAGCGTGCCTGTCATTTGCAGAATGAGGTCCCCAGAGGGTGAATTTAGTGACGCTATCCCACACAGCGGGCTAGCATCACCAAATTCACCCTCTGGAGACCTCATTCTGCTTAGGCCTCATCTTCTGGGAAGTATCTATAGTATCAAATTAACATTGTTTTTAGTTACGTTTTCCCTTCTGGATGTTTCTATATCCCCTAATTTGCAGAAGGTAAAATTCATAAATTGAGGTGCCCAATGGGTGATCATCAACAACTTCAACTGGGGAACTTCAATCTGATCCTAGATCTACCATAGCAGTTGAGGGCCTAAGCAGAATGACGTCCACAGAGGATGAATTTAGTGATGCTATCCCGCTATGCGGGATAGCGTCACTAAATTCACCCTCTGGGGACCTCATTCTGCAAATGACAGACACGCTATACCCAGATTTATGTCTCTCGATCTCTAACCCTTTACCCAACAGAAGGGCCCTGTGCCAATGCATTCTCTTATATATGCGAGTCGACCATAGGTCGCCTCGCATATATAAGAGAATGCATTGGCTTAACACATTAAAAATTATAAAATTGTTAAAGAATGTAAGAAAAAATGGTAAAAAGTGTTAAAAAAAGATTTTTTTTAGGCCAATGCATTCTCTTATATATGCGAGGCGACCTATGGTCGACTCGCATATATAAGAGAATGCATTGGCACAGGGCATAACTGTAACTATCACAATGTGGTCAAGGAGCCGGTTCCAATGATATCCATATTTGTATGGTTCTATTGAGACAGACCGAAGATATTTTAGGCTGTTGAAGCTTTATTTGGCCGGTTTTGGCCGGTTTGTTGGGTAAAGGGTTAATAGAGATTACGTTTCTGTATTGATGGGATTCCCTCCATTCCATTGGTTATATATCAGACTGGGCACAATTTCATTGGTCAGTGATGTACCAGATCATTGCAAGGCGGAATCCAATCTCTATAAAAAAGCCGATAACAATTACAAACACTGATTCGGGGTTGGTTATATTTAAATTGTGAGATTGGAGGTCAATGACATGTTGACAATTTTCCCATGCACAGCGAAACACAACAAATTTTATAATTCACAATACAGCGACATATTCATAATTCATTATAGTCATCACAATCTGGGAGACTTCATCTTCAATTTTATCAGTCAATGATATTTATAAATGAATATTTTTCGCTTGTTGTTTTTATAACTACTAATAAATACTACGATTCTCACAAACGTTTACAATGCCAGACATATATGCATTCCATATTTAGAAACGATTTATTTCGTCATCTTGGGAAATTAAAGCCGCGCCGTCCTAGAAAAGAAATCTCGATGAGAGATCGAGAAACATAAATCTGATATTATTATCTTCGGCTTTTCAAAGAGACTGACCAAAGATGAATCAAATCTTAACCGACGACTGAGACTTTGAGCTCCAAAGTTTGGATGGACAGACTCCGAGATGGAACCAATTTCTATACCCTACACCAAACTTTATTTACGGTGGATATTGAAAAATCAAATGAAAAACTGGTTGCCTGTTCCAAATTTTTAACCCATTACCAAAAACACGCATCCATTCTATTTTAGCCTAATTACTATAGCTCTTGATTTTACTGTTAACCCTTTCAGTGCCAGGTCCGATTTTTGTATCAACCCATATACCCTGTGCCAATGCATTTTCTTATATATGCGAGTCGACCATAGGTCGCCTCGCATATATAAGAGAATGCATTGGCCAAATTTGTTATTATTTTTTACAATTTTAATAATTTTTTCTTATATTCTTTAACAGACTTATTTTGTAGGTTTAGTGCCAGGGAATCTTACGTTTTTCATGGGCATCAAAATTATTACTATGAATACTTGGTGATAGTTTTGAGTTATAACATGCCCCTAAGGTTTTATCCAGTTTGTTTTTATATTCGCTATAGCATGCTTAAGCATACCTTAAAAAAAAAAAAAAAAAAAAATTTAAAGTTTTTTCAGGGCCGATTTTACAGACCGTAAATTAGGGCCAATGAGATCGGCCCCTGGCACTGAAAGGGTTAAGAGCTGTTTTAGTCCACAAGGACACAAATGAAAAGTTACTTTCATTATGTAAAATGAAACCCTTCTTAGATAGGTTGACAAGTTTAATATGCTGCTGTGCAGATCCTTGCTATAATCTTGGGAAAAAATATGGTTGGTGTTTGAATAGAAAATATACGATAGTAAACTTCTGAAATGATACAAAACTGGATTGATTGGTGGCAAAAAAACACCTGACTTCGAAAAGGCTGGAAATTTGTATGATACCCACCACCTGATTAGTAAATATTTCAAGTTCACAGCAGGCATACTGTCACTAGGACCAGGTTGTGGAATATAGTTGTGATGTTGCAGGTTGAAAACCCATTACTGTTTCTGTCTGTCACCACGGCGTCTTGCTGACGTCCATAACATTCCTATCATAGCACCTGCTGCAACTATGACTGAGCCCCAAGTCAATGCACTGTCAACCTGGAATGGAGAGGTTCAAGTGATGAGAAAACACTCCGCTGGAAAATAGGGCTGCAACGATTCAGACCTTAATGATGAAATGCGAATCATGATTTTTTCTATGTAATGCAACTGATGGCTGTGAAAACTAGATGAACAACTTAATTCATTTTTAGTATGTATTTTTCTCATCAGTGTTCACTTCAGCATATTCATTGAAGTGAATTACAAAACATAACTAAAATAACCAAAATGAGGCTCACATATACAAGGTTTTCGCTAAATTTCAGGAAGCTCCTTTCACGGAAGGATTAATTTTGTGAATAAATTGTCCCAAATTAACCCTTTCTAAACTGTATAGATTCTCCCAGTCAGTTTAAAAGTGTACAACGGAATGGTCTAATTTTTTATTTGGAGGGATGTGTTAAGGTGATAGAAGCAGACAACATATAAATAAAAGTGCAGAAGTGTTGAACTTATTATCTGAACATTTCCCCATGTGATAACAGTTAACTACTCATCAATGATGCTTTAGTATAGAAATGGCTAAGGAGTATATATTGCTTCAGACATTTTGTCTTTCGAAAAATGAACAAGAGCATTGATAGGGTGTGGCAAAATATGCCCGTGGTACATGTAATTTCAACAAAGGGCCATAACTGTTGTGCAAATTGGCAGGAAGAACCCAAATTCAAACTTGACCTGTATTTTGGGCCAGCAAACTCACATTCCAAATGTCATTCCATTCAGTTCAGACTTACTAAAGTTAAAATTGCATGCAAATTCTAAAAAAAAGGGTCATAATTCTGGTGATATTTGGCGGGCGGAACCCACTGCATATCCCACAAAAAATTCATTCTATGAGCGTTATTAGTCTTGAGTGTGGCATGCAACCTGAAAACTTCCGTTTGAATGCAGATTTTAATGTCATGTATCATTTCATGTCTTGAGTGTGCATGTAAACTAAAACTTTCATTTTGAACATGGCTTTTGATTGTATTGTTTTATAATATTACAATAGAATATTGAATGTCATGTCAGTTAATGCTCAACCTGAAAGATCAACCTCTGAATTCACTGTTGTAAAATTTGACATGCTGATTTAGTAGTATAGTCCTCAGATTTTAGTTCATTTTACTGCCAATTGTTGGACAAAACTTAACCGGTAATTCCCAATTTTTGTAGGGATCTGCGATTCGTGGATTTTGCATCCAATCGAATCTCGAATCTTCTTCCTGATATCGACATCGAATCGCTTCAGCTAGTGATTAACATTGTTTACCAGTGTTTATTTTGGTGTCTCATGACAAAAAAGACTGCAAAATTCAATAGCAACATTATTTGATAAAGATAATAAAGATTTGACACACTTGGAAAACAGACATAGATTACAAGTGTTAAAAGTTATCAACAAGATTCAATGGATCGAAACTTATGCAACGCGCTCGATTTCCCCGGGAAACAGAAACTGAAAGTAGAAAATTTCTAGGAATTCTGCCGGCAGTGTTGCAGACAACTGGTCGCACATAATGACGTCCATTTAAGACCGTAATAGACCGATTGTTCTAAGGTTTCTGTTCATTCCAATCTATGTTTTGTCGCCCATAACGGCGGCTGCGCACAGACATTGAATTTTATTCATATAATCTGAATTGGATATCTGAAGTTCTAAACATAAGATAATCAGTTGAGTTCCAAATCTAGCGATCACGCACAGTGTAGATAATTTATATAGTGTCGATACATATCGCAAATATATGAGGCGATTGACCACCATCACGGGTTGCGATCGAAACACATACTTTACATAATCCACGTCTATTCTGAACGGTATACATTCCAAATTACCTACGTTGGCTAACTTGGCAACATTGTGCTTCAATATTTGTAATTTCAGGTCATGTGGCATGTGTTGTCTAGACACAAATAACGAGACAACACCAAAGTAACACCAAATCGAAAATATCCGAATCAGCAGACTGATTCGGTGTCGATCTCGATTCAGGTGCCCGATATCGACATCGAATCAAATCTCGAATATTCGCAGGTCCCTAAATTTTTGTCCTATATTCTACCTACCAACCCTGAAATTAAGTGTAATGAAAATAAGAAAAACAGGGCACATATGAAGGGCTTACCTGATCACTTTTTTCAACACCATATCTGCACCATTTGGAAAAATGTTCACAGTTGTGCCATATGACATTATATCCTATTTTACCTATTTTTGATAAAGCCCTTTCCACTATATTTTGCTCGTCAGATGGACTGAAATAAAAAAAATTAATATATATCACTAAAGTAAGTTAACCCTTTCATGACGGGAGCTGCGATGGTGCAGCATTAAAGATCCCGTGACAGTGCTCTCTTATATATGCGAGTCTCCCTTAGATGCGAGTGGAGCCTTGCATATATAAGAGAATGCACTGGCTTACAAGGTCAAGGTAAATATTGTCAGGCCAATGCATTTCTAGTATATGCGAGGTTCCCTATTGGAGACTCGCATATATAGTGCATTGGCACAGGGTATTCGCAGAATTTCAGGAAGCTGCAGTCATGAAAGGGTTAAAAAGCTGCATTTAACAAGCAGTCGCAGACAGCGGTATCCCCCGCCGAAATGTGCAGTTGGGGAAGTGCATTCTCAATAATGTTTGCGTTCTCAGTATGTGCTAAACAAGAGGTGGGATTTTGTCAAAAAGCCTGGCTTGCGAACTCATTTTAGGTACTGGTCATGGGAACGAATATACCAAAAATCTTTTTAATCCGTTGACATTCGTGGAAAATAGCCCTGTGACGTCGTCCATTTGCACCAAAAAAAATAAACAAAGTCCAATAACTCTGCTGAAAATATCCGGTTGGACCTGGTTTGCGAACTCGTTCTAGATACTGGTCATGTGAACCCATATACCAAAAATCTTTGAAATCCGTTGACATTTGTGGAAATGAGCCCTGGGACGTCGTCTATTTGCTATTTGGTAAATTCGACAAAAATAATAAACAAAGTCCAATAACTCCGGTAAAAATATCTGGCCAGACCTGGCTTGGGAACTCAATCTAGGTAATAGTCAGGTGAACTCATATACCACAAATCTTTTATATCCATTTACATTTGTTCAAGTTACGGTATGACTCTTACAAATTCGGTACGGACAGACGGACGAACCCATTACTATATCCCCCGCAAATTTTAAATTTGGCGGGAGATAATAAATAACTCTTGTTTCAATTAAGCTAGGGTTTGCTGTTAGAACAAATTATTTACTGTGTATAAGAGTAAATTTGTATTCAAGCAAAATTAGACAGTAATGCCCTAAATAATCGACTCCATAACCACAGCAGAATTATGGGTAACTTTTCAGGATTTAGTCGGAAATATGGCTTGTTGCCATTCATCGGAAAGCTCTCAGTTACCCATAATTCTGCTGTGGTTAAGGAGTCAATTATTTAGGGCATTACTGTATGTTCATAAATGAACTGAATAAGGGCAGTAAAAGTAAGCAGACCTGGCCGCTTTCCAATTCGATCAAGACATTGTCCCATATACTGCCCACCCGTGAACCGACCTCACCAAATTATATTGTAGGTCAGTTTAAACTGGACCATAAACATAACAAACAACAACACACTCGTTACCTAATAAGGCAATCAGATGGCTGCGATGCGTCCGTTACGTTGTATTCGTTAACACACACACCGGTAAGATTCTGTTTTAACGGAATGTAAGCCATAATGCATACCTTATATGGTAATTAAGTGCATGTGTCATGGTGTTACTTGCTTTCAATCAATAAAAGATGGTAGCTGTCTTCAAAGCGAAGGAAAATTGACTTGTATTTATGTCAATAAAGTGTTAGTTGTTGGAATTTGACAGGTTTGACATTGTCATAGCATTAATCTATTACAAAACTAGTTATTGAATTAAATTGAATATCAAACTTATTATCTGCAATTACTAATCGGGAGCTCTGCAATATAAATCAATGTACCAGTATGCACTTGTGTGAATGGTTAAAGCAGACATTGCAGATTGTGTCATTTTCAACATACAGACCAATGAAACGTATGCAACGGTTTGTCTGAATCCTGCTCAAGGCACACACATGTTGTTAGAATAGTAAAATATAGTTACCTTAATTTCTTGTCTTTCGTATTATTCTTGTAAGCTTTGTCATTTAGGACTACATCCCAAAAGCAATCACGCTTTACTAGAGCTTTCCCGAACTGCTTCCCGCATATAGTGAACATATGACCGGGACTAATGTCGTTGATGCCATCGCTCTCCGGATCCTCGCCACTGAGATGTACAACGTCCTCATCACCTGGTTGAATTAGATAAAATTAGATTAACTACTAGATTTTACACTATCGTTTACGTAGCAGCAAGAAAGACGAATTGAATAATGTTCCAATCAAATCTCAGAACTTTTCAGGACCCTAGTTTAACAGGCTTAAAGATTATATGTCAACTTAAAGCCAGATTGTGCTTTACTCTCTAAAATACACCTAATAATTGATTTTGAACATTTCCCAGTATCGAAATAGATTGATAAACAAAACTACCTTTCTTCAAGCATTAAATGTCACAGAAAGATGTATTGAAGTAATAAAAAATATAACTTCAAATACAATGTTCAATTAATTAAATTGTTAAATTTTTCACATGAAAAGCATGATAAAAGCATTACAGGACTCTTAGTTGATGGCTACGGTGTCATGTTAGGCTCAGCGAGATTATTATCGGCCTTGCCATCTCAAGTCGCATCACATGACACCATATATATCCGGCAACTAATTACACTGTAACTTACAATATATACATATTGCTGGAGACTCACCAATAAATACCGCCCAATGAGAGTAATATCCTCTTTTGAACTCTATCAGGTCCCCAACATTTAGATTATCCAGAAGAGTTTGGTTATGCTTGAGATTAGCTTCGACAATGGCCATCTTCAGCAAATATAGCTAGTCACCTGAAATAAGCATGTGAACTTAACTAGTGGACAATATGGAAATCACAATTAATGAATCGCAGAATGTATGTTCATGCAAATTAACCAAAATTCAATTGTTACATATTGAATAACATACCGGTATATACAAAAGCTTTCTTGCGACATATGCTTTTTGAAATCCATCTATATTGTACTTATCAAGGGCCCTGTCTGCCCTAGAGCTTCATTTTAAATGTTATTTCATCTCATGTACATGTCAAAACTTTATATGCCATACATGTCAATTGATACTGAATCATGACCAATAAACATGCATGTTTATTACCACATAGGTTGTGTCCGAAATCACCCCATCAACAGCGTGAAGGCAAATTTCATGGGGTGGTGCCGTGGTGGCTCTCCAATCTAATGTCATAATGAAATACATATACACATACAGGTAATAACTGTAGGATTATGTGTAGGTCTGAGCTGGGCTAGGGCTGCAACAATTCATCGCGAGTCCAATGCATCGCGTTTTAATGTTCATGATGCAATGCATCATATTGGGAGGGTGCAATGCGATGCAAAAAACAATTCATGTATGCAAAGTTATCAATTATAGTCAGATATCCAAACTTTTCCACTCAAAACTTCAGATCTGGGGACTGTATTAGTTATTATAGTCTACTTCTTTGTCATTTTACTAAGGTTTTGTAATTTACTTCAATGAATATGCTGAGGTGAACACTGATGAGAATATACATACATGTACACTAAAAATGATTAAATGGTTCATCTAGTTTTCAGAGCTGTCAGTTGCCAAAAAAAGTGAAAGGTCATGTTGCACATAGTTCTTTCTTATATACATGTATAATATAATATCATACACATATGTATAAAGATATACCGGTAGCGAAAAATTGATAAACAGTACAACATCAAACCGGTATAAGATAAAAGTCGGTTATATCATGGCGATAATCATTTACTCGAAATAGCTACTCATCAAAAGACTTGTGGATATTTCTCGTATACGAATATATCACCATGATATATAACCTATACTTGTCTATGCCTCTCGATTTGACATAGAAACCTACACCATTACTTAATTTTTTTCCAAAAATATCTGTTATCACTATTTAGATTAGACACAGTTAGGCTGAAGGGTCACTCTCACCAAAATGAAAGTGGCAATGACACTGTAGCTCAACTTGGAAAGGGAATAATTTCATGTGTTACAGTCATTGGAGCGATTAGGAATGTGGAAAGTTGAAATGTCTAAGTAATACTATCTAGATTATCAACATGAGGAGATATATATAAAGTAAAATCCAAGATGGTTGCTGGCGGCTATGTTTTCGAATGAAATTCAAAAACATTAGATAGCTTCCATCTAGTAGATCAATATCAAGATTAATATGAAGTTTGGTGATGATTGGCTGAGGGAAGTGGACTGTAGGGTGTGCCAAAGGATTTAGTAATGCAAAGAGTAAAATCCAAGATGGCTGCCAGCAGACATGTTTTATGGCCAAATGACCCCAAAATGACTCGTTCCCATCTACATGTCAATGTTCACAGCCATGAAACATTTCATAATGATCAGACCAAAGCTACGACTTGTTGCCCGTGTCAAAGGATTTAGTCATGCAATGGGTAAAATCCAAGATGGCTGCCCGTGGCCATGTTTTGTGGCCGAATGACGCCAAAATGACCCGTTCCCATCTACATGTCAATATTTCATGATGATCAGGCCAACAGTTCGGCCATAGCCTGTGCTAATGGATTGAATGTTGAAATCCAAGATGGCTGCTGGCGGCCATGTTTTTTTGCCGAATGACCCCAAAATGACTCGTTTCCCATCTATATCTCAATGTCAACAGCCATGACAAATTTCATAATGATCCGACCAAAGGTACGACCTGTAGCCCGTGCCAAATGATTTAGTCATGCAAAGAGTAAAATCCAAGATGGCTGCTGGCGGCCATATTTTATGGCGAATGACCCCAATATGAATCGTTCCCATCTACATGTCAATATTAACATCCATGACAAATTTCATGATGATCCTACCAAAGGTACGAACTTTAGCCCGTTACAAAGGATTTAGTCCTGCAAAGAGTAAAATCCAAGATGGCTGCTGGTGGACATGTTTTTTTGGCTGATTGTCCCTAAAATGACTCTTTCCCATCATGTCAATATTAACATAAATGACAAATTTCATAATGATCAGACAAACAGTACGGCCTGTAGCCCGTGGTAATGGATTGAATTTTGAAATCCAAGATGGCCACTGGCAGCCATGTTTTTTTGCTGAATGACCACAAAATGACTCGTTCCCATCTACATGTCAATATTAACTTCCACGACAAATTTCATGATGATCAGACGAACACTCCGGACTGTAGCCCATGCTAATGGATTGAATTTTGAAATCCAAGATGGCCACTGGCAGCCATGTTTTCTTGCCGAATGACCCCAAAATGACTCGTTCCCATCTGCATGTCAATGTAAAGTTGAGCTAAAATGTACTGAATGGTACACAGGGTTTTGAAAATGCGCTGAAGGGTACACAGGGTTTGTGATCGGCACTAACACCATCACTTAAATTGTGTTTCTGAAAGTCTGGCACCCATTAGAACTTTGTTTTCAGTTCATTTTAATGTTCATTATAACGTAAACAATTATTCTCTAACACAAATCATGGCAGATACGAAAACTAAACGTCATTTAGAACTATATTTCAAAACCTGTGTACCCTTCAGCACATTTTCAAAACCTGTGTACACTTCAGCACTTTTTTTGGTGAGTGACCCCTTCAGCCACAGTTAGAGTAACTTAGAGAACGTTCATATGATGGTATTACGACCACAGTTCAACATTTGGTATGTGGGAAGTTTGCCTTTGTCAGTGACAGTAGTAACCGGTAGATGGAATGTGCATGCTCATGACAAGATCCTGAGTATGAAAGTGTCAATGACACTGTAGCTCAACTTGGAAAGGGAATAATTTAATGTATTACAGTCAATGGAGCGATTAGGAATGTGGAAAGTTGAATGTCTGATACTAGTTAATAGACATGAAGAGAAAAGTAAAATCCAAGATGGCTGCTGACGGCCATGTCTTCGGCCGAATGACCCCAAAATGATTGTATCCCATCCACATGTCATCGTTAACATCCATGACAAATTTTATGACGATCAGACTAAAGGTACGACCTGTAGCCCATGCTAAAGAATTTAGTCATACAAAGAGTAAAATCCAAGATGGCTGCTGGCGGCCATGTTTTTTGGACAAATAACCCCAAAATGACTCGTACCCATCCACATGTCATTGTTAACATCCAGGACAAATTTTATGATGATCAGACTAAAAGTACGACCTGTAACCCGTGCTAAATTATTTAGTCATACAAAGAGTAAAATCCAAGATGGCTGCTGGCGGCCATGTTTTTTGGCTGAATGACCTCAAAATGACTCGTTCCAATCTACATGTCATTGCTAACATCCATGACAAATTTTATGATGATCAGACTAAAGGTACGACCTGTAGCCCGTGCTAAAGGATTTAGTCATACAAAGAGCAAAATCCAAGATGGCTGCTGCGGTCATGTTTTTTGGCCGAATGACCCCAAAATTAATCGTTCCCATCTACATGTCAATATTAACATCCATGATAAATTTTATGATGATCAGACGAACAGTACGACCTGGAGCCTGTGCTAATGGATTGAATTTTGAAATCAAAGATGGCCACTTGCGGCCATGTTTTTCATCCAAATGACCCCAAAATGACTCGTTCCCATCTACATTCCAATTTCAACAGCCACGAAAAATTTCATGATGATCAGACTCAAGGTACGACCTGTAGTCCGTGCTAAAGGATTTAGTCATACAAAGAGTAAAATCCAAGATGGCTTCTAGTGGCCATGTTTTTTGGCCGAATGACCCCAAAATGACCCGTTCCCATCTACATGTCATTATTAACATTCATGACAAGTTTTATGATGATCAGACTAAAAGTACGACATGTAGCCCGTGCTAAATGATTTAGTCATACAAAGAGTAAAATCCAAGATGGCTGCTGGCGGCCATGTTTTTTTGCTGAATGACCTCAAAATGACTCGTTCCAATCTACATGTCATTGCTAACATCCATGACAAATTTTATGATGATCAGACTAAAGGTACGACCTGTAGCCCGTGCTAAAGGATTTAGTCATACAAAGAGCAAAATCCAAGATGGCTGCTGCGGTCATGTTTTTTGGCCGAATGACCCCAAAATTAATCGTTCCCATCTACATGTCAATATTAACATCCATGATAAATTTTATGATGATCAGACGAACAGTACGACCTGGAGCCTGTGCTAATGGATTGAATTTTGAAATCAAAGATGGCCACTTGCGGCCATGTTTTTCATCCAAATGACCCCAAAATGACTCGTTCCCATCTACATTCCAATTTCAACAGCCACGAAAAAATTTATGATGATCAGACTCAAGGTACGACCTGTAGTCCGTGCTAAAGGATTTAGTCATACAAAGAGTAAAATCCAAGATGGCTTCTGGTGGCCATGTTTTTTGGCCGAATGACCCCAAAATGACCCGTTCCCATCTACATGTCATTATTAACATTCATGACAAATTTTATGATGATCAGACTAAAAGTACGACATGTAGCCCGTGCTAAATGATTTAGTCATACAAAGAGTAAAATCCAAGATGGCTGCTGGCGGCCATGTTTTTTGGCCGAATGACCTCAAAATGACTTGTTCCCATCTACATGTCATTGTTAACATCCATGACAAATTTTATGATGATCAGACTAAAGGTACGATCTGTAGCCTGTGCTAAAGGATCTAGTCATACAAAGAGTAAAATCCAAGATGGCTGCTGGCGGCCATGTTTTTTGGCCGAATGACCTCAAAATGACTCGTTCCCATCTACATGTCATTGTTATCATCCATGACAAATTTCATGATGATCAGACTAAAGGTACGACCTGTAGCCTGTGCTAATGGATTGAATTTTGAAATCAAAGATGGCCACTGGCGGCCATGTTTTTCATCCGAATCACCCCAAAATGACTCGTTCCCATCTACATTACAATTTCAACAGCCATAACAAAATTTATGATGATCAGACAAAAAGTACGACCTGTAGCCCGTGCTAAATGATTTAGTCATACAAAGAGTAAAATCCAAGATGGCTTCTGGTGGCCATGTTTTTCGGCCGAATGACCCCAAAATGACTCGTTCCCATCTACATGTCATTGTTAACATCCATGACAAATTTTATGATGATCAGACTAAAGGTACGACCTGTAGCCTGTGCTAAAGAATTTAGTCATACAAAGAGTAAAATCCAAGATGGCTGCTGGTGGCCATGTTTTTTGGCCGAATGACCCCAAAATTACTCGTTCCCATCTACATGTCATTGTTAACATCCATGACAAATTTAATGATGATCAGACGAACAGTACGACCTGTGGCCTGTGCTAATGGATTAAATTTTGAAATCAAAGATGGCTGCTGGTGGCCATGTTTTTTGTCCGAATGACCCCAAAACGACTCGTTCCCATCTACAATCTAATTTCAACAGCCATTACAAATTTCATGATGATCAGACTAAAGGTACGACCTGTAGCCCGTGCTAAAGGATTTAGTCATACAAAGAGTAAAATCCAAGATGGCTGCTGGCGGCCATGTTTTTTGCCCGAATGACCCAAAAAAGACTCGTTCCCATCTACATGTCAATATTAACATCCATGACAAATTTCATGACAATAAGACGAACGGTACAGCCTGTAGCCCGTGCTAATGGATTGAATTTTGAAATCCAAGATGGCCACTGGCGGCCATGTTTTTTTCCGAATGACCCCAAAATGACTCGTTCCCATCTACATGTCAATGTCAACATCCATGACAAATTTCATAATAATCGGACCAAAGGTACGAACTGTAGCCCGTGCTAAAGGAAATTGTTGACGCATCACGCACACACACACGCACACACGGACGACGGATACCAAGCCATGGCAATAGCTCAAACTTTACAAAGTAAAGTAAAGTTGAGCTAATAAATGAATAGCAAACAGTGTTTGACTTCAGCTGCAAAATCGTATTTTATCATTGGTAAACTCCAAGCTCCACTTGAAACGGAATCGCAGTCATCTGTACGTGCAAATCGTAGATGGAAACATTGTATGGTAGTCAATCACGTTGTTATATAACCATGGCTTACTTTTGGGCACCCGAACATACCAATGAAATGGGCCCGGGCCACCGGGTCGACCATATGGTTTGGGCTGGTCCATTCGATAAATATTTTCAATTCAATCCTGGCTTCTACAGATGCGTTTGGGCTGAGAAAACAATTCATCTACCGGGTATATCTAAACGCTTTCGTCCATTGTTCATACTGCCGTTTTCATTTTTACTCATAATAGCCATCAGCTACATGCATGGTGCACCAGTGAAATACTAAGTGATCCGATTTTCCGATGTACTTGTCTTGTTTTGTAAATGTTTGGGTCAAAATATAATATTTTCAATCAACTGAGTATGACAATAACGACACCTGGAAAAAATATATGTTTTGAAGCACTCGATCGTTACTTCTTTTTTCAATTAAACAATGAGAGTTTATGTGTCGTAACCTCGCTGTCTTTTGTGCCACATTTGTTCCAACATGTGATCAAAATTATAGCAGTTCTAAATATCCATATAATTTGAAATGAATCCAAACTTTATTTCTATACTGAAAAGACACTACCGGTACATGTTTTAATAGTATATATACCATAGTATGGTGTAGGCCTATATATAATTTCTTTACGATGATATAATGCCGTTGGTGCAGTTCGATGGTTTGAGGTTCGATAGTGCGAGGCAAACCTCTGTACTATCGAATGTTCGGACCGTCGTTGTATAGGCTTATCCCAAAGTGTAGCATTCTCATTTCTTTTGCTACATGTATATATACGTAGATGGAATAGACATTTGACACCACAATCAGAATTGCTATATCTACTAGTATGCTGATAGAAAAACTTTGGGCGCCTAATACTTGGCGCCGCCGTGTATTTGGCGCCGGCGCCGGGCCAGATATTTTCCGACGCCAGAAACAAAATCTCGACAGAATTATTTTGCTCTGCATGGCGAAAATAGTTCGCGTGGGGCACGCCCACGTCACAGGATTGTAGGATTCGCCCTTGCATGGATATACATCCATCCACAGTTAAAATACGTTTGATAAATTAATGTAAAAGATGTAAACTGTTGTATATATATATATGCATGTATATATGCGGGTTCAAATCCGACAAAATATCGGTCGGACTTTGTGTCGCCATCTGCATTCCCAGTACCACAGGCATCACAAATCAATCATCGATGCCACGATCAGTGATCTGAGAAAGATTCCAGAAGCCAAAGAGTCTCAGACAAAATTTGAAAAAATGCGTACTGGACTAACTTCGTACCTCTGCTCCTCTCGTAATGTCATGACCAGGGATGACACTACACTTGGCACACCGTCGGATCGGGAGCCGACGCTAATGGCTGTCCCGTGTGCAACAATGTGCGCACGTTAAAGATCCCTACCGTGGCGAAGAAGTCACGGGTTCGGCAAAAAAAAACTTCCTGGAAAAATTATGGATCTACTCGATCCCGTCCTGTAAAAGCCAGCCTTGGTCACTAGGACGTAACAACTACAGATACAGATACAGACAGATGTATGTTAGCAATATTAAGTGCAGAAACTTCGGGCACTCAGAGACAAATGGCACCCGGACACGTCCCAAAAATTCCTTTCTCAATTCTTTATTCTCATCACCTTATACATAGAGGTATGGAGAAACAAATCTGGCAAAAAAATAGGGGGGGGTGGGCACCCGCTAAGACTAGTACTAGTAGTAGTAGTAAGAGCGCCGGATGGTAGATCACAGGTACTGGATATAAAGTCCTGTAGTGTCTTTAGGTTTCCTCCCCAGTAGAATAAGTTATTCTGAGCCATCCTGTAATGTCCAGTCAGTGTGTCCCCAGACAGGGCAGATTAGCTTCATGTCTAATGGGTTTGGCCCAGATCTGGGCCAGCAATCTGGGACAATTAGCAATCAGTTTGCCCCAACCTGGTTTAGCATGGAGTGGGGATTATGATCTTCCCGAGTGTGACTGAGTGGCACAAGCTTGCCCTGCATGCATCTAATCCCCTGAATGCCTGAGGTCACTTGGTTGGGACATGGGCTGATAACATTCAGTTGGTATTCAAGATCTCTTATGGAAACATGTATTTGCTGAACAAACAGACAAAGAAGCCAGCGCTGGCCAAAGATGGACCTGGTTGTAAAAGGTAACTAATCTATAAGAGATCAAAGGGTTTTAGTGTGGCAAGATGCTACAAATGGCACTGCGACTACACTCGAACATGAGTGGGAAATGGTTTTAATTTTTGGGTGATAGTCCCATAAAATTCCTAGTCTGACCTAGGGCCCAATCCTGTGAAATTGCCACTTTCGGATTGGAGTATTGTGGCATTGTATTGTCCTAAGGGAGGGTCTGATATTCTCCCAAGGGGTGATTATTTTTGGGGGAACTTTGGTTTGCCTAGGTGGTAGTCCCATAAATCCTTTGGTAACTTTGGTTTCCCAGCCATTTTTTTTAATTTTTTTTTTGGTGTTTGAAAATTTTTAAGAATTTTACTTACCAATTTTTTATTTTTTTTTGGGGCTCTGGCCCGTCACATTTGCATTTTAGGGCATCATTGTTAGTGAAGCCCTCTTATTTCAGGTATTTCCATTTTTTTACGGGACAATGAATGAAATTTTGCGATTTTCACTCAAATGTTAGTTTTTGGTGAACTTAGCCATTTTTTGCATCATTTTTTGAATGAAAATGTGGCATCCTGCTATTTTGTGTTGAAATTCAATGAAATGGAGCTACTATTCAGTGTATTTGCCATCTAAAATAATTTGTTTGGCTTCTACCAAACATTAAAGTGGCACTATTGATTTAAATTTGGATAAATTTCCATTGCTGACACTTAGAAATTTTGCCAAGTGTGTTTGATCATAAAATATTTTGAGGTTTTCTGTAATTAGTAGAACAGCCTCTTGCACTCATTAGTTGGTCATTTTGTTTATTCGGTCGTGTACTCTTTCTTTCATGCCAGGTGTCATTTTTGAAAGGAGGGAGAGATAGAGTGAAATGACCCAAAGCCATATATATTTACCCTCAACCAGGGTATGGGATCAAATGATCCCGTCTTATATAGAGAGGCCTTCACTGGCCCGAAGAAACAAAAGTCTCTGGTTCCTATCAACAATCAGTCTGATGATTTCGCCCAGTATGATGGCGACCGACATTCTCGCCGCTTGTATCGAGATACATACCGTGCAAATTATAATGCCGAGGTTTCGGGGAGGGGACATGGAGGGGCAAATAGGGCTACGAGCCCAGTTGATTTTGACCTTGAACAAGATTTCCGCAATCTTCGCGTTGATCGTAACTCTCGACCATCACGGGGTCGTGATAGTAGAAATCGCGACCAGCCACAGCGACGCGATAGATCAAATGTTCATTCTCGTAGTGGTCGGCAACATAGCCCAGTAAACAGGGCTGTGGAAAATAAAGGGAGGCGACAACAATCAAATAATGCCCAACCCAATCAGCATGGCCAACAAAACAGTGGGCGACGAGTTCAGGATACACGTGATTTCAGGGATGATCTCGTACAGGGTGGGTTTCCACGGGGACAGTCTCAGTCCCGTGACAATCATTCAAATAGGCAACCCAGATATAGAGATCGGGAGGGGTCGGCTGAAAATACCTGTGATAGGTTTCCACGTGGACAATCTCAGTCCTGGGACATTCGTACAAATAGGCGACCCAGATATAGAGTTCGGGATGGGTCGGATGATGATGATCGTTATGATGGGTTTCGCAGGGGCCAGTCTCCATCCGAGGATGACCGCACAAATAGGCGCCCCCGAAATAGAAATCGTGACTATAATAATCACGCAGATTCAGATTTTGAGGACCGTCCGCCAGAAAGACAGGCCCAATTTGATGGCCGTCATCCCCAAAACAATAATAATCATTGGGATCAGGAAAGGGGTCGGCCTGGCCCAGCCTTTCATATGGGCCGGGGTCCGCAAGATATCAGATTAAATGATAACAATCCTTTAGATGCAAGCAGCAATAATGGGGATGCTAGACCACGACAGGCTCCAAGAGTTCCCAACACTTTGGAATACGATGGCAGCCAAAGCTGGCAGCCCTCTAAATTTAAGGAATTATTTCTAAATCAGTTAGATAAATACAATTTCCGCACACAAGATGAAGAAGTACGTTATTTGGGAAACTGTCTATATGGATGGGCCAAAAAGTGGTTTGTTGAAATATTGGACAGTGAGCCCTCGATAGGGGTAGATGATTTGTTGGTAGAGTTACAATGGGAATCTTCACAAAGGGATGCATCCCGAAATAACTCCAAATGCAGCAATAGGGATTATGGCCCGTCGTTTGCCTCTGATAGTTACCTTTCAGAATCGGAGCAGTCATACAGTTCCAATGATAATTACTTGAATGTCAGTCACGAGTTTGATTATAACATGAATACAAGCTGGGACATTGACTATGATTTGTCCCGTCAGTATAATAATTATTCCACTGCCGTCTGGGAAGGTGCAGACTGGAAAATAACTTCGGATGGCCAAGAGTATTTTGACAATGAAACTTCTGTATCGGATTCAGTATTGAAATCACAGCAGTTTGAGAATCCTGTGTACACAATTTCTGAGGGAGCATCAAATAAATCTGTGAGGCCAAAACACAGGGCTCATAAGAAATTGGAAGCACATCAGTATACTATTGGTGCCAGCACTAGTACTTGCCAAACGCTTTCTTGGGATCCTGGTGACTCGATGGGCGACTATAGGTCTGCCCAGTTATACAAATCGACCAAACTAGCAGATCCCAGATTTTGTAATCTGGCACAGTATAAAAGTAGTAAATCTAATTGCAATATTGTTGATGCACAGAATCAAAATGCAAAAGGCTCATCCTCTGGGTACTTGCCTCCTGAATCATCATGCAAGGGTGCTTTTCAATTGAGTGCTCAGTACAATCGTCCTGTGTTCACTTCTGAATCAAATTCTGGGAATATTTTTCCCACTAATCAACTGACAAAGCTTGATACAGTTAACGTCAGATCACAAGACAATTCATTTGGCACTTGCCAAGTGAGCACAGTGGAAAATAGGAAAGTTTCTCTTTCCTATGAACACCACTTGAACACAAGGGAATCGCCACAGTCGTCACCCAATGATTGTGTGAGTGTTCCCGTTAACCCAGTGTGTCAGAACAATTCAAATGCACTTGCGTCACAAAGCGAAATGGGCGTTTTGAATGACCGCACGTCTCATGATTATGGGAGTTTTTATTCCCAGTTTCATGTGAGTGAGAATTCAGTTACGCCCGGTTCAGCCTCTGGTGACGACCCGAGGGAAATTGCAGTCACACAATTAAATCCTGCAGAAAACCTTTCTCGTTGTGGTGATAATTCGGAAGTGATTTGTTCCAAAATAAATCCACTTGCACCCAACTCAATTTCACATGAATATCTTTGCACATTCAGTGTAAATGTAACTTGTGAAACAGACTGCCACATAATTGCAGGATCACATGTGTTCTCAAGTCATGTCAAAAGTGAACCCAGCTACACAGGGAATCCATTAGTTCCCATTAGGGTGGTCACGGAATTGCAAAGTACATGTGATTTCCAAAGTATTCCAACATTTGACAAATTTTGTGAAGAAATAGAAAGTTGCAATGAAGTAGTGCATTCAGATGGGAGATCGCTCCCAGTAACAGAAAGTAAAGAACCTCTGTTTTGGAAAGCATGGATGAATGGCACATCACTGTCTTCAGACATGATTAATGCTAATTTGGAAATTGCACACTCTTCAAATATCCATAGAAGTGCAGGGACACATGTAAATATGGATTCTGATTTTGTAGAAGTTGATCTCGCATGTAATCGGGCATATTGCCCTGTACCTCCTGGTGTCACTTCATCAGAATTACATGTAAATCATTCTGTCCCTGCAGACGGGCTCACTGGCCCGACACATCTAAATGCAATTGTCATATCGCATTCTGAAAACAATACTCCGGTATCTAAAAGCAGAAATGAAATAAAACATATTACATTAGATTCAGATTTATCAAACACTCAGTCTTGCAATGGTACTGAGGTTGATCAAGTCACAAACATTGGTTCTAATCCCTCTGGTACGTCCATCAATTCACACATCACCGCATTGGATAGCAATACATATACTTCCCTACAAGATAACAGGTTTCTCTCACAAAGTGACAAGTATATGCAAATCACACAATCCAAACAGTGGGCTGACTGTGGTGAGCCCAATTCAACTGCTGTGACCAACAGCATACATTTACATCACCTTGACACTCCTCATATGACCATAGCATTTGAAGAGATTGGAAATGTTGACTATGGTTTTCTGGCAGGGTTGTCAAATGAGAATAACCCGATAGTTGGGGGTCATAAGAAGTCATGTAAATGTAGCTTTCATGGCGACAGACTGCTGTCAGGTACACTGTTTCTGTCAGATGGTAAAGACAATCTGACAGGTGGCATTCACTTCAGAATTAATGTGGGCCACAAATATCGAACATCGCATTTTGGGCTTTCAGATTGGATCGGGCAGATGGTTCTTGCCCGAAAGACAAGCCCGCAAGCACTTTTGATGGCCACAATTCATCATATCTAAACTAGATAGTACAGATTGAACTCTCACCTCTCACTGGTACCAGTATTATAGACACACAAACTAGGTTAAAGGGCATGTATTTTTTGCCCTGTCGAATTTGATCTCATATACCGGTAGTGGACTCAATTTTTTGGGCAATATTTTCATTTGACGGGTGATAGTGATTGTGCTATAATACCCTATACTATTATATAAGGCCTAGCTTTAAGAGTAGAGGGAGGGGGTGAGACGTCTATATTAATAGTAGATAGAAAATCGGATGGGGACTCGGTCCCCGGGAACCAGATCCCTAGTTATTAGGTTCAAAATTAGAGGGAGTAGTGACCACGTGTACATGCAGTGGGTACTTGTACTGTTTTCTGTAAATGCAGATATCTGCTTCGGTGGTTGAGTTGGGGAGTTTGTTCCCAGTTGTTACGTTTAGGGTGGGATACATCAGATATCACCCACCACACAGGGGGCGTCACTTTGGAAAGTGATCCCAGATTCTGGTTAGTAGGCTGCAGTTGGGTCCCTGACCTGGGATTTGTCAGCGTTAAACTTTACCTATTGAAAATTGGGTTTTGGGCGTGATGTACCCGTATCTCTACTAATGAACGGTGGTTAGTGGTTATATCGCCCGTTATGACTCATGACATCAATATGGAGAACCGGATATGTATATGTATGCATTCTACATTTTAGGGGTGGGAACTCTGTCCCCAGTTAGCAAATATGACCATATTTTGTTGGGCATTGCCCAGAACTAATATTCAAGTATTGTTGTGGGCTGACAAGCTAAAAGCCCAACCATCTATTGCTCAATGGAGTAATGCTAAATAAGGTCCCAAGGGATGTTTATATCTGTCTATGGCATGGGGCCTGCATAAGTGTGGCATGGTGTGGAAAGTGGGCTATGGCCCAGAGTTGGACTAATTACCCTCACAAGTCTATTTTTCTGCATACAAGTAGATGTACAGTAGGTACCTGCTAATTTATATGCATTTGTTTAGTTTATAGTGTATATATCATACATTTTTGGGGGTCATGGAGTACACCATACCCTGTTGATATAGCAATTTCGTGGTTTGTTGATCCATGTTTTGTGGAATCAGCATACCAGTATGTCCTGTAAATAGGAGGGTTGTGTTTTTTGAATAATTAGTATAGATAATTTCTGACATCATTCTGTCTGCAATACTCATTCTACTGGTATACACAAAAGCTTACTAAAGTCTGTCCAAAATGTCTGTAAACGTTTCTGATACTCTACATATGGGCACGTCCATTTTTCCATATAAGCCCGAGTCAGTTTTTTAGCTTGGACCATGGCCATCGTCTTTGGGTATATGCTTTGTACATTTATCCTACTTGTCTTAGCTAAATCCATAAGCTTCTGAAATGCTGGGGGCTTGTTTCTCAGAGGGAGGGGGAGCGTTTATAAAACGGGGAGGTTTGTAGTGTCTTTAGGTTTCCTCCCCAGTAGAATAAGTTATTCTGAGCCATCCTGTAATGTCCAGTCAGTGTGTCCCCAGACAGGGCAGATTAGCTTCATGTCTAATGGGTTTGGCCCAGATCTGGGCCAGCAATCTGGGACAATTAGCAATCAGTTTGCCCCAACCTGGTTTAGCATGGAGTGGGGATTATGATCTTCCCGAGTGTGACTGAGTGGCACAAGCTTGCCCTGCATGCATCTAATCCCCTGAATGCCTGAGGTCACTTGGTTGGGACATGGGCTGATAACATTCAGTTGGTATTCAAGATCTCTTATGGAAACATGTATTTGCTGAACAAACAGACAAAGAAGCCAGCGCTGGCCAAAGATGGACCTGGTTGTAAAAGGTAACTAATCTATAAGAGATCAAAGGGTTTTAGTGTGGCAAGATGCTACAGTCCCAAAAATAAGGTTTTTATCGAGTTTATAACTCAGTATCACTATTAAGAAGGACGTCCTTCTTAATAGTGATACCGAGTTATAAACTCGATAATAACCTTATTTTTGGGACTTTATGTCCAGTAACTGTGTCTGTGGTCAGCTGTCAATTATTTCGTAAAACTAAAAGTGATATTTAACAAAACAACGGGCATCTTAGAGATTTTAAAACATAGATATTTGGCTACGATAAGGCTAATGTCATACTATACCAGAACTTCGATGTTGGCGATATTACTGTGAAGGATGGGGAGGGAAAACATCCAGTGAGTTAAAAATCATACCAACATTTCTTGGAAATCACCTGAGACGTTGTTGAGATACGTCATTTCTATTTATAACTTTGGAAAATCCCACGAATTCTCTCTTGTAAAATACTTCCGGTGTCGGTAATTCAGCTGGTTGTGAAATATTATTTTCCAGTTTATGTAGCTGAATTTGGCCGTTTATTGAACACTATGGCATCTAATTACATAATTGATATAGATGGAAGTCTTCTTGAGGGGGTTAGTATGACTGAGATGGTCGATATCATAACGTTTTATACTGAAAAAATAAAATTGAAATGCACATTGCCACGATTGTGATTTGAGACGGTGTTACAAAATGCGAGGTTGTGGAAAAATGTACCGGTTTCATGCAGTATCATCATACCCCGGGGTATCTTCCCCCCACCCTGGGTATCTCTCCCCCACCCTGGGTATCTCTCCCCCCCACTCGTACATTTTTTTCCCCTCTCTTATTTTATATTATTATGGTAAGAAATGCCGAGAAAACTATAATTTGTTTTGGTTATTTTGAAGTTTAACTTAACCCAATAATAGCATAAATATGTCAAAATATTACCTTATGATTCTATCGTTTTAATTTGCTTTATATAGTCATGAAATGGCGAGAAATTAACTTTATATGAGCAAAATTTTATTGAGCCTGAGTATCCCCCCCCCCCCCCCCCCCCCCACCCATATGACAAAAATTAAACGTATGATTTTATTGCTTAATTTGCTTTATATAGTTATGAAATGGTGATAAATTAACTTTATATGAGCAAAATTTGATAGAGTAAGAATTTGGGGTGGGGGGGGAGATCCCCCCCCCCCCCCCCCCCCACCCAGCGCCTACATATGAAAAAATTAAACGTATGATTTTATTGCTTAATTTGCTTTATATAGTCATGAAATGGTGAGAAATTAACTTTATATGCAGTTATATGAGCAAAATTTGATAGAGTAAGAATTTTGGGGTGGGGGGGGGGAGATACCCAGGCCTGAGTATCTTCCCCCCCCCCCCCCCCCCCCCCCCCCACCCAGCGCCTACATATGAAAACATTAAACGTATGATTTTATTGCTTAATTTGCTTTATATAGTCATGAAATGGCGAGAAATTAACTTTATATGAGCAAAATTTGATTAGAGTAGGAATTTGGGGTGGGGGGGGGGGAGATACCCAGGCCTGAGTATTTCCCCCCCCCCCCCCACCCAGCACCTACATATGACAAAAATTAAACGTATGATTTTATTGCTTAATTTGCTTTATATAGTCATGAAATGGCGATAAATTAACTTTATATGAGCAAAATTTTATAGAGTAAGAATTTGGGGTGGGGTGGGGAAGATACCCAGGCCTGAGTATCTTCCCCCCCCACCCAGCAATTTAAGATTTGGAGTGTGGGGGGGGGGGGATACCCATGTCTGAGTGCTGGGTGGGAGGGGGGAAGATACTCAGGCCTGGGTATCTCCCCCCCACCTAATTCTTACTCTAATCAAATTTTGCTCATATAAAGTTAATTTCTAGCCATTTCATGACTATATAAAGCAAATTAAGCAATAAAATCATACGTTTAATTTTTGTCATATGTAGGTGCTGGGTGGGGGGGGGGAAATACTCAGGCCTGGGTAAAAAAATATATGAGTTGGGGGGGGGGGGGGGGAAATACTCAGGGGGGAGATAAACTGTTACACCGGTACTGTATAGCCATGCAAGGGGCAAATCATTGCAACATCCCAATACATGAGTGCCACATGCCATGCAGAGCAAACAATTTTTGCTACATTTTGTATCGAAGCGTCTGGAAAATATCTCGCCCATTCTGGCCTGGCCAGACTCCAAGTTTTGGGCACCCAAAGTTTCAGCACTGAATATTTCTATCAAAAATAAATATAATTCTAACAGTGGAGTCAAAATTTAGACAATTCCACCTATATGTAAAGGCTAAATGAATGATAAACATGAGTCGACTACACTCGGACTATAACGCACTGGCAGCAGTATCATCGTAAAGCGATTATATAAAGGCATATACGCCAAATATGGTATTCATGTACCATATACATATAGTATATTTTCAAATTAGTATATAGAAATACAATGCTGGTTTGTTTCCAATGATATATGCATGGCATTTAAAATTGGTTATATCTTCCATCACATGTTGTGTCACCCTAATTAGAACAAATGTGTGATAATATTAAAGACATCTTTACTTTAGGTCACGACAAATACACATCTGCCATTGCTTAATAAACAAAAAGTCATAAGTCCTTCAAAATATCGGTTTTCATGTGTCGGTATGATGTTATCATCATTAGTCAGTTGATCAACTGAACATATTTATTCAAAATTTGCAGGCACGTATACTGATTTTTTACTTTTGACCCTTGTTGGGACGGACCCACCCCACCCCCCGCGTCCAAATTATTTTCCGTTTTCGGTAGTTTTTTCCAACCATTTTTGGACACCCACCCCCCTTTTAACACTAAAACAGAGATTTGCGGGGGAAATTCACTGTAAGCAGCTGTATATGAATTTCTGTGCATACTATTAGTCATGGATGTTAACATTGACATGTAAATAGGAACAAGTCATTTTGGGGTCATTCGGTAAAAAAAAACATGGCTGCCAGCAGCCATCTTGGATTTCAAAATTCAACCCATTATCATGGGCTACAGGCTATACTGTTTGTCTGATCATCATGCAATTTGTCATATATGTTAATATTGACATATAGATGTGTTTTAAGCCAAACTCATTGCAAAAACAGTAAAAAAGAGTTGCAGGAAAAATATTTTTGAGTTGCGGAAAAAATTGTTTGTTGGTCCTATCGACCACTCACCCACCCCGGCATACATGCCCGGAAAAAACTTTTCCACCCCCCCCCCCCCCCCCCCTGTGTCGCCCAGATAATTCACTATCATTTGCACAAACTAACATTTTCCATCACTAACCCTCCATAGTATACATGTACCTTAATTATACTGAATGTTATTTTAACTCCCTCCATATACTAGTAGGCCTAATATAAAGCTACATAAACTGGCCCAGAACACAGGAAAACGTGTCGTTTTTAATGTAGTATGCACAATATTTTCCCGGAACCTCACCTACAAGAGGGGGGTTAACCCCCCCTCTTTAACCCCCCTCTCATGCTCTCCCCCACTCACCGCTTCACGGCTACACATCATATATACAGCAATACATAGTGCCCCCTTTTAAAATTTTCTGTATATGCCACTGTGCTATACTAGCCAATTATGAGGGTGGTTAACACGTTCACTTAGGCTACATGCAAAAAGTACGAGATAACTCTAAGATGGCAGTAAATGTGTTAAATTGTTCCAAACTCATTTTTCAGCCAAAACTATGATGGCTGAAATCGGACATTGACATTATTTGGAGATAACTTCTCAATATTATGAGATGATATTGATTGAGATAATATCGCAAAATTTCAACATATGTGACCCTCCATATCAAATCCAGTCGTAAGTCGGGATTTTTTTACCCTGTGCCAATGCATTCTCTTATATATGTGAGTCGACCATAGGTCGCCTCGCATATATAAGAGAATGCATTGGCCTAACAATTTTTTATCATTTTTTTAAAATAAATGTTTCTTAAAACTTTTAGGACATAAAATAAAAAACATCCATTACCCTGCAGGGAGCCCCACACATATATAGAAGCATATAGAATAGTGTCGTCTGCTCATGTTTGTCTGGGGCTCTTCATGGGTGAAATTATAAAATTGTTAAAGAATACAAGAAAAAATTATTAAAATTGTAAAAAATTGTTAGGCCAATGCATTCTATGGTCAACTCGCATATATAAGAGAATGCATTGGCACAGGGTAAAAAAAATCCCGACTTACGATTGGATTTGATATGGCGGGTCACATATTATCTCAATATTTTGATATATAATTTTATGCAGGCATGCGTGGTGCATGTCCATAGCATTGGTAAGAGCTTTACAGAGAAGGATGGAGATTGGAGAGGGACAACATAATTTCTCCACATCACCACCTTGATTGGCTTTAACCCGTTCAGTGCTAAGTCCGATTTTTTTTTATCAATATCAACCCATATATCCTTGATCATTTTTCAAATTTATTGATTATAATAATGTAGAGCTCTTTCCATCAATGTATCACATTATTATAATCAATAAATTTGAAAAATGATCAAGGAAATATGGGTTGATAAAAAAATCGGACTTGGCACTGAAAGGGTTAAACTATCTCACATTCATAACACTAAATGACTCTATCATCTTGGGATCTGAGAACATCACGAATGATAAATATAGCACAGCTTGTCATTGACTATTTTTCTTGCAGCTCGGGGTTACTCGTCCACTCTGACCACTATATTTGCAGAGACAACTTCAAGCCATGCTTGCAACAAGGAAGTGCAGAATAAATTGCATGGTCATGGAATTTTTTCCTGTGTGAAGAATTCAGCTAACTTCATGAAATGAAGGAGTTCATGCTTGGGGTTCATGCAAGTTGGCTGATTTTTTCTCAGTCATAATCGCACAACCACATTGATTCAGCCCTTCCTCACTTATATTTGCATTCTCAGATATTTAACACAGACTCTCTTCTTATTGCTGACATTATATGGCCAAGCTGCATGGAACAATCATAATTAAAAAAAACCAAACAATATGGAAAATTGATTCAGAACTATATTAGAACCCCCTTCTCATAAGCCCCTCTCCGAGAAGTAGACTATATCCTCGGTTGAGTGGTGAACTGGTTCCCGAATCGACCAGTTACCACAACTATCATCACTTGTATAGTATTTTTATCTCTGTCATCTGCTTTTGTTACCTAAACATCCCTCCAAATGAAAAATAAACCATTCCAATGTATCTTTTTATATATGAATGGGAGAATCCATTTAATATACAGGGTTAAAACAGTATTTAAGCAAATTGCGATACACTAAATTTATGTCCCAAAAAATGTGACATGTACATGTATCTCATGATTCTGTATCTTGAATCATCGGTGCACCAGTTCTATCTCCATTCCTTTTCGCTAATGTATTTTACAGGGAGGCCAGATACTCAGAAACTCGGCGTCCTTAAGCTGCATGCTACGAAAGGAGATCCGGGTCAGCAAAATCCGTGCAGGGAGAAGTAACCCTGGCCTAAGGTTTGTGTCTGCTAGGGCCTTGCGAATTAGGCATTTTCATTTTCAGTCAAATCTCAGGGTTATAATAAAATCTAGGGATTATTTTCGCTGAAGACAAGACAATTCAGAAGGTGTTAGGTATTCAGCGAAAATGATTAATGGATGGGAGCAACTATATATAATGTACTTTCGGATTTTCACATTTGGTCAACTTTGTCAGTCCCTGTCCGGTATACTCTAATCTGCCATACTGTGTCATTCTGATATCATTGACCTTTGGCAGTATACGGAACAGAGAATGACAAGGTTTGCCGAATGATCTTGTATGTAACTCCCTAATATCCTGTGTAGAACACTACAGTCTGAGTAGTATTATATATACATCAAGCCTGAAATTGGTGTGTCTGACATTTGCAGAACGAGGTCCCCAGAGTGTGAATTTAATGATGCTACCTACCTGCACAGCGGGCTAGATCACCAAATTTACCCTCTGGGGAGCTTATTATCCCCCACCAAATTGAAAATTTGTGGGGGATATAGGAATGGGTTCCGTCCGTCATACTGTCGTTCCGTCCGTCTGTCCCGAATTTGTAAGAGTCATAACTTGAATAGACGTAAACGGATTTCAAAGATTTGTGGTATATGAGTTCACCTGACCATTACTTAGAATGAGTTCGCAAGCCAGGTCCGGCCGGATATTTTTACTGGAGTTATTGGACTTTGTTGATCATTTTTGTCGAATTTACCGAATAGCAAATAGAAGACATCACAGGGCTCATTTCCACAAATCTTAACGGATTTCAAAGATATTTGGTTTATGAGTTCAGTTGACCAGTAATTAGAACGAGTTCGCAAACCAGGTCCGGCCTGCTATTTTAAGCGGACTTTGTTTATTTTTGTGTGTGAAAATGGACGGCGTCACAGGGCTCATTTCCACAATTGTCAACGGATTTCAAAGATTTTTGGTATGTGAGTTCACATGACCAGCATCCAGAATTTGTTCACAAACCAAATCTCGTCCGGATATTTTCAGCAGAGTTATTGGACTTTGTTTATTTTTTTGTGTACAAATGGACGTCACCGGGCTCATTTCCACAAATGTCCGTGGATTTCAAAGATTCTTGGTATATGAGTTCACATGACTAGTATCTAGAACGAGTTCGCAAACCAGGTCCGGCCGGATACTTTCAGCAGAGTTATTGGACATATGGATGACGTCATGACTCATATGACTAATTTCCCCAAATGTCAGTACCTAAAATGAGTTAGCAAGCCAGACTTTTTGACAAAATCCCACCTCTTGTTTAGCACATACTGACAACGCAAACATTATTGAGAATGCACTTCCCCAACTGCACAATTTGGCGGGGGATACCGTCGTCTGCGACTGCTTGTTCTACTTAACCCTCATCTTCTAGGAAATATCTATATAACTTCAATCTGATCCTAGGTCTCTCATAGCAGTTGAGTCCTAAGCAGAATGAGGTACAAAAATTGATGAATTTGGTGATGCTAGAACGCTATGCGGGATAGTGTAACTAAATTAACCCTGTTGGGACCTCATTCTGCAATGTCAAACACACTAATTTGAGGCTTAGTCTATGTCACTCAGTATGGAATTCAACATTGAGTGTTTCTCAGTAAGACCTATAAATACACATAGCTATGCAATGGAAAAATTCCATTCTCATAGTCATTTTTTTTCACATTTCAATATTTTGGGCACAGTGTTTACCGTTTGAGTTTGGGGGATACAGTAATGCCCAAAGTTATTGAGAGGAGAGCTTTCCGATGAATGGCAACAAGCCATATTTCCGACTAAATCCTGAAAAGTTACCCATAATTCTGCTGTGGTTGTTAAGTGGTCAATTACTTAGTGGGAATTACTGTATAAAGACCTTTATCAGAGTTGTGGAAAATAATGTAAATAGCACCATCCTATCCATACAAACATTTATCAATGCTAATTCCTCAAACTATACCATGCTTGTGTTTCACTTGTTATAAATGAAATATTACTAAGATAACATGTGACCTACCATATATACATGTACCCAGGAATCGGTCCATCCACTCCGGTCCATTGCCTCCAGTAGTAAGTATGTCACAGAATTTTGTTTCAGATCTGTATTTTATTTGTACAAATTTGACTGTGATGACAAACTTTTTGGTGGATAAATGATCATGTATATTGTTCCACATACAGCTTAGATATATAACAAAAATGTTCCTGTTACAGCAATGCCCTAAATAATCGACTCCTTTACCACAGCAGAATTATGGGTAACTTTTCAGGAAATATGGCTTGTTGCCATTCATCGGAAAGCGCTCAGTGAGAGCTTTCTGATGAATGGCAACAAGCCATATTTCCGACTAAATCCTGAAAAGTTACCCATAATTCTGCTGTGGTTAAGGAGTCGATTATTTAGGGCATTACTGTACCTATGAAAACACCTCTTTTTGCCAACTTTTGTCCATGAGAATTCAAATTCAGTTATCATTACTGGCAATATCTAAAATTAGCATTAGCTAAAATATTAAAAAATTTACATATGTAAATGTATTCTTTATTTCATGAAATCTAGTGACAATTCAGGCCAATTATGAGCCACATTTGGGATAAAATAATTAATTAAATATTTGTCCTCACTGACCAGGATTGCTAAAGATGGGCCTTTTGTGTGGTTTCTATAATCTTTATTTATAAGAGAATTTCTATAGAATACATGTACATGTAGATGATTATTTAACAATTATCATGTTTGCAGGCCACAGCATTTGTCTGGATTACAACTGATTGAGAGTATTTCTGGAGGGAAGCTATCTGGTGGAAATGTCGGATCGACAGAAATAACACTGAGGCCATCGGCAACAAAAGCAGGTTCTTTTGTAGGGGACACCAAAACAGCAGGGTGAGCTTACTATTGGATCAATTGTTCAATTTCAGATATATAGTAATTCCCTAAATTATCAACTCCTTAACCACAGCAGAATTATGGATAATTTTTCAGGATTTAGTCGAAAAGTTACCCATAATTCTGCGGAGGTTAGAGTTGATTATGGCATTACTGTACATCACACGTAATCAAATTCAACATAGTTACCTTGTTCATATTTAAAATAGCGCAGTACTAATTTTTTCTCTGCAGTGCGCGAATTCAAATCTGACAAAAATATTTTTGTAAGTCAGTCATTAACACTGTCATGACTGGAGCTTCCTGAAATTTTGCGAAAAACCCTGTGCCAATCCATTCTCTTATTCATGTATATGCGAGTCGCTCAAAGGGTGTCTCATATATATATGAGAATGCATTGGCCTAACAATATTTACATTGACCTTGTAAGCCAGCACATTCTCTTATATATGTGAGGCTCCCTTAGTGAATGCACTGGCACAGGGTCTTCCATTGCTGCACCAGCGGAGCTCTGGTCATGATAGGGTTAATTGCAATAATTGCTATATCTCATATTGTATCATCATTTTTGTTTTTTAACTTGCACAATGTTATAGCAATTGACTGATCCCATACATAACTGTCATAAATGTCATGTGACCAATTGCAAGCCTGAATTTAGTGTGCATGTCATTTGCAGAGGCTGAATTTAGTGATGCTAGCCTGTTATGTGGGATAGCGTCACTAAATTCACCCTCTGGGGACCTCATTCTGTTTAGGCCTCATTTTCTCTGGAAAGTTTCTTTATTATCAAATTTCTATAGAAACTTCTTCACATAGATTTTATTTCTTTTTTAGTTTAGTTTCTCTATATCCCCAAATTGGCAGACGACACACTGCATAATTGAGGTTCCCAATGGGTATACATCACAATATTCACCATTTGGGAACTTCAAAATGAGTCTGTGTCTCCCATAGCAGATGAGGCCATGCAGAATGAGGTCCCAGAGGGTGAATTTAGTGATGCTAGCCTGCTGTATGGGATAGCGTCACTATATTCACCTTCTGGGGACCTCATTCTGCAAATGACAGGCACACTAAACTCAGACTTGTCTGTTTTTTGCTGGCAACTTCTTTTCCATTATTTTACAGTTCTATATGAAGAAATACCTCAGATTATTTTTATTATTTGAGTAAAACTTATCGTATTCAAACATCATGTGAAATTCATGGACAATTCTACCATTTGTCCACTTTTGTGGCCTTGATGCATACAGTAATGCCTGAATTAATCGACTCCTTACCCACAGCAGAATTATCGGTAACTTTTCAGGACTTAGTCGGAAATATGGCTTGTTGCCATTCATCAGAAAACTCTCCCCGAGAGCTTTCCGATGAATGGCCACAAGCCATATTTCCAACTAAATCCTGAAAAGTTACCCATAATTATGATTTGGTTAAGGAGTCGATTAATTAGGGCATTACTGTAGTTTTATTTTTTTGCCCCAGCTGCATATACTTTTTTATAAATCCAAAAATGTTCAAACCAGGCTATGTTATTGGGTTAGCCTTACAGCACCAATGTATCTTTCAACACCGAAAAAATATGTCAAATATATTAACCAATTCTCTGTTACAATATAAACATTGATTGGCTTGGAGTTGACTATGCCAAAATAGTGGTCCTCGGTGGAGGAATAGTCCGCTCTCACCATGGTCAAAGGTATGGGTTAAACATCAAACGATCGTTAAATCATGAGCAGTATATAAACTGTGCAAAACCTAGAAACTTGAATGATTCAGCATTAATACTATAAGACTATCTTATATTTTCAGGAGTATTTGCCTGTTGATGCAAGCTGCGTTACCATGTCTATTGTATGCTGAAGCTGACTCTACGCTGACGCTGAGAGGAGGAACAAATGCTGAAATGGCTCCGCAGATAGATCATACTTTGATGGTATGAATATTATAACCATTATAACAAAGATAACGTTAAAAAATAGAAAAAACTTGTTCTTATATTCGTTGTTATTAATCTTCCAGTGAAAAAATTTGATATGTTTCAGCCAATGTTTGTAAACAAAATACTGTAACAGCAGCCAATGTTTATGTTTTAGCAACAAACAATGAATCTAAATTACAGACTATATAGATCATGGTCGGCTACAGGGCACAAAATATTTCACCATTACCTAATTTGCAAGAGTATTGGAAATTAACACAAAAGTCAATCTATAATATTTTCTTGTTTTTAAACAAAGAAAACATTATTTGTAACATTTGCATAAATTGTCTGGCAAATACAGTAATGCTCTAATATAAGTAATCGACTTCTTAACCACAGCAGAATTATGGGTAACTTTTCAGGATTTAGTCGGAAATATGGCTTGTTGCCATTCATCGGAAAGCTCTCCCCGAGAGCTTTCCGATGAATGGCAACAAGCCATATTTCCGACTAAATCCTGAAAAGTTACCCATAATTATGCTGTGGTTAAGAAGTCGATCACTTAGAGCATTACTGTACCTAAGAATTCAATATTATTATATTCACTTAGCGAGCCCCTTTAAAAGGAACCTCAGCTAATAATACTGTAAGTGGTCACAGCTTCCTGAATGTAAATATGATTTACATGGATAACTCATCATTTAAGCATTGATTCCCAAGTCTTCATTGTACTTAAACTCATGTGACTTATATCAAGCGTTGTAAAAATATTACGTGATTGGAGGTTTCCACACATATTCATTAGTGGGAGGAGCTTACTGTTGCTAGGAGACAAGTTGTCTACAGAAATAGTTGAATTAGTTTTACAGTGCCCACCTATATGCTATAATAGACCCGAGAACATACATTCTTTGCGTCATTAACTGTGAAAAAAGTCAATTAAAGTTAACATCTGGAATGGAGGGACAGACACTGCAGATTTCTATAGTTGGAAAAAAATAATTTCTGGGAACAATAAGAAACAGAAACATTGGTAAAGTACAGCAAATTTTTTTTTTATAGCTCACTATTAAATTATGTTTTCCCCAATGGACCTTTCCACAACTGTCAATCAAATAATTAATAACAGATATTTTCTACAAATCCCTGACTGAGGCAGTCGCTTGCTCTATTGAAAAATTATGATTTCCATGCATACTTTCAGTGTTAATTTGCCTATTTTCCAACAATGTTTTTATGTCACATCATAATTTACTGAAATATTGATTTGCGCAATGAAGTTGGAAATTCATCCATGATGACACATGTAGCACCATTTTTCATTTTGCATGGCACTAAAAATCTTTCTTCGTAACAATTATTCTAACTCTCGTATTTCAGGTCTTCAAACCTATCGCCGAAAAATTTGGAATGAGGTTTTGACTGTGATATTAGGAAGAGGTTCGTAATTTACAGTACAATATCGCATTTTTATTCAAAATTATTTTTCAAAAAATCAACCTATGATTTGACAAGGGATGGTTAGCGTGCGGGCGACGTGGGTATTCGCCCCTAATCCTCTATAACGTAGCTCTTTTATTGAGCGATTTTGGACTTTGCACAATTCTTTGTAAGTGAGTTTATTGACAGCTTCACAGAGAAAATCCAGCCCACATCAACATTTTTTCCAGAGTTATGGCCCTTTGTCTATTTTTTAGCAATTTCAAGGCCTTTGTCCATCAGTCAACAATTTCCTTGGGCACATGTTTCGGGTTACATTCCTGATCCGATCGTCACCAAACTTTATATGGATAGGGGTGACCTATAGATGGGAGCCTCTCTTTTTCTCCTGAAATTTGTTAAAAAACATGGCTGCCAGTAGCCATCTTTGATTTTAAATTTGAATACACCAGCACATCCTGCACCCCACATTTATTGGAGAATTGTTTTTAAAATTCACAGGCATGTTTAGGATCACCATTAGATGGGAGATATAAAATTTGAACTATTTTCGATAAAAAACATGGCTGCAAACGACAAACGACGTCCCTTCATCACCAAACTTCATATGGATCCTTGGGATTTATCTCTAGATAGGAGCATACAGTTTTTTTCTGAAATTCGTTAAAAAAGATGGCCATCAACAGCCATCTTGGATTTCACATCTGAAATCATCGGCACACCCTGCAGCTCAGAATAATGGGCAAAATGTTTTGAAAATTTACCAGCCTGGGATCACCTCTAGATGGGCACCGATGAATTTACCAGCCTGGGATCACCTCTAGATGGGCACCGATAAATTTACCAGCCTGGGATCACCTCTAGATGGGCACCGATAAATTTACCAGCCTGGGATCACCTCTAGATGGGCACCGATGAATTTACCAGCCTGGGATCACCTCTAGATGGGCACCGATGAATTTACCAGCCTGGGATCACCTCTAGATGGGCACCGATGAATTTACCAGCCTGGGATCACCTCTAGATGGGCACCGATGAATTTTACCAGCCTGGGATCACCTCTAGATGGGTACCGATGAATTTACCAGCCTGGGATCACCTCTAGATGGGCACCGATGAATTTACCAGCCTGGGATCACCTCTAGATGGGCACCGATGAATTTACCAGCCTGGGATCACCTCTAGATGGGCACCGATGAATTTACCATCCTGGGATCACCTCTAGATGGGCACCGATGAATTTACCAGCCTGGGATCACTTCTAGATGGGCACCGATGAATTTACCAGCCTGGGATCACCTCTAGATGGGCACCGATGAATTTACCAGCCTGGGATCACCTCTAGATGGGCACCGATGAATTTACCAGCCTGGGATCAGCTCTAGATGGGCACCGATGAACCAGCCTGGGATCAGCTCTAGATGGGCACCGATGAATTTACCAGCCTGGGATCACCTCTAGATGGGCACCGATGAATTTACCAGCCTGGGATCACCTCTAGATGGGCACCGATGAATTTACCAGCCTGGGATCACCTCTAGATGGGCACCGATGAATTTGAACTTTGAAGAAAAACATGGCCACTAGCAGCCATCTTGATTTCAATCTTTGCATGTCTAAATCCTTTGGCACACCCTGCAGGCCACATGCCTCATCCGATCACCAAACTTCATATGGATCCTCAGGGTTATCTTTAGATAGGAGCTTAAAGGTACTCAATCCGAACAGAGGGTCCCCATCTCAACAGATTCCAAGAACAACAATCTGATCAGAGGGTCCTATATTACTATTTCTTTGGCTTTGGGGGTAAAAAATATTTGATTCTAGTCGAGGAACCCATCAAACAAAGCTCAGAGTTATTAGATATTGATTTTTGAAATTTGTTGTTTACTCGATATGAGTACTAATAATTGCCTTCAACTGTCGTAATCTGGTCGGGATGTGTACACCAAAATCTATTCAAACAGACAAGGATGGATAACTCTAAAATCAAGTGGTAATAATAATGCAATTTTGACTGAGTTCTGGGCCAAAAAGTATTCCCGATAATGAAAAATAATAGATTTCTAAAATCGATATCTAACAAATCTGAGCTTTGATGGGTGACTTCCTCAACTCGAATCAAATATTTTTGACCCCCGAAGCCATTGAAATAGTAATTGAGAGGAGTTTTATCGGATTGAGTACCTTTAAGAGTACATTTTTTTCTGAAATTTGTCATCAGCAGCCATCTTGAATTTTAAATTTCAATCCATTGGCACAACCTGCAGCCGACAAATATTGGAGAAATGTTTTTAAAAATGATGTTATCATTATGGATGAATTTCCAACATCATTGCGCAATATTTCATCAAATCAATATTTCGGTAATATTTGATAGCTCCTCTAGATGGGAGCTATCAAATTTGAATTGTATTTTACTCTTTTCATGAGTAATTCCTTTGGCACGCTCTAAAACTAACATATTCCATCCAATTGATCCCAATCTTCATAGGGATCTTCTGGGTGACCTTTAGATGAGTCATGAGTGATATCAAATTTGAATTTTTTTTTATCAAAAACATGGCCGCCGGTAGCCATCTTTGCTTTCGCTCTTTGCATGACTAAATTCTTTGGCATGCCCTACAAACAACAATTTTATCTGATTCAGATATCCTAATATAAAACTTTATATGAATCTTCAGGTGACCTATAGATGGGACACATGGGAGCTATTGAATTTTTCCTAATTTCGTTGAGAAACATGGCCATCTTGTATTTCGTATTTAAATCCATTGGCACACCCTGCAGCCAACATTTATTGGAGAAATGTTTATAAAATTTATAGCCATGTTTAGGATTATCTCTAGATGGGAGCTATCAATTTGAATGACTTTTGATTAAAAACATGGCCACTGGCAGTCATCTTTGATTTTGCTCTTTGAATGACTAAATTCTTCGTCAAACAATATAAAACAATATAAAAAAATCATCATTTCCCATCCGATTATTCCCAAACTCCATATGGCTTGCTGGGTTGAACTCTAGTATCACTTAAAATATAAAAACTTTCCGCATTCCGTATCGCTCAATTGGCTGTAATGTATGACATTTTCCCATATCCATGTTGAGCTACAGTGTTATTGACAGTTTCATTATGTGAGTTATGAACCTTAGTTTATCTATTTTTATAAATTTTAATGTTGTTAGCACGATAACTTGAACAAATGTCAACTGATTCAATTCATATTTGGTTTATAAATCTTATTTGGTGTGATGCATCATTTCCAACAATATGTCGATAGAGTTCGAAAACCAGGTTAGTCAGATTATTTTTATCTGAGTTATGGCACATTTTTAACAGATCATTAAAACAAAAAATTGAACAAATGTCTATAATTGTTTTATTCTTTTCTGACATTCACTCTTTTAGGCAAAAACAAAAATCAACGAGCACCATCTTTGATGTGCAACCCTTGTAACTATTTGTTTGGCATATAATTGTACCCCGAAAATATTTTTGGGGGACTGTAGAAATGAGTGATGTCCGTCTATCCGTGTGTTCTGATGTCCATTTGTCCGTCATAAACTTTTGTTATACATGTGATAGCTTGAAAAAAGTTTGACAGAAATTTATGAAACTTTGTAGCCTTCATATGAAAAAGTATCGGTATGGTTCAAATTTGGGTCCAGTCCAACCATTTATGATGAAGTTTTTCCCATTTTCGACTTTCGACACAAGAGCCCATTTATAGTAACAACACTAATATAATAAGTAAATATGCTGCTGGGATATATGCATACCTGTATATGAGAGAGAGAGTGGTCACTTCTCCCTGGGACCACTTTTACCTGGGCCGCATTAAATCATTAATTAGTTCATGAATGTGAATTTTGATCACAATAGCATGATAACTTGAAGAAATGTTGACTGATTTTGTTGATATTCGGCATATGAAACTTGCTCAACAATTTCAGGAGTTTGAAAATCAGCCATGTCTGCAAAGCCAGCTACGATTAATACATTTTCAATCCAAGTCCGTAGTTACTGCAACTCTCTGATGCGAATTCTTTTATTTAATTTTTTTATTTCTGGGGCACACACCTCGAAGCATTCCACCTCTACATCGTTTAGCTCCGGGTCTAATTTAAGTTGCCCTTAACCTTTAATTCCTGAAGAGATGTCAGTAAAAAGTTAGTTGATTGATTCTAAGTGGTTTATTTCGTAAAAAATTGCCAAATCAAGTACAGTAATGCCCTAAATAGTCAACCGCTTATCCACAGCAGAATTATGGGTAATTTTTCAGGATTTAGTCGAAAATATGGCTTGCTGCCATTCATCGGAAAGCTCTCAGTGAGAGTTTTTTTTCCGATGAATGGCAACAAGCCATATTTCCGACTAAATCCTGAAAAATTACCCATAATTCTGCTGTGGTTAAGGAGTCAATTATTTTGGGCATTACTGTATGTTATAACCGATGCATGTTTTACTGAGATTACAGCATCAATCTGTCACACGTTTAACAAATGTTTTCCCATGAATAAGAGGATTCCACATGAAGGGTTTTGGGACCATGTGCACCAATCTATACCAGAGCGGACCAGTCATACTTCCTTTCTGACTATGTCACCGGCTGGGTACTAGACTGCCGTTTCTATATTTAGCATGGGTTTTTCCAAATAAAATGGCGAAAACCAATCGCCCCAAAGAAGAATTTCCTATGTGCTTTGAAAACAATTCCCACACTAAAAACTTAATGACAGAATGGAGGATCAGGCCGGTAGTTTTGTTGACGATTTTTGCAAGCAACTCGTCAAAATTGGAGCAAATTAGAACAGACTCTTTGATGTATTTAATGTCATATATTCAATTAAATAACATTTTAAACTCTTCATTCATTAAAGTTTGTTGGAAAAATATTGGAAGCCATAGTATTTTGAGAAATAGCATACAGAGGTCACCTGGCACTGTTTCCTGTTATGCAGCGAATGGTGCATATACCACAATTTATAGAATGGGTTTATTGAATGGAATAAGGGTAGGATCATGTAATAAATATTAGATATATACTTTTGCTCTTCGTATTTTTTTCAGGGGATATTTCCCAAAAGGTGGAGGGGAGGTGAGAATCACTGTTCATCCAACCAAATGTTTGAATGCTGTAACATTGACAGATCGGGGTAACATCACACGGATATATGGCAGAGCCTTCACAGCTGGGTTTCTTCCAGTCAAGGTAACTTTACTTGATGGGGCTGGTGTCTGTCGTCTGTCAGGGCTGAAACTGTTAACCGGTCAGCTGGTTATCCAGTCACCGCTGATCTGACCAGTCACGATAAATTGCATGACCGGTTAACTGTAAGCTGACAATGCAGTACTTAAAACACCAGCATTTAGTCAGATACATGTAGCAAAAAGCTGGGATCCCAATGGTTAACACACCTTAGTTAAAGGGAACTGTTTCGTGCATCTTATTACAAAGAGAGTTGGAGAATAATTATGATAGCATGGTGTATCAGGTCGGTATGATTAGTCTATTGCAACATTGTTACATCAGCGGAACAGCTAGTCGGCGGCATCTTTGTTCTTCGCGACATTTTAATGACCATGTAACTAACATGACTATAGCACAAGTCTTATGTGTTAATTTTGGTGTTGGTGCAAACTTCAAAATGTGTGGGCAACTTGATACAGGCCACAAGCCTAATCCGTGTCCAAGTTGGACTCGAAGCATGTGGAATCGAAGCATGTGTTATGGAGGGTCCCGTGCACACAAAATTGAACCCACCCCCACAGGTTACTTAATTAGACCCTGATGAAATAGCGACTTGATATGTTATATGCAATGCAAATTATTCAATACAACCTAATCTTGTCAATTGCAAATAGCATATCCTCTTGGCAAGTTTGCACACATATGTCGGTACATATACGTCTACAGTAATGCCCTAAATAATCGACTCCTTAACCACAGCAGAATTATGGGTAACTTTTCAGGATTTAGTCGGCAATATGGCTTGTTGCCATTCATCGGAAAGCTCTCAGTGAGAGCTTTCCGATGAATGGCAACAAGCCATATTTCCTGAAAAGTTACCCATAATTCTGCTGTGGTTAAGGAGTCGATTATTTAGGGCATTACTGTAGCTGCTATCTGGAACTCATGCAGTGGATGGGCTACATATTTGTTGCAGGAGTTATTGCTCTTATGAGTGAAAGGGATTATGTGCATTTTACGGACATCTATTATATGGTTGAGGTGAATCCAACAAGCCATATTTCCAACTAAATCCTGAAAAATTACCCATAAAATTCTGCTGTGGTTATGGAGTCGATTATTTAGGGCATTAGTATAGGTCATTTGTTGAACTTATTATCTAAACATTTCCCTCAATAGATATGACTCCTTCTGTACTTTTATTTATCTGTTGTCTGCTTACATTACCTGTACATCCCTGCAATTCATTAATATTCCATTCTGATGTACATTTTTTAATGGACTGGGAGAATCCATTTAGTACAGAAACGGTTAAATTGTAAATATGTCACAAAAACTCTCTCTATAACAGAAATAATATAATTGATCATAATGTATGCAGGTTGCTCATATAATGGCTAGAACTGCAACAGAGAAACTGTGGCGAGAACTGGGGAAAATTGATATAAAAATAGAGGCTATGAAAGAACCAGACGATAAAGCAGTGGGAACAGGAACAGGAATAATGTGAGTAATAAAGAAAGAGAGCCGAATAATATATCAGAACAGGAACAGGAATCATGTTAATACTAAAGCAAAGAGAGCCGAATAATGTATCAGAGCAGGAACAGAAATCATGTGAGTACTACATCAAAGAGAACTAAATAATATATCAGAACAGCTCGGAATAGAAATCATGTGAGTAATAAAGAAAGAGAGCCGAATAATAAATCAGAACAGGAACAGAAATCATGTGAGTACTACTTCAAAGAGAACCAAATAATATATCAGAACAGGAACAGAAATCATGTGAGTACTACAGCAAAGAGACCAAATAATAAATCAGAACAGCTCGGAATAGAAATCATGTAAAGTAAAGAGAGCTGATTAAAACACATGGCCCAGCAGCCATTTTGGATTTCAAATTTGAATCCATTGGTAAATCCTGCAGCCCTCATTTATTGGAGAATTGTTTTGAAAATTTACAGGCATGTATAGGTTCACCTCTTGATGGGAGCTATCAAATTTGAACAAAATTTTATGAAAAATATGGCTGCCGGCAGCCATCTTGTATTTTACTCTTTGCATGACTAAATCCTTTGGCATACCCTACAGATCATATCCCTCTTGTGATTGTCACTAAACTTCATACAGATCTTTTGGGTGATCACTAGATGGGAGTCATTAATTTTTTCTAAATTTCTTTGAAAAACATGGCAACCAGTGGCCATCTTGGATTTTACTCTTTGTATGACTAAATCCTTCAGCGCACCCTACAGGCCATATCTGATAGTCAATAAACTTCACATGGATCTTTGGGGTGAAAACTAGATGGGAGCCATAAAATTATTTCAAATTTCGTTGAAAAACCATCTTGGCATTTCTTGGATTTCACATTTGAATCCATCGGAACACCCTGCAGTCGACATTTATGAGAGAAATGTTTTGAAAATTTACAGACATGTTCAGGATCACTTCTAGTTATCAAATTTATTCCAAAGATATTTTTCGATATTTGATAATAAATGTGTTCTAACAACAGAATAGAGTGTCCATGGTCTGATCGTAAGGGGGTTTGTTGCTGCAATTCCTCCAGTCCCATTCTAATTAACATAATGGTTTTACATATTTTGTCATTCAATATATACCTGTGAACCCCCAAACTTTATATATCTCTTCATGTTGACATCTAGTATTGCTTATACACATTTCAACTTTCTGCATTCCTAATTGCTCCATTGACTGTAACACATGAAATTATGTCCTATCCAAATTGAGCTACAGTGTCATTGACACTTTCATTTTTTTACAGCATAGGGAAAATTTTGTAGGATGTGTTCGTAAACCAGACTGTTGAATATCAGTGGCCTAATAGCTGATTTATTATTATGCCACTGTTATGCATTAACTTAACTATATTGAACTATAATAGTTGAATATCATTATAAATAATTGATTGATGCGTACTTTACTGTATTGATTTAATCTTGTTAATGAGAACATATGCAAGCATTGAACTTTATATCTAATTCCAGTATCGTTGCTGAGACAAGTACTGGCTGTTTGTTGGCAGGGTCTGCTCTTGGGAAGAAAAGTGAGTTATAATTGTTTATTCGGGGGACATGTGAATATCAGGAATATAAAATAGGGAGGCTCACATATATAAGAGAATGCATTGGCACGGGGTTTTCACAAAATTTCGGGAAGCTCCTGTCATGAAAGGGTTAATTATCTGAAAAATACCAATCTTGATCGTACCAAATCGTAAACTTAAAAAACTGAGTGTTTTGACATAAAGTATATCTGAAATGAGTTCCAATAGATACGTTGTAACATGGCAAATCAAACTTTTTTGCAGACATTGGACGCATTCTTTCTTGAGTTAGTATGACATGTCACAATTAGCTTGCTCACCAATCAGCTACGTGAGAGTAGGAGACAATCTGAGGCCACTGACAAAGCAGAATGGTGGGAGGAGCTTATTATTCTCAGTCACAAAATACAAAATCTCTTTCAATCGCTTAGAAGTTAGTTGTCAGAAATTGGATTTATGTTTACATCCAAAGCTCAATTTTAATGTATAGTATTAAAGATGCATAATCCAAATTAACTCTCCCAAATTACTATTTATTTTGCTTTGGGGATAAAAAATATTTGATTTAACCCTTTCAGTGCCAGGGGCCGATCTCATCGGCCCTAATTTACGGTTTGTAAAATCGGCCCGAAAAAAAAAGAATTTTTTTTTTTATTTTGTGTATGCTTAAGCATGCTATAGCGAATTTAAAAACAAACTGGATAAAACTTTAGAGGCATGTTATAACTCAAAACTATCACCAACTATTCATAGTAATAATTTTGATGCCCATAAAAAAGTTAAGATTCCCTGGCACTAAACCTACAAAATAAGTCTGTTAAAGAATATAAGAAAAAATTATTAAAATTGTAAAAAATTGTAAAAAATAATAACAAATGAAAAATTGTTCGGCCAATGCATTCTCTTATATATGCGAGGCGACCTATGGTCGACTCACATATATAAGAGAATGCATTGGCACAGGGTTGATACAAAAATCGGACCTGGCACTGAAAGGGTTAAGTCAAGGAACCCACCCATCAAAGCTCAGAGTGATCAGATATCGAATTTTGAAATTTGTTATTTCTCCAGATGTGTACTTATTTGTGGCCTGGAAAATAGTCATCAAACTGATGGTCTCGGACATATTTGCGGATGAGATGGATAACTCTAAAATCAGCCAAATTTTGTGATAATCAAGTGATAATACGGCTATATTTCATTGAACAACATGTTGATAAATAACACGTTTTGGGAAATTTCATACCATAGTTGATGGTGGTTAGCATTATTTTCTTGTAGTTAATCTATTCTGATAACAAAAGCATAATTTGAAGAAATATTCTTGTTGTAACTTGATGATATGGGGACCCTCTGATCGGATTGAGTACCTTTAACGTTATCTGCTTTTTGAGGTGTTATTATAAACAGAACATAGAAACTGAATGATAATAATCACACAACATTAATTTATTATGTATACTTGCAGATGCGCCTGCTGAGGTCGTAGGAGAAGATGCCGCTAACATGCTTGTATCAAACATAAATCACGGAGGGTGCGTTGATGCCTTCACGCAAGACCAGGTAATACAATTATCAACTATTATATTTATTTAATCAGTATACCAATGCCATCACTCCTGTTAAATGCCTGGTGTATCATGAGTTCAATCCTCTGAAATATTTATACCCACACTCGGAAGTTTGATGGGCGTACTGGATTATACTAATAATTCATTCCATGTCAAGCCTTGAAATAATGTGTCTGTCATTTGCAGAACGAGGTCTCCCAGAGGGTGAATTTAGTGATGCTATCCCGCACAGTGGGCTAGCATGACCAAACTCATACTTTGGGAACCTTTGGTATAGTTGTTCACAATGGCTTCCAATGAAATTTAAGTGGTAATGTTTGCATTTTCCCTTTTATTTGTTTTAAATTTTTTAAATTATGCTACTTTACTATGGTACCAACGTCAGTGACAAGATTGAGGCGCTAGCTAGTGTTCAGACGTATCTATTGCAAGCATTGCTATGGAAGTTAGAATATAGTCAAACCTTTCCAAAACGAACACTTTTCACACTGCTTTTCCTGTTTGATCTGAGAGGTGTTTGATTTATTGTCAATTTGTGTCTCTGCCAAAACATGATGCTACCATTGCCATGAGTAATCAAGATGCTAACATGGATTATTACTTGATGCCACGTTTTAAGGATATTATTAATTTTTTATGGGATTCCAAATATCGGTAACTTTATAGATTTTACTTTAAGTTTTAAAGATGATCTTTGTGTGAGTTAAAGCCACATTGTACTCCAATATACACCTTATAATATTTGCTTTTGAATTGACCCCGTTATCGAAATAGGTCGATAAATACATGAACTACCATTCTATGAGCATTATGTTTCAGAAAGAGGAATTGAAATCATAAAAAATACAACATCGAACACGATTATTGGGTCCCAATCAAATATTGCAACATTTGTATTTATTCCAATTCTGGAAACAGAAACGAAATAACGCGCTACTTCCGGAAAGTGTATATTGCGTTATCTTGACATGAAACAATAACAAAAACTTTATGCACTACTTTCTCTTTGTTTTAATATTCAAAATTTAATATGTAAATAAAGTTTTCAGAGCCAGCTTTAAGAGACAGCTGAAGATGTTCTTCCCATGATCTGTACATGTGCAAAAAATTCAAATCAAAACAAATGAAACAATCTCAAATTTACGGAAATTATAAGAAACAAAACACATATTATCAGAGCTATATTGATGAATTTGTTTGTAAATCTTCCGTGTAGGTATGATTTGAGATACCTCTTACCAAATTATGTATGCAAAATTTTTGGGTTTGAATTAGAGGTGCCACGATTATTTATTTTGATAATCGATAATCGGTCGTCAATAATCGACTATAATCGATTAATCGTACATAATAATAATAACATCAGTAGAAGTATTCCGTAATATGGCCTATTGCCATATTGGCTGGATGCTGGTTAACTGCTTTCGCTGCTTGTTTGAGGCTTCGGCTGATGTAATTTTTGTGTTAATAAAGTGCATCATAAACCACCGGTAATGACTAATGAGCACAATGTGTTCAATACAAGCACAGTTCTCGGCGATGTCATGGTTATAATATTTGTGAGTTCATTGGAACGAACGTAGCGATTAATTTAACAGCCAAACATACAAGCAATATAAAAGTAGGAATGCACGACGGACCGACGGTGGTTCCTAAAAAAAAGGAATCTAATGTTACGGAAACTATAAGTTTCAGCGAACTTCCAGAGCATGGATAACAATTACAAAGGTGGGCCCCTGCCCGCAAATTTCAGGACTCATAAAAAAATAAGTATTTGGTAATAGTTAATTTCATTTAGCAGTCACCACACTATAAGCGATAGCCTGTACTAGTAACATCTAAGTATACTTATACAAACAAAGTATACTTGCTGCAAATGACACTGCCGAGAATATCGCTGATTAAAATGCCGTAGGTTCCCTGATATCGAGAGAATGTCAATCAACTCCCCTTTGGTCCAATGAGATTCAAGGGCGAGGGCATTCAGTTCACTGACAGTCAGTCCATTTCAAAGACGTAGTGCCGCCTTTCTTGTAGAAATATACAACGATGTCGGCATAAGTTCAAAGCTGCAGTGCCGCCATCATGGCGCCATGCAATTTGAAGAATATACAATGACTCGAAGAGTAACCATGTCATCAAATGAACTGCCGGCTGTTTGCAACATATACTAGTAGTACTCAAGTTGTCGGAATCTCTTATCAGGGTATTCAACAATAACCGGCATTTTCCAACGTCCGAAATAAATAACGCAGATTAATCGACGACGGAAATGGTAATCGATTATCGGCTTTATCAACGGTTCATCGATTATACGATTAATCGTGGCACCCCTAGTTTGAATGACATGTCCGTTTAAAGACATATTATGCACTTATTAGGGTGCATGAAACTGATAAGTCAGTAGTCAGGTGCTGGGCCAACTGGAGGATTCTAGCATTCTACTAACATTGCCAAAAATCTCAAGCAAATCGACCATTCCACTCCATTGAAAACATGGTCTCAATTGTAAACATTTACTTCTCGATTCGGGATAAACAAACGAGAACGATTTTGGCATCGAGAGTCACTGCATTCAATTAATAGATAACAATGACGGTGTGTGTTGTCAATTTGGTTATAATATTTGTAAAAATAACTACTTTGAACAAGATTATTCTCCATTTATATTTGATCACCCACCGGAGTGTTTTACAGCACTTTTAAAGGTTTAATGTTGCCTCATAATTTAAAGATGAAATTATGTGGTTGGAAATTGATGGGTATACAATTTCAGGAATGCATCATTCCTCGAAATACCAGGCATGATATAGCATGATATTTTTGTTGCAGCTGATCTTGCTGATGGCAATAGCTAATGGATCTTCGAAGATACTCACTGGGCCGATTACCACGCATACGCAGACAGCGATTCACATATCAGAACAAATGACAAATGTAAGCAAATACTCTATTATTATAGCAAATATCTTTATTAACCTGGCACATTCTTCCATGTCAGCATATGTAGTGTAAAATCCTCTTTAAAATTCAATGAGGTCTATTCATTGATTTCGTGGTTTGGCTCAGCCAACATCCAACAAAATAATTTAGTCTAGTCTAAGTTGGTAGAGTAAATATCATTAAAAGAAGGTCGGACATTAAGTCGGTTTTTGCCATGTCATAAAATGGGTGGGCAAAAATATGGGAGATGAGATGAAATGTAATTAATTTATATAAAATACATTCATTATCAAAATAAATAGTTTATTGTATCTATACTACATCGTCTGATCATTTCTATAATAGTCTGAACCAATGAGTAATAAACTGGTCCTGTAATAATAAAGGTAAATGGTTTCACCACATGCAGGTTACAATAAATAATAAATAACGACCTCACCAACATGTGAAATGAAGCAGGTACAGTAATGCCCTAAATAATCGACTCCTTAACCACAGCAGAATTTTTCAGGATTTAGTCGGAAATATGGCTCAGTGAGAGCTTTCCGATGAATGGCAACAAGCCATATTTCCGACTAAATCCTGAAAAATTACCCATAATTCTGCTGTGGTTAAGGAGTCGATTATTTAGAGCATTACTGTAGCTATTAGTGCACTGGTTGCATGATGCCCTTTTGGTGCCAGAATACCTGGAGGTACACTTTCTCAAAGTAACTACTTAGTGATGTCATAAACAAGACAGTCAATGACTGTTTAGTTCATCACCTAGCTCTAAACACTAAGAAAGCTGGGACTCTGAAAACCACAACAGTCTGCGTGTTAGTCCTACTCAGCTCCTTTTTTTTGCAGGCAAACTGCACACCTTCTTGATCGGTTGACCCCCATTTTAACAAATCTGTATCCCAGTCACCTTGGGAACATCCATCGGGATAATCTTTAAAACATATATCTGTAGATACAACTGCAGCTACACTGTATACACTGTATGTGTAGTGGAAGGTAGCCTTTCATGACCAATGAGTACTCTACCTCTTGGTTGAAATGGAACAACCCGAGTGTCCTACCTCATTTGTCCCCCAAACAAATATCTTGGGGGGAGTACAAAAATGAGCATCTGTCCATTGATCCGTCCATCGGAAACATTTGTTGTCCCCATGATAACTTAAATATTATATGACAGACTCTTCTTAACCTTGTTATATGGCCTTCATATTTCCTGAACACCCCTCTAAGTGAGTAATAGACCATTCCAATGTATACCTTTAACTGAATGCGAGAAATCATTTAGTATAGAAAGGGTGAAAGGGTTAATCCTTTCATGACGTGAGCTGTGCTGGTGCAGCATTAAAGATTATGTGCCAGTACATTCTATAGGGGGGCCTTGCATATATAAGAGAATGCACTGGCTTACATGGTGAAGGTAAATATTGTTAGGCCAATGCATTATCTTATATATGGGAGGCGCCCTATGGGAAACTTGCATATATAAGAGAATGCATTGGCACAGGGTTTTCACAAAATTTCAGGAAGCTCCAGTCATGAAAGGGTTATGGTTACAGCAGGACCTATACTATAGGTCATCTACAGTAATGCCCTAATTAATCGACTCCTTTAACCACAGCAGAATTATGGGTAACTTTTCAGGATTTAGTCGGAAATATGGCTTGTTGCCATTCATCGGAAAGCTCTCCCCGAGAGCTTTCCGATGAATGGCAACAAGCCATATTTCCGACTAAATGTTGATGATCGCCTCATGCTTAAACTGCTTCTTGTCACCAGTTCATACTAAGTACCGCTACATTTCCACGGGTGCATTAATCGACTCCTTAACCACAGCAGAATTATGGGTAACTTTTCATGATTTAGTCGGAAATATGGCTTTCCACGGGTGCATTAATCGACTCCTTAACCACAGCAGAATTATGGGTAACTTTTCATGATTTAGTCGGAAATATGGCTTGTTGCCATTCATCGGAAAGCTCTCCCCGAGAGCTTTCCGATGAATGGCAACAAGCCATATTTCCGACTAAATCCTGAAAAGTTACCCATAATTCTGCTGTGGTTAAGGAGTCGATTAATTAGATCATTACTGTAATCCACTTACAAAATATTTATTATTTGTGTTGAAAATTGTCCAGAAGGATATTCTGTTATAAAATAAAATATAAAATAACAATTATTAAAAGAGTGTTGTTATTTTATCCAAAATCTTCATTGTTTTCTTCTGCAGGCAAAGTTCAAAATTGAGAAGGTGTCCGAGACATTGAACGAGATTACATGTGATGGTATTGGACATGCAAACACTTCGTTATGAACCTTACCGTCACATTTACACCGATCTCCATCTCAATTCTCTGAAGCAGAGGGCGCTAGCCGGACAAAGAAGGATAACTGCTGCAGGCGAGTCTGGATAAAGTGTGTCTGACATTTGCAGAATGAGGTCCCGGCCCCAGAGGGTGAATTTAGTGATGCTATCCTGCACAGCAGGCTAGCATCACCAAAATTCACCCTCTGGGAACCTCATTCTGCTTAGGCCTCAACTGTTATGGGAGACCTAGGATCAGATTGAAGTTCCCCAGTTGAAGATGGTGATGTTCACACATTAGTCACCTCGATTATGCAATTTATCTTCTGCAAATTAGGGTATATAGAAACTGAACAGAACGGAAAAAGTAACTAAATACACAGTTATGATTCACTCAAATGCTCAGCGTACTGAGTCTGATGAAATTAAGTGGGGTTTCCATTACTGCCAGCATGTATTATGTGCGTGCCAGCCAATCGCCGCATCTATCAGTAAAGCGATGAAACCAATCAGCGATAGTCGCATGGAATCCCCAAGACTAGCTAAGAATAGCGTAAGAACTTTTCCACTGCATGGTAATTTCACACAGTTTTTACAAATTCAGCGTTGACGACAACCAAATAAACACTGAAAAGTGTATGTAAAGAATCCAAAATTGACCATTATAATTGAATATTTCAACATTTAGTCCGAATAATATAGTAGTCGCAAATTGATTTAATTTCTGGCATATGGTGTTGATTTCGAAGTGAAACAAAGATAATATATATTTTTTTTATTCATAAAGGCATAAAACGTGATTGATAAAGTTAAAATTATGTCACAAGACTCAGAAGAATTCTGAGAAAAGGAGTCATTCGTGGAAATGAAACCAAAAGTACAAAGTTATTTTTAAAGAAAAATGTGGGTGGTGACATCATACTGCAGGGTTGCATGTGGACACTATTTATAGTGACAGTAATGCGACAAACAGCAGATTTCGTCAGACTCAGTATGCTGAATGTTTGGGTGTGATTTTAATCAGAACTGCTAAAAACAATGTTAATTTGAAACTGCGGGCTAGCATCATTAAATTCACCATATGGGGACCTCATTCTGCAAATGACAGACACACTATTACAAGGCTTGGCTGTCGGCACCATGCTGGATGAAGAATGGTAGCTGCTGTGGGCTTGCTAAGCTTATTAGTTTAAGTTTCTTGTGCAAATATTTTCCCCTTACATTTTCTCTCCTGAATTGTGCTACTTCTCCCTAATTTTTCCCCGGGAGAAGTAACCTCTCTCTCATATATACCAGTATGCGTATTTCCCATAATCACTTTGAAAGGATATCTACTGATTAAAATGGTGTTCTTACTCACTATACTTGCTTTATAATTGGGCTGTTGTGTTGCATAATACAGTAATGCCCTAAATAATCAACTCCTTAACCACATCAGAATTATGGGTAACTTTTCAGGATTTAGTCGGAAATATGGCTTGTCGCCATTCATCAGAAAGCTCTCAGTGAGAGTAACTTTTCAGGATTTAGTCAGAAATATGGCTTGTTACCATTCATCGGAAAGCTCTATGATGAATGGCAACAAGCCATATTTCCGACTAAATCCTGAAAAGTTACCCATAATTCTGCTGTGGTTAAGGAGTCGATTATTTAGGGCATTACTGTACTTATTGGATCATAGAAGGGTGATCTTAGGGTGTATATTGAACTTCAGGCATTGTTATTTCTTCCTGATAACAGTTCACTTCTCCCGAATAACCAAACAGGGAGAAGTAATTTCTCCCAGTTTGAAACCTCTAGTCTGGTCCCTGATGGAATCTACCATTCAGTTCTAATACAAAGTATAAATTGGAATGATGTATTATAAATTTGGAGGGGTGTTTTTATAACACAAGTGCAGAAGGCATAAGATTCCTGTTCAGGCATTTACAGTAATGCCCTAATTAATCGACTCCCCAACCACAGCAGAATTATGGGTAACTTTTCAGGGTTTTTTAGTCGGAAATATGGCTTGTTGCCATTCATAGGAAAGCTCTCAGGGAGAGCTTTCCGATGAATGGCAACAAGCCATATTTCCGACTAAATCCTGAAAAGTTACCCATAATTCTGCTGTGGTTAGAGAGTCGATTACTTAGGGCATTACTGTAGACTAAATAAATATTCTGTATTCTCAGGCACCTCCCTCGTCATTGAAATTTTATTTTAAAAAGCCTTGTCAAACGTATTTATCAATATTTTCTGTTAGAAATATTGGATTTGATCAATGAAAATGAATTGTTTTTTGTTTCTGGAGTATGTTTTCCAGATTTTGAGAAAAAATAAAGATAAACAGCCTCCCTCCCTCATCTTAAAATAGATCATCTATTTGCCTGAGAACACATATATTTTATTTTATTGGCCTTAGAAGGAATGTTTAGATGATAACAAGGGAACAAATAGCATACTGACAACACTCCATTGGATACTCCCTTAATGCATGAGTGGTACCAATGTCCCTTGTCCAAGAGAAATTCCATTCAAAATTTATGATCAAGCAAGAATTGCATACTATGTCATTAAATACAATTGTTTTGAGCAAAAACAAATTTCATCTAGGACCTGTTAATTTGCCTCACTAGTGTTAACACTACAATGCGGATGTGCATCAGGATGTGTGATGCAATAGTTTCCGTAAATAAAAACAGGGAAATGCTTGATTTGGCCCTGTTAGATTTAATTATAAAAGTTTAACACAATAGTAGTTAGATTTAAATTATAAATGCTTAAAGATTAGATTAATCTGCCAGTTGACTCAGTTGAGTGTAAATCTAAGTAATGGATGTTGATTTTGTTGCGTTCAATAGAGTATGGATGCAAGTTGGTCTGACATTTTTGTGTGGAACTCTATGGAACGCAAGCAAATCAACATCCATTTCTTAAATGTTATATTTTATTTACATGTTGGTATAACAGGAGTTCTGGCACTGTGAGTTCCTCTTTAACCCTTTACCCAACAAACCGGCCAAAACAAGCTTCAACAGCCTAAAATATCTTCGGTCTGTCTCAATAGAACCATACAAATATGGATATCATTGGAACCAGCTCCTTGACCACATTGTGATAGTTACAGTTATGCCCTGTGCCAATGCATTCTCTTATATATGCGAGTCGACCATAGGTCGCCTCGCATATATAAGAGAATGCATTGGCCTAACAAAAATCTTTTTTTACTATTTTTTCTTACATTCTTTAACAATTTTATAATTTTTAATGTGTTAAGCCAATGCATTCTCTTATATATGCGAGGCGACCTATGGTCGACTCGCATATATAAGAGAATGCATTGGCACAGGGCCCTTCTGTTGGGTAAAGGGTTAAGTCAATCTGTTTTTAAATTTGCAACATTGATTAGGCCAAAAAAAAATATTTATGTTTTGTTTCACTGGCAATTGTTTTTTTGAATCTGAGGGAGGGAGGCTTTTTATATTTTTTTTATTTCCTGTGAACATATTAATTAGTAATGCGAAATCCTCTATATTTGCCCAAAATTATAGCCTTCCTATTGTGAAACTATCAGAAATGAGATATTATCTCCAGTAGTAAGTATCAAGGTCATTTTCTTTGCTAAAAGCATCTTTTCATTAAGGTTTTATTCAAGAAACAGACATGTACCCGCTTTGATAGTCATACTTTTGAGAATATCCGTATATTATGAAAATACAACTAATTCCTGCTGACATGTAATGAATAGGCTAATTATTGATGAATGATACATGATTGCTAATAGTACAAAAAATCCTGCTGTGCTGTTTGGGGTAAAGTTAGAAGAAAATCGATTAACAGGCAAATGTTTATTACAACAGATTCAACAGACAAAACATATTGCACACTTGTTAGTTTTGTGAGTATTCTGACTTGTTTTCATCAGAATGGAATGTCCAGTATATTTATCAGCCAGGAATCTACGTCACTAATGTAATCTCTAAACTGGTTGCGTCAGACATCCATATACAGTAATGCCCTAAATAATTGACTCCTTAATCACATTAGAATTATGGGTAACTTTTGAAAAGTTACCCATAATTCTGCTGTGGTTAAGGAGTCGATTATTTATCGCAATACTGTAGCTGCTATCTGGAACTCATGCAGTGGTTCAGCTAAAGATTTTTGCAGGAGTTATTGCCCTAATTAATCGACTCCTTTAACCACAGCAGAATTATGGGTAACTTTTCAGGATTTAGTCGTAAATATGGCTTGTTGCCATTCATTGGAAAACTCTCGGGGAGAGCTTTCCGATGAATGGCAACAAGCCATATTTCCGAGTAAATCAAGAGTAAATCCTGAAAAATTACCCATAATTCTGCTGTGGTTAAAAGAGTCGATTAATTAGGGCATTACTGTACTTGTGAAAGGGGTTATGTGCATTTTACGAACATCTATTATATAGTTGAGAACTTGAGGTGTGTTTGATGTTCAAGATCGGGACTCAATCGACACATATTTTCCTTGTAAATTTCCGTTATAAATATGAGTTTTTAACGATTACTGATTGTTGAAAGTGCATTGTGAATTTCCACAGCTCATGTCAGGCAACAGTCTATATATGTTTTAAAATCAAAACCGCTTTGGGTTAGAGACTTGATTGGTGACGTTGGTTCTGCTTTGGGTTAGAGACTTGATTGGGGACGTAGGTTCTGCTTTGGGTTAGAGATTTGATTGGTGACGTAGGTTCTACTTTGGGTTAGAGACTTGATTGGGGACGTAGGTTCTGCTTTGGGTTAGAGATTTGATTGGTGACGTAGGTTCTACTTTGGGTTAGAGACTTGATTGGTGACGTAGGTTCTGCTTTGGGTTAGAGACTTGATTGGTGACGTAGGTTCTACTTTGGGTTAGAGACTTGATTGGGGATGTAGGTTCTGCTTTGGGTTAGAGACTTGATTGGTGACATAAGTTCTGCTTTGGGTTAGAGACTTGATTGGGGACGTAGGTTCTGCTTTGGGTTAGAGACTTGATTGGTGACGTAGGTTCTGCTTTGGGTTAGAGACTTGATTGGGGACGTAGGTTCTGCTTTCGTTTAGAGATTTGATTGGTTACGTAGGTTCTACTTTGGGTTAGAGACTTGATTGGTTACGTAGGTTCTGCTTTGGGTTAGAGACTTGATTGGTGACGTAGGTTCCTGGCCCTGTTTGTTATGAAACATTAATCAGATGAGATGACCATGACGAACAAAAATGTCTGTTATGTTAAGTGATGATGAGCAAATAAAATGTGTTTAACATAAAATGTTTTTTTCTTATGGTCCTGTGGATACTTGATTTTGTTGAAAAATTAAATTTGAATCAATTAGATTGGGCATATTTGAATGGATAATTTAATTGAATATTAATCAACAATAATCAAACACCCTGGAACCAAATTTTTATGACCAAATTTTTATGACCAAATTCAATTTTAGTGTCAAATTTGGCTCAAATATCAGCAGGACCCTAATCTTGACATTTTCCCAATCAATCATATAACTCCGATCAAATGTTTAATCAAACTGATCATAAAGGTTATAGCTGCAACATTTTGTTCTACTCGGATCCATTTCATGGGAGATATGGACCAATGTGTTAGGACTGAATTGGCCATTGTCACATGGTTTCATGCAAAAAAGACACCCATGATCTCCTAAACACGCAAAGAGACACCCAGGATCTCCTAAATATGTTATCACTTTGAGTTTTGGTGGGTGGGTTTCTCTACTTGAATCAAATATTTTTTTACCTCCCGAAGACAACAGTTAGAGATGCATAATCCTGGGTGACTTTTTGCACGACAACGACCAATTCAGCTGTAACATAATTCTTTGAGGTGTTTATTTATTTAAAAAAAATAAACCACTGGGTGTGTAACAATACTATGCAGCAGTCTTCAATGGAAGTTTATCAAATGTTAAATACGTTCAAGTGTTCTAAAAACAAGTGCTGAATGTAAACAAAAGAAAGAAAATGGAATGTCTAAAGTTGAGCTACAATAAAGTTACAACCGGTCAAAATATAGTTAGGCTTGCAGATCATTGGATTGTAAGGTAACTGGCCTACAAGTTTAATAAATGATAAACACAAATATTACAGACTACAGTAATGCCCTAAATAATTGACTCCTTAACCCAATTATGGGTAATTGTTCAGGATTTAGTCAGAAATATGGCTTGTTGCCATTCATCGGAAAGCTCAGTGAGAGCTTTCCGATGAATGGCAACAAGCCATATTTTCCTCTAAATCCTAAACCCATGATTCTGCTGTGTAAGGAATCAATTATTTAGGGCATTACTGTAAAACCGTTTACAGCCAAGTCTGGATTTAGTGCGTCTGACCTTTGCAGAATGAGGTAGCCAAAGGGTGAATTTAGTGACACTATCCCGTAGAACCTCATTCTGCTTAGGCCTCAATTGCTATGGCAGAATCAGCCCCGGGGGACCTTATTCTGAACATGTCAGACACACTAAATCCAGACTTATTGACGCTTTGTCATTTTCACTATGACAACAATACAGTAATGCTCTAATTAATCGACTCCTTAAACACAGCAGAATTATGGTTAACTTTTCAGGATTTAGTCGGAAATATGGCTTGTTGCCATTCATCGGAAAGCTCTCGAGGAGAGCTTTCTGATGAATGGCAACAAGCCATATATAAGGAGTCGATTAATTAGAGCATTACAATACATACCCTACAGTCAATGAAAACAATGCTGTGCCAATCCAATTGTGAAGAGTTCCTTGATACCCACGTGTAAATTACTCAGACTTTGTGCATCTGGCTGTTAAAAATGAAGACTGGTAGAAATAACATGGTATCCAGTGCACTGCAGTGGAGGGTGGGTACCACTTTGTCATTTTCACAATGACAATTACACATACACAACAGTCAACGAAAACACTGCTGTGCCAATCCAATGTCATGACATGCAGCTCTATAAGATTATAATTGTTTTGTCAAACTGCAACAGACAGATGATAGCCAACAATAAAATGCGACATGAATATGCACATGTAAAATTTGTCGATACAAAAAATAGACGTGTCTTGCTGTATATATATATTCCTTGATACCAATGTGTAAATTACTCAGACTTTATACATCTGGCTGTTAAAAATGAAGACTCATAGTAATAACATGGTATCCAGTGCATTACAGTGATGGTGGGTGCCACGAACTTAACCCTTTCTATACTAAAGTATCATTTGCGTTCCATAGGAAACGTTCAGATAATAAGTTCAAAGGTCATTTTGTTGAACTTATTATCTGAACATTTCCTCAATAAAATAAGGCTACTTCTGCATTTTTATTTATCTGTCATCTGCTGTTATCACATTAACATCCCTCCAAATCAATAATAGACCATTCCAATGTTCACCTCTTAACTGATTAGGAGAATCCATTTTGTATAGAAAGGCTTAAGGGGACACAAGCCAGGGACGTGGCTAGAGGGTCTCCATTGGGTGGGGGTTGTCACCTTCAAATTTCCATCTGCACTCCTATTAAACCAGACCAAACTCCCAGGTTTGCAGAATTCCATTTGCACCCCCTTTTGGAATTTAAACTGTTGGAAATTTCCAACCTGACACTGCCTAACATTTGAAAATTTACGACTGAAGGCCATTTCAGGCCAAATTTTTCCCAAAATTAGAAAATTATGCAATGTCAAAACGGCCGCAACTCCAAGCCATGCTACGACTAAAGCAACATATTGAATATCCACCTAGATGTGAAAATACGCATTGGTAATTTACAAGTATGTTGTTAAATATCTTTAAAGGTACACATATCATTAACACAGATCCATATGAATGATTTATCAGACACTGAAACGCAAGGTAAACCTAATGATTTACGTTTTTAAAGTTTGGGTTTTCTGCTTAGAATGCATCCAACAGTTGGGCCAAAAAAAAATTACATGTTGGAAAATCAACCAATATATGATGTAAGATTTCCAACTAATGTTGTGTCAGGCATGAAATTTCCAACTATTGACAAATTTGACAAAAGTTGGGGAGGGGGTTAGACAGGTACCTCACCAAACACCCTGATGCCACGTCTCTGACCTGACCCAAGGCACATCAATGAATGTTTAGTACAGAAAGGGTTAAATGGTTTAACCCTTTCAGTGTCAAGTCCATTTTTGTATCAACCCATATTTCCTTGATCATTTTTCGAATTAATTGAGTATAATAACGTGATACATTGATTGAAAGAGCTCCAAGAGCTCTTTCCATCAATGTATCACATTATTATAATCAATAAATTTGAAAAATGGTCAAGGAAATATGGGTTGATACAAAAATCAGACTTGGCACTGAAAGGGTTAAAGCAGACCATGTGACCGCAATGGACCAATGCAATAGTTGTCTAGATGTTACCTTACATTATCAAATATATCACATTCGGGTATTTGTCGGCAATAAGCTACGGTGAGAGGAAAGCACATCAGAAATTTGTAGTGTAAATCATTGTGAAATTATTCATCAAAGTGAAGCCATATTCAAATATGAACTGTGTGTTATCAAAGTAGCCAGAATACAGTAATGCCCTCATTAATTAGGGCATTACTACAGATGTTTGTTGTGAATTGATAACTTGTAGTAAAGTAATCATCCTGAAAATACAATACAAAACAAATTAAATTTAAGCACAAAAACCATATAAACAATGATAAAATATAATTGGACTAGATTTAAATTTGAACATAATTTAAGAGATATTTTAATTTGAAATGTGTATCATCACAAATAATTGACATCAAAATGTTATATCCAATGTTTTAAAGATAGTCTCACTTCTCAGCTGAATTAAACAAGATTGCTGCTGGTGGCCATGGTTTTTGGCCCAACGACCCCAAAATGACTCGTTCCCATCTGCATGTCAATATTAACGTCAATGACAAATTTTATGATGACAAGACAAACACTCCGGCATGTGGCCTGTGATAATGGATTGAATTTTGAAATCCAAGATGGCCACTGGCGGCAATGTTTTGTTTGCAGAATGACCCCAAAATGACTCGTTCCCATCTACATGTCAATATCAACAGCCATGAAAAATTTCATAATGATTCGATCAAAGGTACCACCTGTAGACAGTGCTAATGGAAATTGTTCTTTACAAAGTAAAGTTGAGCTAAAAAAGAAAAAGATAATTCCATGATGTTCTTGCCTATATCTAGATGCAAGTTGAAGCCTGAAAATGCAAATATTGTTGAATAGCTACTCCTAGCTACTTACATTTCCCAGTTTTTTACATGTAGAGGGTCACGACAGTTGGAGACAGAAGACATTTATTATTAGAGGTGTCACGATTATTGATTTTGATAATCGATAATCGGTCCTCAATAATCTACTATAATCGATTAATCGTACCTAATACCATCAGTGGAAGTATTCCGTAGTATGGCCTATTGGCTGGGTGCTGGTTAACTGCAGTGTCGCTGGTTGTTTGAGGCATCGGCTGATGTAATTTTTACGTTAATAAAGTGCATCATAAACCACTGTTAACGATCAATGAACACAATGTATTCAATACCAGCACAATTATCGGCGATGTAACGGTTATAATATTTGTGAGTTCATTAGAATGAACGTAGCTATTAAATTCAGTGTTATGAATAGCCAAACATACAAACAATATAAAAGTAGGAATGCACAACGGGTGGCCGACTGTTCCTAAAAAAGGAAACTATAAGTTTCATCAAACTTCGAGAGCGTGGATAACAATCACAAAGGTGTGCCCCCACCTGCAAATTGCAGGACTCAGAACAAGTTAAGTATTTGATAATATCAAGTTTCATTCAGCATTCACTGCATGATACGTGATAGCCTGTAATAATAACATTTAAGTATACATAGGCAAACAAAGTATTCTCACAAATGACATAGAGGAGAACATCGCTGATTAAAATGCCGTAGGTTCCCTGGTTTCTAGAGAATGTCAATTAACTCCCCATTGGTTCAATCAGATTCAAGGGCAAGTGCATTCAGATAATTGAACACGGTGACAGTTGGTTCTTTTCTAAGATGTAGTGCCGCCTTTCAAGTATAAATATACAACGATGTCACCATAAATTCAAAGCTGCAGTGCCGCCAATTTGTAGAATATACAACGACCCGAAGAGTACCATGTTGCATCATCAAATGAACTGCTGACTGTAACATAAGTTAGTAGTACTCATGTTGTCGGAATTTCTTTGATATGCAATCAAAGGTTATTAACCCTTCGGTTGTAGATTAAACTGTTGTAAAACAAACACGGTATTCAATAACACCCGACATTTTCGGATGTCAAATAAATAATGCAGATTAATAGACGATGGAAATGGTAATCGATTATCTGCTTTATCAACGGTTCATCGATTATACGATTAATCGTGGCACCCCTAATCAATATCAGCATTTTTATATAAATATAATTTGGTCACCTCATTATTCATGGGCCACAATCGAAAGGGCGTAATACTGAAAAGAGAGACTATCTCTTTAACCCTTTCATGACTGGAGCTTCCTGAGATATTGTGAAAACCCTGTGCCAATGCAATCTCATATGTGTGAGGCTCCATACATTGGCCTCACAATATTTACCTTGACCTTGCAAGCCAATGCATTCTCTTATATATGCGAGGCTCCCTATGGCACAGGGTTTTCAATGCTGCACCAGCACAGCTCCCATCATGAAAGGGTTAATGCAAACTAAAGCAATCATCCAGACCTATGGGGGTAATAAATGACAAATAACATAACAAGTCGTGACGCATAAATAGTGTGCCTAAAACAATTATTTGCCAAATGATTTGCTAATCTATAATATATTTTGGAACTCCTATCAAATCGAATTTGACCCGTATTTTATGGTTGTAAGCCTGCATAACAAATTTCATTCCATTCAGTTATAATGAACTACATGTAATGCCCTAATTAATCGACTCCATAACCACAGCAGAATTATGGGTAATTTTTCAGGATTTAGTCGGAAATATGGCTTGTTGCCATTCATCGGTCAACAAGCCATATTTCCGACTAGTTCCTGAAAAATTACCCATAATTCTGCTGCGGTTAAATGGTCAAATACTTTGGGCATTACTGTACATGTACAGTTATCATCTAGGAACCAAGAAAACCCTAATTTCATAGTCAGAAGAGGTCTGAAACTCTGGTAAAAATGGGCGAACGGAACCCAAAATATCACAATTGACCCATATTTTACAATTGTAACCATGCATACCAAATTTCATTCAATTCAGTTAACAATTAATAATGCTTTTCATCCAAAAAAATTTAACCCAAAATTCAACTATGGTAAAAATGGATGGCCAGACCACAAAATTTAAATTGACCAAATTTCATTTGACTTATTTCATTACAACTAAATTTATGAATGGCAAGCGTTAACGCGAACACTGAAACTTTAAATATTAAAGGGCCACTTCATTTAATCTAAAGATCCAATCACACTAAACATAAATACAGGGTGAGAGTGAGAGCATATGCACAAGAAGACATAAATACATGCCTAACATGTATAAGTATTTAAACGGCGGCAAACTTTTGATTTGTATTGGGTTTTCAATGAAAGCCGGCGAGCATCACCAAATTCACCCTCTGGGGATTTCATTCTGCTCAGGCCTCATCTTCTCTGGAAAGTTTCCTTATTATCAAATTTCTATAAACTTCTTCACATAGATTCTATTTCTTTTTTTGGCAGATGACACATTGCATAATCGAGGCTCCCAATGGGTGTACATCACAATATTCACCATTTGAGAATTCAATGTGAGTGCGTCTCCCATAGCAGATGAGGCCATGCAGAATGAGGTTCCCAGAGGGTGAATTTAGTGATGCTAGCCTGCTATGTGGGATAGCGTTACCAAATTCACCCTCTGGGAACCTCATTCTGCAAATGACAGGCACACTAAACTCAGGCTTGGCTCGGTTCATTGATAATATTAAAATGACAAGAAACCCCAGCTGACATCTTGCCGCACCATTCATCTGGAGGCACACAGATCCTGGTCATGGTGTCAGTTTCGACATGGCTCATGCTGTATGTCCTATGGCTTCTCCTCTATTTCAGGGAATAACTCTTCCAGAAGTATGTCCAGAACACAGAACAGAAGGTGTCTGAAATAAATTGGAATTTCGTTATTCAAATATGTGCCTTTCCTCCCGGTTTAGTGTTCAGATGAGTGAGTTGAAATTGGATTACAGAGATCCCCAGAAGGTGAATTTAGTGAAGCTAGCCCACTGTGTGGGGTAGAAATCACCCTCCGGGGACCACATTTTGCAAATGTCCAGCACCAAATTTTCAGGCAACTGAAGCTGGGTCACAAATTATTCTGCAAAATGAAAAAAATATCTATTTCCGCTATTGACCAACCTTCCTGAAATGTGACCCAACAACAACATCGGCGTAACAATAATGAAAGTGTCAATGACACTGTAGCTCAACTTGGAAAGGGAATAATTCATGTGTTACAGTCAATGGAGTGATTACAGGAATGCGGAAAGTTAAAAGGTCTAAGTAATACTAGATTATCAACATGAAGAGAACTATATAAAGTAAAATCCAAAATGGTTGCTGGTGGCAACGTTTTCCAATGAAATTCAAAAAGATTTGATAGCTTCCATCTAGTAAGATCAATATCAATATTAATATGAAGTCTGGTGATGATCGGATGAGGGAAGTGGACTGAAGGGAGTGCCAAAGGATTTAGTCATGCAAAGAGTAAAATCCAAGATGGATGCCAGCGGACATGTTTTATGGCCGAATGATCCCAAAATGACTCATTTCCATATACATGTCAATGTTAACAGCTATGACAAATTTCATGATGATCCGACCAAACGTACGACCTGTAGACCATGCCAAAGGATATAGTCATGCAAAGTGTAAAATCCAAGATGGCTGCCGGCAGCCATGTTTTATGACCGAATGACCCCAAAATGAAACGTTCCCATCTGCATAGAGTAAAATCCAAGATGGCTGCTGGCAGCCATGTTTTTTGGCCGAATGACCCCAAAATGACTTGTTCCCATCTACATGTCAATATTAACATCCATGACAAATTTCATGATGACCAGGCAAACAGTATGGCCTGTAGCCTGTGCTAATGGATTGAATTTTGAAATCCAAGATGGCCGTTGGTAACCATGTTTTTTTGCTGAATGACCCCAACATTACTCGTTCCCATCTACATGTCAATGTCAACAGCCATGACAAATTTCATGATGATCCGACCAAAGGTACGACCTGCAGCCCATGCTAATGGAAATTGTTGATGGACGTCTCCACACACATGCAAACACGCACACACAGATGACGGATACCAACCCATGGTAATAGCTCAAACTTTACAAGTAAAGTTGAGCTAAAAACTGCTAATCTCACTGCCAATTTAACAGTCGGCATTAGAAAATGATGACCCCCCCCCCATCAAACAACATGCCCCACCAGACCATGGCCAAGCAAGAATACATACACAATGGAATAATATAGGTGATGCATAAGCAATACTTCGATTGTGTATTTTCATTGCATATTTTCGTTTTTTGGTAGCTATTTGCAGAACAATTTTTTTATCGTGTGAAGGACCAAAACAAGATAAAACATAAATATTATTCAACCATGTTCAAATAATCTGACAGACATGCATGTAAACACTCAATATTGATTCATCTTTTCAGACATTATGTCGTTTTATGGTGATTTTTCCTCAAAAAAATAGTTCTGCAAATGGCTACCAAAAAAACTAAAATTTGCAATGATAGTTTTATTTATTTTCTCACAGACAGTAATGATTTCAGATGGTAGACAGAGCGCATGCACTATTTGGGTTCATAAGCTAGATAATGTGCTGTATGTTTTTTTTAAATATCTCCTTTCAAACTCTCCATCGACATATATATACCTAAAACCACTCTTTTACATAATTAGAACGTATCTCTCATATTGTGAGGGTAAACAGGTGTTGTTATATTACTATAGCATACATTAGTTATAGACGATACTAATTTTCCCCTTCAAATTGATAGTTTAAAATTGAGATTGATTATTTGCAGTATCCGAGATGAATTGCAGTGATAGATCATTAGCCAAACAGCTTGCTGATATCTTTGTAAAATATAGACAAAAACAAATGTTGAAAATGCCAGGCGAGATACAGTAATGCTGTAATTAATCGACTTCTTAACCACAGCAGAATTATGGGTAACTTTTCAGGATTTAGTCGGAAATATGGCTTGTTGCCATTCATCCTGAAAAGTTACCCATAATTCTGCTGTGGTTAAGAAGTTGATTAATTACAGCATTACTGTATCTTGCTGCCATTTTAAAGCAAATTATGAAGTATGTTCCTGGCCCTTGAATAGGAATAAAGTTAAACAGGTCACTTTGTTCCTTGAAGGGGAACTTACTTATTCAACTTTTGGTGCTGTAAAGAGTTGATAATTTGTTCTGCTGCCTTGTTCATGTCATCTGTTCCAACCAACATATGAACAACGGCTGGAAAATAAAAATTATAACAGTATTAAAAATAATGAAATGCAAGTTATGCATAATGGTTCCAATATGGTGCGGGTTGAATGAGATTAGTCAGAAAAATTATACGTGTGTCTCTCCTAGGCCTTAGCATGCAGAAAATTTATATAATCTGTTTTGGGTGTTGGTGGGGGCGGTGTCCAACTTAGAATTTTGAATAAGAATGAAAATAAATTTTGAAATTTATTGCGAAATTTCAGTCACAAATTTTACCAAATAAGGAAAATATTCAAATTGAAGTCTAAAAAACAAATAGTTTCACAAATACTGGTTGAAATTTCAAACCATAAGAACAATTTAAGCTATTCTTAGTCTAAAAAAATTCTAACTGTTGAAAATTACGACAAAAATCAGCCAAAACTAGATTAAAAATAATAGGGTTACTGCTCTTATTACATGGAGGATATTATTAAAAAAGAGGAGTAACTCTAACCTCTAATGAATATTTGTTCCAATTGATAAAGAGGAGTAACTCTAACCTGAAATGAATATCTGTTCCAATCTCTTGCTCACATGCTATCTTATAACTTTGTTATGTTGGTGTTACGGTGGTTAACCCTTTGGAGAGTATCTGTAACGTCATATACATGACGTCAAGAGTAAATTTAACGTCAACGTCATAGCAATAATTATTAACAAGTTCGGGTCAAAAGGGTCCAATAATTTGTTTTAATTTATGTGCATTTTTTGTTAACGTGTGTTATCATAATTGATTGTACTTATGCATTTGGGACATTATATTAATCAAAATATACAAATAATTTTTAATCAGATGATTTATAAAAGTTATGTCTACATAAAATAACACTTCCTGAAACGACATATATGTCGTTCTGCTCATCAAAGGGTTAAGGTGGCAAAGTGGTGACCAATTTTTCCACTCTCACAGAAATATCAGTTTCTCAGATGGAAATTGAAAAGACTTATTAAATGCCACTAAACTGCATTCATTGTAAAATATAGTGATTTTTAGGCTGTTGAGATTCAAAGTGAGATAATTCATACCTCATAGGTGAACATTAAGTTTTTGAACAGAAAAATATTTCTAAAATCTTTTTGGAAATTTGTATTTTATGTTTCCAGCAACATCATGGTGCTGTATGTTCACCTGTGTTGTACAACATACATTATTTCTACACCTGTTGAACTCCAATACTACTTATTATCTGAGATTAATAGAGAGTGATAAACAAAATATTTCCTAGGCAATTTTTTTTTTTGCTTAGGAGTTTTTTCCTAATTAACAGGGTTACACATAACATCATAGCTATTGGATACATATATACAAGGTTGCACTATCGACAGGTTGAACCTTCCCAAGTGACAGTGGTGACAAAGAACAATAAATTTCAATCTGATAATTGATCTGTTATTTCACTGTTATAAAAGTTTATACATTTTTGTTTTTTATTGTATACATGGTATACATTGTACATATAGAAAATGGCCCAGTCAAGTCTGACTTAATACATTAAATTTTGTTATTAAAACCAAGTCAAATAGTCAGATTTAACTTCAAAATATTGGTTATTATTTTTCTTTGTCATAAACAAATAAAAACCTGCCTGTCGGAACATTATGGTAATAAAATATGGAAATAAATATCTGTCTGCCGGTAACTTTTGGCCCTAAAAAAAATATAGAAACCTGCCTGCCTGCTTCCTTTGAACAGATGTCTGAGAAACAAACAGATTATCAACTTTTTGTGGCCAAAAGAACATGTATTTTCTTTTGAAAACCAGGAAGTGTTGTTATTAAGGTTTTATAAAAAAATGTTGTTGTTGGAATTGTGGCCCGGAAGATATACACTATATTCAAGCATGTAGTTGGTCATTTAAAGTTTCATCTAATATACATAATGAAGCAGGGAGAATATCAAAATATATAGTGAAGATTTGCAACAGATGTACTTAATTACCCTTTCTATACTAAATGGATTCTCCCAGTCAGTTAAAATGTGTACATCGTAATGGTCTGTTATTTATTTGGAGGGATGTTAAGGTGATAAAAGCAGACAATAGATAAATAAAATGCAGAAGGAGCCCTATTTATTTATTTGTTGTGATATTTACACTTTTTTGTTGGATATGGGAATTATCTCATGAGTGATTACAAAAAAAAAAAAAAATTCCACGAGTGGAAATAAAAAAAAATTTGTCATCACGAATGAGATAATTACCATATCCCACCAAAAAGTGTAGCTACTCTGCTCAGTTGGCCCATGAAGAGTAAAAAGTTCAAATTTGTATACCCACGCACAGCCATGGTAATGAGATTGTGCAGATAAAAATAGTTCCATTTTTCAGACAGATTGGTTGAGGGAAAAAGGGGGCTAACATCATAGTATGTTTAACACAAAAATTTAATTGAAAGATATTACAATGTTTTCAACTTGAACATTCAGGGACTTTTAATTTTAATTATTTGACTGTGTTTGCTCAGTTTTGACTTGCAGTGCATGAAAGTTGTAATGTCGTTTGCAAAAGTGCAGGTGAAAGCCCTTTAATCAAACCCTGTGTTATATTTGAAAAAGTCGTGATAGTGTAATTATGCAAGATCCATCTCCTATTCTGCACATTTTGAATCGATGTGAAATTCCCCACTAAAGACATCAGTCAATTCCAGATTTGTTTATTTACTGTCCACGAAAATAGTAATTCCCAAATTGTTTTTTAAGAAATTATGTCTTTAATTATCGATCCACCATTCACAAAAAAGTTGACATCGTGTTTTATTTAATAGATAATTCTGACATACAGACGAAAACGGAGAACAAATTATTATCTTAATATTTTGGCGACCAAGATTATGAAATATTTTATTCAATATTCGATTCGTTTTCATATTTTTTTGGAGCTATTCGCAAAGCCTCATATTTGTTCTTTGACTTCTAACTTGGCAGGAACATTTTGATACAGTGGATTTCCTGCTGATTTACAGTGCAGCTCTAATTAATTGACTTCTTAATCACAGCAGAATTATGAGTAACTTTTCAGGATTTAGTCGGAAATATGGCTTGTTGCCATTCATCAGAAAGCTCTCGTCGAGAGCTTTCCGATGAATGGCAACAAGCCATATTTCCGACTAAATCCTGAAAAGTTACCCATATTTCTGCTGTGGTTTAGAAGTCGATTAATTAGAGCTGCACTGTAGCTCTAACCTGGTAGGAACATTTTGATACAGTGGATTGCTTGCTGATTTAACTCTTCTCTCTCCTCATCATTTCTTTTCAGACGATCCTCTGTACTCAGTTGTCCCTTTGGCCATATTGACTCGCGCAGCAGTTGGAGGTAGAAATGGCAGCTTGATATGGATGTCAAGCTCATGAGCTCACATTGAAACCAACTGCAAAGAAAATAAATATGTCATTTACAGAATGAGGTCCCCAGATGGTGAATTTAGTGATGCTATCCTGCATAGCAGGCTAGCATCACCAAATTCACCCTCTTGGGACCTCATTCTGCATGGCCTCATCTGCTGTGGGAGACATAGACTCAGATTGAGATTCCCAAATGGTGAATATTGTGATGTACACCCATTGGGAACCTCGACTATGCAATGTGTAGTCTGACAATTTGGGGATATAGAGAAATTAAACTAAAAAAGAAATAGAATCTATGTTAAGAAGTTTGATTAGAAATTTGACAATAAAGAAACTTTCCAGAGAAGATGATGCCTAATCAGAATGAGGTCCCCAGAGGGTGAAGTTAGTAATGCTAGTCCACTATGCAGGATTAGCGTCACTAAGTTCACCCTCTGGGGAACTCATTCTGCAAATGACAGGCACACTAAACTCAGGCTTGATTTTGAAGTTACAGCAATGCTCTAAGTAATCGACTCCTTAAACACAGCAGAATTATGGGTAACTTTTCAGGATTTAGCCGGAAATATGGCTTGTTGCCATTCATCGGAAAGCTCTCCGTGTTTATTTGGATGAAAAAATAAAGCATACATATATGCAAAGAAAAGAAATATGTCATTTGCAGAATGTGGTCCCCAGAGGGGGGTTTAGAAATATTCAAGGTACACAAAGGGGTGGGATAGAGATGAATGTGGTCCAATACAAAAATCCCTGAAACAATCCCTAATTAATATTTAAACCCCAGTGGGGTGAAGGAGAAGATCACTCGATCTTTTCGACCATCCCGGGCGCTTCGCGCCCATCTACTCACTTTATATAAGAGATGTCCTCCCGTTCTATGTCTAAGTACTAATCTTTTCTGGTTTTGTTAACCTTTCATGATGGGAGCTGTGCTGGTGCAGCATTAAAGATTATGTGTCAGTGCATTCTCTTATATATGCAAGTCTTACATAGGGAGCCTCGAATATATAAAAGAATGCACTGGCTTACAAGGTTGAGGTAAATATTGAAAGACCAATGTATTCTCTTATATATGCAAGGCTCCCTATGGAAAATTTCAGGAAGCTCCAGTCATGTATGGATGAAACCACAATTGAGATCAAGGGAAATGCACAGCACATGATGCCCAACACACACACAACATGGTGGAATAAATGAACATAAACTCTCGTACTTTGTTTTATTCCACACCCATCGACGCGAGGCACATGTATTCAACGGAATACGAGCCATTGAATACATATTAGTGTATACCTCTAGTTGAATACAAGCCGAATTATTCTTGTTGACGCTGTCGCCAAGAAAGATGACGTACATTACGTCAACGATCTGATTCTGGTGATGCCCCGAAAATTACTGGTTATTCATCAGAGTTAAATCATAATAAAGGTAGTCATAGTATCAATGAAGGCGACAGTAATGGCTTTAATTTATCTGACACAACGGTATAGAACAAATACAGAACACAACTTGCATCATAATCTCGAATCTTTTATCAAACTCGTTGCGGACGCGCAGAGTTACATTTCGCTCGAGCTACGCTCTCGCAAAATATATCCTTGCGCCAATCGGCAACTCATTCGATAACAGATTCTCAATTAAAATGCGCATTGTGTTCTGTCTATATCTTTTCAGTGGCAAAGAAAACATTTATTGAAATGCAAATATTTTGATCCCTGAAAATTCCATAAAAAGTATTGAAATCCCTGAATTCAGGGAATTCCCTGATTACAATGTCAGTTGTTAACACTTTCTATACTAAATACACATCGCCGAGTAGATTCCTTAGGGACTGTTCATATAATAAGTCAACAAATGACCATACTATTATCTGAACATTTTCCATGGATGACTTGAATACTTCTGTATTTGTATTATCTTTTTGTCTGTCTGACATCTGCTTTTATTACCAGAACATCCCTCCAAATGAACAATAGACCATTCCGTTGTATACTTTTATAGCTGAGTGGGAGAATCCATTAGTAGGGGTTAAAACTTCAGCATAGTCTGATCACATACAGTAATGCTCTAATTAAACGACCTCTTAACCACAGCAGAATTATGGGTAACTTTTCAGGATTTAGTCGGAAATCCCTGAGAGCTTTCCGATGAATGGCAACAAGCCATATTTCCGACTAAATCCTGAAAAGTTACCCTTAATTCTGCTGTGGGTATGGAGTCGATTAATTAGGGCATTACTGTAGATATTGAGATAAAGTTAATATTCCTTTGGCCAATACTTGGAGGTGATCCTCGTATAAAATCTCAAGTTAATCTGAGGGCATTGTCACACGGTATGTTTCCCGGGTTGTGACGTCAGACTTCCTGACGTCATGGTCCAACAAACAGCAAGTTATTTCCAGCTATTTCACTCCTTGTGTTATCAACATTTATCCCAAAACATATTATTGAATACATAGCAACCTCCCAATTTGCTGTTTTATTTTTATAACAGAATTTATATATGATAAAGAGCATGCAAGAGGCCTCATGGACTGCCATTTTTTTTCTAAGAATTGTGGGAAACAGAGAATTGTGGGGGAAGACGTGAGTGAAAACAGTATTAGGTAACACCCCAAGTGTCAATTCCGGCTTTGCCATAATTGACACTTGGGGCAGGCCCGAAGCTGGTGGGGGTGCAGCGGGGGCGAACCGCCCCCCTGTGAACGTTTCTGTCGGAAATGTTCTCATGCCGTCGGAAAATAAATGCTAACCCATGATGACTAGATTTAATGGTAGAGAGAGAGAGCTTAATTCCGACACGCCATATCAAATTTCCGACCATTTATCACCTTGTTCTTGGACTTAACATTAAGTTTCTTATTATCAAAGAACCCATTAATCAATGCGGACAGCAGGGAGTCTCCCAACGTTGAGGCTGCTATTCATTCTAAAAACCAGTTAACTTTATGACCTGTTGGCTCTGTGGACTTTTGCTTTATCTGATAAACCACAATATAGATCTTTATTGTTTGACAACTTAGCAGCGTGGTGCCCATTAAATAGCTACAAAGTGCCAGGATTGTTTCCACATCCAAATGTTTTTGATTCTTGGTGTGATATGCCTTGACTCCCTATATAATAATCTGTACATTCAAATCATTCTATCCAAAATGCCTCCCAAACCGAAACGTCGAAAAATTATTTGTCTATTGTGTGGTGTGGATTCGATAGCTTTTGATAGTGACTATAGGACGAGGCACAATTTGAAGTACCACCCAGATGAAGTGAAGTCTCATAAGACCATTCCAATAAAGGACAAAGGAGCACCAGCTAATCCGTTTGCTGCCAGTCTTTCGAAGCCAGCTAACCCGTTCGCTGCTAGTCTTTCGAAGCCAGCTAACCCGTTCGCTGCTAGTCTTTCGAAGAAATCTGCTTCGGCTGATATTGGGCTACAAATCAACAAAACGTTGTCATCAAATGAAGATCAAGATCAGCGATCCTCCGACGTCAACATAAGCAATGAAATGAACCAGGATGAGTCACATGATGAAGATGACGGTGATCAAGATTCTGTGAACAGTGAAACACAGATAGATAGAGTTACAGAAGAAACAGACGTCATTGCGTGTCTTTCTGGCCTGCTTGATAAATCCTTAGAATTTCCGACAGACCCAGCTCATTTCATAAATGTTCACATGACACCACAATTAATAGCAGAGGTTTTGAAATGTGGACCGTGTCAGCCGGGGATGAATGGGAAATTCCAATTTCCGAAGAACGAAGATGGGCGTTGTTTCATTAGTGAATGGTATAAGAGAGGAAAATTTGATAGAGATTGGCTTGTGTTTTCTCCGGCGTGCCATCGGATGTTCTGCTTTGCCTGTTGGCTTTTTCCCTCCAGAGAACTGCAGTCTTTTCGAAAAAATTGGGCTGATCCATCTCTCGGGATATCAAATTGGCGCAAAGGAACGGAAAAAATCGAGGACCACGAAAATTCATCGGCACACAAAACCTCTCTTCGCACAATGATGCAGACCCGCCTTCGACTCATGCAAGGCAGAGGTATTTGCGCCGAACAGTTGAGGGCACACGAGAAGAAAATAGATGAAAACCAAAAGTTTATGAAAAGACTCATCGACATATGCATGTTCCTGGCTAAACAAAATCTAGCGTTTAGAGGGGACTCAGAAAAAAACCGAGGTCAAGTTTCGGAAAATGAGGGCAACTTCCTAGAAACGGTGAAACTTTTAGCGAAATATGATGACATCCTTCGGAACAATGTGGAGAACTCTAAGAAGAATGAAACTTACATGAGCAGCGATATTCAGAATGAAATTATTTCCTCAATCGCAGCTGTGACAAGAGAATCCATTAGAAAGCCGCTGACAGAAAACAAGTTGTTTTCCCTGATAATTGATGGTTCGACGGACAGAAGTAGGAAAAACCAGCTGTCTTTCAATGTGAGATATGTTGACATGACTAAAGGAAAAATTCAGGAAGAGTTTCTGTGTTTATATAACATGAAAATAAATGAGGATGCCGAAAACTTATACAAGTGTGTTCTAGAAAAGCTTGGCGAGTGGGGACTCAATTTCGGAGACTGTAGAGGCCAAGGATACGATGGTGCAGCAGTTATGAGTGGAAAAAAATCTGGACTGCAAACTCGTTTAGGAGAGTTGAACAAACTGGCAACGTACATACACTGTAATGCACATAACCTTAATCTGGTTCTTTCCGACAGTTGTACAGATGAATCATCGAAAGGATTTTTTGACATTCTATCAGGATTGTATGACTTTATAATGAATGCCAGGAACAGGTTGTATGAACTTTGGACTCACTGTGATGAAAATGACTGTCGAATTCGTACACTGAAGAAAATGTGTGAAACACGATGGAATGCCCGGCACAGCGCAGTTAGAGCTGTGAAGGAGTTGTTCGGTGAACTTATAGCTACATTAGAATGGGTTGAGAAGAACGATACAAAGGGGGGGCTGTACCGCCAGTGGTTACGTGAAGAAGATGGAGTCGACAGAATTTATATTTATGCTCATTTTGTGGGAGAAAGTGTTAAGATCGTGCAATATCCTATCAAAGGAGCTTCAAGGAAGAGACATCGACATGTTAAAGGCAAAAGATCTCATCAGTGTCACGGAGGCTACGTTGAATTCGATGCGATCAGATGACTCATTCTCGGCTCTTTTCGATAGCGTGATTAATTTCGCAGAAGAGAACGATATCATTGTTGAAAATGAACTTCCGAAGCGATGCCGTAGACGAAAACGTTTCTTTGACGAGCCTGAAACTGGAATGTTCACGGGAACTCAGTTGACAGGAAAAGATAAACTCAGGGTAGTATATTTTGCTGTCCTGGACACACTGGTCGGAGAAATGGACACTCGCTTTCAACCATTTTTCAACGATGTAGCAAAATTTTCCTATCTTTCGCCCTCTCGGATTTTAGAAGAAAACGCACCTGAACAAATACATGCACTCGCCGAATTCTACAAGAAAGACGTTAACCCAAAAGCAATTAATGACGAATTCACAGACTTTCAGACTTTTTTCAAGGACTACATATCAAACGTGGAAAATCCTTACGATGTCAAAAGTCCGATTGATCTCCTTGAGTTTATTGTTGCTAACAAGTTAAGTGGTACGTTCCCTAATCTGATCACTCTGTTCCAGATATGTGTAATTCTTCCTGTCTCTTCCGCTTGTGCCGAGCGATCGTTCAGTCGAATGAAACTTATAAAAACCTATCTAAGGACCACAATGAAGGATGATCGATTGGACAACCTAATGTTCATCAGTTTGTCGAGGAAAGATATAGACTACGATAAAGTCATAGACCATTTCGCAACAACAAAAAACAGACGAAAATTGTTAGTATAGATTCATTTCGCAGTTAATGTGACAGCTTACATGTATATTCCAATTGATGTTATTACGCATAAGTGATCAGACAATAAACACCATACTGCCAGATTACTTCCCTTATGGGAATATATTGGATTAACATAACATTTCCTTCATTCTCTGTGAGGGTTATAATCGGATTTACCGTATTGTGTGTGATACAAACTGTTCTTTATATGTGACACGTGCCTTGCAACTGGACAAAATGATAAAGACCAAAGGTGAGCTAAAATTAACTTAATTAAATTAACTAATTGGATATTATTTAGATGCTATACATCCATTCATCGGTGTTAAACCGGGGAGTATTAATGCATGTTTCATTCTTTTTTCCCAGAATGTGTAACATAATATTTTTGAATGCCAAACTGCACCAGAATGTACAATTTCAATTATGAAAATTCAAAAATTTTCAACTTTGGAAGGGGGGACACCCCCCTTCCATACCATCCCCCCTGCTCGGCGCATAGCGCCGAGATAGCCGCGCAGGCGCGGATGTTGTCAGAAATTTTACATCTTCGCCCCCTCGTATCACTTCAAAATGAGTCGTCTGGCTTCGGGCCTGACTTGGGGTGCCTTAGGGCTAAAATTACCCATAATTCTGCTGTGGTTATGGAGTCGATTATTTAGAGCGTTATTGTATGAAATGAATGGATAGTATACCTTTCCAATCCCTGGCCTATCAAAATTTTGATTGTCTTCAGCACTTTCTCACGGGAAATCCAGCTTTCTGATCCACTAAGTGATTGCATACCCAGATCGAGGATTGCATTTGTAAGTGGAATTTCATTCAACCCATCACCTGTAAAAGTTAATGTAGAGAAACAGTGTTTTTCTTTTCCTAAAATGAATTAAGAAGGCTATTTGGATACAATTAATATGGATGCAATCAGGTAGCTCAGATTTCAAATTAATTACTGTAATTGGTAACTATTTGCTAAACATGTGAAGCGTTACGACTGAAATCTCAATAAAAAATGTGTCGGTCATACTTAATTAAAATAAATCACATGCAATCTATCAACTAAATGTTTAGACATCTGTTAGGTAAATAATGGCCCCATGGGCAACCTGAAATGTGACCCGGAGCTAGTCGAAATGGAGGTGGAATGCCGTGTTGGCATGTTTTGATAGAGCTGATTTCGGGTTGAATCAAGATTGAGTCTTTCTGGGGAATTAGCATTTATTTTCACAATAGAAATATACGGACATTCCGGTATAGTTGGAAACACCAAAACAATTGGAACTCCAGTTGTAATAGGTGAAACATGACTGAATATTGGAGTTCCAAAACATAAAGTGCAATATCACAGTTTTACAAATTCTTATATACAAAGCATGAACAGGTGTGAATTAACGACGCATGATTTAGATTAACAGATTTGCATTATAAATTATCCGATCACCACAATGGCATTAACAGTTCGACAAATAAGTTATTATTAAAAGTAAAGCTAATAATACGTGCGATGAATGGTAAAGCTAATGAGCACATGCTTGGGCAAGAATTAACAAGTTGCATAAGAATAGCCAGCTGATTAATACAAAGAAATGTTGTAATTTCGAGAAAACCTAATCTAACAAAGAAACGAACCTAACGCGAATTTTATAGAAACGCACCACACATCTGATAGAGTCAAATCAATGTAAATAAACAATGAAATAATTGTCCAAAAATTAGCACTCTGACAATGTGCCCCAGATATAGAAAATAAAATATAAATACGAGCATGCATGGTTCTCAAATTTTTGGCCTGAGAATATTTTGGGATATAAAGAAACCAAACTAAAAACGAACAAGAAACTTTCTAAAGAAATTTCTATATAAACTTGTTTATTTAATAATAAAGATACTTTCCAGAGAAGATAAGGCACCAGATGGTGAATTATGTGATGCGAGCCACTGTTTTGGGTAGAGTCACTAAATTCACCCTCTGGGGACCTCATTCTGCAAATGTCTGGCACCAATATCTTCATGCCTGAATGCAACAATTCTTTTTATTTTCCTCCCTATATCCATGGACCTGCCACCTTTCAGAAAAATATAATTACAGTATTCATACCTAATGGTGCTGCTTCTTCTCTGGTTTCTTTGCACTGTTTCCCAGAATGATCATGAGTTAAGTCTGTCATACCAGCAGAATGCTCAAGAAGATACATGCTGACTGTGTTCTTCAGGGATGTCGTCACAGACTATAAGAAAATTGTGAGTGGATTAAATAAAGACCTCAGTATATACATACTATGTGATTTATTGGTAGAGATGCTCAGCTAATAAACTCAACAATGTTAGTAGATCATGTCATGAATCTCTACTCTGGTTAACACCCGTAGAGATCATATTCCACCAGTACAAAACCTTGGAACTTTTTGAAGTTTTGAGAGGGAAACTTATAACGTGGAAAAAATAACACAGGCAATACATTTCTTAATTATTATCTGTTCCTTAATAATGTACTTCACTGTAGGTGAAGGTCCCAACTCGAAATTGCATGCTTTTCTGTGACTTTTGTGAATCGATATCGCAATAAACATTAAATTAATTACCCAGGAGAAATTCCATAATTGCAAGAAATGCAAAGCAAAATCGCTCACAAAGTCACTTAAATTGCTATTTTTTTAGATGGGACCTTCACCTACAATGAAGTACATTATTAAGAAACAGATAATAACAAAGAAATATAAGGTTCCCTGTTTTGTACTGGTGGAATATGATCTATACAGGCTTTATAGCCAGAGTAGAGATTCATAGCATCATCAACAATATTTGTAGCTGAATATCCCTACATAATAATCTTCTTCTTGGCCTGCTTGCTCATATTATTATACCCCATAAATTGACAATAGTGATTCTCTCCAGAGAAGATGAGGCCATGTAGAATGAGGTCCCCAGAGGATGAATTTGGTGATGTTGTGTGGGGTAGCCTCACTAAATTCACTCTGTGGGGACCCCATCCTGCAAATGTCTAATAATAGTAAGTTAACCCTTTCATGGCTGGATGCTACTTGAAAGCTTGCGAACACCCTGTGCCAATGCATTCTCTTATATATGCGAGTCGCCCATAGGGAGCCTCACATATATAGGAGAATGCATTGGCCTCACAATATTTGCATTGACCTTGTAAGCCAGTGAATTCTCTTATATATGCAAGGCTCCCTATGGGAGACTCACATATATAAGGTAAAGCACTAGCACAGGATCGTCAATGCTGAACCAGAACAGTAATCACTAAACATAGATATTTGAAAGTATTCTAACACTACCTGCGCATTACATTCGTAATCAAACTTAAAGTGATGTGAAACAGATAAAGAATGGAAAATAATCATGCTAAAAGTAGTTATTTTTACAAATATTATACCCGCATTGACAACACACACTGTCATTATTATATATTAATTAAATACAAAGCAAAATCATTTTTATTAGTTTATCGCAGTTAGCTACGTCCGAATCGAGAAGTAAATATTTACAATTGAGTGTACATGTAGTTCAGATGATGTTTTCTATGGAGTGGTACTGTCGATTTGCTTGAGATTTTCGGCAATGTTAGTAGAATGCAAAACATTCCCCCAGTTGGCATAGCGCCTGAATAGTAACATGTCAGTTTCACGCACTCGAACAAGTCCATAATATGTCTTTAATCTAATGAACTCTTCCAATGTCTTGCACACAAGCATGGAAATAGTGTGTCTGACATTTGCAGAATGAGGTCCCCAGAGGGGGAATTTAGTGACATTATCCCGCACAGCAGGCAAGCATACCAAATTCACCATTGGGAACCTCATTCTGCTTAGACCTCATCTTCTGGGTCTGATGTTTGCAGAATGAGGTCCCCAGAGTGTGAAATTAGTGATGGTGGGCTAGCATCACAAATTCACACCCTGGGCACCTCATCTTCTGGGAAGTATACATTGTACATAGTCTCAAATTAAAATTGTTTTTAGTTACTTTATCCCTTCATATCAGTTTCTATTTCCACTAATATGCAGAAGTTAAATTGCATAATCAAGGTGACTATTGGGTGAACATAGCCAACTTCAATTCTTATCCTAGGTCTGTCTTAGCAGTTTAGGCCGAAGCAGAATGAGGTTCCAGAGTGTGGATTTGGTGATGCTAGCCTACTGTGTGGGATAGCATCACTAAATTCACCCTCTGGGAACCTCATTCTACAAATGTCAGACACACTATAACCAGACTTGCTTGCACATGAGCAAGCCTTGAAATAGTGAGCCTGTCATTTGCAGAATGAAGGTCCCCAGAGGGTGAATTTAGTGATGCTACCCTGCATAGCGGGCTAGCATCACCAAATTCACCCTCTGGGAACCTCATTCTGCTGAGGTGTAAGCAGAATGAGGTCCCCAGAGGGTGAATTTGGTGATGCTAGCCCGCTATGCAGGGTAGCATCACCAAATTCACCCTTTGGGGATCTCATTCTGCAAATGACAGGCTCACTATTTCAGGGCTTGCACATGAGATTTGCAGTAACAAACCTGCATGGATAATATGCCAAACTCCAGGTCAATCTTGTTACTGTCAGTTGTAACAAGAATGTCACCATCTTTTGTGACCTCCGATGGTTCCTTCTTGATAGCAATGTTGGGTAGAACTTCCTGTGGAAAGCTTGGCAATGCTTCTGCTATTTTGTCAAAAACACCAGACACAGTCTTTACCAACATCTGAGAAGATATTACATCAAAATAAAGATATATATATATACAATCGATATAATGTTTAGTTAACCAGGCTCAATCAGACTACTGTTGATTTCGGGAATATCCCCATTTTGTGAAAACTCATTATTCAAGTTTTCAAATACTATTAAGTCAAAGTTTATAAAAACGACCGACATATATGACTAGGCATGTGCGCTTGAAGTCATGTAAGCATAAACATGTTTACAAGAGTGGTCAATTTCTCCTCCATCAATTTTTCGTGCAATAAAACACGCATTTACTTCACTCTAATCACACACCCTCTGCATTTACACAATTAGCTTCTGTAAGAATCAGTACAAATCGAGATACGGTTATACGAATGATTCTGACGTTCATCAGGCAACAACTGAAGTGGCCACTTCACAAAAAGCGATGAACACCTACGCCACTTCAAGCCAATCTTGTTCATGCGCTCGCTGCGTGTTGTTATTGGGAAACTGTGTTGGAATTTGAAGAGTACTGGTACATGTTACTTACAATTGTTGTGGTAGTTTTGAAAAGTTGTTCAAATTATTAATGTTCTAATAGAATGTACTGGTATATGATTATAAGAAATGACATGCAGATCTATTGCAGTCCAAACCAATTACCATAATCAATCTGCAAATAATTTCTTAAATACACAGAATACATGATTTAATGTTCGGATGTTATGTAATAAACAGGAAGGAAATGAAATTAACCACTTAATCTGTTCTTCATAATATTACTACAATGTAGTACTGTGGTGATGTTGCATCATCTCCTTATTTGGAATAGTCGATGAGTTTATCAGCCATTTAGATCACTGTTAGATTAGCCGTATATAAGTGTGCAGATTTCCTCCAGCACTAAAACTGGCAATGTTAAAGTGACATTAAACCCCGATCAATCAATCGACAAGTGAACGTAATTAAGACTAGTCCTGCATGTACTAACTATTCCATTGGAATTTTAAGCTATGAGTATGAAACCAACAGGTTAGAAATCATCAGCCATCAGGAAAAAATGGTAGCGACTGATTCTATGGGGGCTCAGCATTGAATAAGTTCAAATAGAATTGAGTTTTCAAGCATCAAATTTAGCTGGACAGCTATCAAGTCGCCATAACCAATAAAACCTAATAAGTTCTATAGCCAGCTATAATGTTTCTTGGGTTTCATATAATAAAACAGTTATCGCATTGTTTCAATGTTGATGATTCCTTGGTCAACATCGAAACAATGTGATAATTGAATACTTTCTTATTTACCTTATCAATCCTTGGCACGGAGATATCTGTGACCTTTCTGACGAATGCAATTCTTGAATCCCCTCTGAATGCAAAAAATTCTCTCATTTCTGGCCCAACACATATCTCTGGTCTGTGGATCAAATTCTGCATCAAACAAAATTCAAATATCATGCACCAATCATACATAGCTCATTTTCAAACCTGTAATCATATCATTCAAAATTCATACTCAAGTCAAAGAAATGGAGCATGAACTGAGCATGGAAGGAACCCAGAGGGTAGACTATGACATGTGAGTTGTACTAAGCTATATGTCTCACCCAGATTTCATCCAGAATGATTATGGCTTCATCAGAGACTTGCCGAGCTGCAATAAAGCTACAATGAAATTACGTTACTTTTATACATGTACATGTACCTTCACTAGAGCCTGTTGATTGGTCAGTTGGATGATGGGTATACAAGTATTATCTGGTATTGGCGGGTACATTCAGCTGTACAGATGGGTATGTGGCAGGTACATGTATGTCTAATATGAAAGTGAGTACATACATTATAGAGTGCCCAAGAATCTTAGCGGGTATATGGGTTTTGTTTGGCAGGTATATTGTGTGTTTGGAGGGTATATATATATAATTTTTTCTTACAATCTTTATGGTCGACTTGCATATACATTGTATAAGAGAATGCATTGGTACAGGGTTTTCGCAAAAATTCAGGAAGCTCCCATCATGAAAGGGTTAAGGGCATGATAATTGGATTATTTTGTAGACAATGGGAGACACGCATATGTAAGAAAATGCACTGGTGTAAGATCGTTAATGCTGTACCAGCACAACTCCCATCATCAAAGGATTAAAGCAAAAAAAAAAAATTGTTTGGCGGGTTCGTAAACTAACTATTTAAATTGTTGCACAGAAAACAAATTGTCTATAATTTTGATAACTGTTGGTGATAATAATGCCGGTGAGTACATGATTAAACTCTAGTGTTGGTTTTCACCTTAAGGTATGAATCCAAAAACTTCTTTCTATTCTCTATGCTCTCCTTATCCATATTACCAAAAGGCAATGCAAGCCATCTTTTTGGTCCTTTTATATCTGAAAAAAAAACAACAAAACATGTTATGAAATTATTTTATCTAATCACCTGTTGCATGGATTTACCTACATGTACATTATACATGTAGTACTAGTATATCAGGAAATGATGTAGACTCAACTTTGGCATGATAATTGGATGTGATAGATGCTGAATAAGTGCCATACCTCCCATAACATTTTGCTCCTGCAAATCACAAATTTTTCATCGAATCGAATCTCGAATCGAATAAGGGCCAATATTTTGAATCAAACCTCGAATCCAACCACCATAATCAAAAGTTCAGTGACATTAACAACTGTTTTCATCGTCACCGATTATAGAAAACTTGACGAGTAATTTATCAATTCATCATGGCCCTACACTGTATTATTTTGGCTTATACTGAAAAATTTAATTGACAAATGAATTCATACTAACAGTAGGTACCGTACCTTAAAGAGGGATTTTCGGGATTATAACCACGACATACATGTATGTATCAATCATTGAGGGTAAACACCAATCTGGACACCTCGACCTCTAAGCAAGGGCCTCCATGCACTGAGCATATATTTCCCATAGTTGTGTCACCACCTGATTATCATCCTTCTGTACAAGATAGACCATTCAGACCTGTTCTTATTTTATGAATTTTGACCTATACATGTAGGCTTATCTGTTACTAGTAAATGAGATACCATTAATTTTATATTCTTGTTTATATATTACAGAAAGTTGTATGAGTCTCCCAGCGTGGGACAGTTTGATAATTTATTGAATATTCGAGATCAGACCGAACCATTTGCCGGATTTCACATCCCATTGAATCTCGAACATGTCGCAAGAGCTTCATACATATAAACACTGCCATAGGTGAGAATTTAGCATACCGGTGTTGTGTTTTTGCAATATACATGTAGAAAAAAATTACCATCATAATGCCATTATATCCTTGAATAAAACCATCAGTAATAGTTTACAAACATTATCCCCATTGGAAGAATGTATCAATGAACTAAGCCTATCAACAATTCCAACCATATTGACTGTACCAATTTGTTTATAATAATGACACTGTTTTCTAACTACTTGGATATGAAATTTATAAAAAATAATTTATTTTGGCAAGATTATTTAATATTCTTTTCGGAAAAGCTCAGCAAAGTGTTTCACATCACTTTTTAATTATTATGAGTGGATATAAGATAGTGAAGTTTATAACTTGGGTGTCAGAAATGTAATTTTAAAATATAAATAAATTTAAAAATTTGTTCTTTAAATTGTTGGAGACCGCCCCTCTATATAAATAGAAAGCATTCTGTTAAAGAGGTACTTTTATGTAACCTACATGAACTTTACTTCTAAGTTATTAAGATCCTACTGCACCACCTGAAGGTCTGAAAGACACTCAATTTGTATCCTGTTTTAATTTCCTATTCATTTCATATTTCAATGTTTTAGAGGGACACTTTTTCAATAACAAAATTACATTATTTGGTATACATACATTTGAGTCTAATTTATATGTCACATATGGTTTTCAATTATTCAGCAGCCTAAAGAAAAAACTGGGTTAAATTAGCTGTTGTATGTTGTTGTCGTAACTGTTGTCTGAAAATCTGAATACATGTACAACCTTAATACCGGTACAAACAGCTGTACATAGCAATTAGGGGGTGCCACGATTAATCGTATAAACGATAAAGCCGATAATCGATTACCATTTCCATCATCGATTAATCTGAGTTATTTATTTCGAACGTCAGAAAATGCCGGCTATTATTGAATACCGTCTTTATTTTACACAATTTAATCTACAACCGAAGGGTTAACACCCTTCGATCGTGCCTCAAACAACCAGCGACAGTGCAGTTAACCAGCACTCAACCAATAGGCCATATTATGGAATACTTCCACTGATGTTATTAGGTACGATTAATCAATTATAGTCGATTATTGACATTGAACTGATTATCAATTATCAAAATCAATAATCGTGGCACCTCTAATTGCAATATTGCATGACTGTTGTCAAAGTGTGATATTGGATCTATCGTAATTGTTACCTTCATAAAGCATATAATATTTAATATCAGTAAAAGTACGTGTACATACCTTTGAGTGATTTCTTGTACTCAGGATTGTCATCCAATCGAGCTTGTAAATTAACAAACTCCCGGAATCTTCTGTTCAAAGAACAAGTCTCCAAAGATACAATACCAGCTAACGTTTTCACCAGTGCAGTATACTACAATGAAAATGTTTACACTTAAAGATTATATAACTACATGTACATGTAGTGATCTTATGATACCATACCCCGCTGGACAAAACAAGTGTCCATTGGCACCGCGGTGTATTTGCCGTTCGGCCGCGGTGTTAGAGTTTGTAACTGCAGTTGAGCACCGCGGCCGAACGGCAACCCAGATAGCACACCCACGTTGGGCCAACGTTGGGCCAACGTCATTTCTATCGTTGGGCCAACGTTGGAATCCAACGTTGGCCCAACTATGGCTGTTGCCGCTGGCTCGGCGTCGGCTCGACGTCGGATCCCGTCGTCGACTCGACGGTGGTTCGACGTCGAGCCGACGTTGGTGCGCCGTCGGGCACCGACGTTGAAACGACGTCGAACCAACGGTGAATTCCACTAATAATACGACGTTGGGCCAACGTTGGGCCAACGTCATTTCTATCAACGTTGGAATCCAACGTTGGGCCAACTATGGCTGTTGCCGCTGGCTCGGCGTCGGCTCGACGTCGGATCCCGTCGTCGACTCGACGGTGGTTCGATGTCGATCCGACGGTGGTGCGCCGTCGGGCACCGACGTTGAAACGACGTCGAACCAACGGTGAATTCCACTAATAATACGACGTTGGGCCAACGTCATTTCTATCAACGTTGGAATCCAACGTTGGGCCAACTATGGCTGTTGCCGCTGGCTCGGCGTCGGCTTGACGTCGGATCCCGTCGTCGACTCGACGGTGGTTCGACGTCGAGCCGACGTTGGTGCGCCGTCGGGCACCGGCGTTGAAACGACGTCGAATCAACGGTGAATTCCACTAAGAATACGACGTTGGTGCAACGTTGGGCCAACGTTGTGTTTGGGCATTGACAGGGACGGATCTAGGCTCCATTCGTAGGGTCGATTCCCCTCACATTAGGGCGTCCTTATATAATTAACATCCGATGAGATACAACATACCAATAAATTTAAAGTCCCACATAATGTTTGCAACTTCAAAGTATTATAATTGGAAACAACATTCAATTTCACAAATATGAAACCAGAATAAAATGAAACATATAGAAAAAAAGTGTATGCCGATTTAAATAAAGACAAAATGATATGTCATTAGTTGTTGATTTTAAGAATCTTGACCATCTACTCACTCTAAAGAAAAATATTTTTTATTGGTCTCCTGAATAAAGTTATCGAAAATGCTACATATTTTTGTTAGCTTATATATCCCTTTGCCATACAAAAGAAATGTCTTTATTTCAGCTTAATTTGCGATTTTGTGCTCTCGATAATGTTGGGAACAAAATATTCAAACATTATGTGGCTTTAAACTTTGGTCAGGTTACATCTTCTTCGAACATCATTATTCTGGAGGGTGATCTGATGTAGATGTGCAAAATTTGAAACGGCTCAAAGTACATATGATTAAATTAAACCTAGTAATTGCTCATTTACGTACCAGTGCTATTATATAGAGGGAACTCTGTGCATGGTGATATACAATGTCACATAAGAAAGAATATCGCGTTTTTGCAATCCGTTTTCTAATTAGTCCATGATACTGTAGATTCTGATTATATAAATTCAATACATGCATGTACAGCAATTAATTTTATCTGTTGACATATTATGAAATGAGCACTTACTAAGCTTATTTGTATATTTGCACATATGTATGCCACTTGTTGCATATGTTGGAATGATTTATCTGGGAGAAATTAAACCCATGGATCCATAAAGATTAATTTATGTATACAAAACCCAACATATTATTTGACATATAATATTTTCATCATTCCATGATCTGTCATGAACTGGATTCAGTGTACTCATGGCTCATGCATATATGTATGCAGGAACTTGGCTTGTATGAAGCAACTGTTTTGTAGGACATTGATATCGCGAGAGAAACCATTTTATATTCACCTCCTTGAATATCTGGAATTTACCATTTTCATAGGTTATCATTACGTTATTAATAACTGATGTATCAGATGTATAACTGCCACAACAAGATGAACGCACATCATCCTTTCAGTGCCGATTATCGATACAACGATGAATGCCGAGTTTTTTTTTTGCATCTGATTGAATGCACAACACAGGACAAGTAAGAATTTCCATCCAAGTGAATAACCATAAACTGACGAATTCATGTCGTACATGGTGTCATGTCGGTCGCGCTGGTGTCAGTCGTGCAATAATATTCACAATATAACGATGTGCAACACGATATAGACCATGCTGTCATGATGCTGGAATACTGGTACATGTAAGTTCATATCCCCAAGCCGTTGATGGTTTCGACAGACGAGTAAACTTTGATCGAATCCGCTTGTATAGTACCGTAGCTTATACACAAAATATCCAGATCCAGAAACAGGATAGCAAGTAAATAAGTCCTGAAAGAAACAGAGAATAACGTTAGCCCAATGCATTTTCTGTGTGCAGCTTGACATTGTCACACACTGTACACATCTTGATATATAAGAACCAGACCAATCCGGGAAATTCCTACATGCATTTGCATGCACGAGAGTACTTTAATTATTTGACCGGTTGCCAATAATATATATAAAATATGTATGCATATGGTACTTTAATTAATTGAACGGTTCCCGATAGTATATATAGGTACCATACCTTTGCACGTGGTACGTAATCGTTACATATACTGGTCTCGAGGAATTCGTGAGTTGGAAGGACTTGAGCACGTGCTGATGACACCGACGCCGGAAGGCGGAGGTGTTATGCGCGCGCGAAGTTTTTCTCAACTCATGAATATCTCTGAGAACAGCAGGTAATTATCTTATATACCCAATACCCAGGATCGTCTCAATCAACCAATTGGTCACGGATTCTCAAAACTCGCCAAGCCTACGTACTGCTCACTCTCGTCGGTGTCAATTTCTAGCAAAACTGTCAATCAGTTCATTAATAAAATTGCACAGATCCCACAAGAGCCAGCGCATGGTAAGTTTCTGCTCATTGGAAATTTTCCCCAGCAAATATGAGACCGAACATATTAGTAAATTCGCAAGATATCGAGTAATTATTTTAGCATGTTTTGAATTGTTGTCAGCCGTATCATCAACGATAAAGAGTGTTTGTGTTTCAATGCCCATTTATGATGAATATTAAACAGCGGTTTGAAAACTTGCTTTATAAAAAATCTCAGCATTTGGTGACAAATCGGAATGGATATGAAGAACGGGGTTTGAGAACGGGGGGGGGGGGGGGGTGTAATATGTCAGGGACTTTGACAGAAGCCTTCCTTTTTTGAGGGGTTAAATTGCAACCACTCGTGAACCAATCTGTTTTCCCAACTTGACCAAGTTTCATCTGGTCTCCCATTCGATGCTGAGTTTGAAATCCAACACACTACCATTTAATAGCTATAATATAGTCTTTGTAGAAAATAATATAATGTACTCTAAATATTACATATCTGATGGGAACCGAAACTATCCAGACGATCTCAGAAAGATTTTGCCTGAAATTCAACTTATGATATTGAAAATTCCAAATCTTGAAATTAGCTCACCGCATAATAATGACCAAAACGATACTCATTAGAAATTTGGAAATGTAAACTATCGAAATGATCTCAAACAGATTTTGCCTAAGTTATTGAAAATTTAAAATGTTGAAATTATCTGGGGGGGGGGGGGGTGGTAATACCTCGACCTCTATCGCCACATCCATGTTGCGATCACCCTAATTATTTGTTCTAACCCACAACCTCCTAGAGTGGGCAATCTTACTGTCAGGTCAGGGACAATACGGGTAAGGTTGTCCCGCCCCATTAACTTAGTCCAAAATGTTCAACAGTTAGGCATTTCATGACTGACACGACATTAATTTAAGTTATTGAAAATTCCAAAATGTTGAAAAGTTTGACAAAAATTGGGGAGGGGTGGTAACACCTCAATGTTCAAACCCCTGTCGCCACATCGATTTTTGCACACATTACCATATTTATTCCAACCCACATTGTCACAGATATTAAATTCTTACTGTCAGGGGCGTGCGGACAACGGGGTGTGTGCTTGACAACAGCATGTTGATAGCAGACCGCCTTTCTGCCAAACTGCTCTAAATGTATAGGCCTACTGGTTAGAACAACAAACTATTTCAGTTGGTAGCTTGGTGAGCCCCAAGCCAAGTAATTAATGGATATGAATACCTCAGACAAAATATGGGATGGGTAATATTTGTTTATTGGTAAAAAATGCCCCATATGTATCGCCAAAATTATTAAAAATTTCCAAAAGTTGTGCATGTCGCCATCCCCTGCATGCCGTCACGTCCCACATATCCCCAAAAAGTTAAATTACCCGCCCAATAATATCTAATCATGTCTATTATTGGGGGGGGGGGGGTGTTCAAATTTATGTTTTAGGGAGACGCGGCATTTAATACAGTGACAACGTCCATTATGTAGTCATTGGTCGTTTGTGGGGGATGCATCAATACACAAATTGACCCCAACCAAATACATAAATCCAAATATTACTCAACGTTACGACTATATGCCCACACTACAGCTGAAATAATTATTGTGACACAGTGTGACAACGTAATAACTTCCTTCCAACAGCTCCAGTCATGTGAACATTGACACAACGTATCAATATGACGTGTTCTTTGACGTAAACAATGTAAAATGATACGCACGTAATGTAAAGTTTGTAAAATGAAATTATTTTTTTGCAACTATGGGTGTATGCCAATTGCTGGGCAGCGGATCGCGTTTCAAACCCCTGTGACGTGAGTCATTGTAGAAAAAATTTCATGTCTGACACATCATTACTTGGTAACTTTAAGTACGTGTTTTCATTGTCTGATTTTCCAACAATCAGTAGGAATATTTTTGTTTACACCTCCGGTATCATATTTTTAAAACTTTTAGACTTTAGTAAAAATTGTTGTCTGACATGAACACCATTTTGGAAATGTTCCAGTCTTATTCAGTTTGGAAATTGCCAACAGTTGAAAAGCCTGGGTGCCGGTTGGAAAGTTTCAATGCAAAGCGGTGGGGGGGGGGGGGGTGCAAATTGAAACTCGCGAAGGAGTTTGGTGTCTGGTTCAAGAGGAAATTCAACGTTGACACACCATAACAAAGACCGTGTAGCCACGTCACCGATTCGGAGACCATAAATAGGTACATGTGCATATTTCAGAAACTAAAAACTTCCCCGGGAATCATACTCGAAAGAGCAGATAGACCCTTTCACACCCCAATATAAGCCCCCCTCCGATTAAGTATGTAGCCTACTGCATGGTAATCACACAAGAATGGCCTGGTTGACAGAATATTGATACATTGGCGCCATATGCTCTGGTAAGTACTTTCCATTGTCATTTTCCAGCTGTTTTAAATTTTTCGCAGAGAAGTGAAACGAACGCTCTTTATTTATAACACATATCAGGAATATATAGACTAACACGGAACGCTCCGTGTAAATAGCTGATTTTTGGTTGGGACCCAAACATCGTGTTCAAACTTGTATTTGTTATGACTTCAATGCATCTTTTTGTGACATGTATTTATCGACCTATTTCGACACGGGAAACAATTCACAAGAGAATATTATTAGGTGTATTTTGGAGCGCAAACCGACAAGTGGATTTAAGGTACCGGTTGGAAAATACCGAATTAAGGGGAGGTTGTTCGAACTCCATGCATAAATCAATCTCCTACATAACAGGGCGTCAGACACCGTAGCGAGGGGACTGAACTCTGGTTTGCAGCTTGAGCATTTTATACAACGAAAGGGGGTGGTGCATATACAACTGAAAGTGGAACGGTATCCACTGTCGTAGGCTGAACTTAATTATCCATGGAAATCCATTACAGGGACGTGGCTAGATGGGTTTCAGCGTTGGGGAGGGGTGCATCCACCTTGGAATTTTCAACTGCACCCCCCTTTGGGGTTTGATTTCCCCAAAAGTTACTGTCCCCTCACAGCCTGGATGTTAGCATTATTCTAAATGGATCAGTAGTATTGTTGCCACAACCAGAAGAGGAACGGAATACACTGATAACATTTTGAGACCCGACCCTGAAAATAGCAAACTCCTAACATCTAGACTGGCCTCAAGAATTCCAATTGTTGGAAATTTCCAAACCTGAGACCCCCCCCCCCCCCCCCCACCCTAAGGTCGTAAAATTTCCAACTGATGCCATTTCAGTCAATTTGTTTTACCAAAAGTAGGACAATGTGCAAATGATGTTCCATAAACAATTAATAATTGTTGGAAAATCAAACTACGAGAACAATCTCAACCTATAATATTGTTGGTGTGACCGTGCGAAAGTTCCAATTAATGTTGTGTCATGTATGAAATATCCAACTGTTGACAATTTTGACCAAAGTTGTGGTGGGGTGGGGGATGCGAGACACACGTGCAACACCCTGGCCGCCATGTCCCTAAATCCATGGATTATCACACATGGATCGTGAAATTTAGATAGTAATTAGAATGACATTTTCTTCCTCATACAGTCGGATGCCATCACACGAAACTGACATAAATTTATTTGTTTTCGTTTCTGACAATTGAAGGGTTAAACTTAAAATTCAAACTTTAAGTTGGTTGTGGAGGAAATGAATCCGACGACGCACGCTTATCGTTGAAATTCCAAGTTATTCGGCATGATATTCTCAACTAAAGTACTTACCGGTACTTCTTCGGGTCCATATAGCTGGTGATGGTGTTCCGTGGTGCATTATCCAAATAATAATCCATTAAACCGAGAAGCTCACTCAGAACACAAATGCAAGTTCAGTCAATAAACCAAAGCGTTATTTGAAAAAGAAACACGCGACCAGTTAAGAATGACGTTAAAATGACGCTACGACGTAATCGACCGATTTCTCCACACTATGACCAACGTTGGGCCATCGTTGGTCCAACGTTGACATCTAACGCACCTACTAACCTCACATATCGCCTAGTGCGTTACGTTTTCAACGTCGGGCCAACGTTAAACCAGCGGTAAAACCAACGTTGCCCCAACGTTGGTTGTCCAACGTCGGGCCAACGTAGCCATGTTTGAAACGTGCAAAATCTGATGCATGTCGACGTTGCGCCATCGTTGTACCAACCACAAAATCCGACGTTGCGCCAACGTAATTATTTCAACAAGTCGACGTTGGGCCATCGTCGTACCAACCACAAAAGCCGACGTTGGGCCAACGTAATTATTCCAACGAAAGTCGACGTTGGGCCATCGTCGTACCAACCACAAAAGCCGACGTTGGGCCAACGTAATTATTCCAACGCAAGTCGACGTTGGGCCATCGTCGTACCAACCACAAAAGCTGACGTTGGGCCAGCGTAATTATTCCAACGCAAGTCGACGTCGGGCCATCGTCGTACCAACCACAAAAGCCGACGTTGGGCCAACTTAATTATTCCAACGTTGACCCAACGTACGTGTGCTATCTGGGAAGTACACCATGGCCCAACAGCAAGTACACTGCGGCCGAAAGGCAACTACACCGCAGCCGAATGGCATGTACACCGTGGTTAGATTTCTGGTTTGTATCGTCTTTTTTCAGTTTAATGAACGTACACCGCAGCAATTACACCATGGCCGAACGGCAAGTACACTGCGGCCCAACTGTAGTTAGCCGGTGGAGCCGCGGTGTAGTTGCATTTCAGCCACGGTGGAAACGCTAACTGCACCGCAGTTAGGTGGACACTTGTTTTGTCAAGCAGGGCATACATATGTATGAAGAAATTCTTTCTACTTTGTGAAAGATTATTATGCATTTATTTTACATATTTCCTGACAATACTTAATCATACTAGTATGTGCATTGTATTATGAGGGCACCCCCTCCCCTCTGGCTCACAAGATCTGGGTACCGCAGTAAGCAGTACACAGGTTCATATCCCCTGCCAACAGATACTCAGGATTCAAGTGCCCAAATTAACCAGTTCTGTCATGATTTTGGGGGAGGGGTAACAATCTACTGATTTTCTGCATGTACCTGAGACTTGAATTTTTTTTAGATTCAAATTTTTATTGGCTGTACTTTCGGGTGCCTAATAATCGTGATGGCCTAATGATGTAATGTGTGTGGATTTAGGGTGAAATCAATGATAGTGATGACAATTTCATTCTATGTCTCAATGCCAAATAATAGATAGTTCAGGAAAGTTGAGAATTTTCTCCAAAATTAATAATTGTGCTGGCACTATTATTAGGCACCTGAGAGTACCGGTACTTAGGGTGGGTGGCTTAATGCTCATAGAGGCTGATGTTATCGGAGGGTGCTTACCCCCTTACAACAAAGTAAGAAACAGTTCGGCAGAAGTCATTTTCACTGTTGGGGAAAATAATTGGGTCAAGGGTTAATTCTGAACTTGGGTCGGTTGTGTTAGCATAAGCACGGATATTATTTTTTTTGGCCTAACAGCAACATCAAGTATGACAGTTTACTTTACTACTATATACATGTACATGTACCTGTATCTGATACAAAGTGTAGTTAGTTGTACTCCTTGGTTCCTGGGCAGTTTCTGTTCCAATGATATCAACATCCTCAAATGTAACACAAACAGGTGGATCATAGTTAACTTCTGAATTTTCGGAATCTTCATCCCAGTCATTGGAAAAACAGTTCATCGTAACATCATACGGAAGATCTTCATCATTAACACTTTGTTCAGTTTTCTGGCGGAAGTTGTTGTCTTGCGAAAAGAACTGTTTCTCCTGAGGTTCTGTAGTGTGTTTTTCTTTTGTGCTATCTTCAAAAGTCTGAGAATCGTTGATACTCCCCACAATTTTGGAAAGGCCAGGGATATTTGAAATTCTTGGATTTGCACATGCCTTCTTAATCATAGTTAATGGAATTTTAAAAGAAAGTGTTTTTTTATCATGAGTTTCTGAATCGGAGTCACTTCTAGAACTACCGGTACATTTAAGAACCTGAGATGACATGCCTGAGTAATTATCCACTGATATTGTACTAGAAACATCATTTTTTATTTGACCAAGGGATGTCCGTCTTGGAATTATCTTTTTATAATGCAGTTCTTCATTAGAGACTGGGGTGTTTGGAGTAAAAACGTCATTATCAGTATCTGAGTCAGATGATTTCCTCTGCACACTTTCCCATTGCAGTAGATGAACTGGCTCTTCGTCAGAAATTATTTTCACAATTTTTTCGACAATCCATTCTGGACTAGAAACCAAATCAACCACCGGACACAAAACATTGCATGCAATAATTTCTCCGATCAACAGATGACCACATTCCTCAGGCAGAACATGATTTGTTGCCAAAGATGAGAATAACCTCTTAGAGACACATCTCATGTACTGAAGCTCTGTCTCTTCATTGGTAACTCCATGGTGAAATTTGAATTTTGAATCAAAGCTTTCTTCAATGCTACTCAGTCGCCTAAATTTAATAGAAATATCAGAAGATGAGAATTTCCTCCGCTTTGCTTGTGTCTGGTATGCTTTCAGAGCTGTCTGGTATTCTGATAGAAATCGTCGATATATAGAGATGGACCTGGAGGCTAAATTAATTGTGTCAGCTGTCTTCAGATTGCATGTGAGTTTTGAGAAAAAAGAATATAGCTCATCACCTCCATCTTCTAAAAATATTTTATCAGTTGTCAAATTTTTATACCACGATTGTACAAAATCTCTAAGAATCAGATTAATGAATCGTTCCAGTTCCTCGTGAATCACTTCTATTGAAACAGTATCATTTTTATCGCCCTTCACTTCTGAGTGTGATTGTGAAACTGACTCATCAGATTTACTGGTAGCACACACATTTTCATGTTGCAGACTACCAAGAAATGTGAAAACAGAACTTAACCACCCAGATCTGTAGACGCTGGTACTATGGACAAACGACTGACATGTATACACAGACAGAGTCACAGAAGAAACCAAAATGGACAGCAAAATCCAGGGCTCGTATAGCGAAAACAACAAAACCACAAATCCCGTTAGAATAACCAATTTCTGGAACGATGTAAAACGTTTGTGATAATGAAGCATATCTCGGACAAATGCATGCATTGTTTGTAACACATATACATCTCCGATCACAAATATAACAACGAGTAATTGTTTATTTTTGTCTATTGATCGAACATTATTTTTTCATAATTCATTCGCCATTTTGTCTCGTCGAAGTCACGTGATAGATCGGGTCCGTGACTACCCGCCCCCGAGACAACCCGCCCCTTTCACTCTGAGACAACCCGCCCCGGACAACCCGCCCCCAAAATTCAATTAGCGGTAATCAGTGGCTAATTAGGAGGTGTGGTGGGATTATGAGATGTTTGTTTAACGAAACTGGGTTGTTTTTTTTTTATAGATTTTTATTTGATTTAACAACATGGACAACAATACATACACATGTAATATAATATAACTTGTGAACACAAAAATGCATCAACGATAATATGTTTATTTATTAATGAACGAAATTTAAAAACGGAATGAGCGAAGATTAAAAACAAAATTTAATAAGTTTAACAAACGAACAATGATTAATTTGGGGCTGGTGCCTCCTTCTGCAGAAGTGGGACCATGGTATAGAAATCTAAGCCGGTCCCATTGTATTCTTTCGTCTATGCCATGCTTCGATGTCGTTGTTGGTGCGGACGTCATATGAGTATATGCTCCAACTCTATGGGGGGGGATGATGAGCTCATGATCCACTGGCGCTGCATGTAGTCTAGGACCTTCAGACGTTCTGTCATAGTACTCCTGGAACGTTTCTCTTATTTGTGGAGCCGGGAGGAAGGGAAGAGCCAGCAACTGACTGATGAAGTTGTGCAATGGACCCTTCTGGCCATATGCCGTCTTAAGGCCGACGGTTGATGTGTGTCTATTCACGGCCTGCGTCCAGTTCCGTCGGCATCGTTCAAATGCTGTTTGTGTATACTCACCTCCAGTTAACATCAGTGAGATGAATCCCGACCACTAAGTGTTGTGATAACACACCGTGATAATGAACCATTTGCATCAAATGTTTGTTTTGAAAGCACCCATTTTAATTAGTCTTCACTTAGGCCTACCTTAAGTGCCGTTCAGTTGTCAAAACATTGTGTCATTCTTTATCCCAGTCCACGCATTGACATAATTAATGAATAAACAACATGTTTTGTTGATCAAAATCTTTAATAATATATCATCAAAGAACATAAAAGAACATAATCACTATTAACTATTTCTGGACAACCCGCCCTCATTTATCGGGACAACCCGCCCCCAAAATAGCATAGGGGCGGGTTGTCTCGGGGGCGGGTAGTCCCGTTCCCGATAGATCATGATCACGTGATGGATAAAGTCGGTTATATACGACCCACCTCCAAGTTGGAAGTTTTTATAATCCGGTGTTCTGTCAAATAACTATGGTTGTAAAATAAGCCTGGCGATACTTTTTTTTTTGCAAGAAACTTTTATCTTGATAATATTATATCTAGAGATATTATGGTATTAATTTAGATACCGGTAGTTTATAATTCGAAATAATATATTACATGCCTTTAATATGTTGCCCTTAATTACAAACTTACAAAGTTACTAATTTAAGGAATGAAGCTTAATTGAGTTACAAAGAAAGATCATGTATGGTATTACTTGACTTAGAAATTCTGTTTTACATTACGTCCTCGTGCATGGTCCTGCGAAGGTTGGATATTTCACTTTTAGGCTTATGGGGTGTACCGTGTACCCTTTGATTGTGTGCCGGAGTAATAGAATAAACTTGGATGCTCTCGTCATTATAATCCTATTATGTAATCTGTATGTTGTTGTGTGGGAATCAGTCATATACATGTATAATTGCCCGTCCGTCATCTCAGTGTTCACATATCAATCCACTTCGCATCTCCAGTTGGTAACTTTAATTTTATAATTGGTTAATGGAATGAAATAAAAATGTGTGTATTTGTCCATGACTGAATAATTCTTACTAAAAGTTTAGAGATGCATAATCCGATTCGATGGTCCCCGTACGTAGCCTATCACACAATTACAACAACGGATTTTCACAAAAAGCAGATTCAGTTATCGAAATTAGTTTAAATTATTACCAATAAATATTCTGAACAACAATAGCAATCACGATATCATATTTGCCAAAGTCCTACAATAACAGTTTTTCTTGGCAGTTTGGACGATGGGCGAGTGTGGTTTACAACTTACATAGGCCTATATACAATATAACTGCATGGAGATTCCTATTATTCGATCAAATTGGAATTCCACAACATGCACGTGTTATCACAAATGTATTTCCATATTTTAACCAGCATGGTGCTATATATAACATGTATATTTGCATGAATAAAACATGATTACCGTTTTGTAAATAAGTATATAAATTAATGTATGTATCCGCACGTCACAACATAATGTATGGTACTGTTGTTGATGGCGATACTTTTCATCTTCTTTTTTTTTCGAAATTAATTTTCGATCGATCGCCTCTCTGACATGCACGGATCGTATAGAGAGTCGTAACTTTGTGTGACCTCTCATAACGGCGTCCGCGCTTTGATGGGTGGGTTCCTCGACTCAATTCAAATATTTTTTTTACCCCTGAAGCCGAAGAAATAGTAATATAGGAGCATGCATTAAATCGGACGATGTATCTTTAAATTGTGAATCAGTCTGATTATTTTGTCTAGAGATATTATGGTTATTGTTCGACTTAGAGAATTAATTGTTCTTGGTTTCCGGATGATAACTACAGTTATTATTGCATGCTTTATATCACCATGTTGTATGCTATTTTCTTGGAATAGATTCTCCCATTCAATTATAAGGGTATATACAACTATACATTGGAAAGTTATATTCGCCAGCAATATTGTATAGATATGTTCAGATAATGTGAGCAGATGACGTGCAGGTGAAGTTTGGTGAACCATGCATCCACCACGAGATTTCTATTGGAGTCCCCACTCATTCACTTGTGCACATTGGAATGATGGAATGGCCGGTGGGTTCGGCAAACAATTAAAGCTATACCCGGTACGTGCTTCTTGAACTTATTGCATCTGGTCGTTCCTATATATGATATATATGGCTGAATTGGTCATTATCGCATGGTCTCGATTAAAAAGACACCCAGGATCTCTCAAACGAGCAAAAATAAACCCAAGATGTCCCAAACGTGCAAAAAGACACATAGGTTCTATCAAACGTGCAAAAAGACACACATGACCTCTCAAACGTGCAAAAAGACACACAGGGTGTCCCAAACGTGCAAAAACACACACAGGATCTCAAAGTCAACGGGAATTTACATTAGTCGTTTCCTATTTATACGGAACTGCGCTGCCAGTCAGACTCAAAGCGGACGCTATATATATACGCCCATTTAAATTCCGTTGATATTTCACACCGATCACAAACAAATAAATATAATAATTAATAATATTAATAAATATATAACAGACGACTAATCTAAATTCCCGTTGTTTGGTGAGACTTTGAGACCATGTGTGTCTTTTTGCACGTTTGGGACATCCTGTGTGTCTTTTTGCGCGTTTGAGAGATCCTGGGTGTCTTTTTTGCTCGAAACCATGCGACAATGACCTATTCAGCTTTACGCTATCTGGGCAGGGGATGGGTATAGTATCCAGCTACCAATGGTTTACCTGATAATTATTAATGAAATGGCACGAAATATAGGCCAAGTACGAATCTGGGAGCGGTCCGATCTTTGTCAGAATTATGGGCCCTTTTTACCAAGAACATTTAGTGATCGTGATTTCAGGTTTCAGGTCGATAACTCAATTTGATCACCACTAAACCACTAATTTGTGCCTGACTTATAGGCCTATGTAGCTTTCATATGCATTTCCTTTAATATTTTGTTTGCTGGATAATACTAAGCTTATTTTCTTTGTAGTTCGAATAAATTAATGCACGTGTGTTATATAGTATATAGTCGGTCTTGGCGATGTTCTAATTGTTACCCATGCATGCATGTTCTTGATAACTAACTTGTTAATAACTTGTTTAATGGCCCAGATGGCCTTTGTTATAGGTTATAATTTAGAAATTACAGTTACAAGATTTTGAAATTTCCTCAAGAGTATACTAATATACATGTATAGTATAGTATTATAGTATGGGTGTGATATATTATCCACAAGACACACTTTGTGTGAGCCTAGCATTTAATTTTAATTGTTAACATCCTTTTTTCGCGATGTTATTAATTCAATGGGAATCCTTCGCCTACATGGGTATCATATATATATGTGGCGCGGAAAGATATAATTTGACTCAAGATGAAGGTTTCATTTGACCCAAAATTAGGTATAATTTGATTTTTTTTTTCGATGGGTGTCATTTGGTTTGGGTATCAAATGATTCGCGCCCATTGGGAGAAATGATATCGTTCACCCTGTCTCTCGTATACTACCATAGCGTAATGCAGGCGCGTATACACAGACAGCGTATTATAAGGGCAGTAAGTGCAGATCGAGAGGGGCGGGTCGAGGATTTGGAAATACTTCTAATTGCTAATTACGATCGCGTATATATAACGAGGCAATTCAACACCAGCTATAACATAAATGATCGTTTTTGTATTTAACTACTTTAAACCTGCAAACAAATGTGATAGTTGTTCCTGTCCAAACAGCGAGAGTTTATCGACGCTGGGAAAGCTTGGTGAAGGCGACATGAGTAGATAATGTAACCCTACTTATTTTACAGGAATAGTTAATTGTCAGAACACCGTTTCTGATGAAATTTTCAACAGGCAGTATTTTGGTCAATAAATATATGATTAGTTGTTAATTGGGAAGGTACTCTAACTTAAATGATAACACATTTATATTAGTTTTATGTATACATTTTTTTCAATTATGTTTTCAGGTAAAAGGGTGTTAATTTGATCATTGAAAAGCTTGTGTCACCCATTTTCGCAGGTAAACATTGAGTCAACACTCACAACATCATGAACATGTCTGACAAACCTGACTCGTGAGAATACATCTACAATAGCTGTATTCAGCTATATATTCTACTCTCAAACCGGCTGTTTTTCGATTATTTAACTAGAAATGCTAATTTGAGCATCAATTATTCTCCAATCACGACCGTTAATTGACACCGCGATGTCGAATATGTGTGAAAACTCAGCAATCAATGTCTGTCATAATGGTTTAATAAGTCTCTTATGCATTGCATAATACCTCAAAAACTATATTTAATACAATATTCAACACCAAAGATGCATTATGTCTTTATCAGTTCCGGAATAGTAAACCTGTCTTTCGATTTTCAATTTCTGAGGCACGCTATATATGGTTCGATTACATCTGAAGTGAGATGTGCTATCGTTGGTCAAATATAAGCTAAAATTTTGAGAAAATTTTCGAAAGGAAACAACACTGCCCAACTTTGAAACTTGCAGAAAGTTTGTTATGCATATCAAGTAAGGCCACTCAACAAAGATTACTTGTTAATTTTAGGTGGCCCCTCTAAATTTCGTCCTGTAATCTGTATCTGTAGTTGTTACGTCCTAGTGGCCAATGCTGGCTTTTACAGGACGGGATCGAGTAGATCCATAATTTTTCCAGGAATTTTTTTGCCGAACCCGTGACTTCTTCGCCACGGTAGGGATCTTTAACGTGCGCACATTGTTGGACACGGGACAGCCATTCGTATCGGCTCCCGATCCGATGGTGTGCCAAGTGTAGTGTCATCCCTGGTCATGACATTACGAGAGGAGCAGAGGTACGAAGTTAGTTCAGTACGCATTTTTTCAAATTTTGTCTGAGACCCTTTGGCTTCTGGAATCTTTTCTCAGATCACTGATCGTGGCATCGATGATTGATTTGTGATGCCCATGGTACTGGGAATGCAGATGGCGACACAAAGTCCGACCGATATTTTGTCGGATTTGAACCCTCGACCGTGTCGATGGTGTAGCTCAGAGGTCGGCCCACAAACCTGTGCATGAAAACAAATGTTTATTTTTGTATTTCTCAAATTTAAAAAAATTTATTTCACATTATATCGTGAACTCCTCTTGTGTGTCAAAATGAGCAATGCATGTACACCAATTCCTTTGTAGGATGTTTATCTCGTGAGACATTAGGTAACTATGAGATTCATGTTTTTGCAGATCTATATTATGACTTACATGGTCCCAAAGTTCCAAAACTGTGGTTCTCTAATATAGAACCGAAGGTCCAGATCACACCACAATATAATATAAGATAATAGTTTTTTGTTTGTTTTTTTTTGTTGAAAATTGTATACCGGTAACTAGTGAATGTTCTGCTGATATAAAGGGGTACTGTACACTAAATCCGGCCATTTATGGGGCCATCTCCTTTGATACTCGAAACAGAATATATGCAAGCAACAAATGAATGAATTTGAGACATTGTTTAGCAGCCCTGGGAATTAGCCTAGGCAATAGGCAATGCCTAGGTAAAAGCAGAGGCAAAATCAGTTTGCCTAGGCAATTATATTGCCTAGGTAAAACAAGTTCATTGGGTTTCTAAAATTGATTTGTGTCTATCAGAAATAGAACCTCTTTAGCCAAAATGACTTCCTTAAATCACTCTTTACATATATTGTCCTAAAATTGTTTCCATGGCACTGGACCATTAACTAGCTACCCATAAGGGCACTAGTTTTGGAGATGATTTGTGGAATGTATATATATGATGAGTAGTGGCCTGGAAATGTTCTCCAAAATAACTAAAGCATTTCAGGTTATTATTGAATCATATTGATTTGAGAAGGCAATATTGTTGCTAAATTGCCTAGGTAAAATCTGTTTTTGCCTAGGCCGATTTCTTTCACCTAGGCAATAATATTGCCTAGGCAAATTTTCCTTAATTCCCAGGGCTGGTTTAGTGCTCTATGAACGATGTAAAGAACATGGTAATTATAATGAATGTGAGTTTATGACTCGAGTCTTTGCGCTATTAAATCAATGTCTCAAATTATTTCATTTGTTGCATATATTCTGATGAGTATAAAAGGAGATGGTCCATAAATGCCCGGATTTAGTGTACATATGAATTTATGAAAAAAAATAATGTACTTTGATTTGCAGAAACAATGTCAAGTGATGGAACCAAGATAACAAGTAGTGATACATGCAAAGAAAAGTCAGGTATATATGCTCCCATGCTCTTGGAATCCAAATAAATATTCCAATATGCTTATTCATTTTTTCCACATTTGTTGACAGCTTTGCACAAATTTGTATCACAATTTTACTTATATATGTATCCAAGCACTTTTGAATAAAATGGTTTTCTCGTATTTTATAAAGACTCGTACATAGACAGAAAACTTCTCTCTCCTCTCTGATATGTAGTAGTACATGTACATACTAATACTGTGCATGTGTCATGTATGCTGGCCTGCCCTGCCCACTAAATTGGGGATTACATGTATAATTGAGTTGGGTGGGTTGGTGACTTCATGTATATCTGTTCAAACACCACATTGCATGGTACATGTGTATAATGGGTTAACCCTTTACCCAACAAACCGGCCAAAACCGGCCAAATAAAGCTTCAACAGCCTAAAATATCTTCGGTCTGTCTCAATAGAACTATACAAATATGGATATCATTGGAACCGGCTCCTTGACCACATTGTGATAGTTACAGTTATGCCCTGTGCCAATGCATTCTCTTATATATGCGAGAATGCATTGGCCTAAAAAAAATCTTTTTTTAACACTTTTTACCATTTTTTCTTACATTCTTTAACAATTTTATAATTTTTAATGTGTTAAGCCAATGCATTCTCTTATATATGCGAGGCGACCTATGGTCGACTCGCATATATAAGAGAATGCATTGGCACAGGGCCCTTCTGTTGGGTAAAGGGTTAATACATGTAGAGTACCATGTTTATTTCCAGACAATAAAATTACAGACAAAGGAGCATGTGGATCAGATAAAGCTCAAGGTGCCCCGGTAAAAACCAAAGCAGAACTGAAAGCTGAAAGGCGTGCCATTCATGAGGTATGTACACTACCATTGGACTATTTATTGCACTTGTGTATCATATGGGAGCTGTTTAAACTATTTTGGGTAAAATTTTTGTTGGCGAGCCAGAGCTAGCTACCTGTAGATATTTGAATTTTCAGATGGCGGGTTGGCATCTACAGATTGTTTTAAACTCAGAACAATTATGGAAGGATTCATTTGGTTATTTTCCAAACAGCATGAAGGATTTTTAGGGAAAAAAACAACTAATTTGGATGACACTTCATTCAGTTCTTTTTCTGATTGATATGTGGGTAAGATAATTGAGTTCTCTATCTTTTGTTTATAGGAGGCACAACGAGCTGCTAAAGCGGCTGCAGCAGCCACCAAACAGACTGATGGTCAACAAGAAAAAGCTGAGTGCTCATCAAAAGCAGGTAAGCCCTCACAAAGTCAGTTTCCCAGGCCCGCGCACATGGGACTTTGTAAATGAGCTATGTCTGGCTCATGTAGATACAATTTTTGTTAGGTGAATTTAGGTATACCAGATTGAGAATATCCAAATGATATTTCTGAGATGTGGTTGGGTTTTGGTTTTCACCTCACAAGTAATGGACATCACATTGAAGTTTGATCCAATGATTGTTTCCCGAATAAAAAAATTTATTTCTGAAAAAAAGCCACCATTTTATGGGGATATTTGGCCAAGTGGTCTTTTATTTTCAGTTTACAGATGCTAAAATTTACTCCTAACAAAACTATAGAATGCAGTAATATATGTACTACCCTAACACCACTCAAATAGTCAATAACTTGAAATTCCATCATCCATGTAGGCAGGAGTTTTGCAGCGGGAATGGTATGTCAAGGGTATTTGTTGGTAATAATAATCAAATTTTGTTCATGGCAAAAGAGAACTTTCACTAATCAAATTTATATATATCACATTTCTATTAGACCCATTGAAATTTGTTCAAATGCTAAAAATATCTCCCATTAAAGTCACTGTCTTGAAGCACTGTGAGATAGGCCAAAATTAGATTTATATTTCATTAGGAAACTTGTTCCAAGTATATTCTATGTGACCAAATCTTTGGGCCTGTACCGTAGTTGATCTGTTCAGGTTCATACTGGCCAGAAAATGCTTTCTAAATTTCTTTGGCTATTTTTAAGAAACTTCAGCCAAATTGAACCAAAAATAATAGCAAAATATAAAACTCAAGACACGAAACAAACTAATGAATTTCGAATTGCACAAAAGTTACAATGGTAATGGAACAGATGGGAACAGCAAAAACCAAAATGGGTCAAGCGGTTAATTTATATCAACATAATGTAGAACCGATTTGTCTACATTGTCTTATTTTGAAAACACAAAAACAGTAATGTATTGTCACATGATTAAGAAAGGACATCGCTCTAGCGGTTAATCATCATGGTTTTGATAAATAAGCATAGGTGACTTTTGAGAAAATGTTATCCATATACAGCGAGCAACTGCTGATTGCCTGTTATGTTGTTAACCCTTCCATGACTGGAGCTTTCTGAAATTTTGCGAAAACCCTGTGCCAATACATTCTCTTATATATGTGAGTCTCCCATAGGGAGCCTTGCATGTTTAAGAGAATGGCATTGGCCTATCAATATTTTGCCTTAACCTTGTAATATAAGCCAGTGTATTATCTTATATGCGAGGCTCCCTATGGGAGACTCGCATATATAAGAGAATGCACTGGCACAGGATCTTTAATGCTGCACCAGCACAGCTCTCGTCATGAAAGGGTTAACAAATAAGGGTCAACGAATAATTCATGGAGTCCTGATGACAATCAGAATTCATTGCTGACTTTAGACTTGAAACTTTGACCAAATAAAATGTTCTCTACAATCTGAATGATCATACATGTGTGTACATTTTTTTCATGAAAAAAAAACTGGGCATTACTGAAAGAGTTCATGTACATCTTCGTCGTTCGTGCTAAAAGTTAAACATTAATGAGAAGATCATAATTTCGATAAAAAGTCAATTAAAGATTGAAAGCATCATCTTCTTTGCTTGTTTATTTTCAGATAAACAACAAAAAACTTCAGTTTCTGAATCAAATGAACCGGGTTCATCCCAGAAATCTAAGGCTGATCTGAAAGCTGAGAGGAGAGCAGTACAGGTATGAATCCACAGTTTTTTCATTAGATATGGAGTGGGGGCTTCTGCCAACAAGGTTGGAAATCAAGGTGCATGCTGGCCCAAACTTTATATTTGCCAAATGAATACATTGTTTTTTAAATTCTCTCAGAAGTTGCCAAATGATATCGAACTGAAATTTTTAGTTAAAATTTATTTTTCCAGTAACTGTTGACAATGGAAACTTAGAATTTTGATGTTTTAGATATGCAATGAAAGGAAAATGAATGATGGGAGAATTTCATTTCCTTATATATGCGAGTCTCCCATAGGGAGCTTGGATCATATAAGAGATCATAAGATTATAAAGTAAATATATACTAGTAATTTGTAGCATTTAACATTATTTGATTTCCAACATGGTATAACATATCACAAAGTAACTAATATGTTTTTTTGAGTATTTATTATAAATTATATGAAACATGCAGGTGTCAGATATTTTGTCCATTGAATTTAATTTCCATTAGACATATTTGCGTGAACTTGCTGGTTTGGAGAATTTACTCAAGAAAGCTAATCATTGGATTTTGTCATTTAAGAAACTCCTAAAATGTAATTTGTGTAGATTCTGTCACACCAATGGTAGATAAACGTGTTATATACAAAATGTGTTTCTAGTAATTCATGTATTGCACCTCGGCTAGTTTTCATGGCAACATAGCGACAAAAACTAGCCTCATCGCGATACATGAATTGATACAAACACATTGTGTATATGACACATATTTATCACTATCGTGAATGTTTTTCTTCTTCGAAATTCACTGGCAGAATGCAACAACATTCTTACATGCAGCGACTTGTCAGCGGAATTAATGCCATTTGTTTCTCCGTGATATATTCATTCCAAATTCTATTAAATTTTTTTATTTATTAATACATATTCTATATATTATTGTTTGTTTTTAAGGATGCACAAAGAGCAGCCAAAACCAACAAAAAAACAGAAGGTAGCTCATCTGCTTCAGGTTAGTTTTAGTGAATCTTAGTTAATCCTTTCATGACGGCAGCATTAAAGATCCTGTGCCAGTGCATTCTCTTATATATGTGAGTCTCCCATATGGAGCCTCGTATATATAAGAGAATGCACTGGCTTGTCAATGTCAAGATAAATATTGTTAGGCCAATGTATTCTCTTATATATGCAAGGCTCCCAATGGGAGACTCGCATATATAAAAGAATGCATTGGAACAGGGTTTTCGCAAACTTTCAGAAGCTCCAGTCATGGAAGGGTTAAGGATACATTCTATATTCCCGACCATTACTTACAATATTTGTACCTCCAATTACATCATATCTGTTTGTAAATGTTAACCCTTTCAGTGCCAAGTCCAATTTTTGCATCATCCCATATTTCTTTGATCATTTTTCAAATTTATTGATTATAATAATGTGATACATTGATGGAAAGAGCTCTAAGAGCTCTTTCCAGCAATGTATCACATTATTATAATCAATAAATTTGAAACATGATCAAGGAAATATGGGTTGATACAAAAATCGGACTTGGCACTGAAAGGGTTAATTTTACTCTACTATTAGTTCCAGAGTTCGTGCTGGCCAAGCCTTGAAATAGTGTGTGTGACATTTGCAGAATGAGGTCCCCAGAGGGTGAATTTAGTGATGCTACACCACACAGTGGGCTAGCATCAACATATTCACCATCTGGGGACCTCAATCTGGTTAGCGCTCATCTTCTAGGTATCTATAGTCTGTAGAATATATCTATAGTTTCAAATAAACATTGTTTTTAGTTATTTTTCCTTCCGTTCTGTTTCTGTATCCCCTAATTTGCAGAAGATAAAATGCATAATCGAGGTATACGTAACTAATGGGTGAACATCACCAATCCAACTTCAATCTGTTCCTTAGTCTCCCATAGCTGTTGAGGTCTAAGCAGAATGAGGTTCCCAGAGGGTGAATTTGATGATGCTAGCCTGCTATGCGGGATAGCATCACTAAATTCACCTTCTGGGGACCTCATTTTGCAAATGAGTGCACAGTGCCAAAGCTAAACATGGCGAATAATCAGTCTACAACTCATTAATTAAAGTCCGGTTATCTCGGGTGATTTCCGAAACTCTAGTTATCATAACATGCTAAGAATGGGGTCAATTTGGTTACAGGCTTATGACCACATTGACTCAGGGCAAATGGAATGGTTATTGTCCCCTGACATTCTGATCATTCCGACTATAGTAATAACCCTCGTGCGATCGTCCGACCGGAACATTGTCCGAGCCTGTATTCTGTCATTTTATGGTCAATTTAAAAAAAAACTTGGCACATATATTAACCACCATGTGAACCTGTGATTTTCATTTCGGTCGGACTCATTTTGGTGGAGTTATTACCATTTTTCAACTTAGAATCGTACATCCAGGGACGCATCGTTTGTCCGAGCCTGTATTCTGTCATTTTCCAGTCAATTTTGTTTTGATTTGGCACAGATGTCAACCATCATGGGAACCTGTGTACCTGCAATTTTAACTTAGTCAGAGTCATTTTGGTGGAGTTATTGCCATTTTTTTTATGTAGAATCGAATATCCTGGGATGCATCTTTTTCAACTTTGAATTTTGTTGATTTCCAATTTGAGATTATATTTTGACTTTAACCCTTTACCCAACAGAACGGCCCTGTGCCAATGCATTCTCTTATATATGCGAGTCGACCATAGGTCGCCTCGCATATATAAGAGAATGCATTGGCTTAACACATTAAAAATTATAAAATTGTTAAAGAATGTAAGAAAAAAATGGTAAAAAGTGTTAAAAAAAAGATTTTTTTTAGGCCAATGCATTCTCTTATATATGCGAGGCGACCTATGGTCGACTCGCATATATAAGAGAATGCATTGGCACAGGGCATAACTGTAACTATCACAATGTGGTCAAGGAGCCGGTTCCAATGATATCCATATTTGTATGGTTCTATTGAGACAGACCGAAGATATTTTAGGCTGTTGAAGCTTTATTTGGCCGGTTTTGGCCGGTTTGTTGGGTAAAGGGTTAAGGGTTTTTTCAGATTTGGTTATTTATATACATCTCAGTTATGAGACAGTGCACAAGTATTCTATCAGGGTTTCCGCCTGGGGGATATTAATGAGTCCGTATTGGGGAAACACATAACGCGACCGGACGACCATGGTTCGTCCGGGCGAAAATTTTGTTATTTGACACTGAAAAGTAGCAATTTCCTTGCACCTAAGTGTCCCACAAAGCACCCGAAAGCTACGTATATTATGCAAGTCAATCATTTCCGTGGGTGCATTAATTCTGTTGATGGTATCCAGATAAGTAATCAATTAATTACGCATGTAAGACTGCCGTCTGATTGAAGACTATATATAAATGAACAAGCTATGAGTTTGTGTTTACAAATTTATACAATAAGATTCCGACAGGTATAATGAATCTAAACACTACAAAGCATCTATGCATTGACCAATAATACATAGCAAGGAGAATTGAATAAAGTATTTCCTAGAATTTCAAGTAGCTTCTGTGAAAATGAAACTGACAGGATATATGCTGTCAATTGTAAAACTATTGTGCGCTGTGATGTCATACTGCAGGGTTTGTCTGCAGGAGATATTTATAGCGGCGGAATACGAATGGTAGCGACATCTTTCACTCGGAACGCGAGGCTTGTTCAATAGTCTCTATTAGTCCATAAACTGACGACCACATTTGCTTATTATGCGTATATTGCCATGCATAGTCAACAAAATCCCAAAGTGATTTATTTCACAATAATACGGAACCTGTCCCGAAATCAGTCTTTATAGCCAGAATTCAGTGACAAGTTAACAAGACCATTCATTTGAACCACATTACATACATAGAGGATAAAGACAAACACATACCCCTCCCCAAATATGGAGATAAAGTAAAAGTACGGTAAATAATAGTTGCGTTGTCCTGCCTGGGTCCCCAAGCACAATCAACGATCCACATTTTCACATTTCCCTCCAAAATTATATTTTATAACCTGTTGGCTAAAACTGTTCTATAGCTGCATGAACTCTGCAGAGGGACCCATTAATTATACAGTACGATAGCGCGGCATCTCGGAGCATGAGTAGTTTCATCCATGAAAATCCTGTGCATAAAAATGTCCCGACTCAGAAATTTGGCGTTCTTTGATCAAATTATGTAAACGTACGATGTCACGGGATCTTCGAGCATGAGTAGTTTCATACCGTGCACAAAAATATCCGTACTCAGACAGCAGTCCGGCATTCTTTGATGTTACCGCGACATGTATTACGCTGTATCTAACGTCGCTATTTGACCCGCTTTTTCACCAGTATTCTGTTTAACTCCCGTTGCAGCCGGATTTTTGTTACGACATATTGCTACTGACTTTTGGTATATCTATGAACCAAACAGATCATCTGCGAGGGGAATGAGGCCGTCCTAAGGACCCTGAGCCGTACTAACGGAAACCCTGATTCTATCCACATAATATATTTATAAAAAAAACACGTTCCAAGCGAAGGCACCATGTCGGGGGACACTGGCCGAGCGGCCTTCTCTTGAAACACAAGCAATATTTAGGTGTATCTAAATATATTTTTATAAATTTCAGCCACAAAGAAAGAAGTAAGGGTTCCGGATACTGTTAAAGCTGATGTCGAGGATTCTCAGAGAAAACTTGCTAAGAAGTTAGAGAAGCAGCAAATACCACAGCGAGCGATGGCTCAGAAGAAAGTTCGTTTATTTAACCATCTCCACCAATATGAAAAAGACACCTCATTAACACAGCAAATACCGTGAGTATTGTTCCGATATGCGAAATCTCGTTATAGGAGAGTTATTTATAATAATGAAAATAAGAATAAATTAGATCTATTTTATATGTATTAGTTATTTATAATAATGAAAATAAGAATAAATTAGATCTATTTTATAATGGAAATATGGCTTGTTGCCATTCATCTGAAAGCTCTCGGGGAGAGCTTTCAGATGAATGGCAACAAGCCATATTTCCGACTAAATCCTGAAAATTACCCATAATTCTGCTGTGGTTAAGAAGTCGATTACTTTAGAGCATTACTGTCCTAGTAGATGATAGTTATTTTACATAATTTTAACCCTTCCATGACTGGAGATTCTCGAAATTTTGTGAAAACCCTGTGCCATGCATTCTCTTATATATGTGAGTCTCCCATAGGGAGCCATGCATATATTAGAGAATACATTGGCCTAACCATATTTACCTTGACCTTGTAAGCCATTGCATTCCCTTACATATTCACTGGCACATGTTCTTTAATGCTGCACCAGCGCAGCTCCTGTCATGAAAGAGTTAATTTTTATTCGAAGTCACAGCTTTCAGCTTGGAGCTATTATATTTTTAATTTAAATTTATTTGAATTTACCGTATTTGTGGAAAACATACGCCATACAAGTTTTTTTTATGGGAATATATACAAAAATGCCTGAAAACTTTTGTAGTCAGATGTTTAAAATGAAATTCACCTTTGTGGGGATCCTGTGTACAGTGCACCATTTTTAGCTCAACTTTACTTTGTAAAGTTTGAGCTATTGCCATGGCTTTGTCGTCCGTCGTCCGTGTGTACGTAAGGCGTCAACAATGCAGGCTACAGGTCGTACCTTTGGTCGGATCATTATGAAATTTGTCATAGCTGTTGACATCAACATTTAGACCAGAATGATTAATTTTGGGGTCATTCGGAAAAAAAACATGGCCGCCAGCAGCCATCTTGGATTTCAAAATTCAATCCATTAGCACGGGCTACAGGCCGTACTGTTTGTCTGATCATTATGAAATTTGATGGGATGGGAACGAGTCATTTTGGGGTCATTCTGCCAAAAAACATGGCCGCCAGCAGCCATCTTGGATCTTACTCTTTGTATGACTAAATCCTTTAGCACGGACTACAGGTCGTACCTTTAGTCTGATCATCATAAAATTTGTCATGGCAGTTGAAATTGGAATGTAGATGGGAACGAGTCATTTTGGGGTCATTCGGACAAAAAACATGGCCGCCAGCGGCCATCTTGGATTTCAAAATTTAATCCATTAGCACGGGCCACAGGTCGTACTGTTAGTCTGATCATCATGAAATTTGTCATGGATGATAATATTGACATTAGAGATGGGCGGTTGTGAAAATTTGCCTCGGTTTCGGTTTCGGTTGTGGAAAAAGAGTTGAGTCTCGGTTTCGGTTTTTATTAATAAAAATTACTAATGTGAACAAAATCTAATTATGCTTCATCATATTACAAAGAAAACACACCAATTATATCACCATAACTTGTGAGGTACATGTCCTTTTATAATATTAAATTATGTATCATATTGTTACTATTACATGTATATTGTTAATGTCCATGTCGAGTGGCAGTGCTAGAATGCAAGTGAGTCTGTGTATTGTGTATGACTGCAATTCAGCATCATATGATCATAAGTGTGAAATAATATAATGATCATTTATATTGGCATAAAACTAATGTGTGTGACTAGATATATGTGTATAGTTATGATTTGAAAAATAAAATTTGAAATAAACAACAAAATGAAAATAAAACATGACTAGAATCTCTCAATCACATTATCTGGCTATATGCCTATTACCATATTTAGGGAACATAATATTGTACACACTATACAGTATACATGCATCCAATACAAGTCACCTGAATGAGTGCTATTTCTCAACAGTTTAGTGAGTTTACTGACAAACGGTATAATTCATTCCGGCTCCGATTCCGGCATAACATTTTTAATCAACGGCGCACAAATATATTTGACGATTTAACATCCAAACAGTGATAAAAACTAATAGGGAATGCGGGGTAACAATCATTGATACCTTTTGATATCGTATCCTCGTTATCAAATTCACCTTTCAGAGTATTTGTACGGCCTTAATGATTAAACTAACATGAGAAATAAACTGACTTGTGTTGAGTGTTGTGTTTACTACGGCGAAAATAGGTGTACACGGAAGCAACGTAATTAATTCGTCGCGCGATTTCACCATGCGAACTCCTTTCTGCATATATTACAGGCGGCACACTTAGATTTCTTATCTTTCTTTGAAAAATATTTCCACACAGGACTCGTTTGTTCGTCGTGTTCTGCCATGATTACAGGAACTTGTGACAACCGAAACTACGGGTTTTCCCAACTTACCACGGTTGTCATTTCCGGTTTATTTCCGCCAAAGGAAGCCCTCACACTGAACTATATGGATAGATGTCCTGCGTTTGTAAACCATAGCAGAAAAGGGGTTAACTTTTTGGTCACTGGTCACCTACGGTCACTCACGGTCTCCACTCTTCAGTGGCTTGCCTCGGAATCAGTCACGCATGCGCAGTCCCAATATAATTCACTGTACAGATTGAATTAGCCAGTTTATTTTTCTGCTACCAACCAGACGGATCTAAGGGAGTATTTTTCCGAATTTGTCGTTTAACAATAGCGACAAATTCAATTTATCGATACAATAATTACTGGTCGCCTACGCGTTCGTTTTTATAATTATCGTTTCGAATTCACGGACCGTTTCGTTTCAAACATATAATGGTTCGTGTTTTTCGAACAGGCGGCGAACTTAAAAACAATTTATCGAATATGAAAATCAGCATTTCGCCATAATTAGCCGCCATTTCAAGGCCTTACGAGGCGCACAGATTATTGTGAGAAATACATCTATGGAATTATTATAGCACCTATAAGGTATGATCGAATTTGTCAGATATCAAAAATGCCACGTGATTCACCGCCGGAAGTATCCTAATTTCGTGGGAATTATTTTGACGTTTTAATGCGTGGAAATTTATTTAGCAATAATTCCATCGCTACTGACGCTATCTCTCGTCATGTTATGAACGAAGTGCTTTCACATAATACTATGTTGTTTTATGTTTCAATACAAATGATCCAGATGTGTTAATCACGTTTGACCTTGAAGTTGATTACAATCTACACAAGAATACTGACAGTTGATTAGATCTTGGTTTATCAATGTCATATGCATAACAATAACTTCATATGACAGTAGTACCGTCGGAAGTATCCTAATTTCGTGGGAATTATTTTGACGTTTTAATGCGTGGAAATTTATTTAGCAATAATTCCATCGCTACTGACGCTATCTCTCGTCATGTTATGAACAACGTGCTTTCACATAATTATGATAATACTATGTTGTTTTATGTTTCAATACAAATGATCCAGATGTGTTAATCACGTTTGACCTTGAAGTTGATTACAATCTACACAAGGTCAAGAATACTGACAGTTGATTAGATCTTGGTTTATCAATGTCACATGCATAACAATAACTTCATATGACAGTAGTACCGTAGTGCTACGAATAAAATCTCAGCCATGTCATAGATGTATGTCGATTAATAGCTACTAGTACCTTGTATATAGGTCTAATGAACAATACCGCTATTCTCAAAGTGATTGACCAGAAAAACGAGGTGATGCCCCGGTCATGACCGCGGTGATACCGGTAATAAATGGTAGCGGTATCGGGACGGTCATGGCGGTGGAGTTAAGGTATTGGGCGATGGTGATACCGCGGTCTTTTGTTGAATACCGCGGTGATTTTCGTGGAACTCTTTGAGGGGAGGTGTTTGCTCACACATGCTTGTTCGCGTTAACAAGCGGTATCAGTACCGCGGTATTGGAGGATACCGCGGTATAGTACCGCCATATTAACGGGGTGACACCACGTTATTGGTGGTCAATTGCTTTGAGTATGGCGGTAGCTGCGATTATACACCAGCCGGTTCAGCAAGCCGGTCTGAACCGGTGGGCTTGTAAATTTCTGAGAAGGATCCAGGGATGTTTTTCTACCTGTTTCAGGTTTGGGCGCTCAAACTCTGGAGACCCTGGGGATAGTAATTATTCAATTTGGTTCTCCATTATTTCAACGAATTTTTCTACAATTCAACAACTAAACATGAAAATCGGATAAGATATAGAGCCTTTATTTGCACCATCTCTGGATCCTCCCTAGGTAGTATTTCTCGGTCGGATCTCTTCTCGGGCAGGAACAGTTCACGCTCCCCCGGATTATGCCTCGGCATTAAATCAATTAGTGGGGAGGCGACCGGTGGCGATGCAGGGGTACTTGGGACCCCCAGGACATTCGGTCCCACACCGGCGCAAGCGGTTCTGTGTGCTGAAGTTGCCAAAATCGCGTGCGAACGTAACGACACCGGCTGGGCGGCCTACGGCGACTTCGGCATAGGGCAGTGGCCCTACCCATGAGGTAGCAAGCCCGGTCCCCTTGGTCACGATCTATATAAAGACACGGCCTTGCCTGCCTCTCAGCTGTCTTGGGGTTTCTGCTGCAATGGCCTCTACCCATCGTTCTGCTTGGACAGGACATTCAGCTTGGTCGGGACCACCTGCATTTGGGGGGGGGGGGGCTCACCCCGGTCCGATGGCTCCACCTCCTTCCGGTTATCAGAAGAAACCAGTTTTGGCTATGGGATTCTTCATTTCGACACTGGACTCCAAAATTGGAACTCAGTTTATCAGCCTTTTGCTCAAACAGTTGGCCGTAGCTTAAAATTCCATGGGAGGTATTTACACCTCGATTGAGCCATCGCCGGAATGGGCCTCCCTCTAGTGTTTTGTCGTCCATTATTGCAGGTCGTTCCGACGCTAGGGCAGAGAGCGACATGCTATCCTTACACCCCAAGGCGTCTGAGGCTTTCGATGACGACCCGTCTGCGCACAATACGTCAGACTGTGGGTCTTTTCGGTCGTCACAGTCTGGCATCGGTAAGGCAGAAGCTGCGGATCGTGATTTCCTATCCACGGATTATCTCATCTATAGGCTTCTTCCTACTGAACTATGAACTCTCAAGCCCTCCTGGCACGCCCTGCGCAATCGTACCACCGTCTTCAAAATGCATCGAGAACTCGATCTATCTTACCTGTGATATACATTTCATAGGTAAGGTACACGACCCGCGACTGACACACTGGTCAATTGACTTCACACATGAATGAAGCACATTTCCATGGAAAGCATTTCTCTTGTCACGTGCCACAACGACCCTGCCAATGGCCTGGCCGACAGAGTACATCTCATGGCTCTTCATACTCCTATTACCAATATCAATTTGATTATCTGGCACAGGGTAATAAAATTAACAGGGCACTGCACGCCTATAGACAATAGACAATAACGCGGGCAAAGACGTTTGCACTGTCCATCTCAGCTTTCTAGGAAGCTCATTGACTAGCGTTATAGACCTTTCCTTGCAGGCAGGGGACCACCCAGTCCGAGTGGATCCCAACCCCATGGCACCCGATCATAAGGGCCTGAAACCATGCTGCCAACTCTGCGCGCTTCGGTATATGCCGGATTTGTCCTATCAACATTCGACAATAAAACAGGCAAAGACGTTTGCGCTGTCCAGCTCAGCTTTCGAGGAAGCTCATTGACTAGCCATCAAACCTTTCCTTGCAGGCAGGGACCAACTCATATGAGGGGATCCCAACCACATGGCACCAGCCTCCCAATCATAAGGGCCTGAGACCATGCTGACAACTCTGCTCGCTTCGGTCTATGCTGGATTTGTCCTATTTTCCTTAAACATGCCTTCAACAGGACCACTTAGGTCGGGGGAGCTCCTCTCCATCATGGCTCTTAAAATTCAATAAGTAACAACATTATAAAGGGATGTGTGTCCTTTACTAGGAGGATAAAAATTTTCATTTGTTTCCTTCAGCGAGCCATTTTGGAGGGGGTCTTCCCCTAGTTTGCTGCATGCCTCACACTAACATATCACACACCTAGGTCGTTCTGCTGCATGTTTGGGGGGGAAAGTGACATGATGTTCTGGGCAGAGGCTCAGAACTGAATATTCCGTATGGTGACAATTTACCCGTGGTTATCATCTGATTACATTGTACATCATTTGAACTGATTTCAGTTGTCAAAGAGCCAAAGGGCCTTCTGCAATGATCTCATTGTGACTTATAGATCACCTTGATATATATTTTTTATATCATTTTCATATATTTATATCAGTCCTTCCCAGGAGACGGGAGTGATTGCTCTCGCACCCGTATGCACTCGTAATTTTCAATTCACTGGTGCTAAAATTCGCACCCGTCCTTCTTCACAAAATACTAATGGAGACTGTAATTGTTGGTTCAATATTGAACTATTTTAAGGTTTATTTAGATGCTTTACCATCTCAGTGCAACTATGGCATATTAAAGTGTAACTAGACATAGGTCTATTCCACAATCGGCACAATGACTTTTTGTTTGAGCAAAAACCCACCTTACATGTACAATTATGGTATCGTATGGGTGCCTTATTACACCCGTCTTCTGCATTACGGGAGCAAATAAATGCTCTCGGTGTGTTTTCCTCATGGGAAGGACTGTTTATATACTCGTAAGATTTGTATCACAGGGTTTCTGTCGGATATCTTGTGATGCATAGGTACCTCAGAGACATGTGATCAGTAGAAGAAAAACAAGGAAGCTGTTCTAAGAACGACAGGGGGCATGATCACCTTGCAAGATGCGGTGGTGGGGGCTCCCTCTGTTCAGATGGCTTGACTCCATTATCGTTGTACAACCTGTTTGGCCTAATGGGTTCTCAACTCAATCCCTGTGCCACAAATTTGGCATCAGGTTCTCTGGCTTTTTCTCTGGCGAATAGCAGTTAGTTAACTTTGGTTGTCTCGCCATCGTCGGAGTGGGCCTCCGTCTGTGCAGGTCGTTCTGTCGCTAAGGCGGAGAGTGAGTTAGTCTCCTTCCTTCATGATCCTGCATCATGGGACCTTGACGGGTGGGACCTTAGAACAGACAGCTGAAGAAGACGACACAGAGAAGAACGAAGAGTTTCTTCTTCCGTTATACTTGCTCGGTTCGCTCGCAACTATGCATTGGATGGCACCTCATGGGATGTTTGTTTCAAAACAAGGGGGGCGGTACACATTTGAGCAATATAGCACTCTAACTATATGAGTTATTTCACATAAATAATCCTAACAGATTCATTCAAGTGTTCATATATGGTACAATCTGTTTTAGAAGAGTACCTTTACTCAAAATTTGGCTATTAACTTTATTGCTCGTGCCTCCTCCTGGGCTTGCATTCTAATCCATATAGTTCAGTGTGGGCTTCCTTTGGCAGAAATATGATATTTTTAAAAATATAATATATATTTCCTTAAAGAAAGCCTGAACACTGAACTATCATAGGGCCCTCCCATGGCGGTGCCATTCCCAACCCCGCGACTCGCCAATCTTCTGATTGAGTTGAAAAAAAAATGGCTAATTAAATCTGTACAGTGAATTATATTGGGACTGCGCATGCGTGACTGATTCCGAGGCAAGCCACTGAAGAGTGGAGACCGTGAGTGACCGTAGGTGACCAGTGACCAAAAAGTTAACCCCTTTTCTGCTATGGTTTACAAACGCAGGACATCTATCCATATAGTTCAGTGTTCAGGCTTTCTTTAAGGAAATATATATTATATTTTTTAAAATATCATTTCCCGACAACCGAAACCGAACTGATTCCACGGTTAACCGCCCATCTCTAATTGACATGTAGATGGTAACGAGTAATTTTGGGGTCATTCGGCCAAAAAACATGGCCGCCAGCAGCCATCTTGGATTTTACTCTTTGTATGACTAAATTCTTCAGCACGGGCTGCAGGTTGCAGGTCGTACCTTTAGTCTGATTATCTTAAAATTTGTCATGGATATTAACAATGTCATGTAGGTGGGAACGAGTAATTTTGGGGTCATTCGGCCAAAAAACATGGTCGCCAGCAGTCTGATCATCATAAAATTTGTCATGGCTGTTGAAATTGGAATGTAGATGGGAACGAGTTATTTTGGGGTCATTCGGACAAAAAACATGGCCGCCAGTGGCCATCATGGATTTCAAAATTTAATCCATTAGCATGGGCCACAGGTCGTACCTTTAGTCTGATCGTCATAAAATTTGTCATGGATGTTAACGATGACATGTAGATGGGAACGACTCATTTTGGGGTCATTCGGCCGAAAACATGGCCGCCAGCAGCCATCTTGGATTTTACTTTTCTCGTCATGTCTTTTAACTAGTATTAGACATTCAACTTTCCACATTCCTAATCGCTCCATTGACTGTAATACATTAAATTATTCCCTTTACAAGTTGAGCTACAGTGTCATTGACACTTTCATTTTAGATGACGTTCTATTTGCTTGCAGATTCACAAAAGGTGTTATCCATCCAGCAATAATCAAACTCGGAGTGCAGTATGCTGAGGGCGTGGTCAGTGGATCAAATGCCAGGTGTGTTGCTCTTCTTGCTGCCCTCAAAAAGGTTTGTTTATATTATTTATTTCTTCTATATCTTTTTAGGCCACACAAACCAATATCTTATGCAGCATTTTCATAGATGATAATCATATTTTCTGTGCAAATTTATTTTTTAGCAGTTCATATAACTCAACCATGGTTAACCCTTTACCCAACAGAACGGCCCTGTGCCAATGCATTCTCTTATATATTGAGTCGACCATAGGTCGCCTCGCATATATAAGAGAATGCATTGGCTTAAAAAATGGTAAAAAGTGTTAAAAATTTTTTTTTTAGGCCAATGCATTCTCTTATATATGCGAGGCGACCTATGGTCGACTCGCATATATAAGAGAATGCATTGGCACAGGGCATAACTGTAACTATCACAATGTGGTCAAGGAGCCGGTTCCAATGATATCCATATTTGTATGGTTCTATTGAGACAGACCGAAGATATTTTAGGCTGTTGAAGCTTTAATTGGCCGGTTTTGGCCGGTTTGTTGGGTAAAGGGTTAAAGTCTGACATAATATTACCAAATTTTTAATATATGATGAGTATTATATATCAGCCGAAATAGTCTTGTCACAAAATTAAAGAAAACTCTAGCAATTGTGGGAAGAAAATTAAACTTTTTTTGCGAAATTGAAGGGAAGACAGATAGTTTCACTGAACTGTGATTAGATGCTGCTATCGTTCACCAGATTTGAACTCTTAAAATTTGCATGATTGTGTGACTATTCACATGCAGTCATAAAAAACATAAACATGAAGATGTCCAGTTGTCCCTCTCTTCCTATACAAGCACACACAGGAAAATATGAGGCCAGAGTGGATCTTGTTTACAATTTTATTGAGGTCGGTGATGCAGTGTGGGGGGATTATTGGTTCACTATTTGAAATATTGGATCAATCTCAACGTTTTGCTAGCCGCTCAGCGTTATTGGGTTACCATGGCAACATTGGTGCTAGCTCTCACAATTCATGCAAGGTACATCTTTCATTCATTCAGGTCATCGCTGATTACTCCACACCTCCAGAGAAAGAGCTAGCCAGAGATCTAGATGCTAAAATAAAACCATGCATTAGGTAATTACAACGTACTTCAGACTCTTCTATATCAGGATATTCAAGCCTGCAAATAGTATGTGTGACATTTGCAGAATGACGTCCCCAGAGGGTGAATTTAATGATGCTACCCCACATAGCGGGGTAGCATTACCAAATCGCGCATTAGTCGCCTCGATTATGCACTTTATCTTCTGCAAATTAGGGGATATAGAAACTTCCCAGAAGGGAAAAAGTAACTAAAACAATGTTAATTTGAGACTATAGATACTTCTTAGAAGATGAGGCCTAAGCTAAAGCAGAATGAGGTCACCAGAAGGTGAATTTGGTGATACTAGCCGACTGTGTGAGGTAGCTTCATTAAATTCATTCTCTGGGGACTTCATTCTGCAAATGACAGACACACTATTTGCAGCTTTACTTTCAGTATCACACAAAATAATAACTCTTCATTGGTAGGTATGCAGAGAAACACCTAATAGATTTCCATTAACCTTTTCTGTACAAAATACTCATTGACGAGTAGTTATCCTGTAGGAAATGTTCAGATAATAAGTTCAATAAATGGCAATAGATCGTTCGGTGAACTTATTATCTGAACATTTCCTACTAATCTGTTATCTCTTTTTCTGTCTGTCATCTGCTTTTATTACCTGAACACCCCTCCAAATGAATAATATATAGACTATTCCAATGTATACTTTTATAACTGAGTGGGAGAACCCATTTAGAATAAAAAAGGTTAAAGAGGGTGTATCTTTTCTTTTAACTTTCTGAATACATTTAAATTTAAGGGCGTAAAATAGTAACATTGAGTCAGGGGAGCTTCTGTCACTAGGAAATATTTTATCTCTCAAATTAATTATTATGAACCCAGACAGAAAATGTAGCTATTTGTAGAACATTAGTACCACAATTTTATTTACAATTTATCTTTTTAAAACATTTATTAGTGAAATATTTGCATCAGAATATGTTTCTTGTGTGTTTGGTTGGGAATAACGATGCAAATATGCCTTTAACACATGCTTCATAGAAATTTTGTTGTTGTTGGAAGCGGCGACAGGAACAGATAGAACATCTTTAATTTCTCTGGATGGATTTCAAGATAATCATGTTAACAAACAAGATATTGCTCTTTGCGGAACTTATTAACTGAAAAGTAAAAAAAAATTGAAATCAAGAAACTACCCATCAGCGAGTATAAGCTCCACGCAGGATTCAGCCCCCTACGCAGGACTTACCACCGCGCGCACCTACACGCAGGACTTACCACCGCGAGCACCTACACGCAGGACTTGCCACCGCGAGCACCTACACGCAGGACTTACCACCGCGAGCACCTACACGTAATGTGAAGAAATGTCTCATCTACACGTAATGTGAAGAAATGTCTCGGGACTTACCACCGCGAGCACCTACACGTAATGTGAAGAAATGTCTCATGACTTACTGCTGCCCGCATCTACACGTAATGTGAAGAAATGTCTCAGGACTTACCACCACGAGCACCTACACGTAATGTGAAGAAATGTCTCATGACTTACTGCTGCCCGCATCTACACGTAATGTGAAGAAATGTCTCAGGACTTACCACCGCGAGCACCTACACGTAATGTGAAGAAATGTCTCAGGACTTACTGCTGTCCGCATCTACACGTAATGTGAAGAAATGTCTCAGGACTTACTGCTGCCCGCATCCACACGTAATGTGAAGAAATGTCTCAGGACTTACTGCTGCCCGCATCTACACGTAATGTGAAGAAATGTCTCAGGACTTACTGCTGCCCGCATCTACACGTAATGTGAAGAAATGTCTCAGGACTTACTGCTGCCTGCACCTACACGTAATGTGAAGAAATGTCTCAGGACTTACTGCAGCCCGCACCTACACGTAATGTGAAGGAATGTCTCAGGACTTACTGCTGCCCGCACCTACACGTAATGTGAAGAAATGTCTCAGGACTTACTGCTGCCTGCACCTACACGTAATGTGAAGAAATGTCTCAGGACTTACTGCTGCCTTCACCTACACGTAATGGGAAGAAATGTTGCATTTATTTATTTGAGACTTTTTAGGTTACAATTCATTCTGCATTATTCTGAGAAACTGAACTGTCCATATGCATTTGAAAAGTGTCTAGATCAAGCCAAAATGAATTGTAACTGACAAAACACTTCAATAAAAAATGTTAGATTTAATTAAGAAAATACACATACCAGCAGCGTTCAGACATCACATATGAACTCTGTTTTGCAGCTTGCAGCGAGTATCCAGTCAAATTGTTGATTCTGCGAGAATTAATTGTTAATCCAGCGAGAACTAATTGTTAATCCAGCGATAATTAATTGTTAATCCAGCGATAATTAATTGTTAATCCAATGAGAATAATCTTTTTTTCAGCTTTCTGAGCCAGTGTAAATCCATGTCAGTTAGTATGGGTAACGCAATCAAATATCTCAAGCTTCACATTAGCAGGATTCCTAGTACGATGTCTGATGCCGAGGTGAGTAGAAACATGCCTGAGTTTAGTGTGCCTGTCATTTGCAGAATGAGGTCCTCAGAGGGTGAATTTAGTGATGCTACCTCGCGCAGCAGGCTAGCATCACTAAATTCACCCTCTAGGGACCTCATTCTACTTAGACCTCATCTTCTCTGGAAAGTTTCTTTATTATCAAATTCCTATAGACACTTCTTCTTCACATAGATTCTATTTCTTTTTTAGTTTAGTTTCTCTATACAGTGAAACCTCTCCAAACCGGACCTAAACCGAATCCCTCTCCATTCCGAACAAATTGTCCTGTCCCAAATTCACACAAGTGCATTCTCACTAAAATATACCTCTATAAACCAAAATCTCTCTATTCCGAAAATCGGACAGATTTTTTAGTCCATATTAAAGTGAACAAATACATTCATTTTTACCTCCGAAATCCGAACGCGGAAAGCAATATCGACTGAACACACGTGCGGTAGATTTGACATACTTGATGCTGAGCTCTGAAATTGTTTGCTTTGGTGTAGACTGGATCTTTAATATGTTTAAATATCTGTTCTACAATAGACAACATTCGTGATGGCTCATAGGTTGTGGTAGGTTGATTAAAACTGTATTGGTGACAATCACTACCATAATTATATCACAAAAGATTCCCATTAATCCCAATATTTGTGTCCCTAGTGTCAGTCCAACTCAAGGCAAAGGTGTGATACAATTTAATCACACCACATTGTTTTGACTGGTACTGTAAACACAAAGCAGGAAGCATGGAGCGTGGCACGTTTTCATGACGTAACACTGATTACTGTTGGATACAGATTACACAGAGAGGGAATTCCTTTGATGCATTGTACCATTGCTGAACTGGTCATTAGCGGTTATTGCCACTTTGAACAGTGATTGCTAATTACCAAATTAAATCACTTGAGTATGACTTCAGCTGTCAATTAGTGAAAATGGGGATTTTGTAAACACATTGTATGAGATAAACAATGGGTGTTGGCCAGATATTTTATATATTAATTAAATCGTAAGGTAGTTTACATTATTTGGAAATGCAGTTTTCTCTTTTATTGTTATATTAGGCTTTGCATCATTGGTTCAGTCTTTGGGTGTTAAAATAAACACTGTTATAGCAATTTTATACGAACTAAGTGATGCTCTAACTACTATGTACGCCGGATTTCCGTGGTGTTTTTCTAATTCATTGTTGATTTTTTTCCCCATTCGTTTAAGCATGCATGTATATATTAACGGATATATGATCATTGAACCATATAGAGCTAATTACATTTTTAGTTCTTATTAAACCTGATTATACCATGTTTTATCTATTGTTATTTATATTTTATTTGGTACTTAATTGAATGAACTTTAATTATTCAAAAATAAGTTGGTTGTGCTTCGACAATGTTTGGCAACGACGGCAATACATTCCGATCGTAGTTCAATTTTCTATAAACTGAACACCTCTCTAAACCGAACAGAACTGTACATCACAATATTCACCACTTGGGAACCTCTATCTGAGTCTATGTCTCCCATGGCAGTTGAGGCCTAAGCAGAATGAATTTGTTGATGCTAGCCCGCTATGCGGGAGAGCGTCATCAAATTCTCCCTCTGGGGACCTCAAAAACAGACTTGTCATTTTGTGTGACCCATTTCATACACTTCCAAATGTCGCCCAATCACTATTGCACAAAGAATACATTAATATCACTCTAACTAACACATACAAACTAAGAACATAAAAACAAATACTTACCGGCATGGCACTTAAAAAGTGAAGTCGTCAACAATAAAAATCTATATTTAGCACGCAGAGCAGCAGTTTAGAGTTTTGGGTGCAGATCAGGCCATTTGATAACACGGTGTGGTCTCGATGCTATTCCAGATTTGTATATCTATAATAGAATCAGGAGAATTCTGTGGCTTGAACTATATCATCTGTAAATTTATTCAGGCCTGCAAATAGTGTGTCTGTCATTTGCAGAATGATGTCCACAGAGGGTGAATTTAGTGATGCTATCACACACAGTGGGCTAGCATCACCAAATTCACCCTCTGGAGACTTCATTCTTCTTAGGCCTCATCTTCTGGGAAGTATTTATAGTTTCAAATTAACATTGTTTTTAGTTAATGTTTCCCTTCTGGGAAGTTTCTATATCCCCTATCTTCCAGAAGATAAAATGCATAATCGAGGTGACTAATGAGTGAACATCACCAACTTCACCTGGGGAAATTCAATCTGATCCTAGGTCTGCCATAGCAGTTGAGGCCTAAGCAGAATGAGGTTCCCAGAGGGTGAATTTGGTGATGATAGCCCGCCTTGCGGGATATCATCACTAAGTTCACCCTCAAGGGACCTCATTCTGCAAATGACAGACACACTATTTGCAGGCCACACTGTCTGGCTTGAAATTATATCATCTGTAAAAACATTTCAGGCCAAACAGCAGTTATTTCAATGCATCGATGATTTCTACACAGAAAAGATAGAGTTAGCAGCAAAGGCTATTTCCGAATTTGCAAGAGAAAAGATAAATGACAGTGATGTTATAGTTGTCTATGCATGGTATGTACGTGCACATGTTATGTGCCATTATATGGTTATTAACCCTTTACCCAACAAAGCGGCCAAAAACGCCTAAATAAAGCTTCAACAGCCTAAAATATCTTCGGTCTGTCTCAATAACACCATACATATATGGATATCATTGGAACCGGTTCATTGACCACATTGTGATGGTTACAGTTATGCCCTGTGCCAATGTATTCTCTTATATATGCGAGGCGACCTATGGTCGAATGCATTGGCCTAAAAAAAATCTTTTTTTCTTACATTCTTTAACAATTTTATAATTTTTTCTTACATTTTTTAACATTTTTTATAATATTTTTCTACATTCTTTGACAAATTTATCATTTTTAATATGTCTTAAGCCAATGCATTCTCTTATATATGCGAGGCGACCTATGGTCGACTCGCATATATAAGAGAATGCATTGGCACAGGGCCGTTCTGTTGGGTAAAGGGTTAACCCTGCTACAATGTTGAAGGGGGAGGGTTATACTGGAATTAGCTTTTCTGTCTGTCTAGCCATCTGTAAGCGGAACTTTGTCCATCTTGTAATCTTTATATTTGGTACGTGGTTCTCATTTGAGAAGACGCAGGCCAAGTTCGATTTTGGTCATCGTCAGATAATTTGTTTACGGAGTTATGTCCCTTGTTTTTCTTAGAAATTGCAGTTTTTGTGTTGTCCAGATGATAACTTGAGCGATATTCAACCAAATTACTTTATATTTGGTATGTGGTTCTTACTTGAGAAGATGCAGGCAATGTTTCGTTTTGGTCATGGTCCGATAATTTTTAATGGAGTTATGCCACTTTTTGCGTAAAATATAAATTTTTGCATTGTCTGTATCGACTGTATGATAATTTCAGCAATATTAAACAGAATTTCTTGATATTTGGTACATGGTTCACATTTAGAAGAAGAAGGCCAAGTTCGATTATGGTCACAGTCCGATGATTTTTATAGAGTTATGCCCCTTTTTCTTTCTACCACCTCATTTCAGGGGACATGGGGTCTGTGACTTTTATTAAACTTAGCACATATATATACCACCATGGGAATCATTTCACCTGAACTCGTCGAGTTATCCCCTATTTTGACTTTATTGCGACATCCCAGGTAACATCTTAATTTTGTCTAAGTTTTCATTCATTCATTTCTTGGTTAGTTGTTGCTAGACTTGATACAGATATATATACCATAATGGGAACCTATAATTTTGAGGTTAGTCAGAATCATTTGAACATAGTTGTTCTTTTTTCGAATATAAATATGTTAATATGGTTACCCCTTAAACTCTTTGGGCGGGTAGAACAACATTTATGTCCCCATATTGTGGGAGGGTGAATGACATATATGCCGTTTACAGTAGATTTGAGGTAATATTATGTTACGGTGTACATAACTTAAAAAAAATCATCTCCTAAAAGGAAACTTATCATGGATGTAATGGGGATGGATATTTTTTGTATTAATTACATTAATGATTTGTATGATTTATATGCTACAATAGGTGATTGTTACAATATTGCTCAGTTTATTTGCAAAAATATATTCACCCATGGATATGACATCATATATGCAAGCCTTGAAATAGCGTGTCTGTCATTTGCAGAATAAGGTCCCCAGAGGGTGAATTTAGTGATGCTACCCCGCATAGCGGGCTAGCATCACCAAATTCACCCTCTGTGGACCTCATTCTGCTTACACCTTATTCTGCAAATGACAGACACACTATTTCAAGGCTTGATCATATATGACATACTCATCCACCAACTATTATTGTAGCCCAATTGCATAAAGAGCACAATGCAAATATCACAAAAACCCTACAACTATGTTATAGAAGATGACAATATATTTCTCAAACACTCTGCCATAGTTGTTACAATGATGCCTTAATTTATGAGGTGAAAATAGACACAAGACCATCCACCTGTATATAACTTACAAGCCTGAGTTTAGTGTGCCTGTCATTTGCAGAATGAGGTCCCCAGAGGGTGAATTTAGTGATGCTATCCTGCAACACCAAATTCACCCTCTTTGGACCTCATTCTGCATGGCCTCATCTGCTATTGAGACATAGACTCAGATTGAGGTTCCCAAATGGTGAGTATTGTGATGTACACCCATTGGGTACCTCAATTATGCAATGTGTCGTCTGCCAATATGGGGATAAAGAGAAACTAAACTAAAAAAGAAATAGAATCTATGTGAAGAAGTTTCTGTAGAAATATGATAATAAAGAAACTGTCCAGAGAAGATGTTGCCTAAGCAGAATGAGGTCTCCAGAGGGTGAATTTAGTGATGCTATTCACGATAGCGTCACTAAATTCACTCTCTGGGGCCCTCATTCTGCCAATGACAGACACACTAAACTCAGGCTTGATAACTTGTACACTCGTTCCCGAGAACTGCAGACAAGCATATGTACTACTGTCACACCAGCAACAGAAATATCTTTATGGTTGATATATATATAATACACCCAATGTAGCCGAGAATACAAAATTTTTACCATGAGTGGAATTGTGATTTTAACCACGAGCCTTATGGCGAGTGGTTAAAACTACAATACCACGAGTTGTGAAAATTTTGTACTCTACTATGCGTGTATTTTATTTATTGCCTAATTATTAGTTTTGATTTGTCCCGCAAATTCAACTGCTTACTTCCAAAATGCATCCTCAGCGAGAAACATGATGCTATAATGAATGTGCATCACGCATAGTGATGTATACTTTTCCTTCATGACGTCAGCCTAAGCCATCAGTCAATTGATATTCTTATATTTCCTAGTTAATATGACACTAGCAAGCTACATTTGATTGAAATGCAGGATATTTTCCTCATATATAATCGATATCATAACAACTTCAAATTTTAAATCAATGCAACAGAAGAACTATTTTGCTAACTGTGATGTAGTTCTACATGTACTATGGGTATAAACGTTTAACCCATGAAATGACATTTGAAAATTTACACAACCAGTCGAAATTTATACCCACAGTTGGGTGTAAAGATGAACAGTGTTCGAGCTGGACCGAAAAATCTTTTAGCCTAAAGTTTGGCCAAATGAAAATTTTATTGGCCAAATTAAAAAAACTTTGGCCAAATGTTTTTTGGTCCAATTAGAAAACAAACTGGCCAAATTAAATCCTCATTTACTGGGCGGTTCACACTTGATGACTAAAATATTTGTTTTAAACTTTATTTGTTACTCAGAATGTAAACATAATTAAAACAACACAAAAACAACTTTAAAAACATAATATTATAGGTATGCGTTATGTCACACATTCAAGACAGATCAATTCATGTAAGTCAATATTAACTAATGCAAAATACGACGAGATTTCATATCTGACCATATACAAAAGTACGGTGGAGATCGAAGTCACAAATAGCCTTCAATGCAAACAATAATACTAACATTCTATATAATTATAATCACATTAATCCGCTTAACCAAGCGCAATAACTCGCTGACACCATGGTCGCCAACTAATCAAGTAATGAGCTGTGTTAGTCGTCATCGCTATTTTCGCCAAGATAAAAACCAATGTTTCTTATTTACGTGAGCTGTTGAATATCTATTGTATTCTAACATATTTATGATGTGAGGTCAGGTTGTTGTCATTAGACGGGAGGCAGTTTATGACACATGCCATTGAGATATTCATCCAATTATGGTACAATGCATTTACCTATTTTATCTTACAGTGTATATGTTAAGCGTTTTGATGATTAGTGTTTTATATCCAATATTCATTGCGCTCACTGATAACAACTCTCTTCAAATGCTCTCGTTACAAAATAAATCTGGGTTTTCATGGTACGATATTTCCGAAGTATACGAAACCCCGATACTTTCGATGGCACTGTCAATCTATTCAGCGCTTTTGAATTAGCATTCCGTCTCCATTTGGAGTAAAAAAAAGTTTGGCCAAATGAAATTTTTATTGGCCAATTTAAAAACAAATTGGCCATTGGCAAATTTGGCCACCTACAGCGCGAACATTGAAAATGAAACTTCGCAACATAGGCGCTATACACACAATACAATAAGCAACTATGGTATAAATATGTTTACGATAGTAACAGTTGCAATCGGCCTACACAACTATCTCGACTATCAACTGACATCTGCTTTTCAGCTCATCTCTCGTCAGAAAAGTCTTGCTGGATGCTCACATTAATGGCATCAATTTTCGAGTTATTATCGTGGATGGTCGACCTAAACTGGAAGGTGAGTTTCACTTTTCACTACATTGTCCTCTACATGCCTATGTTGGTAGCTTTTTAGCCCTTTCTTCAGCGTTCTTTATGAAATACTCATCGACGAGTAGTCCCCATTGGAAATGTTCAGATAATAAGTTCAACATTCGATCGCAGTATAGGAAAAAGGGAAAAAGTAATTAAAACTGTTTTAATTTGAGACTATAGATACTTCCCAGAAGATGAGGTCTAAGCAGATTGAGGTCCCCAGAGGGTGAATTTGGTGATGCTAGCCCACTGTGCATAGTAGCATCACTAGATTCACCCTCTGGGGACCTCATTTAGCAAATGTCAGACATGTTTCAAGGTTTGAGTACAAGGTAACTCGTAGCCAATCAACATGATAAACCAATAGAACAATCTTTTCTTAACCTTTCCATGTCTGGAGCTTCCTAAAAATTTTGCGTAAACCCTGTGCCAATGCATTCTCTTACATATATGAGTCTCCCATAGGGAGCCTTGCATATTTAAGAGAATTAAATGGCTAATGATACTTAGCTTGTCCTTGTAATTAGCCAGTGCATTCTTTTAAATATGTGATCTCCCTATGGGAAACTCGCATATATGAGAATGCACTGGCACAGGATCTTTAACCCTTTCATGACTGGAGCTTACTGAAATTTTGCAAAAACCCTGTGCCAATGCATTCTGTTATATATACGAGTCTCCCATAGGGAGCCTCACATATATAAGAGAATGCATTGGCCTAACAATATTTACCTTGAATCTTATAAGCCAGTGCATTCTCTTAGATATGCGAGGCTCCCTATTGGAGACTCACATATATAAGAGAATGCACTGGCACAAGATCTTTAACCCTTTCATGACTGGAGCTTCCTGGAATTTTGCAAAAACCCTGTGCCGATGCATTCTCTTAAATATGTGAGTCGCCCATAGGGCACCTCACATATATAAGAGAATGCATTGGCCTAACAATATTTACCTCAATCTTATAAGCCAGTGCATTCTCTTAAATATGCGAGGCTCCCTATGGGAGACTCGCAGTTATATAAGAGAATGCACTGGCATGGGATCTTTAATGCTGCACCAGCACAGTTCCAGTCAAGAAAAGGTTAATATAGAAATATATCTCCTCCAAGCCTTGTGTGTCTGTCATTTATTCACCCTCTGGGGACCTCATTCTGCAAGTGACAGACACACTATTTCAAGGCTTGATCTCCTCAATAAGGTATAGAACCCTCTCTCTTAAAGGGGTACTGCACACTAAATCTGGCCATTATGGGATCATCTTCTTTTATACTCAACATAATATATGCAACAAATGAATGAATTTGAGCCATGGGTTAGATTTCAAAATACAATCTTGTGCTCTATGAATGATGCAAACAACATGGTAATTATAATGAAAATGAATTTATGACTCCAGTCTCAAATCCATTCATTTTTTGCATATATTCTGTTGAGTAATAAAGGAGATGGTCCCATAAATAGCCAGATTTAGTGTACAGTCCTTCTTTAAATACATTATTATCATTACAGGCAAGGAACTTCTGAGAAAACTAGTGAATGCAGGTATCAAGTGTTCTTATGTTCTCATCAACTCAGCATCCTATATAATGAGAGAGGTGAGTAGCTCCTGACCGATTGGTCTCACCTCCGCTCAAGTGGTCCAGATAGTGTGTTATGATGTTGGTGGGTCCTGCTGAATTGTGATGATGCTGGTAGGGCAAACTGATGCTGTTAAGAAAAAGTACCGTTATTTTTCTAAAGTTGTCATTTTCACAGTGTTTGGATAATCTGAACATATCTAATAAAAGCCAATATGTGTATCAAACATTCAAAAACTTATACGCTGCAAAATAATATAATAGTTGTTGTAAATTGCATATAATCTAGATGGTGAGTCACCTTGTTTTGCAAACACCAGTGCAACCTTTATTAATTTTTTCAATGATATAAATGTTTTTTGAATGTTTCATACAGACACTGCCTTTTTCTCAAATCGCTCAGATTAGCCAAACACCACAAAAAATAACAGCTTCAGTTTGTCCTAACAGCATCATAGCAATTGAGCAGGACCAATCACCATCATAGCACATTAAGGATGGGTCTCTCTGACTGAAAGTTATTGTTTTATACTCCTGACAGTTTAAGGAAGAGATACATGCTATTTGATGTTGTGTGCCACCAATTTGGATATAAAATTTATGAAAATAAGTAATATATTCTCTATTCCCATTCAATCACCCCATACCAATAGTAAAACCTGTAGTTCTTAATTTGAATATTGGGTATAATTACAGATTTACAGATAATTTTGGGTTTATTTATCTTTTAATTTCTGTGCTTTCTTCCTTTCTCAAATTTAAATTTCTAAGAACTATCACGTAAAAATCACTGGCTGGTGAAAACAAATCAAACTTGATGTATAATTTGATGGACTCAGTCCTTGTAATAGTGTGTCTGTCATTTGCAGAATGTGGTCCCCAGGGGGTGAATTTAGTGACGCTATCACACACGGTCGGCTAGCATCACCAATTCTGCCCTCTGGGGACCTCATTCTGCTGAGACCTCAGCTGCTATGGGAGACCTAGGATCAGATTGAAGTTCCCCAGTTAAAAAAATTGTGGGATATAGAAACTGAACAGAAGGGGAAAAGTTACTTAAAACAATGTTAATTTGATACTATAGATAATTCCCAGAAGATGAGGCCTAACCAGAATGAGGTTCCTGAGAGTGAATTTTGTGATGCTAGCCCACTGTGTGGGGTAGCGTCACTAAATTCATCCTTGGGGAACCTCATTCTGCAAATGACAGAAACACTATTTCAAGTATGAACTCATTTGCTACATGCAATTTGTAAGGTCAACTGAATATTGTTGAGAATGTAACCATTTTGTGTACAGTAATGCTCTAATTAATCGACCTCTTAACCAAAGCAGAATTATGGGTAACTTTTCAGGATTTAGTCGGAAATATGGCTTGTTGCCATTCATCGGAAAGCTCTCCCCGAGAGCTTTCCGATGAATGGCAACAAGCCATATTTCCGACTAAATCCTGAAAAGTTACCCATAATTCTGCTTTGGTTAAGAGGTCGATTAATTAGAGCATTACTGTATATTACAAGCATTTGTGTTATTTTCAGGCAACTAAAGTTTTTCTGGGTGCCTATGGTTTGTTGGCAAATGGACATGTGATGTCTCGTGTTGGCACATCTATGCTGGCGCTCACAGCTAAATCATATAACGTCCCAGTGCTTGTGTGCTGTGAAACTTACAAGTTCTGCGAACGAGTACAGACTGATGCTTTCGTATTCAATGAGCTAGGTGAGATATTACAATAACAAATTACTAGAAATAGACTGTTTTTGGTGAATGAATGTTTATGCTTTAGATATCTAGGGATGAACAAGGGCCATCTAATATTCGATATTTTAAATATTTGATTCACTTTTAATATTTGATTTATATTTGATTGGAGAATCGCCGCTGTATATCTCCCAAACTTCTGTTAAAAATGGTCTTTCTCATCCGGGGGATAAAATAATTAATATTATTATCCATCCCTTAACTAACACCATTTCCGATTGGGCAAAAGCCGCCACGTGATAGTCCTGGAGAAAGTCATATTGGACTCCTGAAAGTCATACTCTCGTGTGCCAAATAAAAGTACAGGGCGGAATAATAGTACAGGGTGGAAAATTCATGAAAATTTAATAAAAGTACAGGGCGGAAAATTCGAGAAAAATAATAATAGTACAGGGTAAAGTACACGAGTACACCAATGATAACTGATGAAATATTTCCATTATAATCAAAACAACAATAATTTATTATCTGTTTAGAGTAATGTCCCTTTGACCATACGAGTGCCTTCAAATAGTCACATCTTGCTGCCTCTTGATGTAATTTATAACTTTAATATAGTATACTAGGTCAGCAATCACCCATTCATGCTGTCATTTCATAAATTGTGTTACGCTATATAATTATGTTTATGTTTGTATTGTCAAGCAAATAAAATAATGTCAATGTGTTTTGATCGAAAGTGCTTTCCGAGAGGCTTTCCGGAGGGGGTAATTATGCATTTATAAAACAGTGACCACACAGGATGTTCTGAACTTCTGACAAAACTATCATATTTTGCTCGTATAGTGTACGACATTTAGAGCATGATCGGGTTAACATCGCAATAATTAAGAGCGTGACATGACCCAAAATCACAAATTAATTTGCACCCGTAATTTCGACAGCCATTCCCTCCCATTTGAGCCCCGGCAAATGTGGTCATCATTGCAAGATTACAAACATTGAATGGACTATTCCATTGTGGTGCTTGTATCAGGGGGAGAATACATTGGAAGACGGATACTATTCTCATTAATGATATAAAGTTTCCCCCGTTCAATTGTGGAAGCACCTCTAATTATAGACCCAATCATATAATTTACCTTGAATTTACATTGTAATTGTTAATTGAACGAGAATAGGAACAATGGATTCCGTGTGTGTTACAACCATATTTCGCCATCAAGCAAAATGGAATCTTCCTGTGTCTTTCCACGTGCTCGAAACAACACATTTTTGATCTCGCTATATCGACTCCTATATTTTTTCAACCACATCAATTCACACTGTCGGGCCATCGTTTTTAAATATACGTGCAAATTACAATTGTCATTGTTTCCCTTCGGCATTTGCTATAAGTCCAACGTCCGGGAAGTTAAGTGTGAGACACCGAGTTCCATTTTCGCCGATCATTTTCAAGTTTCCTAATTTCGTGATATTGAGACTTTGACTTTGATAATTTGTAAAAGTCTTTTAAATAGTTTGAATGGGTTTTTAATCAACAAAGTTGCTAACAATTGTGACTGTTGTGTAACTATTATCGACTTACACTGCCATAAACGATAACTTTTCGCAAAAATGTACAGTTATTGTTATAGTACAGGGTGAATTTTCCCAGAATTTAATAAGCGTACAGACCCGAATAACATCATACAGGGCGGTATGAAATTAATAAACGTACAGGTACGTTTATTTGGCACGCGAAAGTATTGGACTCCCGACTGTACTGTACAATATCACTTTTTTATTGGGACTCCGTGACGTCACGAATTAACTCTATTGCGAAATGAATCGGTGAAATTTGTGATGCAAGAGCAACACTGATGAATTTTAGCAGACGTTTCACTTCTGCATTAAGTTTTTTTTCTCACTTCCGTGTTTACTTTTCCAAATCATGCTTTCTGAAGATCAATATACAGGCTTTTATAGAGTAATAACTGCCGACAAATACCAAAAATAACCACAAAAGTTTTATTCCCAAAATTTGGATAAACATACAGATGGATAATAAAAATGTCATTATACAATGTTGTGTACAGTATGAGTTTTTCTTGTACTCGTCCAGGTTGTGGTGAAAAGTCATATGACTTTTCACCACAACCTGGACTCGTACAAGAAAAACACATACTGTACACAACATTGTATAATAACTTTATATGAATCGAAGAACCCTGTCCAGAAATGCTTCTATCAATTTAATATTTATTTTATTTTGAATTATCTGGTACAAATAATACAAATACAATTAATTTGGGGCATTTTGCGGCTCGCATTCGTTTGGAGCATATAATTCGCATAACTCTAAAAATAGTAAAATATAAATGTCCTACCTAATTATCGTATTATATAAGAAAAATTTGATATATAATCAATATTAATTGATAGATAGAGGATCTCACATGAGTTTCTATTTTATACGGAATTTATCAACTGAGTTCACTAAATTCGATTTGAGCCGAGGTTAACCGAGGCTCAAATAGAATTTAGAGGACGAGGTTGATAAATTACGTATAAAATAGGACGAGTGTGAGATACCTTTTATCACATGATCAAATAAACCCGAAGCAACACGAAATATTCATCGAAAACAACAATCATAAACTACAGCGATCGCAAGTTATTTGAAGAACGCCGTGACGTCATCGCACGCGCTGATATTAAACGTGTCTATTACCGATAATTATGAAACTGCTTTTATGGCCAAATTATGTGATAAAATCGTTTCCGGACAGGATCTTCAACTCATATTTATTATTTTATACCCCAGAAACAATATAAAACATGTTAACATTATCCTTGTTACTTTTAATTGTGCTAGCGGCTGAATGGCAAAGATTGTTCACATGGAGAGTTAATAACTAATACATGTGCTGTCCGTTTCTGATTCCCTGTGTGGCAGTACTAGTATCTGCATCTCTAAATGTAAGCATGGAAATTAGTAATGTTTCATATATTGAATAGGAGCAAAATACAATGGTGTATGTGTAGGTATTCAACAAAAGACCATTGGCAACGATAACTATCAGGTATATTGTCACCACAGGCTGTCCAAACCCTCGTAGTTTATTGGTAAAATATGTTGAATTTTTCTATCTGCAGTCAGCAGGAAGTTTGATATTTAAAGATCAATCGAAAAGGTATATAAAACAAATTCGGGAACGCAAACCGGAATGCAATAAAAACTCAGTCTGACATTCGGTGTATATTGGCCATGTTTTTTAAAGTTTTATTGTCTATCATCCATTGCGGTACATATACAGTCTCTATTAGTCAGCAGAAAAGGTGAACCAAGACTTTCTATGATAGTTTAGAAGATCACTTTATCCTTTTACGCTCCGTATTTTTATATGAATTGGATATATCTGGTGTTGTTAAAAATAACTGTGCTGACAACTGGTGCCGATATTAAAATCATATCAATATACCGGTATATATATCATGCTAGGTAATCCCTATATGATTTACGGGTCGTACAATGTCATAGTTTCATTCTTTATATCAGATTAAATTAAATTATATCCATTACAAAGTTCTCAGTACATTTTCTGGTCCTGGGAAGGTACCGGTATAATAACCCATGCTTACGATGCCAGTCCCTGGGCAGAAAAAAATAAAAATAAAACCCTCGCGCCTGCACTGGCGCCTGCATCGATTTTCAAAAATAGTTGCCTGAGAATAAAATATCTTTTTTTGGCCTAATGCAGTATGTCAGTTTCAAGTTCATTCTCTATGTTAATATATTTACACTCACACATGCATTCACAGGACGTTGGTTGGTCGAAATTACGTCACATGACGTTGCACTGACCCCAACTTGCATCCATTTTGTGTAGACACAACTTGCACCAAGTCATGAGAATAATGTTGGAAATGGGCCCTTAATGCTCTTCTAATCTGCCAGTTGACTCGGTTGAGTGTAGATATAAGTAACAGATGTTGATTTTGTTGCGTTCCATAGAGTATGCATGCAAGTTGGTCAGACATATTTATGTGTGGAACACTTTCGCTACATTCAGTTGCTTGCCATTTCTGTGTCCCGCAAAGTCATTTAATATGTAAAAAAGTATAACTAAATAGGACTAACTTTTATTATCTTTCGTCTGCTTATTTTTTCTGAAAAGCCCTCCAAATGAATAATAGACCATTAAAATGTATACTTTTATAACTTATGGTAGAATCCATTTAGTACAGAAAGGTTTAATCCTTGTTTTATGGTTACCTATTCACTGCTTTCGAAGCTTTAATCCTTGTCTTTATGGTTACGTATACACTGCTTTCGAAGCTTTAATCCTTGTCTTTATGGTTATGTATACACTGCTTTCGAAGCTTTAATCCTTGTCTTTATGGTTATGTATTCACTGCTTTTACGTATACACTGCTTTCGAAGCTTTAATCCTTGTCTTTATGGTTACATATTCACTGCTTTCGAAGCTTTAATCCTTGTCTTTATGGTTACGTATACACTGCTTTCGAAGCTTTAAGCCTTGTCTTTATGGTTACCTATTCACTGCTTTCGAAGCTTTAATCCTTGTCTTTATGGTTACGTATACACTGCTTTCGAAGCTTTAATCCTTGTCTTTATGGTTACGTGTTCACTGCTTTCGAAGCTTTAATCCTTGTCTTTATGGTTACGTATACACTGCTTTCGAAGCTTTAATCCTTGTCTTTATGGTTATGTATTCACTGCTTTCGAAGCTTTAATCCTTGTCTTTATGGTTACATATACACTGCTTTCGAAGCTTTAATCCTTGTCTTTATGGTTACGTATTCACTGCTTTCGAAGCTTTAATCCTTGTCTTTATGGTTACGTATTCACTGCTTTAATCCTTGTCTTTATGGTTATGTATACACTGCTTTCGAAGCTTCAATCCTTGTCTTTATGGTTATGTATTCACTGCTTTCGAAGCTTTAATCCTTGTCTTTATGGTTACATATTCACTGCTTTCGAAGCTTTAATTCTTGTCTTTATGGTTACATATTCACTGCTTTAATCCTTGTCTTTATGGTTACGTATACACTGCTTTCGAAGCTTTAATCCTTGTCTTTATGGTTACGTATTCACTGCTTTCGAAGCTTTAATCCTTGTCTTTATGGTTACGTATTCACTGCTTTCGAAGCTTTAATCCTTGTCTTCATGGTTACGTATTCACTGCTTTAATCCTTATATTTATGGTTACGTATACACTGCTTTCGAAGCTTTAATCCTTGTCTTAGTGGTTACATATACACTGCTTTCGAAGCTTTTTCAGTTTGTTGACCCAACTGACAACACGGTTTATTACACTCATGTTGCTATATATTGGCCAATTGTGTTGCTTTGGCCTGTGTGGTAATTCAACTTGAGTGCTAGAGTAATCCTGATAGGGTCGTGCGACGTAAATGACAAAAATTATGATAACCTGCCAAGTCCGATTTTTGTATCAACCCATATTTCCTTGATCATTTTTCAAATTTATTGATTATAATAATGTGATACATTATTGATTATAATAATGTGATACATTATTATAATCAATAAATTTGAAAAATGATCAAGGAAATATGGGTCGATACAAAAATCGGACTTGGCACTGAAAGGGTTAACAAAAATTCAACCTCTTGTCAAGTTGAGTAGATAGCAAACCAGCCTGGGAAACAAACAAAACAAGTGTTTGATACAAAAGAATATTGAATTTATTTGTGCAAGAGTGTAATAAATACAGAACCATGCATGCATGTGAAGGCGTATCACACAGATTCAGTTCTATTTACAGCCACGTGCACTATAGAACATTTTACATGTTGAGTTGTGCTAGATAGTCATTGCGGCTTTCATTTTCAATTTCCAGGCGATCCTGATGACCTGGCTACAGTTGGCAAATCAAAGCCCTACCTGTCTGAGTGGCGAGACCATCCACATCTGACGTTACTGAACCTACTGTATGACATTACCCCTCCAGAACTCGTCACCATGGTGATAACAGAAATGGGCATGTTGCCATGTACATCTGTTCCTGTAGTACTCAGAATGAAATATGCAGAAACTAGTGGAACATAACATAAATTATATTTATGAGATGCAAAGTGTTTCTATTCCTTCAATCCAAAGATGTGCTTTGAAAGCTTAAAGGTACTCGCTCTGATCAGACGGTCCCCATATCATCAAGTTACAAGAACGTTTCTTCAAAATACACTGTAGTTATCAGAATTGATTAATTACAACAAAATAATACTAACCACTGTCAACTATGGTATAAAATTTCCACAAACATGTTATTTATCAACATGTTGTTCAAAGAAATACTCAACCGAAATATGGCCGTATTATCGCTTGATAATCTAAAAATTTGGCCATATTACAATTTGATTTTAGACTTATCCATCTTCATCTGCAATTTTGACTGAGACCGTCGCGTTGACAAATTTTTCCAGGCCACAAATAAGTATCTGGAAAAATAAATAATTTCAAAAATCGATATCTGATCACTCTGAGCTTTGATGGGTGGGCTCCTCGACTCGAATAATTTTTTTTTTTTAACCCCGAAGCCAAAGAAATAGTAATTTGGGAGCTTTAATTCAGATTATGCATCTTTAACACAGTCGAACAAGCCTTGAAATAGGGTGTCTGTCATTTGCAGAATGAGGTCCCCAGAGGGTGAATTTAGTGATGCTATCCCGCGCAGTGGGCTAGCATCACCAAATTCACCCTCTGGGACCTCATTCTGCTTAGGGCTTAGCAGAATGAGGTTCCCAGAGGGTGAATTTGGTGATGCTAGCCTGCTGTGTGGGATAGCATCACTAAATTCACCCTCAGGGAACCTCATTCTGCAAATGACAGGCACCCTATTTCAAGGCTTGAATCCGACATGTTACTGTCCAAGGCCTGAAAAGTTCTTAAATTGCCATCAGAGACCTTGCATATCTTTTAGCAGTTATGGCAACATATGCGCTACTTGCTGAATGAATTAATTAAGATCTCGATAGTTAAATTGAAGCTTTGCCAGAACTTCTATACACAGAAGATGGTTAAATTATTTTTCGTCACAATTGTTATTGTGTTATCAACATGAACTTTAGTGTGGTCGTGGTACGCAAAAAAATGGGTTGACCCAGAAGAAATTGGTAAAGAAGCGATCTCGGTGTCATTCAACGCGGGACAATCTCTGCTAAAACATATCCAAAAGCCTCTAAAATCCGCTTTGGGCAAAATCCAGGATCCAAGATGGCGTCCAACATGGCCGTCTTTAGTCAAAAGAGATTCTGACTGAGATTAATTCGACATAATGAGAACAAATGTTGCCATAATTATACAAATGTAAACATTTTTACGAAGGTAAAGTATTATGCCACATATCTATAGAAAAAATGGAACCCCTCGCCCCAGATGGCTGCCAAAATGGCGGCCTAAACTCGAAAATTTGAAGTTTTTGCCTAATATCTTAAAGATCAATTCCTGTTGTTTGATAATGGTTCAGACTGGCGACATTGATTAGTCATATTCATGTTAAATCAGCATTGGAGCAATGAAAGATACCATAATTGGGGTCCCAGACTCATCTACACCCTCAAAAATTTGATTTTACAGAACGCGGTATAAAATTCCACAAAAATCGCCATTGGGATTCATATATCAACAAGAAATGGACAGAACTGTACAATGTAAGTTGGGCATACCATTATCTATAAATACTCCAATTCAATGAAACCCAAATTGGCGCTTTGTCTTAAAATGGCTGCCAAAATGGTGGTCAAAATATGGAAAATGGCAGATATTTAGAATGGTCGTCAGAGGGTTAGACCCAGAAGGAATTGGTAAAGAGGCGGTTTTGTTGTCATTCGACGCGGGAGAATCTCGTGTATAACATATCCAAAATCCGCTAAAATCCGCTTTGGGGAAAATACAGAATTCAAGATGGCGTCCAACATGGTCGCCAATAATAATTAAAATGGCAAATATGTAGTTATTCACGAAAGCGCCAATTCGGCCCCAATACACATCATTGATTGAAATCAATGTTTTTTGTGGGTATGAGTAGCCAATGACGATTCAAAATGCTAAGATGGCTACCAAAATGGCCACCGAAAATTGTCGAAATTTAAGTTCTGCTCAGAGGAAAGCCGAAACAACACTTCGGTTGTGAGCTAACGATGACAGACCTATTAAACATGTTGCCAATAATCTACTACCACAATCAGTTCAGCCCGTAATGTTCCAACTAAGCAGTATCTACTGTAGGATCCAACACGATGTCCACTTATTACGAGGGACTATCTGGAAATTAATTAAAAAGAAATTAAATTGCTACGAATCTGGATTATTTGAAAACACAGTGTCAATATTACTACTTATAACGACTATTCGGAACATCAAATATATGGGCATCGGTGGTCTAGTCCGGAAGCATCAGGCTATAATGGGTTTTCCAGTGATGGCGAAAGTGAAAAGGACAGGAGGGAAAAGCGAATAATCTGGGGTTTATTTAATTGGTGGGCAAGTTGGTTATCGGAGCTGGGGAGTTTCAAAGTAAAATTATTTTCTTCAATATCAAGAGGAAAAATGAAAATTCGCACGTACATTGTATACCCTTCACACTCCATGTGACAATTCCGTGTCATGCGATTGTGGGTATATACATGTGTATAGAAACATTCTAGTAAATATATAGACGCACCGATATCTTCTACACATTTAGTGAATTTCATCAATGATATGTAGACACAATGTGCGCCACGGCTGGATCCGACCCATATGCGTAAAGGTATCAACCATTTAGCTTGATGAACTGGTATTTCAAGGTTGTCATTGGATAGAAATGCCACATGAACATGGTGATTAACAACATGTTTGTCTAAGAAATGTGAACAATGAACATGTTATTTTCCGGATGCTAGACAATCAAACTGCCACATAAGGCGTCCATCCATGCTCATCAGAGCACGAAATATGTGCAAATTAATTACACGAAAACTATTTCATGCGGACGACGTACTCTAGACCTACATCCAACGTCATTTCCTATTAACTTTTATTGTTTGTACGGTTTCGAGGTTTGAAAATCCCGCTTGTCCAAGAAAACCTCCACATACTTACGGAGTCGATGTGTAAACAATGTATGGGGATAGTTTCTTCATACATATATGTATTTGGCACACATATTTTCTAGAACATAAGAGATCACCATTTACCGGAGAGTTGATATCTGGGAAGAGATCAGAGTAAAACTACTTTTCTTACATGTCGAAATGGGGAATCCATGGACTACATTTAGTTCCAGCTTGAAACTTGAAAATGATGGCCGAGTCCGAATAGTTAATATTTCGTCGCATCAGTGCTATAATGTAACCCACATTTTCAACTTTCCGAGAAAATGAAGGTTGAAGTTTTTAGACAACATTTCTCCTAATGTTGACAAAGCATGACGTATTGTTGTATTTATCCCAATGAAAACTGACATTAGCTGTTCATTGAACCACATATTGTTTTCTGTTTACTCCCTCGTTTTCATTTAAAAAGCAATAGCTTGTTTGGAGAAATGACATTTTGCGTATGCCAGCGACGATTCGTTTCCGTGCTATAATGAAGTTGTGCTAATAAATGCAGATTAAGCTAAATATGGTGGCAATCGCATATGTCTATGAACTAAGAAGTGCCTATTCTACACTATGAAAATTCACCCATTTGCATCATCATACAGAAATGTGTGGAACAATCACAAAATTTAAATCACCAAATGATCACGTGACTAACATGGAGATACTACCATATAGCACACATTTTAGAATTCACAAACACAAAACAGATGTCACGTGGACAACCTGAAGCGTCCGATTGGCTGCTGTTGGACATACGACCTCATAGCACGAATAATTGTAAAGATCGCTGGAGATACGATATTTGCTTCACTGATTTGTGCGAATATTTGTCATCCAAATGCAAAGACAGTTTGGCCCATCGGATTGGATTTTTTCTCACGATTCGAATGGTATCAAATACTCATTTCCCGCCATAATGGAGTTACGGCATTATAGCACTGATGCGTCGAGATTTTGTCAACCCGCAGGAAGCCACCAAAAGATTGAAAATAAATAGTTTTGAGCCACATACATGTATATTAGCTAACTATCAACTGCATCCACCACTCACAACTTCCATTATATGATAAGCTGGGCAGAGTCTACCATTTTCGTTTTGGAAGCCATATTAGATAAAATTTATTGTTTCTTTTGGTCTATTTGAGATGGAATGTTCACAAATAAAAGAAACGATCAATTATTTTGTAGACAAGATCTGCTCATCCCTAAATATCAAATGTGACCAGAACCCCAAAGTCGATTTTGGTTAAATTTCATACCGCATTCGTTATAACTTATTAGTGAAGGACCGGAGTAAACTATGATATAATCGATTAGACATGTCATTGCTGTAATGATCAGTTGACACGATCATTGAAAGAATATACCCATTGTTTCCCAGTTCAGACAGCAACAAGTGATAAACAGAAGTGATAGAAAATAGTATTTTTCACATCGGGTGGCCGTTTTGGCAGCCATTTTTGGTACTGATTTTTAAGTTTTTACATAGAGCTAGCATAATGGCATCATAAAGAGGTATACATTCGTATTTATTTAGTCAATTTTATTCATCAACCACTACTTATAATGGATTGAATGACACTGTGATCAATATCCGCCATTTTCCATATTTTGACCGCCATTTTGGCAGCCATTTTGAGACAAAGTGCCAATTATGGTTTCATTGAATTGGAGTATTCATAGATATTGGTATGCCCAACTTACATTGTACAGTTCTGTCCATTTCTTGTTGATATATGACTGTAATAACAATGGTGAGTTTTGTGGAATTTTATACCGCGAATTTTTGAGGGTGTAGATGAGTCTGGGACCCCAATTATGGTATCTTTCATTGCTCCAATGCTGAATTAACATGAATAAGCCTAATCAAAGTCGTCAGTCTGAACCATTATCAAACAACAGGAATTGATCTTTAAGATATTAGACAAAAACTTCAAATGTTCGAGTTTAGGCCGCCATTTTGGCGTCCATCTGGGATGAGGTGTTCCATTTTTGCCATAAACAGGTGGCACAATATTTAACCTTTGCAAAAATGTATACATTTGTATACATATGACAACATTTGTTCTCACTATTATCGAATTAATCTCAGTCAGAGTATCTTTTGACTAACGGCAGCCATGTTGGACGCCATCTTGGATCCTGAATTTTGCCCAAAGCGGATTTTGGATATGTTATACACGAGATTCTCCCGCGTCAAATGACACCAAAACCGCTTCTTTACCAATTTCTTCCTCCTCCGACCACACTATTTGCAACCACGTCTGAGAAATATTTGTCAGCTGAGCAAAAGCATTTTTGAAGTTGAAATTTGCCTGTATGTGTAAAATCAAGTTTGTCACTGATCATGAATTTTCTTAATATTTTTGACATGGCTCAACAGCTTAGGGAATTATTTTAAAGGGACACGAGGCACACACAGTAAGTAAATGTGCCAAAAATATAAAAGTCTGTAAAAACATCACCACTAAGAAGTACATGGAGACATAGATAAACTTTGTTCTTATGTTCATTATTAATAGTTCTCCAATCATGAAAGTTCCCGTGTTAAAGCCATTGTTATGTAAACAAAACTATTACAGCAATTTGTCAACATACATCGTTAATTGTGTAGTAAGTTCAAATATTATAGTCTGAATTTTCAGAATAGTTTTCAATATTTGACCTTTTCCAATGTTTACCATCAAGTTTTTATTAACTTTGCTATCTTATTGGACTAAAATTTGATAGTAATAGTACTGTAACAGTAATGTTTACATAACAATGGTTTCAATATGCGAAATCTCATTATTGGAAATTTATTAATAATGAAAATAAGAACGAAGAATGATCTATTTTTACATGTAATTGCTGATGATTGCTGTTTTACATACATTTATAAAATTTGCATGAATCCACGACGATTGCCATGGGTTCCTTTAAAAGAATAAGAGTGATTGAAATAGTGTGTCTGTCATTTGCAGAATGAGGTTCCCAGAGGGTGAATTTGGTGATGCTAGCCCACTATGCGGGGTAGCATCACTAAATTCACCCTCTGGGGACCTCATTCTGCAAATGACAGACACACTATTTCAAGGCTTGATAAAGAGGGTAGACAATCCCCTTAGATATAAAGGTACTCGACAATCTACCATCAACAATTATAAGTCAATCGCCGTAGATTGTTCATTTATAGACCACAATCATAAGCTAGTAGAATCATTGTTGGTTCTTTCATTTGCCTGCATCTGTATCTGATTGTTAATATTTTTGACACGACTCCACAACCTGGGGACATCAGTTAACAGAATAAAAACAATCGGGACACCGACAAAAATGATTGAAAATCCCCCTATGTACAGTAATGTCCGAAGTAATCGACTCCTTAACCACAGCAGAATTATGGGTAACTTTTCAGGATTTAGTCGGAAATATGGCTTGTTACCATTCATCGGAAAGCTCTCGGGGAGAGCTTCCCGGTGAATGGCAACAAGCCATATTTCAGACTAAATCCTGAAAAGTTACCCATAATTCTGCTGTGGTTAAAGAGTCAATTATTTAGGGCATTACTGTAGGTCCTCAACAATCTAGCACAAACAATTATAAGCCAATAGCCCTTGATATCCCCCTAGTTCGTTCACATATAGACCACAATCATAAGCTAGTAGAATCGTAGTTGGTACTTTCATTTGCCTGCATGTGTAAAACTAAGTCTCTATTTGATTGTTGATATTTTTGACATGACTCCACAACCTGGGGATATCAGTTAACAGAATAAAAACAATCGGCACACCGACAAAGATGATTGAAAATCCCCCTATATAGTTGCATGATGGTCTATCATCGAACACGCTTGTCTTCTCTCGCATGAACTGACTAGTTTCATTTCGGCTCACTTCCAGTTCCTTGGCAAGATATTCTATTTTCTTTGCCACATCAGCTGGTGTCATGTTACTGAGCGGATGACGACTTTGTTCACATTGTTGCATCACCGTCTCTATTTTATTCTCGATAACTACAACTGTGTGCGCATAAGAAACTCTTTCGTAGCTTGTCAGAATCTCGGTGGCTGTGACGGTTACTCCTGGTTCTGTAATTGTGATCGGCGATGGGTAGACGGAGACAGTTTGCAGAGCTGTGATATATACTGGAAATGATTCTAATACGGTTGTTGTATGCACTTCCGTTGTCGTTTCCGTGCGTGTTATTGTCTGAAAAATGTTTGTTGTAGAAGGCATGATTGTAGTGTTGGTCTGAGTTGTCATAGAAACAGATGGAATTCCCTCCAATATTGTAGGTCCTGAAACACAAAGTGCATGCAATGACCACAGTGTAAATATAGAATGCCGATGACTTCTCTGCATGAGAGATCTAGATATCTTGGTCACAGTCGTTAGACGCTTTGTATGATTACCTAAGTTAGGCCACTATAAATAATTGCCAGATTTACATCCAACGTTTTCAGAGAAATGGGACGGGAAGTCAACTTTATGTTTTAAATTTTATTCTTCCTAACAAAAATGATCATGGACAGTTCTAGATATTGATGCAGTAGCCTATTTTATATGAATTAAGGTGATTTATATTGTCCAACTAGATTAAAATAGACCTGATTAATGGGTCATTGAAATGTAATTTGACAGTTATAAAGGCATGGAAAAAAGTTTACATATAAAAAGATATTCAAATAAAAACAAATTGACGAGGGGACTAAAATAGAATAGGGAGGGGATATAAATGTAGCAATATTTTTATATTGGCCTTAAGCAACATCAAGCTTGGTTAGTCCCTGGATTCATACATAATAGAATTCAGCTTATTTAGGTTGGGTCATGTATACATAGCCAATGTGAGAAGAGGGGGCTCCTAGTGGGTCAGTCTGTAAGGTGCATTGTGTATTTGACCCTCATTCATAACTCGAACAACTATGAACCGATTTCAATAATTTTTTGTCTGCAATCTCCTTAGGACTGCCTCTCCGCATGATGCTAATTGCGGTGCGGTCCGACTTTCTTTTTTTAAGTTACGCCTTACTTTTCGACTTATTTTGACTTAGAAAATTCTGTCCGACTTAATAACTTTAACAGATAGGAACCGATTTCAATAATTTTTGGTATACATGCTTCTCACAACACCCTCTCTACATGATGCGGCTCAGGATTGGCTCGGACTGTTTTTCCTAACATTACACTTCATTTTGGACTTATTTTGACTTAGAAAATTTTGGGATTTTTTTGTGTGTGGATGCTATATAGTTAGGATATTTTCCGTTAAAAAATTTTTTGTTGGGTTTACGGATAATGCGGGTTGAATTTGCCACGGTGGGGGTCAAGCTCCATGCAGGGTTTACCTCCCTTGATGACTCGTCTCGGTAATACAAGCTCCATGCAGGGTTTACCTCCCTTGATGACTCGTCTTGGTAATCAGAAAGGAAGTATGACTGGTGCGCTCTGGGAGAGATTGGGTGGGGGTATGCTAGCACGCAAGTGCACACCTCTTGTTATGATTATGATGAGGTGGGGGTAATCGCATATAAGTGATGTCATTGTGATTGGATTTTTTCAGGTGATGTGTCATTTTAGAGGTAATTAAATAACATATCTGGTGGTAAACAACAAAATATGAATTTGTCATTGTTGACATCACCAGTGGTCAAAAGGTCACACAACGGCGATGAAAACAAAAATATATTACATATATAGTCTGGGAGCTGATAGGGTACCTCTGCACTGCCACCATTCATTTTATTCTTTATTTTTGTCCCTAAAGGCCTTAACTTATGAACAAAACGTGGTCATGTAGACACGAGACAAGATGGTGTCCAATCCAGTTAGAATGGCATCACTCATATGAGTTACCATTTCCCCCACCCCATCATAAATAAGAAAAACTATGTTTCTCAACTGCTTTGAAACCTCTGTGATATGTTTACTATATATATATATAGACTAGCAGGTGACCCGACTTCGTCCGGGCTTTGACCTTGAATTGACCATTTTTAAGGTCAAGGTCAGGTCAGAGTCACGATTTGACCCGTCCAAAACACTCCCCGGACAAAATTATCCGTAGGTATCAAATTTCGTCGATATCCGTCCAGCAGTTTTCCCGGCCATAGCTAACAGACAAACAAACAGACAGAAGTCCCAAAATATATATTAGATCATTTGTGGGTACCCGTTTCAAGGTGAAGGTCACCTCGGGCGGAAAAACTGACCCGATGAAAATCTCCCCCATTCCTAGGAACCCCTAAGCACGAAGACAGACATAAGAATCACACAACACGCTCATGTCTGGACACAGACACTCTCTTTATCAACGACACTGCGGATACGAACGCTCTTTAACTATCACGCGATTAACCCCATGAATTCCCATTGCGGTGGCGGGGGAATGGAGAAGGAGTGCTCTGACGTTCACAGTAGTGGTGCGATGACACTTAATCTGGGATTTTACCCTTAGATAGGAAGTTTGGGCTCAATCGGTCCGGCATTTTTCCCGGCCATAGCTAACAGACAAATAGACAGACAGAAGTCCCAAAATATATATTAGAATGAATGTTGCATGTAAATCCCCATTAGAGTGGAGACCACTATTGTTTGCAAAATTTAACGTTTCCTTTTGGTCCTTCAAATTAACTTACCAGTTGGGTATGGGCATGTGTTGGTTGGACTCGTGGGACAAAGAGTGCCAACATCAGAATTTGTATCAACGGACGGAGTACCTGGAATATATAGAGGAAAATATTTTCTTGTACTTTTTGGCTGTCCATTTGTTCTTGGTCCACGTTACAGCATTATATATTTGACAGATAGTATGAGTTTACACGAATGTATCTTCTGAGTTTGATATACATGCATATAAGAGATGCCCATCTAAGTAAGCCTGCGTTCAGTGTGCCTGTCATTTGCAGAATGAGGCACACAGAGGGTTAATTTGGTGACGCTATCCCACATAGCAGGCTAGCAGCACTAACTTCACCCTCTGGGAACCTCATTCTGCATGGCCTCATCTGCTATGGGAGACATAGACTCAGATTGAAGTTCCCAAATGGTGAATATTGTGATGTACCACTCATTGGGAACCTTGGTTATGCAATGTGTCGTCTGCCAATTTGGGGATATATAGAAACTAAACTAAACAATCTATGTGAAGAAGTTTCTATAGAAATTTGATAATAAAGAAACTTTCCAGAGGAGGATGCCTAAGCAGAATGAGGTCCCCAGAGGGTGCATTTAGTGATGCTAGCTCGTTATATATAGGCGGGATAGCGTCACTAAATTCACCCTCCGGGGAACTCATTCTGCAAATGCAAGTGACATGCACACTAAAATGGAAATAATGTATGAACTGATATTAAAGACAAAACAGCGTGATTACCCAGAGAAATGTTTTTAAATTGTACATGGAAACATTAGTGAATTCCATGGGGCAAACTAATGTTTTTGACGTCTGTAAATAATATTAATATCGTATATGTAATTGCAGGAACTATAGTCTAGGATATATTGGTCGACCTCTGCACCCCCCCCCCCCCCCCAGCTAGGACTTAACTTCACCCCACTAATTTTCTTCCTTAAGGTGTCCTCTAAATTTTTTCACTTGTTAACAAGAACAAAAAGTGGCCGCAGAGACTCCAGACAAGATGGCGTCCATCATGGCGGCCATTGTTTTTAAATGCACCAGGTCTCTTTGATCGCCATTATAGTAAAGATGATAGCACATGCGGTCTTGTTTTCCGCTCGATTCGTTATGATAATATACAACCCTTACAAATTAGCCAAAAATCCGATACCAGAATCCAATATGGCGGCCAAGATGGCCGCCGAAATGTGAAAATATGCTATTTTTCTGACATGTTACCACCTTTCGTTTGTCTCTGTGGGAAAATGTTAGAATATTTGCGTCATGTTATACATTTATCATATAAAGGAGTCATTGGCGAACACATGTGGACCATAATATGCATTCATTGCGCGATATTTTTGTCCGATATCACGTTTTCCCCAAATGCCGGTATCATAGGTCAAAGCCGAATCTCCGTTAATAACGCGATGTTATGTTTCGAATCAATGAATGTTATTGCTATTATAACAACACCCATGCATATATATTTTCAGGAGATACTCGAGCTAGGATTCCTCTTATACCTGAGTTGAGGAATATTTACCCAAATCCAAGATGGCGGCCAGAAATAAAAAATCTCCGAAAATCGCTGATTTTAACATCAGTGAGCATTATTGTCATGACAACTCCACACCTGCTTACTATTGTAAGTTGGGAACACTTAGGCGAAGAACTTTCCTTGTACCGTATCCAAATAAAAGTCCCCCAAATCCAAAATGGCGCCCACAATGGCGGACAGATTTTGAAAAATCACTGAAATTCCCTCATATTCACATCATTGGGCATTATTGTCGAGACAACTCCATCCATGCGTACAGTTGAGTTGGAAATACTGAGGTGAAGTAATTACCTTACATCTCATGCAAGAAATGGTTTTCCAAATCGAAGATGGCGGCCAAAATGGCGACCGAAATTTGAGAACACGCCTACATTCCTTTACTTTCTTAGGATGGGCGTTATTGTTTCGCGATTTCTACCCACCATTACATGTTGATATGTATGAATTATCCATTAGGGTTTGGCAAGTGATACCCACAGTCAATATGGCGACCAAACTGCGCCGGCAGAAACTGAAAAGAAGCCGATATTATCACATACTAATTTCAACGTTTTGTCATAATATTGATTTGTATAAACGAAACGGTACATAATATAAGCCATATATTAGTTCCAATGTAATTCGTAGCCTTTTAGAAGGATGAAAACCCACAATCGCAATGTGGCATTTCAAAATCCATTCTCCACTAAGGGCTCATACTGGCCGTAACCGTATATAGGTGCGCCGAATAGTCATATTATGACTTCCAAGAATCAAAACAACAGTACCTGAGCTTATTCTGAATTGCCACATTCAGCATTATCTAGACTCGTTTCCGTCTCTTCGTCAGATTAATCTATCTCACTCACAACAACAGATCACTACTCTTCTTTGTAGTAGTGTGCCACTAATCGGAATGTTTCAAACAATACATATGCCTGTGTCCAGCTCACGTGTTGGTTTCGAAAGCTGGGTGGTATGGTTCAAGAAAGCTTGGTATAATTCAGATGCTACATATGGGGTATATGCGTCATCTTGTGCGATACACTATACAGGTATTCGATCGATGCGTATACTAGCTTTCAGAAGGACCTATCTATCTGCGTATTGTCAGCTTTGGTGACCTAATGGGGATAACAACGTGTACACCTGGTGATCTTCCCAAACAGCCACTTCTCAATATATGGTTAATCAATTCACATACTCATCTAATGCACTGACGTACCCGGACAACTTCTGTATATGGCTTCGAATGTTGAAAGCCCGACATTTGACGGATGCATTTCTGCTAAGGCGTAGAAGACCATAATGCATAATATACCCAAACTCCTTGAACATGATCATAAGAACAAGCTTGTTGGCGTCCAGCAATCGTCTCACCGAACAGATCCCCAAGCAGATGATAACAATACACACGGTGCTAGTTTGTGGGTATGTGTCATGATAGTGGAAATGAAATTGGACCATGACTGCACCGCCCCTTATTTTGCTATGTTTTAGATTCAGACAGGATCTCATGTGTGGCTTTGCTTTCCTTGTATGCTAAGATTGTATGTTCCCAGCCGTTTGGAAGCCGTTCTTAACCAACTGGACCAGGAGTATGCCATTGGCTACTGTTGTATAAGCCCCACCAAGACTGGGGTGTAGTCTTAAAGGCGATACCTTTGATAGTTGGTTGATATGTCATACTCACGCTGGGTGGTATGGTTCAAGAAAGTGCAAATGCCATCAACAAAAGGGTGAAATGTTCAACGCGAAGAACATCCAGAGGAATGTTACGTTGATGAGCTCTTGCATTCATTTCAACAACCGTTGGTACACCAAGTGATTTCTTGGTAACATCACCAATGCGACCATTTTCCTGCATGAGACATTAACTACTATATTCTAAAGTTATATATATAAAGCTATATGATCATAAAGGTCGCGTTCCCCAACGGCCACAGCCATTGCCATCGAGACTGTAAATTGTTCTTTAAATACATAGTGAAATAAATGCACCACAGTTCCTGACATTTTCTTGAATAATACCGCCCACATACTGACACTAACCCCGAGAGACGATAACAAAACACGCATACATCCATGCTATAAAGACATTATCCTTTAGTCCATTCGACTGTTTTGAGGGAGGCTAGCATATTATTATCCAGACAAAAGTGTACGTAGTTGAATCAGAAAGGCTTCGAAACGGATGTGGAAATACAATCTTACCACACCAAATAAAACCGACACGCATGACATTCGATATCTTAAACATGCACCAGGTGTAGGGGTGGTGTATACAGTGGCCCATTTAATTCCCACTATCATGGCGCATGTCCACAAACTAGCACCGCGAGCACTGTTCTTCTCTGCTGTGAGATATTCGACGAGACAACTGCGGGGCATCACACAGTTTGCTTCGGATAATGGTCAAGAAGTGTGTGTAGTCTGGACACTAGGGTCTTCTCCTTAGCAGATAGACATCTGTCCAAGGGAATGGGACAGCTAGTAACCTTCGAAACACTGTCGAAGTTGTCCACATATGGCAATGCGTTCGCTGAGTTTGTGAGTTGACGAACCATCTATTGAGAAGTGACTAGCTAACTGGTTCGCCAGGTGTACATGTCGTTATCCCATGGGGTATGAGACACATACATAGAGATGACCTTCTGTAAGCTAGACACCGGAAAATGAATTGTTTGAAACGTTATGATTAGAGGGACCCTACTCCCAGAAAGTGGTGAATACTTTGTCGGTGTGAGCGACCTAGATTTATCAGACAAAGAAATGGAAGCTAGTCCAGATAATTATGGACGTGACGTGGCAAATCATAATCTGTTATCAGGTAATTGTTCTGATATAACTATTCGGCGCACCTACGCTTACGGCCATTATCGGCGCTAAGTGGAGACTGGATTTCTAAATGCCACATCGCGATATTAATTGTGGTGTTTCATCTTTCCAGAAGGATACGAGCTATGTTATGCGTTTTGATACCTTTAAGTTGAACTAGTAGATGGTTTATGTACAGTTTCGTCCATACATACCGATATTATGACAAAAAGTTGAAATTAATATGTGAAAATATTGATTTCTTTTCAATTTCTAGCCGCCAATTTAGCAGCGATCTTGGCTGTGAGTATCAATTGCCAAACCCTAATGAATACTTCATGTCACTATTCCATATCAACATGTAATGGTGGATAGAAATCGCGAAACAATAACGCCCATCGTAAGAAAGTAAAGGAATGTAGACTTGTTTTCAAATTTCGGTCGCCATTTTGGCCGCCATCTTCGATTTGGAAAACCATTTCTTGCATGGGATGTAATGTAATTACTTCACCTCAGTATTTCCAACTCAATTGTAAGCATGGGTGGAGTTGTCTCGACAATAATGCCCAATGATGTGAATATGGGGGAATTTCGGTGATTATTCAAATTCTGTCCGCCATTGTGGGCGCCATTTTGGATTTGGGGGACTTTTATTTGGATATGGTACAAGGAAAGTTCTTCGCCTAAGTGTTCCCAACTTACAATAGTAAGCAGGTGTGGAGTTGTCATGACAATAATGCTCACTGATGTTAAAATCGGGGATTTTCGGCGATTTTTTTTATTTCTGGTGGCCATTTTGGCCGCCATCTTGGATTTGGGTAAATATTCCTCAACTCAGGTATAAGAGGAATCCTAGCTCGAGTATCTCCTGAAAATATATATGCATGGGTGTTGTTATAATAGCAATAACATTCATTGATTCGAAACATAACATCGCGTTATTAACGGAGATTCGGCTTTGACCTATTATACCGGCATTTGGGAAAACGTGATATCGGACAAAAATATCCCGCAATGAATGTATATTATGGTCCCCATGTGTTCGCCAATGACTCCTCTATATGATAAATGTATAACATGACGCAAATAATATTCTAACATTTTCCCACAGAGACAAACGAAAGGTGGTAACATGTCAGAAAAATAGCATATTTTCACATTTCGGCGGCCATCTTGGCCGCCATATTGGATTCTGGTGTCGGATTTTTGGCTAATTTGTAAGGGTTGTATATTATCATAACGAATCGAGCGGAAAACAAGACCGCATGTGCTATCACCTTTACTATAATGGCGATCAAAGAGACCTGGTGCATTTAAAAACAATGGCCGCCATGATGGACGCCATCTTGTCTGGAGTCTCTGCGGCCACTTTTTTTTCTTGTTAACAAGTGAAAAATATTAGAGGAGACCTTAAGGAAGAAAACTAGTGAGGTGAAGTTAAGTCCTGGGGGGGGGGGGGGAGGGGGTGCAGAGGTCGACCAATATCTCCTGGACTACTAAGAGTTGATTGGACTTGTTCCGTCATTAAATGACGATGATGGGTCAGATCAAATATGATTGATCATTTAGGAATGACCACCTTGTCTTCACACTGCCCCAGGAAAGATGAAATGACCCGGTTTTGTAGCAATACAATATTTAGATTGCCGATGAAATGATTCTGTTTCAGAAATGATTAGTCTATAAAATTTGCTAATATGACAATAGGTTTAAAGATAGGGCGATAGGCCTACATAATACAAATTAAAGCTCCTAAATTACTATTTCTTTGGCTTCGGGGGTAAAACAAATATTTAATTCGAGTCGAAGAACCCACCCATCAAAGCTCAGAGTTATCAGATATCGATTTATGAAATCTGTTATTTTTCACCAACTGGAATATTTGGCGGCCTAGTAAATATTCGAGCCGATCGACATACTCTCGATACCAAATTACGTTGAACAAAATGTTGATATATAACATGTTTTGGAAAAATTTATGCTCGAGTAAATATTGACAGTGGTTATCATGTTTTGGTCATTAATTGATTCTGATAATTAAAGCGTCTTTTTAAAGAAATGTTATTGTTGGAATCTGGTTATACGGGGACCATCGGATCGGATTGGGTACCTTTAACGGTAAAGGTATATCGAAGTGGAAATGAACGAGAAAGTGTATCAAAACAATAGGTTTATTAAAAAGCATTGGCTGGCATCATATCACTTCCCTCCATGAATGGTCAATACAAAATTAATCCAGTTAACCCTGTTTAAGCCTTTATATACAGTATACCCTAAATAATCGACTCCTTAACCACAACAGTCGGAAATATGGCTTGAATGGCAACAAGCTATATTTCCGACTAAATCCTGAAAAATTACCCATAATTCTGCTGTGGTTAAAGAGTCGATTATTTAGGGCATTGCTGTACTAAATACTCATTGACGAGTGGTGCTTAGAAATAGATCATGCCATGAATCTCTATTATGGCTCATGCCCGTAGAGATCATATTCCACCAGTACAAAACCTGGGAACTTTTTGAAGTTTTGACGGGGAACCTTATAAAGTTGAAAAATAACACGGGGAATATATTTCTTAGTTATCATGTAGTTCACTGCTGCAGGTGAAGATCCCAACTCGAAATTATTGCGTTATCGTCTCACAAAGTCATAGAAAAAGCATGCAATTTGGATTTGGGACATTCACCTACAGTTTAATAAGTACATTATTAAGGAACAATAATAAATAAGAAATACATGTATACCCACGTTATTTTTCGACTTCATAAGGTTCCCTGTTAAAACTTCAAAAATTTCCAAGGTTTTGAAATAATGAAAATAAGAAATTTGAAGTCGTCGGTGGGCTTCTAAAAGGTTGTATATATACCTGGCATTTTGGCGCGAAACTTTTTATTGCATTTTCGGAATCAACGGGTTCGATTACATATTAAGTTCATCAGATAAAATTGTCAATATTTCAAGTATAAATGCCATTTATCGCTGTTTTTTTGTCATGGAAATTTGTATTCTTAAATGTCATATCTGCTATTATATAAATTATTTTTTTTCGATATTTTAGGAAATTCGTGTTCTAAAATGTCGTATCGTTAATTCTAAAATGTCGTAAATGTTATTTTCGAAACCGTTCCTGGTAGCATATTTCTGATTGGATTATTTTGAAGAAAACTAACCAGAGGGCGTATCCTCCTTATTCTGAGTGACAGAGATCAACGAAGCCGCGGAAATTGTCAAAACTAAAATGTCGTACCTCAGTATGATCTCACATATTTCTATTTTTACCTTCTGAAGTGTCGTAAAAATCATAAAATCATGTTTAGTCATCAACTAGAAGATAATTGAATATAAAAGTGTATCTACTATAACATATGTGACATAAAGTGTTATTGTGTAAAGTTATTGGTAGATACCAATTATAGTTCCAGAGACAAATAGTTTTTTGTGTCTCCTGAACAATTTGATTTTCCTGACGTACGACCTTTTAGAAGACCACCGACGCTATGTTTTCATGTTCTTGTTGACTTTTATATTATTTCGCACGAACTCATTTCACACGAACCCATTTCACACGAACTCATTTCACACGAACTCACTTCACACGAACCCACATCACATGAACCCACTTCACACGAACCCACTTCACGTGAACCCACTTCACACGTATTCACTTCAAATTAACCCACTTCACACGAACCCACTTCACATTAACCCACTTCACATGAACCTACTTCACACGAACCCACTTCTCACGAACCCACTTCCATGAACCCACCTTCACACGAAACCACTTCGAAGGCCTTGGTTCCCTTTAAAACAAACACGGGCTAAAACTGTTTAGCAAAAAAATTGTTTTGGGGTGCTTGCCCACACCATGTAATCATCTCATTGCGGGTCGGAAGAAAATCCGGTTCGCGACTGTTTTTCGGCCGTTCCCGGTATGCATTTTTAGTTGAAGTTGCTTGCTGTGAAATCATAATAAATAAACAATATCTCAAGGTAAATATGTCATTTCTTCTTTTCAATTAATGGATGGGATATTTAGCCGTAAATGTATCAATAAATATAGCCCTTAGGTCCTGATATGTTATGAAAAAAATGTCATGCGAAGTAGCAACCAAATCAAAAACATCAGGAAGTAAGGGCTATACTTATTGATAAATTTGCGATTAAATACCCCAAATGAAGAAATGAAGAAATAACATACTTCCCTTGACATATTGTCCATTTACATGACAGATTTCTGGGCATGCACGCTTCGACTAAAAATGAATACCGGGAATGGACGAAAAACTGCCGAGAACCTGCTTTTCTTCCGAACCGCAATGGGGTGATTACATGGTGTGTTACCCCGCCTGACTCAAGCCTGCAAATAGTGTGTCTGTCATTTGCAGAATGAGGTCCCAAGAGGGTGAATTTAGTGACGCTAGCATCACTAAATTCACCCTCTGGGAACCTCATTCTGCTTAGGCCCTCAACTGCTATGGTAGACCTAGGATCAGATTGAAGTTCCCCAGTTGAAGTTGGTGATGTTCACCCATTGGGTACCTCGATTATCCATTTTATCTGCTGCAAATTAGGAGATATAGAAACTTCCCAGAAGGGAAAACTAAAAACAATGTTAATTTTATACTGTAGATACTTCCCAGAAGATGAGGTCTAAGCAGAATGAGGTCTCCAGAGGGTGAATTTGGTGATGCTAGCCTGCTAGCAAATAGCTTGCCTGTTATTTGCAGAATGAGGTCCCCAGAGGGTGAATTTAGTTATGCTATCCCGCACAGCGGGCTAGCATCACCAAATTCACCATCTGGAGACCTCATTCTGCTTAGGCCTCATCTTCTGGGAAATATTAACATTGTTTTTAGTTTTCCCTTCTGGGAAGTTTCTATATCTCCTAATTTGCAGCAGATAAAATGCATAATCGAGGTGCCCAGTGGGTGAACATCACCAACTTCAGGCTTGGCCTGACTATTATACAGGATATCTAAGTTTGCTTACTCGGCAGACAGTTCTTCCGCCGCATTACGCCGAATGAGGAAACTGGATTGTCGTCCTTGTTTCGAAGCATGTAGCATCTGTTTTCGAAGAAGAGACTAGCCCAACAGTCGCCCTCCTTGCTGCACTGAAGACTGCATTTCGCTTCATCTGTTTCAGAATGCCATGTTATATGACTCTTGAATTCATACTCCATGGGACACGCTGTAATATAAGGAATGGTGTTATAAGCTGACTCGTTAAAATCACAAATTGTTTTATGTTTATGCCAATTATGACAAAGTGGATGTTGGATATCGTAACGTCAAACAGGGTGCACAGACGCCACACTGGCTCATCGGACTGGCAGATAAAAACCGGTATGATATAAGTCAACTGACAACCCGAAGGTGCATGTGGACCCACGGCTATCCGCAAGTCAACAAAGGAATACAGAATAGTAAAACACAGGTCCCCTGGCGCGACAACCCCAACACGAGTATCCACCTTGATACCTTATATGTTATTAAGGTGGATTGTTTTTAGTTTTCCCTTCTGGGAAGTTTCTATATCTCCTAATTTGCAGCAGATAAAATGCATAATCGAGGTGCCCAGTGGGTGAACATCGCCAACTTCAGGCTTGGCCTGACTATTATACAGGATATCTAAGTTTGCTTACTCGGCAGACAGTTCTTCCGCCGCATTACGCCGAATGAGGAAACTGGATTGTCGTCCTTGTTTCGAAGCATGTAGCATCTGTTTTCGAAGAAGAGACTAGCCCAACAGTCGCCCTCCTTGCTGCACTGAAGACTGCATTTCGCTTCATCTGTTTCAGAATGCCATGTTATATGACTCTTGAATTCATACTCCATGGGACACGCTGTAATATAAGGAATGGTGTTATAAGCTGACTCGTTAAAATCACAAATTGTTTTATGTTTATGCCAATTATGACAAAGTGGATGTTGGATATCGTAACGTCAAACAGGGTGCACAGACGCCACACTGGCTCATCGGACTGGCAGATAAAAACCGGTATGATATAAGTCAACTGACAACCCGAAGGTGCATGTGGACCCACGGCTATCCGCAAGTCAACAAAGGAATACAGAATAGTAAAACACAGGTCCCCTGGCGCGACAACCCCAACACGAGTATCCACCTTGATACCTTATATGTTATTAAGGTGGATATACTCGTGGTGGGGCTATCACACCAGGGGACCTGTGTAGTCGATAGTCATTCCTGATACAGAGGGACAACAATTTTGCCTGTTCCCAAAAGACACATGAAATAATTGCTTTGTTACCCAATACATTTACTTGTAATCGGACCGAGCATAGCTCGGACACTTTTTCGGACCACTTTTACGAACTCGACCCAAAAAAAATTCGGCCCAAAATGTTCCGTCCAGCTGGCCACTTGAGAATTTGGCGTCATTTTCCACATTTTCCCAAAAAAATCGGACCACTTTTACGAACTCGACCCAAAATATTTTCGCCCCAAAATGCTCCGCCCACCTGGCCACTTACGAATTTGGGGCTATTTGCCACACTTTCCGACATTTTGCGAATAAGGAATAAGTAACAAAATTCACGTTGCCTTAATAGCATATAATCAGGTCATTGCTAATTAATAATTAAAAAACGAAACCGGAAATTTCCGGAAATAGCTGAAACGTCACGGAAATTACAAACAATGTAACAGTTCGTTCGGGCCAGTCAACAGTTCGCTCGGAGCCAGTCAACAGTTCGCTCGGGTCGGGAAACAGTTCACTCGTGACGTCACGAAAGCTGACCATGATTGCAAACCGGGCAACAGTTCATTCGGGGCGGGCAACAGTTCGTTGTGGCGTTACGAACGCGAATTTGGTGTTAACCAGTTAATTCTAAATCCCAATGATTTACGAAATAAAACTCTACTATTGGGTAACCAAAGAGTATAAAATAGGTGAATGTATATCATGATGGAAGAGAAAGGTAGCTGTAAGACATACTAAACAGAAGGGGGTGTTTAAGGTTCTGGTGCACAATTTGTACAGGTACTGGTTTCCTCGTCCATCAAGATAAACATGTTATTATGACTCTTGAATTCATAATCCATGGGACACCCTGGAATATGAGGAATGGTTTTACAAGCTGGCCCGTTCACAAATTGTTTTTCTTCCCGAATCCCTGAATTTATTTGTTTATACACTGTTATATCCTAAACACACTGCATGTGCAAGCGAGAACATGCGTACCACGTGTGTGGTTACCAAGTAAACATGCGTGTGGGTCCATTATGAATATACTTTGTTATTTGTTTTAGTGCAACCTTTCGGATCACATGCGCACAATATGTTACAATCTGATAAATATCCATACTCTGAGTTTTGTCGTTCGAAATTTCGTAGCCAGGGGGTTGGGGTTTCTCACCCCCCCCCCCAACTTTGGTAAAAAATTTCAAAAGTTGGAAATATCACACCTGACACAACATCATTGGAAATTTCACACCAAAAATATGTTGAAATCATTCTTGTAGTTTGATTTTCAAATAATTTATTGGGGGGATTTGTTGTTTCAGACCAACATTTGCAAAATATTTGGTCAAAATTTAGGACCAAAATGGCCATCAGTTGGAAATTTTCCAATCTTAGGGGGGGGGGTGCATGGTTGTCAGGGGTTGGAAATTTCCAACACTTGGAAAGCTTGTGTCCAGGTCCCTGCCCCGTGGCCAGTCAAAAACTGCTAGTTAATTTAAGAGAAAAATATTGTCCTACTTTTGATAAAAAAGTGAACTGAAATGAATTTTCCAACCTAAGTGTGGGGGGGGGGGGGGGGGGGGTGTCTGGTCTGTAATTTCCAACGTTAGGAAAGCTTGAGGCCAAACTAGATGCTAAGATTTTGAGATGTTTTTGTTCAGATATCAAAATGTCGGCCCATATATCCTGGTGTCTTGCCCGTGGGTGAAAATAATGAGCAACATTTTTTTAAATAAAAATAAAAGGGATGTTTCTTCGTGGTGGTAAAATTTAAATTCACTTGAGTTATCTTTAGCGTAGTGTGAAGTCGTAATTGCCCAAATACTATACAAAAGTGGTAACTGAAAATTGTGCTCTAAACTTAAGGTTATCAAAAGTAAACAAACAATGACCATATGAATAAAGTATATCATATCTCAAATTGAAGATGGTGGTGACGGCCTTATGAAATGGATTGCATTTATGACTAAGGCATTATGATTGGCGGCATATGAAACAATCAGTAAAAGAAATAGACAGGAAAATGACAATTTACACTTTTCCAATGACAATGACCTTAGTGGTTGACATTAACTCTGTATGCCCTAGTGGCCCAGTTCATTTGATGGATCGTTGATTGCACTATGAGTTGACATTTATTCAAACACAATGCTAATTGTTTCCAAAACGCGGCCTTTTTCCACTTTTCCCAAAATATTTTATGTCGCCACGGAAACCAGAAATTCTCGCATGAACCATAATGCGCAGCCCGGACACCCCCTCCAAAATTGTTTCCAATATCTCATTGTACATATCGGTAAAGTTTCATGCTTTAATCCGGTGTGTCGCGATTTTGTTAAATTTGGCCATATTATTAAGCCATCCGGGCTAATAGAAAACTGGGTTCAACGGTGATAGGCCAAAACTCTTTACAGGTTATAAAATGGAAGATCGCCGTACCTATAATAGAAATATAATATATGCTACATATATATCCGTATTTCGAGAAATATCGTTAAAATGCCGTTGCACCGTTGTTGTCACGCGACCGAATCATGAAATTGGTCGCTGAATCGTCAAAAAGATTGTGCCGTGTGCCTATAGCAGAGTGTTTCTCTTCACTCTAAGAATAATAATAATATGCGCATGTACTTACGAAGTACCCTATCTGGAACCTCACATGCAAATATTCTGGGATCACTACATTTATGGGCGTGCATTAATACGACTGGGTCCACATGGAAGCACGTGGACAATTTGTCGAAGCTGTTTTTGGTGTCGAATTCGAGTCCATCAACGACCTCGCAGTTACCCCAAACAATGGCGTGTTCTTTCTTTTCCCACATCAGGCGAGCTCCAACCATGAATGGAGAGGGCCACCTGAAACCGACAGATTCGCACATAACATAAACATCCCTGGTTTTAGCGGTCCTGGTATAATGCTATGATGTTAGTGGGTCATGCCACCTGGGCTGGTGTTCATATTTTAAGGGTCATCTGCACGTCGTCTTGACAAAATTTCCTGGTATTTCAAAGTGGATTTTCTCAAAATCAGTCAGGAATTTATTCATGAAATTTGGTACAAGCTATTATTGTGACACAATATTTAAGAACCATCGACCCGTTGGGATTTATAACCTAATTCACATTACTTTTTTGGCCTGAAAAATATTTAAAATTACACTGTTTTCAGGTACAAGAATTTCTGTAAAATAGAATTGTTTTCAAAAGTGCAGTTCATATATCCATGGTATCTTACTTGAAGATCATGAGAGGGGACTTAATTATTCTTGATTCGTGAAATTTAATGATCATTTTCATTTAGAAAGGCAACTACCCATAAATATTTGTTTTATATTTGAGAATTTTAATGTCATACCCAGTTGTCATACCTGTTGATTAATGAACAATTGGGCTAACATGAGTTGTGGGTAATGGGTTCATAACCAAGTTAAAGCTGACCACCATTGTATTAAAATCCATTGTGTTTTTCATCTGTTAATAATCTATATCCAACGAAGATGATGAAGTGTGACATTCAACATTTTTCGCCGGATAGATCCAGAAGAATATGTTGAAACTATCTTGACATTTTTGGCTGGATTTATTCCAAACATGCGTCTGTCTGCCGCTTAACTGAAGGTTTATGATGACACACCCCTCGTCTAGTATAGCTTTTGGTATCGATCGGTTGATCTGCGTAGAAATATTAACACTTTCCATCCATCCCATGTACATGTGCTAACCGCGATAACTCGTGTATTTGTTATACGACTGTGTTCATATTTTACATATTTTATTATTTCATATGATGACACGCCCCTACCCTGTATAGGTTTGGTGTCAATTGTTTAATCTGTTTAGAACATATTAACACATTCCATCTGCTCCATGGATACATGCTATCCGATGCAATAATAGTCTAGACGTTTTTCGTAAAATGGGCCTATTTGGCAAATGGGCATTTGTGCTGAAAAGTGGTAACTAATGTGATTTTACATAATTGGGATAGGCTGAACAAAACGAGCCATGGTGGCTCAATACGGGGTCAATACTTAACCTACTGCCAAAAATGGTGGCAATCGGAAGGTCAAGTTTTATCAGCTGATAATTTGGGTCCGTGTATCTACCTGGTCAAAGTTTAGCCTTACTCAGTTTCCATTTTTATTTCGATCATGATAGGTATATAGGGGAAACGGTAACCCCACATAAGTGATGTCATTGTGATTCGATCTTAAAGGTACTCAACCCGATAAAACTCCTCTCAATTACTATTTCAATGGCTTCGGGGGTCAAAAATATTTGATTCGAGTCGAGGAAGTCACCCATCAAAGGTTATATGATATTGTATTCCATAGTAAAAGGCTGAAGGAGTCAATCTCACCAAAAAAGTGCTGATGATACACATGTTTTGAAAATGTGCCGAAGGGTACACCGGGTTTGTGATCGACACTAACGCAGTTTTTTTTACCCTGTGCCAATGCATTCTCTTATATATGCGAGTCGACCATAGGTCGCCTCGCATATATAAGAGAATGCATTGGCCTAACAATTTTTTATCATTTTTTAAAATAAATCTTTCTTACAAGTTTTAGGACATAAAATAAAAAAACATCCATTACCCTGCAGGGAGTCCCACACATATATAGAAGCACATAGAAGAGTGTCGTCTGCTCATGTTTGTCTGGGGCTCTGTATGGGTGAAATTATAAACTTGTTAAAGAATACAAGAAAAAATTATTAAAATTGTTAGGCCAATGCATTCTCTTATATATGCGAGGCGACCTATGGTCGACTCGCATATATAAGAGAATGCATTGGCACAGGGTAAAAAAAATGTCTTTAAAATGTGCCGAAGGGTACACCGGGTTTGTGATCGACACTAACGCAGTTACTTCAACTGTGTTCCTGAAAGTCTGGCGCACAACAGCAGTTAGTTTTAGTTCTTTTTAATTTTAATTGGAACAATTGGAACGCAAACAATTATTCTCTAACATAAATCATGGCAGACATGAAAACTAAACGTCAAGTATAGTTCCTACGATATTTCAAAACATGTGTACCCTTCGGCACATTACCATAACATGTGTACCCTTCGGCACATTACCATAACATGTGTACCCTTCAGCACATTATCATAACATGTGTACCCTTCAGCACATTATCATAACATGTGTAACCTTCGGCACATTATCATAACATGTGTACCCTTCAGCACTATGTCATAACATGTGTACCCTTCAGCACTTGTTTTGGTGAGAGTCATAGTAAATTAAGTCGCCCGTCGATTTACTCACACACTGAGTCTATACCGAGCTCTACCAGCGTCATTGTCAATCCTTTCTCGTATTTATCAACATGAAAACATTGACCCGTGGATGTCTCGAGGTGGTTGGTCTTTAATCAACACGCAGTCTCATTTTGTATGAAAGTATATGCGTACAACTAAATAACACAAAATCAAAAACGGAATTGCGGAACTGTCTTAATACGCATGCGCGAAATAAATGTAAGTATATAAACATGCATTAAGTTCATAGCAATAAAACGGACTACGTTCGAGTGAATATATTTATAGCTCCTATATGTTGTGGATTGCCATTCTCTATACCAGAGCGCACCAGTCATACATCATTTCTGACTCTGTCACCGGCTGGGTACCAGTCTGTGTTTTTATAGTTATATAGCATGGGGTTTTCCAGCAAAAATGGCGAAACCCGATCGCTCCAAAGTCAAATTTTCTATGTGCTTTGAGAACAATTCCCGCACTAAAACATAATGACAGAATGGAAAATCAGAGCGGTAGTTTTGTTGACGACTTTCGCAAGCTACTCGTCAAAATTGCAGCAAATTAGAACTCTTGTGTTTGACTTGCCGTACGAGCTGCGACAATGTCGTACACGTGCGTTTAGACTTTTGTTTTGATAAAATAATCGGAGAACCGAATCACACCGTTTCGAAATATAGTTCTTCAGTTATAGTGGGACATAACATTTTGTTCGATATTTTTTGTGCTTAACAAGAGCAGCGTGTTGCTTTGTTCGCTTAGTAAATATCTTTAAATCGTGGAAGTCCACCAAAATGTGGGTAAAATGTCGCCGAAAGCAGCGGTCTTACCGAGTCATCAAGGGAGGTAAACTCTGCATGGAGTTTGGTGGATTGCCTAAATCGAGAATAATTCCGAGCGATAATGTAACTATATATGTAAGAAGAATAAAATATCGCTGGGTGTCGAGTAGAGATCAACCTCCGTGAGACGCCACGGGTTAATTTGTCCAAGTATAGACTCATTGTGTGGTAAAAAATCGATGGGCGACATAAATAATGGCATAGTAATTACGACGACAACTTGTCACTGAATTGCACCATCGTGAGACAACATACCTACTATGGCATCGCTACTATGGTATATATACGTGTGTCTCCAGCTAATCTTTTATTGTAATTCACCCCATACGTTTTTGCCGAACAAATTTGAACGATATTCCGTTGATTTGGCTAATTATTTGTAAATGCGATCCGCTGATATCTTGATTGAGTTTTGGTATGTTTTTTTTCCAATCAGATTTATGGTTCTTTATTATCATGTTTTTATTATTTAAAAAAAAAATCTTACTTTGTTCAATTTTTGGAGATCGATATGGACAAACATCATTTGCTATAATTATATGGGTGCATGATTGATACGTACTTATTGTAACTTGACAAGCTTGGCTCTATCACATCCATATAGTGTTTTATCTTGAGGTCTGAATCGAGCATGAGCAGCCTACCATCTCGCGTTGAGTTGCAAAAGTCATTGGCATCCGTGTAGCATAACTTTCGAGAGTAAAATATCCATTTGGCCATGCCCTGTGTATCAACTGTAAATGTCAAAAAATAAATTGAACACAGATTCGTAGATTCAATTATCATTTAAAGGCAGAAAGACAATATAACTCGCGACAAACATATATCGGCGATGTCGGCATTTCGAGTGTTAATTGCCTGCCATGGCTTTGGTGGGCGATTCGCAAATGCGACTGTAGTCGAAATAGTTCCGCTACATATATGTGTGCAGTTCTTAGCGGTACGGTGGCGACATGGGGTCCCGTCAGCAAGTCATGTAATTGCGGACGCCATATTGAAATTCTAGCAAGTTATGGTTAATATAGGCAATTCTGCGTGGCCGCGGCCTCAACCGTGCATGTGTGGGTTTTCATGAGACCCGCACTGTTCTGGTCTCTAAAATCCCACCTATTACTATACACCACGCGGGGCCGGATCCGAGCTGCTCCGGGCTGGTCCCGGTGCTTTTAGTCACATCGGTAATTGGCACATTGTCAATATGATGGGCTAGTATTATGCGATTCGGGCTGGTTTAATACGATTCGATGTGATAACATAGAAAAGTAATGGTAACATCTACTCCTGTTGGTAAACCGCGAGACCCAGATGAAATCTATTGACACAATGTAAACGAACAGTTTCAATATTAATATCACCCTTTGACGAAATAATACCTCTGATAACATAGAACCTTTCGTCTTTAATTGTGGAGCATGACGAGTGTCACGGAAATGAAAATATGCCCTCCTTTTAAAGAAGAATCCTTCACACAGTCATGGATCAATAAAGAGCGTGTCCTGGTGCATAGTGTTTATTTAGATATGGCACAAATGACATTCATTCTCACTTCTGTGTGGAAAGTTGAAAATATCACTCAAATTTTATTCGCCGGAATTTCACAAAACTTACAATTATCAACCACTATGTGTGCATTCTACAAGAAGTATATGATCATGCAGCTATCGCGTGTCTCCTGAATGTATACTATATACATTGCACTTATATATACACTCAACAAGTAGCACTTGTTATTTTAAGTTCGCATAACTTCTATTTCAAACTAATACTAATGTATAGACAATGCATTTGAGATAATAAACCAGACATTAATGTGTGCTTAAATTACAAATCGTAAAATTATGATATAAATTCAATAGTTGTACATTTGATATTATATGATATATGTGGGAGTTGGTTATCTGGTATTTTGTACAACATCGCTTGTATTAATGCACATATATTTTATTTTAGGATAACGCGAAATACTTACAATAGCTTGGTACTTTGGTTTCGGATAACACCCACTGGACCATATTCATCACTAACCAGCATACTGACCGAAAACTATGTTGCATGGTTATTCCAGTCGGAATGGATTATCTTCAAATCGCTGCGAATGCCAAAGACAGTACTTTCTGTAAATCATGTAAATGATAAGGAGAAAATTAAATAATAAACATAAATAAAGCATAAGACACAGAAGTAAAATAAAATGATCACATCTGACGAAATAACAATTAAACATGGCATTGCAAGGTGCTTCGCTACCAATTTGGCAAGTTGTCACCTCTTATCCCATACCTATATACACCACTGATATTCATGCATGTACATTACATCACCATGGGCGTACCCGGTTTTTAGCTCACCTGAGACGAAGTCTCCGGAGGAGCTATAGTCATCACTCCTCGTTCGTCATCCGTCCGTCCGGACGCCCGTCTATCCGTCCGTCCGTCCGTCCGTCAACTTTTTTAAAAACATCTTCTCCCCTGAAACCATCATACCGAATTGGTTCATATTTGGTGTGGATGTTCCCTATTCTCATTCTCATTCAGATTTGTTCAAATGAGGTCACTGGGTCAAATAGTTGCAAAACCAGGGCCATAACTCTATTCCTCCATAGTAATTCTTACAACAACTTCTTGTCCATAACCATTGTGCCGATTTAGCTAATAGTTGGTTTGGAGTGTCCTTTGTTCAAATGAGGTCACCCGGTCAATTAGTTGAGAAACCAGGGCCATAACTCATAGTAATTCTTACAATGACTTCTTCTTAAAAACATTGGGCCGATTTAGCTTATATTTGGTACTGAGGGACCTTGGGTGACTGGGAATAAGATTTGTCAAATAGGGGCAGAGCCAGGGACATAACTCTAAAAACAAAAAAATTACGTTTTTGCATTTTGATCATATTTGATGTGGATGTTACCTAGGTGACTGTCATTCAGATTTGTTCAAATGAGGTCAATGTGTCAAATAGTTGCGAAACCAGGGCCATAACTATATTCCTCCTTGGTAATTCTTATAACGACTTCTTGTCTAGAACCATTATGTCGATTTAGTTTATATTTGGTATGGGGGGTCATTGAATGACTGGGGTTCAGATTTGTTCAAATGGGGTCAAATTCAGGAACTCCTTGATCAATTTAACATACACATTATTTTTATCACCCTCCCCCACATGACCCAGAACCCCACCCTGTCCCCAACCAACAGCATTCCACCCTATCTCATCTCCTAACTCACAGGATCTCTCCCACCAGCAGATTAAGTCAATTGTATTAGCTACAGACAGAGAGAGTTAATATAAATACACACACAGTCATCAATTGAGACGTTTATCAGGCTGACAGGTGTGAACTAATGCTTAGCTAGCACTCATGCCAGTGTGTGTTATTAAAATAAAATCAAAACAAATTATTGTTCTCTAACCTGAATTTAGTGTGTCTGGCATTTGCAGAATGAGGTCCCCAGAGGGTGAATTTAGTTATGCTACCCTGCACAGCAGTCTAGCATCACCAAATACACTAGACAACTCCTCGTCCGTCGTCCATCCGTCTGTCCGTCCGTCCGTCCGTCAACTTTTTAGCTCACCTGAGACGAAGTCTCCGGTGGAGCTATAGTCATCATTCCTCGTCCGACGTCCGTCCGTCCGTCTGTCTGTCCGTCCGTCCGTCCTCAACAATTTTTTAAACATCTTCTCCTCTGAAACCATCAGACCGATTGGGTTTATATTTGGTGTGGATGTTCCCTAGGTGACTCTTATTCAGATTTGTTCAAATGAGGTCACCAAGTCAAATAGTTTTGATGTCAGGACCATAACTATTTTTCCACATAGTAATTCTTCAAACGACTTCTTTCCTGAAGTTGTCGGGCCGAATGGGTTCATATTTGATATGAGGGTACCTTGGGTGACTGTGGTTCAGATTTGTTCAAATGAGGTCACTGGGTCAAATGTGGGTGGGGCTATGGACATAAATCTGAAGAAATATTTTATTTTTAGATTTAACTTATTGCTCAATTTAACCAAAAAAAAACAAAATTATATATATTTTATTTTTAATAAAATAAAAAAACATTTAATTAAAATTTTGAAGAACTTGTGACATTACATCTTCGGGGGTAGTTACCTCTAGTCTCCCCACTAAATTTGGTTGAAATCAGGGGTTTGGGAGAAAAGATGAACAGACAGATGTACAGAAATGTTCAGTAAATTCCTTTTAATACTAGTATCTGTGCATTCCCATTACAAGCCAATTCTGCTCTGAACTGACAGATATGACACATGTTGTTTATAATCAGGGCCAGATAGATAGATAAGAGAACTTCTGTAGTTATAGGCAGAGTCCCCAGGGAGTGCATTCATGTCATTCATAATTTAAATGAGATTAATGGTGTTGTACATTTGTTTTCTAAAGTTATCAGTAGCACCATCATTGTTTACATTACACTGGTCATTAATATCAGATTAAATTCCTTTTCTCATAGCTTTAAGTGTGTCTGGCATTTGTAGAATGAGGTTCCCAGAGGGTGAATTGAATTATGCTACCCTGCACGGCAGGCTAGCATCGCCAAATACGCCCTATGAGGACCTCATTCTGCTTAGGCTTCATCTTCTGGGAAGTATCTAGAGTCTCAAATTGACATTTTTAGCAGCTCTTTTCCATTCTGTTCAGATTTTAAAATGCATAATTGAGGTGTCAAATGGGTGCGCATACTGTCATATGTCAGTAATGTCACCAACTTCAGCTGGAAAACTTCTGTCTGTCCCTAGGTCTCCCATAGCAGTTGAGGACTAAGTAAAATTGGGTTCCCAGATGGTGAATTTGGTGATGCTAGCCTACCCAGAATAGCATTACTACATTCACCCTTTTGGACCTCAGACACACTAAATTCACGCTTGGCTGTTCCAATATTATTTTCTTAACCACTTAGCTAGGTGACGTCATTATACCTTATTATGGACGAAAAAGTGGGGGGGTATATTGGATTAAATATGTTGGTCTGTCGGAGTGTCCTTCCATCCATTGTTCTGTCCATCCATCCATCAACAATTGTTTTCTTCTCGAGATCTATATGAATTCCCGACCTGTATGTGACTCACATTCAGATTTGTTCAAATAAGTTCATCAGGTCAAATAGGAGGGATGCCAGGGTAATAACGTTTTCCCTCCATAGTAATTATAACAACTATTACTGCTCAAGAACCATCAAGTCTATTTAGCTTATATTTGTGTATGCAGGGTCCTTGTGTGGCATGTTTAGATCTGTTCCAATGGTGGCCTTTTTGGAAAATCAATTAACTTCAACTCTTAAAAGCGAATGTTTATAATTATAAGATGAATAGATATCAGAGATGGGGATTCATGTTTGTTCAAATATGGGCAGAGACCCCACCCACACTACCTGTATCTATGCTGTACGCTACTGGTATAATAAGATAATGTCATATTCTTGCAGGGATGTCCCCACAGTGTTAGGGAGTTGATTTACAGATTTGTTCAATGAAATGTAATTTTTGAGCTCACCTGAGACGAAGCTATAGTCATCACTTCTCATCTGTCACCTGTTCATCTTTCTGTCCGTCCATCAATCTGTTAACAATTCTGTGAACATCTTCTCTAGATCATAAGACTGAATGGGTTCATATTTGGTGCGGATTTTCCCTTGGTGATTCACATTCAGATTTGTTCAAATGAGGTCACTCTTTCAAATGGTTGTGAAGCCAGGGCCATAACTCTTGCCCTCCATGGTAATACTTAAAAACGACGTCTCCTCATCTACCATCAGATATAGGGTGGGACCCGAGACAACTGTATGCCTCTATAGTAATACTTAAAATGTCTTCTCAAGAGAGGTTGGACTATTTAGCTTACATATAGTATGGAGGATCCTTTAGTGACTGAGATTCAGATTTGTTAACATAAGGCAACCTGTTAAGAAATGACGGGGCTATGGGGACTTAACACGTCTGTGTCTAATAAGATTATTAAAATACAAAATTCATTAAAACATCTACCTTGGAACTACTTGACTGATTAATCTGACATACATATATGCTGTTTTTGGGTCCATGGATAATTGGGCTTCAAACATGTCTAAATAGTTTTATAAAAAGGTGCTTGTGAGATTGGAAATTTCCAACAACAGAGAAAGTTTGAGATGACAGTTGCCAATCTAAGACTTGGGAGTCTGGAGCCTGGTCGGGAAGGGACATGAGCTGGAGGAGGGGGGGGGGGGTGATCAGTAGCCTACAGTTGGTACATGAAGCCTCTCTATCTACATATCCTGTTTAGATCTACTTTTTTAAAGTGATTATGAAAAGTTCTAACTGTTATGGTTTTCAAAGTCCCAGTCTTATCAGTCTTTGCAGTCTAGTGAGCGACCCCACAGTCTTTGACTGTCTTGTTCTCTATAAGGCGGGTTCGTCAGCTGATAGCAACGCCATAATTGATGCGGGGAGCGCTGTGGATGGGGCGATATATTTAATTACTATAATAACAAGAAAACCAATGTCAGAAATTGTAACGCGCTCAAAATCATATATTATATACCCATGATTGTAATTATAGAATATAAAATATAGTGGTTTCACGAATGACCAACTCATAATTCCGCTAAAACAACTAATCCTTCAAATTATTACAACAACTATATACGGCTTATCACTGAAGGTTCCTCATGCATCTCACCAGAATTCCCAACTACACCTTTTACCGGACTCGGCCTCTGGGTCGCAGTTCAACTTTTAATCCGTCCCTAAAAATTCCCATATCTATAAATAAAACGCCCATGGCCCACTGTAACCAAGAATATCAAGAACATTATACACGCGGAGCGCGAAATAAAACAGCGCGAGTCTCTACTGAGCGTTAGCGCCATAAGAGTAAAATCCAACTATTTCGAACTTGGAATAATTGGTTTGTCTCTTCTGTAAATCGAAAAGATGTCTTTGCTTAAATTGCCACCTTTTCGAATAAGGCCGACATTAATGTCATTTTGGTAACACACATTGGTATGTATGTTGCGAGCACGTTCATGGTGTACACTGTTAAAATACATCCGTAATTTTACGGCATAATGTGCTGGCAATTTTGCTGCAATCACATTTGCTATACAAATACGGAATATCCGTAATTTTGTTTACACATTTGCTATAAAAAATATAAATGTGATGGCAGCAAAATTGCCAGCACATTGTACCGTAAAATTACAAATATTATTTAACATGAAATTGATCTAAATTAACGAAACTTCCGTTTAAATTCAATTGACACATTGGAATTTTTGTATCATTGAAGTGTACCGCATATAAGATATACTACTGATATATTAGGCTACACTATAAAATGTAGTCCATAATTTTTACGGCATTTTACCAGCAACACAGTTGCGAGTAATATACCATGATTGGCATGAAATAAAGAGTACACAATTTCTCCCTATACCGTATGTTTAACGGTTATACTACAACAATATAGAGAACACTGTATTTTGCTATACTGTATATAGACTTAACACTCACACCACAACTATTATGTTCGACCGACACAGAATGATGCAAACACATAGTATCGCAGACATTTAAATAAATAATATGATGGGTGAATGGGTGGAGTGAGATTAGACTTCACAATTATACGAACTAAGGTTCCGTTGTTTTATAGATAACAAGGCTTGGATGATGGATTTAGTCATGCAAAGAGTAAAATGACATGGGCGCTGGTTAACGATCCGTTTAACGCAAGCGTTTGGCACTCATGCAATATATTTAGCTCTATTTTCTCGTTAAAAGTTGATTCATCGGACGACGACGAAATTTTTCTTATAGGGCTGCATCATTATAATGGGAGAAAGAAGCGGAGGCCGCGACGATGTCGGGAACACCTTATTGTGAAAAGGATGAACATCAGACAAGGGGCGTATACGAGAATCTTGCCGCAACGTTTGCTGTACTTTTGAGTAAATTTGTTGCGGTACATCATTAACTCTTTCATGACGGGAGCTTCCTGATTTTTTTGCGAAAACCCTGTGCCAATGCATTCTCTTATATATGCGAGTCGACCAATTGTTAAAGAATGTAAGAAATAATGATAAAAAATGATAAAAATTGTTAAATAATATAAGAATAATTTATAAAGAATGTAAGAAAAAAATGATAAAAATGATAAAACTGCTACAGAATATAAGAAAAAATGATAAAAAAAAAGAATAAAAAATGTGAGAAAATTTGATAAAACAAAAAATTGTTATAAAGAAGCGGATGCCGCGACGATGTTGGGAACACCCTATTGTGAAAAGAAGGAACAGACAAGGGGCGTAGGAGAATCACGTTATAACGGATTTATGTAAATACTTTTCGTACATAAATTTGTATGTTTCTTCCAAGTTTCAAGTTTTAATCATTCATTATATCTCTCTCTCTCTTCACATTTGTGATAATAGAGTATACGCGTTTCCTATAGAAACAAGAGAACAGTTTGGCCAGATTCTCCACTTCATTGGACGTGATATAACGAGATGGATGCACCAAGCAGAGATTATCCATTATCCTATGGATATGCGTTCACGCACGATTACTGATATTTTAGTAAAGTCGTCCGCTAAAAATTAGCGGACGTCCTTTTACGCAGTTATGTGAATGGTCTACACTGTAAAAATGACTGTGTGGCAGCTTCCACACCATGACTGTGTGGAGGCATTATCTGAACATAAATGTGTACAAAACACACACATATGTGTGTATCACCCAATATCCACACATATATGTGTACATCACCACACATATTTGTATGTGACGTCGGTTTTTTTAAATTTCACGTGGTGGTCACGCGCGCGTCGTTGTTTCGTACAGGCTAACAGGCTGCCGTAAAGTGTACACATGGAGTCTTGTTGATTGTGGTGGATCTCGAAATTCGATATATTGGTCGGTCTCTTCGATTATTTCTATAGTTAAGGTAAGATTATATTTAAATTGGCAAGATATTCACCTTTGTGAGAATTTCCGTATCTATTTTGTATAAAACATGATTGAACGAAATAATAAACTTGATTTGGATTTTCTGATTCAACAATTCCCTGTCGCATAGTCATATATTTACATTTTAGAGTTGTGCGTTTATCTGGGTTTATCTGTTGTTTCTGTAGTCTATATGATACACATCTTTCCGAAGCACAAAACCTGCTCGAAAATTGTCTTTATGTAAATTGACAAATTCAACTGTGTGGTGAAGACATTTACTGAACAAATGTGTGTTCATCACATACACACTATATATTATACAGCGTGCTTTAAACCAGAACCACAATTTTATTATTTTGCACGGTAAGGTTCTCATGTTGATAAAGTAACGACGTTTTTTGTGTTTATATGGAATGCAGATGAGAGGAAATATATACTGAGACCAGTGACGTGGCGACAGGGCGGATATTGGGAAGGGTGTGTCTATAACCCTATATCCCAAACCTCGGTAAAATTTACTAAAAATTCCAACAGTTGGAAATTTCATGCCTGACGCAAAGTTACAAGTTTTACACCACATGCATTATAATAGGTTGAAATTGTTCTCTTTTTTTGATTTTTCAACCAGTAATTAGTGGGAAATTTATATTTTTTTTTAGACAAACAGTAGCATATTTTTCTACTTTTGGTAAAACAAAAATGGCCTCAAATGGCCATCGGGTGGAAGACTTCCATTTGGTTGGAAATTCTAATAGTTGGAAAGCTTGAGGTACCAATTGGAAAATTCAGAACGAGAGGGGGTGTGCAAATATAATTCTACAAATATGGTTCAAGGGGGATGGTGGGATGTACTTCGACATTTGAAGGTGGACACCACCCCCCCCCCCCCCCACCAACGGCGACCACTGAGCCGCGTCCATGAATGAGGCTTGTGGCTGCCACTGAAATGCGCTAGTCGCATACTACGAAGTTCTATATGACATGTGGCACCCGGAATCACACAAAATGTGTGAAATTGGTGTTTCAAATTAATTTCATTTGAATATGATGAGCATCACCTTGTATATACCTTGAAATACCACAATGGACGATCAATGTACCAAGGGAAACAAATTGTTGAGTGGGTTGGGTATTTATTTGTCAATTATATTGGTGGTTTACCAAGAGACGATGTGAAAAATTAACATGCATATTTTGGCTCCTCTGCTATGTATAACTTGCGTAAATTTGGTTACCGAGGGAGGGGCCCGGGGGGGGGGTGATGTCGTATATCTAATACATATGTAGCCACCGTTTGTGTCCAAAACTTTAAATTGTGAAGAATATTATGTCATTCAATAAATGTCATAGCAAATAATGAACTTAGAAATAATCTAAAATTATAAATACTGCAGAATAGTGAGATGTGTCATTAAAGTATTATTAGCATTTGGACTAATTAAGTGACGTACACGGTGAAGAGTTATCGTTTATACTATAAAGGGGGGGGGCTTATTTTCAAACTCGCCATGTTTCTCATATTATAATCCTTATATATGAATGTATTGTGTTATATATAGTTACAATTCCTTATGTAAAATTGCAAATTTCCCGTGTCAAGATTGCGCTTAATGAGGCATCGATCTGGCCATATAGATAAAGTAAAATATATTTATAAATTGTCCGAACATTCATTATGTGAAGCTATAATGAGTAGTACATGTATATATTTAGTATCTTTCAAAAACTATATTCCTTTCTGAAAATGCGCTCTTTAATGTATGAATTATAATACTGTTATAGATATACATACAATGTATACTGTAAATAATATTCCCAATGGCATGTTATAAACAAAATAACATCTCTGCTTACAGGTTCAATGGTGAAATCATGGCGGTCACGCGGTGTAACGTCGATGTAAATAACAAGATATGGACATGGTTGCCTTGGCAACGACGCAGATAAACTATAATCAACCAACCAAGAACCACGGTGGAATGTATGAGTTAGACACAAATTCCACAATCAATGATTTTGGTATACATATGATGTCATGTGCTGTAATTTGGTTTCTGTGCAAGATGCGATTACATTCAAAAAGACTATCCTCTTTGGAGCCCTTTTGCAGGATTAGCAGCCTATTGTTTGGATCGACCACACACATTTTTACACATGTAATGAACACATAATTATGTGTTGTCTTGCCCAACAGCATTGTGTAGAAGAACAATACAAACGGACGGACGAATGACGAACACCTAACCATGTCAATAACGCGAACCACTGTACGTGTAGGAACTGTTACATCGGAAGTCGTTCTATCGCCGGTTTTGTTATGGTTCTTGACTGATTTGTTACGGTTTCTTATGATTAAACATAATCATTTTCGGGACAAAATCACGCATAATTATAGATATCTTGAATGTATTATACTTTCCTGAATGAACATAGGCTGCAGAAGTGCCGTTTTGTCGAAACCTGAACTCTATATCACAACTAACTCGGAATTAGCGAGTTAACGCGTAAATATCAACATGTTATATCACTGAAAATCAAGCCACGTAAACGCAATTCCTTGATTTTTGGTGACGTATACAATATGAAACGCATTCTGAAGACGAACACTGAGTATAACGTGTACCCGTGTTATTCTTCTGTAAAATAGATGAGAAAATATCCCGATAGGGGTTGATAATTTGGAAGAGTAGCCTCGTAATCAACACGTGTGCGTGCCACGGTTCTATTTCAAGCCAATCATGGCTCTGACGGTTCTATATACATGAGATTTATTCGAACGATTTCTGCACTTTGGACGAATATTGTCTCGTGTATCTGACATTTTAAACCGGATAATGACTGTAGCTTATTCCATTTACATAATACAACAGGTATATTAAGAAATAATACAATAAATGCCTTATACAGGAGAGTCAGTGACATTAATTGGCAGAAATCAGAGGGGTATAATATCATAATCATGCCCGCCAATATAAATGACCAATGGTAATAGTACTGCGGCCAAACGCCAAAAGTGGTCGGGTACCCCTACCCACGGTAGAACAAGTTGAAACCAATTTGTTTTGAATGAGAAACATATATTGTTCACGAAATTTATAGTGAAAAATATCGCAATTGGTGGTGGCTATTGTCAAATGGACGATGAAAGATACCCACCAGTCACTTTTTCCAGAAATTAACGATTTTGTCAGGCGAACGCTGTGGCGAAGTTCTAACTTATTTGCCAAGATTGTTTGTGTTAATATTACCACATCATACCATATCTCTACTCTATAGGATTTTCCTGCCATTTGGGAGAGTCGTTGTGTTTTTGTTTTTACACCAACACCCCAAAATTGGTGGAAATCGGCCCAGCGGATACCGAGATACAGATTCAAGGTCATTTGAAAGGTCAAGGTCACGCCGCTACCCGTTGAAAATGTATGGCTACCCGAACCATCCCTACCTACGAAATTTCATCCCGATCGTCCCATCGGATCCTGAGATAGAGAGTCAAGGTCACTCGAAGGTCAATGTCACGCCGCACGGGCATCCGGTGTGACGAAATTGCTCAGAGCCTCATACTACCCGTTTCCACCAAATTCGGTGGAAATCGGCTCAGCGGATCCCGAGATATGAGTTCAAGGTCACTCGAAGGTCAATGTCACGCCGCACGGACAGACGGACCTACACCAACACCCCAAAAATGGGGGAAATTGGCCCAGCGGATCCCGAGATACGGGTTCAAGGTCATTTGAAAGGTCAAGGTCATGACGCACGGGCATTCGGGTGTGACGAAATGGCTCGGCGCGTCACACTGCCCCCACATACCAAATTTGGTCGAAATCGGTCCAGCAGGAGCCGAGATACAGGTTGAAGGTCACCGGTTTGAAGGTCAAGGTCACGCCGCACGGACAAATGGACGGGCCCGTGTTCGTTCGCGGGTCGAATTACGTGCCCGTACCAAGTTTCGTCTAAATCGGTCGAGCCGTTTCGGAGTCCATCGCGCTCACATAGACAGACACCCCTCCCCCACACACACATAGACTTTCCTCAAATATATATTAGATATGTGCCATGATTCAAAGAAAGTGTAACCACCGGAGTGAGGATTAGGATTTGAGCACTTGGAGAGTGCTTTGAGTCTAAATCACAGTTTGTTTTAACGAAATCGTTTGGGAATAGAAATGAGTGACTCTCCCGTATCACGTACGTCAATTTGAATGTCGCTTCAAGAAATCAAGCAACAATTATTTTGGTTTAGTATTATGAACTTCCTTGTTCAGAATTCTTAATAGCGGACGTTTAGGCTCGAGTGTATGTAAGTCATTGACCTCCTGGCTGTGTTCATACTTGAACATATTTACGAGAAATCATTTCTATTCACGCTGCGAACTACTGAGCAAATGGGCGTTATTTTTTCAAAGTGGTGTTCAGATATCTTATGGTGGCTGTTCAGTAGACACATTGTTGATACTTCTTAACTTCGAATTATTATATAAGTCGAACAATCAGCAAAGCTCTGTGAAAAATCATTGGACCAAATTCGATTTTGACATTGTGCGTTCTTAAATACCATTTACATACCAACTCAACTGAATGTGCTTCGTGTAATAATGTTGAAAATTATATCTATTCATGTTACGAACTACTGAGGCCACGTTTACACTGCTATAGATCTGTATGAAGTCATGTGTCGCGCATTACTGTGATCACAACATAATTACTAATAGTGAACGCGCGCTGATCAGTACTGTGGTAATTGACAATTCATTACGAGTCGTGTCCATTTAGGACAGAGATAAAAATGGATCAACTATCAGCAGACAACAGCGATTTGGTATGTGCCGCATGTATTTAAAGTGTATCCTTATACTACTTGATAATGGTTCGAAGAAAGAATGAAAATCGCATAGGAATACACAACAAACAACCGTGTGCACAAATAGAGATGCTAGAGAGCACCCATATAGCTTTAGATGGCGATTCCACCAATATTTAGAATTTCAGGTGATCATCTATATATCTATAGGTCTCCTGTTTGACACCATCTGGGCGGTGGCCATTTTGGATCTGTATGGAATGGGTATCCACCCTACAACACCCTTTATTTGACCAAATGTAGTAAAAATTCCAACTGATGACAATTCCAAATGGCAATGTTGACCAAATGTAGGACAATATTTTTTTATAAAATTAACTAGCAGTTTTTGACTGGCCATGGGGAGGGACCAGGACACAATCTTTCCAAGTGTTGGAAATTTCCAACCTGACACCCGCCTCCATAAGGTTGAAAAACTTCCAGCTGATGGCCATTCCAGCCCAACATTTTGATAAAAAGTAGGAAATTATGCAAATATTGGTCCGAAAACAATACCCCCCCAACATAATGTTTGAAAATCAAACTACAAGATCATTTTCAACCTATTGTTGGTTTGGAAATTACATCTAATGTTGTGTCAGGTATGAAATTTTGACAAAAGTTGCCACGTCCCTGTCCGTATTCGAAATACACGGGTTGAAATGACAACGAACGCTAAAACACATTCGCCAAGCCCGAGTAACAATTAATCAAAACAGATTTGCCTGTCACAATGCTTCGGCGTTGACCGTGACATATAGCGGACACGATTTTTGCTCACACGAACTAATACCGTTTTCTTTCTGTGTGCATTTCTATATCAACCCGTTTACACTAGTCTGCGTGTAGATCTGTGTACAGTTATATAGTAATGTAAATGCACCCTGAGCAAATGAACGTTATCTTTTATGGTTGTGTTGAGATATCTTATAGATGCTGTTCTGTAGACACATTGTTGATACTTGACCAATATTTATACAATTGTCTCAACTTGTTCCGTATGTGTATACTGGTGGCGAATTTGTATTTCGATCTGTTTATCAGACAACCAAGCGGCCGTTAAAACATGATTATTGTGACATTGTTGAGAGGCAGTGCATATATGCGCTTAACATATTTCATGTAATCTGGTGTGAATACTATTCTTCATTTATATAGTGGGTCACAATAGATATGTTAAATTTTGATAAACTTGGAAACTATATTTCCATAACAGCCCACTGTCAATGCGGTTATTATATTGACGACGCTTTGCCTTTTTTCTTACAGTGCCCATTATTTGAAGAAAGGCTGTTACTATTCCTCCAACGCCATTGGCTAAATGGATGTTTTGTTGATAGGGTTGAAGAAATCATCTTCGGTCAAAGCAACCTAATCAATACTCTAAATGATAAATTGTTTAGCAGCACGCAACTTGTTTAGCAGCTCGTCAGGTAGATTCCATTGACGGAAAACTTTCAAAATCCCAATAAGCCTATATCTTCGCTAATTTATTTGCCCATATTGTTATCTCGGCTCATCTCTCCACAGGAATTTACATCCACTCCATGATATATGTCCATTCACAACTCCAGACCTCACCCTGAATCATGATCTCCTTTTTAGGTACTACATTCCAACTAAGCAAACTTTGAGACGAAACATAATACACTATATAAATATTATTACGCGTTTCAATATTGTTAAGGGAGAGGAGCAATACTCTAAGTTAAATAAACTGTGCCCCCATCCCTTTTGATTAACTCATCTCATTTTTCAGATTCTATTTGTTAATGTATAAAATGTAATAAAATCATATAGGGTACTTTAAAAAAGGCGGCTGGCAAATAAGAAAGTTGAATTTTCTTTGTTTTGACGGCCCTTACCCCATATAAAGTCTTAAATACACCACAAAATGAAAGGTATATGCTCCCAATATTAAAAGAGTGAACGAAAGATAGTGTTGTGATGGATTGTATAGAATTTGTATGGGTGGTTCCAGAAAACCTAGGGCACTTTACAAAAGGCAGCTGGTAAATACGAAATGTGAATTTTCTTTGTTTTGATGCTCCCTACCCCATTTGAAGTCTTGAGCACACTACGAACTGAAAGGATATGCTCCCAATTTTAACTGCGGGTTTAGAGAAGTTGATGCTATATCAGGAAATACACATCTTTGTGGATTGGTTGGTTCCGAATGTCTGGGATATTTCACAAAAAGTGGCTGGCAAACGAGAAAGGCGAATTATCACTGTTATTGGAGGACATTCTAGCCCATTTAATATTTCGGACACACAAATACGAAAGGAGAATGCTCTGTTTTGAGGGCCCCACTATCCCATTTGAAGTCTTAAACACGCCACGAACTGAAATGATATGCTTTCCATATTAACTGGTGGTGTGGGGGAAATATATTATATAAGGAAATACACATTTTTATAGATGGGATGGTTAAAGAAATCCCATTGAACTTTACAAAAAGAGTGTGTCAAACGAAAAAGGCTAATTTTCACTGTCTCAGGGGACACCCAATCCCTATTTGAAGTCTATAACATTCGACGGGGATATGCTACCAATATCACCAGAAACAGCTGTTCTATCAGAAAAGATGCAATATTTAATGATAGGTTGGTTCACGAAAGCATGTGACACCTTACAAAAAGCTGCTGACAAACGATAAAGGCGAATTTTCACGTTTTTGATGGACCCTCTACCCTATGTAAATGATTGAACCCATCACGAACTGAATGGATGTGCTCGCAATGTCAAACGACGGTGTGTACACATGACTATTATATATGGTAATACACAATTGTTGACAACCAGGGAATGTAGGGATACATTACAAAAAGCAACTGGCAATTAAAACGTGTGAGTATTTACTGTTTTAGGACACTACCCAATTTTATGACTAGAACACACCACGAACTGGAACGATAGCCTCTCAAGATTAACAGAGAGTATGGAACTTGGTAGTTGTATGAGGAAGTATACACTTTACATATAGATATGGATTTGGTTGTAAAAGCATTGGCACTTTACTAAAAGTGGCTGGCAAATAAGAAAGGCAGATTTTATGTTTTGAGGACCCCCTACCCTATTTGAAGTCTTGACGACATGCTGAAATTATATGCTCTCAATATTAACTTAGTTTAATTTGTATCAGGATATATACCCCATCACAACAAGCGGCTGTCAAATAATAAAGGCGAATTTTCACTGTTTATGTACCCTCACCATATATTGAGTATTGAACACATAAGGTACGGAAGGGATTATGATCTCAATATCAACCAATGGCTATTCTATCATGCAACATACGATATATAATTCTGTGTTGATTTCCGACAGCCTGGGACAATTTACAAAAAGCGGCTGGCAAATAACAAAAATACAATTTTAACTGTTTTTGTGATCACCTACGCTATTTTAAGTCATACATCTTTAATTTCATCCATCATCCTTTATGTTTTATATATCTCAATACAAGGACAACAGGAAGACGACCAACCATGTACAATACGTATCATCTGCTTGTCCATCATTTTTTGTTGTTATATATCATTTGTTTTTTTACAAATAAAAAAACCAATCAAGCAATCTCAGTTATAACTGAGGGTGCGGACATATTGTAGTGCTCAGGAAGTAAATAATTTATATTGATGGTCTGGTTCCTGAAACCTGGGACACTTTGCAATAATTGGCTGGCAAATACGAAAGGCGGATTTTCACTGTTTTTAAACAAATATTTTAGTCCTACAATGTCGACGTCGATGCACGTTTATCTTGACTGTTATCAATAAAATGTGTTGTTGTTGTAACTGGTGGTCTTGAAGACTAAACACGCCTTTAATCACTTATAACAATGTCTCCGAGCCCAATGTTCAGCATACGAGTCAAATTAGGTCCCATTATGATCAATTGGGAAATTTGATAAAGTTGTTATAAAAAATATGTAATTATTCGACCAAAAACGTGTTTGGGGAGGCGTAGCTAAAATCAAATATCTCGCAAACGGTTCAAACTTTATGTTAACGTCTTTCTCCATATGCTTTTTAGAACACTAGTTCCCCATATGCATTAACTATTTTGCCGTATATATTTCTTCTTCGAAAAAAGCACCTGATACAGACCAATGTTACTCTGTAGTAATACAAAACTATTAGTTAAAATTCCTCAGTGATATAGGGTATGTAGCATGCCACGCCAGCCGTTGAGGCATGCCACATGTTCTTTGACAAGCTAAAATCGTAACATTGCCACAGGGTAATAACTCTATAAAGAATGTATATTTACGAAATAACGGCGATTTGTATTAGAAATAACAACACCACAATAGATCAACTGTGGTGAAATATAAGTAAAATTCTTCTCTTGGGCGGGTGGGCTTGGGGGAGGTTTGGGGTACGCTCTTTAAAAAAAACTTCTCCAAATATGCCCGTTATTTCGTCAAAAACACTTCTTCAAATATCTCCGTTATTTAGTTAATAAAAATAATTTCTTATTTCATAATTCGCGCTATTTCGATGCATTTTTTATTCCGCAATTTCGCTGTATTTTCCTATTTCGCTTTTTCGTGGTATTTCATATTTCGATAATTCGCTATATTTGACATATTATGGGATATTGGCATGCCTCAACGGCTGGCGTGGCATGCCACATACCCTTTATCACTGAGGAATTTTAACTAATAGTTTTGTATTACTACAGAGTAACATTGGTCTGTATCAGGTGGAAAAAAGTTGGTATCAACTTGTTCTACCTTGGGTAGGGGTATCTCGAAAACTAGAGCTCTTTTTCGATTTGGCCGCTGCAATATAAGGGAAATCTACTCTCAGGAGATTATGAGATGTTTATTCATTTAATCAATACAGGGCCATTATTGAAAGATCCAGGTGGGACAATGTCTCGATGTCAGCATTAACATATTTCTTCCTCGAAAGTCCCGCCTAAGGGACATTTACAAATGTTTGTCGCCCAGACATGAATATATCTTATGCAATCACGTTCAACTGCATCATTGACATGTTATCGTGTGACCATGCAGGGATATGGTTGTGCATGGGGAGGGCGGGGCTTGGACAGGGAGAGGTGCTTAATTGGTGTCTGCCCCCAACTTTGGTCAAATTTTCAACAGTTACAAATGTAATACCTTACACTAGATTGGTTGGAAATTTCACACAAACAATATGTTGAAATTGTTCTCTCAGTTTGATTTTACAACAATGACGGAAGAAAGTCCCTCCTTATATACATACATACGTTGTAATAATAATGTGTTCGTTTAAAGTATAACTGTCCGCCGCGCTCATTTAAAATAATATTGACAATATTCAATTTTCGAGTCATCGGGGCCGACTTCTCTCAGGTCGACTTCGCGTCGGGTCGTCTTCGTATTGGGTCATCTTCAAATGGGGTCGGCCGTCGACTTCACATGGGCTCGACTTAACTTGTACTCTTTTGACAAATTTTTGAATGGTCACATGATTTTGTAAAACTCCCATTTGCCGATTGAGTAACTTTTAAAGGTTTGATATTGGTACCGGTATTTACATTCCGGAATATCCACGAGGATGCGTGACTACTCATGCCCAGCTGCAAGACCAGATGCCCCGGGGGTGATCTTGCATGTTCGGGGGCGACTATACTAGTAAGTCAAATGCGGGTGACCAAATAATTTTTCCTTTCACTTTTTCCAATTTTTATTTTATTTAGTATTACAAAATATAGCCTCTACTAGTATAAAACAACTATTCCCTCTTACAGGGGAGTGGATACAATTCATTGTGTGATTGGTTTTAATCATGTATCACTTAACATGAATCTGAGTGGCATGGCTTCACTGTATAGAGGCTTAGAAGTTTTAGAGCAAACCCTGAGTGATTGCCGGTCAGATTGTCGTGAAGAGCAGAACAAGTGCGATAAAGAAATAACGAATTCTAGCACCTAACCTATATAATCAGCATCCAGCAAGCGGGAGCTCAACATAAACTTCATAAATTGCGTAATCAGAACAATGTATGGGTGTGAACGAACTGTTAACGTCTTATTTTTTATGCTTCTTACTGATTAAAATGCGTCCACGAAAATAGACAACATAAAATACAAGACAGATAACTCTATATCACATGAAACCTCTATTAAAATTTAAAAATATTTTCTTATCACTCACTATAGTGGCGAATAAGCGCGGGCTTCCCGCCAACTTGGCAGCGCGCCAACAAATGACTTTAAATTGAATCAGGCGGATTAATACTATTTCGTAAAACCGCACATGGCAACAACAATAGAAAATGCAAAATGATTGCTTTGTTAATTAAAGTTAAATTATTGTCCAACTTCGTTGCACTAACCAAAATAGACACAAAAACAAGGAGGCAAATTGGGTGACTATATTTTCCGTCAGCAACTCGAGCGCGCAATACTGTCATATACGGTTGTGAAGCGTCTCAGCCGAATAATAGAAATGCAATGAAATGTGTGCATTTTAAAGCTTCTGTTAAAGGTACTCAATCCGATAAAACTCCTCTCAATTACTATTTCAATGGCTTCGGGGGTCAAAAATATTTGATTCGAGTCGAGGAAGCAACACATCAAAGCTCAGATATTTTAGATATCGATTTTAGAAATCTATTATTTTTCATTATCGGGAATACTTTCTGTCCCAGAACACAGTCAAAATTGCGTTATTATTACCACTTGATTTTAGAGTTATCCATCCTTGTCTGTTTGAATAGTATTTTGGTGTACACATCTCGAGCAGATTACAAAATTGAAGGCAATTATTAGTACTCATCTCGAGAAAATAACAAATTTCAAAAATCAATATCTAATAACTCTGAGCTTTGTTTGATGGGTTCCTCGACTCGAATCAAATATTTGTTATCCTAAAAGCCAAAGAAATAGTAATATAGGACCCTCTGATCGGATGGTTGTTGTTTGAATCTGTTGAGATGGGGACCCTCTGATCGGATTGAGTACCTTTAAGGATTTTGATTTGTTAAAAAGGCATAAAGCTCTAGTTTGTTTTCATTTCATGTGATATACAATATCTTCAACTCGTTATGTTGGATATAAGATATTATGAAATTCGTTTGATAAATTTGATTCACAATTCATCTACGACTCGTTGTGAATCAAATTTATCAAACGAGTTTAATAAAATCTTATATCCCAACATAACTCGTTGGAGATCCTCTACTCGTATATATGGTAGCCAGCTAGGCGCGGAGCGCCTCTCAGTAGGTGCACCGCGCCTCGAGCGAAGGCGCGCGGCGCCTATCGCTGATTATCATCGCGCCGATCCGCGGAGCGGTCTTCGGATCTTCGTTCGTCGTCCGCTGCTTCTACATAACTCGTTGGAGATCCTCTACTCGTATATATGGTAGCCAGCTAGGCGCGGACCGCCTCTCAGTAGGTGCACCGCGCCTCGAGCGAAGGCGCGCGGCGCCTATCGCTGATTATCATCGCGCCGATCCGCGGAGCGGTCTTCGGACCTTCGTTCGTCGTCCGTTGCTTCTACTAATTACGTCCGCGCGTTCGGTTTGATTGAATTATCGAAACTAAATGTAGCTTTAACCCTTTCAGTGCCAAGTCCGATGTTTGCATCAACCCATATTTCCTTGATCATTTTTCAAATTTATTGATTATAATAATGTGATACATTGATGGAATGAGCTCTTAGTTGTATACGTATACGTTTACATCGAGGTAGGTCGCAACTTTCTTACATCAGAGGATACGTTCTTACACCAGAGGATGCAACATGGCAAATACGTACTTAGCGTGATTAGTTATATACCAGCTATAAAATACGATATGTATATGCACATGCATGGTACACTTGAAGAGACCCGGAAGTGACTGGAATTGGAATTCATTAGAATTTTTAAATTCTTCCGACTTGATCATCACTCTACATGCACATGTCTGATATGGCTATAGTCCAATTCAAGGCAATCAGGGTTTACTAATGTAACTCTGCGCTTTATTTTCTATGTCAAGAAATATACCTAAATCGAGAGCGTTTCGCCACACGGATAAAGACCATAAAGAGCGTTAAGGGTTATTTTTTTCGAAATAACCAACATTGGTTTCAGTCCGATATAACAATGTATAAGGCAACCAGGCTTCTCTTATCAGTTGCAGTATATCTTATTATCTCTGTTACTAGTAGTGTTAGCACAACAAAAAGAGTTATCAATAAAGAGTGTTTTGTCATATATAAAATTGATATGTATTAACCATCAACCTTCAGTGCGGTGTAACATAGTGCATGATTTTGGTCTCTTTCTTGTATCTGAATAATTGCCTTTGATGCGATGCGATGTGTGATTTAAAATGAGATATTGGCATAGTGTGCCATCGCCTTTGTACTATCTTATCATGGGAAATAAAATATGCTGCCAAAATTAAATAAATCCTTCATAGTCATGTCAAGTCTGTATAATAAACTATAAGTATGTACTTTCTGTGTCCAATTACTCAACATATATCATGAAACAGGTATGCAGTGACTGCGCGGCTAGTAATTGTGTTCCACTGGTCCTATCCGTCGATTCTGCTATGACGTTAGTAGGTCTTGTGAAATTGTTATGCTGTTGGTAGGACAAACTGACGTCGTTACGAAAAGTACTGTTTTTGTTCTTTTAAGTGTCATTTTCGCGGTGTTTGGCTAAGCCGAGGGTTTTTATAAATAACAGTGTATGTATGAAACATTCAATAACGTATATATATTTATTTTTTATTTTTTTTAAACTAGTAATGGCTGCGCTGGTATTTGCTAAATAACATTAATAGCTAAATTGTTGATAGTCGATTTGCAACAGCTAATACAAACAGTATTAACTTATTTGTATTGTGCTTCTGAATGTTTCATACACATTATACCGTTTCTTGCATATGTTCAGATTATCCGAACACCGCAATAATGACAACTTTAAAACTGATTAACGGTATCTTTTCGTAACAGCATCAGTTTGCCGTAACCTCGCATAGCAGTTAATCATTATCCATCAGCACCATATCACATTAACAGGACAACTTGACTAGGGTGTGTTCCTAAATTTCCACCGCGGATCGATTCGGTCATGCGTTGATGGTTCTTCGTCGTTAATGACTAATAATTACGCACGCCAGTTCCACCCATGCATCCGGACATGCTCGTAGCGGAAGACATGCCCGTAGCGGAATAACCACATGGCCCGCGAGTTGCACACCATTCACGGTTAAACACATTTTGCACCGAAACCAACACATACCAGTGGTTGACGGTGGTGGTACTATTTGTGGCTATAATTTACCCAACTGTACATCAAACTTCTTTAAACATGGACGCAGTTTAATCCTATTTTATAGCGAAGTTAGGCCAAACATTGTGGCAAAATTTTCATTTCTTACATAAAATTACGATTTCTGTGGTAACAGCCCAGACAACATAGTCTTTGCATACATTGCTATTTCCGCGGATATTCCCTTAATATAATAGACAACATTTTCAGTCATGTTTCTACATTTTTCATAGTAAAAAAATTACCATATATGCAGGTCATAGCAAGAAAATATGGCATGTCTATAGCAGTGTTTTTACGTTTACTATAGACATGCCCCAAAATCAAGTGAGTGCATCCATGGAAACTAATTTTTCGGGCACTAATATGATTGACATCGCAAACATGTCCAGTTCATTTTGAAGCTAAGATATCATACTTTGAGAGACTGTATGTTATATAATGTGTCAATGCAAGGATTCATTAAAATTTGATAAAACTTATATCGAGTAAGTATTTCAGGTCATAATTTTCGTATAAAACCCGATTATCGAACAGTAATATGCAAATTGCGGAAACCACAACCGCTCATTTCTGTAGACCGATTATCGCTGTTAAACGTTAAAAAAAAATCAAGGTAAAGTAAACCGTGTTTTTATGAAATAACTTACGACAACTAAGGACGATGTGCAAATCGCTGGCCATGTGGTTATTCCGCTACGAGCATGTCTTCCGCTACGAGCATATCCGGATGCATGGGGTGAGTTCGCGTTAATTGATTTATCAAGACGGGTCAAACGTGATTAAAGTGACTGTTAACGTGTGTCTCTCAATGCATGTATGTATAATCGAGTTTGGTCACTATGTTCTGACATCTGATGATATAACAGGCCGTTAAATACACAGCTGGATTAAACTTTTATACCAGCTATAAATATCAACTGTATTGATATAGTATACACGTGGCAAACACAAGTATTCGGATTATAGTCTTATAAATCATTATTACAATAACAAATGTATCAATTTTTTACCTATATCGTTTATTCTGTAAACAATCTTGGTACTAAGAACAAATTATCTTGAGCCATATGTAAAAGCCAAATGTAGTGAAATTAGCCGCATTTTTAAAAACACAATGCGAGAAAACATTGCGAAATGCTCAACTTCATACTAATCATATTAAATATAGTAATTAAATCATGTGCCGAAACGTCTTCGACGACGTTCCGAAACATCCAAATGCTTGGTCCGAAATAACAATTGCCGAAACCCCAGGTGCCGAAACATCCTGAAAACTAGGTGCCGAAACGTCCATGTGCCGAAATGTCCTGCACCCGGAAAAGTTACACCATGACGTTGTTCATCAATATTCGTTGAAATTATGGAATTGACATGTCTTCTCCATATATAGTATATCAGTCGCATCGCTCACCAAGCGTCAACAAATATATTGGTTAAATTCCGTAAAAATGTTCACGTTCCCCACTCGGCATGCATGGTATAATTATTTTCACTTTGGTGTTGGTATAGTTTATACTACGTGTAGCAGACAATAAAGACTACTCGGAAACACGTTTGGTCTAATTTATTATCTAAATTATAATTGGGATCCATTCTTTCGATGAACCGTTGTGGACGAAGTGTAATTATTGATAATCAATATAGGTTATGTGAATCCGATTTGGTCTTAGGCACGTACCGACAGGGTGTGGGTTGTCACACTCCGAACGAGGACCATAATTTGCATAGTTAGAAATTTCATGACTCAAATTTCAATAGTTGGAAATTAAAAGTAAAAGTGAATCGAATGATCTAAGTGTTTCAATTTCCGACTTCAAGTTCAGACTTGTATGTTTTACCGAACATTGCGCCATGGTCACTAGTCTATTAGTAATGCCAAACCTCCATATCTTTCTGATAACAGCTTTAACGATATAACATTCAGCATGCATAATTGTTACCATCATATATTGTTACTTCTTGGAATTTGAATACGTGTAACTCGTATTCGCTCATCAGCCATATTCTGATTAATAGCATGTATAATGTGCATGCTCTGCACGCAGACTGTGACGCAGTATACTCGAGACATAACATATGGATCAATGCTATGTCATGATTGTCATTTGCGTCTTTATTTACACAGTCCATGCTCTTAAACAGAATGTATGGAAACCCAAATTATGAAGCCAATATTGAAATATTGCATTACTCAAAACCAAATGCTATATAGTTGGATATTTGATTAGACAAAAATCCTATATATTTGGAAATGTTATTAGACCAAATTCTGTGTATATATAGTTGGAAATTGTATGGTCTCGCCCACGGTTGGATCCCTTTGGAACGTCCCTATTTGGCGGGAATACCAGGTAATATATAAACCAATTTTGATTTAAAAAACAAAAGCCAGTTACCCCAATGTGAGTGGTTTAGCTTTGTTATTTAATTACGCTAACGCATGGTCATATTACCATATTTATTCTTGTCGACCACGTCCATCGATAACTTATATAGTGCGTAGAAATAACCACACGGAACATGGTGCTGTTATCCCTTACACGAACAAGTACCCTTATGATTTTTGCGATGCTTGATTAATCTGCAAGGCCAGTGTCTAGTTGAAACATTCAAAAACATATATTCTTGAACTGTATTAACCCATGCCATACTACTAGTGTTCGCGCTGCCACTTGCCAAATTTGCTAATGGCAAAAATAATTCAAATTTGGCAAAAAATAATTTATTTGGCAAATCACTTTTTAATTCCTCTAGAAAAATTGAAAACAATATTGGTCAATCAACACCATTCATTTCAGGAAACGTACAATATAATTATATTAGTGGTGTTGTATATGGTTTACGAAAAGTGAACACCTCTATTAAGATGAAGTTAAGCTGATAGCATTAATATCGATTGGTGGTGGGATTTAGTGTGGAGGTGTTTACATAGCAAACCGGGGCCCCGGTGGTCCAGTCGGTAGAGTTCCAGCTGCATTACGCCGCCACAGACCGTCCAGCGCCGACGAAGCTGGTTCTAACCCCGTCATATAGAGGGTGACCGGAATCGTGTACCTGGGCAAGGTTGTCAGTTGCTTTCCGGGGTCTGTGGTTTCTACACGCAGTGGAACGATTTCCCGGTGAAATTAAGCCTCTGTGTGGTCTTTCCTCCACCCGTAAAATTGACAACGTCGTTTGTGGCTTAGCGGCTAGAACGACTATAAACACTAACAAACAAACAAACATAGCAAATCCTCTTGTGATGCGCCCTTCTGATAAGGCAACCCTTCTATCGTGTTATTGTTTGATTATTGGTGTATTATGTGGTGATAAACTAGAGATGCGAATATAATTATTAACTACTCGCTTTTCTATCGATATCAAAAGTTGTTCAAACCGCGAGTGTCAGAACATAAGACTCAAAGTTGCAGAAAATGATAGGATAGTATTTGGCAAATTTTGAAATAATTTGGCAAACAAAAATTTCTTTTGGCGAATTATATGGCAAAGTAAATTTTGGTCCAGCGCGGACCCTGCAAACTACAAAACGTTAGAGCAGATTAGAAATTTACTCCTCCTTAAAGTCACATAAACGCGTGAAACCAGATCCAGACCAGCGACCATAAATCGACCAAATTAGATTCCAATAATGGGGACAAGTACCGATAAGCAACCAATAAGTTTACATGTCCAATAAGTTTACCTTTCTTTGACTGAAAGCAGGCACAATGTACCAGGGACAAACAATATCCGCATAGCGTAAGTGCTGTCGACATCCAAAATTGGTATATGCATGTACTCGTGTGTATACAGCAATAAAATGTGTCTAAGATACTCCGTGTATCGGAGTTGAACATCAGCGTGAGTTTTCTAACAAACTTTAAAATGGACGTATCCATAACCAACGAACGTCTCTTGGTTGTGTAACATCAAATCAATTACCATCAAAGCCACATGGCGGCCCCAATCGTAATTCAAAGTAATTTGTCAGTTCTGTTAGGTCAGCATATGACATTTTGGTACGTGCTTTGATTAGATAAGTGATGTTACTTGGCACATGGCGGTTTGTGATTCAAAATACAGCTAATAATGTTCACTTTCGAAATTTTACCGGTACCGAAATAGGTCGATACATACATGTACACTCTGCCGTTAAATGAGCATGCCGAGTTCCCAAAAAAAACATATTGATGTAATGTAAAATACAACTTTAAACACGGTGTTTGGGTCCCAAACAAAAACAGAAAATTCCACGAGGTGGTTTAGAAAAGAGCGTTCAGTATTAGTCTATTCTAGATATCGCAGACATGAAGAGCGTTTTTTCTTCACTTGTATGTATGTGAAAAGTAGAACATAGCTGTAAAACTGCTGTAGCCATGGTATGTATTGCCATCACGAAGCTGGCATATCAGCACATAATAAAAACGATGGCCAGACTAAATACATAATATACACATTGTAATGAATCTCTCTTGGTCTAGATATATATAAGAGTATAAATTCAGTGTGAAAGTTTGTCTATCTATCTGTCTATCTGCCCGGATTTTCTCCCTATACCGATTTCAATTACATTTGGTGTGATGACTCGGGGTACCCTAGCGGATGTTATCACGGTGTTAGATTTAATTAACAAATTATAAAATAAATAATAAGTGAATGGAGCAGAGCTCAATTTAAAAAAAACAAAAGTGTTTTAAATAAAATATACATATTTTTTTTATCTCAAGACACATGGCGGTTTGCACTCATAAATACATCTAATAAATAATCACTTTTTAATTGTTACCGACAACGAACTGGTTTGTACTTACACGAACAACCTTTCTGCGGGCATTATATGTGTCGGGAAGAAGCATTTAATTCATACAAAATTTAACGTTTAACACGCGGTGTTTGTTCATAAGAAAGAGCGTTTATTAAAATGAAAACGTTTATCAAATGGCTGTGACCATGGATATTATTTTTCAGAGCTAGCATATGAAGCCGGTATGTCAATGGTTCGTTTTATTTGTCAATATATCGTATACCTCATTCCAAATTACGCCGAGGCGTATAGTTTTTGAGTCTGTCATGGTCATTATTTGTTTAAATAATCTCTCATTGGGGATGTTTAACATGATATGTTCTCGTAAAATAGGGCGCGCTCGTCTGACAGAGAAATACAGTGTATCAAAAAAGTCGAGGTCAAAGTACCGTCCGCTTAGTATGTTGAAATATGCCAAATAGTAATTGCCGGAAAGAATCTGGAACCCATTCATTAATGGCAAGCACGTTTTCATGAGTGAGATGGATATATCTAATTACCCGCGGTGTGATGTCATTATCGAATATTCCGACTAGAGTGCTATATAATTGAGTGTCGGGTAATAAGTTAATCGCAGTCGATACCCCCCGTAGATTATCAAAAGTTTCTATCTAGGGTATTATATAACATTAATTAAAGCCATATGGTATAGTTCGCGCTTTAAATTGCATGTAATAATATTCGCTTTTGAATGTTTTGCCGGTATCGATATAGGTTGATAAAAACTCGAAATACTGTTCTACGGGCATTTTATGCCACAGAAAGGCGCACTGGAGTAACAAAAAAATCAACTTTGAACACGGTGTTTGGGTCCCAATACAAACAACATACATATGCACATTTATTTTACTCATATGCAAAACGTTGAAAACAGAGGTAAAACTGCTGTGACCATGCCAAGTATTTTTCAGAGAATATGAATCTGATATATAAACATTTCGTGTATTTGTCAACCTATTTTATACTCCTTCTTGTCAACAGTTAATCACATCTCTGTCACCACATCACAACATCAACGACTTCTTTGATAACTCAATAAAGACATAACTATTTAACGATAATACTCGCAGCAAACTCCCCAGAAATAGCAACAGACGTGATCCCCCACGCAACAAGCTTAGAACATACAGAACGTTCAAAACAATCACTTGTTTGGAGGAATATCTTGACATCATTTCCACCCCAAACAACGAGAATCCCTCACGAAATTCAGAATTAGTTGTCACACACTGGGCATTGGGCGGGGACGCTATTTCGATTTCGATGAAGCAGACCGCAAATGTGAAACCTGCAACCAAATTGATAATGAGGAGCACTTTCTCCTCCATTGTACCTCACTGTCCGACGAGCGCGCCATATTTCATGAGAAACTAATACCTGATCTCCTAACCACCCCTAACGAGAGGTTATTCAATAACACTGGCACTGGCACTGGCATATTTCGTCCACTGTGGACTGAAAAAGAAAGGTGTTTGGCGATCAAGTGACGAACTGGTTAATCGAGTACAACAAAAAATGAACACTGCCCTATCAGTCAAATGTACATTAACAAAGAATAACATTATTATGTATTTGTTGCTACTTATTTTGTTCCATGCATATTCGATGTTCTTGTCCTGTTATTCTATATATATGTTAATGTACATTTGACCACACATGGTGTAACGTACTAATAAACTTGATTGATAGAGTGATCAAAATTGCGTAAACAGCACTTGGAAGCTCGGGCGATCCATGTCCGTTTATACATGTATATATATTCACCAGCGAATATGGAACAATTAATATTGTATATCTTTGGAAGTGTTTTCGTCTCCCATTTGTATACAACGTCATATGGGCAAATCTTGTAATCTGATGGTATATCGGGTTTATAGCAGACAATTTAAATTGAATTTTAATGGTCAATGACTGAGCACTGGCACTAACGTGGTAAACGAGGCTTTTGTGCGTTGATCTATTCAAAGGGTCAATTAAAGACATATTATGTACTTGTTCGGGTGTGTTAAATTGATAAGTTAGTATGCAGGCGCTATGCCAACTAAAGGAATATTACATTCTACTAACATCGCCAAAAATTTGAACCAAATTGGCCGTAGCACTCCATAGAAAACATCGTCATAACTACGCTCAATTGTAAATATTTACTAATCGATTCGGGACGAATCTATAGGCGATAAACTAACGAAAACAATTTCGCCATCGCGAGAGTCACTGCATTTAATTAATATATAAGAATGACGGTGTGTGCTGTGACGTTTGCTACACTATTTGTAAAAAAAAATACTACATTGAACAGATTATTCTCCATTTCTATGTTATCACCATACCGGAGTGTTTTACATCACTTTAATACAAATAGTAAAATGTGTGCATATGACTTGCTTGAAACGATTAACATTTGGATGTTTTTTGTGTGTATTTCTTGACCACCATATGATGCATTCTTCCTAAATGTTATATGTACCAAAATGTTATATGTACCAAGCCTCTACCAATTACTGGTCAATTGTTTTGAACATTAGTACATATATTTACCACGATGGTAACTTATACACATGCAAATGCGAGCTTTGTTGGATTTTGTTCAGTAAAGCTATTCTCATTGTTCAACTTAGATATAATGATCGGAAACATGCATGTACTGAATTGTGTCTAAGTTTGATCTTTAAAACTTGACACAATATGCTTGCTATATGCCATTGACGAGAGCCTGTCCGCATATGAATATGAACTCGGTCTGCATGGTGTAATTTGTTTTCGTATAGTGTTATGGCTATCCTTAAATCCACATATCGATTTATATATATACGGTCCGCATTATGACACATGCGCTTGTACTCACGCTGGTATAGTGGTAAAGTTCTTGTTATTACATCAGACCAAATCCCCTAAATACAATTTTAATACATGTAGTCCACCTTTAAATTTGCATCGATGCGAGTACAGGGGGAATTTGTCATAAGATGGGTCGAGTCTGGCTGTGTTTTTGTTTGCATATTCAATGTTCCCATTGTGCGCGAGTCAAGAAGAGTAATGACTCTCGATGTACAGGTTTGGCAGAACTGGGTTTCGAGTTAAAGTCACATGGCCGTTTGTCCCGCACATTAACCTCATGATGTTTGCATTTTAATTTTTCTCGGTATCGAAATAGGTCAATAAACTACTCGAAATATTATTCCGCGGGCTGTTCCTGATGCCGTAAACATAAAGAGTGTCTGTTTAACCTATATATGTGGAAACACTTGAACCAGCTCGAGATATATAGCTGTAGCCATGGAAATTATTTTCAATAAAAATATGAAGCCGGGATATCAGTATTTTGTGTATTTGTCAACCTGTCTTATATATACATACTTCCAAATTATGTAGACAAAAGTTGGAAGCTGGAATGATCCATGTCCGTTTAAGGCATGCCATCTACGAGTGTGCAAATTGTGAAACAACGCCCAAACAGACTCTAGAAGTCATAACTCCTGAAATAAAATTTGGACCGGACTGATTTCCGATATCATATGCAATATAGACATATAGTCATAAGTAGAAGCCACACATGGCCACAATTGGTTAACATCGAAGTTATGAACTGTTGTGCCTATATGTCGCGAAATAGACATGCGGGAAATAATTCAGGAGGTATACCTCCAAATACAATTAGGATAAAATTGGTGTTCGACACATTCAAGATATTCGTGAGTATAATACATAAATATATTATATACCAATACTTTCGAATTTTGCCCAGTATCGCAATATGTCGATAAATACTTGCACCATACATTTATATATACGGGGAATATGAAGTCACAAAAATACAACTACATGTCAACACGGTCTTTGGGTCCCAAATAGACAACATAAATGACAGTGCACGACACGGAACATAAAATAACGTTCTGTGTTAGCCGGTATATAGCCTATGCCATGCAGATATGCATGGTATAAATAAAGAGTGTTTGTTTTCACTTCTGGGCGAAAAAAATGAAAAATGGGTGTCACATTGGCAAGTATTTTGTTTCAGAGCGTATGAAGCCGGTATATCAACATTTCGTGTTTTATCAATTTATCATATATATATATACCTCATTTCAAACTGTGTGGGCAATATTTGGAAGCTTGAATGAGCTATGTCCGTTTGATGTAACTCCGTCACACCAAGTGTTATCAATGCATTTGGGACAGTAATGTTGGCTGAAATGTGTCAAACTGTACAGCTTGGCAATCCACATTACATATTTATATAGTTCATTTGGGATATGAGAAAGACACTCTCTACACATAGATTAGCTGCATGCACGATAACACTTATTGTTTTCTAACCGAAAATAACACAGATTATAACATACCGTTATATATTCTAGGCTGAAAAAAATCAAAGCGTGTTAAACTTCTTTCGAAAGTCCACATCTGGCCATGCACGACAACCTCTCACTAATGAGTCCATATGCCCAATCTAATTATTTTCTGGTCAATGTAGGATATACCCATGACGGTTGTATAGTGTCAAATCGGACAAGGCAACTTTATTGTAATTAGAACTCGGAAATGTAACATGGGACCAATACTTTAACACATAATACTGCCTTTTTGTGAAATTTCACCAGCGCCTGTGTACCCGAGTATTATGAAACCCACTTATTAGTAAGAATGTCCGGAATCGGGCGATTAGTTGTAACTATACATACTTTATTAAATCGTCAAAAGGGTAAATTGGCGAGCACGAATTAATGTTATGCTGGCTTCATATGCTCAGAAAAAATCATGTTCATTATCACCGCCATTTCGCAGTCGTTTTCAACTTATCGCACAAAAGTGAAACAAAACGCTCTTTATTATTACCAATCAGGAATAGACTAACACGGAACGCTCTTTTCTGTTCCATACCGTGCATATGGCTGTTGTTTGGGAACCAAATGCCGGGTTGAAGTTGTGTTTTGTTTACTTCAATGCGACATGCAGGCACAGGCAATGCCTACAGAAATGTAGTTCAAGCATTTATAGACCTATTTCGATACCGGGAAAACTTAAAAAGGGAAACATGTATTTTGAGGTGCAAACCGCCATATGGCTTTAGATTAAAACAAAAATTGGAATAATTTTTTTTTCAGGACTGAGCTATGCTCCAGATAACGTTTTTTTTATTCTGGTAAATAACTATATTCCAATGCTCTGACCAACTTAGAGCACCACATCCAATGGGTTAACTGGAAAATCCAGTTGGGCGTGTGTTGACCAAGAAACACAACCCTTGCGCTGTACGACATTGAACACTCTTGACAATGGATGTGCTTTACAAATAAAACGGGAAACTATTGTTACAAGAGATGGAGCTAGATCTCTCCAGATCGAGAAAAGAATATAACTCTCCCAACAGATATAGGCACTGTCTTGCTAGATCGAGAAAAGAATCCCAACTATATCAACAGATGTGGTAACGTGAGCCAATATATCATCTCGTTGCTGATAAGATTGCATAATTCAACGATTCGACCACATGTTTAAGTGTGCCCCATCCGACATTGTTGACTGGCACTCCAATAAACACGTATGGTATACAGTGTCTGTGGTTTAGTTGCACATTAATGAATATTTAAGAGCATGATTAGTGAAAATGTAATTAGTTACCCATTTGAGATAGTCATGTTGGCTGAAATAAGTAAAAATGTGCAGCTTGGCAATCCACATTACATATTTATATAGTTCATTTGGGATATGAGAAAGACACTCTCTACACATAGATTAGCTGCATGCACGACGATAACACTTATTGTTTTCTAACCGAAAATAACACAGATTATAACATACCGTTATATATTCTAGGCTGAAAAAAATCAAAGCGTGTTAAACTTCTTTCGAAAGTCCACATCTGGCCATGCACGACAACCTCTCACTAATGAGTCCATATGCCCAATCTAATTATTTTCTGGTCAATGTAGGATATAGCCATGACGGCTGTATAGTGTCAAATCGGACACGGCAACTTTATTGTAATTAGAACTCGGAAATGTAACATGGTACCAATACTTTAACACATAATACTGCCTTTTTGTGAAATTTCAACAGCGCCTGTGTACCCGAGTATTATGAAACCCACTTATTAGTAAAAATGTCCGGAATCGGGTGATTAGTTGTAACTATACATACTTTATTAAATCGTCAAAAGGGTAAATTGGCGAGCACGAATTAATATTATGCTGGCTTTATATGCTCAGAAAAAAATCATGTTCATTATCACCGCCATTTCGCAGTCGTTTTCAACTTATCGCACAAAGTGAAACAAAACGCTCTTTATTATTACCACCCAGGAATAGACTAACACGGAACGCTCTTTTCTGTTCCATGCCGTGCATATGGCTGTTGTTTGGGAACCAAATGCCGTGTTAAAATTGTGTTTTGTTTACTCCAATGCGACATACAGGCAATGCCTACAGAAATGTAGTTCAATCATGTAAAGACCTATTTCGATACCGGGAAAACTTAAAAAGGGAAACATGTATTTTGAGGTGCAAACTGCCATATGGCTTTAGATTAAAACAAAAATTGGAATTAATTTTTTTTCTGGATTGAGCTATGCTCCAGATAACGTTTTTTTATTCTGGTAAATAACTATATTCCAATGCTCTGACCAACTTAGAGCACCACATCCAATGGGTTAACTGGAAAATCCAGTTGGGCGTGTGTTGACCAAGAAACACAACCCGTGCGCTGTACGACATTAAACACTCTTGACAATGGATGTGCTTTACAAATAAAACGGGTAACTATTGTTACAAGAGATGGAGCTAGATCTCTCCAGATCGAGAAAAGAATCTAACTCTCTCAACAGATATAGGCGCTGTCTTGCTAGATCGAGAAAAGAATCCCAACTATATCAACAGATGTGGTAACGTGAGCCAATATATAATCTCGTTGCTGATAAGATTGCATAATTCAACGATTCGACCACATGCTTAAGTGTGCCCCATCCGACATTGTTGACTGGCACTCCAACAAACACTTATGGTATACAGTGTCTGTGGTTTAGTTGCACATTAATGAATATTTAAGAGCATGATTAGTGAAAATGTAATTAGTGACCCATTTGAGATAGTCATGTTGGCTGAAATAAGTAAAAATGTGCAGCTTGGCAATCCACATTACATATTTATATAGTTCATTTGGGATATGAGAAAGACACTCTCTACACATAGATTAGCTGCATGCACGATAACACTTATTGTTTTCTAACCGAAAATAACACAGATTATAACATACCGTTATATATTCTAGGCTGAAAAAAATCAAAGCGTGTTAAACTTCTTTCGAAAGTCCACATCTGGCCATGCACGACAACCTCTCACTAATGAGTCCATATGCCCAATCTAATTATTTTCTGGTCAATGTAGGATATAGCCATGACGGCTGTATAGTGTCAAATCGGACACGGCAACTTTATTGTAATTAGAACTCGGAAATGTAACATGGTACCAATACTTTAACACATAATACTGCCTTTTTGTGAAATTTCAACAGCGCCTGTGTACCCGAGTATTATGAAACCCACTTATTAGTAAGAATGTCCGGAATCGGGTGATTAGTTGTAACTATACATACTTTATTAAATCGTCAAAAGGGTAAATTGGCGAGCACGAATTAATATTATGCTGGCTTTATATGCTCAGAAAAAAATCATGTTCATTGTCACCGCCATTTCGCAGTCGTTTTCAACTTATCGCACAAAAGTGAAACAAAACGCTCTTTATTATTACCAATCAGGAATAGACTAACACGGAACGCTCTTTTCTGTTCCATACCGTGCATATGGCTGTTGTTTGGGAACCAAATGCCGTGTTAAAATTGTGTTTTGTTTACTCCAATGCGACATGCAGGCACAGGCAATGCCTACAGAAATGTAGTTCAAGCATGTAAAGACCTATTTCGATACCGGGAAAACTTAAAAAGGGAAACATGTATTTTGAGGTGCAAACCTTCATATGGCTTTAGATTAAAAAAAAAATTGGAATTAATTTTTTTTCTGGATTGAGCTATGCTCCAGATAACGTTTTTTTATTCTGGTAAATAACTATATTCCAATGCTCTGACCAACTTAGAGCACCACATCCAATGGGTTAACTGGAAAATCCAGTTGGGCGTGTGTTGACCAAGAAACACAACCCGTGCGCTGTACGACATTGAACACTCTTGACAATGGATGTGCTTTACAAATAAAACGAGAAACTATTGTTACAAGAGATGGAGCTAGATCTCTCCAGATCGAGAAAAGAATATAACTCTCCCAACAGATATAGGCGCTGTCTTGCTAGATCGAGAAAAGAATCCCAACTATATCAACAGATGTGGTAACGTGAGCCAATATATAATCTCGTTGCTGGTAAGATTGCATAATTCAACGATTCGACCACATGCTTAAGTGTGCCCCATCCGACATTGTTGACTGGCACTCCAATAAACACTTATGGTATACAGTGTCTGTGGTTTAGTTGCACATTAATGAATATTTAAGAGCATGATTAGTGAAAAT